>JAZFAV010000002.1:6539500-7857500 GCA_037954035.1 Rosalia funebris | reverse complement strand
AATAGATAAATAGATAAATAGATAAATAGATAAATAGATAAATAGATAAATAGATAAATAGATAAATAGATAAATAGATAAATAGATAAATAGATAAATAGATAAATAGATAAATAGATAAATAGATGAATAAATGAATGATTCAATGAATCAATGAATAAATGAATGAATGAATGAATGAATAAATGAATAAATGAATGAATGAATAAATGAATAAATGAATAAATGAATAAAAAATGAATAAATGAATAAATGAATAAATGAATAAATGAATAAATGAATAAATGAATAAATGAATAAATGAATAAATGAATAAATGAATAAATGAATAAATGAATAAATGAATAAATGAATAAATGAATAAATGAATAAATGAATAAATGAATAAATGAATAAATGAATAAATGAATAAATGAATAAATGAATAAATGAATAAATGAATAAATGAATAAATGAATAAATGAATAAATGAATAAATGAATAAATGAATAAATGAATAAATGAATAAATGAATAAATGAATAAATGAATAAATGAATAAATGAATAAATGAATAAATGAATAAATGAATAAATGAATAAATGAATAAATGAATAAATGAATAAATGAATAAATGAATAAATGAATAAATGAATAAATGAATAAATGAATAAATGAATAAATGAATAAATGAATAAATGAATAAATGAATAAATGAATAAATGAATAAATGAATGAATGAATGAATGAATGAATGAATGAATGAATGAATGAATGAATGAATGAATGAATGAATGAATGAATGAATAAATGAATAAATGAATAAATGAATAAATGAATAAATGAATAAATGAATAAATGAATAAATGAATAAATGAATAAATGAATAAATGAATAAATGAATAAATGAATAAATAAATAAATAAATAAATAAATAAATAAATAAATAAATAAATAAATAAATAAATAAATAAATAAATAAATAAATAAATAAATAAATAAATAAATAAATAAATAAATAAATAAATAAATAAATAAATAAATAAATAAATAAATAAATAAATAAATAAATAAATAAATAAATAAATAAATAAATAAATAAATAAATAAATAAATAAATAAATAAATAAATAAATAAATAAATAAATAAATAAATAAATAAATAAATAAATAAATAAATAAATAAATAAACGAATAAACGAATAAACGAATAAACGAATAAACGAATAAACGAATAAACGAATAAACGAATAAACGAATAAACGAATAAACGAATAAACGAATAAACGAATAAACGAATAAACGAATAAACGAATAAACGAATAAACGAATAAACGAATAAACGAATAAACGAATAAACGAATAAACGAATAAACGAATAAACGAATAAACGAATAAACGAATAAACGAATAAACGAATAAACGAATAAACGAATAAACGAATAAACGAATAAACGAATAAACGAATAAACGAATAAACGAATAAACGAATAAACGAATAAACGAATAAACGAATAAACGAATAAACGAATAAACGAATAAACGAATAAACGAATAAACGAATAAACGAATAAACGAATAAACGAATAAACGAATAAACGAATAAACGAATAAACGAATAAACGAATAAACGAATGAACGAATGAACGAATGAACGAATGAACGAATGAACGAATGAACGAATGAACGAATGAACGAATGAACGAATGAACGAATGAACGAATGAACGAATGAACGAATGAACGAATGAACGAATGAACGAATGAACGAATGAACGAATGAACGAATGAACGAATGAACGAATGAACGAATGAACGAATGAACGAATGAACGAATGAACGAATGAACGAATGAACGAATGAACGAATGAACGAATGAACGAATGAACGAATGAACGAATGAACGAATGAACGAATGAACGAATGAACGAATGAACGAATGAACGAATGAACGAATGAACGAATGAACGAATGAACGAATGAACGAATGAACGAATGAACGAATGAACGAATGAACGAATGAACGAATGAACGAATGAACGAATGAACGAATGAACGAATGAACGAATGAACGAATGAACGAATGAACGAATGAACGAATGAACGAATGAACGAATGAACGAATGAACGAATGAACGAATGAACGAATGAACGAATGAACGAATGAACGAATGAACGAATGAACGAATGAACGAATGAACGAATGAACGAATGAACGAATGAACGAATGAACGAATGAACGAATGAACGAATGAACGAATGAACGAATGAACGAATGAACGAATGAACGAATGAACGAATGAACGAATGAACGAATGAACGAATGAACGAATGAACGAATGAACGAATGAACGAATGAACGAATGAACGAATGAACGAATGAACGAATGAACGAATGAACGAATGAACGAATGAACGAATGAACGAATGAACGAATGAACGAATGAACGAATGAACGAATAAATGAACGAATCAATGAACGAATCAATGAACGAATCAATGAACGAATAAATGAACGAATAAATGAACGAATAAATGAACGAATAAATGAACGAATAAATGAACGAATAAATGAACGAATAAATGAACGAATAAATGAACGAATAAATGAACGAATAAATGAACGAATAAATGAACGAATAAATGAACGAATAAATGAACGAATAAATGAACGAATAAATGAACGAATAAATGAACGAATAAATGAACGAATAAATGAACGAATAAATGAACGAATAAATGAACGAATAAATGAACGAATAAATGAACGAATAAATGAACGAATAAATGAACGAATAAATGAACGAATAAATGAACGAATAAATGAACGAATAAATGAACGAATAAATGAACGAATAAATGAACGAATAAATGAACGAATAAATGAACGAATAAATGAACGAATAAATGAACGAATAAATGAACGAATAAATGAACGAATAAGTGAACGAATAAATGAACGAATAAATGAACGAATAAATGAACGAATAAATGAACGAATAAATGAACGAATAAATGAACGAATAAATGAACGAATAAATGAACGAATAAATGAACGAATAAATGAACGAATAAATGAACGAATAAATGAACGAATAAATGAACGAATAAATGAACGAATAAATGAACGAATAAATGAACGAATAAATGAACGAATAAATGAACGAATAAATGAACGAATAAATGAACGAATAAATGAACGAATAAATGAACGAATAAATGAACGAATAAATGAACGAATAAATGAACGAATAAATGAACGAATAAATGAACGAATAAATGAACGAATAAATGAACGAATAAATGAACGAATAAATGAACGAATAAATGAACGAATAAATGAACGAATAAATGAACGAATAAATGAACGAATAAATGAACGAATAAATGAACGAATAAATGAACGAATAAATGAACGAATAAATGAACGAATAAATGAACGAATAAATGAACGAATAAATGAACGAATAAATGAACGAATAAATGAACGAATAAATGAACGAATAAATGAACGAATAAATGAACGAATAAATGAACGAATAAATGAACGAATAAATGAACGAATAAATGAACGAATAAATGAACGAATAAATGAACGAATAAATGAACGAATAAATGAACGAATAAATGAACGAATAAATGAACGAATAAATGAACGAATAAATGAACGAATAAATGAATAAATGAATAAATGAATAAATGAATAAATGAATAAATGAATAAATGAATAAATGAATAAATGAATAAATGAATAAATGAATAAATGAATAAATGAATAAATGAATAAATGAATAAATGAATAAATGAATAAATGAATAAATGAATAAATGAATAAATGAATAAATGAATAAATGAATAAATGAATAAATGAATAAATGAATAAATGAATAAATGAATAAATGAATAAATGAATAAATGAATAAATGAATAAATGAATAAATGAATAAATGAATAAATGAATAAATGAATAAATGAATAAATGAATAAATGAATAAATGAATAAATGAATAAATGAATAAATGAATAAATGAATAAATGAATAAATGAATAAAGGAATAAACGAATAAACGAATAAACGAATAAACGAATAAACGAATAAACGAATAAACGAATAAACGAATAAACGAATAAACGAATAAACGAATAAACGAATAAACGAATAAACGAATAAACGAATAAACGAATAAACGAATAAACGAATAAACGAATAAACGAATAAACGAATAAACGAATAAACGAATAAACGAATAAATGAATAAATGAATAAATGAATAAATGAATAAATGAATAAATAAATAAATAAATAAATAAATAAATAAAAGGACTTACATAAGTATACATTATTTATTTTACTTATGGCTTTAGCTCTATAACTGATGTCTTTGCAGTATATAAGGGATGATAGTATTAATTGAAATATTTTTACAATTGCCATAAATATAGTCTACGTTTACACTATACATATTACTTAAAACATAGTGAACTGTCTGAAACATGGTATAAAACTTAACACCAATTTCACAACAAATGGGTTATATATAGGTACACATGAGTTTGGTGTGAAATAAATACCAATGCGGTGGTAGAATTTTACCATTCGTTTGGCCATAACAACGACTATGTTTGATTCTTAGAATAGACAAACCATTTGAGCAAAAGGTGATAAATAGGAGCAGTGCTTTAAGTTCTAACAATTGTTGATAATTCTTATTGGGATTTAGGTCTCGCCGAAAATAAAGATTTGGTAATATTCTTAATGAAATTTATATATTATTATTAATAAATAATAAAAATGTCCGATATAAACTATATAAACATATAAAATTGAACGTAATATTGACAAAAATAAAATAGTCTTTACAGTTAGTTGTGTAATGGATCTGTAAACGCAGAAACACTATACATTTGCTTTAATCTGTCAACATTTCTTTCATATGCCTATATACAAGGGAGGCTTTGAGTTCGTACATTTTTATCAGCAGTATATTTTACCCTATAAAACACTTATGACATTTTTTCTTCTTTAAAAAATAAAAACAAAATTTTTTGACAAATTTTTCTTTAGAATATTGTCACATGTTGGTGACTGCTGTTCTAGCGCTCCGACTGCCATTACTATTCTATCAAAGACATGCGCTGATTTCAGTGTATTACGAATTTCTTAGAGTGAGACACAAAATATCTACAAGTCAACATTTGTTTTTGAAATAGTAGAAATTCATTCTTTAATTAATTTTTCTGTTACGTATTACTTTTATTATAATATATATTTTATTTATTGGCCTATAGGTGTATAGTTTTACTGTGAATTTTTATAAATAGATCATAAAGCAAACGGCTTTAGATATACAAGAAATTTATTTTCAATCAATGAAAATGAAAATTGTTAATATACCACATAAGCATATTTTCTAAAAAAAAAATAGTAAATAGAATATTTAAGCAAATAGAAACTCACCTCATTAGACAAGAATTGAAGCACATTTCATATAATTTCATTTCATCTGACGTTACTTAACGCCACTTCAACTCGCATATCCTACACATCATGTACTACTAAATTCCACAAAAACAATGTGCATTATCTAATCATAACAGCGTTAATGTTTCTAGTCCGAAATTAATAATTTAATGTAAATTGTTTTTGATCTCTTGTAAAACTGGTGAATTTCCTCTTCATTCCCCTCTCTAGCTAATCCCACGTAATACACCCACGCGATTCTTAAGAAAACTGGATCTGCATCACACCATTACCTATATACATTCGTGAACCCTCTGCACTCGATAAATACATAGTCGGGTACCATTTTTCTTTTGTACCCCTGCCAAGATTTGTTTTTAATTTTCTGTTACATCAAATAGTATTGGAACAACATTTCTTGTTCTTGTTGCCTATTCTCTACATATATCTTAAGTATAGGACTTACAAATGTATCTCTGTTGATATGAACGAAAGAATCACTTGGAAAGTACTCTTAAACGAACTTCAAAAATTAGCTTATAAACGATTTTGCAACAACATATATAACAACATTTTTAAATCAAGTAACAATCAATTACGTTTTTCCATATTGTGCATAACAATATAGGATGCCTGTATTAAGAGGAATAATTGTTGCGAGTAGTGACCAATACATAATGTGTTTAAATTCACCCAAATACCTTCGCATTAAATATTTTGGACAATAGTGCACAAGCAACAAGACTGAAACGCAGGATGCCACTGGACTTAACCCAGTGGATACTGGGCGATTTAGAAACTGACAAAATACTGTCAATTACTTTAAGATAAGGACTTTGTAATAAAAACCGCAGAGTTGTATTCATTGGAATAATTTTCTATTATGAGATTTACTTCAATTAATATATATGGCTATTACTGAAGTAAGGAGATTATTATACTCCACCCCATCTGCAAATGGCTCACATCTTGTAGACGCTGTTACGTTCTACCGCAGTAGAATGTACCAAGTGCCATCTCTTGGTAGTTTCGAGAACAAGATGTCAGACTCATCTGTCAAAGGTATACTCGCTTACACTGCACTGACGAGACCCAAGATAAGATCTAAACCGGTCTGCAGTTAGGGATATCTTGAGATAGGTCGTTAGACTTTGCATCTTCCGTGTGGTTTTAAAACAATCTGAATCATTGTATTTTGGTGCTAATTCTGTTAGACAGAAATACTTCAAATTTCGTCATATAATTCAGCGCTCGCGTCGATATATAGCCAGGAGAATAGCTGTTTTGACATAATTTATTTAGTCCTTATTACATAAGGCATATACAGATGGGGTGGAGTATAATAATAATCTTCTTACTTCAGTAGTTTGAAATTATCCTCTGCGAAGCAAAATGTTGCATTATATATGCTTACTGTTTACTCTTTTCGTAAATGAGTAGTTTTATAGACAGATTGTATAATAAACGTAAAACACAAAAAAAGTTAAGTAGTAAAAATATATATATAATTCAAAGACTCATCTTGTATATGCGTGAATTTTAATTTAATTTAGTACGAAATAATTTATTAGAGGTAAGCGACTATGAGCTCATATACTAATAATTGATAAGGTGTGCGCAAATTGAGTCAATGTTTATGAAAAAAAATAGTCCGAAACTCGCCAGCGTTTCCAGGGAATAAACCAAACCGTCCCTTCTAATTAAGTTAAAAGTGCCCGGCTTCGAAATCATTTTGCATATTAGGCTAATTTAATCTATTTTTTCTTTCAGCTTATGGAAATTTGGGCAGCGTCCTAAGTAGCCAGGGGCGCGTGGAGGAGGCCGAATGGGCCTTTCGGAGGGCCCTCCAGTTCAGACCCAACATGGCCGACGTGCATTATAATCTGTAAGTAACCTATTGTTATTTAGAAACGCTAATTTCATTATAATTGCGGCTGCGGCTCCATTTCCTCCGCCGAGATTAATGAAGACAATTAAAAATATATTACGACCACACCGCCATTTGTGTGGAGGCTTTGGAACCCTTCATTATTAATTAAATGATAATTTATGAAACGATGTTTTAATCATAAAATGTGTTATTTGGCCTAGTAGCTTTGTGGGCTGCAAAACGCGATTTCAAGCTCGTGTATACATCGGCGGTTATGATAATTTTTACGCCTATAATTCATTCTATAAATCACGCCTTTGGAAATGTAGAAACAACGTTCAGAAAGATAAATTGCCGTTGTAATCTATAAGGAATTCTACTAGTCCTTAATATCCGAAAATATTGCTCCAGTGAGAGAAAGTGTATGGGAGTATCGAAACACATCAGTTCGATATCGTGCGTAAAAATTGAATCTGTCAAGAGTCATCACGCATCGGATCTTAAATAAATATCTGCAAGATCATCTGATTAAACACCCCTTGACTTATTTTTCGGGTTATGTCAAGGGAAGGGGTTGTGCATCTCCCAGCCAGCAACAATCAATGAACTCACAGCAAACATTCAAGATGTTATTTGGGAAATAGAGCCAGTCTTATGTGCTCGTGATATAAACAATTTTACTACCCTAATCATGCCATGAATCAAGGTGATCATACGAACGATATTCTATTCCATTTGTATAATCTCTATTTTACATTGAAGAATAGAAAGCCACCGTTCGTCAAATTTTATTAATTTTATTGACAAATCACCTCATATATTTCCAAATAAGATACCCAGGTATGTTGATGTTGTATGGTCGTCGTGATGTCGTGGTACTAGCTACTTCGATATCAAAAATTCGATGAGGAGCTAAATTGAATTGAAAAAGCAACATGGTTGCCTTTTATGGGGATTTGCAATGGCTTCCTGGGAAATTGCAAAGAAGATTACGTGGAGATTGTAAACAAATCTATTGGCGTCATATGAACATGGAATGCAAGATGAGCCTACAAGTATACACTTTTGCGGTCACATTTAGACTTTCTTCCAAAAAATCTTGAAGCCGTCAGTGATGAGCATGGCGAAATATTTCATCACGATTTTAAACATTAAGTTCATGTAAATGCAATTCGATCCCCGCTATGTTGTCACAGTATTATTTGTTTCTAAAGAGAGCGACCTTCATCATTAAAGAGAGCTATGTCTCTGATGCAAACTACACCCGAAAATTATGTATCTACACTTTTTAAGTAAATTTATCACTTTATACAACATCATATATTGATAAATAATATATACCTTCGCAAAGTTTAATGCATTGTACCTTTTAAAACTTTCATGACAAAGGAATTCTGAAAACGGAATTGAAATAAGTGTAAAAAGTGTTACAAGGTGCTTCTACTTTAGCTCGTAAGATAAGAAAAATAAATCTTGTTTTCGATTGTAATATGTAAAGATCGGCAATTATAAAAATACTGTAACGAATTTACTTTTCTTCAGAAATTTCCCAAAACGCAGTAGACGTCTTGTTCTTGACGAGACAATTCCGGTGATGCGTCACACTTAGGGATTTTCTTGGCTGCTATCGAAAGTTCGAGGAAGTTCTCTGATTTTCTCGCACCGTCGATCTTCGACTTCTTCGCGACGAGATGAGTTCCGTGATAGGTCACACTTGGGGGTTTTCTGGACTGCTATGGGAAGTTCGAGAATGTTCTCTGACCTTCTCGAAACGTCAATCTTCGACCTCTTCAGTATGAGACGAGTTCAGGGATATGTCACACTCGTGGGTTTACTTGACTGCTATCAGAAGTTCGAGAATGTTCTCTGACCTTCTCGAAACGTCAATATTCGACCTCTTCAGGATGAGACGAGTTCAGTGATATGTCACACTCGTGGGTTTTCTTGACTGCAATCAGAAGTTCAAGAATGTTTTCTGACCTTCTAGAAACGTCGATCTTCGACCACTTCACGACGAGATGAATTCAGTGATATGTTACACTTGTGGGTTTCCTTAACTGGTATGGAAAGTTCGAGAATGTTCTCTGACCTTCTTGAAAGATCGATCTTCGACCTCTTCACGATGAGACAAGTTCAGTGATATGTCACAGTTGTGGGTTTTCTTGCCTGCTATAGAATGTTCTCTGACCTTCTCGAAATGTCGATCCTCAATTTCTTCACGATGAAACGAGTTCAGTGGTATGTCACACCTGTGGGTTTTCTCCTCCTTTGTCGAAGCTCCCAGAATATTCTCAGGCCTTATCGGAACGTTGATCTTCAGCTTTTCCATGCCAGGCAAGGCTGCGGCGATGCGATATACTTGGGGGTTTCTCCTCCAACTAAACCAAGTGTTTCCAACTAGAACTTTTTACCACGTTCTATCCCAACTTCTGACACTAATGTAACGAATTTACTTTTCTTCAGAAATTTCCCAAAATGCAGTAGACTTCTTGTTCTTGACGAGACAATTCCGGTGATGCGTCACATTTAGGGATTTTCTTGGCTACTATCGAATATTCGAGAATGTTCTCTGATTTTCTCGCACCGTAAATCTTCGACCTCTTCCTTCTACCTTCCACGTTCTATCTAGAACGTCTCTCCAGACGTTTCTAGATAAAGAACTTTGGCGAACCTTCTAGTATAGAACGCACTGGAAGTCAACTCCGCACGCTCTTGATGGTTTCGAATGTTCCCGGCGTTTGGGATCGCTCGAGGCGTTCGTGACAATACGAATAAATACTCTCTTACATCACTTTGAATATTAACAACAGAAAAGTCGTGTGTAAAGATTTGTGACTGTGTGTTGAGTCTGCGACATTAATTTCACAAAAATAGTGCCTCTCACTTTCAGTGAACTCATAACACAGTCCCTAGCATATTTCATTAATTTATTTAGCATTTTACTCGAATTATTACTTATTATACTTCTATTACGGGATCGGCTCAATCGATTAGTTTTTTAAAGGAAGTTGAATCAGAATATTTAATACCTATATAACTATATATTACTCCGATGCCTAAATATACGGGTCTTTTGCCTACAGGTATTTCTAATTTTTAAATTAAATTACTGTATATGTATTAAAGTAATAAAATTTATATTTGGTAATACGTAGTTATCAGTTTATTTGTCCTTCATTTAAGAAAAGGAAGGTTATAAAAAATATATTTAACATTAATAATATCCCTAAATTTAATAAAAACAATATTTTTCTACAACATTTCCATTTTTATTCAATTAAAATAATTAATCCAATGAAGTAATATTTAAAGAAACTAATATATTAGTTAATTCAGATTGACCATCAAGGCTGCTTTTTCTTTTGTTAACCTACATAGTCTATCTATTTTTTTCATCTTAATCAGGTGAAAATTCTCGATAAATATGTACAGATCGTCCAGAATAGAAACAAGTCTCAAAACTGCGATATCGGACTGTCCACGAGGTGCGCAGTAAACAGCCTAGTCTTTAGCCAGTTTCATTGAAACCTTTGCAGAGTCAATATCGATGAATACATTATATTGAATGTGAATGTACACACAGTTCGATCTGGCCGCGCATAAAGTGCATCCTTTTCCCTCCGGATGCCGTCTCACTCTTTCTTCTACGCAACATTGAGAATATCACACTTTTTCCTATTCTTGACAAGAAGTAAGGATGGAAAGTTCCAAGGAGTCAATATAATATAAACATTTTCACAGATCCAGTTTGTAAGTTACTCATTAAACACCAGAAATGCAAATTAAGAATAAGAATA
The DNA here is from genome assembly GCA_037954035.1 of Rosalia funebris. Taxonomy (NCBI): domain Eukaryota; kingdom Metazoa; phylum Arthropoda; class Insecta; order Coleoptera; family Cerambycidae; genus Rosalia; species Rosalia funebris. Next base: position 7,846,395 of record JAZFAV010000002.1, on the reverse strand, counting down.
ATTTATTTATTCTTTCTACCTACTTCTAAATACCACATATTTATTTATTCTCTCATTTAACTTTTACATTGCCAGAGAACTCGGTAAATTAGTAGCAAAGTACAAAACGTAAAAACTCATATATGCAGATTTCATTTCGGAAGTTTATGAAACTAAAAGTACTCCTTTCAACTTTTCTAGAGTATATTTTTGTTTTATCACTTCGCGAGGCTTTGTGCAAGTTTTGAGTAAGGCATGGTCTCTTTCCTTTGTTACATGCACGATCCACGTCCGTGCATTACGATGATGGCGTGTTCAAATTCAGTTTTCATGCCCTCCGAAATTTGCCGTTATTGTCAAAGTAATAGAATAAGCAAGTATTGCGTACGTCACAGGATGATCTGGAAACGGATTTACAAGAAAGTTATTATATTGAATATAATAGGCGCAAAATTACGAGGATTATAAACTGGTAAGTGCGAATGTAGATTATACTGGATCAATTCTTTATCTTAATATGAAAAAAGACATTTTCCAAGACATATCTAGATAGATGTCCTCCTGATATCTAGATAGAGCTGCCCACGTAATATTTCCCATCCAAGGTACCGCCGTATGTAAACAGCTAAATGTACGTCTCTAAAGTACACTATTCAAAAAAATTAAGGGTACAAAAATTATCGAAAAATTCTCTGTAATTTCTGAAAGGCTGTAAATTTATGAAAAACGGTCAGATCGAGATGAAAAAAAAAAATTTTTATGCTTTTAAATTCTAGTTTTGAAATCTTCTGGTAAAAAAAGCTGAGCGTTTCTGAGTTACGGTTATTAGGCAATTTATTTTAGAATTTAGAATTTTCAAAACTAGAAACCTCAAGCTTCAAAAAATTTTTTTTTCATCTTGATACGATCATTTGTCATAAAGTTAGAGCCTTTAAAAAATCACTCAGAATTTTTCTTAATTTTTTTGAGTAGTGTTGTTTACGTGAAGGATGTCCTAGTGTACAGAGAAACGTGTGTTCCAAATCTAGGCGACGGCATCTCACCTGCCGCGGAGTTTCCCGAATGAAACGCCACTGATGCGTCACAGTAGGCGGCTTTACTTATTATAGTTACAATAGTTTATGTAAAATGTATGAGTTTCTCTTACGGTTATATTTAGTAGTTTTAAACATATTTCCATGCACCTGTCAATAGCATCAATGCAGCCTTTCAACAAAAATTATCACGCAGTAAAAAATTATACTGAGTTAATCGTAGTGAAAGGTAGGATGCATAGGCGTTATATTTTTTTATATACGGTGGAACTACTAATATAGCAATTGTTTGTTTCATGGTGGTTTATGACTATGAAATCTCAATAGTTGACAGTCACTTATCTACAATTATTTTTGAAATATTTATTTAAATTCCAATTATTTTGTAATAATTTCAAAATCCTAGCCAAACTATGGGTTTCAAAGGAAGCAATAATTTATTCAGTTGCATAATTATTTAAACAAAGGAAAAAGTGTATTTTTATCTTCATACAATTAAATTGGCAATCTATAAGTAAATTGATTACAAACGATTTTAAAATAATATGACTGAGTTTATTAGAATATTGTCCTTTAGGCGTTTTAATTCAAACTTTTCCTAGACTTTCGCTATTAAAAAATATATTTAGCTAACAATAGGGCTATTTTCATTAAGACTATTTCCGAATAAACTATGTTAAAGATTTAATTAATTAATAACGTTAAACAAATTTTTTTAGTATATTCTAAATTTGGCATATGTTTTAACTTTTCCTTAAAATTTAGATTTGTTATTTCTTAAGTCGAGGAGGATGACAATTATTTTCTATAAAAGCCTGATAAACAAAACTTCTAGTATATAAGGCAGTGGCGTAGCGTGGCGTGGAATTTCTCTAACATATACGAATAGCGCTGTTTAAACTTGAATGTATCTTTATGTAACGTACTAAATTTTTACTTTTCCGCACTCAACTATACCAGAGCGGAAAGGTAATGTAATCGTTTAAAGAAAAATGGAAACAAAAAATTTTTCTGGCGTTTATTTTTCGTTTTTCGGCCTCAAACAAAAAAAATAATTTTTAAAAAATTTTTGTCTGTGTGTATGACGTTGTCGTCGGCAATAAAATTTCTTGTTAGCACGATAACTCAACTAAATCGTGTCGGATCGATCGGGCTTTAACTGATTTTGATCGGGGACGTTTCCCAGACGACATCTATTGATATTGATATGGATAGAACACACTCTACCATGTTCATGGGTCATGAGAGAGCACAATGGTGGACTATTTGAGAATTTTTTTAAGCACGATCACTCAATTAAATCCTGTCGCATCAATCGAGTTTTGACTGTGTTTGTATTTAATGAAGAAAAGGCAAATTATTTATAAAACATAAATTACATCTAAATTACCAACACTCTTTACAGCAGTTTCATCAATAGTTTTAATTTCGGTTTCTTTCTTGAGGTTTGCTGGAAAACATGTATTCGATAGACTTTTCAGCATAATCGATCATCTAAGTGCCCACAACAATCCTTATGATTTCGAGATACACAAAGACGAGCTGGGCCATCTTCCGGAGGTCAGTAGGTATAATGGTATAATCTACGTCGTAGTTTCTAGAATGTCATCGTGATTAAGATTTATATATGGACAACGGCCAAAAGTTCTCTTAAGAAAAAAATCCAGATTACGTATGTTTATCTCTCCAGTAAACGTTCCTTTCATTCTTCTCCTGTACGCCAAAATTTTTCAGCAGTTTCTTCCTCGATGTAGCCAGGAAACGAGTATTTCTACACATCTTTGCAACCTTTAAAAAATGCTATTAAGTTGCACCGTAATCGCAAATTGAATTCGCTTTAATTATCTGGAGGCGCAATATTTCTTTCTCATTCTATTTGCCGTGCGGCTCTTTGTTGTGCGGACAAATTCACTCCATTTCAATTGCCCTCGCGTTGTGCGGTGGAACGCGAAACTACGAACGACCATGTGCCTGTCGGTACGGCATCGGCAGTGTGCGAGGCGGTCCCCGGTAATGGACCCGCACCGGGTCTAATGGGACAGAACAGGCCGGATTGCTGACCCGTTATCACCGGTCTAGGGCTTAATAGGGTTTGGGTTGCTACCGGCTCGCTATAAACTACTGCAAACTGCGATTTGCCAGCCGAGCCGAGCCCGCAGCAGCGAATTTTCACTTCCAAATCCTGTTTCTAATCCGTCGACGGTCGAGATATGGCCGAATGACAATGGCTGAATGCAAAATTTATTCCGATCTCTATTTATTTCCATTAAGGTCGCATTCATATGCACACGCCTTCGGTTTTATGGCCGAATCGGAACGAGGCGGGTTCTTTTCGGCGTCGCTGGCAATCTGTTCCTTTATTCATTAAGTATAGACAAGGGAATAATAACCGGTTATGGGGTGTTCTGATTTCCGAATACATTATTTTTTTGCCATTAGGGAGCGGCATTAAAAATCTTACGAATTGTTTTATCGCATGGAATAACACTAAGCTCGAGTGGAAGGCGGATAATGGATATGAGACTTTTAAACCGCTTTTGTGTATTATCCTGCGCCGATATTCTGGCAAATCTTAGAATTAGAGGCTGCAGGCCGAACAGTACCACTCACTCCTCTTTACCCTCTTATTGTCAGAGATTGGGATCAACCCCGTTTAGACGTGAGTCCTCCTCTCCCATGTTTATCTCCCCACAGTCACTAAAGAAAAAAAATTGGTTACGGTAGTTCCAGGTGGACTTCCCTGGATCCTGGCTTGGTGAATCTCGCTGAATGGGAGACTTATCTGTCTTCTCGTTTTCATTCCTCGCCGACTATCTGCTTTCGAGGGCTTTCCATTTATCATGAATCACACAATTTACACAAAGCTCAGATGAGCGGAATAAGCAATCGTGGGACGCCAAGACGCTCAGCATATTTTCAATGTCTGTCGCTTCACGGAATTTTTTTATTGTTTGCTCACTTTTCTTCCTCTTGGGCTGTCTACCATCCGGACAGACTCTGATTCTGATTTATTATGCACCTCATAGAAGCTCAGATGGGTGGGGAAAGCAATATTCCCACTAGCTAGCTGTCTGCTCCCTGGGGCTTTCATTTAGTATGCACCTCGTTGCCTACCCAATCTTAAGATGAATGGGATAAACAATCTTGCCACTGGCTATCTCCTGGGTCTTTCCGTTTATTATGTACCTCGTGGCCTACACAAGGCTTAGACAGGTAAAATAAATAATCTTGGGAGTTTGTTTCCAAGACTCTCAGCATCTTTTCGATTTCTGTCATTTGATAGAACTTGAAACTATGCAACTCGAGATAATGAGCAATGTGGAATATTTATATAATGAAGGAGCAGGAGCTAATTCATCTTCTTGAGGAAGATAGATATAGTCTGTATATAGATGTATATGTTAATAACACAACGGACATATATCTGTACAAATGAATTATCTACCTGCATGAGAAAATCTGGTTTGAGGACCTTCAGCTAACGAATGTCTGAATTTTTGGTCAATAGTGTTTTTAGATGATCTTCGATCTTCGTTTCTTTTTCCATGTTTCTTGTTTATCTTCGATGACTTGAACTAGGGCTGCAATACCTGTTGCAGTAGTAGTAGGTTTTGCTCAGTTCTTTTCACATCTGGTTGTTTTGTCCTCTTGGCATGTGGCTAGTGTGTTTTTTATATCTCTGCCACGTTAGCCGTGTTACTTATCTCAACGTATCCTACAGGCACTTCTCTTGTCCATCTAAATAGGATAGGTTGGCTTCTGTCGGTATTATTATGTCGACTTATTGGATTTTACCTGTTGTATAAAATAAAAATCGAAGTTGTACAAAATCAAAGGATGACTAGAATCAGTGGCGGCTCGTGATGAAATGAAACGGGTGTTCTGCACAGGGCCGATTCTAGAGTATTGGCCGCCCGCGTGCAAATTTCAAACGTATCCAAACTACTGACGTCGTACGGGCCGCAAAAAAATTGCGCCGTAGGCGAAAATTTTGTAAATTTTCAATGTCACGCGTTTTCCTGATACTTCGGAATTTTTATGTAAAATCCGTTTATACAAAAATATAGACTTTCACAAGAAAAATTTTTGGAATTTTATACCTTTTTGAAGAACATTCATGTATGCCGTCATATTCTGCGGTTAAGAGAGAAGGCTTGTAAGGTGAATTTTCTACTAGAGGGTCTATAACACTTAAAATATTTTCCGAAAGAGTTTCAGCGTCACATTTTGTAGGTTTCAGGTATGTCCAAAAACGTTCAATCGGTTCACCATCGAGAATATATCTTAAAACTACCACTAACTGAGTTTTTACAGATACATCAGTTGTTTCGTCTGCCATAACTGCCAAAAATGAAGGTTTGTTAATTTCTTTAATTATTTCTTCATGACATACTTTTAATATACAGTCTAAAAGATCATTTTGTATTTCTTTAGAGGTTCCTTTAAATACTCAAGAATTTTGTAGATGCTCGCTTAAAGTTACATCAAGCTCAGCAGAAAAATTTAATAAATCACGAAATATCCCCGGGTTTTCAGAGGTTTCAGCTTCGTCATGTCCTAGCAGTGCCAGTTCAAAGGCCCCACAAAACTTTATGCAGTTTATAATTTTTGACAAAACGTATCTCTTTTTTGTCACATTATCATTATGCTTTTGCACATTTATCCAATAAGCTGAATCTAGGTGCGCTTTAATATTAGTTGTTCCTAATAAAGCTAATTCCATTGTATTATGTAGATGGCTTTTGGAGTTGTCGTGCTGTTTTATTTTTTCAGTTAAGTGCACCAAATCTGTCACCCCTACCTCCGTCCATGCTTTAGCACCGCCAAAAAGTAAACAAGGAAAACAAAATAACGCATTTTTTTGTTGCACCCACAAATCCAATTGTTCTTCGAATAAATGTCTCTATTAAATTGACGTTTATATGCTTTTCCGCGGCTAACACCTGCAGTCTCAATAACAATATCGGGCAATGGCCTACCATTGTTTTTTAAATCAATTTTTTCTTCATAAGAGTATTTAAAAAATCGCTTCACATGAACTAAATTATAAACTAAATCCATTGTCACTATCACAGTATATAAATTATTAATAATTAGTACAATAAATCACTACACAAATTCACAAAACAGTATTTAAAATCTCAAATTAACACGAAATACGAAATAGGTACGATTTACGCCCGCCAACTGTACGAGAAGTAGGAAGGAGTAAACATTCACTAATGTTGTCTTAGCTGGAAAAAATACAGCTCACTGACCGTGTAAATTCACGCATTTACTAGCGCCAAGTGTGGATTGTCGCGGGAGTTGAGGGGGAGGACGGGTGTGCCGAGCCGAGCTGCTGAACTACCTCGTGTGGCCCAGTTCAATGTACCGCGACGCGCTCGCGTAGAGACCCAGATAATTCATCGGGTCTACTACTCAGTAGAGGACGGCGGTCAGAATGCGACTTTAACGCAATAATTTGGTTATCTGCACCAACTAACCAAATTATTTTATTAATAAATTTTAGTAATTATTATGTCGCGAAAATATACAAGTATCTAATTTTTTTGGCAGTTCTGCAGCTCTGCAGCACCTATACACCAGCCGCCTTTGACTAGAATTCAAGCAGACAATATTGTAGTGACTTGTGATTCCGGAAAGTTATACTCATAAATATAACCAAATATAACCAGTTAATATAACCATAAAGAAATATAACCAATATAACCAGTTACTTATAACTTTTCTTTATATACATTATATAAATTTTCTTTATCTACATTATTTTTTAAATACAACATTGTGACCTTTACATGAAAAAATGGGTGGTTTGTTTTCTGAATTCAAAATATTGTTCTATGTTAATTTATGTTTGTGTTTTGTCCTTAAAACAGAAAATAAACTTGTCAATAGCTAGTTCTCCTACAAAAATCTTCCAAATTTATTGGTCTACAACATTAAATGAGTTCCTGTATGTAAATTTAATTATTGCGATTGAAAACTAGTGTGAAGTATTCATTATTGTACTGTATTAATTAAAATAAGCGTTTAATGAAGTCTCCACCTCATTAAAATCTAAATTGTGTAAGTTCTGATTATGGGATCCCTCAGATGCATTGCGCCCGAATGTGTTCAGATTCATGCTGCGCCCGGCGTAAGTTTAAAATGGTATAACCTCGATACTCTCCAAACGCCATATTTGTCATTTTTATATACCCGTCACATACTTCTTTACCTATAAAATTTGAAATACTAATTTTCTGGCTCATATCGTTCTCGTATTTCCTGAGAAAATATTACGTGCAGATGGCGCACATTTTAAACGTACTCGAGATAAGGCCGGGTTCCATCAACTCGCTAACATCCCTTGCAGTTATAGTCCATTTAAAATATGTTCGTGCCTCTATGAGGTTTCTCTCATTTAAAGATGCCTTAGGGCGAGGGTCAGCCTGATGCGAAGTGGAGGAGGCCGAGCTTTAATAATTCTCGGTATAGATTTTATTGAGTTTTCCGTTACAATATTCTCAGCTCGTGGGAAATGTAAAACCTTATCATAAATTTTGCGTATTACATTGCAATATTTTGAATGCTTGAAAACTATTCTATTATCGTATACCTAATGCCATCATCATTTTTTGTCTTACATATATTTTTATAATTTCATACTGTTTTTAGTATAATCGAAACAGGGGTTGGTGTTTGAAACACTCAGAGAAGAGATAATTATTTATCCGAAAATAAAGTTACTTGTCAATTCTTTGTGTATTATAAAAATGCATATTTTCAATAACCGGAGTAAAGTTGTTTGCAAATGAATTGTTATTATAATTAACTTAACTATTAGTGATCAAACATGTACTAGTTATAATTATATTTCTCTCAGTGTATATTTTAGCAGGTGTAGGTACGAGTATATTTTAGGGAATCATGATAAGGAAGTTTTCATAAAGTCCATTATTATTATACCAGCAGAATTGCCACATATTCATTTGTACATTGATTAAAATTCATTAAAATTCTCACCAAACAGACATTCTCTTTTTCTTTGGTGTTGCATTTTTTGACGCCACTTTAAAGCTGTTGAAATTAACAAAATCGTCTACAGGACCATTTATAGAGACTTTTTGTTATAAAATAATGTAGATCTGAATTAGTAGACAGGATCTTGAAGTTTGACTTTTACTGGCATTTGCAAAAAAGCGAAAAGTGGTCAAGATGTTCAAATACTTTTGAAAAACTCTTCTCGTTAATGCCTTATTAACAGTATGTAACAGTATGCCACGTTCAATAAAATATTTTTACAAAAAATTTTAATAAGAACATGAGAAAATTAGTGATAATTTATTTATAAGATACAGAACATATAACAGGATATTGTGTATATAAGAAGTTTGCGAGATGCACATCCAACTTCCCCGCTTTAGTCGAGTGTTAACTATTCCTTCTATTGGATGTACCTATGATTCTAAACGGTATACTAGAGAAATTTTCAAAAACAAAAAACTCAAAAATCATAAGATTAGAGTGGCAGGTTGTTAGAAATAATAAAAAATATTAACATACTTTAATATTATTTCTTAAGTTTCTCCATATACAGATATTATTGTTTTGTTTATCTACGTTTAAATACATAACGTAATATTAACGTATTACGTTATACGCTGATAATAACATTATTTGTAAAAATAAAAGCCGCCACAGGTAGGATTCGACATTTGTTCCGGATCGGAACCGAACGACATACAGCTGTTTCGAACTTATTAGTTCTCATCAGTGCCGTACACGGTACGCCTATTCAGGACAAATGCCGAATGAACTTTATGGCGTATACATCTTTATCGATACGATCTCTGTACCGTGTACCGTGTACGGCACTGATGAGAACTAATAAGTTCGAAACAGCTGTATGTCGTTCGGTTCCGATCCGGGACAAATGTCGAACTTGTGGCGGGTTTTATTTGTTCAAACCCTATCTGATCGTGCAGAAATACGAGAAAGGGGTCGAGAATCGCTTCTGGGTATAATTCAATGCCTGGCGGGGCTTTAGCCCGAGGAGTAGTTGTTTCCTAGAGCGATTATGTAATAGCTTTGCTATTCGGAAACTGCTTTCATAATCGCTTGGCGGTTTGGTAGTTCCCTTCTAGGATTCGATTTCCGATTTATATGTTACTGAATAACATATTACGTTATCGGTAAAATCTGACAGGTTATACAAATAAATTAACAGTATATGGTCTAGAAAGTGTCAGTGTTTAATTATTAATTACTTACAACTGGCTCTGAATAAAGTTCACACAGTACAGCAACTTCCCAATTAATTTCTTTGCAAAACTAAACACAATCAAAGATGTACAATGTAGTTTTTTTAGCTCTAGATCAGAGATGGCAAGATTCCACTTAGTTATCAAGCTGTCATCTTCCGTAGTTTATGTATATAGATATATTTGTAATTTACGACCATAATGTAACAATTTTAATTAAAATGTAAGCACATTTAACATTTTTATTTCAGTTAATTAAATTTCTATTTTTAAACTTGATCAATACCAGAACACGTCAAATCATGAAATCATTGCCGTAATGTATAAAATACAAATTTATTAAATTAAAATCTACTAAAATATCCCGCTCGATGCCAAATTCCACGTTTTAATTATAATCCCAAATTTATCTCGTATTCGTCCGGACATTTTATATCAAAATTAATTGTATGGACGTCTTTCATGAGTAAAGAGGACACATTTACTATATTTTGTACGATGTGCCTAAAATTGAACGCTTAAGTTGAATGTCACTCAGTCTCTCAACTTTAATATTTTCATTATTACAGTACAAAAGAAAGTGCTTAAACTAAACACTTGTACAAATCATATTTCAATAAACCACTAGAATTGTTAAAAATACGTGACTCTATTTATGAAAAAGGGTGAAATGTTGGCAGTTCTCCTTGTGTGTATATATTTCTATTATTATTGTGCAGTATTGCAAATAGTTCATAGAGATTACATATTTTAACATATCCCAATTATTAAAAAAACAACACCACTTAGTACTATTTTTAATATAGTGTATACAAACATATTTTTGTAATGGTGCTGGCTACATATTTTTCAAAATGTACAAAGGATTAGTCTAGACAGAACTAAGAAGTTCCCAAACTGTAAAGTTATTTAAAGATAATTTTGCAAAAAAAAGATAAAGTAGGTATAGGAGCATTATGTTCAATATACTGTTTTATTAATCGTCTGCTTCTGAATCTCCTCGCTTTACTATGGTTCCAATAAGAACCTATTCTATATTGAAGAGAATATTTTCTTATTTTATTATTGACTTCATTCATCTTGATTTTACTTGGGATTCAATCGTTAATTCTATGTCGATTTATGTATCGTATATAAGAAATAATTTGGCCTCAGGTTTGTCGATACTTGAAAATATTAGACTATATATTTATCAGGAAATCTATTTAAGAGGTGTTCTTAAATATTTTTCTATTTATCACCAGTTCACGCTGAAGTAAGTTTGGATAAGGATCGCAAGTTAGTTGTCCATGATATAAAAATGGACTAGTCACCTTGCTCCCAAAATTCTTACCCACATATTGAAACCAAAATGGAGGTTGCTGCCTAAATGTTTTGCATAAACATTGTCTATTAAATATTCTGTTATTGGTTACTATATTTTCATCAGATCATCTTATTACCAACAGTTTCATTTTATTAATATGAATGATACGTTGATAAGAGCCTTGAAGCCCTTGTCGGATCATAAATTTGTATGGACAATATTTCTTTTTACGCAAAACGAAATGTGGTGTATATTTTGGCGTTCCAATTACTTGTTCAATTTTTCTAAAGGATCTTTCATGGATTTTTGTTACTTCTAAAATTATACTATTTTGAGTCTCTTCATTCCATAGTTAATTTTTACTAACAACTGTTTTCTTAAACGAGCCATACTCCATTAAATTGGCAACTAATCTTCAAAAGACTTTTTTATTTAGTTGCACTCAGGAGATAACAGGGTATGTATTTAAATTCAGTTGCTCAGCTTCTTGAGGATCAATATTACATAAAACATAATAGAGTCGGAGTTTTCATTGAAAAACTCATTTCTATTCATTTTAGGAAAATTATAAGACTACGCACAACTGTTTCAGTGTATCTCTATTAAATTGTCAACAATGACATTTTAAAGGGTGTTTTTTTTTTCAAAGCCTACTATTTTCATCTACAAAAGTTTTCGAAACCATTTCTGATGAATTCTTATAGAGACTAAAGCAAGCTAATAAGTATATAACCAGCTACTAGTCATATATAATATGATTTTGAATGAAAAATTATATAGATGTTAATTTAGAATTAAAAATTCTTATTCACAAAAATACAGCCATATTAAAAAAAAAGTGTGTGTCACGAGACGCCCGACAGAAGTGATAACTTAAACTAATCTAAGTTGAACTATTTGATATTGAAATTGTTTAACTTGAGAAAAGCTTAGTTTATTACATAAATTTTATGTATATTAATATGATAATGTAAGGAAAGGTTATTTATTAATTAAAGATTTTATTGATTATAAAATATATTTTATTCTTAGTTACAATTCTTGAATATGTACATTAGAATTTTGTGTATGTACATTATTAGTATCATTATTTAATCCTATAAAAGTAACAATTGGCTTATGGTAGCTATAATAAGCAACGAAATTTTTACATTGTATGTCATCTAAAAATCTTGCAAAGACTGTATCAAGTACAGTTCCATGACTTGTTGTAGCTTCCTCTGGCTTATTAATCATTTTATTATCTGGCTTATTATAATTGTAATTTTGATTGTAGGAATGATACTAAATTTTTAGCTCGATCAGCAGCAAAATTAACATTAAAATCTCCGGTTAAAATTAACGGAGTTTTATAATAATTTTTTTTTATTATGTTTATCAGAACGTGTATAATTATTTTTTTACTATGATATGCTGTAAAATTACTAAATTTACTAATTCCTAAATCATAGAGGCGGCCCCGCAGCAGCAGCGACGCACACATGCACATGCACGTAAATGTAGACAGCGAAAGCACGCAGAGAGGAGGAGATAGAGCTCGAGATCGTGCGAGAGAGGGGGAAGCGTCTGTCCGAAATAGGCTAGCGCTGTGGGTTAGAGTGAGAGAGGAGGAGCCTGCCTACCACTGCCGTATGCGTGAGAGAAAGGGAAGCCAGACAGACTGGCGCTGTAACGCGTTACGTAACGAAGCGGTTTACCCTCCCATAAGAAGTTATCACTTCAATAAATTGATGAGGGTTTCTTGGTAACGAAACGTTGGAGAAAATATTCGCAAAGCCATTTTGTTAAACTCAAAATGCGACAATAGAATAATATTTTATATTTTTCGATAGTCAAAAATAAATAAAAGCGAATATAGAAAAAATACTTTTCTCCAAATATTTATAAATCGAAAAAGGATAAATAAGCTTTGCAAGCTTCATATGAAAGGTACTCCAATTCAACATACTTTCCTAATTCAACCAACTTGGTAACTCATACCGTTTCCAGGATTCGAATGCTATTCCATCTCTATTTTGGACACATTGTATATTTTGTATATTTTTCATGACAATTTAAAGCTAAAAATTTTGATTTGGAATGAAATACTGATAGAAATAAAAAAGAATTTTAATTTATATTCACAATTATAATTATAATGTGCTATATATCAGTAAAAGATCCGACTTTTATTACGCGTTCGATCCATCCCCGTAATTTTTATTCTTCCGGTACAAATATCCCGGGCTCCAGATGTCGACTGGTACGCTCATATTTACCCTCGGCTTGATTTAAATAAATTCTACATTCAACACACCTGAACGCATTACAGTAGGTATAATATCGCCTCGCCAGATTTGATTTAAATCCACTTCGGATCAGATACTCTTAAGTACATTTTTCCTGTTTTTTCCTTCGGTTTATCCTTTCTGTGCTCATTCTATCCGCCGGTTTTGTTAGATTTGCATGAAAGGCAAGATTTTCACGCCCCCCATTAGGAATAAAACACGTTCGGTTGTTAATGTTGGTATCAGCACCGTTCGAAAGTGTCACCTCGGCCTGTTTCTGTCTTGTTCGAATATCAGGTGGTTTTATTTTGTGCTTTGCTAACACGCATGCAGCACGCATGCAGAATTCTGTTCGTGTTTTATTTGATGACGCTTCTTGATATGTAGATTTGAGGATATTAAGGAACATAAGGAACAACTTTTGTTGGATTTGGTTCATCTTGAAACACCCACACGATCGACTGCTGTTTACTTTCTGGCTCATACGCATAGATCTATGATACGTCATCTGTTACAATGTTATATACATCTTTTGAAGCACCGCCATTGTATTTATTGAACATTTATGTGCACCAATCTACACGAGCATCTTTTTGAGAATACAACGAGAGCAAACGAGGACAAACCTTTTTTACAGCTAAATGATCATGCAATATTTTATGTATTCTAGTCGAACTAATGCCTAAGATTGCCTCAATTTCACAGTATATTACAAGACGATTTTGGATTATCAGTTTTTGCACAGCATCAATGTTGTATGGTATAACAACTGATTTTGGACGACTCTCACGACTTTCGTCGGTGAGCGGATGGCGCCCATGATTAAATTCGTTATACCAGCGTTCCACAGTGGCAAAGGATGGGGCTTTATCACCAAAAGTGGAAGTAAATTGATCGATGCACTCTTGTCTTGATAATCCACGTCGAAATTTGTAGTAAATCATCGCACGAATTTTTCATTTGGGAACGTCAGATGGCGTCTGACAACACTTAGTGTTGCCAAAGCTCAAAATATAAGTAGTACCCCTCGTATATATAATTTAAAGTGTACTGCTACTTAAAAAAACACGACACCCTTCTCAAGTCTACGTCCTACACTATTCTAAATAAATATACTGAAGCCGAAGTAATACATACTATTGGATATAAAACTGATAGCGGTGTTACCAGCTCCATTGTAATATGAAATGAATCCTTTTTCTGGACGCTAATCCATCAGCTTTACTGATAACCTTTATGCTATTTAGCAAGTTCTTCGCTTCTGTAACATCGGGCGAAACCGTTTTCCTTATTTCGTTATCTACTCAAAATATGTTTAATTTCGATCTAATTGCCATTCGAATCCTATCTCTTCTCCAGTATATATAATACGAAAAAAGTCATTCATTTTATTTGGACACCCAGCCAATATGAATGTAAGAGGTAATGAATTAAAGGACCAAGTAACATATCACGCCACACAAAATAATATACCTACTAGATAATATCCCAGTGTTTATTATCTTTATTTCAAGATCTTTATGTCAAATAATTTAAGATTGCATAATGATAGAATAAATGTAATGTAATTCGCTTACCTTACATTTATTGTGATGTTACTGAAACAAGCTTTTAAGCCACAGTAGGTATGTAGGGACCACCTATGAAATTAAGCAGAGGAAAAAGTACTGCTATCCCATGCCTAAGAATTAGTCATATAAATCTAACCTTACTATATTGAGAGATGAGGTAAGCTATATCTGAAATATGTCACAAATTTCGTTATAAAACTATCACTATCATGGAGGGATGCAAGAAATACAGCAACATGTGATGACAGTTAGGTACCTCAAACACACTGGAACAATCTCTGTCAAAACATGGTGAATCCATGAAAAAGTTTAAACAGTCAGAAATTAAACAAACCTCTAACACCAGTTATAATACCATTACAGCTTTAATTTAAATGTTAACTAATGATGCCCACATTGCCCATACTGCTAAGTGGAGAAAAAATAGATATGTATATTCTTATTTAGATAAATTTTATAATATTGCACTTTACATTGCAAGAAACATAAATGCACGACTAGAGTTTGACACACCTTAATACACTAGAAGATTTTGCATGTGAATACCCATTTTATTTACGCTATTTATACAAAGTTGTGTAAAATTAAATTAGATTTAAAAATAAATAAATAATTTAAATAAAAATAGTGAAATACTATTTTTATTAAATATGGTTTTTATTAAATATGTAATTTGTATGTCGGTTAACATGGGCCCCTTTTAATCTTATGCATTCCCTAGCTCTGAGAATTGAAGATTGTTAGACCCCCCCTTAACTGGATTTTTCAAATTTTGCTAAAGCATTCGCAGCACTGTATTAAAATGTTACAAAAATTCCAGTTAAAGTACGTTCACAACTCACACATGTGATAAATAAAAATTCGTAGTTCTTGCCGTTCTCCTTTAACCGACGATTCAGTCTTTCAAAGATTTTCCGATCGGGAATCCTGCTATCTGGAACTCTTCCTTCGTAGAGTCTTCTGGGTTCAGATGCATTACACAATGCTAAACCGTAAATTAATACATGTCAGCATATTCACAGAATGTAAATTCCACTATCGTGAATAAAAAAAAAATCAAGAAAAATAGTTACCACAAATTTTAAAGCACTAATATCGTTAACTGATATTAGTGAACTGAATATTACAATTTTCCTAATTTCATTGGGTACTGTGACGTATTTTATTAGTGGCACTCCACTCTCGCGACCCTGTATACGCTTGTATTCTGCGCACAGTGCAGCAATTTATTTGGTTCCTCTAATCTTCAATTTGAACGCTCTTTTTCCTCCTTTCCGTTGCTAATAACCGTAGAGTCAACATCAATTTAAAAAGCAAATGGTCTTCTAATAAGAATTAATTAATTCTTTCATTTTACAATAATCCTTAACGTCTAAATGACGGATTAATTTGAAGAATCAAGCACAATTAATGTTGAATTAGTATTTTATAAATTCAAGCTTCTACACTGGGAATTTTCTTCGTGATATAAATATTATCAACAGGACTAGTGAGCACAATTTTCAAACATATCAAGAGATTCAAACAAATAAAACACCTCATTTGAAGTATTTTGGTTTAATTTGTCTGCCCGTTAAGAATGATCGTTACATTACATATAAAAAACTATATATATATATATATATATATATATATATATATATATATATATATATATATATATATATATATAAAGCAGGTATCTTTTTCAACAATAGTACATTGTCAAATATTTCAAATAACTTTGTAAAACTATTTAATAAAAATAGTTTTTCTTAAAACAGTTAATTTCATCGATATCAAGCAACCTCACGGTGCAAAATAAATTATCATTTTTGAGTTAAAACCAGTCCGTCCCTGACGAATTAAATAAACCAAGTATATTAAAAAAGTGTGTAGCATTTTAAGGAGTGCTAACTGATGACTATGATATTAAAAAATTATTAAACTACATCGCGTATTGCATCAAGTACTTCAGGGGGTGGGGGCGTTTGTAGGAAAAATTTTATAGGCCACGTCACGTTATTTTAATGTTTTCTCTATCAATCCTGGAGATTGCCCACATATTCTGGGACACGCTGTATATAATAATTACATACATGAATGGGATTATTATAATTATAAATGCGCAATTGGTGACTGATGACTGCTTAGAATCCGGTTCTAATTACGAGAAACCATCGATTTAATTGCTATGCAGACAAGTGAACAGGCAAAACGTGAGAAAACAATTAAAGCGGCCATTTAGCGGCGGTGTACATTGTAGGCATATCGCCTGGCAAACATCTCCACATTCACGGCAGGCACACACACACACACACATACACACGCACAGGTAGCTACCGCCCCCGGAGTATGCTACCGCTAAGAGATATATTCGCTCAAATGAATTATTTCAGTAACTCTAAAGTACTATGTGTATGTGTTGCAAGTCCTCGAGTTGCGCCATACAAGTCCGTATTGATCGAACGCGACTCGCTTCAGGATGAAATGGTCAGGATTCGTTGCTATCAACTGGAATACACGGTAGTTCGCGGCTCGTAAACACAAAAATTGCCGGTTATTTTCTAGATTCCATGTGTTTAAACGCCAATATATGCCTCCATGCGAGGATATTTTTGTTGAATGGACTTTTAATACAAATAGGGACGGCACCGCATTTTCTGGAATGCTGCCGGGACAGGTTGTTTTTGGAAGAGATTAACGGTTGTTGCCGTTTTCCTGCTGAACGTGTTTGAATGGTCAAATTTAGTTTCAGTTTCGTTAATGTATGGCTTTCATATCATAAAACGTCTGCATAGAACCACTCGACTAAAATATTATTTATCATCCGCTTATAATTATTTACATAATTTATAGTTTACTAATTTGCTTCAGTCACAATAGTGTATGGTTTTGATAACAAAGTGACTTAATTTCTCAAAATAATATATTGCTACTAAACCACAATCGTTACACTACACAGTACATATAGAAAGAAAATCAAACAGGTAATTTATGCCAATAAGACATACATTTTCGGCACAACTCATGTATGTTGAAAATATTACTCGGCACTATATTCTTATAGTTCGTGCAGTTTATATAGTTTGTTCGATAATATTAAATAAAACTTGCACTCAATATTTACGCATTTATTAATAAGTTGTTACATTTTCCGAATACTTTCATATTTAAATTAACGTGTTTCTTTAGTTCATTTTCCCATATATTATGCATACAAGATACAATACAATAATATAGCTACAATATTTTCAATAACGTAGCTAGCTTAATAAAATTGTCCGAACAATACTTATTGACGTTCATAAGACGTGCATTTCTATCACTCTGTATATTGAAAGTATTGAGTAATGTTACACTTGTAGTTTTGTTCAATAATATGGATACGATAGGAGCTCAAGTCAGTTTTCGGACGCGAAGTTATAAAAGAGCAGCACGCTGCCTCGCACCCATTATATGGATGAGCGTACCTATCATATACCTATTGTATTCCCCTATAAAGGTGGCTCTGATAATGTTATTCGTACTGTGGGCCCCAATGACAGATTGAGCCCAAAGTAAGAGTTCGGCACCTCTCCATGAGCATTGCACTGAGTGCATGTCATTGCACTGAGTATGTTTGTGCTTATCTTTATGTGTAACCTTAGTAAAAGGTGGTCCAACAAAAACGCACGATGTTAATTGTAAATAAAACAAAAAGTTTTCAAAGAATTATCTTAATATTTTTTATTATGATAGAAGGATTTATGACAATTATGTGTGAAACAAGATATCGGCCAAATGCTCGCCACGGTTTCGGTGGCATACCTCTATCCGATGGTCCATATTTTCAATGACTCTGAGACATAATTGAGGTTCAATGTCGTTAATGTGCCGAATTATTACATCCCTTAGCTCTTGAATTGTTCTTGGCTTATTGACGTACACTTTTTCTTTTAAATATCCCCAAATAAAGTAGTCCAACGGTGTCAAATCACATGATCGTGGCGGCCAATTAACATCACCACGACGTGAGATAACACGGCCATTGAATTTCTCGTGCAAAAGTGCCATTGTTTCGTTGGCTGTGTAGCAACTGGCACCATCCTGTTGGAACCACATATCGTCCAGGTCCATATCCTCAATTTCTGGCCACAAGAAGTCCGTTATCATCTCGCGATAGCGAACACCATTCACGGTAACTACTTGGCCGACCTCATTTTCGAAGAAGTACGGCCCGATGACGCCGCCAGCCCATAAACCGCACCAAACAGTCACTCTTTGTGGATGCATCGGCTTTTCAACAATTACTCGTGGATTCTCATTTGCCCAAATGCGGCAATTCTGCTTGTTAACGAATCCACTGAGGTGAAAGTGTGCCTCGTCGCTGAAGATGATTTTCTTTGTAAAGTCACCATTCACTTCTGTCTGTTCAACCAACCATTCGGCGTATTGACGACGCTTGAAATGGTCAGTAGGCTTCAGCTCTTGAGTCAATTGAACCTTGTAAGCGTGTAAATTCAAATCTTTATTCAAAATTCGCATCAGTGATAATCGTGAGATGTTCAATTGTTGGGCACGACGACGAGTCGAGGTTGACGGCTCTTCTGCTACACTATCGCGAACAACAGCAATGTTTTCCGCAGAACGAACTGGGCGAGCATGCACAGGTGTTTTCACATTTCCTACAGACCCGGTTTGCTGAAATTTGCGCCCAATTCTCCCGATTGTGGACACATTTGGTCGATTATGCTGACCAAAAAAGGCACGAAGTGCACGAAATGCATTTTGATTTGAACGCCCATTTTCGTAAAAGACTTCAACAATCGTAACGCGCTGCTCAATTGTGTACCTCTCCATGGTTGAATTTGTCAAACACTGAAACAAAGAAATGTCAAATTAAGTTTGGCAAAAATCTTGACGTTAAGGTGTGACTCACAATTAACATCATGCATTATGGTTGGACCACCCTTTATTAGGGGAAGGAAGACGTCATCACTGTATCCAAACTGTTTGACTAAACAACAATGTTTACGCAACTATTACACAGGTTTTCAGGAATGTTACTTATTTTCAAGTGTTTCCTATTTAAATCAACACCCATTTTATCATATTATATAAATATTTTGAATTATATAACTGGCTTCATGAAAGTGCCCGCAATACTACGTATTGGCATTCAACATGTCTGTATTTTTGTTACTTTAAATATTGAAAATATCACGTAACGTTACAGTTCTTATAGTTTCATTCGATAATAGAAAATACTACAACTTAGTAGTACAAATACAAGTAGCTTAGTTACTTATTTTCGAATATTTTCCCATTTGAATCAACTGCATCTCAACTGAATCAAATCCATTTAGTTGCTACTATACGTTTAAAAATATAACGCGCTATGAAATAGTTTAGAAACAGTTTCGATACGGTTTTGACACAGTGGGTAAACAATTTTTAATGTTTACATAAGTAGATATAATATGTAAACTTATACTATAACTTATACTTAGATTAATACTATAATATTTTAAAAAATTACTAAAGAGTAATATCTATATGATAATGAATAATAATTGTTATATAACTTTTGAACAATAGAAAATATTGACTTCTATTGAGAAACTCATTTCCAAATTATTGGAAATATTACTTACAGTTAATGTTTATAATACTTATCTAATACATATAACTATTTACAGCGAGATGTAATGAAGTTCTGCTGAACCTAATTATTTAATAACAAATCTGGACTCTCTGGATGAAAATCTTGTAGTTAAGTTATAAATTGCGCAGGTGAGTCAATAAATATATCATTTTCTACTAATCAACTAAGAGGAAATTCCATTTTGTTTTGACTGGAAATTGTTTTTTTAGTTTTATATCAAGCTCTATATACTTCTGCATTAACTTGGACAATAATACACCGTAGTAAAATCATTCTGTTATTAATGGAATAAAAATTATTAAATGCATTCTAAATTCAATTATATTAGAAATAATTGACGATTTAAGTTCTTATTTATAGTATCAAGTAAAGCGTATCAACCTTAGTGCATTATATTTACAATAATGATTATTTTATTCCTCAATATCTACTATAAACATTCACTCAGAATATTTCGATTGATTTTTTTTTTTTGTTGAAACCATTATTTTATTATAATTATTATTATAATGGCATATAGTCAATATTTACTTAGTTCTACTTTATTAATATATATTTTTTTTTGTTTCACAACATTCTAATTACTATAAATACAATTATAGTAATAATATTTTTATTTATTTACTTCAACTCCTTCAACATCTCTAATTCAAGAAGACCTTGAACATTTTGAAAATTCACCGATGTATTATTTAATGCAGGGGTTCATGAAAATATTACATTTAAAATGAAAGGTTTCTCTCCTGATTTTGCATTACAAATTTTTCGAACGCTGTTCTTTTATAGGTACAGAAAGGATTCGTGTTAGTGTTGAATTTATAAAAATGTTTCCACAAAAAGGCAAACTAATCCTAACACATAAGACTTATAGACAACTCTAAAGGGCCAGTTTTTCTGTACAGAGATGTTATTTTAAAATAGTGTAGTATTTTTTTAGTATCTGGACCTAACACAAACACCTGAAAGCTATAAACAACAACATATTTACGAATATATTGCCCTGTTGAGACTGCGCTTATATGCCCGGATGCTTATAATTTGTAAAGAGCAGTTATTCTTGTGAACTGTTGACCTATTTCGCGATGGAAAACACAGAGAATGTAGAAAGAAATAAATAGTCATGTTTTTTCTTTTTTCAATTTATCATTTTAAGCACTGTGCTCCAGACGTTCGTGGTTTTCGTCTGATGCTGACAAACCGCAACGAGCAACGAAGTAGGGATATTTCTTTAATGGTTAATTATGTCGTGACTTGTAGCAGTATTTGAGAGATATTGTCGTTTATCATTATGGTTCGTGCCATGAAAATTAATTATTTCCCTTTTGGCGCGGTTTTCTAAATTTTTGTTATGTTACACGCTGAGTAACTTGTGTTTAATTACACGAGGGAACAAAGTAGACCACGAATTTTTTAAGAATATAATAAACATCTATTTAATGTAGTGTGTCTCCATGTTAGATGTGATATACGAGGGGATACCCAATAGAAACCGAACTGACGTTGTGGTGGGCGGAGCTTTTGTATTACTGCGTTCTGCCGCTAGGAGCGTATACCGTAGAGGATCCAATGTGCGAGCGCTAAGAGCGCTACTATTCTCGAGTCAGTAAGCCAAGCGTCGCGTTGTTGTCAAAGGAGGTTCCGTTTGGCCTGTGTGATTTTTTTAGTGAGATTTGCTTTGTGTGCTCGTCGGATTTTGTTTCTTCGATTTCTCCATTCACAGTATGTTCGACAGGGTCATACAGTTAACCAAGCTTTCTACCTGGAAGTTTTGAAAAGATTGCGCAACAGTTTGCAGCGGAAGATACCTGATTTGTGACAGTCAGTCGACCGGCTCACACAGCCCTGTCTGTGTGGCAATTTTTGACCAAAAATTTCCACAACTTCGTCAATTGTCCGTCGTCTATCCTTCAGGATGAATTCAGAAATTAAGGATTGTTGTAATGAGAGGTGTCAGTTGATATATCAATGTAGTCAGAGTGTAGCAAATAAGCATTGGGAATACCACAAGGGATAATATTGGGACCTATTTTCTTCCAGCTGTATATAAATGATATTATTTATGAGAAGATAAAACAAAGTTTATTACATTATCTCCATACTGGAGTAGCTCGGAACATTTGTTGGGCAGATAACACTAACTTAGTTTTTCACCAAACACCAAAACACTATACATTACACTCGACCTACGTTTCGCCAATAAAGTTGGCACCATCTGGAGATGATTAAAACTGATCATCTCATTTAGTCATCATCTGATGATGACTAAAAGAGTTTTAGTCATCTCCAGATGATGCCAACTTTGTTGACGAAGCGTGCGTCGAGTGTAGTGTATAGTGTTTTCGTGTTTTGTGGAAAACTAAGTCAGTGTTTCATTATCTATAATAAGACAAATAAATCAGGCATAAATGAAGTAACTTCACATAACTGTAAATTATGTAAAATTGTAAACTGATATTGTAGATTCTGGCATCCGTCTAGAGTCAACTGAGGCTGCAAAAGATATACAATATTTAAGAATGTAGACTGATTCCTATTTAACATGGGATATTCTGACCTCTATTTACTGAGGTGCTCTCTCCAATAAAATTAGGAACGTATTATATTTATTCTACCAATTGAAACAATTTCTTGGAATTTAAACACCTAAAAAGTATACATTGTGATTTGGTCCAGTCAGTAATTACACTAGGCACAAAAATTAAGGAATGTGAAAGGAATTCTACATTTTTAGGTAATTTTCAACATATAGGAGAAAAATAGTCTCAAAGCAATTTAAAAAAATCAAATTGAAGTTCCAAGTTTCTAGTTATTACTATTGAAAAATATTAATAATTTAAAAAAAATTTCTTTTTCAAAAAAAAGTCAAAACTGACTTTTTCCTTTGAACGACAATAACTTAGCGAAATATCACCACACAGGGCACTTGTACCACTCGAATTAAAGGGGATAAAATTATCTAAAGTAATTTTATTATGGAATTATTGAAAAAAAATTACTGAAGGACCGTGGACCTTTTGAAAGGGCAATCAAAATTCAAAAGCATTTTCCGATTGTTTTTTATGATTACTCAAATTGCTGCTGACGATAAGAAATTTTAAACATAAGACCTCAAAACTATAAGTTTAGAGCATCAAGTTCCTTCTTTTAAAATTGCTCTGTGGCTATTTTTCTCCAAATTACAGCATTTCGAAAATCACCTAGAAATTTAGGATTTTTTTACATCCCTTAATTTTTGTGCCCCGTGTAGTTATGGTATAAATATTTGGGTCATAAAGTTCTACAAAAATGATTAATAAAAATAATTTACAATAAACCAAACATTTTTCGTCAGATACATTACACGAGGACGTACCGTTTATCGAGTCATATTAGTAGTGGCGAGAATGCGACAGAGGAGAAATAATCTGAATTACATAGATGGGGTATTAATTCTAGAAATCAATGAACTAGCTAAATTGCTTTACAACTCATAACGATAAGGAATCACGAGCCTAAGGGTAGAAATAATCAAATTCAACGTACTCTGGAGAGTAACAGAAGTAGGATTTTTTTTGTATACCCGAATTGTCATAATAATTGCTTACTCGTCTTTCCTGTTCTATGGCTGAAATGTGATATTCCAATCCTGCCATTTACGCAAATTTTGCCAATCTCTGGATAATGGTTACCTTGGAAATGATTTACGTCATGAATATACGGTATTGTATTACGAAGTAGACGGAAAATTAAATAATGTCTTGTAGCATTTAATATGCTACGCTAATTATAAACGTTATCTTTATTACAAGAGCTACTACGGGTAGGGACTGAAAGATTGATATTCTAGACTATGCTAAATATCACCAGCTTTTAATTTTATTGAATATGGTACATGGATTATTAGCTTAATATTAATAACATTTAATTAACACTTTAATAACCTAAAATTGAGGACCTAGGAAAAATATTTAGACACACAACTCGACAGACTTCTATTCTGACTTCCCCTAAAGCTCTAAGCTGAAGAGGCAAATGTAACACATAGGGACGAGGACAGATACAACCATGTTCATGGAGAGCTGCCAACTCCGCCCGCTTGGACCAGAGTTCTAGAATACAATGAACATCCACGACACTACGGCACTGTTCATATCGATTTGCTTTTCATCAAACCGATATCCCGGACCACACTATGAATGACACTGTCGTAGACAACTCTGACAGAGATAGACGTATTAGATGTCACCTATAAGTGTAGTGAGGATAGATCTAAGTTCTGCACTTTTCTTAGCTTCGCGTCAGGAAAAGAGCTCATTGAGTTTCGTGGAAAACTATTCACAGCTTTTATTATAACTTATACTAAAAGACTTCTAAAATATTTAAAGATATTTGAACCTAATATGGAATTAAAATATTTTTGTTAAATAATTCGGTATATATTAAAACATCGACCATCCATATAAATCATAGTCATCAATATGCAGGATGGCATCTATTTCTGTTTTTAGTCACATAGTAAATAAATATTTATTATTATAATATCAAGATTTTAAATAAGGAATCTGAGCCACATGTTTTTTTTTAACAAGGAATCATAAAAAAGGTTTCGCATTCAAAATAATCAAACGTACACGAAAATTACAGAATAGAGATTGTGACATTCCTCATCTATTAGCTTGTCAAGAATAGGAACAAGCTTCAATACTGCGATATCATATCACCCACGAAATGCGCAGTAAATAGCCTGATCTTCACTCAGTGGCATTGAGATCGTTACAGAGTGAATATAGCATGTATATGAGTGTACATATAGTGCAATCTGGCCGTACGTAAAGCGATCCTTTTCCCTTCGAAATTCTTTCCCTTCGAAAATCCTTTTTCCTTCGAACACTGCCTCACTCTTTCTTCTACGCATACACAGAGAATCTCACACTTTTCTAATTCTTGACAAGCTTGTACAGTATTGATGGTCAAACCTTAGTTCGTAATCAGATTTCTGTTTTTGATCATATCGTAAATGTTTATTAAAATTTCAATGCCAACAAATATTAGTAATTTGAGTCACATATTCCAATTTTAACCCACTTCAAAAAATGCGAAAGTTCTCAATTCATCTGTATATATTTTTTTATGTATGTTTGCATATAAATTTTGTGTTTATGAACCCATTTTAATTATTTTGTGTTGAATTCGGTGGTCTCCACTCCACAGGGTGGTCCCATCTTAATTTCATTGATATTGGACCTTGGGCTTCGAAGACACATAACGGAACTCCTTATTCAAGTAGCCGTCGTTTTCACATTCACAAAGTATCCTTAGTAGGCCCATCATTTAAAATTGTAAAATAATAAGATTAAAAAAATAGACTTCGGAAAAAAGTGACAACATAAAAAGCAAGAAATAAAAGTTTTCTACAACAACTTAAGAAAACTTAAAATAAGAAATTATTGTTTATTATGTAATTATTATTAATTGTTTTATATAATTTTGTCGGTACTACACAATATTGGTAATGCGAATGCCGGCCCTCGGAAATTTGAAATGTAAACTCGTTGTTATAGTAGCAAGGTATCTATTTTTTTGTGTTTTACTTGGCAACCACTTCAAAATTATATAAATCAATTAATAATAATTACATAATAAACAATAATTTCTTAATTACATTAAGCAGAACAACAAATAAATATTAAATTATTGTAGAAAACGTTTATTTCTTTGCTTTTTAGTTATTACCTGTTTTTAAGTCGTTTTTTTTAAATTTTATCATATTGTAATTTTAAACAAGACATTGAGAGAAGGGAAACGTTTTACACTAAAAATAGACTAAGCATTGAAAACTGTAAGTGTATATTGTTTGATTACTTATTAAATGTACTCTATACCACCGTTGAATTTCCTAGCTGAATATTCAACCTAGTGCTTTCCAGTTCACGTTGGTTGAAGTTGTGGATAAGTGAAGTAAAGAGGTTACTTGCTCGCTTAATATTAAAGTTTTAACTCTAGCGGTAGCGACATATTAAAGTAGTTTCAATTAGAGGTCGCCAAGGAGTTGCGAACTTTGAGAAAGAGAGCCTAATTTCAGTCCGTAAATTCTTATTTCGGTGTATGCCCATGTAATGAAGGAAATTATTAAAGTTTCGTCGGGGAGAAGGAAGTTGCTGTTATTTTTCACGCTGGCGAGCCATCGTATTTGATGTACGAGGATATTTTCAAGTTTAATTAGTGGGAAGGTCCGGAAAATATTTGCCAGCGAAGAAGGGTCTCCCGGACGATTATGGCATGTTCTGGTTGCTCGAAATTAGTTAGGTTATAGCGGCCATGTCAAATTTATTGTGAATTGTTCAGTAGTGTACGATAAATCACCATGGAAGTTTATAGCGTTTAGCAACGTGTGCAAATCATCAAATTTTGTGTGCAAGTCATCAAAATCAGTGCTCCGTTCAAGAAACGTTCTGCGAATTATGTGATTTTTATCCTCACCACAACCGTCCCGCTGAATCGACTATTCGACGTTTGGTGGCCAAATTCGAGTGAACCTGTTTGATAAATAATCAGCAAACACCCGCACGTCACCGATACGCAAGGTCTGCCGAAAATATCGCTGCTTTGCGTGATAGTGTACGGAAAAACCCGAGGCAGTTAATTTCTCGTCGTTCACAAGAACTTGGCCTTTCTGCGACTTCAACTTTGCTAATTTTGCGTCTAGACTTGGGTCTATCCATATAAAATCCAAGTAACCCAAGAAGTTTAGGTACACGGCCATTGATAACGCCGTGTTCGCTGATTGGGCTCTAGAGCAATTAGAAGTTGACACAAATTTCGCCAAAAAATCATCTTTACGACGAGGACCATTTTGGATGAATGGATATGCGAGCAAGCTAAATTGTCGAATTTGGACCGATACCAATCTACACGAGATACACTAGCAACAAATGCATACCGAGAAAGTCACTCTATGGTGCAAATTTTCGTCTGGCGAAATCATCGGTTCGTGCTTCTTCCAAAACGAAACTGCCACTGCTATAACCGTCAACGGCGAGCGCTACATATCGATGGTAAGCAACTTATTGTGGCCTAAAGTGGATGATATGGATACAGACAGTATGTGGTTTCAGCAGGACGGCGCTTCATGCCACACAGCGCATGCCACGATGGACATTCTGCACGAGCGATTTGAGGGCATGTTTATCCCATGCACCGGCGACGTGAACTGGCCACCAAGATCCTGCGATTTAACACCTTTAGACTTCTTCCTTCGGAGCTATCTTAAATCGCAGGTGAATGTGAATAAACCGCAAACAATTGATGCGCTCAAAGTCAACATAACGAACGCCATCCAGCAAATTCAGCCAGATTTATGCGCAAAATCATCGAAAATTGGACCTCCCGAATACGTGCCACCAAGCAAAGCCGCGGCTGACACTTTTATCACGTTACATTTCATGCTTAATGCCATACAATATTATTTCAAATAAGAAATTTAGTGGATATCTTACACACAAGTTGTTTTATTTACGTTTAAGAATCAAGCGTCCTTATTGAAAGACCCTATATTATGAGTTTGTTACTGATTAAAAGTCTGGATCCTCTATTGTGGTCTTAACTTAATGCCAAGCTGGTTTTTTTATATACGTATTTTTTTACGTCAGTCTTTTGTTAAGGTACATTCCAACACGCTTTAATTAACGATTTTAATCGCTTATCTGTGTGGGACTTCTTTTTTGTTCAGAGTTACAAGGGAACATGAATACTTGTGCGTTGTGAATGATAGATGTGTAGATTTGCTTTTGATTATTTTAATTTTTTGTATTGGTACATTTTTGTATGCTGTCTAGACATTCCTGCAAGATTTTAAAAGCTGTAGTTGCAGATATTCTGGATGCCATGATCACAAAGGGTGGCTATTGTTATACCGGCAGTGGTAGGTAAATGTGCTGTATATAATAAGTAAACGGTTGGACCCAGTACGCTTCCTTGTGGTATCCCAGCTCGCATGCTCGTATGGGTTGAAGACCAGTATAGTCGTTTCTGTAGATAATATGTCAGTATTAAATAGTATATAATAGTAGATCTGGAGTTTGCATTTCAACTTGTATAATAGGCTTGCATACCACACCTTGTTGGGTATTCTGATATTGTACAACATCGAGCTTAGCGAGCATTAACACAAGGGTGAACTACACGCGATATCTTATTGTATCTATATATGCATATTTTGATAGCAGTGATATATTCGTCAGCAGCATATATTATTTCTTATTCGAATATGAACTCGATAGTTTATATAGGCGATACGATGGTATCGTATCGCCTACTTAAGTTTAAGAATGTTCATGTTCCTATAATAAAGAAATTTGTTTGTATATGTATCTATACATTTAAATAGATCAATATACATATATGTGAATGCCCATACGTTCCTATACACCCCCATACATCAACATATTACTTTCCCTGATAATTATTTTTCCCTCAATAACGAAAATAATTACATTAATGAAAAAAATCTGATGGCGGTAAAGGATTAAATCATAACAGACCATAATGTATTTTATTTACAATTTCTGATGTATATACTTTCACGTGCATCAAGCGTTCTACTGGCGTTTACGAATATTCAAAACATTGGGTTATTCTGATATATTTACGGTTAAGTTTTCAGTTCTGTTATTTACGGTACGCTACATGTTCCTTGAATCTGATGTTGCTCGGCCTTCTAGTCTGTCCTATGTAAAACTTGTCGTAATTATTACACACGATTTTCTATGTTGTGATGAATTTTTATGTATTCAAAATTTCATTTAGCATGTCCCGGATAATTTCGGAGATTTCCTGGTATCAATAGAAACTACTTAATTGCCTATAAATAGCTTTTACTAACAGTGAATGTTGCCTCCATTCTATCTAAAATAAAAATTATTTTTGTCAATCTGCACGGCCTCAAGTGGGATTAGTTACAATCCACCTGTAAATTTTCGTCAAAAAACCGTTCCCCTCAACCTAACAAATAAACATTCTCTGACAGAATTCATTCGGATATAATTCTATCAAGAAATAATAAAAAAACATAGTGCCGTCTTCTGACTTCCAGTTCCTGGCCTAGTAATCCATTTGGAGGCATTGATTGACATACCAAACGCAGGCTTTTGCTTCGCCGGCAGCCCCTATTTTGTTACATCATAGCTGACGTGGCTGCAGCTTTAAGTAATCAACTACTTAGCTCAATGGTGTAGGATAAAATAAAACCTTAACTATCTACGTTCTGCGTTGCACTGATAAGAATGAGCTGTTGCTTGAAAAAACAAACCGACTCACTAAAGTGATATTGTTTTTATAAAACTCCGTGATACCATAATTGCTTTTCTAATCCCTACTAACCAGATCTATCGCGCTATTTTAAGTCAAACGTGTAGGCAACATATTTTCTATATATTGCATTTAAATACTGTGGAATTGTTTTTAATACGTTGTTAGTAATGTAACACCAGAAAAACAAAGTATCCAATTTAAAATAACTATTTTCTTTAAAGACGATATACAAAACTTAACTATGTATATTTTGTTAATCAAAGCAACTGCATATCTTCCGGAAAACAGCGTTATGTCAAAGTACTTTATTCATTAAAACTATCTATTATGTATTGTAAGTGAAATCCTCTCTTCTATTGCACAACTGCAGAACTTAAATTCTAACATTTTCACAGATCATCAAAGTTATAAATGAATAAATAGGTAGTCAACAGGGGCGTAGCGTGAGAAAAGAATCTAGGAATGTGATAACAATTGTATGAGGGGAACAGGTGTAGTCGGATGTACGGTAGGCCAGACGAAAATGGTAAAAATAAAAAAAGACACTAACGTAAAATGATTATGCCGAGGTATTTATCCTAATTTTTAAAATGAAAATCAATTATTCGGTTTTTGTTTGTCCAGCGAATCACTGTTTCTTCAAATGTTGGACACGATCTCATATCTTCTAACAAGGCACTTTCAATATTTATGAATGTTAAAGCTGACAGTCTTTCTTGATTTTGATAATTTCACAGATAAGTCTTTATTTTCTTTAAATATGAAAATGATCTTTCCGCGGAACTGATTGTGACAGGAATATTCAAAATTAAAAGACACAATTTTGATGATTCCGGGAAAACAGAAGATAATTGAAGGGACATAATATATTGGTGAAGCTCAAACACAGTGCTCTTTTTCATATCGGGATCACTATAAATCACTGAAATTTCACTTTTTAAACGATTTGCGTCAAATAATGTTCCATATGTATTTGTAAGTTCATCAGAAAAACGTTTCACGAATGAAGTAAATTGTGTGGAATCTAGATTTAAGAATTCCAATTTAGAAATTTCACTAAACCGTTCACTAATGTACAAAGTAGTAACGTCCAAAATTTCATAAAATAATCGTGCGTAGGTGCTTTTCTTATCTTCTTCAGGAATTGAATCCAAACGCATTCCTTTCCTTGGTGGTTGATTTTCTAACACAAATCTGTTAATGTGGTCCTAAATGTCATTAAACTCGTTTCACATTTTTTTTAAATGTGATTTGCAATCGACGATCTTTTTATTGCAGTAACTAATATCTGATATATTGTTTATACTTTTGTAGAATTTTAAACAGTTCTCGGTATGTGGGAATATTGCAGAAAACACCACTAAGAAAATATTAAAATCAAAGTCACGCAATAAAGTTAAGAGGCCTCTAGCACAAATAACGGTTTCTCGATCCCATTCCTCATTTTCATTTTTAAAAATTACCTGAAACAGCGCATCCAAATTTCCTTATGTTATGGCAACAGTCGTCAAGATGCGTTCATAATCGCATAACTGAGTCCGGAACAACAACAACACCCACTCGAGGTTCCACTGTTGACTGCGTAAGATCACTGACCTTTTCGGCCGGCTAACACGTAGCTTGGATTTAACGTAAACCATCGCATTTCAGCACTGCAGCAAGTAAGTTCCAATAATTACGGGCGCCTTCACGGCCGATTTGAAATAAAAAAGTTCATGTTAACGTTTAAAGTAATTAATGTATGTTTGCGGTCCGTTTAAAATAATAAAAAAATTGTAATAATTGAATAAATCGATTGAACTTTTAAATAACACTAATTTGTCAATTTTTTAAGGGATGCGACGCATCACTCGCATCTATGTACGCTACGTCCCTGGTAGTCAATATTATCAAAATTAAAATTTAAGAAGGGACAAGTGTATTTGGATATAAATAGTAACTTATATTAGAAAATAATATGAAATATTATTTCATACACGCAAAGTCTTGAATCTAGTGCTTATATTGGCATTAGTTCCATTCATGATTTGTGAACGGTAAATGGCGGCTAAGAGTTGCTTAAGTAAGAGTCAGTTGCTGTGGTGTAGTTTATGTACCACAGTAGCACCATTCTTCTCCCTATCTCCTCTCTCCATTCCTTACCATAGCTGCATGTACAGGAGTCTGATGTTATTAAACCTATATAGACAATAGTTAAAACAACCAAACAACACCATTCATCCCCGACCATCTATTTTACAATTTTTCCGCCATAATTTACCTCTCTACGCTTTCTTCATATTTTACCATATATATTCTACATCGTTTATTAATTTTTGATAGTAGTATTATGGTAAATACTAGTACAATATCCGTTAAGATTTTGTGGTATACATCCTTATTGCCAATTTTCTCTGTACCTTCCTCATTTATCCCTGTGTTCCTCATTGTACTCCTTTGTACCGAATATTTGACTCGACTGAGTGTATTCTTTTATGGTAAGTAAGTGGCAATATAATTATACACAATATACATAATTCTGAAGCTGCTTTCTCTATTTTTTTTAACTCGTATCAGATAATAATATTTTACATCGTCCTTAGTAGTAATTTCTAGATTCGTTTTAAAATCTTTATCTTTTATGTTCTTTTGGCTACTAATGGGATAGCTTTCGCTCTTTGTGTCGCTGTAGTTTCATCTCTTCTAGCCATTTTGAAATACGTTGTATCATTCTATGAGCCTTATCATCTAAGGACTTTGTTCCCCCTGTTACAATAATTACTAAATCATCAACATACCCTATTGTGTTTACACCTTGTGGCATAGGTAGCTGCAATATTGCATCTTAATATGGGCTCACAAAATAGGATCTAATACTGAGCCATGCTGTGCTCCACATAATATGCTCGCCTGTGTGTTCTCTACTATCATTAACTTACTGTCTATAAAGTAACTGGTTACAAATTTTATCAAGTATAATGATTACTTTCTAAAAGGTGGTCCAACCAAAACGTACGATGTTAATTGTAAATAAAACAAAAAGTCTTCAGAGAATTATCTTAATATTCTTTATTATGATAGAAGGATCTATGACAATTATGTGTGAAACAAAATATCGGACAAATGTTCGCCACGGCTTCGGTGGCATACCTCTATCCGATGGTCCATATTTTCAATGACTCTGAGACATAATTGAGGTTCAATGTCGTTAATGTGCCGAATTATCTCATCCTTTAGCTCTTGAATTGTTCTTGGCTGATTGGCGTACATTTTTTCTTTTAAATATCCCCAAAGAAAGAAGTCCAACGGTGTCAAATCACATGATCGTGGCGACCAATTAACATCGCCACGACGTGAGATAACACGGTCATTGAATTTCTCGTACAAAAGTGTCATTGTTTCCTTGGCTGTGTGGCAAGTGGCACCATCTTGTTGGAACCACATATCGTCCAGGTCCATATCCTCAATTTCTGGCCACAAGAAGTCCGTTATCATCTCGCAATAGCGAACACCATTCACGGTAACTGCTTGGCCGACCTCATTTTCGAAGAAGTACGACCCGATGACGCCGCCAGCCCATAAACCGCACCAAACAATCACTCTTTGTGGATGCATCGGCTTTTCAACAATCACTCGTGGATTCTCATTTGCCCAAATGCGGCAATTCTGCTTGTTAACGAATCCACTGAAGTGAAAGTGTGTCTCGTCGCTGAAGATGATTTTCTTCGTAAAGTCACCATTCACTTCTGTCTGTTCAACCAACCATTCGGCGTATTGACGACGCTTGAAATGGTCAGTAGGCTTGAGCTCTTGAATCAACTGAACCTTGTAAGCGTGTAAATTCAAATCTTTATTCAAAATTCGCATCAGTGATGTTCGATGATCAGAGATGTTTAATTGTTGGGCACGACGACGAGTAGAGGTTGATGGCTCTTCTGCTACACTATCGTGAACAACAGCAATGTTTTCCGCAGAACGACCTGGGCGAGCATGCACAGGTGTTTTCACATTTCCTACAGACCCGGTTTGCTGAAATTTGCGCACAATTCTCCCGATTGTGGACACATTTGGTCGATTATGCTGACCAAAAAAGTCACGAAGTGCACGAAATGCATTTTGATTTGAACGCCCATTTTCGTAAAAGGCTTCAACAATCTTAACGCGCTGCTCAATTGTGTACCTCTCCATGGTTGAATTTGTCAAACACTGAAACAAAGGAATGTCAAATTAAGTTGGG
The DNA here is from genome assembly GCA_037954035.1 of Rosalia funebris. NCBI lineage: Eukaryota > Metazoa > Arthropoda > Insecta > Coleoptera > Cerambycidae > Rosalia > Rosalia funebris. The sequence continues at coordinate 7,812,862 of JAZFAV010000002.1, read as the reverse complement.
CAAAAAACTTGATGTTAAGGTGTGACTTACAATTAACATCGTGCGTTATGGTTGGATCACCCTTTCTTATCTTAGGCTTGTCTACTCCATAGTACCAATACTCCCGTGGGGCCGAATTAGAAACATTTTTAATGTCTGTTGTAATAAACATGCATAGTTTAATTTTCTTCCAAGTTTATTTGGTTTTAATGATTCCTTATTACATATTTGTCAATCCTCCATGTATGTTAATTTCTATTATTAGTCGATCTTTTAGCTACTGCTCCATAATTTACCTATTTTCTTCAGGAAGCTGTCAATATGCTATTATATTTTGATTCCGTCTAAGCAGTTTTTATAACAACTTTGCATGTCCTTTTATAATAATTACATCAGATGGTATGCTTTCAGGTTCAAGTGCTATTTTTCCCTTCACTTTATTTCCAATATTCTATAGTTGTTCGCTAAAAAGCAGAATATCTTGTATATTTATGTCTCGAATACTCCAAAATATTATATTATTTCCTGGAAATTGTTTTTTTTTGTCTCTTCTCTTAGCAACGCCAGCTAAAACTAAGTTAACTTTATTTTTAATAGAAATAAATGTTTGAATAGCTATAGGTCTCTTTCACTACAAATAAAACAGTTTTTTTATAATTGTTACATCATTAAATAGTGTTTTCTTAATAAATGGTGATAATAAATGGTATAAAGGTGTACTATTCATTTTATCGCTTTTTGCCAAATAAAAAACTCTCTTATCTTGCCGACGAACGGAACAGCCTACCTGAGCCTAGCCTTAAAAACAATCCACGGTATGAGATAAGAGCCGTTTGGGATTTTTTATTTGGCAAATAGCGATGAAATAAACTAACCTAGTAAAATTATTACTCTTTTTCATTTCATAGGAAATATTCTATTTGGGTTTTATGTTTCACAAATTCTATTAATTCCATTGGACATGGGTTCATAATTAGGACAAAAATTTAAAACTACGTCCCAGGCTCCGCACTAACTTAGTGAAAGATTTCAGGAACTTCCGCGTGACAGACACTAAGAGGCTTTCCTACTTTGTGCTAAGTCGCCATATTTAATTACGGAATCCCGGAAGTTCTATATCAAATTGAAAGTGGAGGAAATTTTAATCCAGCCCGAGTTAAATCCCATACAGTTCGACGTGAGAAAACTTCCTTAAGCCCTGCTGATCGCTGTGTCGATACCGCGTAAAAATCAAACATCCCAACCGATTACATGCACGAGAGTGGCTCTGCTGATAGCGAATAGCCCGATTAACTTAAATACATTATTCAGGCCCGAGCTGATAAAGTCTCTTTAAAAGATGACCTGAAAATGTTCATAAAAAGTTCTCTCGAGAACGATTAGGGACGATGGCCCAGATAGAGGAGACCTCCGCGCAAAATAAAATACACTGGCGTATGAGTTATACTCGTATTATAAGGGTAAGAATAAAATGACGTTGGAAGCATAATAATAATAATAATAATAATCCTGTGGAGTTGATTCTGGTTGTAAATGGTTAGCTGTGGTAAACGTGAATAGGGTTAAATGAAAGCGATAGCTGTATGATGTTTATTATTAAACAAATCCGCATTCCCTTTCAGTCGATCGTGGCTTTGCTTCACGTTGTTCAGATTCTACTCAACTGTGACACATTCCTAATCATTCTCTTTTAGGTGTGGTGTGTAGGAATTTACGTACATTTCAAAATCAGTAGATGAATTGAATGCTTCTTTATGTTTCGCTATATTGCTTGAATGCTATATTACAAAAAGCATAAAGGCTTTGAATGCCTTTATGCTTCTTGTAATATATCTATTATTTCTTCACTAAAAATTGAAACGTTATTAGTATAAAAGATAATATATTATTTATCCCTATATCCCATATTTATATAGGATGTCTCAGTTGGAACAATAGGATTTGAATTTCGCGCTGATTGTGTTCTGTCAAAAATAGGGCGTCAATATTCAACGACTGTCATCTAGAAGCTATACAACGTCAACATGTCGCGATTAACATTTCCACAACGAATAGTTTGTGTTAAACTGTCTTATGATAGTGAACGATCATTTACAGTTGCATTAAGAAAATTCGCATAAAATTAGGTCAAAATTATGCTCGAATTAATAGTTCGTAACTTAATCAAGAAATTTCAAGAGACGGGTTCTGTTATTGATAAGGGAACATCAATACGTCCCCGTCGTGGTCGGTGAGATGAAAATATTGCTGCAGTGCTATCACAGTAAAAGGGGAACGCTATCGTGACATGTTAAATAATCTTTTCTTCCGTCAAATTGATGATTTTGGTTTGAACAACATGTGCTTTCAGCAAGGCGGTGCAACATGTCATATAGCACGTGAAACGACAGGGGCGGCTGGTGTATAGGTGCTGCAGAGCTGCAGAACTGCCAAAAAAATTAGATATTTGTATATTTTCGCTACATAATAATTACTAAAATTTATTAATAAAATAATTTGGTTAGTTGGTGCAGTTAACCAAATTATTGCATTAAAGTCGCATTCTGCCCGCCGTCCTCTATTGAGTAGGAGACCAGATGAATTATCTGGGTCTTTACGCGAGCGCGTCGCGGTATATTGAACTGGGCCACACGAGGTAGTTCTCAGCACGGCTCGGCACACCCGTCCTCCCCCTCAACTCCCGCGACAATCCACACTTGGCGCTCGTAAATGCGCGAATTTACACGGTCAGTGAGCTGTATTTTTTCCAGCTAAGGCAACATCAGTGAATGTTTACTCCTTCCTACTCGGGCGGGCGTAAATCGTATCTATTTCGTATTTCGTATTAATTTGAGATTTTAAATACTGTTTTGTGAATTTGTGTAGTGATTTATTGTACTAATTATTAATATTTATATACTGTGATAGTGACAATGGATTTAGTTTATAATTTAGTTCATGTGAAGCGATTTTTTAAATACTCTTATGAAGAAAAAATTGATTTAAAAAACAATGGTAGGCCATTGTCCGATATTGTTATTGAGACTGCAGGTGTTAGCCGCGGAAAAGAATATAAACGTCAATTTAATAGAGACATTTATTTCAAGAACAATTGGATTTGTGGGTGCAACAAAAAAATGCGTTATTTTGTGTTCCTTGTTACTTTTTGGCGGTGATAAAGCATGGACGGAGGTAGGGGTGACAGATTTGGTGCACTTAACTGAAAAAATAATGTGTGAATGGTGTTACCTGTTCAAATAGAATCTTAACGTACGTATTTAAACGAATCTTGAAAATTCTCGCACGTACAATAGGTAATATCGTTACTTTCCCTAATTAGTCTGTCAAATGGAAACAGAAATTAATGGCTCATTTTCATAAAATACGTTACAAAATAGGCCGTGTTAATTTTGAAACAATAAACAACTGATAAATCTAATCGGCCTATTACTCAGGCTGTCTGAATGCACGTGAATTAATGGACTCCCTGATTTACAGCGCTGAAGTAATTATTATACTTAACTAGTGAAAATTTTAAGGAAATTCGGTAAGAAAGTCAAGAAGCACGAGCCCTTAATTATGAATAGAGCTCTCAAGCAAGCCATACCTCTTAATAAATTAATGATTAAATGGATTTCGGCAAAACTGAAAAACAATTGCTCGATTACATCGCGCTAGCGCTGAAAGTCGTGTAATTTACTAAAATATTTTTAATGGACCTTGGGTTTTGCTCAAATAGTGAAAGTAATTCGTAATAGGGTACTAGGAGGAAAATATGTTTGACGGAGATAGATCATGTGCTCTAAAAAATAGAAAATTGAGTATACACACAGAAAAATATTTCTCCTGTAAACCAAAATGTGTCTTAATATTAAGAGATATCTCCATAAATTACAGGGTTTCAGTACAGTTTTTGGTACAAGTTATGCACAGGGTATCCCGCAAATGTATTTTTTCTGTGTTCCTCTTGAAGCGATAAAATTTAATGAAATACCCTGGGGTGATGAGTACCTTGGGTGCTCCCCAAATGGTCTCCAGATGACATTAGGCTTCCTTCTGTGAAGTTGTCTCAAATATCTGGTGTATTAAACTTAACTTTTGAATTTAAACAACTTGAAAGACGGATTTGGTGAAGTTTGTCAAGGTATTACACATATCTCGTATTATACAACACATTATAGCTACGATTCTAGCTGCGCATACTAGATAAACTTTACTTTCTTGCAAAATATTCAAAGTATCGTCTTCTTATTCTTCCTTCTTCTATAGTAAATCTATGACCTGTTCCTCTTCGACAAATATCGATATTTTGACCCTTCCCTTTCATCCGGGCTTGGGACCGGAAACAGTACTACTGGGGTACTCAATCCACCCACTGAAAAATGTATGTTTTTCTTTATTTTTAAAACAACTGTTAGTTAACTTGCTCATAAAATATGGAATACCAGTACCTATTGGTGTAAACCGAAACTAACAGTAAGTTTCAGGTAACACAAAATGATAGGCCTGGGATTGAATCTTCTGAAATATAACCCTTTGAGTCATAATAAAAGGAGTATATTTTAGAATAACGCTATTTTCCATGGAAAATTGTAATTAAAAATATTATAATTAAACAAAATTGATTTTTTCCTGGTGAATAGAAAAGCTCCATATTATTTTAATTTATAGATAAAATCTGCTTCGTAGTATAGGGTATCCTACTCTAAAGAAGAGTTTGTCTTTTGAAATAATATTTAAATAAATGGCGAAGGCGCCACCATAACTTCCATGGGTTTATGTACATACATATGTATATTGCAGTACAAAATTTGAATGCCATATTCGTTATTCTAAGAAATATTAAGTATGCAATATTTATATGGTCAAAATAAAGTGGGGTTCAAATTTCAGTTAAAACAATGTAGAGGGGTGCAATTGGGAAAAAGCTGGGGATAGTATCATAAGGTTTCAAGAAAGCAAGAAGGTTTTCAGTTTGTAATCAACAAGATTCTTTGATAGTCCTAAGTAGCTTTTGATTCATCACTTTATATTTTCAAATAAGGGAGATATTGACTGTGAACGATATTCTTGGCCAAACTATATATAAATAGTTAGGCAAAATAATACAGTAATAGGCACCCTTTATTACAAATAGGTAAAGTAATAGGTACTCGTTATAAAAATGTAACTACACTTTTTCAATTGGTATTATACTAGGCGTGGTATATTGGATTGTATAACTAAACTAATAAGTAAATAGCAATAGATAAGTAACAGTAAAAAGGATAGGAACTACAAAATAACTTTTCTGTATAACTTTCCTGTAAAACAAAAAGAATATTTTTTCACCGGTTCGAATATGGGAAATTGTTTAACGCATTAAGTAACATAGGACACAGTAGAGGCATTGTGCCGCAAACGTATGCTAATACCCTTTTAACGTTCCCTCGTCTCTCCGAAAGAAAAATAGAATTTTTATTGATACTCCGGCATTTTTATTAGAACCGATGTTTTTCCATCTCCTCTGAGAAATCGTTGACATTATTGGGGCGCTAGTATAACCATTGACTCCTTCTCACATAATCTCGTCGGGTTTATCTCAAGAGATTAGCCGAAACGAGACCCGCATCCCCTTCCGCACAAACACAGGGCTTAATAAAAGTTATTGCAGGAAGTATCTCAACAACCATCAAATAACAATCAAACTCTTGGCGTGGTTACAAAACCGCCACTCCATCAATAGGGCAAGCGTCGGATTTCAAACACTGTTCGCCGGCGTTGCCGTGAATTTTGCTATAAAGCGACCGCTAACGAAGCGGCGGTTTCTCCTGCGAAAATTCCTGCTAGTCGCCGGGTCCCCATGCAGTAGGATATGGAAAGAAGATCAGCTATGCAGGGCCATGGATGCGCGATCTATTAATGGGATTCCAAACGGGACGTAGATCTTAATTAGTGATAAAGCTGAATTACGGCTGAATTGTGTAACGGCTGCAATGGACATATCCGGCAGCACTGTCGGTGTAAATATTTTATTTCATTGCATTATCCTTGTTTGCGAAATTGCATTTAGTCAAAACTCTCACGGAGAGATGACGGTAAAAAAATAGTTTGCTCAAATGGTTAGCCTTTGTAATTAGTAATATTTTTGGAGTCGGATTCTATAAGGGGTAACTTCTATAAGGTAGACTACACATGACATGAGGCTATCATATTACTTCTGATTATACCCACCCCAAACTCAACACGCAAACACCCACCTCACTTTTTCAGAAATAAACTGCGTAGATGTATTGAACGACAAATCGGTTGTAATAAGATGACAATTGTGCATTCTTCTTATTATTGAAATCCCCTCTATAGTGTTCCTTGAGGCAGATCCACAGATTTGTGAACATAAGATGGCCAGAAAACAGTATTCCAATAAATGGCGGAGGCGCCACTGCTATTTTAAATGTCCATATTCATCGCAAAAAGTTCTTCTTCATTCTGTACGTAATGATATCTAATTACTACAAGCAATAGTTGTCTACAGCCAGTGTATGTGATGGGTAGGTGTTGGAAGGAATACCCCAAACGTATTTAAATAAATTAAATTGTTTAATAAATGCATTTAAATAAAATTACAGTGTCACCTGTGCGAGACATAAATTTTTAATTATTTTCCGGGTAACTACTCTATTTATTGCAATGAGCGTGTGAAATTTCGACGATATACCAGGTGCCTCTTATAATCAATATCTCCATTATTTAAAAAGTTAAAAATATGGACCAGAAACTATTTTAAATTGTATAAAAAAAAACATTAATGATTACTAACGTAAAAGCTTCTTATGTCTTTCAATCCATATAAGAGTACATTTTAAATTGTATCCCTATGTCTTTTTGCATGTTCCATGTTTTAAGAAATCAGCACCTCAACCTATCTTTTTGTATACCCCCTCGTACATAAATTCGTTGTAAATAATACTGGTATTCCATATTTCATAAGTAAGCCAAGTAACTAATAATTATTTTAAAATTAGAAACAAACACGCACTTTAAATCTTTTATAAGAAAATAAAGATAACCTCTGTGACTTACTAATGACTGTAATGAAATTATAACACATGCTTGAAATTGCCTCCTGTATGCTTCTCGTAAGTTTAAAATATCATAATAGTTCCCTGATTCACGCAGCTGAAAATATATCTGGTAGAATACATCGAAAAATCTCATGAATTTTGTCTTTCAGATCATTCTAATTCGGGGGTTGAATTTTATGTAAGATATCTTTGGAATAACCCCACAAAAAGATATCTAATGGCATGAGGTCTAGAGACCCTGCAAGACAATTAATCTGGCTCCTATTATCAATCCAACTGTCTTGAAATACGGTATTCAATGGTCAGTGACAATTAGGGCATATGGAATATAGGCCCATGTTGTTGCATCATTAAATTTCGTTTATACAGAGATATATATTTATATCCATACATTCTAGCAACGTATTTATAAGAAAATACAGGCTCATAGAGGTATAGGCCAAATTATGATCAACATTTTATACTCCAAAGTCAGTACTGAAAATACCATTAGCGATGAACGCTGAAACGTTTAGGGGAGGATAGTTCTTTGGATCATGACTGCACAGGCCGAAAAATGTTAGCCAAAACATTTAGTAATAAGACTAAAGATCTTAAGAATAAGAGAATTAAATGTAGTCCATAAAATACTGCTTTGTCATGAACAGGCTATATATTAAAATATTAATCTTGCCTTCGATATGTTAAAGGAGCGTGTAATAGTGGTAACTGAGAGAGATCTTCTTTATTGTGATGCTGTTAACGAGTTTGAGTCGATAGTATACAGAAACATAACGAAAAGTTCAAATACGAAATAAGCACAATACAGTTCTTATAAGAAATAATAATAATAGTGTCTTTATTTCCACTAATTAATGTAAAATTATGACAAAAACCTTTTTGACTAAGTTGACGCCATTCGACCTTAAGCCACTCTTCCATGTAACCAACCGAAGGCAACAATTTAAAAATAAACAAAACAAAAGACTGTGACTGTTTACAATTACTAATGTTATTGAAAATTATATATAAATATGGTTTGAATAACTATTTTAATATTACTGTCTATTAACACAAGGGATCTTGAATTTATTAAATTTTTAATTTGGTTTTGGAGTGCATGTACGAATATGTTTGGAGCGGATTTAAAAGAAGCTGGATTTAAATACTCTAATTACGTTATAACTAAAGCCCCTTTCAAACTGGGCAGAACTATGTTTATGCTTGAAGTTTCAGATAAAACCACAATATCTAATCAATTATTAATAATAACTTCCGAAAACACATCAAACACTGTGAAAATTGATCCAATGTAGATGTGAAAAATGTATATTTATGTACATTATTAATAATTTTTATATATCTAATTAGTTACGGTACATACAACTTAAAAATACATGAAAATGAACATAATACAGATAAAGTAAGACAGAAAAAGTGTAACAAGTTCTATGAAATTAACTTCCGGCAAACACTTAACTAGGTTAAATTAAACACAGGTCGACCACGTCGTTAAAGAAGTAGGTCTTCCTCGCACAACACTAGACGTTTTTCCTGTTCTTGATCACACCACAAATAAATATTGCCCTTTGATGACCATGTCTTTTTAGAGCCAAGTTTTTTCTTTGCAACATTGAACAAATCAAATCGTTTTCTAGTAAAATCCTCAAAGATAAAGACATAACTATTTTTTAATAATTTCTTTCCTTTAATAATGTCCGGACGTTTATTTATGTTACTAAAATTTAATATAATTGTGCGTGGTTTATTTTTGGTGTCATCGAATTTACTAATACGATACATACTAATAATAAAGTCCCCTTTACTACAGTTGATGCCATGTTGAGACGAAAAGAAATTAATCACATTTTCAGAAACTGCATTACCTTATCCTTCCTCTGCCGATCCGCAAATTCTTAGAGAGTTGCTGTTGGCGGCTTGGTCTAGTATATCAATTTTTTTTATTTAGAATTAGAGTGCTATTCTCATTGTCAGTTTTACTGTTTTACTTACATTTCTAATGGAATTACTAAGATCATTTAACTTATCATGGAATATGGAAAACTTTTTATCCATGGTACTTTCTATTGTTTCCATAAATTCTGTTCAAAGTTTTATTATTAGGTCTTCAATTGAGAATTCAATTTATATTTTATTTATTTTTCGTATTCATCCTTGTAGATTTTAATTATTATCGTCGAACTAGATTTCTAAGATTATAACCTAATACCTGCGCGAACTTATCAACTGCAGTTATATACACTTAGTATTATGGACAAGAATTTACACTTGCACTATTTAACTTTCAAGTATGTGTGGCCTTTACACAAGTATATCTTAATTTACAGTTTTCACTATTTGTATCAGTTCAAAATGATTAAAATGAAGAAGTGCCAGAATCGGTGTCTACTTAGTAACAGCCATCTTCTCTATTGAATCTACATACTACTTTTACATATAACATTTTAAACGTATTGTGCAGAATAAGTGTCATTTTAATATGATGATCTTAAGTTACCAAATATCGCCAACACTGGACAATACCATTATACATTAGGAATAAAGAAATCAGACTTAGGCATTTTAAGAGAAATTGATATAATTTATTAAGTATATCACAATTAATAAACTGTTTAAACTGTTATTGTGATAATTATGTTGCAAATAAAGATGAGACAACTGTAAGCATATATACATTACATTGTAAAATATCTAACCTAACTTTCAACATTCAAGCTTCATCCTTTCGACATAATCTGCGCTTAATTGTTATTAGCTAGAGTTGAGATTTACATCGATTCATCCACAGCCGGTTGGATTAAATCAATAGCGAGCTCTAATAAAATCCAGTACGTTCACGTCTAGGTATTAGTATCATCTTTTCGCACTCTCCTCCTACATTTATCAGGTCTTGAAGGCGAAGACGTATGAATTTACCACTCCCCAGAGACCTGCGGGCCTCATATATAATCAATAGAAGATCCCGAATGTCTGTGGCGGCGGCGGAGCCAACTAAATCATTATTACCAACGCCGAATACAGGGTGTCCCTTGAGTCGTTAAATAGAAAATGAAGTCGACTCAATTTGGTTGCCAGCGTCCGCCGGGAGATCAAATAAAAAATAATGAGAGTTTCAACTGCATCAAATATGGAGGAGAAAGTTCATAACGGGAGAACTGATAGCTTGTTTTTATTAAATGTTATTTTCCAACAGAGGGTAAATGGAAACGAGCGGAATTGGACTTTTTGTTTAACTTTTAGCTGTATTTATGGCATTTTTTAATAACCGAAATTGTGGACTGTTGCGACACATCCCGGTGGAGAAATAACTCTTGATTTCCTGTGCCAGCTTTTTTGCATATATTTGATTCGGTAAAAGAGTGATTTATTGAGCAGATTCTTCGGTGGGTGCTGATATGGTGGCTAAATTTAATTTGACGATGTTCAGATCACTCTGTGCACTTCTCAGAAGTAATCCAAATTTTGATATTATTGTCATTTGGTTTACCATTCACCAACAACTGACTCTTACAAAGACAGTATCTATATTTTACAAGAATTTCTCATTTATATTAAAGATATTTGGTATTAACTGCCTTATGCTGTGTAGACAATACCACACTTATCTTAATGCTACTCTTGGATACACTTCTGAAACGAGTGGTTCACCTAGACTGTCTAACAGAGTATTTCTGTGACATACGCTGTGATGTTGCCTAGGAACTTCCATTACATCAGCTATATTTCGCCAACTTTTTTCCCAAAATCCATTCCCTAATGGTAGGAACAGTAGAATAGTCATATATCAGTAGTATCATAAAGTATTGCTTAACTTCATATTTATTTACTCAGTTATCTAATGAGGATTTCTGTCGCAAAACATAAATTGCTTATAAATATTGCCAGGAATATTATTGTTGTACTACAGCTGTACTATTTTAAAAATTACCCAGAAAACTTAGTTCCATTTCATCTCACAATTTCTTAAATCCTTCGTGCACGTTCTATTTAATTACTTTCTCTATCTCTGTCATCGGTGGTCTACTCAGCGAGACATATTCAAAAATATTAAGTATATTTGCTTCTACATGTTTCTAATCAAAATGAACTCCCATGAAATGATTGAGGAGATGAATTGATCATCTCTAGAAGATACATAATATTCACAATCTCATTCTACAGGCGATTGTGTAGTGATAATGACAGCATTCTCTCTTAAATGAATATCTACTGGTGGCAATTACAGTATTGCATCCATTGATCATGCTGATGTTTTTATTTATTGTATTTGCATTGGTTGTTGACTTTCCATCTACCATGTAATATCTGCGTATGCTATCATGGGCACCATGATCTAATATATAGCCCCATAACTTTGTGTTTCATTCCTCAGGTTTTTCTTATAGTTTCGTGGCATTACTCAAAGGAGATTCAAGCCCGTATTAGTCTTTTTTCGAGCCAGAGACTGTGAGGTTAATTTAGAGCTAAAGATGGTGCCAGGATGCAATATTTTTGGTGCACCGGCACATATTCAGCTAGGGTATTTATTTCCAATATTTTAACATTTTAAAAGTTAATACTGTGGTTTTAGTTGTGAAGATGCTTTGCTTTGACATATAGATACATTTAATTTATCTATATATCAAATTATATTATAATTATGATATTATTTAACGCTGTACTGGATAATTTAGCCTATTTCGGTAATACACTGATTTAGTTAAAACTTAGAAACATGATCTCTATTAGATGGACGTATTTCCTCTAGTTTTGTACCCATTGGAAAGGATATAATTATTTTCTTCTCAAACACAGAAAATTCTTGGTAAATCAGTTAGTGATAGTTATTGCTGACCTCTAGCTATTCTTCTAGTTATTCTTATCTAAAGCCTCTTGGACATTCGTTTCCTCTACGCGTTCTCTTGTAGAACGCGATATATAGAAAATATATTTTGTTCCTCGAAAAAAGGAAATGGACAACTGATGTTAGAATAACTACAGATGGCGCCCTCATGATATTATGGACCGGTGCACGTAAAACTGGATGGGTAATAATCCGATTGATATTAATGTCCGATTTAAACCCGTACGGCAGATGTTAAGGGCGGCTTATAGAGGCTCTATAAACTTTAGTTGTTCATCGTATACTTTTATTTTGCCACCGATAAATGTTGTTGCCGTAGAACAGTTGATAGGAATTTAAACAAAGTGTGTAAAAATAACGCTGCCGTTATTGAAATTAGGTCTGGGTTTAATAATACAAACATAATGAACTGATTTGGAAGGTCTTATTTGTCATTTATAGCTTATCATCATCATCATGAGGTCATCAGTCCTAAGACTGGTTGGACGCTAACTTCTCCTATCTTGTGCTAACCTATGAATTTCGCTAATTGTGCTACAACCTACATCCCTTACTATTTGCGAGCAATAGTCTAATCTAGGCCTATCTCTGCCTTTGTTCACTCTTATTTCTGCCTCCAAAATATCACAGACTATTCCCCCATGTCTCAGCAAGTGGCCTACCATTCTATCTCTTCTCTTCTTTATGTTTTTCCACATACTTCTTTTCTCGCCGACTTTCTCTGATACTTCTTCGTTTCTAAACCAGTCCACGGTATTTTCATCATTATTCGGTAACACCACATCTCAAAAGCTTCTAATTTCTTCCTAGTTGCTTCCCCTACCGTCCAGGTTTCGCAACCATATAGTGCCGTGCTCCATACATACGTTTTCAAAAATCTCTTCCTTGTTTCTAAGTTTATTACCTCCGAGCATAAAAATGCTTTCTTTTTGTTAAAAGCTACTCGACACTGCGCTATTCTTTGTTTTATATCTTTATAGCTTCTTCCATCTCAATTTATTTTACTTCCTAAATAAGTGAAGTCTTATGTTTTTATTCACCCTCATTTCGTATTCCTCTATCAACACTGCCTCCATTTCATTCAACGCTGATTCTAATTCCTCCTTACTAGATGCTAATATAGCTTATCGTTGAGTATAAAAACGCGGCTTGAGCCCTTAAATTATGTTACTCATACTACATAAATGTGGACTTTTACTTAGATTAATAAGGTTATATTTATTGTCTCACGCCTAGTTTCATTGCAATCAGTAATGGTTATTCAAAGAAGATATGCACATTTCGACGACAACGCATTATATTAAGTAAAACCGCTCCACATTTTATTAAGTAAAAGTTTATACTTTCGCCAAAGAAACATATTTACTTCTGTTATTATTCTTGTCCTCAAATAAAAATATCTTTAATTTAAGGACAGCATATATTCCTTAACATTTATTACCGTGTGGTAATAAACAGATCTGTTAAATTCATTTATTTCGAGTAATGTGTGTTTGGGTGCTGGGTAAGGCGAAAGTAGAACAACATGTTTCTTCATGTACAACTACGCGCGTATATACTCTTGAACTGTAACTTCTATGGTGTATTGCGTTGTTGCACTTCCTATTTCTGTGTGAACTGGCAATAACAGGCACTGTCACTAGGTTCCACTCTCACTGTTTCCTGTCAAGTGAAAGGGCATTTGTACCTCTATAGAGAGATTCACTCAACAAATTACAGTTTCTCCTTCCTCACTGTAGAATCTACAAATGGGATCTTTCATGAATAGCATAATGACCAATTACTAGTTGATTTAATCGATTAGTACTTTATCATTAACGAGTACATACAGCACATGGTGTATACTCATTACCTAATCAGATAGAGACTTCCATAAGAAAGCCTTAGTAATGCCTGGTAATAGCCCAGACCCCACAAAACTTACTGCAGAACATTTCTTATCCCGATTTAATTGCATGTTATTCTTCTGTACGTTGGTAGTCATATCAGGTGAATTCCGTTGAGGTTTTAAATCGCCTTGTAGACATTCCCATAGCAATTTTGTCCAAAGTCAATATATTAACAATTCTTTAAGGGTTACTTGATCCCTAAAGATTTGGCGAATATGTTTATTTACATATCTTCTTTTAATATTCTCTCTGATACAAGCAGTTTAACATATTCCGCAGATCATAGTACCCAATTCTTCAAAATGGATACAAACACTGCAATACCAAGAAGAATTCAATGTCGACCATAGTGTTGGAACAACTTACTGCCTTGGACACTAGTTCCAATATCATACAGTCTATGGTTTCATCATCATCATGAAGTCATCAGTGCTAAGACTGGTTTAACGCTAACCTCCAGCTTCTCCTATCTTGTGCAAACCTACGCATTTCGCTAATTGTGCTACAACCTACATCCCTTATCTAGGCCTACCTCTGCCTTTCTTCACTCCTATTTCTGCCTCCAAAATATCGCGGACTATTCCCCCATGTCATAGCAAGTGGCCTACCATTCTATCTCTTCTCTTCTTTATGTTTTTCCACATACTTCTTTTCTCGCCGACTTTCTCTAATACTTCTTCGTTTCCAACCCTATTAGTCCACGGTATTTTCATCATCATTCGGTAACACCACATCTCAAAAGGTTATAATTTCTTCCTACTTGCTTCCCCTACCGTCCAGGTATTTTCATCATTCTTCGGTAAATCTATGGTTTATGAAATATATTATTTAGTCGACTGCCTCCATTTACTGATACTTCTAGCGATTCTATAGAAATTAAATTGAATTAAAAATGCAACCTTATTGAAAAAATTGTATAATTATGTGTCAAAGTGCTTTAGCTGTCTCATCCACATGATATGTCGTTAATGTAAGAACACTTAATGAAAAAGGGATGTTCTTAATAACAGCGTTCTTCTAATAATGTATTTATATATTTGGACTTTTAGTTGGAACTTTCAGTTCTTATTCTTCATTTTTAGAATTCTATTTTCTTATTGTATTATTTTTTCTATAAAACGTACCTTCCATTAGAACCATAGAGATTTTAATAATCTCGATATTTAATAATTAAATTGTGTCACTGTGCAATTTAATTCTAGTCCGTATTCTGTCAGTGGGGGCTTGTCGCGAGCCTTATCTTACTTTTTATAGCGTTATATCGTCCCACTCGTCTCGTGTTCTATTAGGATACAAGGACATGTTAAGCGTGATCCTAAAATAAACGTCGAAATTTCGATAAGAAGGCGTAGAGACGTATTCCCGGTCCGCAACAAAGGCCATTCTCTCTAGCCGCGCACCGGATAAGATCCTTTATCTGTATTCATTAGGAGACTTGAAGATGTAACTAAAAAATAAACAAAGTCGTCAGCGAGCACATTGGCAGCCTATTTTGAATCGATCCCGAGCATTTACATTTAAATAGAAAGGCGTAAGGACGCCGTGTATAAAGGAGCAGTATATCCAGAATGTCTGCTCGGAATAGCGGCAACTCTAAATCATTACTACCACCAACAGCAGCCTCGGTCGTAATAGTTAAACGATATTGACTTCTCGATACCGGGGTGATTTGTAAGGTCGGCAGATAATAGCCGCTTCTACCTTCTGGATTTTCATCAACTTTAAGGAACAATAGGGGTGAATAATCGCGCTATCAAGCAGCAGGCACCGACCCCTGTCGGTAACTCGGCCAGGTGAGAGGAAGAGGAGCAATTTGGAACGCCTGCCTGCTCGAATCCCAGTCCAGCTCTAAGATATTCACTAGCGGATTTGCAGGGGCGTAAATCTTATTTAAACTGCGAATGCGTAACGAAATTGGGAGTATATTTTAATTATGCTTTGTGCAGTAGTGCTCAGCATGTTAAATTTTCGCGAAGCTAATTATAACACAGGCGAGATTACATTTTCACTGGGGGCTGTTTATGTATGATTCCGATTTGCAAGCTGAACACATCAAAGGTGATAAGACAGGGGGTAGGCTCTCTTAAGTACGTTTCGGGTACGCTTCTCGAAAAATGCTAATTAGTTTACTAATAAATAATATTACATCATCTTCATTTCTTGAATGATTCCACTTCTTGTCTAAGTTTGTACACAGAAATCGACATGCTTTCTTCTAAAGCCTTAAACTACAGAAAGGGAGCTACACCTAGATATAAAGACAAATACACCCTGCTCAGGTGTGTTGAACTCCTCGTGTTGGAACTCGAAATTCATTCGTACAATGATACTCCTAACACTGGACTTTTTCCGCCATCCCTAATGACAATTCGAATGTCATTGTCATAGTCACTTATCTAGAAGAATATGATAGGTCATTGATGTTGTGGATACGTCGTCAATCTTGAACAATAAAAATTAAGAAAAAGTAATATATTGCCATTAGAACTAAATGATAAGTAACAAGATATGGCGTATTAAGTGAATTAAATACTGTTATGCATGGAGTTCCACAAGGACTAGTTCTCGGTTCTTGGCTGTATATGTACGAGTATTATCAACTTTTATACCCTACAAGTACCGTTACATACATAATAACATACAGGGAAACAATAAACGATAAGTAAAGATATATAGGGTATTGTATAACCCCAATACTATTAAGTATGGAGTCTCACAAGGAACAGATCTGGGTCTCTTTTTGTTTATTATATGTATATATGAACGATTTACATATCCCATAAGCCTACCAGTATTATTTTGAGCTTGACTGACAATACTGTATAAATCAACATCCTAGGAGAACCTGAAAAGAGACTCAGAATAGCTTATAATAACAAACAAAATTGCATTGTGCAAAGCTATTAAGTATTAGTAAGTGTCAATAGCATTGTACAATTGCAGTAGAGAACTGTAGCATTACACAGTGGCCCTTTAAGAGAATTTCAGAAGATATTTGACTGCAGCAATGGGTTCGTTGTATCCCACTGATACATTGTATAGATACTTGTGAAAATTAATATTGTCCTCCTTTTCACTCCACTGCGCAACTCTTGTCGATTCAAGTCTGATGATACCAAAATAATACGTTTCTATTCTAAAGCCAAAGGTTTATACCACCATCCACATTGGTGTTTAATAGCAGATTGCGCATATTTGACTGTAATAACTTATATACCCTGTTTAACATTCAACCCTCTTGTACCAACTTTATGTACCAATGGTTGGTTGTCGCTTGACCTCGAAGCTGATTAACCCTTCATATGAATAAGAGTTTATCAAGAGGGTCTTGCACAAAATTATAACGAAAGGGAGTCTTATATAAATTTATCTTATGCATATTAATACGTGGTTCTATCGTGAAAGACTCTTACTTGAAACTAAGAAAAGGAAATCATTTCTTACCCAACACCTACTTCCCGTCATCAGTCGTGATTGTTCTGACTCCATATCAAACAAACAGTACCTCGGTTCACCTTACCTTAATTACTCGTTTGTCGAGTTACCTCCGAAATGCTTAAATTAAAGTTAACACTAGCCAACGTGAGAGAAACACCGATTTAATTAATAAGGGAAACGTTTAATTCAATAACAATGAATAAAATTAACAAATATATAAAAAGAAAAGAAATAAAATAAAATGAGAAAAATGACATAGTTCAAATACAAGATAATATGGTAAACTTAAGCAATAAAATAGTGTAAAGTTTAGTAATGTTCTACAGAGGTAACCCGAAACTACAACAAAATTTAGAAAAGGGATAATACTTATACAGTGCTATTCAAAAGTCCCCTCCCCCCCTCTTATCTTTGGAACGATTATACATAGACTAGTGAAATTTGGTAACTGAATATTAAGGGTTGTAAACTTCCCTACTAGTGATGATAGATGACGTATGCGTCAAAGATGACGTCACAAGGTCATTGTGACCAATAATTTTAAATGGAACCCTATGGCAAGTGACACCTCTTTTAAAAGGTATCGAGAAAACCTATTCAATGATACTAATATTGTGTCTGTTTACGGCAGTTTTGATAACTGGCTTTCAAAAACCGCAAAGCTGTGATGAATTAAATCAGTTAATAATAAAATTTAAAATTCAAGCTCCGCCACTGGATAGTTGGATAGTAAATAATCTGACGTTTTTGCAAGTCTCCCCAATTTGATGTTTTTTTAGCTGTCAAAGTTTTTATACATTTAATAATTTGTGTATTGTTGATCGAACGTTTAACTGTTTTAGTACCTTGTGATAATTTTTAAATATTTGTACATTCAATAATTTGTTAAACTGTTGTGAGCTGAACGTTTAAGTGCTTCGAGAAGAGAAATGGTACGTGTTTTAGATGATAAAGTAGCAGCGATCCTAATACTTGGTGAAACTGGAGGAAATATTCATGCAGCAGAACGCATTTTTAATGAAAGGTTTCCCGATCGCCCAGTTTCGCGGACTTATTTGAGAGAGCTTCTTCGTAAGTTTAAAACAACGGGTAGTATTAATGATGCAAAACGATCTGGCAGACCACAAATTTCTGATGAGAAAAAAATTTATATACTGGCAGAAGTAATAGTAAATCCTACTTCTTCAACAACTCAAGTTGCATCAACCTGTGAAGTCAGTCAAAGTACAGTGCACAGGGTGTTGAAAAAAACAAATTTCACCCATACAAATTAAAAATGGTTCATCAACTCTCAGACGACGATCCAGACCGAAGACTGCAATTTTGTGAAAATATGGAGACTAAAATTAACCAACAGCCAGACTATGTCAAAACAATTTGTTTTAGTGACGAAAGTACTTTCTATCTAAATGGAAATGTAAATATACAAAACGTGAGATATTGGAGTGACGCAAATCCTCACATGTTTCGTGAAACACATACTCAGTATCCTGAGAAGGTCAATGTTTGGGCAGGTATACTGGGAAACCACATCGTTGGGCCTGTTTTTTTAAATACCAACTTAACCGGTGAGGTGTATCTGCAGATGTTGCAAAATGCAATAGAACCGTTAATCCTTGAAACTTTGGAAGATAATCAAGATCAATTCGACATTTTGGAAATAACATTCCAACAGTATGGTGCTCCTCCACACTATTACGGTGCAGTAAGACGGTATTTGGATGAAGAATATCCTGGTAGATGGATTGGACGACGAGGTTCAATGGAATGGCCGCCTCGATCACCGGACCTCACACCTTTAGATTTTTTTCTGTGGGGGTATCTTAAATCGAAGGTTTACGCCACTCAGCCTGACAATATTGATATTTTAAAACAACGTATTGTTACAGAATGTAGGGCTATTTCCGCAGACACATTTGAAAAAGTACGAGAAGAGTTTCGCAATAGGATGTTTTACTGTCAGGAAGTAGATGGAGCTCACTTCGAACAATTACTATAAGTAGGTACTGATTCTTGAATCTGTAATTAAAATTATTATCCAAGCTTACTGATTACAGATTTAATCCATCAAAACTACCATAAATACAAACAATATTAGTATCATTGAATACGTTTTTTCGATACCTTTTAAAAGAGGTGTCGCTTGCCATAGGGTTCCATTTAAAATTATTGGTCACAATGACCTTGTGACGTCATCTTTGACGCATATGTCATCTATTATCACTAGTAGGGAAGTTTACAACCCTTAATATTCAGTTACCAAATTTCACTAGTTTATGTATAAACGTTAAAAAGATAAGAGGGGGGGAGGGGACTTTTGAATAGCACTGTATACTGAATACTTATTAAAATGTTTACTGAAAGATGACCGAAACAGAACTGACAAAAATTATAACTCTCTCCAAGGGCTCAACATCTCATAGGGGTGGTTTAGACGAACCAGACCAGGATTGGTTGAGATCTTGAAGCTTTCGTACTTCGACCAATAATATTGATTTTCGGGTTACCGTCTCTGCATATGTCGAATATCGACATCCCTCCTTATTATGCAAAGAAACATGATAGTTAATTGTAAGATTATTATATGCAATGCTGTACATATGTATGTATAGATTAAAACATTGATTAAACCATTGATTAAAACATTGATTATTAACTATATTGTTAATATTTTCCCTCGTATCCCGCTATATGTCGTAATATTGTATGATCAGTTATGATTGGTCCATGCCTGCATTATACAGAGATAAATGCAACGAAAGCTCTCCATGGACCAATCGGCGGGTATTTAATTAAATACTATATAGCCTTAATTATTTTAACTTAGTCGTTCCTCTATTTCAATTAATTTACAATCTAATATGATTTCCTTTGATGAATTGTGTCCATTCAGACATCTGTTAGGTGGCCTACTTGAATCTTTAAAATAGCTCTTTATCTAGTTAACCCTTGTTCTGGGAATTTAGAAAAATACACGCCAAATATAACTTTCTCGGCACATGTTAGAAGAATGCCATTCACCTGTCCACTTGTATCCAGGCAAATGTTAGGGCACTCTTCAGAATGTCGTCGCCAACTTTCTAATAAATTTTGATGACCACAATGGTGCTTTACTGATATTAAAAAAAAGGTTACTCAGAATAGAGAGCTTAATGGCAAGCTGATGTTCCCTCAACTGCGGACCTGCCTGAAAGGACACTATACAGGGGGTCTCTACAATAAGAATATTACACGAGAGTCAACTTGTTACACTTTCATTATGTATATTGAATTGAAGCGCGTTTAGCCTCATTTCTATCCAGTAAGCAGTTTTTATCGAGGCATTAGTGAGTATTAATATACTCGTACTCACTCAGTGAGTATAGTCAGGTACCTACTTTTACCTAGTTTCTCAATAGCGTAATCATCCATTATCTGTTTTTGGACTTAGTTATTTATAAGAGACACATCTCTTTTATTCCTTCTTCTACTTCTCTTCCTACTCTTTGGTATTCCTACTCATTTCGTGTTATAAATCCAATCTGTTCTATATGCATGACCTAGCTGACTTTTTATATACAGGGTGTAACATAAAGGTTGGGAATAAATTAAACAGTGGATTGCTTAGTAAAAAAAAATAGATTTTCTTCATATGAAGTTATGCTCTATGTGTTTTCGTTTCCAAGCTACAGGGCGCTAAAGAATTTCAAAAAATTTAGCTTTTCTCTAATAACTTTCGAAGAGTAGAAGATAATTAAACGAAATTTTAGCCGTAGCTTAATTGGTAATGCCCTAGTAACAAGAAAAAGATTGACTTCGTAAGTTACTCAGTGGCGTGCGTACACATTGTACCGTAAAGTTTTCGGAAGAAAATTGTGGTACGCCACCGGTAAAAACAATTTTTAATTTCTTTTTTAAGATCTACTTTTCATTTTAAATAAAATTACCCTCTTGCGTTTTATTTGTATCTCTTGTCATTTTCCCGTAATTAAATCTTTTGCAAATACTATTTTTCCCACTTCCATAAGAAAATGAAAATTACAAAAACATTATGAAGTATGCTTTGACTCAATTGTCAGTTAATACATTTAGTTTTCCTTAAACGGTTGTGACTACTCATTTAAAGAATTAACAGATATGCATTTTATTTATGGCCTTGCCAACGGAAATGCTGTGTTAGCTGTGCGTCTGTATGTTGAATGTTTTCCAGCTCGGCGCATTCCAGATAAGAAGACTTTCTCGAGAACTCATGCGCGCTTACGTGATACCGGCTCGTTAAAGCCTTGCACCTCCATCGGAAGACCTCGAAATGTAAGGACAGTACAACTTGAAGAACGAATCCTTCGGACGGTCGAGGTAAATCCTGAATCAAGTACTAGAAGAATTGGAAGAATGGAGAGAGTAAGTCATATGACTGTCCAACGAATCCTGCACGATAATTTGTTATACCCACACCATCTACAAAGGGTGCAAGCACTTTTTGCCGAGGATTATGTATCACGTCTCAGATTTAGTACCTGGTTTTTAAATAAGTGTAATCAGAATTTGTTATTCCACTCATTCATTTTATTTACCGATGAAGCTGGATTTACAAGGGATGGTATAGTTAATTTCCACAATAACCATCTGTGGGCTGATGAAAATCCACATGGAATGATACAATCTCGGCATCAGCAGCGATTTTCAATTAATGTTTGGGCCGGAATAATTGGCGATTTTTTGATTGGTCCCATAGTACTACCAAATAGACTAGACGGATTATCGTATCTGAATTTTCTTCAAAACGAATTACAACCTCTATTAGAAGAAGTCCCAATTGAAACACGCCAGAACATGTGGTTTATGCATGATGGCGCCCCAGCTCACTTTAGGCGAGAAGTGAGAGAATATCTGAATGAAACGTTCCGAAATAAATGATTAGGTCGTGGAGGGCCAAGAGCGTGGCCTCCTCGTTCTCCTGACCTTAATCCATTAGACTATTATTTGTGGGGCACTTAAAAAACATAATTTATTCCGTTCCCATTCCTGATGTGCAGACCCTTCGGCAAAGAGTTGAAATGGGCTGTCAGCAAATTCGAGAGATGCCTGGTATTTTTGGGCGAGTAAGAGAATCCATGAGAAAACGCATTGAAAAATGTATTGAAGTTAGGAGGCAACATTTCCAGCACCTCTTGTAGTCGAGTTTGTTAGTTTATTACTTCCTATTACCTAGTCAATAAATTCTATAAATTCCTAAGTTACCTCTATTTTTTATTATTGTTAAAATAATGTGACATTTTAATATCATATTCAATCAAAAAGTATTTTCAATGTTTACTCGACCATTTTCGGTGGCTGAGTCAAATCTTGATAATGTTTTTATTACTTTAATTTTCCTATGTTAGCAGTGGGAAAAAATTAGTATTTGCGAAAGTTCTAATTACGGGAAAATGAAAAGAGATACAAATAAAACGCAAGAGGCTAATTTTATTTAAAATGAAAAGTAGATCTTGAAAAATAAATAAAAAAATGTTTTTGCCAGTGGCGTACCACAATTTTCTTCCGAAAACTTTACGGTACAATGTGTACGTACGCCACTGAGTAACTTACGAAGTCAATCTTTTTCTTGTTACTAGGTCATTATCAAATTAAGCTACGGTTAAAATTTCGTTTAATTATCTTCTAATCTTCGAAAGTTATTAGAGAAAAACAAAATTTTTTGAAATTCTTTAGCGCCCTGTAGCTTGGAAACGAAAACCCATAGAGCATAACTTCATATGAAGAAAATCTATTTTTTTTTACTAAGCAATCCACTGTTTAATTTATTCCCAACCTTTATGTTACATCCTGTATTTGAGAAACAAAAAATATTTTAGCAAACTCATCGGAATATTGTTATGAATTTATAGAGGATTACTGGTAAATAACCATCATTCATTATTAGATGAAGATAAAAATAAATCGTGGAACAACAGTATTAAATCATTAAACTAAATCGAAGAGCAACATCCTGAATATTGTAAAAGTGATGTTTTACAAATATTCCTGTATCTTTCAAAGGATTACATAATTATAGTTTGCAGTGATCATGGAAATATTACCCACATTTGAAAGCTCTTGTCGCAGGAAGATAAATTCCGACTATCTGCACGGTGGGTTTTCTCAAAGGGCCGTAGCTATCTCGTTCATGGCCATTAATCGCTTATGGGCTCGATATAATGAGCCGAGACATCATTAGGTCGTCCTAAATTTGAAGCACCGAGTTAAACTAAACTACTTCAAGGCCCGCAGAACTGGCACCGGATTAGATAAATAATACGGTGGATATTGGACCGAAGTTTAAGATCATTTACATGGAATACGGGCCTACGCCAGTTCATCAAGGTGCTCCAATTAAGGCCGGAGAATCACGCGACCATTCGGCCTGCGCCCGGAAATACGTTATTTATTGGAATCAGGGAAAATAGGTTCTCGACCAGAGAGATCGGATTGGGTCTATAATCGTCGGGGAGATTCCGTCCAAAGGCAGTTTATAAATTCGCATGGCTCTATGTTGGCAATGCGGAATTCTGCTGGATGCGTTTTAATTTACTTGAGTGATTATTACGCGGGTTTTAGAATATATTATGACAGGTGTTAATTATAATTTATGTAATGTCTATAATAATGTCTACTAAATAATAATTTCTCTTGTTTGTATTTCTTATAAAACTGGAAAAAGTCAAGAGTTTGTACTTACAATACAGGGTTCACATAAATGATCGTTTATAAATATGAAAAATTCTAAATCATACCTTCGTATAACATTTTTAGAACTATCAATATAATGCAAAGTTTTACTACCAGAGGGTAACATTCAAACTACAGAAATAAGGAGTTTATACTCCAACCCATCTGCAAATGTCTTATATAATAAGGAGTAAACAAATTAGGTCAAAACAGCTATCCTCCTGGCTATATGCCAAACGCCGAGCCCTGAATTACATGACAAAATTTGTCGTATTTCTGTCTAACAGAGTTATAGAAGGTATACTCGTTTACACAGCACTGACGAGACCCAAGATAGAAAGGTCGAAACCGGTCTGCAGTTAACGATACCCTGAGATAGGTGACACTTTGCATCTTTCTTGGTGGTTTTGGAACAATCACTGTATTTGTAGTGCTAACTCTGTTAGACAGAAATACGACAAATTTTGTCATGTAATTCAGCGCTCGGCGTTTGCCATATAGCCAGGAGAATAGCTGTTTTGACCTAATTTGTTTAGTCCTTATTGTATAAGGCATTTGCAGATGGGTTGGAGTATAAACTCCTTATTTCTGTATTTTTAGAACTACTATCAAAAAACCTTGTATAGACAACAAATGGCGTCTCCTGGGGCAAAAAACTCCGGAGGTAAAATAGTCCTCCGTTCGGATCTCCGGGTGAGGACTGTTCCGGGAGACGTGATCGAGTGCAATAATAGTAAGAAGTGTAGCATTTCACGAGTCGGAGCGTGGAATGTCAGAAGCATGAGACAGGCAGGGAAGCTAGAAAATCTGAAGATAGAAATGGATAGGTTAGGATTAGATATAGTAGGTATAAGTGAGATGCGCTGGCCGGAAGTAGGAGATTTTTGGAGCGGTGACTATAGGGTAATACACACAGGATCGGTAAATGGAAACGCGGGAGTAGGGATCGTTATGCGGAAGAACGCAGGACAGTGTGTAGATAGCTACCTACAATACAGCGAGAGAGTAATGATGGTTAGGTTAGATTCGAAGCCAGTGGAAACAGTAATAGTGCAAGTATACATGCCTACTTTTAGCCACAGTGAGGAAGAGTTAGAAACCGTTTATTCGGACATAGAGCAGGTAATAGGATTTGTGAAGGGTCATGAAAATTTAATAATAGTAGAAGATTTTAACGCAGTCGTAGGTGTGGGGAAAGAAGGAGAATTTGTAGGTCCTTACGGATTAGGAAACAGAAACCAGAGAGGTAGCAGACTGATAGAATTGTGTCTGTAGATAGTCTTGTGGGAAGCACAAGATGGTAGTCGCGAACACATTGTTCAAGAATCACGTTAGGAGGCGGTACACATGGAAAATGCCAGGAGGGATAGACAGGTATCAGATAGACTACATTCTGGTTAGGAAGAGATTTAGAAATCAAGTAAAAAACTGCAAGAGTTATCCAGGGGCAGATGTAGACAGCGACCACAACTTGGTAGTCATGAAAGCTAGATTAAAGTTCAAAAATCTGAAAACCCGGAAGGATAAGAAACGTATAAATGTAGACATATTGAGGGATCAGAATATGAAAGATAAGTTTCAGGAGAAAACAGATCAATTAATAAATAAAACGAGTAAGGACGAAATAAAGAACGTAGAAACTGAGTGGGAGGGTATCAAGAATAGTCTAGCTTCCGCGGCTACGGACGTTTTAGGACACGATAAAAGGGAAGCTAGGAAGCCCTGGATAACGGACGAAATCTTAAACTTAATGCAAAAGAGACGAGGCTACAAAAACAGACGAGACGAAGAAGGACTGAAAACTTATAAGTCAATAAAGTGGGAAATCATTAGAAAATGTAGAAAAGCGAAAGAACAATGGATAGAGGATAAATGCAAAGAAGTAGAAGATAAGTTGCAAGTAGGTAAGACCGAGGAGGCTTATAAAATAATTAAGAGGAACTTCAAAGATATAGGAACAATAAGTAGAAACGTTAGGAGTCAATCGGGGGACATACTGATCGGAAGAGAGGAGAAAGCGAATAGATGGAAGCAGTACTTAGGAAATTTATACGAGGGTGAGGGTCAGGAATTAGGAGAGATATTAGAGGAAGAATCTAGCATCGATAGGGAAGTTGTAGGAAAACCTGTATTGAGGGAGGAATTTGAAATAGCACTAAGGGGGCTAAAGAACAATAAAGCGCTGGGTGTAGATAAAATACAGGCGGAAATTTTGAAATGTGCGGGACAGAAAGTAGTAAATAGGATGTTTGAACTGGTAAAATACATATACGAAACGGGCGTAATGCCGGAGGATTATAAGAGGAACATTATCATTACTATACCGAAAAAGAGAGGAGCCGACAAATGCGAGAACTTTAGAACGATTAGCCTAACTTCCCATGCATCAAAAATCTTAACTAGAATAGTTCAGAAGAGGATGGAAAATAGAGCGGAGGAAATACTAGGAGAAGACCAATTCGGGTTTAGGCGAAATAGGGGAACTCGCGAAGCTATTCTTGCGCTAAGAGTAATGTTAGAGAAAACAATAGAAAAAGGAAAGAACGCTTATATAGGATTTGTAGATTTAGAAAAAGCTTTTGATAACGTAAGATGGGAAAAAATGTTCGAGATACTAAAGAGCGCGGGAATGAAGTATAGAGATAGGAGAGTAGTACACAATCTATATATAGAGCAAACTGCTGTTATAGAAGTAGAAGGGGAAAAAAGGGAAGTAGGTATTAGGAAAGAAGTAAGACAAGGATGTACGCTATCACCACTAATTTTCAATCTGTACATCGAAGAGGCGATTAATGTGGTAAAAGATAGAGTGGATTTCGGGATTAAAGTACAGGGACAGAAACTAAAAATGCTGAGATTCGCGGATGATATAGCAGTATTAGCATCTAGTAAGGAGGAATTAGAATCAGCATTGAACGAAATGGAGGCAGTGTTGACAGAGGAATACGGAATGAGGGTGAATAAAGACAAAACTAAAGTGTTAGTGTGCAGAGGGTGCGAGAGCATAGCAAAAACGAAAGTACAAATTAATAATGAAAGGTTGGAGGAAGTTAAAGACTTCACTTATTTAGGAAGTAAAATAAATTGGGATGGAAGAAGCGATAAAGACATAAAACAAAAAATAGCGCAGGGTCGAGTAGCTTTTAACAAAAAGAAAGCACTTTTATGCTCGGGGGTAATAAACTTAGAAACAAGGAAGAGATTTTTGAAAACATATGTATGGAGCACGGCACTATACGGCTGCGAAACCTGGACGGTAGCGGAAGCAAGTAGGAAGAAATTAGAAGCTTTTGAGATGTGGTGTTACCGAAGAATGATAAAAATACCATGGACTGATAGGGTTAGAAACGAAGAAGTATTGGAGAAAGTCGGCGAGAAAAGAAGTATGTGGAAAAACATAAAGAAGAGAAGAGATAGAATGGTAGGCCACTTACTGAGACATGGGGGAATAGTCCGCGATATTTTGGAGGCAGAAATAGGAGTGAAGAAAGGCAGAGGTAGGCCTAGATTAGACTACTGCTCGCAAATAGTAAGGGATGTAGGTTTTAGCACAATTAGCGAAATGCGTAGATTAGCACAAGATAGGAGAAGCTGGAGGTTAGCGTCCAACCAGTCTTAGGACTGATGACCTTATGATGACGAGACAACAAATAATAATTATTATTATTATTTTTCATGTTAAGAAGGGCAAACATTATTAAACTTTTCGCTGTTGACTTAACACAAATCGGCAAATCTAAAATTGCTTCCTAAGAGGACTAGAATTCTTTAGAATTGGACAAGTTTATACAGATTTGAGAGGTGAGATATAAGAAATATAGCTATTTCCGCCTTTAAAAGTTCTAAATCTCCGTCTAAAAAAGTATGAAATATCTTTCACAGGGTCAATATTTCAGTTGTTGGGAATGTGATTCCCGTTTTATCTCATTTTGATTCAAGTTATTTAAATTTTCTTTTATAAAAAAATGCACCGAGTACTTTGAATACTGTAAATAGATTGAAATTATCTAACAAATTTTTCCTAATAATGTAAACTTAGTTGTTCAGTAAATGAGCGTCCATGACACACTCCACATAAAACTATCGTTATTTCACTTTGTTCATATGATTGACGTCAGAATTCCGAGGCACGTTCACTGTCACTACACTAATTGGAACGGTTTTAGTCTATTTAGCCATCTCACGGGTTCATTGTTGTTGAGTAATAATATTATTTTGACATTTTCATCGTTTCTCGCTGATGTTTTCTCATTTGTCTACAATAGATATACTCTGATTTTTTTCTGTTGACCCCTAACCCTCCTTTTCCAGAGATTCCTGCCATGTAATGAGGTCTTTTTGCACTTCTACTAGCGACTCTGCTACCAAAGCTATGCCGCTAGCGTAGAGTATTGACCACGGTGCCGGTTTCTGGATATCTTTCGTAATGTGATCCATTACTAATTGTAAGTTGAATACAAATTGGACTGATGGTCAAACCTTGGTAGAAACCCACTTTGAATTCAAATCGTTCGCTTCTTCCCTCTGGATTTAGAACACATGTGGTTATATTGTGATATAGATCTTTTAGGAGTTCAGTTCCGGTAAAAATTGCGCTCTAAGTGCCTGTCATAAGTTTTCGTGGTACGTGGTCAAAAGTTTTCTCGAGATCAATAAATACAAAATACAATATGAAGGTTCCTTCTGCACAGTTTATACTTTTACATGAGTATTTTTACTGAATGAATGGCATCTATTGTATGAATGAATGGCAATATACTCACTCCACTAGTGAAACCGTATTGGTTTGGAGCGACTTATGTTATTCCTATAATCCTTTTTATAAGAACACTCTCCTAGATTTTTAAAGTGTGTGAGGTCAGCTTAATACCTTTATAGTTCCCATAGCCAGCAACGACACCCTTGTTTTTGTAAAAGGGTATCAGGTTACTAATTCTCCATATATCTGGTATTTTAGAGCTGAGAAGGATTATTTTGAAGAGTTTCGTGAGCCATGCTAGTGCAGTTTTGTCTAAATCATTCCACAGCTCGACTGGGATTTGATTCGAACCCGGCGCGGTTCGCATTTTTGATATTTCTGTCTATGGTTCCAATTTGGTAAAGTTAGGCATGTTGCAAAAAACCTGTGTTATGTAGCTAGTGGCTCCCCTAGTAGGACTTTACATTCCTTAAAATAGCAACACGTCGCGGATATGTTTGAACCAATAAGTTAAAAGTTCACAAAATATTCAGCAAAGATTTTCACTACAATTATTTAATAAGTGTAGACGTTAAGTGGTCAAAATATTTGTACAACTCAAAGAATCCTTTTCCTGTATCACGTATGCTTTAATCTATTTATTTTACTTTAAATCTGTGGGTGTTACACAATATTCCTAAAACATATTTCTTGCAACGTATGTCTTTAGTTAAATTATCGTGGTAACGATAAGTTGAAAAAGATTGAACTGAATAATTTCACCCCATTACGGTTATTCAATGCTTAAGCATTTCCCAGTGTGTGAACAAAAGCTACGAAATGTAATCCCTCTAAAGGGGCCCTAAAGTACGAATAATTGAGTTTCTCGGTGTTCCCATCCACGTAGACGCCAAGTTTCGAGCTGTTAATGCAAGATCGTACCAAAAAACTTTATACACTGGCTGCCGTGGCGGATCTCGCAAAAAGAAAATTTATTAGTATTTTAATTGCAACGATAAATTGTCATTAATCTCAAGACGCGCTGAAAGTAATCCCCCATTATAATTTTATTCCTCTCTGCCAATGGTATTGTCGCTGCATAACCGGCGCAGCCAACAATGTAATCCAATCACGCAGCACGGAGATTCAAACAGCTTTTGTTCAAAATATCCTGCCGTAGAACGGGTCTCATCGTTGCCATCTCTATCATCTAATTTATTACGTTACACGTTATATTCCGCTAGCAGTGTACTAGTGTGAATTCTTTGCTTGAAAAATAATGAATAATGCAGTTGGAAGGAAGTCGCTTAAAAATTCAATAAGCGCCAAAGACAGATAGAGGATCTTGAGGAGATGCTTCTTAGGACTACTGGAAATGGGGCATTTCGCGAACCCAAATGGAGAGTGCCACACACATCTTAATATTTATTATTTAACTCGATAAGTAAAACGTCTATTCTGTTGAGCTGCAACAGAGTCGAACTCAGATCATTATTTTTACATAGTGATGATTCACAGAAAATACATTATAATACAATAGTAAATATTGCTGAAAATTCAAATAAACTTCGAATAAAAATGAGGAAAGAAATGTGTAAATAAAAAACATTTTCCAATACATATCTCAGTCGATCTTGATTTCTGACTCGTATATAAACCATTGCTAATAATAACAGTTTATCACTAAATCATTTTAAGTTTTCCGCACCATTCTACGATACAATAAATTCATAGAGTTTGTCACAAGATTAGTCAAGCGCTAGAAGACAAGAAATTATGTACATCTTCTTAGATATCAATCATCCTTGCCCATGATCAAAGTATCCTTGCCCATAATTTACTATCATATTATTAAACCATACTTATGTGATAGGAAGTTAGGACAAGAGTCAATGAAGAGGTATCTGACATGAAATCGACCAAGTCTGGAGTACCGCAAGGTAGCCTCCTGGGTCCCTTGCTATATGTACTGTACACAGCAGATTTACCAGTCAACGAAAATACTGCAATGGCCACCTTTGCTGACAACACTGTAATCCATTCCACCAACGAAACTGTCCACAACTAGCATTGACCAATTTACAAAATCATCTAAATGCAGTTGAAATGTGAACCCACAAATGGAAAATGAAGCAAAATCTGTGCAAGTAAATTTCACACTAAGAAAATATTCATGTCCTCCAATTTATATAAATAATATACAAATACCGCTATCCTCTTATACAAAATACTTAGGGATGCACTTAGATAACAGGCTTGCATGGAAACAATATATAATCAAAAAATGCAAGCAGATAGACTAGATAGAAAATAAGCTCTTAATATGCAAAACCATCCTTAAACCAATATAGGTATACCGTATAAAATTCTGGGGATATACCAGCAAATCAAACATGATAACAATACAGAGAATTCAATCAAAAGTATTGTGAATGATCACCAATGCTCCATGGTATGTCTCTAATGAGATAATTCATAAAGACTTGAAAGTACCATACATCAAGGATGTCACAAAAGAGTAAAGTATTAAACACCGTAGTAGACTATAAAGCCATAAATATACACTCTTAAGCCCTCTTCTGGAACCCACAAAACACAAAAAGACTCAAGAGAAAATGGCCAAGTGATCTGAACGAAGATTAAGGAGAGCTGGTCACTGGACTTCACCACGTCAATGAAAGACCACCCGATTCTTAAGTCAGCGCATTAGCTTATACGAGTAGAATATTTTTGTAGCTCTGATTGCTGATAAATCAATAATAAAAAAAAGAAGGTTTGTGAAGTAAAAGGTCGATGCCTATCACTTGCTCGATGAACAGTAGTATGTAAGTGATAAGCGACACGCGCCTGTATCTTTAACCTGCCAAAACTACAAATCTAAATATCTATGGTTTATAAGGTTATGTATAAGAAAAGGTATATATGTAAGCAAGGATACAATGTTTAAAATATAGTGGAATGTTTTGTATAGGTACGATTTTAGTCTCTAAGGAGGGAATTGATTATAATAAAACAAAAGCGCTGCTCAATAATAAACAATTGACATTTTATTGATAGGTTAGCTAACTATTTATGCTAATAGTGATCAATAATTCCCAAGAGTAAATGGTAAATTCCAGATTTGGACCTACATGTTTATATGTAGGTATAAAATAGATATGAAATTAAATCATGAAATTTCATGTTATCAATAAAAACATGAAATTCACATTTGTATCGATAATAACCAATATTATCTTCCACATGCGATATCGAAAAGGGTCACTAACCTAGCGACTACCTGCGGTAAGAGGAAACTGCGTGTGTGATCTAGGTCAATAATCGCATACTTTTACTGTGAAATGTAACGAGTGCTCACTGACATATACTCTATTGCAAATTAAATTAATATCATTACTACATTTAAGAATATTAACAAAAGCGTAAAAGAAAAATAAAAAACAATTTATCAGACTTAGTGAACGATGAAAAGTTACAACATATGGTGGAATACGTTGGCCCATGGGTGGTTGGGTGGGTGGAATGTTTAGACAACCTTCTACAAATTGTATCGATGCAAAATACAATAACGTTACTGCCGGTAATAATATATTTGGGAAGAAGCCGTGGTTGAAGCAGGCCGGAACATCCAATACGTATTAGTGGGCGGGATTTAGGAGACTGCGTAAATGCAACTACGTCAATGCAACCATAGCTTAAAAATTACCTTAAAAATGCTAAATGACAAATTCAGATACAGTAGCTGGATTTGTGGATAGTATACTAAGCAAAATATGGAAAGATGATCTGCAATGCGCTTAAGAAAAACTATACCAGTTTATTCCATGTAACACGTCCATCGTCTTGCTGAAAATGTTAAAAATTACCAGTTTATTCCATGTAACACGTCCATCGTCTTGCAGAAAATGTTAAAAATTACTATGCCACAATCAACGAATTAATAACCAACGTGAACACAACATTTTTAAAAACAGTGTCCTGAAGAAAATTATTTCAAGACGAATTGCCCAATACTTCATTACAACCATAGCCTATTGTGATGCATTTGAACACACAGAAGCGTCAATATATTATTATGTTAATTTTGATTATATAAAGGCAATCGATAAAATAAATGCAAACGAAACACTCGCCACCTCACACACTCAGCAGGCGTTCAATGACCCAGCCATTCGGGAAGGGTTATGTACATCCACAGTAATTTTTCAAGAATTTGTTTTTCAACAAGGAACTTTGAATGTACACCTACTTCCTATGAATACACAATAGTTAATGCAGTAAACATTGCATTCCATCTGTCCCAGATCCTTATTCAGTTAATTAAAGACTCTGATATTATGTACTCTGTGTAGTATTGTGGACATCCTCGTAGATAAAGAGGTAAACTTTTCGTAACAAACATGTGCCCTTCTGGACAAGTCCATGTATTTTAAATATACTTTCGCTATGTGTGTAGATGTTGACAGACCTTTTTCCCATATTATATAAATGGATTTTGAATGACAGGCGACAACGTTTCACTGCTGAAAATTTAAAATAGATTATGTTAATATCCTGGAACTCTAAAAATAACTAGTGTACAGTATTATATACTCATGTAACATTTATTGCTCTTATTGTTTTGGATACTACAAAATCGGCAATTAAAATGTGATGTATTATTTATCAAATATTTATATTTCTATGTCAACGTGGTGTCCTGGATACGGCCCTGACTTTTACATTATGTACGATTTACTTGCGGTTATCGATGATCAATATAATTAATTAGTTCAGTGTTGTATTGATTCGATCAATATTTGCAAGGATAGTTCGATTTATTTAATCATACTTGTAAATTTTAAACCGTCCCTGGCGACCTATCCTACTAAATGTTCTCGGTGGATCAAATTTTATGCCAAAATAACATCTCGTTTTATGAGTCATTTCGGCAGAATCCTAATAGTTTTGGCTCACAACCTTGGCTGTATAATTTTTAGACATAATCTAAAAATATTCTATTATGCTAACAAACTAAACCTAAGTTGTGACCAGAAACTATTAGAATTCTTCCAAAACAACTCATAAAGCGAGATGTTATTTTAGTACTTCAAAACAAATCTTGCAATTTGAAAATCAATTAAGGCATAAAACATTTTTGCATGAATTGAAAACAAAAATTGTGGTATATTTTAGACAACATAATGTGCTTGCATTGCTTAACCTATAACAAATCGTCAATTAGTGCAGTGACATAAAAAACGTACCAACTTAAAATAAGTTGAGAATAATACGTATGAATATATGCCTCGTATGTAATTCCTTATATAGTATATCACTAGAAAGAAATAAACGAAAATTAATTATTATGTTTTACTACTGAACGATGTCGATCAATACAAGAGCAACATTTTTATTTCTTCAGTGGGAAATATATTTGTAAAAATTTTATTTAGTCTGCTATCTGGTAACGTGAAATTCAAGTACCAAGACAGTGTAAATTCTAAATTCAATTCCACTTGTGTTTATTCACAATTTGCATTTAAAATGTACAATTAGTTTTGCACATTTTTACGTTAATTCCTTTTACAACTGCCATTTAGCTTTTCCTTTTGGAGAACCACAATTTTACAACATATAAACGTTAATTAAAGCCATTAAGGTCGAACGCGAGTCCAACCATGTAACCCATAAAACATAGCCGAATGAGATGTAAATATTTGACATTATGGCAATGCTATGATAATTAATTTTACCATTAATATGAAAATTGTGTGTTTTCGATAATTGTAGTGGCCTCTGCGGTAAATACCAATAGCCCAATTTGCTTGTTATAATAGAAGTTTTTTACGTATGGTGGAGCTTTAGCAGTCTTATGAATTAAAGTATAGTGTGCTCGAAATTGGTGTATCGAAAATGTGCTCGAAATCTCGTAAACTATGAGAGATGGAAAAATGGTTAAATGAAATAGTTTCATATATTTGTATTAGTAATATAATGCGGGGTTGCTTTATCTGTTTTGGTTTTTTAGGTATTTTGAGAAAAAAAACCGTGAAATCCTATTTTTTCTAAAATCCTCCATAAGTCTTTTATTTTTAAAGATATTTGAAATTACAAACACATTTTAGGACAATCTAAAGACAAGCCACTTTACGTAGAATCGAAATATATGATTCAACTCAGGTTGGCATGTTTCAATTCCCTAGAAACATCATCAACTTAATATTACTTGTGCCGTCATACTGAATGTTTTTTATAAGATAAGGAGCACATAATTTTCCGTTTACAGCGATGTGTTACATTCCTATAAAATACCAAAAAAGAAAAAGGTGTAATTTCCCTTTTTTCAAAATATCTCAAGAACTAAAACTGCTAGGATCACTCCGAAAACGGTTTTAACACTTTGAATGCCAGAGGTCTTTTAGTGTATTTTTGAGTGGTCTTGTCAGTCAGAAAAGAGTGACACTTGTTTTTAGCGTAAGGCCTTGTCAGTCATTTTCGACCGACAACTATGTACAGCTTTAAAGCCGTGTCAGTCACATTTGTAAAGAGTTCTATGTAATTTAGATGGTTACAAATATCCAGTGGCCTCAAGGAAGCAATCACTTATAAGCGGCTTGGCCTGAGAGGGTCGTTCTATTGAAATATTTCAACTACGAACAATAACACAATTTTTCGTTTCTTGTATGTAATTATTGTAATGAGTAATGAACATATATATTTAATTAAAAAGATATAAAATAAAATACAATTTTGCTTGCTTCATTGATATAATTTATTAGAAACAGTACCTAACAAAATTAATTCTATCTAACTAATAATCAATTAGCTGAACCCTGAAGATGAATATGACATTCATTACACATGACATAGTAATCGTAATAGTCTATTACGATTTGCTCAATAATCATTAAGCTTGGGTCGAACACATAAGCCCATCCAAATAATTATACCCAGAAATGTTTGAATTTCATCAGAACTTGTGTCTTCCCAAACATGCAATCTTGATGATTTGCTCAATTTTGCATTATTGATTGTACATCGAACATACTTATTGGTTCTTGATGCAATTAGATCAAAAACCGCATCATTGAGAAACAACTTGTATACATCAACTGGCGTTATATTAGCGGGAATTATTGTTTATATACCAGACTGTCCACAGAAATTGATATTAGCATGCCTTCCCATATAAACACTCCAGGCCACTTCAAAATTATTCTTATCATTTTCATCATGCTCAACATCTTCGCTCTCCAGAATATTACGTTCATCATCATTTTCTTCGGGCATCAAGATGTCATCGTCTGATTCACCAGAAGTATTATCTAAATCACTAGGTATATAATCGGAACCAGAGTCTGTAGCAAATGGATCTTCGATAGAGGAAACATCATCACTATCATTATTTTCCCAATACGCAGCTAATTCTACATCTGACATTGGCCTCTTCCGATCCCTATCAAGAAACCAATAATACATTTCAATTAACGTGTTGCAAATTACTTAACAGTATACTTACATTGGTATTTTACACTTCACTATAACCTCACAAATATGACTGACGTGACCTAATAATTCACATATTTGACATCGCCATCTTTTAACGAACACGTAGCTATAAAAAGTTTCGTCCTCCGATCACTAGATGTCGCGATGTGGGTGTGGCCTTGTAAGATATTTTCAATTGTGCTGCTATGGCTTAAACAAACAACTCAGTGTCAATCATATGTGATTGACATAGCGGCCAAAGTGTTAAATTACTAATATAATCATATAGAGCTTTCCTATTTAACCTTCATCTGCCTCTCATAGTTTCGAGATTGCATCACCAACTTTGTTCACTCTGTATAAGGCCTATAATAAACACAGCTTTTATTAACAAGAATTACCACTCATGGCTAAACTTTCCTTCTAAAACTTTTTGGAAAATAACCAATTAATAGTATGAGAACTATAAACTTTGATAAAGTACTTTTGTTATGATTCAACTTTTTTACAGCCACATTTTGTGTCTGGATCATGAAATATATGAATATTTAAAAATTATTTTATATTATGAGCAAAAAGAAGATGATGCTACATTAGTATTATAGACAGATTGTTAAGAAATAAGATAAAGAATAATGGTCCCAAATTGGAACCTTGAAGTACTCCACAGGATGCTGAGAAGGTCTCAGACTTAAAGCCATTGTATGAAACAAATAATGTATTCACAACGGAAATGAGTAAAACAACTACTAAGTTTTATACCACTATATTTTCACAGAAACGTGACTGCAGTTTCCATAATTTCTATGTCATTTTCAAATGATGATTCAACTAAGAATTCTTAGTTGAATTATCGACCCTTGCGAACAACGTGGTAATGTCTTCTTTTTGATCCGATGCCTCTAAAGGCATGCTCCGGAGGTGCCTTCGATATGAGTAAGGGGGCGGCGCAATATTATTGCGATGTG
Source organism: Rosalia funebris (assembly GCA_037954035.1). NCBI lineage: Eukaryota > Metazoa > Arthropoda > Insecta > Coleoptera > Cerambycidae > Rosalia > Rosalia funebris. Next base: position 7,775,867 of record JAZFAV010000002.1, on the reverse strand, counting down.
CTTACTAGTTAGTATATTATGATTCACCTTGTCAAAGGCCTTCAAAAAATCAGTATACACCACATCTACTTGACCTTTATATCTATGTGATTTGCGATTGTCTGGATTATCTGGATAAATTCTGCTAAATTTAAAACTGTGGAGCATTTTGCTATGAAGTCGTATTGACTAGGAGATAAAACAAGTTGCACAAGATAAATGTGAGTATATTATAATGACATTTCGAAAATCTTTTTGGCAGAATAGTGATTGAGCGATAATTTTTGTATGTCAGAGAAATTTCCACTTTTACTTTTTAATATAGGGCCTTGTTACTTTACTATATACAAAATAATATGAGCAGAATATAAGAAATTTTTCGTATATACTTTATTTTTAATCTTGTACACTCAATTGAAAAAAATTATGTTTCATAATTATAATGTATAATAAATATTATACAGAAGTAGGTGGATAATAAGAGGTATTTTTAAATGTTACACATGATTGAGGGCGTGTAACCCGTCACGAAAAAACTAGACGCTAATTCGAAAGTATAATTTTCCTAGTCCAGTTGATAAAGTAATAATAATTTACTCTAAACGGTTAAATAATGAACTTCACTGTCATACCGACGTCTAAATCATGGATGTTTTGCCTAATGCTTCCCTAAATAATAAAGTGGTCGAGATAGGGTTTAGCCCGAGTGGGCAGAACTTGACTGTTAAAATAATTATCGAACAAGTTTGTGATTGAATAATGAATGTTCCCAGTCTATTACATGATCAGATGAAACTCTATTCTGAAGCTGCAACCTAATAATTTTCATTAGTGACAACCATATTATCGGACAGTGTTGATGAGTTATTTGCTAAAAGGCGATAACACATAAATTGCAATATGTTAAGAACTTATTAACATTATGTTTAGTTATAATTAGTCAAAAATATTACATCAGTCCACTATTATTAAAAACAGCCCCTAGACCATCGTATAATCGTCAAAATATGGCACAATAATTGAATATTGTACGATAATATTAACCGTCTATAGGTAGTATTGAAAGACTGTCCAATATATTGAGTGAATCAAAAAGAGTTTTATCTTTATTATGCAATCTGATAAGTATTGCTTCGTCTGCGGGCAATATTGCGTAAAACTGATTCAGTTGTGACTTAACAGTCGTGCAATAAACATCCAATTACTAAAAATAACTACAAAGGGAAAATAAGAAGAAAGAAAATTCATTTTAGAATGTATCGAGATATATCAGAGTTCACCAGCTTTATGGAATGTTAGGAGTATGTTACAGCAACATAACTTAACGCAAATGAACAATATTAACATCTATTTCGTAAATATAGAGAAAACTATCCGGATGCTGATAATCAGATATCCGGATATCTCAGTTAGTTGAAAAATGCAATTCATTTTGGACTAATTTCAGAAAGGAGTTGAAGCGGATAAACGATTCTGAACAGAGCGATGATAGAATAGACGATATAAAAGAATCAATATTATGGTATTTTGAAGAAATGAAGTTTCTCATAAGCCAGGAAGAAGCAAGTGCGTCACAAAATACTATTCAGATACAAAATACTATTCAGACGACATAACAGAACCAATATTATGGTATTTTGAGGAAATGAAGTTTCTCATAGGCCAGGAAGAACCTAGTGCATCACAAAATACTATTCAGATAGAGGATGATGACAAGGAACAAGCTGGGGATGGTATTAATGATATGGACAATATTGCAAGAATTAAAACATCCAAAATCTGTGTAAGTAATTCATCATCATCATTAGGTCATCAGTCCTAAGAGTGGTTGGACGCTAACCTCCAGCTTCTCCTATCTTGTGCTAACCTACGCATTTCGCTAATTATGCTACAACCTACATCCCTTACTATTTGCGAGCAGTAGTCTAATCTAGGCCTACCTCTGCCTTTCTTCACTTCTATTTCAGCCTCCAAAATATCGCGGACTATTCCCCCATGTCTCAGCAAGTGGCCTACCATTCTATCTCTTCTCTTCTTTAAGTTTTTCCACATACTTCTTTTTTCGCCGACTTTCTCCAATACTTCTTCGTTTCTAACCCTATCAGTCCATGGTATTTTCATCATTCTTCGGTAACACCACATCTCAAAAGCTTCTAATTTCTTCCTACTTGCTTCCCCTACCGTCCAGGTTTCGCAGCCGTATAGTGCCGTGCTCCATACATATGTTTTCAAAAATCTCTTCCTTGTTTCTAAGTTTATTACCCCCGAGCATAAAAATGCTTTCTTTTTGTTAAAAGCTACTCGACCCTGCGCTATTCTTTGTTTTATGTCTTTATCGCTTCTTCCATCCCAAGTGTAAGTAATTACAGTTTATTTATTTATATCTACACTTTATGTAAATTTGTTTCCATGAATCCTGTCTCTCATTATTAAGGAAATCGCGATAACTATCTCTGACAGCTGTTGCAATTGCAGGTGAATTTCTGCAGTGACTTGGAATGATCTTCAAAAGTTCATCAAATAATAGTCTAGTCGTAGAGAATTTCGAAAATCAGTTAGTTTACTTATTCTTAGTTCACTTAACAAATTTTTATGTGTACTCATTTCTTTTACTGGGCCATCCCTTCATCCATCTACGCTTCTTTTTCTCTTTCTTTTTCAAATCTATAACTAATGCAATGGCCACACAACTTGCTTTCCTTTTATTCCACATGTTGGCCATCTGCCAAGTGTCAGCCGGGAACTAACTTATTAAGCAATATTGCCTCGTGTGGGTTGGTACAGCAACATGTGTCATACGAGTATACGTTGTGTCAATGACGATAATATTGGTCGTCTAGGGGCCTCTTTACATAGGATATTTTAAGTGAACAAGAGACATATCTAAGCTGCAACAATACACATATATAATTACAGTAAACACACATTATAATAAACACATTAAAATGTCCTTAACTATACAGTATGCGTCTGAAATTCCTTCCCTGTTTAACTTTAGAACAGAGAGACCTAAAAAGAAAAAAAACGAAAATTGGCACAGGTACATAAAGGATAAAAGTAATGTTTTAGTTAATAAATAGTGATATACTAATCAAAGGTGGCGTTGCAGCACCATTCTGAAATCAATTTTAACTGACGATAATAGACCAAGAATAGTAGCAGCATTTTGAAAGCTGCTTCAAGTAGTTATTCCTACTTTTTTTCTTTACTTTGAGGTATCTTTTAATTTTCAAAAAACTCGATTAATTTTAATATTGCCCCACCATAAATTTTTTAAGTAGTACCTCCCTCTAAAATCATATTTTCGGGTCATTTGTCATTTCGTCTGTTGCCGATATGACTCTTGAAGTAATTACTACTCGGCCCATGTCTCAGATGTGCTTAAATTCTAACGCGAGGTTTTCATAGTTTCCAGTCTTCTCGACTTAAGTTTTTCTGATATTTTGGATCTACCCCTTAGTTATGTCTATAATGTATCCTTTTCACTGCTCTTTGTTCATAAGAACGATATCTGATGTCTTATAATATGTTCTGTCAGTGATGATCGGACTGTCTCAAAATAGCATATGAGTATAGTTCTCGAACAAAGAAGAGGTAGGATGCGATCAGTAGCTGATGAGGCCCAAACCCACAGAACATAATAATAATAATAGTTCTCGAGGAACAGCTGATATATGTAATATGATGGTGGGTTCGACAACAGGCTATGTTTTTGTGTCACCTTCGCGTGTATTTTCTCTATCTGGTTGTGTCTTCTTAAAAAGGCTGTGTCTGTCAGAGCTGAACATCTCACAATGATATGGTTGCTTGTTTCTTCTTGTGTATTGCATTTACGGTTTTTGTCTTCACTTCCTTTTGCAATATACACTCCTCTCAGTTACAAGTAGATATCACGCAATTTTGAATTGCTACAATGAAGCCTTCGGTTTTGGGATTAAAGTCTCATGCATTTAGCTAGGTCCAGCGAGTGTTGGTTGTCAACACCCTTTTCATCTAATAGGGTAAAATAACCTAGTCGCGTCAGGTGGTTCTAATGGCACTGATTCTAGTGGCGTCATATGGAGGTTCAACTTGATCAAACCCAGGTCGAAAATTATCATTATTATTATTACCCAAAATCCCAAGAATTTTCAAGAAGTGATCACATGGTAAATAAAAAATAATATTTGGGTCCTGAGACGGGTCTGGAACTTTCGATGAATCAACAAGAACAGGAGACCAGGTTTCTACAAACGCAAAAAGGTTACAAATTATACAACACGTGATTCATCACCTAAATTGGCATCATAGAAACATTATTAAAAGGGAAAAGTTGCAATCATCTCTTGATAATGCCAACTTGGTTGGTGAAAAACGCATCCTGTACCCTGTACGTTTCGGATTTCGTGTAAAACTGGTGTCCTTTTTTGTTATAATATTTAGGTCGATTATATTCATGGAATATTGATCTAAATTTTGGATGATCTAAAGTTCAATAATACACAGAGCAATACAAATGCATGTTCAGCGTACAAATTGTTCTTACAAAATTTGAGAGACACATGAAACTAAGATGAGCTCATCAAGAGTAGGAACAAGTCTCAAAACTGCGATATCGGACCGCCCACGAGGTGCGCAGTAAATAGCCTGGTCTTTACTTTGTCGAATTGAGACCTTTGCAGAGTGAATATCGATGAATATATATTGAATGTGAATGTACACAGATTTCGATCTGGCCACACGTAAATTGTACCCTTTTCATCCCAATGCTGCCTCACTCTTTCTTCTATGCATACCCAGACAATCTCACACTATTTCCCATGCTTGATGAGCAGTAGTAAACAAAGATAGACTAAACTAATATGCTGCTTCGTGGAACATCATAATGCCAGATTGACATATTATAACTTCCATCTGAAAGATTACAACAAGTTAAAGTTAGGAAGAAAATATAATTATTAGATGAGAATGGCCCTTTAACTCTTCATAGCATACACTTCTATGGTTGTGAATAATAAACACAACATTTAAATTGACTACTGTCAAAAGGGCATTAATCTGCGAAAACAATTCGGAATACCTGCCTCGAGAATATTTAGAGAATATTCGTTACTAACTTCCTAATATTGGAACAATGGGTTTTCATACGATCTGAAACGCCATGATCTAATGGCTCCAGCCACCAAATTGTTTCAACTTTCGAACTACTTTAGAACATTACCGAAACAAACTCTATTTAATCCCTCTCCAGAAGCAGACTGGCTCGAACACCCCGAATCGGGGCTACGTACTTACCGATAGGTAAAACGCCACCGATTAACTGTTTGATTTGTTCCCGAACCGATCGGAAATCAAACCGAAGACAAAGAACGGAACTGACAAGTTCAACACACAACAGAACAACTAACGCCAAACTGCGATCAGCGCTGGCTGGATCTCGAGTCGAACACGCCGAGCCAAAGCTGAGAAGTTCCCAGTAATTAGCGGGCTGGGATTGGGTAGTGATAATGCTGGAGGAGATGAGAAACTGATGAGGCTGCGAGGGATTAAAGCAGTCTGCTCCAGGCAGAGCCTTCTGGATTATACAATACATTAGAACGGAATATGAATTGAATATAATAGGAAGCGGTGCCGTAATTCCGATTCTCAGTCGTTTCACAATTATGACATAAGAGCTGGAAGGCATTGCCGGGTAATCGTCCGCTGGTGGTTCTCCGCCTCCTTTCACCACGGCACGGCATGCATTATTATCCTTGGACTCTTACGAGAGCAGACCGCGAACAAAGGGCTTTGCAATGCGAGTGATATCTTATTCTGGGAATTGTTTAACGCAAGCTTTCAGGTCCCAAGATGGTAGGGGGAGGACGGGCGGGACTGTATAAGTTTACCTGCTCCTATAAAACAGAGCAGGATTGAATATCTGGAGCTGCGATGTTCACTTAGACTTATTTCCATTTGAGCATAAAAATTGTATACCTTCGAATGAGAATCCTGAATATTGTAAGGCATTCTTGAGCTAAATAACGTCAAATATACATTATTCAGATAAATACTTCAAGCGAATCGCAAATTGCTATCTGCAGCTTACTTATTAAAGCTTTTTAGTACTAATTTAGACATGATTATGTGTTTTTTTTTTCAGTTAAAATTTAATCGAAGGCAGAAGTCTCTATCAAAGTTAGATATACCTCCTCTACATTAAAAATCGCCACAAATAATTCTAAATGTTGTAATCAAATCACCATGTAACGGCGATATTCAAGAACTTCCAACTTTAAACAGATTACCTAACACGTTAGGTATTTATTTTGATTTTCTCTGTACTGCTCCGAGATAATTAATGTCTTGTTAGTAACATGTTTTGTTAGTAAGGAAAGTAAGCCAGACTATAATGGCAAATTCTAAATAAAGTAGAATGTAGGCTTTTTAAAAAATCCTAACTAATTTGTAAAAAAAGCCTTAGGAGATAAAGCTTGAAATGATTTTATTAAATGTATGATTTGGTTGGTTGACTGTATTTATTACTTTTATAATCTAAAGTCCATGACAGACTTTCTCCATTAATGATACCAGAGCCATTCTGAATACGCAGGATTGAATATTTGAAGGTATTTAACGGTATTTGTATCTCATGTTGTACATATTCTGTACATCATGAGATAATAATGTGTATGTCCTCTTTAATAACATGCGACGAAGTAACGAATATATTGTCATCAGCATTCGACATACAGGTTACTGAAACGTACACCAACAACAAAATAGATCCCAATATGGATCCCTGTGGCACTTCACTAAACATATCGCGATTTTTAGAAAAAAAATTTACTATATTACTAAGTACGAAAATGTCGATTACATAAAAATGTACTTCAAAAAGTGCGAAAGAATATATTAAATCTACTGCCTCTTCGTTATTAAAATAGATAGTTCAGGCATTACAAGTTCGAAGAAGATTAGAAACGACAGATCGATTATGTAAGAAGTAATTTAAACTAGCGGTAATTTATTTTTATATTTTTTTGCGGGAATCGAATACGACCAGCATAAATGAAAAACCAAAATAAAAATGAGACGGACGGCATTATTTTTACATTACTATTACCTACATAAAACAACCACTAAATGTCATAATTCCCTCTCAAATTTCCTCTCAGCTACTGATAGATCTTCACGCATAAATGAGCATTCCATTTCACTCGAACGTCGTAACTACAGGCCCTTGCTACATGAAATAAAAAGAAAACTGCCCGATCCGAAGTCTTGTAATTTTATTAAAAAGTTAATTAGCGACGGCAACTTCCTAACCGCCGTAACTAACTTTCTTTGACCTTTCGCTGTTATCTGTCTGAGGCAGAAGTATATTTTCGTTTTATCAATTTTATTGAAGTTTGCTGCAATTAAAACCATATCTCCTTGGGAACAAATAGTCGCTGTTTCCCTGGAAGATTTATTTTACGACGGCACATTAAAGTTCGCCACAGTTCACGGAAGTTATGTGAGATTGGCTTTTTCTAATTCTAACTGCTGGAAGCTTTTAATTTTTCGCTTCATTTTACTTAAGAATATTCATTTTATTATGACTCAGAAGGAGATTTCTCACGTCTCAAAAATTTTACGATACCATACGGTGACCAGTTATAGATGTTAGTAATATATAATTCATTCCTCTCTTGATTTGACATTTTATTATATTTTTCTTATATCTGATTCTAAATTATTTCTTTATATTCTGTATCTATTTAAGTTATTTTCTATACTACTATCTTATATACGATACGAGTCTTACTCTAACTCATATCATTCCTCCTTTTATTAATTGTAAACTTCTCCGTTTTCAACTTCTTACACTCTCCGAAAGTTAATAATCAGCATTTGTGCTAAAGGGTCTTTCAAGAAGAACACTTGATTTTTAAACGTAAATAAAACGCACGACAACGAGATGGCATTATATATCGAATATAAGGTCGTTCAAATGTTCCTCGCGGCTTTGCTTGGTGGCATGCATTTGCGAGACGCAGTTTTTGATGAATTTGTTGCATAAATCTGGCTGAATTTGCTGAATGGCGTTCGTTATGTTGACTTCGAGAGCATCAATTGTTTGCGGTTTATTCGCATAGACGTGCGATTTAAGATAGCCCCAAAGGAAGATGTCTAAAGGTGTTAAATCGCACGATTTCGGTGGCCAGTTCACGTCGCCGCTGCACGAAGCAACCATGCCCTCAAATCGCTCGTGCAGAATTTCCATCGTGGCATGCGCTGTGTAGCACATAACGCCGTCCTGACAACGGCAAACACTACAGATCGATGATAAACAACTTCTTGTAGCCTAAACTGGATGATATAGCCTAAACATGTCATTGGTATACATATGTATACCGATGACATGTGGTTCCAACAGGACGGCACTACGTGCCACACAGCGCATGCTACGGTGAACACTCTGGCCACCGAGATCGTGTGATTTAACGCTTTTAAACTTCTTCCTTTGAGGCTGTCTTAAATCGTAGGTCTATTCGAATAAACTGCAAACAATTGATGCCCTCAAAGTCAACATAATGAACTCCATCCGGCAAATACAGCCAAATTTATGAGACAGTCATCGAAAGTTGGACCTCCCGAATATGAGCCACCAAGCAGAGCTACGTTATATTATATATTTAATGCCATTAAAATATTATTTCAAGTAAAAGCACATTGAGTGGATGTCTCAAACAAAACTTGATTTATTTACGTTAAAGATCGAGCGTCCTTATTGAAAGGCCCTTTACTTATTGGCTGTAACTATATTTTGTTAAAAGAATTAATTTATAAAACAACTCGTCCTCCTGAATCGAAAGAAAACTCCAATTCCAGGAGGAACCCTTTGAAGTTTCATTCTTGTTTTATTTGTGCACATCCGTATTATTTCGTATGTAATTCGACGGTAAGGCACGTTGTCCTCGCGGTCCATTAAAGAGCTTCGGAGTCCAACTGCTGCATGAAATGCCGCAGTACTGGTAAAAGACTTTCCTCCGAGCGAAATTGTACATTCTGAATTATTATAAAGTTCTAAACCCTGAGCTACGGTTACTGCTTGCTAGCCCCACTTATCTTGTACGGAATATTTTTAAAGTTCCAGCGTTAACATGTTTCATATGGCGGAAATTTGATAAATTATTACAGTGACATTGTATGTAAAACTGCCTGCATTACTGTATGGGGATTAGAAGGTTCATGAAAGATGCATATGATTTACAATTTAAAATGTTCAGCGGGAGACGTTATCTTTGCGTTTCATACTTTTTATTTGCATGAGCGGCATGTGCTGCAAATGGAATGGGTTTTTACGATATAATTTCCTTTCTCTACAACGTGAAATAATAAATCTTAATGTAAAATAATATAGTACTGTATTTGAGGTATTTATGAAATTTGTACAAAAGGCATTTCAGAGAGCTCTTTTGTAAAATACATAGCATAATAGAAGAATAAAATTATGTCCATGCCATTGTGATTGCTTAGGAATATATTCTTCAATTAAAATTAATCCTTTATTCATAAATTGGTTCAAAATTAGTTAATTACATCACAGATAATTAAAGACAATACGTAACAATTAGTACTGTAAATTAAGTGACATATTTCCTGCTAGATAAATGCTAATTTACATGTTAATTAATCTACTTTAGCAGCTAGCTAGCTAGCTAGCTACGAACAACAATCAAATGATCTTATTAAATTTGTAGTAAAACATTGGATTCGGATTCCAGACGAGAGGTTAGACAAAGTCCACATGCAATCAGGCCACCATATTAGGAGGTACCTATTGTGGTACCTCCATCAGAGCTGCCAATTTTCCGTCAAGCATGGCCCTTACTCTCTCAGCCATCCTATTGAGTGAATGATCCCCGATTACTCAGTGATTAGAAGGTTTATATCTTCAGAGAAAATCCCATATCCAGACTTTTCTGGTATTCTTGAACCGTCCGTGGTATGCTGAAACATCCGGGTTCAGGACATTTCCAGGGTTATCGAAATTTAGTCTAACTCGATAATTCTTTAGAAAATTCGGAAAATGTAGGTAATATTTTACCCTCCAATTGAGGTTCGATTATGGATAGCGATATGAGAAAATCTGTCATAAATCTTGCAACGTCAAATTGAATAATATAAACGAAAATGAATATGGTGTAACATACTTGGATCTGTGCAATGAATCAAAGTGTCATGACCATACCATGATAATACCAAGTTATATAAAGTCTGAATCGTGCAAACATTTTCATTCAAAAATCATACTCCAACGTGAAACTAACTATTTTATTCTCGAGATATTTTTCTTCCGAACTAGTTTCACATTTTAGTACGTTCATTAAGTAGCAATATGGAAAGATGCCCAGTTCATATTGCATGGATTTGCAATCTACAGGTGAGGTAATAAGCCGTGCTCCACCAGTACGGGTAATAGTTGTTAGTAATTATGCGAATCATTACTAAGTTAATATCATTTGTAGAGTATTTCAATAAGGATGCTCGATTTTTAAACGTAAATAAAACAAGTTTTGTATGACATCCACTCAATTTTTTTTATTTGAAAGAAAATTTTATGGCATTAAGTATGGAATAACGCCACGGCTTTTCTTGGTGGTGGGTATTCGGGAGGTCCAATTTTCGATGACTTTGTCACATAAATCCGGCTGAACTTGCTGGATGGCTTTCGTTATGTTGATTTTGAGGGGATAAATTGTTTGCAGTTTATTAGCATAGACCTGCGATTTGAAATAGCCGCAAATGAAGAAGTCTAGACGCTTTAAATCTCATGATCTCGTTGGTAGTCAAATCGCTACTATAACATAACCATTCCCTCAAATCGCTCGTGCAGAATGTCCATCATGGCATGCGCTGTGTGGCATGTAGCTCTGTCCTGTTGGAACCACATATCGTCGGTATCCATATCATCCAGTTTAGGCCACAAGAAGTTGCTTATCATAAACCTGTAGCGCTCGTCGTTGACGATAATGGCTATGCCAGTTTCGTTTTGGAAGATGTGCGGACCGATTATTCCACCAGATCAGAATCTACATCAAACAGTGACTTTCTCGGAATGCATTTGGTGCTGGTGTACCTTGTGTGGATTGGTATCGTCCCAAATTGGAGATTTTTGCTTATTCCTGATGAGTAAAAAATTACCCGTTAGGAGATTAACACAAAATATGTTGTCATATTCACAGGCAGTAAGGTATTATAAATTCTAGAACCAATTCCTGTCTGATCTTGTAATATATAAAGTCGCTTAATATTCTAAGGCAAACAAATTAATGTCACCTAATTTGGGCGAAAGAACAAGTATGCAATCATCGAAAAGAAAAGGCAGATTGCCTTGCCAAATTAGTTTCTAGGGACTTTTTCCTGCGACAAGAACAACTAGTAGCACTTTGTAACCACTTGAGCTTCCATGATAAGTTAATATAAGCTTAAACGTCATAAGACCAAAATTAAAAATTGTAGATAAACCAAGATATTATTAACTACATCATGCATCAAACTAGCAAGCTATTGTTTCGTCTATCTAGTACAAATTTCTGGAACTACTACTGATCCTAATAGAAGCAAGATATCAATCAATATTCAGATCAACATCAACATATCACATTATGGGCCATATCGATAATCCTATATCTTGGGTATAAGACTGTGGAACATATTTTAAAGAAATACGCTTCACTCTTCCCGTAGCTATATTGGAGAATTTTTGACGAGAAAAAGCTGATGTTCATCTATTACCACCGTACACTCGTGGTTTACAGATTAATGCAGTGAGATGGCTGAGGAAGTAAATTCAGTGTTGTCGACAAAATAGCGATTTTGATGAAGGTAGCGCAATGGGCCCGATACGAAGCCTAAAGGCGTGTAGACTGTGTCTATTGTCCCCTTTATATAATTCAATGGTACGACTAGTAGTAACTAGGCCAATTTGACTATGAATGAACGGATTTAGTGTCGACTATGACTACTGTTTTTTATTAGCAGGGAGTGATTTGTACTGTGTGATAAAAAATGGGACCAACTATTGAGTAGTATAGCAAAGCGGGTACCAGGCCACCCTCGGATTTGTCCGCGGACATTTGATGCGGATGGCATGTGGTCTTTGTTGATCTAAAGAACTCTTGGCGCAGGTATAAAACAGGTCTGTACAGGTATAGAACAGGTGTGTATCGGTTTAAAACAGGTATGGTAACCTGTTTAATGACGTCATGTTTTTTTCCTAATACCACCATACCTGTTTTAAACTGATACACACCTGTTTTATACCTGTACAGACCTGTTTTATACCTGCGCCAAGAGTTCTTCAGATCAACAATGACCACATGCCATCCGCATCAAATGTCCGCGGACAAATCCGAGGGTGGCCTGGTACCCGCTTTGCTATACTACTCGGTTGCTATGTGATTTCAACATCGTACGCACTAAAGTTGGACAAAGTAAAGCTTAAATCAATTCCGCAGAGCGGAGAAAATTATGGCGTGGTGTTTGGAAATTAACTTCGCAGATTAGATACGTTTCCGGGTACATTTAAAATTAGTTGGGTTTAATTATCCAGTTTTACGGCGCTATAATACACTTAACATCGATTTTTCCATTAATTTTCTTTAAACTCGTCGCCATTCGCAAGGCGAAGCGAAGCGGTCCGCGCTAGGTAATTTCAATTAGGGAGGCCAGCTTAACGGATGACAATGAGAGTGCGTCGAATAGACGGAACATCGCCAGATTAAATACACAAGCGCAATTAGACCGTAGCCGGGGCAATTCCGGCCGTATTCTTCCGGAGCCATTTTCCGGAATCGGGTGGTTATTCCGCGAGCGTCCGACAAAGCGCCCCCGACACGTGCTCGCCAACTTGATGGGATTAACAGCCCATCTGTAATGACACGGCAGGATGCAAAGATCGGAAGACGTGCCGTCGGTTTATCGATTACGATTACACAGACGCCGACGATTGCGATGATCCCAGTAGCGAATGGGCGCGGGGCTAGATGATAACGCCAGTTCGTTTGCTCGTATTAAAGCGCGGCGTTAAAGAGGTGACGGCGCTGGGGCGATAAAAAACCCTAATCTCTAATTGCCGCCCCAGTGGAGAAACACAGTAGGCCGATAAGTTTTTTATACTGCAAATTCGCACAACCGGGTAATGGTAGCAGTAACAATATTTATTTATAATTAACTACAACACCCTGACTTTGTAATGAAATTTTGTATATTATGGTTATGCTATATTGACAGTTCACTAATAATCCTGAGTGGGTAGTGAGCATGACTTTCTCAATAGAAGAATGAATCGACCAACAGGGCAAATGGTGGGAAAACACCATTTCTTATGCTTTGCTTACTTCAAAGATAATTTTCAATGATTTCATTCGTCTATATAGGGTGTCTCAGTTGGAACTACAGGATTTGAATTGCGCGCTATCTATATTCTGTCAAAGATAGGGCGTCAATATATAAATACTGTTATCTAGAAACAATACGATGTCAATATGCCCCAATTAAAGTTCAACTGTAGTGACGCATTAAACTGGCGCATTAGCAGGGATAATGAGTGTGCCTCGATAGCTCAGCGGTCAGAGCAACTAACCGGAAATTGGGAGAGCCGGGTTCGATTCCCGGTCGAGGCAAAATGCACTTTTATCCTTGCTATCGCCAAAGTGATGACCCCGACGTGATGTGATTCATTCCAGTATATGCAACCTCCCTTACATCTCAAATTCGCGGATTTAATTCCCGTCCTATCCATCGCCCTATAGTCCCGGGGGTTACCGAACAACGGTTCGTAAGAATGACGAACGCAGTCACATTCTGTTAAATTGTATCGAGACAAACCATGTCTCTAGGGAGGGAGTACTGTAGTGACGCATTTTTACCCACGAGAAAACAGATGGGCCTCGTTCCGAGTACTAGCTAAATAAGGGTTTCCACTTTCTAATATTTACACAACTTAAAACTAATATATACAAAAATATCATAACGGCTGTCAATAGGCGTAAGTGGAGCCACGTGTGCCCCCAGTACCCCGTAGTGACGCATTAAACTGGCGCAGTAGCAGGGATAATGAGTGTGCCTCGATAGCTCAGCGGTCAGAGCATCCTTGCTATCGCCAAACAACAAATAATAGTTTATGTACAATTGTTTTTTGAAAGTGAACGGTCATTGACAGTTGCATTAAGAAAAATTGCAATTAAAATGGTGCAACATGTCATACAGCACGTGTAACCATATCTCTATTGCATATCAAATTATCTGATTATGTTGTCTCGTCGAATTCTAACATCAATTGGCAAAAACTACAAAGTTCTAAATGTTCATAAAGGTTTATATAGTTATACGGAAACTTATTTGTTATTAAAATAAGAAAGTAATGGCAGAACTACACATTAAAGCGGCATTAGCTGGTCAGAAAGTACTCTGTTGTTCTATCTCTTGCCATTCCTTGCGCTCAAGTTTTTAATTGTTCTATATATTGTCGCCAGAGGTCGTACCGAAATCATAAAATTGCTAATAAAAGCATGAGACGACCTCAAAACTGACTACATTACAGAGTCACCAAATTATGTAATTATATAGGAATAGTTCATCAACAGTATGTAAAAAAATCTGGTCTGTCACAACATATCTTGAGTGGTTGATCTACGAGAGACACTATTTATATTTTGAGCCTTGGCAACATTGAGTGTTGTCAGACACCTCCAGTAATCTGACGTTGCCAATAGAAAGTTTGACATTTTTGACCATAACCTTCTTCGGAAAATTTTATCATTTAAGCGTGATTTATGTTGTTTACAGTGATATGAAAATTGTATCTCAGCGAAAAAATGGAATTAACTCGTGTAAAATTTCGTGTGATTATTTATTACGACTTTCGACGTGAATTATCAAGATAAGAGTGCATCGATCAACTTACGTCTACTTTTGGCTATAAAGCTCCATCCTTTGCCACTATAAAGCGCTGGTATAATGAATTTAATCGTGGCTGCCATTCGCTCACCGACGAAAGCAGTGAAAGTATTCCAAAATTAGTTGTTATGCCACAAAACATTGATGCTGTGCAGAAACTGATAATGCGAAATCGTCATATGACATACTGTGAGATTGAGGCAACCTTAGGAATTAGTTCATGATTTAGCTGTAAATAAGGTTTGTTCTCGTTGGATCTCACATAATTTGAAAAAAATCTCAAAAAGATGCTCGTGTCGATTGGTACAATCAAATAAATGGTCAAGAAATACAATGGCGGTGCTTCAAAAGACGTATATTGTAACAGGTGACGAATCATGGCTCTATGTGTATGAACCGGAAAGTAAAGAGCAATCGCCTATATGAGTGTTTCAAGATAAAACAAATCCAACAAAAGTTGTTCGCGCTTGAAGCACTTCGAAACAAATGGTCACTTGTATTTTCGGAAAAACTGATCAATTGGCAACAGTGCCTTTAGAGGAACGTAAAACGGTTGATTATGAGTGGTACACAACCATTTATTTGCCGGAAGTCCTCGGTGAAATAAGGAAAACAAACAAGCGCCGTCGGATCATTCTTCATCATGACAATGCGAACTCTCACACATCTCGTCTAATAACCGAATGTTTGAACACTCAAAAGTCGAATTAATGGGTCATTCGTCGTATAGTTCTGATATGGCACCCGACCACTTCTTTTTGTTCCCGAACTTCAAAAATAAATTGCGTGGGCAACAATTTTCGTCGGCAAAAGAAGCTATTGATGCGTTCAAAAACCATGTTTTGGAGATATCTCAAGCGGAATAGAAAAAATGCTTTGACAAATGGTTGGAACACATGCAAAAGTGTATAGATCATGAAGGAGAATATTTTGAAAAACGATATAGTAATTTTTAATGACAAATTAATATTTTTTTATTATTAGGCTCAAAATATAAATAATGCCCCTCGTAGTACTATTCGTTGTTGAACTATTAATTACGACATATTGACGTCGGCGTCGTATCTTTTGTAGGTGGTAACATTTAAATATTGACGCCCTATCCTTGGCAGACTACAAATGGCGCGCAATTAAAATGCTATAGTTCCAACTGAGACACTCTATATGATAGTGAGTCGTATGTGCAAACCGATGGCACAGAGTAAGGAACAACTACTCTGTGCCGGTGGCGTTAGAGCGCGCCAAGCCCTTCAATTATCTAAGTAACATGTTGCGGATAAAAACCAATCTGCTGCGTTCTATTCGAGCAGGTATACCGGGACGGCACCGGCACTTGAGCCGGCCACTTAAATAATCGGACTCTTCCTCGGATCGCGTGCTCCACACCGAACACGAAATCACTCTCAATCAATCAGTCATCGACTGCACAACATCGAAGGCCTATCCATTACGAGAGGTTGTATCGCCGCTGACAGCTCCACAAAAATTACATAACTGCCCAATAAAATAAATATATCAGCTATAAACCAGAACCGTCGGCAAATCGATGATGGAGTGGGTCCTCAGGACGACATTACAGGGAAAAATCGTTAAAATAATTGACCCGTTTCCGATAATAATAAATGCACTCGACGTTTAATAGCCTATTACGGAACCGACTTTGTTAAAATAAAACGGATTTAACTGCCGGGATTGATTTAATTACTTAAACAAATAATTTGGAAAATTGGATGCCTGCGCTACTCGAGCCTGCTCGACGGTATATTGCGAGTGGATTGTAATTACTGCCAGAATAATATAGAGAAAACAGAATTGTGTTTGTGTACTCTTCCAGTCATTATGTAATAGGCATAGCGATATAATACGAGATAAGTAGTAATACAAAGCCGTTTTCAGCGCACAGGGATTTTCCCCTAGGTTGGTACTAAAAAGTCACTAGATTTGGGTTGGCATACCTATGTGATGGTACGAATTAGGAATGTGGTTACACTTATAATCAGAAATCTGTTTTAAACTGAGCTTATTCTAAACAGCGTTGTTGTACGAGCTTTACGACCCGTTTAAATGGGGCTATACGACCTGTTTAAATAGGTCTGTTTAAACATGTTTAAACAGGATCTGTACGACCTGTTTCAACAGATCATACAGCCCCATTTAAACAGATCGTACAGCTCATACAACCCTGTTTAGAAGAGGCCCAGTTTAAAACAGACTTCTGATTATAAGTGTAACCACGTTCCTAATTCGTACCATCACACAGGTGTACCAACCCAAATATAGTGACTTTTTAGTACCAACCTAGGGGGAAAAATCCCTGTGCGCTGAAAGCAGCTTTATATTACTACTGAAATAGTACTAGCATGTATTTCGATTACAAAAATTTGGCCGCTATCTGCTGACATTACATAGGTTGCTGCACTGCGATACACTACATATTTTTGCCTGTGATTGTATCTATTTTCTTCACGTTACAGCTGTGGTTACAGCGTGGCAAAGCTGCAAGCGCAGAACTCGGTGCCTACAGTATCGCGATATCGTAATTTTGTTTATTCATACGCCTTTTTAGATTATGTTGTTCTTCAATATTGTATTAAATACGCCAAAAGTAAAACATACAGCAGTTTGGAGGTGAGAAAAGGATGTTAAACGACGTGTGAAAGCGGTGAAAGCAATGAATGACGGGAAAAAAGCTTCAAATCTAACCGCGAAAAAATTCAATTTGGAATTCGGATCATCGATATAGATGAATTGCAACAGAATTTGAGGTATCATTTATGTAGACGTTATTTTCATTAGAAAACGCCGAGAAGTGGTTTAAAATTCCTTTGGGCAATGCCATGTAATTCCTTGCCACGTAACATTCCTTGTAATGTTGCCACGGTGCGAGAGTACATGATATAATTCGAAGAAATTCGTAATTTTTTATTATGATTACGCGAGAACTTGTAGTCGATCAAGCTTATTTTGGGTTCATATATTTTTGGCTAGTTCATAAACAAAATATTAGTTTTATACGAAAATCTAGAGAACAGTTTCTAAGATATAATGGAATAACTGTCACTTTATTGCGAGGTTCCTATATTTCCCATATTAACAAGGTCAACTTTAGGCTTAATTATTGAGAAAATGGTGTAGATGAACATTTCCTAATTTCACAAAAGTATTTAATAACTATTCTAACATATAATCATTTAATAAATATAAAACTTCAAGGAATTCTTAAGAAAACTCGAAACTACTAGTACTACCTTAAGGAATATAATTTAAATAATAATTTATTCGATGAAATTTCTTCATCTATGGGAATGATAACTACAACTTTCTTCTCATTCAGTTAATGATTTCATCTAATTTATGCCCGATGATAACAGACTCCAGAATATCATATCACAATTTTATACTTAAAATTCATCAGTGATGCGCACTTGATCCCTAATATCCTGCAACAAATTATAATTATTGATATAGCTTTGATTGTACCTTTAAGATTAACACTATGTGTTGAGAGAGAGTCTTTGATATGCCTGCCTCCAAAAGAGGAATTCACCAGGGAAGGTGACTGGCATCTTTGACATCCTTTGGAGGGAGAGTTGTTTTGCTATTTGGCAAGTAGATGATCGTAGTGCTGTTCTGATCTCATAGATTGATATATCTACAGTCTAATTAATGACAGATTCAGACGTTAAACGTTAAGATACCAGTCAATGAAAAATATTCGCGAAGATATTTATATAACCAGTATTTTTGAATCGTCAAACTAATCATTTAATGAAACTGTAAATGAGATTGAATGGAACGGAATTTTCTAGATTATAATACCAACGCCACCAGAATCTCGTGGATCAAGTGGAATAAAAAGTTTATAAAGCTATATATATATATATATATATATATATATATATATATATATATATATATATATAGATATATATATATATATATATATATATATATATATATATATATATATATATATATATATATATATATATATATATAAATCGTTTGAGAGAAACGTAGCTTGGTTGTAAAAGAAATGTAATTCCGTTCTCAATGTACCGTTCTCAATACATTTCTACATCGGAGCCCCCTTGCAAATAGTTTCAACAAGGATTGCTTTTACGTGTTTTTTATTCCCGATGATGCTAACTTAGTTGACTAAAAGTGCGACAATAGGGCGCTTAGTTGGCGTGGGGTTGAAGAAAGGATAATCTTTCGACATTCGTGGAAAGCTTATCCGTGAAAACGTGTTTTATTATTGTTGTTATGGACTTATAATGCATTTCTTCATCATATTTCTGGATAATATTCACCTATTTCCGAGATTATATCCTGGAATAGATTATATTATCTCCCCTATCGTCTAATTCCCAGAAATTAGACGATAGGGGAGATAATATAATCCATTCCAGTTGGCTCCATTTTGTCCATTAATATCGGTTCATGAGCTTTCTTGTTACGTGACAGGTGTGCAGTATGATACTTTTCTCCATTGGCTTAAAGATGTAGTTCGGAAGTCTTAAGCTTCCCGATGGTCATTCTCAGGTTCTTGGTTCTTACGCATGTTTTCGGGATGACTCCTTTTTACTCTGTCCAGGCCCCAGATGTGCTTAGCTTCTATCGCAAGATACAAAAATATTTACCCACTCCTGAAATTATCCGAGGAGTTAGGCTTGAACGATTGGGGAAGCAATTTCCTCTATCCTGGTTCCCTTCATTTCGTCCATTAGTGTTGATTCACGAACTTCATTGTTATGTGACAGGTCGACAATATGCAGATGCTCTTTTGCACTGGTTTAAATATGTAATTTGGAAGTCCCATCTCTTCAATGTTAGTTCTTAGGTTTTCAGTCAATATTATTATTATTTATGTTTGTCTACATAGATGTTTACACTTTACTATTTTGCTTTTATGGACGATACGTCTCTCTATGTAGAACTTATTGGCAAAAAATACTTTAATATTTAAAATAGTATATACAACTATATAAAAATCGTTTGAACCTTGTATGAATATATAAAGTATAATATTATAACCAGTGTGCCTAAAATTAACAATATTGAAGATTTAATAATAATAGTTCTCAACATGCAACGTAATTCTACAAGAATTATTATTTCTTGTTATTGTTTATTATTACATAATTTAATTCATAAATAATCATATGATGGACCAGTTGATTTATTAAATTATTTGCAATTTCACTTACATCATGTATAACTTTAGTTTATGAAATCTATATATTGTAATTTCAGTTTATTAAAATTGGATGGAATACAATATTATTGACTATTTAGTTTTCATGACGTTTTGATAGCATGAAACACTTTTATATGTTGTATTGAAGGATCTGATACACTTATGACTATAAAACTACAACTATGTCAAACAAGAAATGTTATTTATGTTCCTTAGTTATTCAGGAATATATTTGGTATTCCTGTTGACTTTGTAGCAATATTAGTTAAATATGCGTAATATCGCCGTTGTATTTCACAGAGTAACGTTGAAGAAGTTTCTAATCCTGTTATAAACACCTTCGCCTAATTTATAGCACCGAACTTCGTGAGGATTAATTTTGAATGATAGCAGTTTAGATTATTCACTAATGCGAATGCCAAAGTTTACCTTTCCCGAATTAAATAAGGAAGTTGTGTAGTTTTTAATATGAATTAGTAAGAACTAAGAAAGTTAGGGAATACGATATTGCGAGAGACGATGTAGAAGTCATTTACGAGATAATTTTAATTACGGGTCTTGTAATTAAAACTGATGTTTCGTGTTTGTTCGACGCTGTTTCAGTTGCATTATTAATGATCATCAGAAATAGAAATAGGCATCATATGTCACTTCGATTTACATACAAAATTTGGGAATGTTCTAGTCGATATATTACGATTATAGACAATCACAATCATTGTGTAAATATAGCGGTAAAAAAGGTAGTAGTATTTTACTTGTAACTTTGTAAATAATAAAATACCACATGGTAGAGGCTTCATCAGTTTTTTTCATAAACTGTAATTTAAACCATCAATTCAGAAACAAACGAAAAATACTAGATATATTTTCCAAAAAACACTGACATATAATTCTATAGTCGACACACATTTTGCCAACCATGTTGACATTATCACTAAACTAACATCGTATATTACAGTTACGTTAAAAAATATAGTAAAAGTACCATACTCGTAACTATATATCTATATCATTATTATATAGTGTTAGTAAAATATTTTAAAACATAATATATAACAGGCTAGTAGGTTTTATGACAGACAAACGGTTTTCAGAAAGATAAGTGTACAAGCAAAGTAACAAATAAGGATCTTTGGAAAACACTAAGCGCTATTGATAACAAGAATATAACTGCCGTACTTTCATTAGATTTATCAAAGACCTGTCATCGATACTTCAATATCAACTATTACTTATTTATATTTTATGTATATATCTCAAAAAATAAAACCAGCCACAGGTAGGATTCGACATTTGTCCCGGATCGGAACCGAACGACATACAGCTGTTTCGAACTTGTTAGTTCTCATCAGTGCTGCATACGGTACGCCGATTTAGGACAAATGCCGAATGAACTTTATGGCCTATACATCTTTATCGATACGATCTCTGTCAGTAACTTATAAGTCGGAAATCGAGAAATGAACCACCAAGCCGCCAAGCGGCTATCAAAGTAGTTCCCGAATAGCAAAGCTATTACATAATCGCTCTAGGAAACAACTAGTCCTCGGGCTAAAGCCCCGGCAGGCATTGAATTATACCCAGAAGCGATCCTCGACCCCTTTCTTGTGTTTCTGCACGATCAGATAAGGTTTCAAAAAATAAAACCAGAATCCTACCTGTGGCTGGTTTTATTTTTTGAAACCTTATCTGATCGTGCAAAAACACGAGAAAGGGGTCGAGGATCGCTTCTGGGTATAATTCAATGCCTGCCGGGGCTTTAGCCCGAGGAGTAGTTGTTTCCTAGAGCGATTATGTAATAGCTTTGCTATTCGGGAACTACTTTGATAGCCGCTTGGCGGTTTGGTGGTTCCTTTCTCGATTTCCGACTTATAAGTTACTTATGTATATATGTACGTACATTCTACAGCGAAAAACGAGAACAAAACACTTAAATAAGTATGGATATAATACATATGTACATAGTATAATTATTTAATAATTATGTATAGCTATTTTCTTTATTTAAGTTGGGGTAGTATAAAATGTATCAATACATGTTGTTTAAAATATTCATTATTAGATAAGAAACAATTTTGACTCATACAAAGATTAGTTAGATTAATGTATTCATCAATGATTTCTTGAGTGAAGCCATTAAGTTAAAATAGTTATCTGAAATGGCGCAATGTTTTTGAAACAGAAATACTTGGAGATAATGAACTTACATCAAGGGAGACCAAAATTTCACTTTATGAAACTGAATGTCTTTGATCTTATTAATGAAATCTATGGTATTTAAGACTGACATACCGGGCTGAGCAATAGGTAAATTTTACAACTTTATTAACAGTTTCCACAAGTTACAAGTTTGTGAATCAATTGTAGAGAGGCGCCGATTTCCTTGACTTGTGAAAGTTTGGTAAACAATTAAATCTAGGTACAATATGGACTGATACGTATAATTGTGCTATATAACAAAGGAGTGGTAAGGTTATTATATGTTTTTAGTGATTTCTATATCTCCAAAGTCAATTCTGGCAGAGTTCTAAGTAATTTTCAATTAAGGTCGTAACTCGCTTGAAATAGTCCTCTTTGTCTAATATAGTAAAAGCTGTTAGCTAACAATAATAGTGCAAGATTTGAATTGCTCGTCATTTGACTATCATAATTAGATAGATCAACAATAATGACAGGATGGGAGGGACTAATGGGAGTCAGTAAACATGAAGCACTACACGATATAACAACACATCCTTGTTATTAAACAATACTATCAAAATGGTGAAAGTTTGGTTGCTACGATTTGTAAAGTTCATCCAATTTTCGGTAGAAATAATGTTGGAAATTTATCAACTATGCAAAAAATAATCGAAAACTTTGAAAGCACTCTTTCAGTTATTGCTGTGAAACATACGACACGAGCCCGTAGTGGTCGGTCAGAACAAAATATCATGGCAGTTCGCGAGAGTCCAGAGACCTCTATTCGTCATCGTGCATAAGAATTTGACATTTCAACAGTTACTCTTTACCGTATTCTCACTAAAAATTTGCATGCTTACAAAGTCCAACTGAGTCAACAACTTCTGCCAAAAGACCATGCATAGCGAAGAGAGTTCATTAATTGGATCATCGAACAACAAGAAGAGAATGCCGATTTTGTGGACAAGATCACCGATGTAACCCATTTTCACCTTGATGGCTTCATTTACAGGCAAAATTGCTGCATTTGGGGCTCAAAAAATCCATGAATGTATCATGAGAAACAAATACATTACCAAAGTGTCACTGTTTGGTATGCATTGTGGTCTGCAGGAATCATTAGACCATTTTTCTTTAAAAACGAGGCAGATGGTGTATTAACGATAAATGACAAACGTTATCGTGATATGATGCCCAGTTTTTTGTGCTTGAATTGGAAGATATTGCTCTTGAAGACATGTGGTTTCAGTAGGACGGTCAGTATTGACGGTCTTTCATGAGCCTTTTTCTGGGCATGTCATCTCCGGCTTTAGTGACCAGAATTTATCGCTTCGATCTTGAATTTAGCACATATGTACTTTTCTCTGCGGGGTTTTCTGAAGTCTCAGGTTTACATCAACAAGCCCACGACCACCTAATCATTGAAGGCCAAAATTGAACGCTGTATCAATGAAATTTATGCAAAACCATTATTGAAAATTTCGCTAGAAGACTACTTGTGTGCCACCGAAGACATTGCGGCCATTTACCAGATGTATAATTCCCAAATAACTGCATCATATAAATCAATACTGTGCTACAGCAAAAACCATGTTTTTGTTTTTAAATCCAGATCTTGAGCTCTTATCGTAACACCTTTTCAAGTAAATTGTTCATCTCCTGATGATGCCAACTTAATTGGAGAAACGCATTGATGCCAACTTGATTGGACGCATGTCGAGAAACGTATAGTATTTCTGTGTTCGTGGTTTCTGTTGCTGCTTTGAAGGTTCCAGCCCTCGTGATCAGGACGACATTCTTTTGAATTCCACTGGCACTGATCCTAGTAATTGTGTATATCCATTCGCTTCGTTGCTTATAAATAAATATTCATGACCGACGTCGTCTATTTCTTCCCTTAAGTGCATCGCCATGACTACGGTAGCGCTACGAGGCTTAGTATTCCGCAGACGTAACGGCTTAAAGGTAAATTAAACATAATTCTCCCTGTGTATACACATTGCATCGGTTCCGCTGTAATTGTCAATAAACATGACGGAGTATTTCGCCGTCCTTTAGGCGTCCCCGCCATGCAGCGACGCATCATTAAACATCCACATCCATCCGCAGCAGCTCCGACTGGCTGCGGCTACCAGTAGAGACAGCAGCGTGTACATGCTGGTGGAGCGGCAATATATT
Source organism: Rosalia funebris (assembly GCA_037954035.1). Classification (NCBI taxonomy): domain Eukaryota; kingdom Metazoa; phylum Arthropoda; class Insecta; order Coleoptera; family Cerambycidae; genus Rosalia; species Rosalia funebris. The sequence continues at coordinate 7,751,416 of JAZFAV010000002.1, read as the reverse complement.
CTAATATATACACACGCCGATATTACGCTTTAAATGCATTTCGCATGCAATTTCCATTATTTATCCCATTATGTAATAGCTTCTGTATGTCCCTTCCTTATTATTGCTCACCACGTTACCCACTCTAGCTCGTCAAAGCGTTATGCAGACGGAATTTTCCGAGCCGAGTAAATCTGGAAAATGGCTCTTTCTACATTCCAGCAAGATCAGAGGCAGAGCGATTATCGCACTGGAAAATATACAAATGCCATAGATACTATAATAGTTATTTACATTATTAGTGGGATAGGGGTATCATTACATCACGAGTGGTAATCACACGAGTGATGTAATGTGCTCTAGCCCACGTGTGATGTACAACATTTTATCTACGACCGCTTGGATAAGAAAAAGAGATAAAAACCGATTTTTTACAAAAAATTAAGATTTGACATTTAAATAATTATGACATCTGTTAAGAGTCACTTAAACATTTTCATACCAAATCAAAGTAACATGATGCATGAAATTTGTTAAAACAATAGTAACAATCCAGTTGTTTTAAATAACGCTTAGTTTTGTGATTTTCTCGTTGCGTTGTGCGTTATCTACGTCGAAAATCTTACAAAAATCGGGCGAAAATAATATTAATATTTATAGTAGCAAATAATTATTGTATTGTTTTTAGTTTCAATAAATTTTTACTTCTTCGTTTATAATTTTTGAAAATCAAAATTATTTATGTAATGAGTTCATTACATAACTCAAAATAGTTCAATGAACCCCATATTACAGCACGGTCGTAGATAAATAAACATATATGATAAATATACATAAACGACGATAGGCATAGTGAATCGACCCCAGAGGGATACCTGGATAATCTTTTGGGAGCGTATTGGTACTAATGACATACGTTGATTCTGCAAGTTTTAGACTTCTATCTATTTTGGTTTATGAATAAATCGGAAAAAAACCAAAAATCATAAAATAATTTTTTCTCAAAAACGTCTTAATCCATTTGAATGAAATATGGACACGTTATAGAGGTATATAAAGGCTATACTTGGAAGAAATAACAGCTCATAATCTTCTTAACAATCATTAGAAACAGCGGATTTTTTCCGAGATTGTTTTTTTTTTGTCTTTATCATAACGTTCTAGAACTGTGACTCTAACTTTTTTATGTCTCTTTCGATGTAGAATGACTTCTCAAGTCTTTAAATTGATATAAAAACCGACTTTTTGATATAAAAATTGACTTATTTCAATGTTTATACCTCTGAAATAACAGAAACGAAACTTAGTTGATCAATTTATAAGTGCAAATAACATTAAGTATTGAAAACAATAATAGGAAAACAATTTTTTTATTAAAATATTAAAATATTCAAAAATTAATTATACACTATATTTAGAGAAACTTTATCCTTTTGCATTTTAAAACTTCAATATAAATATTATTTATCAATATATTGAGTGAATCAGAATCAATTTCCATTTTTTATATAGTAAAACTATAATTTAGAGAATACACGGATTCTCTGTCGATTATCACTTCGTTCGGCAACTATAAAGGCGCGTACACAGCTGAGCATGAACGGGAACGAGGCAAGGCGAGGCGAATGCCTCGTTTGGGTCTTTTTGGCAATCATACGAGGCAACGTTCGAGGCAGCGATCCATCCATTCATTCATACGTTCCGGTGAAAAAATGGTGGACGATGTAGTAGTAGCGATGCAGCATTTGTTGTGGTGATCGCGGGGATAAAATAGGGCGCATTTCATAATCTTTGAATAAAATTAAGCATTTTTTCATCCTCCGAGCTCATATTTAATGAAACCACGCAGTAAAAATAATTCGCAAAATCGTCGGGCACAAACTGCCTCATACGACGCACACAAAAAACCGTCTACACTGCACCGAATGGTCCTTTGAAGTACCGACTCGAAACGTATAGACTCCGAACAGCCTCATGGCGAGGCCGAGGCGTCTTGCCGCGCCTCGTATGCACGTATACACTTGCATGCTCGTTCGGCCTCGCCTTGCCTCGTTCCCGTTCGTGCTCAGATGTATACGCGTCTTAAGATTGCACTGTTATTTAATGTTGGTGATACTATTGCGTCTACGACAAACAACTACCAGACCTACGGGTATACATTGTTTACTAATTGGTAGCAAGCAGCTAGATACCTAACCTAATAATTATTAATTATTGATTTTAATTAATTGATTGAGTATTTAAAAAAAATCAATTGTTTTCATTTCATTGTTTTCAATATTTAATGCTATTTGCACTTATAAATTAATCAAGTAAGTTTGATTATGGTACAAAAGGTGAAAATATATTTTTGATTAAAAATATTTCACAAAAGAAAATGTAAGCGAAATGATAGATAATAGTAGGTCAATTAAAAACAATGGCAGCCGTTTACTACCAGAGAACTCTTACTATTCTTGGTTACATTTTATTATATTCATAAATTTCGATATTTAAATATATTAATTTGTATTTAACCCACAGAGTATGAGTTATTTAAGTCATCAACAGTTTCATGAGTTAAAGGTTAAATACATGAAATTTAACACTCAATTATGAAATTAACGTTTTACATGTTATTTATAAATAATTACTTTCAACTCAACAACTGCGAATATAACCAAATTAAATTTTGTATTAAACATGCAAGAGGGTTTTAAAAACGGGATTAAATGCTAAGGACATCATAGAAAAATTCTCCTAATAGGCACCATCTTCCTGATAAAAGTTTACTAATATCACAAGAGATAATAAATTGGGTCTCTTCCGCTTTATCGGCCGGGAAAACTTATTTAATTTTAAGTATTTTATCCAATAAAGGTATAAAAGAAGTTATAATATGAAGATAAGTTTTACGAGGGAATATTAAATTACTGGAAAGTTAAAACCAACAGTTTGCGTCGTTATTAAAAAGTTCACTGTTTGTTGCGTCAGTCGGAGAATACTTAGTTTACATGGTAATGCTCACTTAATTCTTATCTCCATATTCTAGAACAAACTTCTAAACTACACTTTCGGAAGGATGCTTATCAATTTGCATCAATATACATAAATTTTTATTAATATTTGTTTAAAATTACAAATATTTTGTTGCTAGGATGCATGCTTTTTAATTAGGTGATCATCGAGAAGTGGTCTTTTATCTATACCTCTAAGTGTGGTAGTATTATTTTATTTTAGTGTTAAAATTACAAAAATATTGTAATTTGAATACTAAATTGTTAAGATTAAGTTATTATGCAATATCTTAAGTTAAGAAATTGTAATATTTTAACTTAAATATGAAAGATGTAAACAGGCAAATATTATTTTATAAAACTACCTTTATAAAAACATTCCCAAGTAGATATAAATGATCATAATAACTCTACATACCCTTATGACTAAATGATAGTCGACTGCAAAAATAAATATACTGCACAAACTTCCATCATATGTCCTTGTCTAACGAGTTAGTCGAATGTTTACATTAATGGTGTCAAGTTTGAATAAATTGTGACTTGCCAATTGTCTTCCAGAGCTAGAAGAGTGAGGACGTGTTTACCTCGTCTGTCGCGCTTCATGGATTTTGAACAATGCATTAACATTAAGATTTGTTTTAAGTTGCAAAAAAGTGCCATAGAATCTTATCAAATGTTCTTCCTCTTCATCCTTCTTCAAAAGTAGGTCTATGACCTATTCCTCTTTCGATGAATATCATCGGTACTATGAGCTGGATCTACTTTTACAGAAGGGTAGGCAGCTAGCTAACTTGGCCCTCTAAGCCTCCTCTTTCTTTCGGGCTTGGGACCGACAACAGTACTACTGGGCTACTCAATCCATCCAGCAGCACTGCAGGCTGAAACGGCAACGGTATGCGGTGTTTTCAAGCGGTAACCCATCCAAGTGCTAACTGCGCCCGAGGTTGCTTGACATCGGTGATCGGACGAGGATCCATGTACAACATGGGATGGCCGTTGCCTCATGAAATGTTAAAACCAATAAATGGTGATACTGGGGTGACTCTCAAGACCCTTTACAAGTGGCATATGACTTATAAAATTAAATTAGTCGGTTGAAGACGATTAATAAATAGTCGGGAGGTCCTTCGACCTCAAAACAGACGAAAACATTGCAAAAGTGGAAGAAATTATTCGTTCAATCAGGTGATTGACAATTTGAGAGATTAGCGAAGAACTGAATATCTCGTACGGGCCAATGGTTTCCTCCATCATCACGACAATGCGCCATGCCACACCTCGCTTCTGATTCGCGAGTTTTTGGCTGAAAAAAAGATTCCTGTCTGTCCACATCTACCTTACTCTCCCGATTTAGCACCTCTGTTTTATAACTTCTGGTTCTTTTGAAAAATCAAATCCGTGCTAAAATGAAAATGTTTTGACACCATTCTCGACATGGAGGAGGCCACGACGGAGCAGCTGCAGACCCTTCCGAAAGAAACCTTCTAGAAATGCTTCCAGTCATGGAAATAACACTAGGATAATTGCATCGTTAGCCGAGGACAGTACTATGAAGGAGATTAGTTCAAATTTGAAGTAAGCCTATTACTTTGTTCATAATAAAATCATTCACCGTATTTTTTTTTATCAACTCTCGTACAATAGCAGTTATGTAACACTTTTCCTATAAAAAGTTACCTTACATACGTTGCGAATGAATATGAAGATCAATAAATTATATACAAAATATCGACTGATCATGAATGACCATCAATCTTTTGGAAAATTTTACAGTCACGGTTATGATCTGGTATTACAGAAATTATAATAGATCTAGTAGAATTATTGTTTACATCTTCTATATCAATTTATTGGACAATAATTCCATGAAGTTACAACTTTCTGACAATTCCAGTCATCTTATACGTTTATAAGTTTGGCTAAGTAAACTAATTTGACGTTATTTAGCATTTTCCATGACATATACCTTCAAAAAAGGACAAATTTTAGGATTTTCATTTTCTGCTATTGAATGATTTTTTCATTTGATTTTTGGGCGTAGTGGTACTTAAGGAAAATAGGTTCAATTGCACTTTGTATCTTAAATGAAAATAAAATACGACAAGAACTAATTATATCAACATAGATTCGAGGAACTTAATATAAAAAAATCAACTTAGCTCATTAATAGTGCATGATGGGTTATTTACATTAAAATTACTGCCTACCCCTTCTGTAGATCTGAAATATTCACCAAATTGGGTCTAGAATCTGTTAAAACCGCAACTTGCACTACACATAATTTATTAAAATACTTCCGAGCTAGTATCTAATATTTGAAGAAGAGGCGAAAGTCCTACTATCATTTAATGTATGTGGATATTGTGTTTGACTCGAATTTAGTTAAATACGTTTTTGCTATATTTGTGCTTTTTCGTATATTACCATTATAAAAGGTGGTCCAACCAAAACGCACGATGTTAATTGTAAATAAAACAAAAAGTTTTCAGAGAATTATCTTAATATTTTTATTATGATAGAAGGCTCTATGACAATTATGTGTGTGAAACAAAATATCGGCCAAATGCTCGTCACGGCTTCGGTGGCATATTTCTATCCGATGGTCCATATTTTCAATGACTCTGAGACATGATTAAGGTTCGATGTCGTTAATGTGCCGAATTATCTCATCCTTTAGCTCTTGAATTGTTCTTGGCTTATTAACGTACACTTTCTCTTTTAAATATCCCCAAAGAAAGAAGTCCAACGGTGTCAAATCACATGATCGTGGCGGCCAATTGACATCGCCACGACGTGAGATAACACGGCCATTGAATTTCTCGCGCAAAAGTGCCATTGTTTCGTTGGCTGTGTGGCAAGTGGCACCATCCTGTTGGAACCACATATCGTCCAGGTCCATATCCTCAATTTCTGGCCACAAGAAGTCCGTTATCATCTCGCGATAGCGAACACCATTCACGGTAACTGCTTGGCCGACCTCATTTTCGAAGAAGTACGGCCCGATGACGTCGCCTGCCCATAAACCGCACCAAACAGTCACTCTTTGTGGATGCATCGGCTTTTCAACAATCACTCGTGGATTCTCATTTGTCCAAATGCGGCAATTCTGCTTGTTAACGAATCCACTGAGGTGAAAGTGTGTCTCGTCGCTGAAGATGATTTTCTTTGTAAAGTCACCATTCACTTTTGTCTGTTCCACCAACCATTCGGCGTATTGACGACGCTTGAAATGGTCAGTAGGCTTCAGCTCTTGAGTCAATTTAACCTTGTAAGCGTGTAAATTCAAATCTTTATTCAAAATTCGCATCAGTGATGCTCGTGAGATGTTCAATTGTTGGGCACGACGACGAGTTGAGGTTGACGGTTCTTCTGCTACACTATCGCGAACAACAGCAATGTCTTCCGCAGAACGAACTGGGCGAGCATGCACAGGTGTTTTCACATTTCCTACAGACCCGGTTTGCTGAAATTTGCGCACAATTCTCCCGATTATGGACACATTTGGTCGATTATGCTTACCAAAAAAGTCACGAAGTGCACGAAATGCATTTTGATTTGAACGCCCATTTTCGTAAAAGGCTTCAACAATCTTAACGCGCTGCTAAATTATGTACCTCTCCATGGTTAAATTTGTCAAACACTGAAACAAAGAAATGTCAAATTAAGTTGGGCAAAAAACTTGACGTTAAGATGTGACTCATAATTAACATCGTGCATTATGGTTGGACCACCCGTTATATAACGTTTACACATGGTACTTTCGTCATCGATAATTGGAGACTAGAAAGTAGGAAGTAGCAGTATCTGTAAATACAGTCAACTATGACAATATTTCTAAATATTATACTTTAAAATTACAGTATTACTTTCGTCATTTCATTAAAAGCTGTTGGCTGAGTTATAAACTTTGTTGTATTTATTAAATAGTTAAATCCTAAAAAAATAAAATTGTTAGTTAATCAGTTAACAAAATATTAGTTGACTAATTAGTAGCTAGTAGATTATTTTATAATACACTCATCTACGTTTGGCACTATATCCATACATATATACACTCATCTACTATATTCATGAAAAACGAAGTTTACACATTACTTTTCCTGAAGGCGGCTTCACGTTGTACCAGAATGTTCTTACATTTATCTGCCATCACATCAGGAAGATTTCCGATTTAATTTTCCCAATTATTCAAGAAACTTTATTTATATTTGTGATTAAACCTAATATTTTTCAATTCGTGAACATTAATTTTAATTTTTTATTTATTATATATTTGTCCCTACAAAAATGTACGCCTCTGATTAAAATTTTTGTAAACAAATATCTATCACCTAATTTTAGTACATTAGCGCCATCTTACCGAACAAACATAACGCTTTAGCATAAAGAAAGGCGTATCTACTGCTTATATCATCGACGGATATATGTAATTCGGTTTCCATTATAAACAGATATCCAGGCATTACCTTCGCGAAATAAATAACCATTTTCCGCGTCGCGTTGACGACGACTGTTCAATAAAGTCCATTCAGAACAACACCGGCATTTTGATAATAAATGAATATTTCAACGCTGAACACCGGCGAGGACGATGAGTTTAATTTGCAAAATATAATGCTGTATTTTAGCTAAATTAAAGAATTAATCTTTTGTCTCCGTATATATCCCTTTCCTTATTCCAAAGGAAATGAACGCCCAAACAAAAATTAAATTTCTTGTATTGCCTCGCAAAATTGCTCCCATTTGTTGGGCAAAACAGTGTTGGGGTTTATAGCGAAGTCTAATTATAGCTCTGTTCAGTGAAGATATTAGCTTAATAAATCGCGAATATAACAAAATATAACATCTGTTATATCAAATTATCATTGAATTCACTATAACTATACTATAAATTCGCTATAATATCAAAAACGATATTATATATAGAAAGGCAATAGCAGTGGTCCAACAACAAATCCCTGAAGTACATCAGATGGCCGACAATTTTTATTTTAAATCTTATTCTTGTCCATTTATACAAATTTACAATAAAAGTTAAGTTAAGACGTTACCAGATATTACCTCAGCAGCAACTTTAGACGTTGCATACCAACTACTACAATGAAAAGAATGGAAAGAACTATATAATGAATACAATATCCTGACTTAAATTGATTACAAAATATAACAATTAAGTGTATTACAAAATATACTTAATTGTTATATTTTGTACAAATCACGTAAGAACCATCGACTGGTAGTTCCAGTCTCAGTTAAAACAACCACCCAGTTGCTCAGTTTGAATGGTTGGAACAACCACTCAAGTAGTATAGCAAAGCGGGTTCTGAACAACCCTCGGATTTGTCCGCGGACATTTGATGCGGATGGCATGTGGTCATTGTTGATCTGAAGAACTCTTGGCGCAGGTATAAGACAGGTCTGTACAGGTATAAAATAGGTGTGTATCGGTTTAAAACAGGTATGGTAACCTGTTTAATGACGTCATGTTTTTTTCCTAATACCACCATACCTGTTTTAAATCGATGCACACCTGATTTATACTTGTACAGACCTGTTTTATACCTGCGCCAAGAGTTCTTCAGATCAACAATAACCACATGCCATCCGCATCAAAGGTCCGCGGACAAATCCGAGGGTGGTCCAGAACCCGCTTTGCTCTACTACTCACTCAGTTGGAGTCCACTATAGCCTACCAAATTTCGAGCGTCCCTATTGAAAGACCCTTTTGTTAGAATGATTCTGCTGGCATCTGCCTTTAAATTGTTATATTTTAAAAATAATATTCTTTAAATGTAATATCAATTTCTGTTGTTATATCTTTATATTCCTGATACTTTGTTTGATGCCTTCACTTATTTCAATTACATAGTTTTCCGTGAGTAATATTCATAATGACTGACTGGTCTTAAAATATCCTTGCACTTCTCGATACTAATTTTTATTATTACATTAATAAAATTTCAATATTGAATATTTTATAAATAAGTGACGAATATAATATTTAAAGAGCTTCTGTATGTTTATTATTGAAATTTTAAAACGAGGAAATACAATCAATATAAATTAATAAACACTTTAGAATAAATAGTTGTGTTTTAATCAGCTTTGAATAATTCAGAATGAAAAATTGTAAAATGCATATAATAGAATTTAAATGTTGGTATATGGTAGATATTGATTGTATTGATATGCCAATGCCCGAATCATAATTAAATTACGATTCAGAGTTCTTCAAGTTGATTACAATCCTGGCGGTTATTTGACATTGCCTACAGTGAATATACAGGGTCTTTCAATAGGGACGCTCCAAATTTGTTAGGTTATAGCAGCCATGTTGTTAAAGCAACATCTGTCAAATTTGTTGTGAATTGTTCAGTAGTGTATGGTAAATCACCATAGAAGGTTATAGCGTTGAATAATGTGTGCATATTATTAAATTTTATTTTAAAAATCGTTGCCCCGTTCCTCGCTATCAGCGATTTTAATCCTCGCCACAACCATCACGTCGAGTCGATTACTCGACGATTGGTGACTAAATTCGAGTCAACCGGTTCAATCAAAAATCAGCCAACACCCCTACATCACTAAAACCCAAAATCAGCTGAAAGCATTATTGCTGTGCACAGGGCCGGAACTACAATGGGGCAACCGGGGCATTGCCCCGGGGCCCCCAACACGATGGGGGCCCCTGGCAGAAAATGAAAAGGAAAAATGATTCAACCCCATCAGAAAATATTGAAAAACACGTGAACAAAGATTCCTAAAAATATTATTTAGAAAATAATCATCAAAATGAATTAATTAAGGTAATAAAAATAAGAAAATCTACAAGTATACTAAACTGAAACTTTTTTCTTGTGATTTAAGGTTTCGGCTTACGAATTTTACTCAGTTAACACTTCAACCAATTGTTTGTAATGAATAATATCTAAATATAATTATTATGGACAAAATACAGTGATTTTTATCCTTCATTTTTTCTATATTAATACCACAAGTAATTTTTAAATGGGGCCCCTACATTTTGTTTTGCCCCGGGGCCTTTTCAGCTCAAGTCCCGGCACTGGCTGTGCATGAGAACGTACGGGAAAACCCGAGGCAGTCAATTTCTTGTCGTTCACAAGAACTTGGCTTTCTGCGACTTCAACTTGGCGAATTTTGAATTGCGACTTGGGTCTGTACCCGTGTAAAATCCAACTCACCCACGAACTTAAGGTAAACGACAATAGACAACGCCGTGTGTTCGCTGATTGGGTTCTGGAACAGTTGGAAATTAACCCAAATTTAGCCAAAAAAAAAAATCATCTTCAGCGACGAGGCCCATTATTGGATGAATGGATATGTGAACAAGCAAAATTGTCGGATTTGGGACTATACCAATCCATACGAGATACATCAGCACCAAATGCATCCCGAGAAATTCACTGTTTTGTGCAGATTTTGGTCTGGCAGAATCATCAGTCCGTACTTCTTCGTTAATCGTTAACGGCGACAGCTACAGATCGATGATAAGCAACTTCTTGTGGCTTCATATCATTTAGTTTAGGAATGATGTGAATACCGACGACATGTGGTTCGAACAGGACGGCGCTAAGTGCCACACAGCGCATGCCGCGATGGACATTCTGTACGAGCGATTTGAGGCTATGGTTATGTCGCGCAGCGCCCACTGAACTGGCCAACGAGATCGTGCCATTTAACGCCTCTAGACTTCTTACTTCGGGGCTATCTTAAATCGCAGGTCTATGCGAATAAACCGCAAATAATTCATTCCCTCGAAGTCAATATGACGAATGCCATCCGACAAGTTCAGCTGCGAAAAAATCATCGAAAATTGTACCTCCCGAATACGTATACGTATCTTATATACAACTTGTTTTATTTACGTTTAAAAATCGATCGTCCTTACTCAAAGACACTTTATTTAAAATTTCAGCTTACACGTACATCTATTTATACAAAATGATTACACCCACTCAATTTAAACAGAGCAGATGTTTTGTTTAATTCATTAGTGCCCGATTTATACAATAAAATATTTTACAACAATTGTTGGATTTTTTATCTCGCGACATCAACAGTGCCACGATCGATAGGATAATTAACGTTTACAGTTACAAAACCCAAACGGTAATAATTTATATTGCTGAATGTACATTTCCGCTGAAAACATATCTTATAGAATTCAATTTGATTCCCTTGTAACAAACTTGTCTGAAGGGGACAAGTTAATTATTAGGAAACGAAATAGGACTATAGAATTAAGACATTTGACACAGCCGAGGACTACAATGAATTATTACGGTCTTAATTAATTAAATACTCAACAAACACGCGAGGCCCGAAGCCCGTCTGGGACTGCCGTAAATTCCTCCGATTTTACGATAAATCCATGTAGCTTTGTCCCAAATTAGACCCATTGTAACTTTTGTGAAGTTGGGATATGGCAGTCGTTACTGGTTGACTCTCAGTTTGATACTAATGTAGTAGTCGACGCGATTCACTACACTATACAAACTTCAAATTTGTATCAAATATTACTTACCTATTATGGGATATCAAAAGCCATTGTAGCCAAAGTCATACAAAACTTATAGCAGCTAAATTAAATTTCTCTGTAAAGTGACATTAATTAGAATTTTACAAAACGAGTGGATTAAAATTATATCATCAATGAAGGTTCTGTGTTGCACTAAGAGTATTCTTCTAGAATATGAATTTTTCGTCACCACCAGTTAGATAACCAACTGTTTCAGTGTAAGCATTTCTTATTTGTGCTATAGAGCTAAAAAGCACATAGCTCACTTAAAGTATGGAAGATTAGAAAACAGAAAACATGCTTTTAAGTACGTTGCTTTCAGCACAACATGTAATAGTCTCTTGTTTTTTTTCGTATTATAACGTAGATAATTCAATATTCATCTTATAACAGTCCACCTTTTGCATTCTTTGATATTTTGAAGAGGTAATCTGGCAACCTATGGTTAATATTTTCAAAATTAACTTATATATTCCTATAAAAACTTGGTTATGACGATTTAAAAATTTAAAATGATTATCTGATAAATATAAATTTCTATTAAAAAGTAGATCAGGGTATGCCAAGTTTCACAATATCAGAATGAAGCATTTTAGATTATTGATAATGATTTGAAAACATTTATGAAATTAAATAGTGAACCCATGTGAGCATTTTCTGCTACAAGGGGGTACACAATATGGTCACAATTGCTTTCAGTAATGATGGTGTTAATGGTGGAATAATATGAGACATTTAAATAAAGAATTGAGATAATTGTTCAGAAATTTCTTAGCTGGTGTACATATATTAGTTTTGTAGCGTTCTAGGCTTAAGGTGATATTTGTAGTTTCTTTTCATTCGCAATAAAATTAATTGGAATAAGAAGTGTCTACAAAGCAACATCAACAACAACAGTAACATTTAATATATTGTATAATAATTATCTGTGATCTATTGATAATAGAATGTAAACAAACCAATAACATATGTACTATTGCACTAAATCAGATAGTAAATTGTAGATAATTTAATATCTGAAAATTATCTTATATAATGATAATAGTAATCTTTTCAAAAATACTTATGTCTTATGGTGATATATGCAATACATATATCACCAATCGAGTTGGCTGGCATCATCAAGAAATGAATAACATTAACTTTATAATTATTTGAATTTTATTCAGTTTGACAGTTAGGTTACAACCTGATCTTTTTTTCGGGTCTAATAAATCAGTTCCTTGTATTTTAATGCATAATTGACAAACTTAGAAGAAGACACCCGGAAGTTTCTTATAGGTTACGTTTAGTTATGTAATTGCTATTAAAAGTACGTGGAAATAGAAAAAAAGAGATCGGTCTTGATTAAAATAGTTTTAATCATCCTATGAAGAGGTATTAAATTGTGAGACGTTTTGTGGAAAACTGTTTTTTATTGCCGCGTCGACTATTTTAATCTTCTTTGATGAAAATATTTTTAGCAATAGAGGATTTTTCTAGTCTTTCATATTTTAAGTCAGCCCTCCATTTATAGAATTTAGTTGTAATGTTCTTTTAATTTATTATGTAATTATTTACACCAGTGCATATTTAAAAAAGACAATTTAACAAATATTTAGTTTCAATTGCTATTTAGTTTACGCAACAATATTGGGCAAACTAAAATATTAGTTGTACCTAGCTTCAAGGAGCGTCAGCTTTACTTAATATCGGTATAAAAAACTGACGATTTTGACTTTTAACCTCCACATTGAAGTATTCGTTGAGGTATCGCATTGATTTGATGAACAATTGTTTCGTTTTAGTTTTATCCACTGTTCTTAGTTTATCAGCGTAAAACTTCCCTTTAAAATAACTTAAAAACAAACGGAGAGACCTGGTGAGTGAGGTAGTGACGGAACATCACCATTTCTAAATATTATAAACAACTGTCACTGAGATTTTAAATGTTGCTTCAGATTAGAAATAACAGCTTTTTCGGCTGCGTGGGGTTGGCTTTCATACCTAGGCCATCAATACCCTCTATTTGTATTTATTTTGGCTACTCATGCTATCACTTGTTTTTCTGCTTTCGACCTACCAATATTATATCCTGATTAGGAATTCGGCCATGCTGAACAACTCAATGTTATGGCCTCAATGGACGCTATAGAGCTACCACAGATTCGTTTGTTTTATAAGACGTTTCCACAATTACTTCGGATACAGGTTCTATTGTTGCATGACAACTAAAATTGCGCAGTTAGTAAACTAGACTTACCATATATTTAAGCCTTGTCCAATTTAATAAACTAGATATTTTTACTGGATATCCTATAAAAAAAATGAAAAACAGATATAAGTCACGCAGTTAGTAAAGTAGACTCCTACCATATATTTAAGCCTAGTCCAATTTAATAAACTAGATCTTGTTGCTGGACCCTGTAAAAGATATGAAAAACTATAAACATCTTCCTTCTGATCAAATTCACATAATGTAGAGTGTAGTAGAGTTGTTTAAAATTCCTTAAAAGTTCAAGCAGCAACCAATTTAGTTGGCAATGACTATCCTAATCGATAGTCATTAGGGTAGTAGTAGTCATTGCGGTAGTCATAGACTACATCGAATATTTCAAGTCACTTCCAGGGATTATTTGTTCACTTTACAGATTTTGGGCCACGTCGCATTGAACATAAAAGAGCAGTTAACTACTACCCTATGCTGTGTTCCATATTTACGTAATATTGTTGAACTTCATATAGATATAATTACAATAAGACACGGCATCTCCATGTCTTATTAGCAGTTATGCATTCATGAGCTATTAAGAACAACGATCCGGCCTTTATGCTGCCGAGTATAGTTAGGTAGTTCCAGTTCTTAGAAATATTACGCCTCGTTAGAAGTTTCTGCGAGCTTTTGAGCTTTTAACTCTGCAGAGGTTGTATTATAGCACCCGGCTTTATGTATATTGTTAGGACTGTTAACAAGGGACTTTATAAAGAGACGTTACGTTATGGAACAAATTTAATTGCCTAGCAGGTGGGTTTTATCAACTTTGAAGTGATACTTTATTAATTTGTGTGCCTTTCATTGTTGTCGTTATTGAGGCATGGCCCTTAAAAATATATTCCAACAACAACTAATTTAATCTTTTTGAAGTAAAGTGATTATATGATAATCAATTTCATGTGAAACATTATGTTTTAATTATATTAACATTTTAAACTATGATAATTAGACACTCGCACTTGTCCAATCGCTCTAGGACAATATTAGGGTCAGTGAGTAAATTCTACTATTTTACTGAATGCTTCCGGATGTTTTCGAGGCAGGAGGGGTCTCCCTGCTATCGTCCATCTACAATAAACTTTCACTTGCAACCTGTATTTCAATTATCGATCTTCTTCTTCCTGATTTTTATCCCATTTTATTTGTGATCGGCTCTCCGAGTACTACTGCGCTACGTCATATAGTTGTGGGTTATCTCAGTTGTTGTATTTGTGATTTTCAGGTCGCTTTCTATAGTTTTCGTCCAAGTAACTGAGGGTCGTCTACGGCCCCGCTTTCCCTCGTCTATGTAAAGCACTTGTATAGTCATGTTACTACCCTCGCGTCTCATAACATGACCGCACCTCAGGTGGGCCTCTTTCATCTTGTCGGAAATGCATGCAACCTTAAAGGTTCCCCGGATGTATTCATTTCTTATTTTTTCTAAATGCGTGACACCACCAGACCAGCGAAACATTTTCATTTCAGTCACATGCATTTTCTATTTGTCCATCTTTCTTGTCGGTCAGAATTTGAAGCCATAGAGAAGAGTGGGTCTTACTTCTCTCTTATAACATTTCCTATTTTATTGGCAAACGGGGATTGCATAAGACGCCCGTAAGTGATCTCCATTTAAGCTACCCGTTTTGAATTTTGTTTTAGATATCCTTTTCGGTACAGTCCCTTGAGGTAATTATCGATCCGAGATATTTACAATCTTCAGCTCATTTCAGTGGCGTGCTTAAGATAAAAGAACTTGGAAAGTTTTCTGTATTGAGAGAAAATTTACAATCCATATACGCGACATTTTATCTGCTGACTCTTAACCCTCTTTTTTCCAGAGATTCTTGCCATGTAATGAGGTCTTTTTGTGCTTCTGCTAGCGAGTCCTCTATTAGAGCTATGTCGTCAGCGTAGAGTATTGACAACGGTGCGAGTTTCTGGATATCTATCTTAACGTAATCCATTACTAAAAGTTAAATAAAATTAGGCTGAGGGTCGAGCTTGGTGAACACCCAATTTGACCTCGAATCGTTCTCTTCTTCTCGCTGCATTGACAAAATATGTGGTTATATTGTGATACACATCTTTTAGGAGATCAATGTAGACTGCCGGTATGAATTGCGCTCTAAGTTTTCATGGTACGCGGTTGAAAGCTTTCTAGAGATGAATAAACACAATATGAGGGTCCCTTTGAACAGCTTATACTTTTCCATGAATACTTTTACTGAATGAATGGCATCTATTGTACTTACTCCACTAGTGAAATCGCACTAGTTTGGGGTGACTTTTGTTATTCTTGTAATCCTTTTTACAAGAACACTTTCCCAGATTTTTAAAGTGTGTGAGGTTAGCTTAATACCTTTGTAGTTCCCACAGTCAGCGACGACAAATTTCAATTATCAGTTACTTCAGTAAATGAGGCCCGTTATTTAAAATTCGTCCATGAATACAATTTAACCGTTTTAATTTACATAATGTCATACCTAACCTAAAAGGAATACAATGGAATCCAGTGGATGTGGAGGTGGGTGAAAATAGTTAATTACGCCATAAAATGTATATTTGTTAGCCGTCAAGTAAACCGTCAGAAAAATATTAAAAATTGTTTATGCTAAGGTCGCTAATAGAATTAAAAGTAGATGTAATAACAGAAAAGTAATATTACAATTTCTTGGCAATTCCTTCATTTATTTATCACTGAAGACATCGTTTCTCATACTGCGCTGTAAGTCCAAGCTCTCACAAAACGTGCATTAATGTATCTAGTTTAAGGTTATTATTTCTTGCCATAATTTACGTTGCCATTCTTATTTATTACAGGAGTAATCTGCACGCAATGCCACTGTTCCCCGGGCTTAATTACTCAAAAAGATAAAGCAAATTGGAGTTTAGGAACTTATTAGGAATTAGTTATGTGAAAAGTCTAGGGCCAATATAATATTACTGCTATTCGCTTTAATTACTTATTTCTCTAATTGTAAGTAATTTTAGGCTTTTATAATATTTTCATCTCCTTTTAAAACAGAATGCTTACACAACTGGGTGAATAATCAAATGAATGAAAATACACGAAGTTCTTCTCGATTCAACAAATCAAGAATTTGTGGTAGTCATCACTCCGAAGGAGAGATATTTACCACAGATTATTCCTAATACTGATTTTAAAACCAATATAAAGCTGTTTTTTCCAAATGAACCTTTCCTTCATTTCAATGTTCTACGTGGTACTGGAAATTTACGCGTTTGTTTCACGTCTACAACATAAATAAGTGAGTGACCTATCTATCGTATTCGCTCATAAAGATTATCTGCAACAGTATTATTCGCACTGTGAGCCGGAGTGGCGGACAGGGTTCAACATTGGGGATATTATTGTATGTTTGGGTTCAACTCCCAACGGGGAGAGTTTGGCACACCTTTCTAACCATGGGTATGTTTGTCATCATCTGTATAACCACACCACACAGCTGAGGGTTTAAGGAAAGGATGTCTATTTACATATTACTTATAAATATAATTACTCATAAGTGATATGTGCCTACCGCAGTCTAGTAAATTTAGTTCCATAGGTCTCGAAATAGACAGGTATTTAATTTAAACTGTAAGGATCATTATAATATCAAAATTAAATTCGCATGCTTATCTATTCTTGAATTTAAAATACGTATTTTGTAAGGAGTATCTACTTTAGTTAATCTATTATTATATCACGTTCAAGTTGAAAGGAGAATAAGATGCAGTATACAGGGTGAGTCGGGAGGAACGGACCAAACTCCAGGAGTGTATTATACACGTGAAAATAATGTAAGAAACTCAAATGTTGTTATCCGATTTTTATTTGTTTTCAAGTTATAGCGTAATTAAAAATGTTTATCTAGTATGCATGTTCAAGGTTTAAAAACATTTGATAACTCTGTTGTTTTGACAATGTGTCAGTATATTGTGACAGTGATTTAAGGTTAATTTTGGAGTTTGAACGATTAAAGTATTACAAAATGTCACACACGTATTCAAATTTAGAATATGCAAATATGATGTTTGTTTATGGTTTTTGTAATGGGAATGCTAGAGCTGCTGTTTAGGAATATAGTCAACGGTTTCCACATCACAGACATCCTAATAAAAATGTATTTATCAGCGTTTTCAACAAACTGTGCAAGACTGGAAAGCTTCCCTGTGTTAACGTAACATCTGAACGAGCTACTCGACAAGATTTAGTCGAGGTAGAAGATATTCTGGATGTAGTAGCAGAAGATGCAACGACCAGCTCATGAAGAATGAGTATTCAATTGGGCATTCCACAAACAAGAGTAATAAACACACTTTACCAGCAAGGCTTACATCCATACCATGTACAGAGAGTACAGCACCTACAACCGGAAGACTATCATAAACGTATGGAATTTTGCCGGTGGATAAATAAGAATCCTCGTGTTGTACCCCGCATACTTTTTACAGATGAAGCAAAATTTACCCATGACGGCATTAATAATACTCACAACTGTCATGTATGGTCAGATGAAAATCCCCACGCAACAGTCGAAAGTAACTTTCAACATAAGTTTTCGGTAAACGTGTGGTGTGGTATGGTCGATGGTTATTTAATTGGCCCTTTCATTTTGGAAAATTGCCTCACAGGAGACAACTACTTAATTTTTTTACAAAATGAATTACACGGGTTACTAGAGGATGTTCCTTTAAACATCAAAATGCAAATGTACTACCAGCACGATGGAGCTCCTGCACATTTTGCTCATCAGGCCAAGGAACACTTGGACGAAAGGTTTCCAGGGCGTTGGATTGGTCTCGGTGATCCTATTAGTTGGCCCCCAAGATCTCCAGACCTCACAGCACTAGATTATTGTTTATGGGCCTGGTTCAAAGATCAAGTGTATAAAGGAAAAGTGGACACTCGGGATGCACTAATTCAGCGTATTAGAAATGCTGCAGCTGATCTTAAACAAAGACGTGACTCAATCAGGAAAGCTACAGGCGCCCTTCGTAGAAGACGCAGAAAATGTTTAGAGGTCAATGGCGGTATTTTTGAATATTTATAACGCTATGATGACCAAAACGTTAATGTATGAAATTTTGTTTAATTTTAATTACTCTATAACTTGAAAACAAATAAGAATCGGATAACAACATTTGAGTTTTTTTACATTATTTTCATGCGTACAATACACTCCTGAAGTTTGGTCCGTTCCTCCCGACTCACCCTGTATGTTTTTAGGGTAATTTCACCTTATTCTCAAATGTATTTATTGCTCAAAAATTAATTTTACGATGTACAATCTATCTGGGTTGTAAAACCTACTCATATAAAACAATTTTTAAGAAATATAATCTCTTAGCGTCTCCTAGCTCATGTATTTATGAACTATGCATACATATTTATATAAATATAACCTCATTCCCTTCAAGTTTCATGTTGTTAATATAAGAAATAAAAATGACCTTCACATACGTCTTTGTAAATATAAATTAAACTCCGATTCTCCCAACTGTATGGTCCTTAATGTAAGTATCATATATAATAAATTACCTAAAATTCTGAAACTGATTCAGCCATTATATAGATTTAAAAAGAAACCAAAATTAATTCTTGTTGATAAATTACTATTTAGAGTATTTAGTTTTTATCTTACTGTAATCGTTTCCTATATATACATTTGTAGTTGTTACTTTCTTTTCCTACAATTACTTCTTTTTTGTATATACAGCAACAACATACATATCAATTTTTATCCTCATAAACACATTATGCTATATATAGGATGTCTCATTTGGAACTATATGGAAATCCACGTCAGCAATTTGGTGGAAAAGGAAATTGTTTAACATGTCATGACAGCGGTCCCCATTTACTGTGATAGCATTATTAGCTTAATTTTTAAAGAATTATGGTCCAATTATCCCACCATTCCAAAATGCGCACCAAAACGTCCATCTCTGTAGATGCATTTCTTTTTCATGAACAGCATGTGGATTTTCAGCACATCAAATTCGACTATTTTGTCGAATTTGATGTGATTGTTTGCTGACTTATCCGTTAGGATGAATTTTGTAAAGATCAGCATCACCTTCTTTCTTTCCTAACACCCAATTAACAAATGTACGACATTGTATATGATCTATAACGTTTACTTATTGTGTCAACTAAGTTTTGTATGCTGACGGATGCAGATCTTTCTTTAAAATCCTATGCGTCGTAGCTCCTGACAGATTCAATTGTTATGCACGACGTCGAACTGATGTGTTTGAATACTCCTCTATACTTTCTTTCACTGCAACTATATTTTCATCTGACCGACCACTAGAACGTATTGGTATTGCCCTATCAATAAAATAACCTGTCTCTTCAAATTTCTTGATTAAGATACGAATTGTTAAGTCTGTAGGCACTTCATTTAATCCTAATTTTGTGCGAATTTTTCTTGATGCAACTATAAATGGTCGCTCACTTTCATTTAACAGTTGTACACAAACTATTCGTTGTTGAACTGTTAATCGCGACATGTTGACGTCATATTGTTTGTAGATGACAATCGTTAAATATTGACGCTATATCTTTGACAGAACATAGATGGCACACAATGCAAATCATTTAGTTCCAAGTGAGACGCCCTATATAACGAGTCGTTAATTATACTAGTCAGTGGATTTTGTATTTATCTACCTTTAACATGTATTATTTCCATATAATTTGTATTTTATTAAAAGTATTGTAAATAAACGTTGCCATTATTGTATTTTGGCAAAAGCAATACGTCCAATTCAAACATATTCAAAACATAATAAAAAATATTAATTCTTACAAATCATGAGGAGATACTAGGTACTCTTATCTTATCGAAGTAAATTTGTGTCAGAAACCATTAAAATTTCTTATTGGTAAGTTCATTTAAAGACATTTAACTTTAGTTAGAAAATTTGATCCATAATGAACTGCAAACTGTAATAAAGTAATTTCTATACGATACTCACTATGTCAAATAAGTTTTCATCTTGCACATAACTCAGAACCATTCATCTTCATGCATATTAAATTATATTATACATAATTCAATTCCACATAGCCCATGTTCCTAGTCAAACTCTGGTTACAACAAAGTTTTGTACCTACATCGGTGTTTATTACCCCGAAGTTCATAAGTAATATTTCCTCTAAACAACTTAAGTGCAGTTATCTTCGACTTTCATTACGTGCATCATTAACTTCGGCTAACTTCACAGTCAATTCCAATAGGGATAAATACAAACTTCAGTTGGCCTGTAATAACTATCCGCCTTATGGGTCCCCACGCATCTTTCATCGACATTCCCCCTTTTCCCAATATCGTAGCATGTTTATGACGTTCCGCGTAGCCCCTAATTGCCCCGAGCTCGCTGTCGTGGGTTCGGAATATTATATTAATTAAATAATTAACTTTATTTTCTCTGAGAGACGCAGAATTTTGTAGCGAGTAATTTCGTTGAAGTTGTTGCCGTGTAATACAAGCTGGCTTCAAACGACGTCTATGGTAATCATTGCATCATTATCTGCTGTTGTACACGTTGTGAACATTATGAATAATTTTCGTTTCCTGAATGGGGTATTTGATTAGGTGGCGCCATCGCCTGTGATCAGCGGTCTATATGTACAGTAATTTAATGAAGCATATACAGAGAGCACGTAAAAGGCTGAAACATATTTGATAACATGGCTAGCGGGCAAGTAGGAAAGAAAATCTTGGATTGGTTGATTTAGGTGCGCGTTTCTTGGTATAGGCATATTTACTTTTACGGACTCAACTATACGCAGAAAAGTAATGTAGTCGTGTAAAAAAATTGTTTTCAAGCGCTTATTATTCGCTTTTCGGCCTAAAAACCAAAAAACATAGTTTTTAAACCATTTTGTGTGTGTGTGTGTGTGTGTGTGTGTGTGTGTGTGTGTGTGTGTGTGTGTGTGTGTGTGTGTGTGTGTGTGTGTGTGTGTGTGTGTGTGTGTGTGTGTGTGTGTGTGTGTGTGTGTGTGTGTGTGTGTGTGTGTGTGTGTGTGTGTGTGTGTGTGTGTGTCGTTGTCGTCGTTGTCGTCGGCATTAATAAAGCTTCTTGTTAGCACGATAACTCAACTAAATCGTGTCGGATCGATCGGGATTTGACTGATTCTCATCAAGGACATCTTCTAGGCGACACCTACTGATTTTGAGGTGGATAGAACACATTCTACCATGTTCATGGGTCATGAGAAAGCAATATGGTGGACTATTTGAGATTTTTTTTTGTTAGCACGATCACTCAATTAAATCATATCGGATCGATCGGGTTTCGACTGATTCTGATTTTGGAGGTCTACCAGACGACACCTATTGATTTTGAGGTGGATAGGATACACCCCACCCTGTGCATGGGTCATGAGAGAGCACAATGGTGGACCATTTGAGAGAAAGTAAAACTGTCGCATAGAACACATTCTACATTTATTTGTTGGTTTATTTTTTCTCGGCCACTCAACTTCGAGATAGAGATGTTCTACGTACGGAAAAGTCCGTTTTAAAATTTTAAAACTGTTTATTTTATCAATGTTGCATTTATGACGGCATTTACAGTTTTTAAATGGAAATGTCCTTACCTGATTATGTCATTTAAGAGAATACATTTTTTACGTATGGTGCAACAAATTTTGTGATAAATTACCCAACAACTGTTTCGATAAATTCATTTATTTAATTCCACGCTTTGATTTTCATAATTTTTATTTATAGTCTTTACGTTAGTAATAAAGGGCGATTGTTGAGAAATTGGGAGATTTATTTAAAAGAACTTGACAGATTAATGATGACGACAGCAATACTTGAAGTTAGACAGGCAAGAACGGAATGACAAGTTATTTTAAGCCACCTTCCACTATAATAAGTACTGCCCCCTTAAGCAATTTCTGGCGAACTATAATAATAATAATAATAATTTCAACAAAAGTTACTTGACATGACTGTATTTTAGAGAATTCTTCCTCTCTTCCTAATGATACTAACTGTATTGGAAAGTCCTCATTAGCCAACTAGCAAGCTGTTTGTTATCTGTTTTGATACATCCGAAGAAGAATAACAGCAACAGCATGTGGGCAGAATTGTTGGTACGACAATTGTAGGACCATTTATTAAATAATCGCTAACGGAGGAGACCCACAAAATCAATATTTTGCCCAAGAATTTGACTGAAGTCTATTAAGAACACTTGGATTCTGCAAACTGGCTATCCTATAATCAATTTCAAGAGGAATTACAAGAAGAAGGCTGAAATAAATCATTACATCAATTATTAACTGGTGCATCAACTGGTTCGGAAATAAAATATTTGGAATTGTTGCAATAGTACACAGCCACTCACTTGTAGCACTACATCCAAATTATTAAAATCCGCAAACACCGGAATAGTCAGTATATTCCCAATAAGTGGATTTCTAGAAGAGGAGCTTATCGTCGACTCACTCCCCCACCAAAACTATGTTTAGGGCCAGCCTCGAGGTCACGCCCTCTGTAACCGCCTATGATCGCCGCCTCTCCCCGCTCGTCCTTTGTGATGGTGCTAGGGGGCGCCTCGCGGGCTGAACCTGATCTATGAATCGGGGTGGAACTCCATAGACTCAGCGATGCCTCCAAGATTCAGTTTGCCGCACCATGTGGTGGGTAGTCCACTGGTGTCTGGCGTCTTGAGATGCTGGGTCCCACGGTGGGCGCACTCGGTGACCGCTCTGGGTCTTCGCTCTCTTGCCTGGGTTTTATTGGTGGCGTTTCGCCCTATTTCTTTGGTACTTACATTGGGGTATGTTTCACCTCTAGCGGTTTGCGCTATTTACGATGTCGGATTAGCTTGCAGCTGAGCGCAACCTACAAGAATTATAAAAAGGAATAGACTCATCCAAATCGTTTCTACTCCTTGTCTGGTCAGCTGGCTTCCGTCTGAGGAGGCACTGGACTCGCCACCGTGATCCAACGGCACTGGATCTCATCCACCAATTCAAGGTGCGAATGTCCTATCCCTCGCTGCGACTGTCGCTGTCCAAGTCATGCCTAGCGTTTAGCGTTAGGTCCTCACTTCAGTATTCTCTTCCGATGACGCAATGAAAGCTGCGTTATCCCTCGGTAGTCGTTGATGAGTGTTCACTCGGTACTGTATATGCAAATCCCTTTAACAATCAATGTATGTGGGCCTGGTCACATAAATTCTCTAAAATCTAGTGTTATGTTCAGTGTTGATAGCAGAGGTTGAATCTGGAACTTGACTGCAAAATGTTGCTATTTGGAGTTCCAAATTTTACCTGTCGGTCCGCTTCGACCATTAACCAATCACGGAATTCGAGCGAGCTGTGACTCCGCCCACTTTTTGCTTACCCTTATGAGAAGCTATTAAATGGCTAGTTAGATCTCCGGATTTAATTGCTGGACTATTTTATGAGATTATTTACATTCAATCCCAGGAATATCTTAACATACTAAATATTAAGACAGTATTAAAAACAATATTCTGAAAGTGACACTAATTACGATAGAAATGTTTAAGAAACGCTTTGAAAAAAAAATTGTTTCGATTTCAACATTGTAAGAGGTGAATACGAGTATTAGATAATTTGAATATTTAATGTAATGATTTTTATACGTATTAATTATTATATATATGTTCGGTTTAGAACGTTCGGCGACGTTGTCCGATTTCTACACTCCACTTCTTCCTATCTTCCCATTGGCCGTCTTGTAGGTTGCGGGAGCTCATGGATTTTCTTATTCCCTCTGTCCAGTTTCTCTTTGGTCTACCTCTTTTTCTCTGATGTGCTGGTATCCACGTCATGGCTTGTGTGGGTAATCTAGAATCGGCCATATGGTGTACGTGAGCGTTCCATATAAGCTGTTTTCTTTCAATATCACGGATTTATAGTGTCTGTAAGTCCCATTTGTCGGAGTACCTCATCGTTTCTTATTCTTTGACTTCTTGATATGCCAGCCGATCTTCTCAGAGCGTCCATTTCCGTAGCTTCAATCTTCCTCTTATTTCTGCCCGTAAGCCTCCATGTTTCCGCCCCATGGATTAAGGTGCTTTTTATTGGGGTGTTATAAATATTAAATTTTCGTTTTTTGTTTATGTTTTTGTTCCATAGAATGCCATTTTAAACACCCAATTGCTCTTTTTGCTTGAATTATTCTTGCTCGTATCTCCTTATCATCTGTTCTCGTTGAATCAAACATAATTGCCAAATACTTATATTCGTTGCACTCTTCTATTGCTTCCAAGTCGTTGATATGTAAGTCACTCTTGTCATTACCTATGCACAAATATTTTGTTTTCTGTGTTCATTAACAGACCCCATTCCTCGTATGTTTCTTTCAATTTTCTAGTCATGTATTCTAGATCTTCTTTGTCACCTACCAGTACTGCTTGATCTTGCTGCTACTTGTATTAATTATTACTTGTCTTAATATTAATGATTGATTTGCTGAAATATTTTTTATTCATCAGTCTCAAAACAATTGTTATGTGATATACCACAAAAATCGCATGGAAAAAAATATAAATGGCATAATTGGATAACAGTTTTACCATTTCAATGAATTGTAAGATGACATGACTCTAACAGTGATGACGTCAAACAAAATATACATATACTATAAAGTTCGCGTATAAACAGACCTATTCGAGCATTCATTTCTTACTTTAATTACCTGGTAAACACTTTATTAAGTTTGCTACT
This sequence comes from Rosalia funebris, assembly GCA_037954035.1. Classification (NCBI taxonomy): domain Eukaryota; kingdom Metazoa; phylum Arthropoda; class Insecta; order Coleoptera; family Cerambycidae; genus Rosalia; species Rosalia funebris. Next base: position 7,725,935 of record JAZFAV010000002.1, on the reverse strand, counting down.
ACAGTCTTTACGTTCTTACTATATTATGAAAACGTACTCTGTTTTCAAGATTAACGAAATTTAGTATTTCAGTTTTGTTCTGTTATAATATTTTAGGATATCCTATTTGGATATTTTTCTGAATAATGATAATTTAATTGTTCAGTTCATAATAACGTTGAATAATAATATCTGAAGTTAACACAGTCTTCCATCCACTCGAGAAATACACCTACAGAATTACAAATATTATTAGAGGCTCTCCCCAAAATCTATTTTGGATCGCTCCCACGTTACGTATAACAATCTCATAAAAAATCCATTTCTAAATTGCATTACATTAGATAACGTAAGCTTACGGAGAATTACTTTTGTTTATCAAACTTCCTTTATGCCCGAGCACTCTATTTCACCCAAGAATACTTTTTAGTCGATCTCCAATTTTTCCTTGTCAAAAAAATAACGAAAGCAAACAATGGCTCATCAATAATGTATTGAACGGAGTAGCTAGCACATTCTCATCGTATATATCCCCAAATGCATGTATAAATAATCCACATACACAGCAGAACATGGATATTAATCATTTCTGTGGAAATAATATGTGTTACATTATGGTTTCATTCTTCGATATAAAATGGCTTCGACATAAATTCATACATAGAGGCATATTTGTTTGATCGGTGTATTGATAATTTGCTACACATTAATGAAATAGCTTCAGCTTGATCGGAGTTTTATTTGTTACAGTTTCTTAAGGTTATTTTAATAGTTAACATAAACAGTATACTGTTGAAAATCCGCCATGATAAAACCTTACCACTATTAATGTTGTTAAAATAGTCTACAATTTCATTATTTCTAGTATAGAACTTATCACCAGTGTCATTGTCAGCGTCAACTAGTGTCAACGAATGGTAAAAGTCTACTACGACCTTGCATGGTGTGCTGGTTTTTTATAGTCACAGATATACAGTGTTGTGAAAAAAATAGACTCACCCTTAATTTGGATTACATCATGAGTAAAACTCAAAACTGAAAATAATTTTATGGATATGTTGGAGCAGTATATTTCGTGAAATAAATATTTTATATTATGAGTTTTTAGGATCTCATGTATAAGTGAATAACAGAGATTTATGCTCATATATTTATTAAAACATACATGTTCATACTACTTATTAGATTGTTTATAGTTCCCTTTGGAATTTCGTCCCTGACGGCTACAATTCGACACTTCAGTTCATCAACACTTTCAATTGAAGGTTTTGTTGGATTATATTATGGCAAGAGCAGTTGCCATAATCACCCATAGATTTTCTAACGGGCTAAGATCAGGACTTAATGCTGGCCATGGCATAAGGTCGATTTCATACTATTTAAACAAGTTTTTTTGTGGAACTTGCAGAATGAATAGGTGCATCATCCTGTTGAAATATTGCATCATCATCTTCAGTAGGAGTCAAAATGATAACAGGTAATCTTCTAATAGGTTTTAATAAGCAGTAGCATTCATTCTGTCATTTATAATCGCCAGTTGGCTCTTCATACCAAGCCATCATAATAGAACAAATTGTTTAAGGTCTTCTTGACATAATTCTTTGCTCCTTTCGTATAACATGCCAATAATAGCTAAACCCATCCAGTCTATCCAAATTACTTTTTTTTTGTGGCTAAAAATTACATAGTTCCAAAAATGTTTGTTTTGAACATACTTCTCTGCAAATTTTAATCTGGTCTCTATATGATGCTAGGTAAGTACAGGTTTCTTTAAACATTTCTCGTATTTAAAATGTTCTGGCTTTGCCACCCATTTTCTTATGAGACTGGGATCACAGTCTAAATTAAAACGACGGACAACCTGAGAAGATGACGGCACTGTACTTGATAATTCCCTCAGAATAGCATGCCTTATCGTCATAGAAAAATAAAACAAATACTTTAAAAATTACTTGCAAATAACAGGACTTCTTGCCAAATGTTCAGTAGCAACCCGTAAGTACATTAAGGTACGTATACATTGGTGAGCCGAACCGTTTATGAACCATTCGTTAAAAATAGTTTTACAGCGAACATCTACTGGACTAAACACGATCCATGGGAAAGAAGGAACTAACCACGAACCACTATCTATCTTGCTGGGCGCGCTTACTTGTAATAAATAATGTCTTCGTGCGAGGAAGATTATACGATTTTAGTTATGAGTAGTACGGCTTTAATGATAGCAAAAAGTTTGTGCAAAAAGAAGAGAAAAGAAAGACCTATTTTACTCTAATCATCTCTTAAATTTTCTTACAATGATCCTTGTGTTTAGGATTCCACAATAACGATTTCGTTTTATAAATGTCAATTAGTTTGACTACATTTTCCTCTGTCCATTCCATTATAATAATTATTATAATATAAAAATTATTAAATAAAATTACAAAGGTAGGCAGATTATTAAATAAACAACCGAGAGAGAAACAATCATACAAATAGGCATAAGAAATAAATAGAGCCAGCCCCGTTCGGCGCTCCAAACTCCGTCCCAATCTTGTGATAAAACGGTTCAATGGCGGTTCGCGAATGGTTCGGCTCGCAAATGGTTACGCACCTTTATATGCTATAGATGCAGAGCAATAGCGCTATATATTTTTCTATTAGCCTGTTCTATTACATAATATATTATATGTTATGGAGTCTTTCTTGAAGGAGGTATAATAGATGGCATTAAATATATGCTTGAGTCTATAGTTTTTCGCTGCACTGTATATAGATGATAAGTAAAATGTATAAAATTGCTGGAGGAGTAGCCATCAAAATAACCACGTCTGATACCCATCAATTTAGTGAAGCTACTGAATATCTCGCAATATCTTTTATATGACGAAACTGCAAAAATTTCACCTATAGTTATTCTCCACATAATTTCTCGAGGTATTTCATTGAACTTGAGTTCATGTATTCCAAAAATTTAAATAACCTATATATATATATATATATATATATATATATATATATATATATATATATATATATATATATATATCTTTTTTTTTTCTTCTGAAGTCTACTAAATATCTCGCGATACATTTTATATGATGGAACTGCAACAACTTCATCTATAGTCACTCCTCACATAATTTCCCGAGATATTTCGATCAACTTGAGTTCATAATATTCAAAAACTCTAAGTAGCTTGTATATATTTTCCATGCCATTTTCAGAACAAAGAAGCGAAGCGTAACTTTTGGCCAAATTGATTTATTGTTATTCCTGTAGTCGTTCGCGAGTTCTTTTCACTCTGAAATACCATATAAAGTTTATGGGTAGTTGGGTATCTAACTACGGACCATTGTTACCTCATGATACAAACGTCAAAGAAAATATATCGACGAAACTCCCGATACTCCCACTTTTGTATCTGATCTGGCAATTTTCGGCATAAATATATTTATGAGCAGCATTAATCATTCTGACGAATCAATATTTTGTTATATTAGAGCGAAAGAACGGCTTTCATGAAAAGGAAATTAGCTTCATATTATAAGCCTGGCGCAAGTCATTGTGTAGGACTGATTGACAATCTAAAATGGTAATGGACCGTATTATTCGTATAAAAACCTAAATTTGCCTAATAACGCTTTGTTCAGGTATCGAGGTCATTCCGTTTCTGATTTACTGCAGATATACGAAGAAATACGTCATTATTTCGTTTTGTGTTCGAGTTCCTTTTTCTGACTTTTTTGACTGAATAAAATGCCCGTCTACTTCGTATCGTAAATTTGTATTGCAGTAAATAGAACCATCGACGTTCACGGAATACAATTTAAATCGTTTCCTAGTAAAATACTGAGTCTTAAATTATATTTTTAATATAATTTTCAAATGTTACCTTTGACTTTCTGTTAAAGAAAGCCAGACCATGCGCTATTGTGTTATGTCTCGTAGGCAAAATATATAGAAAAGAATGACACCAACAACAAGCCCAAAATTTGGTGCACACTTAATGTGCTAAGGAGATTGTGTTAAGAGATTTATTACACCACTCATAAATTTGGATATAAACATTAAGAAATGCAATGTTGAACATCTATAAACGTAAAGTTTTCAGATGGTAAGTTTTACAAGATGTCGTAAGGGGGCTTATACTCCAACTGTCTGTAGGTCCTTAAACATTAAGGATTAAACAAATTACGTCACAAGAGCTATTCTCCCGGCTATATGCCGTCAACGGACACTGAATTACATGGTGAAATTTGCCGTATTTTATTCTAACATAGAAATAAAATACTGTGATTTGGATTGCTCGAAAACCACAAGGAAGATGCAAAGCGTCCTCTATCTCAGGATACCGGTAACTGTACACCGGTTTCGACCTTATACTGACCTTGTACTGGTGAGATCCAAGATAAGGTCGAAACCGGTTTACAATTAGCGGTATCCTGAGATAGAGGACGCTTTGCATCTTCCTGGTGATTTTCGAACAATCCAAATCACAGTACTATATTTCTATGTTAGAATAAAATACGGAAAATCTCGCCACGTAATTCAGCGCCCATCGATGGCATATAGTCGGGGAATAGCTGTTGTGGCTTAATTTCTTTAATCCTTAATGTTTAACGACCTACAGATGGTTGGAGTATAGGCCTCCTTACGACATCTTGCAATTTTGAACAGTTTGAATCATCGTCTCGGATTCACTTTTGGACTAATTTAAAAAAAATAAATAAAAAAACTATCAGGATATAAGAAAAATTAAACAATGTAAAGAAATAATTGAAATTGATTGAAATAACATGAGACGATCCATAGTAGATTGTGTGGCCAGTTCTATTTCGGATAACAGCCTGAATCTCCCATGGTATCCTACTAATGAAGTTTTGAGCTGGAACAATACGTTCCAGCTGCTATAGATTCTGTGGAGCTGACAAATATTATCTTAATGCTCTTTTAAGATTATCCCATAGATGTTTTATGGGATGTGAGTTCGCACATCGCCATCGACGTGTTCATAACTGTACACAAACTGTTCCACATCCTGCATGAATACAAAATCAACCAATAAACGGATTGGGAATATGATCTTGAAGAATGTTATCTACGTAGAATTCCGCATTCACCGCCTTTGCATTAACTGAAACTAAGACGATACAACCATTGAAGAAAATACCCACCCAAAATATTTTAGACCCCTACCAAAAGGTTCATGTGGCGTACTATAGTTGTTTAACTTTTTTTATAGCAAAAATTCAAAAGTGTATATGTGTAGTGAGACTAATGTGGGGTTAGTTAGTTAGCACCTGTATTGTTATGCTCTTAATATTTAGATGATAAATAATTTGCTGCATAGATGTTAAACGAGTGATTTTGAACACCAATGAACGTGAAGTTTATATGAATGTGGCACCAAATTATGATACTGTCAATAATATTTTTAAAGTCGTTTAGCAACGCAGTTCTTTATAGCATCAATCGTTGTGGTATTTTCACAAAAATATAAAATCATTGCACAAACTTATACAAAGTTAGCACAAACATATAAACTTATTGTTAGCTTTAGTAAACTAATTATCACGTCTTTATCTAAGCTATATCATAACTTATCACCATATTTATGTGATGCTAAGTTACGCCATAACTCTTGTAACGATGATGCAGTGTCAAGAGTTGTGATGTTACAAGCAGATCTGATGTAGCGTTCAAGAATTTGAATAGTAATTCTAAAACTGACTGTATACGAAGTGTGCCCATAAGATAACGAGACTGATGCTACTACAGACGAGCTACGCATGCGTCAAAGTCTTACAACCGACATCTGTGTAACATGAAGCTTTCTCTTTCAATTATTGTCCCTCCCGTGCGTGTAGATTTATTAGTCTGACCGTGGCCGTCGTTTGTATAAGATCTGTTTTTTTTTTGTTTTGCCGGAAAAATGATAAGTGTCTTAATAGAGCAACGAATTGTGAAATTTCATATAAAACTTGGAAAAACTGCTACTGAAACTTATCTCTTAATAAGTTAAGTATATTACAATACATTTTTATCAGTGCACGGGTTTTTTTAGTAATCTAAGCGTTTCCAAGATGGCCGAGAAGACGTTGAAGATAATTCAGGCCCGGGACACCTCTCGATATCAAAAACGTATAAAAATATTGAAAAGATTGGTAATCTGATCCTATCTGACCGTCTGTTAACTATTCGTGCGATTGCTGAAACATAGGAATTGAGAAAGAATGCATAAGGTAATTTTTACATAATAATTTTAATATGCAAAAAGTGTGTGCGAAAACGGTATCGAATATTCTCACAATCGAACAAGAAGAAGCTCGTGAAAATATTTATAGACTATCTGCCTTATTCGCTTGATCTGGCACCATGTGAGTTTTGTCTGTTCCCCAAGGTCATCTCCGCATTAAAATTAACAAAATTTCAGACCGTTGAAGCTGTGAAAGAAAAAACGGCACGGGCATGAACGAGCTCACAGAAGAAAATTTCCAGCACTGTTTTGAACAATGGAAAATTCGCATGGAGCGGTGTAAGGATAGAGGAAGGATATATATTGAAGTGAATAATAACTAAATATGTATAAATTTTAAATAAAAAGTTTTACAGCATCCGTCTCGTTATTTTGTAGCCACACCTGGTATTACTTCGGTAGCTGTATTAGAAATAATATATGATACCTAAAAACTAAAATCGATCAATTACTATCATTTTTGTCAATCGACGCTCGATAAATAATATCTTATTGATGATAATAATATCCTACTATGAAAGATTTAGCTAGCTCAGCACTAACAAAACCTCCTTTTCATTACAGGGGCATACTGCTGCAGGGAAAACAACAACTGGATGAAGCCATCCTCAGCTACCAGCGGGCCATTCATTTTCGGCCATCGCTAGCACGTAAGTTAACAATAAGTCTTTGACTTCTCCGGCCGATACATCATTTCATATTTAGGCTAATGATGCCTCATTTTCACAATGTTCGCGGCGCAAATCGATTCCTAATGACACATGAGGTTGAAAGTTTTATTTTTCATAGGTTTTTTTTTTCTGTCTCGTTACGATTTTCCACAGAAGGCGATATACTGATGGGTCGGAAGCGAGCTTATAAGCCGGAGAAAATATTACAAAGCGTTTCATCGGTCGCATGTGTGGAATAGGGGTTTTTGCAGACGTTCAAGCGGATGCTGGGATGTGTGGCCACTGGAAATTGATGCTTATTATGTCTGTGGAGAAACTGGGTTCGTCGGTATCAGTGGTAGTAAAAAATGTTTAAAAGTGTGCATTTCAGATATTAGATACTCTAACGGGTGACAACGAATTTGTTTTCAAAACGTTATTTAATAATCCTTTAAATTGAGAATTAGAAATTTGAAATTTAGTCTGACGGTATAGTTCATGCAAGTCGTATTTTTCATGAAAGAAATTATTTAATATCGCTTCTGGTTTTTCCGAAATAGGCCAGAAGTAAAAAATTTTAAATAGAACCCTGTACTAGAGGTCGTTAGTAATTAATCACAATATTTTGGGGATTCACATATACAACCATCAATATACAGGTAGATATGAGAGACATATAGAACACAAAATTTCATAAAATAATAACAACATTATTTAATTAATTAGTATTCAATGTGCTCCACATATTGTGTCAAAGTGGACGCTATACGTCAAATTTAACTTGTAAAGGGTCTTTCAATATGGACGCTCGATTCTTAAATGTATAAAATATGCTGTGTTTGAGGTATCCACTCAGTTTTTTTCTTATTTAAAAGAATATTTTATGGCATTAAATATGGAATATAATGTCGTTACAATGTCCGCCGTGACTTTGCTTGGTGGCACGTATTCGTGACGTCCAATTTTCGATGACTTTGTGGCATAAATCTGGGTGAATTTTCTGAGTGGCGTTTGTTATGTTGACTTTGAGGGCAACAATTCTTCGTGGTTTATTCGCATAGACCTGCGATTTAAGATAATCCCAAAGGAATAAGTCCAAAGGCGCTAAATCGCATGCTTTCGATGGCCAGTTCACGTCACCGCTGCGCGAGATAGCCATGCCCTCAAATCGCTCGTGCAGAATGTCCATCGTGACATGCGCTATGTGGCACGTAGCGTCGTCCTGTTAGAACCACATGTCATTGGTATTTATATGATATAGTTTAGGCCATAAGAAGTCATCATACATATCATATATCGAAGCTACATATTATCGATATGTAGCGCTCGCCGTTGACGGTTATGGCAATATCAGTTTCATTTTGGATGAAGTACGAATCGATGATTCCACTAGACCAAAATCCGCACCAAGCAGTGACTTTCTCGGGATGTATTTGGTACTGGTATATTTCGTGTGGATTGATATCGTCCCAAATCCGACAATTTTGATTTTTTTGACGAAATCTGGGTCAACTTCCAACTACTATAGAGCCCAATCAGTGAACACACGGCGTTGTCTATGATTGTTCGCCTTAAGTTCCTGGGCCATTTGGATTTTATACGGGTGCAGCCCCAAGTCCCAACGCAAAATTCGCCAAGCTGAAATCGCGGAGAGGGCAAATTCATGTGAACGACGAGAAATTGACTGACTCGGGTTTTTCCGTACACTCTCACGCACAGTAACGATGTTTTCAGCAGGCCTTACGTTTTGGTGGCGTACGGGTATTGGCTGATTATTTATCAAACCGGTTAACTCGAATTTGGCTACCAGACGTCGAATAGTCGACTCGACTATAGAGGATAAATATCACGTAATGCGCGGAACATTTCACGAACGGAGCACTGACTTTGAAAATAATATTTGATAACCTAACCTAACCTAAAAAACTTCGAGCGTCTCTATTGAAAGACCCTATGTCATGAATACGCTGGACTCAATAAATCAGTGATTGTCCGTATAATAGAAACAGTTTCTTGTACAATTGAAACTGCCAAATCTACAGAATATCACATGACCTTACTATTATTTCACCAACAACAGTTTGAGAGTTAATATCTGATGGATTTTATAATGGGCGTACCTTTCACTAATAGTAATTTGTGGTAAAATTAACATCCCGATCAGGGGGATGGAGTTGTAGATTTAAATTTATGAAATCCAATTATACATTTAAATTTATGTATCTCCCAGGAAAGAAAAATGGACCTGTTTCAGAAAGATCAAAACACAAGAGCCGAGTTATTTAATGTAGCCTTTAAAGAGAATCACCGTACGTTATAGTATATTATTTGGAAAATGTTTAATCTGTATAATGGTGCCTGTAAGATGTATTCAATTATGTTGTATTCCACATGCGTCTGGGGGCTATCATATTTAGATTTTCCGACGTCGGCAAAGAACGGAATATTGAATATCAAAGGCATCCGGGAGCGCGCTTATTGAAGTATAATATAATGAAACATTCCTCGGCTGCGTATTGAAAGAAAGCGAAAATATTAGGGGTGAATAAATTGATATTTTGAGAGAATTAATAATAGATTACGTGGAGAGAACCGGGGATCGGGACCCGGAAAACTTCCAATCCGCGGAGAGATTATTCTTAGCAGAACTAAGACCCAACTTTAACTTTAATTCCAGACTTCCCCTCTCTCTTTCTCCCGAAATAAAATATGAAATACTAAATGCAGATTAGTTTTATTTCACGAATATATTTTCCGGACGGGTCCCCCGTCTAATTTAACAGCATTTCCATAAGAAGTGTTAATTACAAGAACTTTCATCCCGGCTAACAGATTACGTATTCATGAGGTTCCGCCAGCCGCACTCTCGGTCCCGTGCAGTGATACTCGACGGCCTTAATAACCAAAAAGTACTTTATTATGGGCACACATTTAATAGGTGCTCTGCAAATTAACGAATTCACGGTGCAGCGCAGCTCTGTTCTTAATGAAATATGCAGTTCAAGCCTCTTAGCCCGCAACAAACAAATTTACCAACGAAAAATTTACATTACTTAATGATTACAATTCATTTAATGGTCGTAAGAAATTCCTAAACTAATCGTTCCTCGTCGGAAATAATTAATAATAATAATAATAATAATAATACAACTACAAACCAATTAACCAATAATATAACTATAAAACGCCAACAAATAAAGGGAAACAACCAGCATGGGAGGTCCACCTCTCGAGAAGGGTAAATCACTTGAGACAAGAACTAGGAAAACTAACCCAAAATTATACGCCAACTCAAGCCTAGGAGCAAACTCACAGATGCTACGAAATCTATTATATGCAGCCACAGTAACACTGAGAACCGCACTCCCACTGAGATATTTGATCTATTCAAACAAAATCTAAAAGCCACTGTGCAGTGACTACGTAGGTACAGACAAAGCTACAAAAGGAAACAGGACAACAGACTGTTCAAGCAAACTGAAAAAATGTTTTATAGACAGATACAGAAGCAACGCCGTGGATCCAGTATACTGACCTCCTGCCTTCAAATATAGGAAAGACCCCAGGCCCACAACACCAAAGATATATGGATAAAAGAAGAAAAGAAAAAAACACAAAAGCTACCAATAATGACTGAACATCAGGTCACGCTGATAGATATACAACAGGCGGTCAAAAAGCACATAACTGGAAATTACTAGGATGTGACCATTTTACGACAGAGATTACTTACCTACTACCAAGAACAGAGCCACCTCAACCCCTCCCCAGTAAATTCCGACCGATAATCTGCCTATCCATCATCTATAAGCTACTTCTATTATCATCGAAAAAATATACCAAGACGTGAAAAAACATCACCTTAAAGTTGAATAACAGAAAGGATGTCGAAAAAAATAACAGAGGATGCAAAGAACAAATCATCAGCGACACAATAGTCACCAAGCACGCACAAAAGAATAAGAATATACTTCATGTGTGTTATATAGATAATCACAAAGGCTTCGATAGCGTACTACATTCTTAGCTACTAGAGATCCTATACATTTACAAAGTAGATCGAACCATTATAAAGTACCTTGAAGGGTGTTGTCCACTTGGAACACCAATCTTAAACTCACCTTACCAAACGGAACAACTAACGTCGGAAAGGTGAAAATAAAAAGAATTTATATATTTATATAAAAAGTATTTTTCAACGGGATGCTTTGAGTGATTTATAGTTTTGCCTTGCTCTTAACCCCGTCTCTGAAATGCTGACCCGAATGTCACAGGGATACCCAATAACACCACAGAAGTCCGTAAGTCATCTATACATGGATGACTTGAAGCTCTATGCAGGAAACCGCAAAGAGCTTGACAAATCAATAAACATAGTTAATAGATTCTCCGAGAACATAAAGATACAGTTTGAACTAGATAAATGCAGAATCTATGCTGTGAAAGGTGGGAAATGGGCGAAACAGGCGCTGTTCCCAATTGATGAAGGTGAAATAGAAAGTATGGAGGACGACGAAATCTATAAATACTTAGGAGTCGACCAGAAGTGCCCATTGGGTAACAAAACAATTAAAAATAAAGTAAATTATAGGCTGAAGGAGAGAATCAGGGATACACTCAAATCCAGCTTATCTGGAATCAACAAAGATACCTACACTTTTGGCATCACAACCTGGACTCAAACGGAACTAGCTTCCTTGGACACACTCACCAGGACGCTGTTCACTAAATTTAGATCTGACCACCCAAAAAGTTCCGTAGAACGGTTCAATATACCTCGCTCGCGTGGCGGAAAAGGTATAATCCAAATGAGTGCTCAACACATACATCAAGTATACAACCTTCATTCATACTTCACACAGTAGGTCCAAACTAGTCCGCTACATGCAGCCATAGTGAACAGAGACAACCGTTTTACACCACTTAATCTCCACTTCATCCGAACTCAACAACATAATATTTTAATAGAAGACTATAAGTCCAAACCACCTCACGAAAAGTATCCCAACTTAATTTCAGGACACAGAATTGATCACGATGCAACATTTAACTGGCCAACGAACAGTAATCTCTTCCTAGAGACCGAAGGATTCCTGATGGCAATACAGGACAAGGTGATAACTACCCACAATTGTATGAAACACATAGCTAGGGACGCCATGATATTTGATACCTCTTCCTGAGCATGCAAGTGTCTGTCCTCACCTTTGTGCCTCCTTGTAATCTTCTCCTCCGCCGCCTGAGATTTTAGCGGAAGGAACTCGATTTTTGTGTATTGAAACAAAAAAAAATATGTAAAAATAATAAAACTTATTTAATATTAAAATTATTGATAAATCAGAAACTTGTGAAAAAACAATAACAACAAAGTATGTTCCAATCGATCTTCATCGAATATATTTTATATAATTTTCACAGTAAATTCAAAATATAAATTAAACGTTGCGTCAAAATCAATAGAAATAATATCTAGTTTTAACAAATATATAGACAAAAACTGATGATTAGAAATATATAATGTTTTGATAGTTAATATGTGACCTCCATAATTCGGACTGTTTTATTTAATCAATATAGCTCTATCGAGCTTGTATAAATGTTAATTATAATGAAAATAATTTAAAACGATACAGGGTTGAATTTTGTAAACAGTATTTATGAAACATTCAATAAAATAAACATTGCATTTATTGGTATTTAATTAAAACCTATTCAACAATTATTTCTATTATCCATATATATTATATTTCTTTGTGTACAGTAACAATTTTTATTTGATGTTCTGCGTTATTAGTATACATGTATTTTGCTCTCAGTAAATTAATGCAGTGTTAATCAATTTCATTATATTCTAGTTATGTACACTATAGCTACAAATCAGCGTTTTCTATTCTCTTCCCCTCCTCCCCAATCAATTTAGTGCGAATCTAGCGAAGAACTTGTCATTTAAACCATGTGTTTAATTGAAAAGAATGTTTAATTGTGGAATTTCAAATAGGACGAGTATTGATTTGATTGATTTAAATACAATCAATTGCTCATTTTATTTGAATGTGCTCAAATTTATTTGAAATATGACTACAAAACGATATAATTGTTCTCATTTTACAAGAATAATTAAGAACTGAATTCAATACTGTTAAAGCAATAGCAAAAATAGTGGATATCCAGGAATGACAATTTTAAACTAGTTTTAAAGAGACAATTAAGAGTAACAGAATGTTTTTCTACATGGAAATGCAATTTATAACGTATATCGGGTTTAGACACATAACCTGTATCTTTATAGAGTTGTTAAAACACAATAAACTGGTGGTCGTAAATTTAACTCGTGTTGTGTACATGGGTTTGCAATGTCTCTTCTTTTCTGCCACATATAAGTAGTCAATTCAAAATTTGTAATTGCCAGGTCTGTATATGAAAGTAGTAAAGTTGTAGTAAAGTAGAAATATTAAAAAGTTGAATTTGAAACTGTTTTTAGTTTGTTAATAATTAGTTGTAATTAAGATACGTAATAAAGTAATTAGATGTATAATGCAAAGTTTTACTCTACAGAGGGTAATTTCCTTATAATAATAAAAAAAAAAAAAATATATATATATATATATATATATATATATATATATATATATATATATATATATATATATAGGTATAATCTCCTTATTTCTGTAGTTTAATTAGATGTAATTAAATGAATCGAGTAAGGTATCTCCATAGCGAAGTTTAACGATTACTTATTAATATTTATAAACGCTATGTGGATCGGTGAGAACAACAGAGTAGAGAAATTAATTCGCGCAATTCGAAATGTGCTTCATAATGAAGGAGGAAGTTGTCAATAATGACGTCCAATTCATAAAGCTGCTGCGAAAATTCTCGAGAAGATATTTAACATTCGGATTCCTTAATAACGCCAATTCATATCCCTGGACCGAATCTCTCCTTCCGAGACATATTTTTATGCAAAACGCGTTCCGGTGGTGGAGTTTTATTGCTGGAGGAGCAAAATGAAGATGCGATCCTCTCGGGAGGGGCCTCCCAATGAATATAGGGACGGCTTACGAGGGCTTGTTCCACGAAAATATGAAAAGATTTCAAAAAGGATTTTGATTGCAAGATAATTTGACATTTTAGATGCCGTTCATCAATATTCTCCTCGGTGTTCGTTTTCCTTTGAGCGTATTTACCGCGGCCCGGATGACGCTCCACTGGAAATAACGTACAATAAATTTGCGGTACAAAGCGGAATGTACTTGCTCATCGTAAAATGTAAATTCGGGGTATTTTTGTATATGCCGTTCACGTCATACACGTCTATTTTATGTTGAGGCCTTCACAAGCAAATTTGAATAAACGAATAAACATATGTATATGTGATATTAACAAATCGTAATTTGTTGAGGCCTGCGTATTGGAAACGTTGTGAAAAATATTAGTAATCGCGGAATATATATATATATATATATATATATATATATATATATATATATATATATATATATATATATATATATATATATATACATATATACATGGATTCTCATAATAATGAGATAATAATTTATCTCATTAGGACATGTGCATGTATATAAGTGACTTGTGTTTCAAATACCATCAGCTTACTGTCGATGCTGGTGTGGGTAGTATTGCGAGTCTCCCACATTATAGTAATCTATACTATTCCGTCATTTCGTCATCGCGATGTTTGGTTAGTGACTTTAATCAACATAATTACATATATAGTATGTCCGCAAACTGAAATTAATGTTTTATGAATAAACTTATTACGTAATGAGGATGAAATTGTGATATGCAGTTTCGTAATGGCCTGATATAATTGAAAATTAGTTAGGTAATACTAATTCTTTTTACTACCCCTTCAGGTGTCACGTGAAAGCCTGCGTTAATGAAGTAATTTAAGTGTTTACGTGTCATTTAGTAGGAAGGCGGTTTTGCTAATTTCTACATGTATGCTCACAAGAACTTAGACGGATAGAAATCCGTCTAAGATTCTTAGAGCGCCAGGCACAGTTCGGTATACTTGCACTGATGATTTTTAGTAAGGATAAAATTGCAATATGTAGTTTCGGGACAGCCTGATGTAACTAAGAATTAATTAGATGGCAATAATCCTTTTAATTACCCCTCACGTAATATCGCGTGAAATCCAGCGTTAGACAAACTAATCTGCTTTAGAAATGAGAAGGAGCATGACTTCGTATGGTAGGTATGTATCATTTCATCATTTAGCAGGCAGATGGAGTTTGTCAATTTCTATAATATTTAATCAATTTCTACCATCATAAAAGACAAAAATAGATAATCTGATACAATTAATGGTAAATAATATTCCCTATCGTTACAAAAAATCTTTAACGTCCACTTTACCTATTATATTAACACTCAGTAGTGACATACTTTATATTGTAGTCTACAGGGTACACTTACACTAAGAATGACAGAAACTTTTTGAAGTCTGTTTACCTCCCAATTAACACACTACACGACATGTTTATCTTCATGTTTACATTAACTGAGTTTTCATTTTTCGTATGAAGTTTTAATATAAATCCAAAATATAAAGAATTATTGCCTCCTGTTCTAAGATTTTTATTTTATTTACTAACCATGCTCTTCATTAAGAAAATGTAATGAGATTTTTAACAAAATCAACTGATTTTCCTTATACTTTAACCTTTTTCTATTATCTTAGAGCCTTTTCTATTATACTTATAACATTTCCAACTCAACTGAGCGACATCAAAAACATGGTTTTCAATCTATGGTAACATTGAATGGACTTGACTTTGATTTTGATATACCGGGGCGTAAGCACCTAACTTGTTTACTCCTACATCTACTAAATCGGAGGAAGTATATTGACTTGGCTATCAGTCAGATCCATATTCCCTGTAATGACTTGGCTATCAGTCAGATCCATATTCCCTGTAATTTAATATGCTATTTCTAAAGACAACGTTTCTTTCCATAAGAAGCTTTCGCTTCATATTTGTCATCAAGACAAATTTATCTCTTCTTTGGAAACTTCCAAATGGCCAAAATGTAGGTACATTTTTCAATTTGGCTGTAAATAACTCTACATCTAGCTCTTGTTGTGAACAATAAACGTGTGTCTTTCGGTAATGACTAACCTCTCAAGACAATAATGACTTGATGACCTTAAGTCGTGCGGAGCCTCCAGACTCTTCTTGAAGTTGGTACAACCGGTAAAGGGTGCCAAGCTTGTAGTGACAGCTTCTGAACGCGGGAGGGCCTCTCTTCAGACTCAGGTTGCTTGAGACTGCAGCTTCGTATGGACAGTCAACTCCATCTAGGGTTAAATATGACCACGAGACTGATTACAAACTTAAATACTTAAATATTGAACTCTGAAAAGTCCAAAAATACGTAAACGTGATCTTTTAATTCTTTGTAAGATTTTGTGCTTCGGAAGTTAGAAGAAATCAAATTTAAATACATATGCTCTTTTAGAGTAAGAAACATTCGACACTTTCTTCTGTTCTGAACAGCAAATGAATACTTGTTCCACGAGTCCAATAAGTGATCAAAAAGATGCTTTTGGATTGAATGATTCTATGAGCCTTCTAATATCATTGTTCAGACTAGTTTAAATGCTAAGGCCTAAAACTAACCTTGGTGTCTTCCAGCAAATAGTTTTCTGACTGACGAATAAAACTGAATTTAGTAATAAAGGGTGTTACAATAAGAGCGTAAGATTTAAAATGCGCGCCGTAATGGATTTCATAATTCGATAGGTCAATAATTGTGACAGGTCGATAGAACCTCGAGAGATAGAAGTTAGTGAACATCGAGCGCTACACGATACAACAACGCGTCCTTATTTTAAAACATTAGGTACTATCAAAATGGTGAGAGATTGGTTGCTGAAATTCGTAAAGTATGTCCAAATTTCAGTAGACATAATATTCCAAATGTATCAACTGTGAAAAGAATAATCTTGACAGTACTGGTTCAGTTATTGATGAGAAACACACGACACGAGCTCGTAGTGGTTGTTCAGAACGATACAACACGACAGTTCGCGAGAGTGTGGCCGAGAGTCCAGGGACCTCGATTAGTCATCATATAAAATTGGACATTTTACTCGCCACTTTTCACCGTATTATCACCAAAGATTTGCATTTTTGTGCTTACAAGGTCCAACTGACTCAACAGTTTCTGCGAATAGACCATGCACAGCCACGATAATTCACTAATTTTATCATTGAACAACAAGGAATGAATGCCAGTTTTGTGGACAAAATCACCTTTCAAGGACGAAGTTCATTTTCACCTCGATGGCTTCGTTAAAAGCAAAATTGTTGCATTTGGGACTCATAAAAGCCACTGAGAAACACATACATCCCGATTATGGGATGTATATGTATGGTGTACACCGTATGGTGTGCATTGTGGTCTGAAACAACATTCGATCATTTCTCTTTGAAAGCGACACAGGTAATGTATTAACGGTAAATGGCGAATGTTATCGTGACATGTTAACCCAGTTCTTTGTACCTCAATTGGAAGATTACCTTTTTGTGGTTTCAGTAGGACGATGCCACTTGCTACTTTCCAACCGTGAAAGATTGACGGTCTTGCGCGAGTCTTTTCCTGGTCATGTCATCGCCCGCTTTGGTGACCAGAATTGGTCTCTCCACAATCTTGCGATTCAACGCCTATGGACTTTTTTCTGTGCGGTTTTCTGAAGTCTCAGGTTTACATCAACACACCCACGACCCCCCAAGCATTGAAGGTTGAAATTGAACTCTGTATCAACGAAATATCTCCACGTTTATGCAAAACAATTATTGAAAATCGTCAGAAGAGTACTCGTTTGCCACCAAACCCGTGGCGGCCATATACCAGATGTGCTATTCCATACATAATTCCCAAAAATCTATATTATAAATTAATACACGTTTCAATCTTTGCTACAGAAAACTATGTTTTATTTAAAATTCACTTCTTGCGCTTTTATTGTAACACCTTTTATAACCACAGATGCAGTAGTAAAAGTTTCCAGTTAGAATTTTCGCAAAAGCAGCGTAATTAAACTCACGAATAATCTGATGGATTTCTCAAGCAGACAGATGCGCACGAGTCACTCAAGTGTTACATATTAACCGAAATTAATCCGAGTACAGCTGAGAAAGTCGCCACAACAATGACTCCGGCCGGCGGCGGTCTGCGTTACACCGCTTGATAAATGGAATCTGTTTTTGGGCGAACGATAATGGACAGGTCGAGCCGGTTTGCAGGGCGTCTCAAAATCCATTTGCAACTGTGGTTAATTAGCGGTCGGAATGGGAATGGAACAAACGCAGTCCCAAAAGAAAATAGAAGGACCACCGGATGTACCGACTGGAACCAAATGGCTGCCGGAGGTCGATTTGAGGCGAGAGGCTATTGTATTAAAGGGACTGCACTCGGTGATTTTATTTCCGACCCTGGGGTTCGTTTTTTTTTTGTTTTTACTTAGTTATGATTTCGCTATGTAGGCGACCGAAGCTTACAGCGGCTTTCTGTCGGATTAAAAATTAAGTACCACTCCTTTTTACTCAAACTAAAACAATATCAAGTATTGGTCAAAACAAAGTCAAATATTGTTTAAACATCTGTCAGCAACGTCTAAGAAATTGTATGGTGCAATCTGCTTACCACTTTCTGTTCAGCAACCTACAAACTTTCTTTGTTAAGGGGAGACTAGCCGTTTTGGGGGCAAAAAATTGGAATTTTTGTATATTTTTAAAAATAAACTAGATTTAATTCTGGATCGTTTGGTAGCAATTTAATATTAATCTGAACACTGAAAGTAGGTCAAATAATTTCTTGAAGTTTGCGAATTGATACCGCCTTACACCTGGGACACCTTCCACCTCACCACCGCCTTACGTGGTGTACAAAACTTTATAATTAATGTAAAAGTAAGAAGTTTTATACAATCCTTCCCAAAAATCATTTCTAGAGTGCTTCAACCTTTTACTGAGCTCCAAGAGAGCTATAGAGAACTAAAATGTGACGAAAACATTGCGTTATCAAGTTTTTTTTTTCACAAAATCGACTGTCCTAAAAAGTTGCACTTTTGGCCATTCAACATTCCTTTTCTCAGCGTCCATAAAATATATCATGATATTTTTTTGTGGTAATGCTACAAGCTGTACTTCTAAATTAATGAAGGGGATTTAAAGAAAAGTTAATAGATGCTGAGAAATAAAAATTGATTTGAAAAAGTCAATATTTTTGACTTTCTTCAAATCCAAATTTTTCAAATTTCAAATTTCTTTTTTTCAAATTTTCTTTTGGCTCATCCGTTTCTTATTTATCTGGAATCATCCAGAAAAATAATGATAATATCGAGTTAGTAGTTTTCAAGAAAAGGTACCTTATATAAAAAAAAAGACGTTTTGCTCCTAATTTTGTTTATCTACTGCAACTTAAAGAATAAACATTTTATAACAAAACTGGTATCAAATTAAAAACAAAATGTGCTGAATTAAATAAAAATAAAGTGAAATTGTTAGAAAAGGTTTGAAGAAATTGAAGTAAAAGTGGTGAAAACACTTCCGCCACCCGGCTGGTTTCGAAAACGGCTAGTCTCCCCTTAAAGTTTTCTTTCAAACATAGATCTGGTATAATTCAAAGATCACGGCCATTATCCGATCAGATAACTTCTTGCAACAACCATGGTCATTGTTGATCTAATCTTGAAGATTCGCTGATCATCTTATCAGCTTCTTTAGAAGAAGTTCAAAGACTTAGCATAAAATACGAATAGAATATCCAAAGAATGGCTGGATTTATTTTAAACAGGCCAATAGAACAATCTGCGAATATGACAAAATCTGATCGACGATAAATTTCGGAAACATGAAAAAAATATATCAAAATAAATTTTGATTAAGACAGTTCGTAAATTGTTACAACGACAGTGATTATGGCCAATAAATAAATTATGAAGCATATATACTGGCATGTTCACTACGAGATGAATATAATATTAATCAGAATAAAATTTATTTATGTAATCACTCGAATAAATTTCTTTATATTGAAGTTTATTTGATATGATTTTAACTTATCCCTTGTTATAATTCACCTCTATAGTACAATTGCAGATAAATTTAGGGGTGGACGACATTACTACGTAATTTGCCACAATACCTTTTTAATAAAATTCAAATTAAGGGGTGATATTTTTTACATCAGTTGCTCTTTCCTTACTGTTTTTTATTTCTACTCATTTATCGCTGCCAAAGTTTTCGCTGCTAATCTACCACTAAAGTTTCTCGTTTATTTATTCTTTTTAACGTAATTTATCTCATAGTAGTGTAATTCTTGATAGAACATGTTTATCATCCTCTCATGAGTAAAAAATACCGCCATTATAAAGTCAATTCTAAGAATTATTATAGTTATCATGATGTGGTTTAAAGGCGGAGTTTTATAAAGTCACTAGAAGTACAAGTATATTAGGAAAAACAGTCGAATATGAAAAGCCATTTTGACAAGCATTTTGCTTGAATAAAATCGTTAATAACAATATAAAATAAGAATTCTTGATGCACGAAGTTCGATTCTGATGACCATAAAAGATAAATAGGATGATATTATTGAGAATTACATTTTGGATTTGTATTTATTTTGATTGGTTACATTTACTTTGAATTTATGACAATTAGTTTTACTATAGCCTTGGTAGGACTTTTTGCCAATCAAATTTAGTTAGATATGACTTGTAATAAAATGTAACAATGTGGAGGGGGAAGCCCATAAAATAGTCAATACGTTAGTCTGACATAAATCAATTAGACTTATTTTTGTAGACCAATTTAGTAAAGTAGATATTTGAAGACCCGAAGAAATGTATAATGTCGTATTACAATAAGTATAGACGTACAGACATGACTAGTCACTGTCTATCATGATCTTGATTCGCATTCAAATGCCAACACTAGCATTGTCGGTGAAAATGGAGGCAATCCTCATTTATTCGATAATTACCTTCGAGTTCTTTTGAAAAATAGTATAGACGTACAGACATGACTAGTCACTGTCTATCATGATCTTGATTCGCATTCAAATGCCAACACTAGCATTGTCGGTGAAAATGGAGGCAATCCTCATTTCTTCGATAAGTACCTTCGAGTTCTTTTGAAAAATAGTGCAAGCTTTTGACTATTATGAAATGTCAACAAATCATAGCAGTTGCAGCTCACAGGGGTGGTTAGTAGTGAAAAATATAAACTAAGAATATACTTATATTTCATTGGAACTGTCTTTGTTGAAATGTATATAAATAAATTTAAGTTTCAGCCATATCTAAATAAATATATACATAAAATTTTACTCTCGTCAATTAAGGAATTTTAAAACATGAATAGATATAATCAATAGATATGGACATGAATTATATATTTTCAATTAGAAATGTACTCATCGTAATTTACCTTTTCCCTCGTTGCTCTAAGAATATCATAAATCAGCTAATTTCTTATTAACTTTCTACTCAGACTTTTTACATTTACATAAAATTGAAGTTCTGAACTAAAAATTTTAACGCACGATAAAACTACAGACAGGTTAGGAACTGTGAGAAAGTCTGCAGAGCAAATCGCTGCAATTCTTTGGCAACATAAAATTGCAATAAGAAAATGGTACATGTGGGAATATACCCGGAAAAGTTTAGGGTATTCATCGTGACACTAGGAAGTGGTGTATATCTACAATTCGTATATTTTATCATGTTTCATTAAATTTATAATTTAATGAAACATGATAACGGGCGCAGCCGATCTATGAGTCACTTTTTTCTTTGCCGTTTTGTGTGTATTACGAATATTAACTCAAACTACCTCATAGCTTAATAGCTCCAAACCACTCTTCTCGACATTTTGTCGTTTTTTTTAGTGCATTCCCTGGCTTTGTATGGGCCGTCAGTATCTGTGAGATGCATTGCGCCTGATTATGTCATTCTTTTCACTTTTACATTTCGTTAGATTTCTTTTATTTAAATTAATAATATATTTTGGGATCTCTACACTTATTTATTCTGGCTTTTTATGATATTATTATTCAAAATTAACACATTTGGGTATTAAATTATTGGTTTATACTAAATATCGTCAAATAAATTTGACATTCATTTTCGTTTGAAACATGATAAAGAGAATTTATAATTATTTACACTTAAAATATGCAGTTACTCATAACTTTCTTTTTTGTAATTCACGTCCAATATTTTTTTATATATAACTTTATGACTTTTACGTGAAAAAAATTGTTGGTTTGTTTTTTATATTCAAAATATTACTTAATACCAATTTATGTTTGTGTTTTGTCCTTAAAACAGAAGGAAACTTGTCAATAGCTGGATCTCCTATAAAAAAATTATTATTTTACAATATTAAATGAGTTCATTTATGTATATTTAATTATTGCGATTAAAAGCTAGTGTGAAATATATATGATTGTATTGTATTAATTAAAATGAGCATTTAATTAAGTCTCCACCTCATTAAAATCTATATTATGGGATCTCTCAGATGCATTGCGCCCCAATGTGTTTGAATTCATATTGTGCCCGACGGGAAGTTAATACTTTATCTAGTGACGCCAAACTCAGTAGCAAATTAGCATCAAAGTCAATTTGTAAAAATAGAGATTTATTTTAGTTGAGAGGTAGGTATCATAGTACGAGGATTACCAAAGACAGTGGCTAATATCTAGTTTTATTAATATATAACTTCAAAACTAATGTCCACTATTGCCATTCATTTTTAAAATCTGACCATGTTATCAACTGAATATTAAATTTAAACATAGTGCTACGTTTTATTTTCGCTTTTCTAGTTCATGTGGCGCCAACGGTAAATTTTATTTTTATTTTATTATTTCTATCAGTGTATGTTATGTTCAGATAATATTTAGTCGAAATGATGATCAGTGATCTTAAAAATGTATTACGAACATAAAAATAAACTTGTAAATTCCGGAATCATGCCTCGAGTGCTTGTAAATGAGATATTTTAGGAACAGAAATATATTTACAGTCGAGACTTTTTTACACCAATGTTTTTAGTACGAGCCGCCCCTGGTCAGAAGTACAAAAGTAAGCATTAAAAATATTAATTCGTAAATTAATAACTCCTTACACGTTAATGTGACAGGCTAAGCTGCTGAGAACAATTAGAGATCTTCATTCATATTCAATATCACGATTAAATGGCTTACTGCGATGTAACGCAACTATATTGAATTTTCCATAAATTAATAACTCATTCAGTCATGTATTAGTAATTACAACCTCTTTAATTATGTCTAGCATCATTTACATTATCAGACGTGAAATTATACCGCCAACTTGAGAGGGTAACGTATGGTATACTTGGGTTTTGTTACCAAGTTTCCACCGTTTTCGTAAGAGAAATCCATGCGTACCATTTATAGAAAAAGAAAGTTGAAACTATTGTTTCTGAAAAACAACTGAATTGACTATAGATATAATTTTCTAATGCCAACTGGAATTAGATTAATTCTCTAATTAAGTAATACCAAATTTATTTTAATTCCATTAGTGAAGAAGTGTGAATAAAAAATAAATAAACGTTATCGTAAATTTTCTTTATATCATGTAGATGTGCCTGTAGGCACACCATCTAAAAAGGAATATAGTAAAGCACTTTGTAAGTTAATAATAGTTAAGTATAGATAATTATAGTTTTAGTCAATAGAGGGCCTGGCTATTTTATTACATATAGCGTAATTAACCACATAAATGCACAATTAATCGATATAACCGTATGTAATTAAATATTGTCATTTTAGATTTTGATTTTGAAAAAGAAACAAATAGTCCACATCTTACTATATCAACTGCATCGTCTGTGATATGAAGCCTAAATGCGTACGTCACATAATCTTCTTTTTATTGATGACTTATTATTTTTAAATATAATCTGCTTAGATGATTACTTAAAATTACAAAAATTCATTGATCTTGTAGTGTCGTGGTGTTCAGAAAATAAACTATCAATAAACATAGAGCATGTGCATTTATTGAACGTCATGGAAATTCTATAACTTAGTATTATCGGAAGTATACTCTCTGCCATTGATTTTGTAAATGTATTAATAGTCTTGGATTGTTCAAAAACATATAATTAAGTAAATCAAAAATGATCATCATAAGTGCACCGCTCGTGCATATGCACATAACACATATAGTTAATGTTTCATTCTCTTTCATATTTTCATATTTTTGCTTGAAATTTTAACCGGTTACTTATCACAAGTGCAGTAATACTCTATTTTTTTTTTTCAATTTGACCATTTTATTAAACTGTAAACCCAACACAATAAAATTTTATCACTTTATTTATTAGCTTTTATTAACTTGTAATCGATATATCGGCTTCGTCAGAGCATTTCTATACTATCTAAGAATATGCCTAAACATTTTGAGCTATTCGGTCCGATTAATTTAGGAGTTTTGTGTTCCCAAAGAGACATAACCTAACTTTTACATATATAAAATATAGTTTTTTAAATGCATATAAAATAAAAAGTATAAAATACATATCTCTTATTAGCCAAGTCGTTTTGCCGGTGGATTCTATTTCTTTCATGATCCATTTATTATTTTCGTGGGTAACACTGGGTTCCTAATCATTGAACCCTACTACCAAGTTACAAACCTTCGTGTTTTTACGATTATTTTCAGTGTTTCGTGTTTTCTGTGAGAAAAAATCATGCCTATTCATCCGAGAAAGTATTTTTGTACATTTGTTCATACAAAAAAGCAAACGAAAAGTTTGACGCCTGTACAGCTTGCAGTAGTTCAACTGTCTGATGTAGAGGAAAAGATACCTACACTATCGAGTTCCCGAAATTCTCGGTTCGGGAACTCGATACTCGAACGGAGGCGCTCTCTCCGTTATCCTCGTCCGGAGCTCAACTTGGTATGCTTCATGAATACGATGATTTAGAAAGCAATTCGGTATATAATCTACTAAATAAATATAAATACTCCAGGACTCCTTTACTAAAATCTTGTAAATATAACAGAAGTCTCAATTGATTAACTGGAAGGAGATTTGTTTAGCAGTGAAAGTCACAGTTTCCTGTCTCAGTTGCTCGTTCAGGAAAATTGTCATGAATTGTCCTACGATTGAAAAGGGGTTGAAGCTAAACCAATAGAGTTTTAGGGAAACTAAGGGAGTTTATGAGTGTAATATAAGGCTCACTTATGCCAGAAAAGTGATCGGGAAATCGGTGGAAGAAATGTGCCATTGTTTTTGCCGTAATGAATTTGCATCACCCACCTACAAAGTAGCTACACTTTACACAATCCTTATGTCAGCAACCGAACAAAGGCTAGAAGATCACCATGAAGAAACTGAGGACCTTGATAATTTTTCCTATAGCTTGGGACATTAGATTGTAGCCAAAAACTTAATAATTACAGTTGTAATTAATACTACAGTAATTAATAATACAGCTATAATTGATAATACATTCAAGAACTCAGTAATTACAATTGTAGCCAAAAACTTAATTTTATTTTTTTTATCATAAGTATTAATTTTTATTTCCCAAAATTAATGACTTCATTACAGGACAAAAGTATGTGCACACATGAAATCAACAAGCGTAGCGGTAGCTGAAATTTCATGAAGAAAAAATATAAATATTTGATTTAACCTTGCACTACTGGCGCCTCGTCTGAGAGATCCGAACGTTCCTGCTTAGCGGATAATTCGGAAACTAATTTTGCGACAGTTGCGCACTTCTTTGTACCTTCCCACTTTCTGGATTAGTAACGTGTGGTGTAGTATAGAGTTATTTACAGTTCAGCAAGAATAGTTATTGCTTGAAAGGGCTTGACAGACCCGGCGCCACCGTGTACGTTACATAACTATTTAGTATAAAAATTAGTGTCAATAGTGTTATATAACTATTTAGTGTAATAATTCTGTGTCGCATATTTTTCTGCTTAACTTCATAAAAGTTGTAAGTATTCGGACTGAAATACATATTACTTTCAAGAATATGACACATTTTGTATGTCATTTCAATTGAAAAATAGTCATTATGGGTTATGAAAAAGAGCAAGCAAGGCTTCATCGTTTGTTAGAAGAAGCAATAACGGACGATGAAGACTTTATGGATGAGTCAAAACATGAAGAAGGTATAATTGAGACAAGCGAGGAGAATACAGATACTGAACAAAGTGGAGAAGAAGTGGAAGATGAACCGCGTATTGTTAGACACAAAGGAGGACCCTCTTTTACTGCCAAAGATGGTGTAACTGTTTGGAAGAAACATATGCCCACAAAAGCCGTACGTACCCTAGCGGAGAATATAGTTCTTCATCTTCCAGGGGTGAGGCCTAGAGCTGTGTCAGCTAAAACTTCTATCGACTGTTGGGAATTCTTCTTCTCTGATGCCATATTAGATATTATTGTGAAGGAGACCAACAAATTTATTCAGCCTATATCGTCAACAATTAATTCCTCCTGGGACCAGAAAAAGATGCGCAGAATACCGCAAAGCGAGCAAGACGAGATATTACTGTGTTCAATTTCAAAGATTTTTGTGTCTCATCCATGCCAAAATTATCTGTAGTAACTGTGTGGGACAACTTCAAAACCACAATTAATAAGATATCTTGTTTTGTAACTTTAAGATTTATGTGTTTTTTTACCTTTTTTTTTTTATTAACTATATTTTCTTGTATTACTATTATTTCGTCAGAAAGTGAAAAACCTATGTTATATTTCCCATATACTTAAACTGTATAAGATATTCTTAAAAGCCAAATTGCTTTCTACAAACAATAAAGACAAGTGTTAAAGAAAATGTAATCATATACAAAAAAAACCTATCATTTCCTGAATTTGTTTATTATTTACTTACGGGTCTATGAGGCCCGGCGCCACAGTTCACGTTAAAGTACAGGGCGCTACTACTGCAAGGTTAAGGCAATGAACAAAATTCAACGAAACTTACGTACTTACGATCCTGAACACACAGACGATCCCTCAATCTAAAAAACATTGGCTAAATCTCGAACAATTCTCAATATATCTTGATAAACTTGTTTCGTTCTTACCATAACCTAACTTTTAACATCCTATACGTTTTTGTAATCACGAATCCGTGTCGGACAAAACCTTACTAACCGGAAGTCACCCTAATGAATCCTCTTAACAGCAGCAATAATAAGGGCCTTACTGCGCGAAATGGTGTTTATAAAGCGAGTCAAAAATCTTATTAAAATTTGTCGAAATCCTAATACGAGACATTCTGCATTCGGAACTTTTTTAATATCGTTCGAAAACTTTTTACTCCCTTCAAAGGCGGGGAAAATATATTCTTGTTTGTATCCTCGTCGCGAGCCGGTTGCGGGGTAACTTTCCTCATAAACACAATTGCTTCTAACGGGGTTGTAATTTACCCAGAAATTTATCAAAAGTATTTGCTTTGTCGGTATTATAGCATACAAAGTAAAAACCGTTTAAAATATTTTTTCCTTGAACGGGCATTCGGGGTATTTGCGAAATATATGGGACTTGTTAGAAAGCTGTTAAAGGTATAATAACAGTGCGGGCAAGGTGAAAGACTTATAAATAGCAAATAAGGAGAAAAGTTACTTTACCAACTTGTATATACATACATATAAGGGTTCTTTTTAACAGTCCTTTAAGAATGCTGCTATCAGGAACATACAATAAAATATTTTACTGAAGGGTGAGCTACCTCCATTAAATTTATTTTCAATAAACTGTTTACGAAATTAAACGATGTAATTGTACCCTATACATCGATATCGCATTATTTCTACCTCTACTCAAAAATGGGGTAATTAAAAATGCATACTAAGAATTAGTAAGAATTGTCAAATATACCCTATGGTTTATGTAAGGCATGTAATGGATAAATTCATCTTTTAAGTATGTTTACAATTTTTAAGTAAAATTTTGAAACATTCAAATTTTCAGTTCAAGAGTGACATTGAGGAACCCACTGGATTGGCAGTTATTCCTTTAAAGTATTTAAACGGATAGAGTGACCTAAATTTTGTTTAATAAGGTATTAATTATATATTTTATAATATACAGCTTTATACAAGGTGGGGCAGAGCAACTCGCTTGTTGGAATTAGGCGCCCTGAAGCGATGGTTGCTCCTAGGAGGGTGGGAGTAGGCACATTCGAGAGGGCGGGGCGTAAAGTAGTAGCTCTTCTTGGTTTAGTTAGCATCATGGAGTGGACGAAGGTGCAACACACGTGCGCTGTCGAGGCATACTTTTCTAACGGTCGTTGCATCATCGCCACGTAACGTGCATTCCATACACATTTCAATATTCTACCTATCGTGTTCGTGGCTAGCAGATTGTTTCATGGATAAACAACTTCAGGGAAACTGGTGATTTGAATAATAGAAAACATAGGCGTCTACGAACAGCAAGGTCATCTCAAAACATTGACAAGGAAAGGCTTTCTGTTTTGCAATAACGCTCTATCCCCAAACATTCAGCTGCTGTTGGGTTGTCTGCTCGTTCTGTGAAGCGACTCCTTCATGTTGAACTAAAATTTCATTCCTACAAATTAGCTGTGGTGGAGGAACTTAGATAATCCGCGCGATTTTTTTCTTTGAGAAATATATTGTTATTATCCAACGGTCGTCTTAGAACCCTAGTTCACCTGAAGAACAACATTCATCAAGCTGTCGCCAACATACCCGTCGATATGTTGGAAAGAAAAACTTTTGAAGAGAACTTTTGCTGAAAGCAAAATTGTAATACTAAATTCACTGGACTGCAAATGAAGTGTTTTTCTTTTCTGTGTCATTCAGGCTATATTAATGCTGGAAAAGAACGAACCCTATACAAAGAAATAGTGTATCTCACCTTTATAAGCATACAATTGAAGTAAAACTTTATAAAGAGGATATTAGGAATTGAGTGTCAAAGTAATTATTACAGTTGTGTTTTATAATATTATTGATACTGCTCAAATTCAAAAGGTTCTTGGTATCCTGACACATCTGCAGTATAATTATTTCCATCTGAAAAGTAGTTATAAATCCATATTAGTTTATATAATATATATGACAATATATAAACAACAATGAATATAAATAATTCAAAACTTACTAACCATCTATTTCATTTTCCATATTTTCTCTATATCGACAGCATAGTTCTCGTTTCTCTCTCTGGCGCTGTCGATAATCACGAAGGCGATCAGCTGCTGTCCGGCTACCTCGTAGTCGTCCTGCATTTTGCCTATAACCGCCACGTAGTCGTTGCCCTAGCTCTTGTCGCTGTTTTGCTCTAAATTAGCGAACGTGTCTCGTTGATGATTCCTTCGGCATTCTGAAATATTACGTGCAAGTAAATATCGTATCGGTACATTTTCATTTTATTTTAAATTAAATTATTACATATAGATCCACGTATAGTATACTTACGTTGATAGTATTTCGTATATAGTATATGCACTATATAGAAATTATATTTCGATATATACCACAATTTACACAGAGACTGATGCACTACCTGTCACAGACACTCATTCCTTACACTGCGGACGCACAAGCCTATGTGTATCCCCTCTACACTCCTCACGCGTCCCCACTCTCGTTCATTCGCATGCTTGCATCCCCTCCACCAAAGTGTTTCACTTTGAATTCCGTTTCAGTTTTTCGGACTCGCCACCTCTCTATAGAATTTTACTTCAAAATCTCGTAAATATTACTGTCAATGTCGCTTGTGCTACAATATCATAGTTATTAATATTACATTCACTGAGCGTTCAGCCGTTAGCTACGATTTTACATTATAAACCCCAAATTCCCCTATTTAATGAAACGTTCAACGATAAATGTTCGGCGATTTTTCTTTCATGTTGCCGACATGGAAAAATATCCATTGCAACAGTGACGAAATTGTAATTAAAACAAATAATTCCCAATCACTGCGTGTAACACCAATATTAAATCCTTGAAAACAATTATTCCCGCATCGATCCGATGAATAATTCCAGCTCGCTTCCCCCGCCCTGTTATTTATTACGGGCAGATACCGTTGACGTGGCGAGCAAAACAAGTGATTTCGACGGATATAAAGCTTATCTGCGACGGAAGCGCTAATGCAGAAAGACGATTCAGAGGTGACAAAACCGGCAAGAAAGCGATATGGAATATTAAGCTCGATGACGAGCGTGCCGAGGAAATTCAGTCTCCGAGACACAGAGCCAGGAAGGAGCTGTATATAAATAATGTTGAAGTTTTGCATCTGAGTTGCTACGCGCCCCAGGGCGGAGAAGGAATAACAATAAAACATTTAGAGGCGAAATAGAATCAAAAAGCGAGTCACGCGTTCTTTTAAAATATGGAGAAGCCAACCGACGGGGTGTTTGATAATGTGCTGACTTATACGCATTTATCAAAATAACTGCTTAAAACCAGTTGGTATAACGGGAAATGGAATCGGGCCTCTCTCTGTACTCGATATTCCTATTTGGAGATATGCTGAGGCAGTAGGCGGCAGGTAGGAAAAACCGCAATGCAAATCAATGTATTCAAATTCGATTGGCCGAGAGGAAAGGATTCAATGAAGCAGAATATTTCTTATGTGATCCAAGAAATATGGATAAACTTCGATATATATTTATTACGTTATGTATGTGAAGGCAAGGAGTGGATAAGAATTTATTATCTCTCCTTTAAAGAATTTATTTTGTTACAGTTTAGTCGAAAATTATATACCTCTAAGAAACGAGTCTTACACCTACAACAAATAAATAATATGTATAGTTTAACACAATTGTTCACGTTAATACAGGAAGGGAAGAATTTTATTTAAATAAAAATCCTTTTTTAAGGTTTTACACATTACTTAGGCCAATTAATGAATTCAATTATATTCAGAGAGTTGCAATGTTCAGTAATGAAGATAGATTAACTGAACAGTAACATATAAGTCGGAAATCGAGAAAGGAACCACCAAACCGCCAAGCGGTTATCAAAGTAGTTCCCGAATAGCAAAGCTATTACATAATCGCTCTAGGAAACAACTACTCCTCGGGCTAAAGCCCCGCCAGGCATTAAATTACACCCAGAAGCAATCGTCGTCCCCTTTCTCGTGTTTCTGCATGATCAGATAAGGTTTCAAAAAATAAAACCCGCCACAGGTAGGATTCCACATTTGTCACGAATCGGATCCGAACGACATACAGCTGTTTCGAACTTATTAGTTCTCATCAGTGCCGAAAAGGAAAAATTAACTGAAATTAAGGAAGAAATTGTATTTGCCAATAAAGTTCTGCAAACAAACATAAAACTACTACAGAATAAAACATTAACCCGAAATATTATAGTATATAAACCGTTAATAAGACTTTTCTTGCCTATGCCGAAGAAACAATAACCACAACAAAAAAATAAGAGGAAAGAATGAAAGTTGCTGAAAGGAAAATCATGAAAATAATATTAAGCGTAATACTAACAGTAGATGAAGGATACAGAAGGAGAATTTGGAATTAAGAGAATGAAAAGAAGAAAATATCCTTTTTTGGATTCTTTGGAGAGTTTTGAATTAAGGGACAAAGACTAAGATAACTGGGACATGTGTGGAGAGAAAACCGAGAACATGTGATAAGTGTAACAATCGGATAGGAACCGGCAAGCAAGAGACTTAGAGGTAGATCAAGATCAACTTGTATAAGAAGTGAAAGATGACCTGAACAAGATCGGAGTAAGAAACCCAAAGGACGAAGCCAGGGATCGAAAAAATGACACTATATATGTAAGAAAGTAAAGAAATTATAGAGTTGATCATCCCCAAGAAGTTAGATCTAGAAACCTTTTATAAGCGGTGCTACTCCACTTAGGGTGTTAAGTCAGCCATACATATATACAATATATATATATATATATATATATATATATACATTACTTAACATTTGTAATGGTTTTATATAATATCTCATCAACCACGCAAATCAGAAATCGCCTAGTACATACTTTTTAATCATTATAATTAGTATAACATCCAACTTGGATATCTTGTCAGTGGTGGAGTCATGTATAAGCAAAGGTGCATAAGTTATAATAAATTATATAATATGTAATCATCATCATGAGGTTATCAGTCCTAAGATTGGTTGGACGCTAACCTCCAGCTTCTCCTATCTTGTGCTAACCTACGCATTTCGCTAATTGTGCTACAACCTACATCCCTTACTATTTGCGAGTAGTAGTCTAATCTAGGCCTACCTTTGCCTTTCTTCACTCCTATTTCTGCCTCCAAAATATCGCGGACTATTCCCCCATGTCTCAGCAAGTGGCCTACCATTCTATCTCTTCTCTTCTTTATGTTTTTCCACATACTTCATTTCTCGCCGACTTTCTCTAATACTTCTTCGTCTCTAACCCTACCAGTCCACGGTATTTTCATCATTCTTCGGTAACACCACATCTCAAAAGCTTCTAATTTCTTCCTACTTGCTTCCCCTACTGTCCAGGTTTCGCAACCGTATAGTGCCGTGCTCCATACATACGTTTTCAAAAATCTCTTCCTTGTTTCTAAGTTTACTACCCCCGAGCATAAAAGTGCTTTCTTTTTGTTAAAAGCTACATGACCCTGCGCTATTCTTTGTTTTATATCTTTATCGCTTCTTCCATCCCAATTTATTTTACTTCCTATATGAGTGAAGTATTTAACTCCCTCCAATTTTTCATTATTAATTTGTACTTTCGTTTTTGCTCTGCTCTCGCGCCCTCTAACACTAACACTTTGGTTTTGTTTTTATTCACCCTCATTCCATATTCCTCTGTCAACACTGCCTCCATTTCATTCAACGCTGATTCCAATTCCACTTTACTAGTTGCTAATACTACTATATCATCCGCGAATCTCAGCATTTTTAGTTTCTGTCCCTGTACTTTAATCCCGAAATCCACTCTTTTACGGTATTAATCGCCTCTTCGATGTACAGATTAAAAATTAGTGGTGATAGCGTACATCCTTGTGTTACTCCTTTCCTAATACCTACTGCCCTTCTTTCCCCTTCTACTTCTATAACAGCAGTTTGCTCTTTGTATAGACTGTGTACTACTCTCCTATCTCTATACTTCATTCCCGCGTTCTTTAGTATCTCGAACATTTTTTCCCATCTTACGTTATCAAAAGCGTTTTCTAAATCTACAAATGCTATATAAGCGTTCTTTCATTTTTCTATTGTTTTCTCTAACATTACTCTTAGCGCCAGAATAGCTTCGCGAGTTCCCCTATTTCGCCTAAACCCGAATTGGTCTTCTCCTAGTATTTCCTTCGCTCTATTTTCCATCCTCTTCTGCACTATTCTAGTTAAGATTTTTGACGCGTGGGAAGTTAGGCTAAACGTTCTAAAGTTCTCGCATTTGTCAGCTCTTCTCTTTTTCGGTATAGTAACGATAATGTTCCTCTTATAATCCTCCGGCATCTCGCCCGTTTCATATATGTATTTTACCAGTTCGAATATCCTATTTACTACTTTCTGTCCCGCACATTTCAAAATTTCCGCCTGTATTTTATCTACACCCGGCGCTTTATTGCTCTTTAGCCCCCTTAGTCCTATTTCAAATTCCTCTCTCAATATAGGTTTTCGTGCATCTCCCTATCGATGCTAGATCCTTCCTCTAATATCTCTCCTAATTCCTGACCCTCGTATAAATTTCCTAAGTACTGCTTTCTCCTCTCTTCCGATCAGTATGTCCCCCGATTGACTCCTAACGTTTCTACTTATTGGTCCTATATCCCTGAAGTTCCTCTTAATTATTTTGTAAGCCTCATCGGTCTTACCTACTTGGAGCTTATCTTCTACTTCTTTGCATTTATCCTCTATCCATTGTTCTTTCGCTTTTCTACATTTTCTAATGATTTCTCACTTTATATAATAATGTGTAATACTCAGTATAAATAATCAGGATTGGCTCAGCTAAGCATCTACAGTAATGTCTTTAAAGTCGTTCCTCTGAGCGGTGTTAGTGCTGAAAAATATGGTTTCTGAAAGTAGTCAATGTACCTATCTTAATCTGGCGAAATCTGTTAGGTGTAGAGAAGTCTAGAAATCTGTTAAATCTGCCGATATATCATTGTTATCTAACATGAGCCTATATCATCGTTTAAATTCTGCTGCTTCAATTTTCAATTTCTATATAAATAAAATAATAGTAGTAATTAGTTTGAGTTCTAAAACTGGTTCGATTAAAATAAATAAATTTTCAAATATAAATAGTTGTATAATTGAATCAATTTGTTCAAATAAATTATTAAGTAATATCTATACAAGACAAGATAGAAACAGTACAAGATTTTTTTGTTGTAGAGTAAAAAAATATTTTTATAATGCAGAGGCTTTTGCAGTTAAAAAAATACGATGATGGAATCACAATTCAAACACAAAATATGAAAAACATTAAATTTGTAAGTCGGTCAACATCTTTTTAAAACATACGGTTGATATATTTCAGAGTTTGTCAGCAACTACAAAAACCATTTAATAACGAAATATTATAAGATTCTGCGAAATTTTATTGCCACTCTGTATATCGATAATAACTTTAGTTTCTTTTTAGGAGTGTCCAGTTATTAGAGGAGTTTAGTACTACTACAAATTATACTGTTATAATAAATAACTATCAGTTTCTCTTACTTGTACACTTATTTATCAACCGATAATGAAGTTAAATTTTGTAGGCTGTTAAAAATTATTTTTCAATATCGTACCCAAATACCATGTAAATACCCTGTATAATAATAACTATATAGAACCCCTATCCTCCAAGTTTAAAATTTCGATGGATGTAAAAATCCAAATATTTATGTAGGATGTCCCATTTGGAACTATAGAATGTGCTTCGTAAATAAAATAATAATATTTGACAAACTAAGGTTTTTTTATTCTTCAACATAAAATGGGGAAGATATGGCTACAAATTGAAAAAAATGTCATTCTTATGGCCACCTCGGTTCATCTGGAATGATGTCACTTCTATAGCAAAATTGTCCATAATACGGGCACGTAAAACTGACTCTATTTCCCGATTAAAACATTGAGCATTTGCTTTGAGGTCATTGATTGTTGCTGGCTGAGTGGCGTACACCTTTCCCTTGACATAACCTCAAAGAAAAATGTCCAGTGGTGTTAACCCGCGGGCTGTAGTAGGATATGATATTCCCTTCGTAGTACATCTGTGGTGATAAAATCTGTCCTGTGTCATTTGGCGCCGGCTACCATTAGGTAGCTTCAAATTAGGTATTGACAAGTTCACACAAGTAGCGGCAGCTGTACATCTGACACCGTTACTGAAGTATCGTTTGTTAAAGCTTTGTGGGGTATTACTTACCCCATCACACTTAAACTGGAAGTGTTTTGTGGAAGCTTCCCCTTCATGGAAAAACTGTTAAAACGTTCACCAACTTACGTCAGTGGGCACCGTCAGGAAAACAAAAAAGAAATTTCTCTGGCATTTCTTGATATACTCAAGAGAAGTGTGCCAAGTATAGGTATTATTCACTTTTCGCGAAAATATTACAGTGGTATCACATATTCCGAAAAAAACTAAAAATATAATATTTTTCTCCACCCTGCACCACGACGACACCATTATAGAACATCAAGGTAAAACCATTTCAGAAATAAACCACTTTTATAATACAAAAAAATGTAGAGTAGGTGTTCTGAACGAATTGTCGGCGAATTATAGTGTGGCTCGAAATAGTCGTCGATGGCAACTATCTTTATTTTTTTCATACCTCAACACGGCTGCAGTAAATTCCCTAGTAATTTACAAAAGCAATACCAAAAAATTTTATATAAAACAACGTCAATTTCTTAAAGAATTGGGTATGCAATTACTCTCTGAATACAAGAAGCACCGTGCGAGAAACCTCAGAATTCTTACAGAATTATGTTCATATTAGCCAGCACCCGTCAAAAACCCGGAAAAAAGGAAAGAAACTAGTAGAAGATGCAGTGT
This sequence comes from Rosalia funebris, assembly GCA_037954035.1. Lineage (NCBI taxonomy): Eukaryota > Metazoa > Arthropoda > Insecta > Coleoptera > Cerambycidae > Rosalia > Rosalia funebris. The sequence goes on along the minus strand of JAZFAV010000002.1, from coordinate 7,690,012 downwards.
TTGTCCAAGAAGGAAAGGCAGGAAAGCGTTTTACACCTGTTCTAAATGTAACATTGCACTTTGCTTAGAACACGCGAACTTTGTGTGTAGCAAAAATTGCCTCCATGAGGATGACTAGAAAATTGTTTTCCACAATATGGCTGCTTTTGTCCATAATTCTTTGGACTGTATAGTTTATTTTCTTTAACAAAGCATAAGTTAACTTTCAGTAAATATATAAGGTAATTTTTTATAGCTTTGTATATCAGAGTACTGTAAAATTCATAATAAAAATATGTTCTTTTCGAATTTCTCATTTACCATTAAATTTGTTAAGCTAATTGTTGCAACATAATCGATAATCAATAAGAATACAATAAACAAACTTTATCACACGATGTTAATCTTTATTTTTGAAAATTGAGATTGGAATAAGAAAAAAAATTGGGTTTGTCATACCCCACTACACCTTTTACGTCACTATTTTACACCACACTGTCCGCCGGTTAAATCATATGATCTTGAAAGTCAATTGATGTTAGCATTCTACAATACATCATCAGAAAGTTTGGTATGCAACAGAATTATGATTGCACGTACTATATGATATGTTGTACCGTCTTTCTGAAACCACATGTTGTTCAAGTCATAAGTTCGGTACAAAAATAAATAGTTTCACATGTCACGATAGCGTTCACCATTTACTGAGATAGCAGTACCAGCTTCGTTTTCAAAGAAGCATGGTCCAATTCCAATTACTCCACCACTTCAAAGTGCACACCAAACCGTGTATCTCTGTAGACGCATTTCTTCTTCGTGAAGGGCGTGTGAATTTTTAGCACCCAAAATTCGACAATCTTGTTTGTTGACTTGTCCAGTCCATTAAGATGAAAATGTACTTCATCGCAGAACAAAATTTTCAAAATTCTTTTTTCAAAAATCAGTATCAGCAACACCCAATTAATAAATGTACGACATAATAAATGTTCTGTAATTTTTAATTGTTGTGTCAACTCACACAACATTTTATATGCCGACAGGTGCAGATCTTTTTTAAAATCTGATGCGTTATGACTCTTGACAGATTCAATTGTTCTGCATGAAGTCGATTTGATGTGTTTGCATACTCCCATATACGTTATCTCATTGTAGCAATATTTTCATCTGCCCAACTACGACAAGGACGTGTGCATGTTGATTTACCAATAACACAACCCGTGTCTTCAGATTTATTGATTAAATTACGAACTGTTAACACTGTATGCTCTTTATTTTGTTCTAGTTTTGTGCGAATTTTGCTTAATGCAACTGTATATAATATGTAATATATGTAATAATCGCTTACTTTCATAAAACAGTTGTACACAAACTATTTTTTGTTTAAACACACATTGCTGTAGTACGGTTTGTAGATTACAGTCGTTAAATATTGATGCTCTATCTTTAACAAAACACAAATGGCGCACATTTCAAATCCTATAGATCCAACTGAAACACCCTAGTCAACTCCCTGATGAACATTTTTTATTAATGAAAGTAATATATGTGCGTTATTCTGTATGGCGTAATCATTTTTCTATTATAATTTTACCTACAATTGCCATGATATTTGCATTGCACATCAATTACTCAAGCCTCTTTATTATTAAACAGTCCGCTACCGATCGTGACCAAGCGGGCACATGCGAAAGACATTAATAATTCCCAAACTTTGCATTAAATATTTGTGGGCGAATCTAGCTTCCGTTATTGCCGGGGTCCCCCGTAATGAGAGGGAAGCAGAGGTAGGCGGTAATGTGGATCCCAAATGTGGATCTGCAAATATCCACCAACCATTAGTTTCTCGTTTTAGTTAATCTCCGTGACAGCTTGCGGTTTATTATGACAAAGCTCTATTGTGCCAATAATCGATAAGTATAGAACGCTAGTATTAGTCCTGCTCGCAACAGTCGCCATTACTGAAATTTTGATTGCGAAATTTGTGCAGATAAGAGTTCGGTATTTAGTAACAATGGTCTTTTATTCTTTTTGGCAAATATTTATCTGCGCGCCAGAATTTATCATATCATGCTACAGAGGGAAAAAATCCGTTCGTTACCAATGTTTTATCGTCAAAATGAGATGTCATCGAAAACAAAATAAAAAAGCTTTTAAATTCGTTATTTTTCGAACGTAACAATGTTAATCTAACATGAGTATTAAATCGATGTTGATAGGGATACAAGACTTCCATATGAGGAGTTGACGAACAAAGTGGTATAATTACACGAAATTAAATTTTACAGGAGGAGTAAAAACTGAATGACATACTTACAGTGTGTTTTTGCGTGGTTTTTTTATGTACACATATAGAGTTTGTGACTTTATTTAAGATATTTTAAATCCAGATCCTTATCTCTAATAAAACAGAAAATACTTAAATTTGAAAAATTCAATTATGTCGTTTTGTTCGCGACCGGTGCAATTATTACGTTTTCATTGCCGCTAGTAGGCACTGTAATTGCAGTTTACAGGAACTTATTACTCATAGAACATAAAAACAGTCTCTTCTGAAAAAAAAAAACAATGAGTCACTTCTCTCTCAAAATAATAAATCACCAGTGCTTTCATTATAAATATACTGAGCTCAATGTATATTTCCTCGTAATCGCAACCTCCGTCGTGTCCATCCTCTTGACACCCTCCTTCATCGTCTTCCCTATTATCGTCATTTCTTTCCTGTGGACTCCCTACAGTCCAGGAAAGTAGGAAAACAGTATCGAAAGTGCAAACAAAAATGTCACTTATTTCGTTTTGATTGATATCTTACTTTCTATAATAATTATTTCAGTTTGAACGAAAACGTGCTGGCTTATTCAAAACTGTTGAAACTATACTGTAATTGTACCGTTTTGATCGAAATCACGAAATTTGGACTCAATTTTACCACAGTTTTAGATAGTTTTGCTTGGAAATGAGTTCAGATTTGTATTCAGTGGGCTGAAAACGTCCGGATTAAAAGAAAAAGTATTTTGACTAGAAGCGTAATTATACCGTTTTGTTCGCCAGCTCCTCATATTATATTAGGTTGTATTGATATAGCATCATGAAACATGAATCGACAACAAATAGCAAAATCAACTTGCGACAGTGAGCAAAGCAATTTTATAAAAATTCAGCAAATAGTTTTGATTTGTGTTAAATTATAGGATGTTTATTATTTAGTAAACTGATTGATGGTAATGGTAAAATGAAATCATTTTTATACATAGGGAGACAGATTAGTAGTAGGAGTAAAAACAAATTAGTATCAAACCTTGCAGAGATTTTAATATTTACATTAAATAAAATGCCATTCAAAGATATACCTGTTCAAACACTATTGAAAATCTGCCATAGTAAAACCTTACCACTTTGGTGGTATGAAAATATTGTAATAATGAAAATAATGAAGTTTTCCTAATGCGGTAATTTTGTCCAGTAATGTATGTAATTTTTTTATAAATCAGATTAAATGATACTGGAGTAGGTCGGAGCCTTTGGTGTGAGCCTTAGGAGCAGAGAACTGGTCAAAGTTTTTAGTTTCAATTATCTCCAGATGATGCCAACTTTGTTAGCGAAACGCGCGTCGAGTGTAGTGTATAGTGTTTTGGTATTTTGTGGAAACTAAGTCAATGTCAGATTAAATGAGTATTTAGTAACCTTTTTTATACAGTTCTTAGTTGTCTGTCTCACATAGAAACCATTTACCCATCTTGTTTAGAATTACACACGAAAATATTTTATATCAAAGATTCCGATGCATATATTCTAGCTTTATAGTCGCCATACATTGTAAAATTCCCAGAAATCCCTTCCGAAATGGGATGGCATATACTAAACTCCATAACAACAATATATTGCGTCAACGATTGTTGTTTCGTATGATTGGATGAAATGGCACGAACATTATCGAACAGTTCTGCAGCGAAGAAGGCAAAATATATCGCCGGCCTTGCCGTTATAAAAAAACTAATTTGGGAATGGAAAATCTCTACTGCCGTACCAAACGCGAAACTCAAAGGACAGCCGTTCCATACAATCCACGATTGTCCCGGATGATACGGTTAGATTCGTTCCGTCTAAAACTTTTGCATGAGAATTTTATAAGGAAATAAGAGTGGCAGCCACGCTGCCACTTTCTTTCATTTATCAAGAAAGCCCTTTGTGCGTCTCGTACGACACATATAAAATAAAGAAGTTTCCCTCCCGCGTCCACTTTGTTCACCATCGGTGCACATAAAGTGCAACTATATACATACACATTAAATAAGGCTGTGGGCGAGCGCCGCATTCCAGTGGCGCTTCATGTGGGGGCGCAACGTTTCGTTCGCAGTAGGTCATTCTCTTTCACAACACGGTTGTAGATTGTTACATGTTACGTGTAAAGCGCATGTTTAATATCTTGTGGCGGAAATTATTCAAAAATGTTTTCACAAAGCAGATACATTTGTAACGAGTGCAAAAAACTGTTTCTAAAATCTCTTAAACGCATTCGTCAGTTTCACAGAAAGTGTCCTGGAATTCCCGAACAACTGGCGCTGAGTCTTACACGTTGGGGAATTTGGTTGAAGACAGTTTTTTATTATTTTGAAAATTTCCAGCAAATAAAACCTGTAATACTACAGTTCAATCCTGCCGAGGCTGCATCTATTACGGAAAATCAGACATAATTTCTAGATATTTCCATTAAAACTGACTTAAAAACTATTCATACTATATGGGTGTGCATGATACAATAGAGAAATTACAAAATAGTGCATTGGCATTAGTGGAGTCGCTGCAAATAGCGAACCAAATAAATTCACTGTTACATGCTATAGATGATGCAGAAAATGAATGCGTCAAACAAAAGTTCGAAAAATTAAGACAAGATTGTGATGATACTGCTAATAGCGATAATGCAACTACATATCCGTTAAGTGAGTGCAAAGAGTATTCTATGTATGCGTATATTACATCAGTAGATGTCGAGTGGTTGTTCTCTAAATATAAGAACATAATTTCGCCATTATTCTCAGAAAAATATGAACATAGGTACCACAATACAACATACCTGATGCTGCAAAGTATTTCCGGATCGTCTCCAGTTCGTGATGATGATGATGATAACGCTAATATATTTACTTGTAACAGTTTAGTGCGTTTATTGCTAAATTAATTACTAATTATTATTATTATTATTATGTTTTGTGGGTTTGGGCCTCATCAGCCACTAATCGCATGGGTAGTCCCTTGGCGATCCCCTCTTATCCGGACCATTATCCAAAAATGCTATCCCATAAAAGGAGCAATTTGGGCACGTCCCTCGCCTTAAACCTCGCCTCTTCTAGGATAACAGGGGTCCCTAATATAAGGCACCTCCTCTCTTCCAGTTCGGGGCAGGTGTAAAGAAGATAAATCGAGGTTTCCTCATCTTCTCTGCACTATCTGCATGCCGGGCTGTCAGTCAGTCTCAGCTTGTCCTTATATGCATTCAGGCTACTATGGTGGCCCGTTATGATTCCTATTAGGATTCTGGCTTTTTGCCTGTTCAATTTAATGAATTCTTGGGCCCATTTCTCAATCTCTGAGTATTCGATGAAGAGTTTGGTTATTCGACAACCCGTTGCTCCTCTCCATCTTTCTCTATGCTGGTCTCTTGCCCAGTCATTGATGCGGTCTTTGATCAGATTCCGACTTATTCCCACTGCAGGTTCTGGTCCATTAGATTTCCCTTAATGCCATTATACCCAGGTATCCATAAGAGTTCCACCGGTCCCTTCCCTGCCAAGTGGTTCAATGCTTCATCGCAATTATAGACCAGCTTCGACTTTGTCGTTGCTGAATTCAGGGCTATCAAGCCCTGCTATTATACGAGCAGATACATACCCTCTCCTGGGTCCGATTTTGGTCAGCCCCTAGAACACCGTATGTAATTGCAACTAGCTCGGCCTGGAGTGCGGTAATGTATTTACCCAGGGGGGAGGTTTACCTACCCCATCACGTCGCCTATACACCCCTGCACCCGCTCTGTTCTCACTCTTGGCTCCATCCGTGTACCAGATGTCTCCATTGAGCGGTAATCCAGCTCGACCCTCTAACCAGTGGGTCTTACTGGTGAGGGTGATCTTATATTTCTTGTCAAACAGGAAGTGGACACCCGTACTGTCAGAGGGCATCCATAGGAGCCCCTCCTCAGTTAGCTCTCTTGAGAGTCTATTCAGGTTCCCTGTCTTCCTGTTCAAGTTTCCCACCCTGTACATTGCCTTTGCAGCTTCCGCTTTCAGGATGACATCAAGAGGTGGTATTTCCATCAGTATCCCCATCGCCTCGATCGGTGTCGATCTTGAGGCTCCGGTTATACTTCTTAGAATCAATCCTCTTAGCTTGTTAAGTCGTTTGACTTCCGACTTTAGACAGGCTCTCTCCCACCAAACCAGTGCTCCATAAGTCAGCCTTTCTTAGTTGCCAAAGTGTTGCTGTGATCTTGAAATTACTAATTACTTTGTATTATTATTTTATTATCCTTGTTACGATGCGTACGGCTATGGCACGCAGCACATTTCCCACAGCCTTACACATAAACAACTTAGAGCCGTCTACAGCGATATACTTTCCAGCCCATATCTGTTTATTTATAGCGGTATTCGATGTGGTGTTTACGAAAAGCCTGCCGTGTTGGTGCGGGGATATTGGGGAGCGCGATTCGCCCCAGATTTCGTTTAATGCGACTTCTACCTTATAGACCGTTAATATTTAACGGTAAACACTTTTCTGCGTTCAAAGATTTTAAAATTTATTACCTAATAAAAAGTAACTATTCCTGTTACGGCCTTTACCGCCTCTATGTTCTACAAATTGCTTATTTCGAACGCATAAAGTCTGCACTTTGGAACAGCGTCCTTTAGGCTTATCGAAGCATACTGGTAGGGTTAACACTATACTTTATTTTGATTCTTATAGTACAGTGTACAGAAATATCAAAAATTATCTCAATCAAAGTTGCTTGTGAAACAAAAACGTCCCTCTTGGCTTGCGTCACCTTTTTGCAGCTAGGAAACGCATGCTTTTCAATTAAGTATAACATTGTTTATTTTTAAGATATACAAATAAAAATAGTAACAACAAAATAAAGTAACATTAGTGCAGATTTTATTCATAATACTTTTAAATTGGGCGGGGAAACCAATGTCGCACAAATGTCGCCTTTCCTCCTGGATATAGACCTGGCGTCCCTTTAAAAATGTTGTTAATCACACTCACAAAGAGGATGATGAATACAGAAAGCGAGGTGGCTTTCTCTTCATAACAAATTATGAAATTCTAAAAGCTTCCGACCATCGGAGTATCGTGTGGAGATCTGGGATTGCCCCTCGATGCTCAACGTTGAACTGTCAATGGAGAAGCAGTTGAACAGTAACTAAGGAATTGCTGTATCAAAAATTCTTCTCGATGGCAAATACAATGCTGCATATTCCCTGGCATGATGGCTACTTATACTGAATTAGCTGAGCTGTTTAAACATGGAGTGGGGAGGAAGTTAACCCTTCCTTCGTAATATACTGGCATTCGAAAAGTACGTGTTTTCTCTGCGCCACCTTGTATAATAATTCTGCCAAAAATTGTCAAATAACGTGCCGTAGTGATATTATAAATAACGTGCATATTGATTATATGCTTTCAAAACTGTCGGTTTTCGGCAATTTTACAAAAGAAGCAAAAAATTTGCTTGAGTAGATATGCTACCTGTCGATGAAACATCGATTTCTTTATGATTTTTATGGCGAATAATCACACCATTATGATTCAAACTTACCAGTGTCATAAAATAAGGACCCTCATGCCCTCTATGACAGAACGCCACTGGGTCCAATCAATAAGTTGTTCGGTTAGATCGAGTAAAGCTAGCGTAGTTGATGTTGATATTCCTTGTCTTATCGACTATTTACACTAATCTCTTTCTGTCACTAATTGCGCCAACATCCTTTGGCATGTGAAATTTTAAGCTAATATCTTACTTTGATAGTACTTAGCCAGTTACAATGGACATATTAAAATAAATTACATACGTAAGTTATTTTTCCACCGTAAATTCTTATGTGAATAGAAGAAAAACTTGCTATCACATTTCAACATACAGGCTTGAGACTATCAGCGTCGAATTGATGGCATGTTTAAAATTGGTTAAGGGCTTGTATTTTTGCCCTCGATTTTAGTCTGAGATTAAGTTAATGTTCAGGCTGTGTTACTATTCTGACGAAAGAAACGAATAAGAAATCAAATACCGATTGAGCCACTATTAGCGTAAAGGAAACGCAGGAGGGTGTTAATTGTAAAGTGATGTTTTTGTAAATTGGTGTTAACATAAAGTTGAAATTACGCTAAAAACTCCAGGGACAGGAAACTTATAATAAATATATTTTTTATATTTGTCCTGGCATAATATTGCTAAATATCTATCACTGAAGTTTCGAATAGGTATTCATTTTTACCTCCATATCTATATTATAATTTAATCTGAAGGCTATAAAAAATATTCTACAAATTATTTAGTTATTACATTATTAGTGGGATAGGGGCATCATTAATGTGCTCTAGCATACGTGTGATGTACAACATGTTATCTACGATCGCTTGGATAAGGAAAAGAGATTAAAAACCAATTTTTACAAAAAAATTCAGATTTGGCATTTAAATAATTATGACATCCGTTAAAAATCACTTAAACATTTTCATACCAAATCAAAGTAACATGATGGATGAAATTTGTTAAAACCATAGTAACAATCCGGTTGTTTTAAATAACGCTTAGTTTTGTGATTTTCTCGTCGCGTTGTGCGTTATTTACGTCGAAAGTCTTATTAATATTTATAATAACAAATAATTATTGCATTTTTTCTAGTTTCAATAAATGTCTACTTCTTCGTTTATAATTTTTCAAAATCAAAATGAGTTATGTAATGAGTTCATTACATAACAGTGATGTAATTAGTTCATTACATAACAGTGATGTAATGAGTCAATTACACAACGATCATGTAATAGAGCGCATTACATAACTCAAAATAGTTCAATGAACCCCATATTACAGCACGGTCTTAGATAAAGCATACTACCTTATAGTATTCTATCGAAAGTAATTACAATTCTCATATATACATCTTTTACTTTTCCGCACTCCACTATACGCGGAAAAGTAATGTAATCGTGTAAAGAAAAGGTGAAAAGACAAAATTTTTTTTTAGATTTATTTTTCGTTTTTTAAAAACAATGGTTTTTAAAAAAATTTTGCTGTGTCGTTATCGTTGTCGTCGGCATTTATTTTTGTTAGCACGATAGCTCAACTAAATCGTGTCGGATCGATCGGATATTAACTGATTCTGATTGGGAATCAGTTAATGAATGGGTCATTAGAAAGTACAATGGTGGACTATTTGTTGTAGAAATTTGTTTTGTTAGCACGACCACTCAATTAAATCGTGTCGGATAGATCGGGTTTCGACTGATTCTGATTAGGGACATCTACCAGACGACATCTATTGATTTTGAGGTGCATAGGACACACCCCACCCTGTCCATGAGTCATGAAAAAGCACAATGATGGACTATTTGAAAAAAGGAAAACTGTCGCATAAAAGCACATATTCTGCATTTATGTGTTGGTTTATTTTTTCTCCGCCACTCAATTTCGAGATAGATATGTTCTACGTGCAGAAAAGTTTGTTTTAAGGTTTTAAAACTGTTTATTTATACCAAAGTTTAGCTAATTTTACAATAAAACTTACATTTTATCAAAATACCTTGTTACAACTCATATCAAATTAAATCAAATCAAATATCAACAATCATTGTTTAGTTAAATTTAATACATATTGTATTTAATGAATGGTATATACATATATATATATATATATATATATATATATATATATATATATATATATATATATATATATATATATATAAGATATAGTTATAGAATGGACTAAAATGTGATATTTTCGAATCTCCTTATATATAAAAATGTGTCTTCTCGCAATTGGTTCCGCCGTTAGGGCGGCGATTAAATCCACTTATTATTTCTTCCACGTATGTACTTCTAATTCCGCAAAAAAGTCACATCGTAGGGAAAAAGGCTATCTCATCAAATAAATCATGTAATATGATATAAAAGCCGGGCACGTTAGGTTCAAGAAACGGTACACAATAATAATTTGAAAAGTTAAAAAACCACCACGTACGGCGAACATAAAATATAGAAGGCGAAATAAATGATCCTTCCGTCTCAGGCCCCATTTGTTCCATATTATTGCGTATTTTGTCCACACCAGGAAACAAAAAGTAGAAAAACATTTGTCACAGCGTTTAATTTATTTTTCTATGGCGCGCACTTAATTAGAGGGCATTGTATTTTTTTGCTCGAACGGGAAACGTCTCGGCCTTCCGCCCAAATCCAATAAGTCAGAGCTGACTGACTTCCAGGACACCCTCGCATTATTGGGGATTTTCTTCGGTACATATTTTATTTCAATATCATATTGATATAGTATTTGTTATACACAAGTAATTCTATACGAATCTTATACCATTATTACTATTTCTTGTACAGTTTTTACTAGTGCATATTTTTTGTAACATACGAGGTCTGGCTAAAGATAAACCGGACTGAGTATCATACAAATATTTATTTAGTGTTTAATGCATTTTAAGAGTGATTACCTTCTATTCTCTCCGCTTCTTGATCTACATACCGCTCCATACGAATTTTCCATTGGGAAACAAAATGTTTCAAGTCTTCAGATGAAAAATTTTTCAGAAGGTTTGCTGTTTTCTCTTTTACCTCATCCAATGATGAAAATGTGTTCTCTTGAGTTCAGTTTTAATTTTCGGGAAAAGGAAAAAATCACATGGGGCTAGATCTGGAAAATACGGTGGGTATTGGAGGAGAGAAATATTTCTTTTTGCCAGAAGTTGCTTAATCGAGAAAGCATTGTGAGCTGGGGCGTTGTCTTAATGAACCCCCCCCTTTCGGCCATAAATCAGGCCATTTATTCCTCGCTCGTTCTCAAAGAGTTTTCAGAACTTCCAAATAGTAAATTTTGTTCACTATTTGTCTAAGGATTTAACACTTTGAAAATTATAAGAACTTATGAAAAACGTAGTACAATTTGCTCATCGTTTCATAATATATTTATAAAATATAGATTTATTTTATCCCATGGTATTGTATTCGACAAAATAAAAAAAATCTATAAAAAAGTTGTTTCGTTCAGCTACTTTGTTGGCTTGTTTTTAATTTGTAAAATAACATAGGAGCCCATCAAATTTCTTTTCGAAAGGTTTAATTAAATATGTTTTTTATGTTGTTCTGTTTTAAAATCAGAATAATAAATAATGATTGCATGATTGGGGACTATTCCTATTCTTAGAATGGGAAGAAGCTCATCTAATGCTAAATAAATATTCGTTCATCGACATATATCTACTGAAATAAATTCAAGCAGTTTCATTGAAATGGTAATTCTACATAAATTGCGTGGTTTATCACAAATGCTCCTTATTATTTTTTTTTTTTCTAATTTATCTATCGGGGTTACTTTGGTATCTTATTCAATCAAAAGTAGTAGGTACTGAGTATGCATAAATGGATAAAGTTTTTATTATGTTTGTATTTTATTGAATGTTGAAAAAAATGCAGTACCTATATGTGAAGGAAAATTCGTGACATAAATAAAATAGATGGTTTGATCAATTTAGAGCCGTATAGATTTCATATTATAATAATAGTATCAGATTTTATCAATTCGAGTACGTTATAAATAAAATTGTCAACATTATCTACAAATTGTTGTTAACTACCATATACGCAAAACTAACAGATATTCCTGGAAAGGGGCTGGAGATTATTAGTCACGACAAATTTGAGGAAGATACATATAATATCAACGATGTATTTTTTTAAAACGGTATATCGTCCATTTCAATACCAATTAAAAATAAATTTAATGATATATTTTTTAAAGATACATTTAATAATATAATGTTTTATCTATTGATTTTTGTTAGTTCTCAACAAATTGACAAATAATTGTAATTTGATTATTATTCTCTAAAACATGTCATATAAGATGGGGCATAGGAACCTGATGATTTTTAATTGGTGATTACATTCGATTGCGTAAACTGACAATGTCCAGTGTAAAGGAGGAGGGAGCTGACCTATTCCAGCTGAATTGTGAATCAGTTATCGAAACTCACTGTTGACAATTTAGTATACATTTCGAAGTTCTATATTTTTCTTAGAAATAACACCATAAAGTTATGCGTGCATAGTTTTCGAAAGAATGATTCTGCTTTAAAGAAAAAGCCACTGAGTCCTATTCCTTCAGTGTGAGAGGCAACTCTAGAGGCCATCCCAAATGTGAGAACAGAAATCCAAAAAATCAACTTTGTTCAGTCCAGAGCCACAATGTCTTACAAATTTCAAGCTGATGCATCCGTGCAATTTTGCATGAGGATTTTCATACAATATGTATTAAATAATTTAGTATTATGAGTACAAAAACTAAAAATAAAAACCACTTTAAATTCCAAAAAGTAGAAAACTTAAAAACAATTTTTGTATAGCGTTCTTCATTTAGAACTATAGGATTTGAATTATGCTCCTGTTCTATCAAAGATAGGGCATCAACATTTAACGACTGGCGTCTACAAACCATACGATGTCAACGTGCCGTAATTAACAGTTCAACAACGAATAGTTTGAGAAACAAGTCCAAATGACAAACACAGACATATTGACGTCGCATGAATTGTAGATGACAGTCGTTAAATATTGACGCCCTATCTTTGACAGAACACAAATGGCGTGCAATTCAAATTCTATAGTTCTCACTGAGACACTCTATATTTCTATTTTAAATAGCACTTATAAAAAGTGGAAGGAAGACATACAATTTATTCTATTAAATTTCACTAGTTTTTAGAAGATAATACGATAAGATATAATACTTCATATTGTTGTAGTAACGATTTTTCCGTTTACTTTCTTAGAACACTGGTCTCATCACTGGCAACATCTAATGGATAGGTCTAGATCATGTGTGACATATTTTCTCTGTAACATACTCGGCGAAGTCTTTACACTTCCGCACACGCACTAATAGCCCTATTGACCCAATTGTGAATGGTGTTTCTTTGTTTCAGTTGCATACGTGAATCTGGGAGCAGCATTAATTGCTTCCGGCAGATGTCAAGAGGCCGTTTCAATTCTTCGGCAGGGCTCTCGACTGGATGGTACTGGTCTAAAGGACCGTAAAGAACACGAGTCGGCCAAAGTGTCGGCACTTCTTCAGCTCGGCGCCCTCTACTCCGATCAAGGACGCCTGCAGAGGGCGCTCGCAGCGTACAGGGAGGCGGCGCACTCCTTGCCGGAACATTACCCCCGCCAGGTAAGAGTAAGGGAGAATACCTTTGATAAATAAATTTTCATTAAGCGTCAGTGCCACGTAAAGGGTAAGTCTTCTGGAAATACGCACTGTATTTCCAGAAGATGTACATAGTTTATAAAGTAAAACTCTTACAATTTCAGGATATATTTATGAATTATATTATCAAATGAGTTTACTGATTCATGTAAAATTGCTGAGACAAACACAAAGAAATAAAGAAGTGCAGTTTATGAGATACCACATGGCACAGTTTTTGCTATATTCTTGTACCTCGTATGGTCCCGACTGAAGTTGCAAATATTATTATATCGCTTATAGTATCGAAATAATACTAAGATCTCAGGATAAATTTAATCCGAAATTATTTTTACAATTAATTCGAATTATTAGAGTTATAACAGTGTAAAGTAGCTAACAATTGTTCGGTACTTTTGTCAATTTATCATGTAAGATTCAAGGACAAGATGTTTCGATTAGATTATTAATAGCACATAAAAAATTTAATAATGTTGAACTTAATGTGTGGTTTCAAAATCATGTATCTTAAAGTCAAAATAAACTTTTTTATATCTACAAAATATATCATACTCTTAAACCATATTCTACTTCGTACATTTTATTTTTATATTTTTTTCGAAAACAGTGTAACACATTTGGTAAAATATTATTGAATATCTATCCTCCCTCTGCTGATTTTGACTGCGAATTCAAAGTTATCTTCTAATTCTCTTCAGTCCACCATAAAGACTATAAACGAACTAAAATTACATTAAGCATGTCAGGACAATTCCTTTGGTCGCGTTTCGGAATTTTTCACGTACGGAGCTGTTTTTTCAGCAACAATAGCTACTTTTAATAAGGCACTTTTTACTCTACTAACTCTGGTTCTAATTGTAGTAGATATTACAGGTGAAACTCAAATTAGATGAGAAGGCAATAAACCAATTGCGCAGTGTCAATAATAATATTTTAACTTTGTAAAATTGCAGCCTGTCAATCAATAAAACATTTTCAATGGTCCAGTTTAGCCAAAGTCAGGGTCCTATACCCAAGGTCCTTTAGCCAGGGTTGCAATTTTCTATAATTATGACGTTTTATGTTTTACACATTTATTATAAAATCTGGTGATAATGACGATGATAATTTAAGACAATATCGGTACAGCTCATCATGAATAGGAACGAGTCTCAAAACTGAGATATCGGACCGGCCACGAGGTGCGCAGGAAATAGCCTGGTTTTTACTCAGTCGAATTGGGACTTCTACAGAGTGAATATCGATGAATATATATTTAATGTGAATGTACACAGAGTTCGATATAGCTGAGCCTAAAGCGCATCCTTTTACCTCCGAAAGTTGCCTCACTCTCTCTTCTACGCAAACCTACAGAATATCATCTTACTCTTTCCTGTTCTTGATGAGCATTACGTATAAAATTAGTGAGTAAATCATCAAGTCGATTCAAAATGTCTCTATCTATATCAAAATAGTTTCAAAAACTATTCCAATAGTATTCTAATCTTATAAATGTTCGAATTGCTTTAGCATATTTAAATTTAAACAGCTCAGTTTTTCTTTCATCGCATTAGTTATTTTAATTTTAGTTCATTACTTTATAAAGATTACATCGTACTTTATAATAAATATATTTCTTTTATATAACGGCTCCGTCTTTGCTTTCTCTGATTACTCCACCTCTGAAACTGATGCTAATAACTATAGTTGTTCAAGCCTTATCTAAACAAACAAAAAACAGTCCAAATAATCCAGGTATAAGAATCGGATAAAGGTTATTCGCGAAAAGAGCAAAATGGTTCACAATGTCCAAAAAAAAAGCTACAAATTGGTTTGCACAAGAAATAAATCAATCTCTCCATAGCGTTTAATATAATAATTATTTTTTTCACTAATGTTGCGTCATAAATATACAATTTACAGTAAATCACAATATTTATTTGCGGAAATAAATGTTTTCAGAGGGTTTAAGTACCTACACCTTTTTAAGTCTTCAGCTTTTGACCTATTACGTGTTACTTTCCCGTATTTGCGTGGCATTCGCCCACGCAAAAACTCATATCAGCCATCCTGCTAAATATCTAATTGTCCTAAACTTAAAACGTGTGGAATCCATTAATATAATTAAACGCATTTTGATGGAAAATCGATATCGTCATTAGGTTAATGAACGGCATTGTTCCACATTTGCCTTAAACTACTAAAACACATCCCAACGGAAACTCGCGAAGGTCACCAGCCAAGGTGAGGATTAATAAGTAAGCACCGAATATAATTCAGTCATTGTTTACCCCCATAAAAGTGGGCATGTAACATGCTTTGTTGCACGCTCCCCCTGCATTAGGAATTCGGTTACGGGAAAGAACAAAACAGAACGGTTTTAATGAGAAGCGAGCGCGACGTGAAATCGATAATTCTCGTTCTCCAAAGCTTAAAATAAAACAAAAATGGATGATTAGATGTCAACGTCACATTTTAAAGTTAAATTCCCAGTGGGATCAACAAATGAGGCAACAGAGGGACAAAGAAATTAATTTCATCCGGAAAACAATATTTATTAACTAAATATTGCGTTAACCTACTTAATATACATTTTATATCACTTTTTATTTATTTCACTTTTTAAAAACTATTTATTTTCAATTTACGATTTTAACACATAATTATGTCGAAAAAGGAGTAACCAGTTTTTATACTTTAAACTTGAAAACTTATTCGACGTTTACTTGACGACTAATTGAGGATTACTGATGTACTGAAGTTACTGATTACTGAAGCTACTAATGGTTGTTTCTCTATTTAAAACATTTCTGTTGCTGAGGCGGCAGGAATGTTCCAAGAAGTGTTTTTTTCGAAAGCTTTTTGCAAGTCGGAATAAATGCGATAAAATACAATGTAATTTCATGATAAGCACAAAAAGGTTTTGCTTTTCCGCATTCAACTATACTAGCGGAAAAGTAATGTAATCGTGCAAAGAAAAATGAAAAAAAAATAGTTTTTCGTTTATTTTTCGTTTTTCGGTCTAAAAACCAAAAAGAAAAATGGTTTGGAAAAAAAAAATTTGTTTATGTGTGTGTATCGTTGTCGTCGTTATCGTCGGCATTAAAATTTCTTGTTCGCACGATAATCACCTAAACTAAACTAAAATAAATCAACTAAATCGTGTCGGATCGATCGGGTTTTGACTGATTCTTATCGGGGACATCCCCCAAATGACACCTATTGATTTTGAGGTGGATAGAGCTGTTCATGTGTCATGAGAAAGCACGATGGTGGACTATTTGAAAAAAGTAAAACTATCGCATAAAACACATATTCTGCATTTATGTGTTGATTTATTTTTTCTCAGCCACTCAATTTCAAGATTGAGATGTTCTATGTGTGGAAAAGTTCGTTTTAAAGTTTTAAAACTGTTTATTTAGTTACGCGATAATCGCAATGCCTTTGGTATACTCTTTTCTGGACATAACATTCTGTATGCGAACGGCCTGTTACAATGTATATTACAATATTATGCAGTATGTACTATTCTAAGTCTTTATCTAACAATAAGAGATGATTCTATGTAACATACATATAATGAATATCAAGTGGACTTACACAAGAGAATTGTCCTATCGAATTTATTCCTCATTAGGAATATCAGGCATGAGAATTGCATAACGTGATTTCATCCTTATTGGGATTCATCAGTGCAGCGTATTCGATACCTGATATCCTGTGAAAATTAGGCCTCGGATCTAGGACTTTAGAAGCAAACATACAAGCAGTATAGCACTATCCCATCTGCTTGCTGAATGGCGAAACAACCCTTTGTATCCGATGCCTAGGACACCTTTATCTATGAGTCTCTGCCGAACTCCTACACATAAAAACCTAATGAGTAAAGCTGTGAACGAGCGCTGCATACCATTGGCGCTTCATGTGGGGGCATGAATATTTTTATGGCAATGAACGTCCATTTATTAACTCTACAAATCTTAGCTATTCCTAATAAAATTCCTGTTTATTATAAAATTTTTATTAGATTGTAAACAATGTATGATAGTTCACCGAGATAACTTTCTTTTAATTTCTAAATAGTTTCAACGTAACAGTGGGATGATAATGCTGAAATGAGATGAGTGGTCGATGAATCGTAATCGAGGGGGATCAGCAATGTACTTTTCACGGCCGTAGAGTCATAGTTGATCTTGATGTGTCGATCGAGGTATACGTACGGTCTCTGCTGTGTTAGTTGAAACGTTTTAATTTAATAGTAGAAGCTAGCACGTGCCAAAAAAAACTAGTCGTACCAACTATAAAGGAGTGTATGGTGCAATAGAGAAATTATAAAATAGTGCGTTAGCGTTAGCGGAGTCCCTTCAGATGGAAAACCAAGTAAATTCACTACTACATGCTATAGATGATGCAAAAAAATAAGCGCGTCACACAAAAGTTCGAAAGTGTATTAAAGAAGGACACTGATATTAACAGACTAAGACAAGTCTGTGATGATACTGCTAATAGTGATAGTGCATCTACAGATCCGTTAAGTGAGTGCAAAGAGTATTTTACGTATGCCTCAGTTACATCAGTAGATGCCGAATGGTAGTTCTCTAAATATAAGAACATACTTTCACAACAACGGATCGTATCCAGTTCGTCATGATGGTAATGATGCTAGTTCATCAAAGTATTTAAGAGGGTAATTACGTAAGGTGTTATGTTTACCTGTAACAGTTTAGTGTGTTTGTTACCAAGTAATTTGTATTATCATTTTATTACTCTTGTTACGATGCGTACGTCTATGGCGCACAGCATATATCCCACAGCCTAACTCATGAAGGTTAAATTCTACAAGCGCTTAAGTCTATAGGAGTGTAAATTCCATAAGAGATTCGACAGATATTTTTTGCGGTAAATAAAGATGTCTTGAGTACTCTGGAATCATTCAAAAGTGAGCATTCTAAAGTGAAGGAGAAAATTAATAAAAAAATATCTGTTCTCGTTGATTTTATGTCACAAAGTCGTAAATTTGTTAAATAGTGTTGTTTAACGTCGCAAATTTACGTTTCCCATTTGTATATTTTCGACTACACAACGATTTCGATTGAAGAGTAAGTTAAAGTGAGCTAATAGATCCTAGGAACAGCACATTGGATTAAAAATTGATCGGGAAATTTTCTTACCATATACGCGATACGATATTGATTTTAATTCGAATAGCTTAAGTCCTAGATACCGTTCGGGAACCCTCATTAAATCTGGAACACTAGGAAAGTTCTGTAACATTGTTTGCTCGGCTCCCAGACAAAATCGAACAAATGAACCTTCTATTCAGAATTTCATTTCCATCCAGCCCAAGTGTACAACAGTGACGTGATAACTAAACTTGAACAAGTTCCGACCAAACAGTGAGATTCGTCTAATCGTCGTAGAGGCTCTTTGTCCCAGGATTAAAATGGATTTTGACGTCTACAGCAAGGCGGCAATAGATATGACAAATTGGGGATAAACCTGATCACACATTTAGGTCACAATACGGATTGAGGGACAGCCAGCGGTCATTTGTCTGTAACAAGCCATATTTCAGGATTACCTAAGGCGAGGTCCTGGCGGAATATTGACTGACCGAGGTTAGGTCCCAATCGAAACGTTAAGGAATACTCAAAATACTCTCAAGGATCTGTTAAATCTTAAATATCATAGATAATCATAATAATATAATAATAGGACTTATTTATAATGCAATGTTTTTAAAAAATCGCTTTAAATATACAGTGCTTTCAGTATAAAGTAATGAATAAATTGGTTAATAATTCAAGAAATTTCAATTGAAGAACTTTTGGCACAAATTCTTGGACACGTAAAATATTATATTTAGTTGGACATTTTTTTAAATATAATTAATACATACACGGTGATTCGTATAAGAGGTATGACGTTTTTTAAAGAGAACATTTTTTCACATACGATACATAATAATTACATCAGATAATAGAAATAAAAATAAATGATTGTGTAATTTCAAAATACAAAATTCAATGGCAATTATTATCTAAAGAATCAGCTACAATAAATATTCAAACCGTGCACCGTTGACTGTCTGGCAACAGCTCTAGCGACCAATAATGTTTTTTTTGCCGTCAGATAAAATTTGAAATCGGACTTCGTTAAATGGTTTCTTTTTGGTGTGGAATTATTTCTTTAAAGAAAACATTTCTTGTCTTTTGTTTTGCAAGAGCAATATGTTTGAAGTATTTGTTGAGTAGTAACTACGTCATTTTGTAAAAAATGTTTAAATTATCTGAATTAAGAATAATTGAAATTCTTTGCATGATCAGACTTGGAGAGAGGATGCACATCTAAAGGTAAATAGTTGAACTTCTCAATGTAATTCATCCTTATACACAACCTATTAGCCAGTAGTAAGCAATGTTGAGTTTAAATAACAGTGAATTTGCCGACCTTTATCTGGTCGGCCCTCACAATCAGAAGACGATCAGCTAATGCATGCAAGAAAATCAGCACTCAATACTTGACCAATTGTATATTGTTTTAATATGGCCGCATTTACAGTACACAAAACTTTGAGAAAAGCATAGCACTATCTTTATAAAAGAGGCCCTAGACGATCAATCATTTTGATCAAAAGATTGCATCAATCGATTGAGTCAAGCGCGATTGATTGTCTAGAAACCCGTTTGACGCTTGGCAATTTTCACAATTTATTTACAATTTTCTGAAAAAGTCTCGCAACCAAAAGGAACAACCACCCTCGACGGAAATTCCAGTACGAATAAGTTTTAATTAAAAGGTTGAAGGCTGATTGACGGGTTGTTTGATGCGCGCGTCAATGGACTGACTCAATTTTTTGATCGAAAAATTGATCGTCTGGGGCCATTTTAAGGTATTGTTTGTCCACGAGCTGTCTGAAGTCGACTTTGATAGGCATAATCAATTCAGTGGGCAAGTACAACAGCTATGCAATAATGATCATAATTTCGTAAGAAACATAATTTTTTCTGACAGCTACCTTTAGTTTGAACAGCCATGTAAATTGGCATAACTGCCGTTATTAGGTTACCGAGAATCCTGGATAGATGATGGAGTATCGTAGTTAGAATCCAGGAAGTGAATGTGTGGTGAGACATAGTCAACGGAACAATTCTGTGTCAAATTGTTAATAAAATGTTGGATAAATTTAAGCAACTTTTTTGTAATATAAGCATAAAAATTAATTTTCTGGGTGCTCATCTGGACTACTTTCGAGACAATTTTGGCGCTGTTATTGCTGGATGATGAGAGGAGAATATCCAACGAATTAATTTATTCTGATTATTCAGTTGATCAAAAACCTTACGTGAGATGCAAAGACGGAAGGTAGATATGAAATTACCTTAAATAACTCATTTATAATTTATTTATTAAACCCAAATAAACTTTCAAAATGTTAAAATATGCGAGACTGTGTAATTACTAACAGATTCACTTTCCTATTCATCCAAAATCCTTATAATTTAATCGATTTATGAGATCTTTACAACTATATGGACATATGCATGGTCCCACATAAGTACCTATGGAATAACGACTGTAATTTTTTAATTATTTAATTTATACATTAATATTTTCAATAAATGTTTTTGAACTAGTTTAGCTATATTAATAAACTTAAAAGTTATTACGATAGGAAATTATAAACTGAAACTTGAATGCACTTAGATTCGTTGTTATTTTTCACAATATGCTCTTTGTCCATTTTCCATAATATTAACATTTCTCAATATATAATGAAAACAAGCCACGATTTTGTAAAACGTCTAAACGTTGTCAATTCGGAGCCGTATTGAGTAGAAGCGACTTCGGAGGATATCTGCGCAACAAGCATTTCTACTTCCGTGATGACAAATAAATTAAATTAAACGGATAGGGAGTATAACGAGTGGCGTAATAATGGTTATTACATTTTGTTGAGATATGAGGAGCATTTGGAGTTAAGCGGAACCTCCGTGCACTTAGCGTGATTATCAGTAAGCATGGCATTTTTCAGGGACTCATCTGTTGGAAAGCCAGGCCAGATGGTCATCTGCGCATCTCCTAAGATGAACGTAGGAAGTTCTCCTGAAAATTACTCTTTTGTTTTAGAGTTATGAAAATCCCCGTGTTGCATTATTTACTTCAATATTAACGTAAGAAAATTAGAAAACAAGAATGAAATTATTTTGCTAATGGTAACACAGTAATCATAACTACTTCTGTTTCGTCCGTCTGTCACTTTAACTTTAATGGCATAATAATAATGTACTTTTAAACATCCCTAGAACACTATGAAAACTGTGAAAACCACCGCCCTTTGATATTTTGATACAGTATCCATACTCATAATATATAACGTATTTGACATAAATGAAATTCATTTTAAAATAATATTGTTCTTATAATTATGATGATGATTAAATGTTTTCCTAGGACAAAGTGACATTTATATTATTTTAGCAAGAATTAACAAAATTAAAACGTTACCTGCAGTTCCTCCATCGAAACTTATAAAAAAGAATCATTATATCCAGACAAGTCTACACACATTGTATGCACGAGTATTTTAATTTCTTGACTGACGACTTACTTATTTTACTTGTCTTGAGATAAACTATCTTATTCTCATCTTGTCTTTTCTAATCTTTGGCTGGAGTGGCATTACAGTCTACCGCAATGGTATTAGTCCACCCACTCGATGTTCGTGACCTCCCGTGTGTATGAGTTTAATTATTTCGGTGCTTGATTCTGTTCTTGAGTTTTGTTATAGAATGTTTCTTTCATTGTACATTTAACTTTAAAGAATATGCATTTTAAATGCTTGTGTGTACAGTGTTGAAGTTTATTTCGTTTTACACGAAATAGTAAAAACTTGCTTTAGGAAACTGAATTTTATTATTGTTTATTTAATTATTATTTGACGTTTTTATTTGAATACTATATAATTAATGTGTTTTTTCTGTAGAATATTTAGTGTAGTTGCTATTTTTATATATTTTTGTTTGTGGGTATAAAAGGATCGATATGAAAGGAGGGGGTAGAAGTGGGATTGAATTTCGGTCGGGGTTATAGTTGGAGGAAATTTGGTTATAGGAGGCTCGTAGACTGTCTCGTTATTTTAGTAATAGTGTGTCTCATACAGCTATTTGTGTTTGTGTGGGAGTGCTTCGTATACGTTTTCATTATTGCATTAGAGATGTTTGTATATATGATTGTTGTAAAATCTCTGTGATATTTATTTTATGTAGTATTTGATTGGCGTGATGTAAATGTTGGCGTGGATTCTTTGCATGTTTGTGTATTTGTTCACATTTGCTAGTAGTCGCCATGATTTATTTTAGGTCGTTTGTACTTTTCTGCATTAGGTGTTAGATATATTGTGTCATATAGGACATGTACTATTAATTTCATCGCTATTTGCCGAATAAAAACTCTCTTATCTTGTCGATAAATAGAACAGTCTACCTGATACTAGCCATAAAAGCAAGCCACGGTTTGGGTGTTTTGAGATTTTCTACTTGGCAAATAGCTATGAAATAAACTATATACGTATAGTTCTAAATATTGCTTTATAAGTATTTTGTTGTTTTGTTACTTCGCAGCACCATGGTACATTCGCAATGAAGACACCTGTCGCGACGTGAAGATGCCTATAGTTTAAGATGAGATCAAGGGGTTAGCATGTAAACATCAGAAAAAATTAATGAACCCCGATAATATTTAGACAATGTCACTACTCGACACCAAAAGACTTATACGACGGCTAAAGCGACTAAAACCAATAGAAATTAGTGTAATGACAGTAAAAGTGCCGAGGAATTCTGAGTGTATGTCTACACATGAACACAATGCTTAGTTTTATGTGGAATGTGTAACTGGACACCCATCTACTAAACATCTTCTGAAGTCTAGATATTAGGAAAATATCGTTAGATATATTTAATCTAGTTATATTTTCATGGCCTTCAGGGCGCTTTTCTAAAAAAAAAAAAACAAAAAAAAAAAACACGAATGGCTGAAGTTCAGGAATAGCTCACATTTTTCTTTGACAATACTTTCAAATTATACTCATATTTCCTTCAACAAAAAGTTGCTAATTATGTAGCTATACCAACTTTCAAAATACGAATATTTGAAATACTACAACAGATTCCGTTCAGTCTCATCTCATTAGAAATAAGGCAGAACGAACAAGGAAATCATCAAATTTCTCCAAAGAAGCGGGTTATATTATAAAATATGAGCTTTGAAAAACACATGGGAATCAGCTAACGACCTATATATCGAGGCCGCCTTAAAGAAAAAGTCATAAAAAAGCGGAAAAGAATTACGATTACATTAAAAGAAACGTTTGCTTTAAAACTGATTCTCTCGTACCATTAGCGAGTTATAATAAAATACCTATATAGCTTTTTGTACTTCTATAATAAAAACAAATTATAATTGTATTCCATTTAAGAGTTCAGAATCTCCCCTTGTTAAAAATAGAATCATATTAATTACAAATCCTTATCCAATATGAAAAGAGTTCTCCAAAATTGAACAATTTATAGTAAATATTTCATGGACATTAACTTTAGGATAACTAGAATATACCGGGTTTCAGTGCAGTTTCTGGCACAATTTTATAGGGTAGTGACCCCACGTAAATGGGTAGTGGCCTAAAACTTAGATTGTAAACCCAACGCCACTGAGTCGAGTCAATGAACAGTACAACTGGTGTTTCTATTCCGTGCCCTGTCTGTTATGGTTTTAAACTAATATCTTCCGTTCATTTTCTACCATTTTCTCTCTGATTTTACAACACAGATTTGAGAATGTCAGTTTCAATTTATTGGTAGGTATATTTAAAATTGGTTAAGGGATTGTATTTTTGACCTCACAAATTTTTTAAATCCAAAATTAATTTAACCGACTATGTCTCTATTCTGATGATCTGAAGATAAACGAATAATAATCCATCAATTAAATCAATTTAATAATGAAACCATGACCTACTCACTGAATGCAATGCAATGCGTATATTGTATGAACGTTGACATTAGCGTAAGGAAGAGGTATTAATCACTCTTTTTACTGCTTGGGGCGCTTTAGCTATTTTTTTTATTGCTTAGTACCTAAAATGTGTATACATAAAGTTCTGCCAGAAACTATTTTCTAACCCCCTACTTTCTTTCAAGGTTAAGTTTCACGTTTTATTAATGTACCTTTAATTAGAAATGTTTCTATTTATCACTTTAGTTACGCTTTAGCGATTACGAAGGAACTGTAACCTTAATGGGTTTTTCATTCCACCTAAAGTTATGAACAATAGTTTTCACTTCATTTGTTTGTTTTACTTTTGTAATTAAATTAATCAATCGATATTTATAAACAGCGAAGTCAGCAATATATTATAAGACATGCCATTGGGGTATTGTCGCATTGTTTGGTTTAATTAAATATTTCATGTACTAGTTAATTAGATTCGCGTTAACTCATTACCGATTCATCGATAACGGTTTAAATATTGTTGGGGTTAAATTGACCGCTAATATGTTACACAAGAATAATGTACCCTATTTTGCGTATGCGCCCGAAATACTAATGTGTTTCGCTATAACCGAAATCAAAAATCACAATTGTACCGGGTCAGGTAATTTTGAAGGTTTTATAGGAAATCTCGTTAATCTTATGAGGTATGGCGGAATGAACCCCCGCCCTCTGATTCTGGATCCCTCTTTTTCCATGAAAACAAAATGGTGCAAACTAGGATTGGTTATCTCTTTTTGTTTCTGATTTACAAACCAAAATCCATTTTTTCATGAGTTTTTAATACATGTCGCTAACTCACTTGTTTGTAGCACTAGAGAAAAGTTATTAACATATTTTAAGACATTTTTTTGAGTAGAATAAGGTGCCCTTAAAATATTTTTATTATCGTTCGAGTTATAACGCGTACTTTTTATTTTTTAACGTCGTACTTGGCTGTGATCTTGATTTTTGATTACATGTGATTCGAACAGTTGAAATTGAAGTTGGAATTGAATTTGATAAAGAAAATAGCTGCAAATCGTCTGTAAATACCTTAATTTTCGAGTGTTTACAATATAAAGAAATTACAGCAGTCTCACAATGGAACCTTGTGGAATACTGAATATTCCTAATGCGATATTGTGGACTCAAATAAAAATAAACCATAACTTCTGCAAAGAGGAGCACTCCTGTTATATGTTTCAAATTAACGATGCCAGTCGCTAAGATATACAGTGAAGAAATGTGGAGCAAATCACAATCACAATATTCGAATTTGGAAAGTAATATATAGTTGACAATAGCTTTATAAAATCAAAAAATCTTTAAAACTGTAACTATACGATCAAGAACGAAAAAATAATATATAAGTATCGTTTAGAACCGAGGTTGTTATTATACCCATTCCAAAAACATACTTATTCATGTTATTCAATCAGTAACTTTCTCTTAAAGCTTTGAAAAAGAAAATTAATAACAAGTATTCTGCTCGCATAAAAAATATTGACTGAAGATAATTCGGGTCATGGTGATTCCACCTTTCCAGAAGACTCTAGAATTTTATAATTGTTTTACTTTCGTATGAGCTCCAAATTTGTCAGAGAAGTCAAAAAAATTATCAGAGTTGGAAATTGCCTCAGTAATTACTAACGCCGGTAAAATATAGGAAACACAACAGATAAAATTGAAGACAACTAAAGGTCGGGAATTTATGGAATCAGTTGTTAATATTGTAGTTAAAATTTATTAGATAAACTAAGGTAGTAATATTGTAAGTTCTTAGAATATGGAAAATTAGAGAAACCTTCTCAACAAAAATCGCTATGCTCAACATAATTTCTAAAACAATCGTAGAATAGATTCCAGTAACTCAATGTTAGTTTACTTATATACAATACATACTACTCGTTAACAATAGGAAATATATGATATTCTATAGGTATGCGTAGAAGAAAGAGTGAGGCAGCATTCGAAGGGAAAATGATGCACTTTACAAGCGGCCAGATTGAACTCTGTGTACATATATATCCATCGATATTCACTCTGCGAAGGCTTCAATGCGATTGGGTAAAGACCAGGCTATTTACTGAACACCTTGTGAGCGGTCGGATATCGCAGTTTTGAGACTTCCTCCTATTCCTGAAAACCTGTACATAGTATTTCTCTATGTATACACCATACATACCACCAAGAATAATTTCAAAGATACCTGTTTTACTGCAATATTTGTTTACAAGTAGTTTCCTAATTCGTGTTGGACACAAAGGAAGCAAGGCCATTTTATGCCACGATGCATCAGCAGACTTCACAAAGGTTAAAGCATTCGGATCCATGCTTGAATGGAATGGGATGTATTTAACTGAATGTTAACGTTGCAAATTGTTGTACCAGAATGCAAAAGAAAATAGTACGGTAATCATAAAATCGTAAAATGCTTCTTTAAAATTACGTTCAAGACAAATGTCTTTAAGATCTAGAAAACTAATTTAAATTGTTTTTCGATCAGAAAATTTCAACGATAGCTGTTGGCAAGCTTCTAGCTAAATTATGCAAAATGACGCCGATTAATAAACGAACCAAAAACTTAAATACACTATTATAGCTACAGCTATATTTGCTTATCAATCTTCAGTCCCATTTAAGGAGTAAAGTAGGAATGGGCACGGGATACTACAAAAGTCAACCTTAAGAAAGTCGTCTTAGGCAACCATCCTTGATTTGAGAAAATTTTGTATGGTGATAGATAGAACAGAACATTAAAAATAAGTATAACGATCCTTAAAGCAGTTTCCCCTTAAATTTTGAAAACGCATACGAGGGGGTGCCCAAAAGAACTGATGAACTGATGTTGTGGTGGGCGGAGTTTTTGTAGTATCGCGTTCTGCCGCTAGGAGCATATAGACTGTTCACTAGAATCAGCCATTGCAAAAACGATGAGCGCACAAAACAACTTTCACTAAAAAAAATCACACAAGCCGAACGGAACCTTCTTTAGCGAGTACGCTGGGCTCACTGACTTGGAAATGGTAGCTCTATACTTTTCTAGCGGCAGAACGCAGTACTATAAAAAAGCTCCCCACACACCACAGCATCAGTTCGCTTTCTTTTGGGTATCCCCTCGTATATTAAAAACTGTTTATTTTCATATACGCTCTTATTGTCTCTCTCAGTCATGTCAGATGACAATTGGTTTTGTCTAGAATGAATTTAGCTACGCTGTATCACACTTAATCTTTAAAGCCAAGTCGTATATTTATAAAGTAATCGGCTAATCTGATGATGATAAAATAATCTATTACAGTTAAAAATAAATAGAGCCAATTACGTAAAACATCAAAAATTAACTCCAGGAATACACTTTGCTTCAACTTTAACGAAGCATCTAATGAACAATATCTGAAAAGCTCGTAAACTATTTAGGTGCAGTTTTCATTAATACCAGAAATTATTGTGTAAGGAAATTCCCTTAAATTATAGGAAAATGCACCGGATCTCAACAAATTGCCGGAGAACACTTATAGTAGTCTTAACTTTATCTGGAACACCAAATTAAAAAGTTTTATTGAAGACGCTCTAATTTAAGATTCTTTCCTGAAATTCCTTTATGCTTAGCCTTAAATTCCGGTAATTAAATTTTAATTGCATAGAAATACTGAGGACACTTTGGAGCAGCATTTCAAATTTATAGGAGAAAGTCTCAGAGGATGTAATCTATAAATTTATATACGTATAGAATATAATATACATATTCTATACGAATAATTTGTAGCCATAAGTAAGGCATAATCAGTAAAGTTAAAGGTGAAAAATAACTGTCTTAATATATCCTTAATTGAGATAGTAGGGAACGGTAATTCTTAGAGATTCCATATGCTATTTCGACTGTTATTAGTAGACAATGTTAGTTTTACATTAATCCTCAGTATATACTGACTTCTCAGCACTGACTCTTCCAGAATTGATTTGGAAATGTGAAAGACAACTGATTCAGTAAGCTTTTCAAAATGTTATATTAATTATTAAAATATTATATAAAAATGTATCAGTAACATATAAGTCGAAAATCGAGAAAGGAACTACCAAGCCGCCAAGCGGCTATCAAAGTAGTTCCCGAATAGCAAAGCTATTACATAATCGCTCTAGGAAACAACTACTCCTCGGGCTAAAGCCCCGCCAGACATTGAATTATACCCAGAATGTATGTTCCAATTTTAGTGGATAAAAAATATGGAAAGAGAAACTTTTCAATATTATCGTTTATATTGGAGGTGTAACCACACCTTGACACCTTAACCAGTTTGACAAGATTTTTTGAGTTATTTTCATAGGCTTGATATATTTTTTTAGGTATAATAATTTAAGTAGATTAGAAGAAAGTAATTTGTACAAACTTGAATTCAGTGGCGTCTGCTTTATAAGAGCTGCCTAAGTTTTGCTTATAGTAAAGAATAAAAAGTAATTCCATTTAATTTGTGTATTCATATTAATTAAAACAACATTACATTATATTTTCATCTGCAACTTTAATTAAATCACAAGTCAAGTAAAGCTAAATTTTAATCCAAAAATGCCACCTTGTACGCTCAGATCGGAGATATTTTCAGCCCGACCTGCGTTTGGTACGAATTACGGAACACGTGTTTAAAGCATTGCGAAGTAAGTGCGCCTGCGAGCTGCCGATGTTTACAGCACTAGTTGTCTATATGCAATACGTAATATGTGAAGAGAATTATTTCTGCCCTGAATGTAATAATATTATTCAGTTCAATAGCTTGGTATACAATTAGGGTAATATAATAGTTATTTAAAAATATATTTAATATATTTTACTGTTTACTACTTTCCATATACAAATTACCCACTTATATTAGAGTTCTGAGTACTTTTTACTATTATTACAACTATTGCCAAGTCAGCTGCTATTAGTAATAATGATGATTACATAGTTTGAATGTAGACTACGTAAAAAATATATATTCAACATTCAAATTAGCGTATATTTTGGTCTATAAGCAAGTAAGTAATATCTTCATATCGTATCAATAAATTCATATCGTAGATTAAAAATAAAATGAAAATCGGTATTTTGTATTCAATCGATATTTCCGTTTATTTTTAAGTATTATTCAGAATAAATATTATATAAAACATGAGAACATGAATTATTTCTGCCTCCCCCTCAACACCACTGATTTATCTGATCCCTCGCATACATACACCCTCGACTCCAAGAATACAATGAGATCCCCAATATTGGGCCCAACCGCTACTCCGGGTCACACTATGAATGACATTGTTGCAACCACTCTTTAGGAGAATACGGTAGGTCGTAGCCATCCATGTTGTAAAATAAAATGCTGCGCTTTGCTAGCTCCATGCTAAAGAACTAACCTGAATTCCTATCGTATTCTCACCTAAAGCTATTCTTCACTTCCTCTAAAATACTAGGGGTAGTTCATCCCTTATTGCAAGGGACGTTCACAAACCTTATATCATGCAAGCCTATCAGCCTTAGTTTGAGATGAATGTTAAATTTAAGAGCTTTGTCTTAATCAAGATGCAGCACATTTTAATACAAATCTTTATATAAAGATATATTATACAAGGTGGGGCATAGGAACCTGATCATTTTAAATTGTCGTATACTAGTGACTGGTTTAACTAACATTGCGGAATTTAAGAGAGGAGATCTACGTACGTATCTAATGGCATTTCAGAGGCCACAGAGCACTGTATCAGTAAATATGGCGCGTTCATAATTAAAACATTGTTTAATAACGCTGAATCAGTTATTACAACTTTTTGTATTTTGAAATCCCACAACTGTATTTTGGAATTCCTCGTCATGGTACAACTTTCAGTTATAGCACCATAAAGTTATTAGTTTCCAGTTTTTGACAGAGTGATTTTGCATTGAAGAAAAAGTCATTGGTTAACCAGGAGATATGCTTGTACCTTGCAGATTTCAAATCGAAGCCATAGTAAGATTGCACAAAGTGTTGAACTTTCATCCATTCAAAATTGTAGTTGTTCAAAAGCTCACAAAGTGAGACTTTTGAGACTTTTGTGGAACAAGATAGTGCGACTTCACACGTGGAAAGGACAACAATGGCTGTATTACGTGAAATGTTTCATACGGCCATATTCCTTATGCTGGCCGTTCTCGCTATTTAACTTTTTGCGATTTCTGGTTATGGTGTTACCTTAAAAACAACCTATACATTCTACGACCCGCCAATATTAATGACTTAAAACAACGAACTCGGGATGAAATTGTGGTGATTTCTGAAACAATAATCGAGTAAATAACAATAAATCTTCGAATCTGACCTAGACTACTATTTAAAGACCAGCGAAACACATATCACTGATGTTCTTTTTAAAAAATTAAATGACATAATAGTGGCTTAACATAGAAACAATATATCAACAAAAAGTTAAAAAGGAATTGCTTTATTTCATTTAAATATCCGTCAGGTGCCTATGCCCCACCCTGTATATTCGATAATTTATTATTTTAATAATAAATAGCCAATTGTATTGAAAATTCATTATTTTTATAACAAGCTTATACTTATACTTAACTTAAAAATACATATATAATTAAATTTGACGCCTTAATTTTCAGAAATTTTTAAATACTCTCCTGTCGATCCGGCGGCTTGAATTCTAGTGCCCGGTCGCAACTTTTGATAACGGCAGCGGCGATGGCGCGATTGTGTAACAACTCAGTATCCCTTCAGCGTCCTCAAACTTTGCTAATTAGTTCTCCGAGGATTCGCCGCCATCGAGCAGACAAGCTTCGAGCCAACAATGTCCCTTTATTTTATGTAAACTACATAATTATGGCGATAATTAATATACAGGGCGTCCGGCGGTTTGCTCTTAACTTCGTTATTATTAATTATTAAGGCCGGCTGATTAAACTGGGAATAAGGGATGGGGTTGAGGCTCTATTCGAGGCGCATTTTTCCTTATTTATGCTATGTAGCAGACTGTCACTCTCGCTGGTTGTGTAATGAGTTCTGCGAGGGATTAAATGATAATTTATGTAATGGAAGGTGGGAATATCGTATAGTTTATTTCATCGCTATCTGCCAAATTAGAAATCTCAAACCATACCGTGGCTTGTTTTTATGGCTAAGCTCAGGTAGACTGTTCCGTTTATCGGCAAGATAAGAGAGTTTTTTATTTGGTAAATAGCGATGAAATGAATAGTAAATATATATATATATATATATATATATATATATATATATATATATATATATATATATATATATATATATATATATATATGCAACAAAATAAGTATATTTACAAGGCGCTGTATTATGTGCCTTCACAGTTTGAATAAGTAGTGTAAGGGTATAGAACTAATTACACTGAAAATTCGTGTATATATCTTCTATGTATATTCGTAAGGATATACATAGAAGATATATAAAATCTCTCGTTAAATTAATGTAAATAGAAATGCAAGACGAACTCGATTTAATCGGTGTTTGGATTATATCACTTATTTATCTCGTCAGAATAATACTACAACATCGATTAAATTAATCTCAATTAAAACAGTTTATGTCAAAAATACAAGCCCTTAACTCACTGTAAGCATGTCTGCGATTTAATTTCAAGATATTCTCAGGACTGTGTTTGTGAGAGGAAGTATTTTTTTCTTTTAACGAAGAAAATGAGCACTTGAAAATAAATGTGCACCGTGTGTGCTTCGTACTAACAAGGCTTCTCTAACTGGTCAAGTACTATCAAAATAAGACACTGGATTCAAATTCCCCTTTCTAGGGGAGTTTCGATCTAGGAAAAAGGGATATTATTGTAAGGCACTAGTCGACAAGACATGGAATATCTACGTCAATTGCATCATTTATATTCAACTTGAACCTAACAGTTTATTGACTCGATCTAGTGGCGTTCTGTTGTATAACATGAAGTTTTTTTATTTTTTATTGAACTGCCTTATAATTTTAGTTTTAGCTCTCTGGTAATGGAATCACTATCTTACTAAAGTGCGGCCTTATTAATTAATGTTTAATTAATCTACATCTTAATTATGCAATTATCTTCACAAATAATCTGACTGTTTTAAACAGCATTCTAGCGCAAAGATATGGATGACATATAGCATCTCTAAGCGTACCAATTCATCAGTCAACAATCTATTAATTGTCTACTGTCATATAATTGAGGGAAATTTATATATTATCTGAAGGAATGTATATTTTCTAAATAGAATACCATCTTGCCTCTCCAAGATAAGTTGTGGTTGTCATTCCTTAATCTGCATATCAATGTTGTGTACCTAATACACCCCATTTCGTTGACAATGTTTCTTCTTTTACAAAATGCAGTTATTTTTCTTTCCCTTCGAGTAACCATATTGAGAAAAAGTAGCTACTGTGACTATAGCTAACAAAATCTTCCTTTCCATGTTAAAAGACGGAGATATACGAAACAAACATGGTTAAGAAACATTTGTGAAAACATTTTATTCAATGAAATGCATTCTAATATAATCTATGTTATTTATATTTCATATACCTATGTTATACCATATTTGTAGCACAAGTAATTCTCAAGCAATTGAAAACACGAATGGAAGAAGGTATTATGCACAATAATTGAAGAATATACTTAAAGTGCTTCAAGTTGAGCATGATTAGGTTAACATACTTTATTGATAGAGTTTAGTATTTCTGACATTAATACTTTAAACATATGGTATTATAAAATATATAAAAAAATAAAACAACAAATATTTGAATTGCTCACCATTTTTAATTTGTTACGTAATACCTTCTTTCAGTTGTGTGTTCAATTATTCAGTGATAGACACTATAACTGGGAATATTAAAAACATATACGTTAAATCAAGTCCACTAAAGCCGAAGTTAAGAAAATAAGTCTCTCTATTTTGACATATACTATAGTGAATATAGTTTAAAAGTATAACATATTTTTCTACGTACATATATTGATTTTGATACATTTATCAAAAGTTTAGAGTTATCTCCTAGGGATTAATGTTATTAAAACATTTAGAGTTATCTCCTAGGGATTAACGAGCTTCAAACTTATTAAACGTTCGTAAACTCGAAAATAGGTCGATAGTAATAGATAAAGTAAACCAAAAAATTCAGTAAGTACTATACTTCTACTCTAAATAGTAATTTCAATATTCTGTATGGAAACTAACTATATTAATGAACCATAATCCTACAAGAGGACCTACACAAGGTGATAGTGCTTCACCTTGTAGATAGGTTAGGATTTATACTATTAACTTCAGTAGATCTAACCAGGGGCGTAGTACATGGATGCGAGTGATGCGTCGCATCCCTTAAAAAATTGAAAAATTGGTGTTATTTAAAAGTTCAATCGATTTATCCAATTAATACAATTTTTTAATTATTTTAAACCGACCGCAAACATCCATTATTTATTTTAAACGCTACCATCAACTTTTTTATTTCAAATTAGCCGTGGAGGTGCCCCCTATTAGGCGCTAATTATTGAACTCCCGCGTTACTTGCTGCAGTTCTGAAATGCGATAGATGGCGAAGGGGTCAGCGATCTTACGCAGTCAACAGTGGAACCTCGAGTGGGTGTAGTAGTTATTTCCGGACTCAGTTATGCGATTATGTGAACGCATCTTGGCGACTGTCGCCGTAACATAAGGAAAATTTGGAAGCGCTGTTTCAGGTAATTGTAAAAAGTGAAAATGAGAAATGGGATCGAGAAACCGTTATTTGTTCTAGAGGCCTTTTAGCTTTATTGCGCGGCTTTGATTTTAATTTTTTCTTAGCAGTATTTTCTGCAAATATTCTCACATTCCGGAAGTCTGTTTAAAATTCTACAGACAAAAATATCAGATATTTGTTACTGCAATAAAAAGGTCTCCGATTTCAAATCACATATTTAAAAAATGTGAAACGAGTTTAGTGACATTTGGGATCGTATGGACAGATTTGTGTTAGAAAATCAACCACCAAGTAAAAGAATGCGTTTGGATTTAATTCCTGAAGAAGATAAGAAAAGCACCTACGCACGATTGCTTAATGAAATTTTGGACGTTATTGCTTTGGACATTAGTGAACGGTTTAGTGAAATTTCTAAACTGAAATTCTTAAATCTAGATTCCACACAATTTACTTAATTCGTGAAACGGTGTCCTGACGAACTTTTTTCTTCTTTAGTAGATACATATGAAACGTTCTTTAACGAAAATCGTTTAAAATATGCAATTTCAGTGATTTATAGTGAACCCGATATGAAAAAGAGCACTGTGTTTGAGCTTCACCAATATATTATGCCCCTTCAATTATCTTCTGTTTTCCCGGAGTCATCAAAATTATGTCGTTTAATTTTGACTATTCCTGCCACAAGCAGTTCTGCGGAAAGATCATTGTCATGTTTAAAGAGAATGAAGACTTATCTGCGAAATTCTCAAATGCAAGAAAGACTGTCAGCTTTAGCATTAATAAATATTGAAAGTGCCTTGTTAGAAGATATGAAATCGTCTCCAACATTTGAAGAAACAGTGATGCTGGACAAACAAAAACCGAAGAATTGATCTTCATTTTAAAAATTTGGATATATACTTTTTTTTTACTTTTTTTAATTTTCATATGGCCTACCATCCATCTGACTATACCTCTTCCCCTTATAACATTTTTATCACATCCCTAGATTTTTTTCTCACGCTACGCCCCTGGATCTAACGTATTTATAATGAATGTTTATTTATCCGTTTTAGACTAAAATTATGACAGGCCTCATATATTTTTAATACTATATTATTTATGTTATTACTTTTACAGATATAATACAAAAGTTACAGTTTTGAGCTCTGCCTCAAATTCTTCTTTCTATTCAGGAGAAACTGAAACTGAAACAGCTCTAGGCCATAATCACTAGAGTAATTCGAATAAAAACTCAAATATAATATTAATCAACATTAGTCTACCGGAATTAACAGTAAAAAAAAATTAAACTAAATGAAGGACTGACTGAATATCAGTCATGTCAAACAGATATACGGAAACTGAAGTTTAATAGATAATATAAATGGTGCCATCACTTCTGTTAATAGATTTCACCAGAGCTACTTTACGGAATGTACGAAAAGTTTTCATATGTTTAATTAAACAAATTTCATATCACGATCTCGTATCCGACGGAATGACTGAAACATCCGTCCATATGGGAGTAATGGAAAACTGTGTATATACATTCGCAGAATTAATCTCTACGCGTCGCTTTTCTTTAGCTCGAGATAAATCCTATATGAGGGAAATGTGTCCTCATTAAGTTAGTTTATTCTCTCATAGAATGATATAATAAATAATCTATAACCAGATATGGAGAAATGCATCGCCTTATGCTGATGCCATTTTTTTATATAAAAATTCAATAAAAACAATTTAAGTTACTCTTTTTATATTCGCGTTTCAAATGTAATTTACAAGCAAGGTTTAGTTCAAGTTACAATCTGTAAAGGTGGGTATACATCTGTGCGTTGCTCCGTGTGCTTGTCGCGCGTGAGCAGCAAGTTCTCTAGATTAGTACGGAGTTTTAGAGTTGCGCACGAACCTCACGCACGCGGGGCATCACGATCCACCTCGTGTCGGTCTTTTGACGAACGCTTTGTGTGCTCGCAATATAGATTTGAGCAGGGGCGCGAGAGGCTCGTTGTTTTTGTTGAAGAGGCGCGTTCATACAGCGGTGAAAATTGAGTGGTAAGTATCTTCTTTGGAAATGTGAGGACCAATATTCTGCAGCAGATTCTCGAAGTCAGACGGTGACATTCGAGTAAAATTTTTATATTGACCGCTTATTTCTTGCGACTTCAAGTCCATAATAAGCTGGGTACCGTTCCGTTTTTTAAACAGTTTAGTGTGCCACCAACGTCGTTGTTTCCTTTTGTTTTTGCACAAACTTGCCATTAACAAGAAAGCACCACTCATCATCGAAACGGCGTAATTTTTATCGCGCGACAGAGACATGATTATCTACAATGCAAAATGTCTACTAAATGTTCGTGGGTTTCCTTTGGATCGCGGAAGGTTCTTCAAAATTAATAATTTCAACGAACATTGGACGAGCAACGAACGCGCGGCGCTCAGGTTTATACCTACCTTAATATGCGTAAGTATACAAAGCATGCGCAGAGGGCATTCGAGGGAAGCGCAAATTAGGAACAGTCATATTGCCTCACGTTTAACGGCGTCATCGTGAAGGCCACATATATGCGTACTCTAGAATAGTTATCATGACTCGATTATAGTCTACCCCACGCAGAGTAAAGTGTACTATATTTTAGTGTATTTACATTTATACCTACTTATTTATATTTATACCTAGAATGTATAAAAATTTACAACTATGGTTGTGTTGCAATTTTACCAATTACAATGGTGTTAAATTTCATATCAGAAATAGTGAATTGTACACCATTTTCACATCTTTTAAGGGGGTAAAGTTTTACTACAGAAGATTTTTTAGCAGTGTCATAGTTTCCAATCTATGTTCATTAACGTTGATAAGGACTAATATATCTTTGTCTTATTCTTATATCGTCCTTCATTGCTAGTGTTATAGTCTTAATTGGAAATTCACATATTTTATTGAACATAACTCAAAATATCCAGGCTCCTTAAAATATGCTCTAAGGAGTTCTAACTAACGACCTCATTAACACGACATATAGTCATCTATGAAGATCTGACAGTATGTAGCATATGCGGAGCTGACTTAGATTTAGATAGGCATAATAATCATAAACAAAATAGAAATTCCACTGGATTAACAGAACATTAACCCGAATTATTTCTTTTCATGTGAGGGTTACTGTGTCTTTAAATATTATTAGCTTCCTCCTATTATCCCCTCTCTACTTTGAGAGACCTTCGTATATTCGTCTCACGTATGGAATTATTAACCACATCGCTACGTGGAAATACTACAATGCTGATTTTAAATTTTTCGATATTTCTAACCTGTATAGATACTCTCACTGCTAATACTCTCAGCTTAATTATTACCTACTCCGAAAGCGACTTCTATATAAATTGTATTTATATAACCGAAATACGAATTTTACTCGCATATTGTATAATCAATTACTTAAATAAATACTAAAATTGAAGTATTAAATACCCATTGATTTTGCAAGCTAGATTTATTACAAGTATTGTAAACCCGAAGCTGGAAATCCTTCGTATATCTAAGGACTTCTACAATCTCTCATTTCCATATTTTGCCTCCAAACTAGTTCCGAACAGTTATTAAATAATAAATACTGCTAGTTCTCGATTTAG
The DNA here is from genome assembly GCA_037954035.1 of Rosalia funebris. Classification (NCBI taxonomy): domain Eukaryota; kingdom Metazoa; phylum Arthropoda; class Insecta; order Coleoptera; family Cerambycidae; genus Rosalia; species Rosalia funebris. The sequence continues at coordinate 7,652,196 of JAZFAV010000002.1, read as the reverse complement.
GTTTGCTTCATAACGGGTTTGTTTGCTTTATTCGAGTAGTATATTAGTTCTTTTCTAGCTTCGATCAAAACGAATATACGTTTAGTCAAAGTTATGAATATTGACATTCAAAGTCCCGAAGAAACTATCAAAAAGTATGTAATTTACTTTATGTATGTTGAATATGGGCCATATAATAGTTTAATTATGGGAATATGAATTGTAATACATTTTTTGTAAATATCTTTCTTTTGAGGTAAATAATGTTATAGTGATGTTGAAATTCATGAATTAACATTTGTCAAAGTAAATAGCTAAAGGGAACAAATTTCATATTTCTTAATTTACATTTTCAATCTCTTATTATCTCAAAACAGTATTAAAAAATAACGTAAGGTAATTGTTAAGTATTAGTTATATTGTCAAGAAGGGGTATACGGTGGGCATTCGGACCAGTACTACTACTACTATAGCGAAACTAACGAATCTTCTTTGTTCTTCTTTGTTTCTTCTCTATGAAGGTTCTTTGATTTGCGTACAACATGGATGAGTACCTGGTATTCTCTTATAGAAGTATCCGCATAATGTCATTCGGACTATGGTCCAAAGGGGGGCACTAAGCCCAGTATTAGGGGAATTAGGCACCTCTACCTGAGCATAGAGTTTGTCCTAGTCTCTATGTGTGTGCAATTCCCTCCATAGCCTGATGTCTGGGAGGAGATTTTTGTGTGTCTAAAACTTAAATAAATTAAACATAAATGAAATTAAATAATATGCAATTTATGCGAATTATTTAATGAAGTTGTTTTTATTAATGACAGATAAATTTTCCAGTCAACTATAAATTATTAAACATTTAATATACTTGAGACTATTTCTTGTCGAATCTAATTTTTGAATAAATCGTATATCAGATTGAATACTATAACGTATTTATCGAATATTATATTTAACGAGTTTTATATTTAACTAATGTAATTATATATCACACTGAATACTATAACCTACACAAACAGTAGTTAATAAGAAGATAAGAAGTCCATAGAAAAGCCAGTACATGACATACAAAATGACATTTCCTGCTGAAGATTATATCATTGCTATTGAAATATACATATAAAAGTGCGTTAATATATTCCTTGTTGCTAAATACAACAAGGAATAAAACCTGTTGTTTTGTGAAAACTACAAAAAAATCTCTCCAATGCAAATGCTTTTTAGTGTTCATATTTCTTTTAAGAAATACAAAATTGGTAAAGGAAATACCCCTTTTCTTCTATTATTATGGTATACATATTTCTATCTTGACATTAAACATATTATGTTTATGTTTATGAAGGTTATCAAAAAAAAGTTATATTGTTTACTAAAGTAACAAGAATACCAAAAATAAGTGCTGCAATGTGTAGATTTTTACGTATATCAGTAGAAACTTCCTCCAGTTCTCAAATCATTCAAGTTTACAATTATAGAAATAATTATTAACTGAATTATATTTACCACAATTAGGTTCCCTTCATTCCACTTCTTGGAAACTATTCTTTTTTAACTGCCTATTTCCGCTATCAAGGTCTATCACCGATGCTAAGAGACGGTCTACCCCAATTACCTATCACGTAGATCTATGATGATCTGTATTATATAGAAGACGATTTATCCCAAGCTGGAAACTTTGTCGTGCCCTTATAGTGCATTTTACTTCTAAAAGGTGGTCCAATCAAAACGCACGATGTTAATTGTAAATAAAACAAAAAGTTTTTAGAGAGTTATCTTAATATTTTTTATTATGATAGAAGGATCTATGGCAATTATGTGTGAAACAAAATATCGGCCAAATGCTCGCCACGGCTTCGGTGGCATACCTCTATCCGATGGTCCATATTTTCAATGACCCTGAGACATAATTGAGGTTCAATGTCGTTAATGTGCCGAATTATCTCATCTTTTAGCTCTTGAATTGTTCTTGGCTTATTGACGTACACTTTTTCTTTTAAATATCCCCAAAAAAAGAAGTCTAATGGTGTCAAATCACATGATCGTGGCGGCCAATTAACATCGCCACGACGTAAGATAACACGGCCATTGAATTTCTCGCGCAAAAGTGCCATTGTTTCGTTGGCTGTGTGGCAAGTGGCACCATCCTGTTGGAACCACATATCGTCCAGGTCCATATCCTCAATTTCTGGCCACAAGAAGTCCGTTATCATCTCGCGATAGCGAACACCATTCACGGTAACTGCTTGGCCGACCTCATTTTCGAAGAAGTACGGCCCGATGACGCCGTCAGCCCATAAACCGCACCAAACAGTCTTTGTGGATGCATCGGCTTTTCAACAATCACTCGTGGATTCTCATTTGCCCAAATGCGGCAATTCTGATTATTAACGAATCCACTGAGGTGAAAGTGTGCCTCGTCGCTGAAGATGATTTTCTTTGTAAAGTCACCATTCACTTCTGTCTGTTCAACCAACCATTCGGCGTATTGACGACGTTTGAAATGGTCAGTAGGCTTCAGCTCTTGAGTCAATTGAACCTTGTAAGCGTGTAAATTCAAATCTTTATTTAAAATTCGCATCAGTGATGTTCGTGAGATGTTCAATTGTTGGGCACGACGACGAGTCGAGGTTGACGGCTCTTCTGCTACACTATTGCGAACAACAGCAATGTTTTCCGCAGAACGAACTGGGCGAGCATGCACAGGTGTTTTCTCATTTCCTAGACCCGGTTTGCTGAAATTTGCGCACAATTCTCCTGATTGTGGACACATTTGGTCGATTATGCTGACCAAAAAAGTCACGAAGTGCACGAAATGCATTTTGATTTGAACGCCCATTTTCGTAAAAGGCTTCAACAATCTTAACGCGCTGTTCAATTGTGTACCTCTCCATGGTTGAATTTGTCAAACACTGAAACAAAGAAATGTCAAATTAAGTTGGGCAAAAAACTTGACGTTAATGTGTGACTCACAATTAACATCGTGCATTATGGTTGGACCACCCTTTATAATATGTAATAGACAAGGAACATACGGTTTTACATCCTATCCGAGGGATGGTATATCGTCTACATTAACCTCACCAAAATGTTTGTAGCTTATGCGAGTCTACTGATGTACAAGCCGCTAAGGGTTATTAACCAGCCGCTCAGTGGTCACCCATTCCAGTGACAATACTAGTGGCTGTTGGTTAACCAATATCGAATATATGCCTGCCAAGTTGGCCTAAATCATTTCTTGCCTAGACCTGAAGACTTGATAGAAAATTAAAACACTATTTTACTGCATAATTCCTTCTTTCAATATCTGAGTATCTGACTATAATAAAAATTAAGAATTTTCGTCAAATATAAAAGTTTAAATTATCCGGAATCACCTTTCTTAAATTATGAAAGTTGTGGAAGTAGTCCCTGTACGCTTTATATTCATTCTAATATTACGCAAATCACCCAAATGATGTTCGCAAGTGTGTCCTCGTTTCCATGGAACGTGCTCTGATATCAGATCCAGGGTATCCAAATAGACTAGTTGTTTTCAGTTTTCAGCATCGCTCTAACGTTATTAAGCGACCAGACATCTCTGGTGGTTATTAAACCCAGTTGATTAAAGCGGGGAATTGAGATTTCTCCACCCGAGGGTATTTAAAATATTTAAAAGTTTTAAACTCGTACACGAACCGTTTACATTAACATGTAGCTCGCATTAAGTCCTCGTAAAATGGCCGAGTTTGGCTGAAAAATAGAAGAAATGTTTATATTTTGTCGACAGAAACGACGTGCCTGGGACAGATGAAACGTAATGTGCACTAGAGCATAAGGTTTATATTAAGGAAAACGAAGTTTTGACGGGTTAGTTATAAGTTGAGTTAATTAGTCGTAACTACTACCCTTGCTACATTAGTTTTAAGTCACGAGTACTCTTACCGACTCTAGATCACATAACTCTTATTTTGTAGTCTTATGAGAGTCATTTTATATGACGAACTTTTTTTAAATAATTATTAATTCATATTAAAATGATATTTAGTGGAATAATGTATTCCACTAGGTATAAGGTGAATATAGTATTTTAGAAAAATTATTGGACAAAAATTACATTTTTATTAAGGTCAATTGTTGAAAAATACCGTTGAGTACAAATACAATCGTTATTATTATAATAACGATATCGTCGTTAATATTATTGATGATGTCAACATGCCTGGGTGCCTCATTTGGAATTGTCTAATTTTTGGTATTTGTTTCAAGTATGGTCTAATTATTCCACCACTTCAAAATACTCACCAAAAATGCATCTCTGTGGATGTATTTCTTTTTCGTGAATAGCATTATGAACTTTCAGCACCCTAAATTCGACAATGTTGTTTGCTGGCGTATTCGTTAAAATGAGAATGTCCTTCATCGCTGAACAAAATTTAGTTGCAAAAATTAGCATCACTTTCTTTCTTTTCTAACACCCAATTTAACAGATGTACGATATTGTAAATAATCTGTAACTTTTAATTGTTGTGTCAACTGAATTTTGTATGCTGACAAATGCAAATATTTCTTTATACTCCGATACGTAGTGGCTCTCGATAGATTCAATTGTTGTGCAGGACGTCGATTTGTACCCCCGTACACTTTGTGTCACTGCAACAATATTTTCACCTCACTGACCACGACGAGGACGTATTAGTGTTGCCGTATAAATAGAAGAACCGAGCTCTTAAAATATCTTCATTAAGTTCCGAACTGTTAACTCTGTAGGTGCGTCATTTTGTCATAATTTTATGCGAATCTTTCTTAATGCAAATGTAAATGATACCTCACTTTCATAAAACAGTTGTACACAAATTACTCATTGTTGGAACTGCTCATCGCGGCATGTTAACGCCATAGACTTAGTAACTATAGAATGAGTTTGCTGTATTGTAAGCATTGTACTGAAATATCCCTCTATTAGAAAGGGAAAGAAAATGCAAGCGGTTTAGTGTCCCACTTCAATCTACTTGAGGAGAGGATAGTAACGCATACATACACATACGTTGGGATTGACTTCCCCTCTTCAAGGAGAAAAAGAGAAAATGTGTATAAGTGTTCCGTGAAATTCCGAGAATGCTTATGAAACTTTTCCTACCCCCCTATTTTCGAGGGTGCTGGAGACGGATCTGCCTTCAGTTTCATCCGCTCGGACATAGTTTTCGAGAAAATGGACTTTCCCCTTTTCCGTAATACATGCCTTTCCTTATCAAATAATTTCTACTTCACACTATGTAGGTAACGAATATTAATGCCCACAGATGCTACAACACTTCCTTTACACATATCATATATTAAACCGTCATAAAACCTATTAGAAACTTTCGATGTTTTGTTACTTCAAGTGTATAAAATGAATTGCAGTTGGCGTCGTACATTGTAATTCGTACGCCCGATAATCATAATGAGTAGACAATCAGGTTAAGTTAGGTTAGTATCCTTCAAAGTAACAGCGTATTTAGTTTTTAATATTCAGAGTTAGCTTTTCGAGCCTCTCCGTATATATGTGGTTTCATCGAACGACACAGAGGGCGTACGAATTACAATGGACGACACTACCTGCACGTCATTGTATACATTTGACGTAACTAAACATCGAAAGTTTCTAATAGGTTTTATGACGGTTTAATGTATGATATGTGTAAAGGAAGTGTTGTAGCATCTACTCGTATTAATATTAGCTATCTATGTAGTGTAAAGTGAAAGTTATTTGATAAGACAAAATGGTCTCATGCGGAAAAGTGGAAAATTCATTTTTTTGAAAACTGTGTCCGAGCCGATGAAACCGAAGCCAGATTCGTCTCCAGCATCTTCAAAAATAGGGGGGACAGGAAAAGTTTCGTAAGCATTATCCACGGAACACTCAATGTAAACAATTACTTCTGGGCAGATTATTAACATTTAAACATTTCTACAATCTATGGTGACACTGCATAATTTCTCCGTCTCCCCACCCTACGAGAATATGCAGAGACAGAAAGAATGCTTGCGTTTTCTTTCTCTCTCTAATATTGGGACACTTTTTGGGCCCTGATGCTCAGTTTATAGTTCCTAAGTCTATGGTTAACGCCGCATAGTTTGCAGATGACAGTTGTTAAATATTTACACCATATCTTTGACGAAACACAAATGGCGCGCAATTGAAATCATATAGTTCCAACTGAGACACCCTATAGTTCTACTAAATCTAAAAAATCTCGCTTGTCTTAAGAAAAGATTATAATAAAATAACGTAAAACAATTAACTCTCTATGAAAGCACATGCAGAATGTTAAAACATAAAACCTCTAAAATCAATAATACATTTTTTTATGTTATTATATAATAAATATTCGCCCTTTAATTCACTTGAGCCATGAGCGTATTAATCTAGAAATAAACCAATCTCATTTGCATGATCGCTATTGCTGTTATTAGTTTATGTTGCCACAATTGATGTAAAAGTCAGAAGACAACACACACTATGCACAATGGTAATTTAATCCGTTGGACACAAAGTGGGTTTACTATAAACAAGGGCCGTACCCCACAGGCTATATCTATATTTGTTTATATAAACCACGGTAGCGATCGGCCGACATCGTACTACAATTACTATTTTGTTATCATCACGTGAAAATTAAAGCTTGCTTTTGTGATCAACGGATTACTTGCATGGTTTTAATATCAGGCTAATTAAATTGTCGAATATAATAAAACTTTTGTACATATATATATATATATATATATATATATATATATATATATATATATATATATATATATATATATATAATAAAATATACAATATATAATAAACCTTTTGTATATACATAATAAAATATAAATATAAAACAAAGTTTTAAATAATATATGTTTAATGATCCACAATTGTTACATAGTTTTTTTTTTATAAAAGAGGATAACCTATATATGACACGGTCTCCTCTTTCATCAAAGTTGCTATCAGGTGTTGTTTTTTTCTTCTCTGCTGATCTAGGCGTCGATTACATCTTTTGTGAGTCGTGATCTTTTTAACATCGTTCTAAGGACTGATCAGTATTCTCTGGCCATAACTGTGTAGGCACATTCTGAATTGTGACACTCCATTATTATTTATTTTCATTACAAGTTTGATACTGATGTAATTGTTTTTTCAAGTGATTTGGGAATTCATAAAAGAAATATTTATCACTTCACTCTATTGTCTTTGTATCCAATGCCTCCTTAAAAGCATATGAAGTACGAGTATTATCGAAAACAACTATACTATGATTTTTTTGCTTGTAAATATCTTCATTACAAAGAAAGTAGGTCATACTTCGACACAGTTAAGTAGAACTAACCATATCCTTTTCATGTCTGTGAAGACAGTCTGAGGACTGTTAAGTCTAGTCGTTGATAGATAACTTGAATTATATTAATTTTTTCATCTACTACTAGCTGAACCACTAGTACACTATAATGAACACAAACATATCGTTGTTTGTTTCATCTCTTTTCTGGTACAGGATTGCAGTATCTATGCTGATTCTGCATGTACTAGAGTATCTTATTACTGCATGTACTAGAGACTACTAGAGATTCTGGATATTAGACGTAGTAAGAATTAATATGTTTAGTTGTTCGTTTACTTCGAGATAGTTCTCTTATCTTGTTGTTTCTTTTCATCTATATTCTACCTCAGTTTGTCAGTCAATCTTTGCTGTGGTTTCCTTATCCATTTTAGTATAATTACCAAGGTCCACGAGAAACGAGAATATATATTTCATTTCCTATTGTTTATTACTATTACGTAATTATATTTACTTGTTCCTCTTAACTACGATATCCTAATTATTCTTAATACTCTGCAGTACATCCTCTATCTCTTTGTTTATCCATTGACCTTCTCAGCGATCTTCAGTAGCCTTCTTAGCGTTTTTAGTTTCAGCAATTATATCTTCTTTGGGTATCTTATGCGTACCAATAGCGAAGCTCACATCATTAGCCAAGGCATGTATTAATTTCTCTGATAACGGTTGGTCTATTAGATTTATTACTATTTTCAATATAATGCCAAGTTTTGCTTCGCAGAGGGTAAACAAATTTGCATTATATTGATGATCAAGTTTTTACTCCGATTTAGATTGTTCTCTAGGCGATGGGGATACTGACGGGGATACCACCTCTTGATGTCATCCTGAAAGCGGAAGCCGCAAAGGCAATGCACAGGGTGGGAAACATGAATAGGAAGGTAAGGGACCTGAATAGACTCTCAAGAGAGCTAGCTGAGGAGGGACTCCTATGGATGCCCTCTGAGAGTACAGGTGTCCACTTCCTATTTGACAAGAAATATAAGATCACCCTCACCAGTAAGACCGACTGGATGGAGGATCGAGCTGGATTACCGCTCAATGGAGACATCTGGTACACGGATGGAGCCAAGTGTGGGAACAGAGCGGGTGCGGGGGTGTATAGACGACGCGACGGGATAGGTAAAACCTTCCCCTTAGGCAAATACACTACCGCACTCCAGGCCGAGCTAGTTGGAATTATATACGGTGTTCTGGGGGCGGACCAAAATCGGACCCAGGAGAAGGTATGTATCTGCTCGGATAGCAGGGCGGCGTTGGCAGCCCTGAATTCAGCAACGACAAAGTCGAAACTGGTCTATAATTGCTATGAAGCATTGAACCACTTGGCAGGGAAGGGACCGGTGGAACTCTTATGGATACCTGGGCATAATGGCATTAAGGGAAATCTAATTGCAGATGACCTTGCCAGACTAGGGACCAGGGAAAACCTCTATGGACCAGAACCTGCAGTGGGAATAATTCGGAATCTGATCAGAGACCGCATCAATGGCTGGACAAGAGACCAGCACAATAAAAGATGGAGAGGAGTAACGGGTTGTCGAATAACCAAACTCTACATACTCAGAGATTGAGAAATGGGCCCAAGAATTCATTAAATTGAACAGGCACAAAGCCAGATCTCTGGTGGGACTCATAACGGGCCACCATAGTAGCCTGAATACATATAAGCACAAGCTGAGGCTTACTGATAGCCCGGCCTGCAGATACTGTAAAGAAGACGAGGAAACCTCGATTCATCTTCTTTACACCTGCCCCGCACTGGAGGAGAAGAGGTATCTTATATTAGGGGCCCCTGTTATCCTAGAGGAGGCGAGGCTTAAGGCGGGAGACGTGCCTAAATTGCTCCTTTTATGGGATAGCATTTTGGATAATGACCCGGATAAGAGGGGATCGCCAAGGGACTACCCATGCGATCAGTGGCTGATGAGGCCCAAACCTATATAATATAATAATAATAGATTGTTCTCTAAACTACCAAGAGATGGCGTTTGGTACGTTCTTCTGCGGTGGAACGTAGCAACGTCTACTAGATGTAAGCCTCATCTGTCCAGGTATACTCGCACTGCACTGACGAGACCCAAGATAAGGTCGAAACCGGTCAGGAGTTAGCGATATCCTGATATAGGCGACACTTTGCATCTTCCTTGTGGTTTTGGAACAATCTGAATCACTGTATGTTAGTGTTAAATCTATTAGACAAAATACGGCAAATATTTTCATTTAATTCAGCGCTCGGCGTTTGGCAGATAGCCAGAAGAATAGCTGTTTTGACCTAATTTGTTTAGTCCTTATTATATAAGGCACTTGCAGATGGGGTGGAGTATAATATCCTTATTACTATCTTCTTCATGTAGCTTTTCGGATTTCGCAAATTTGCTGACACTATCCCCTTGCTCTACTGCTTATTCCTAAGAAACGATTGCACTTTACAAGTCTTTGCTTTGTACAGCAGCCTACTTCAAAATTAGATTTAGAGTTCTACATTTAATAAGCATACTAGATATAAGCATATTGATAATATGCACACCAGCCTCTTTTGCTCTCACTTCTGAAGGCTAACTATATTCTCCTGAAGATTCTATGGATACCAGGTATTTGTAGATGTTTAATTTTATTTAATGTGTGTACTAGCTCCTTATTTCTATAGCGACGTAGTAACGCTAATGAAGAAAGTGATTTATAGATGTTTCGGATTTCATTGTATATTTTGTGGTAGTAGTGAAATAAGGACTCTTCGAGGGTCCTTCTTGCACCCTCAATCAATCCCCGCCGCCATGTTATTGATTTAAATATAAATGTAAACGCAGGGCACAAAAGTTCGGTAAAATAACATTGTTAACGGTTGACCGGGAGAGCTAAATTCTCCACTCCGATCGAGTAAATCACGTTGCAGATGACCGTTTTGAGGCCGGAAATTTCACGACGAAAACGAAATAAAAACTGATATCGTTCAGTGGAAACTCTCCTGATTTCGGTCGAATTATTTCCAGCTTTGAAGAGAGATCTTTCGCGGAATTAAGAGATTTGGTACGTAATAATTCCCCGAGCACGGTAATAAACCTCATTTCTGTCGAATGGAAAGGAGTCTGGCCGTATTCGGTTTAATGCTGAAAACGCTACATCATAAATCCCATTCTCTGGTAAACGGGGGACAAAGGCGTTTAAGCTGAGTGTAAATGACAGTTTCTATAATTCTCTTAAGTGGAGAGCCGCCACCTGACACAGCGTCGAATTCGTTTGCCTCCTCTTGCGGATAATGTATTTCGATCAAACTTCTTTCTTCCACTATCAGTTCGACTTTAAACTTTCTGGAAGTGTATTCCGTCAAATATTCATTCGTGATGAAAACAAACAAACTGGGTGTCTGTAGTTCATGTTAGGTAATTAAGCCAAAAAGTCAAAAAACACCGATCACAAAATCTTTATTCGCCTGTGTTATTAAATGGAGTCGATTTAATCAACTACAGTATTGAAGATATGGGAAGGTATTAGTTACTTAGGCAAAACTTGACAGTACCACTGGATAAGTGTACAGTAATTAAGACAAAGTTATCAAAATTATTGTTAAGTGGTCTGTCTTAATTACTATTCCACTAGATAAGTCTATAGCAATTACATCTGAATTAAAGAAGTGCAGTAAAATATGCATTGTGTGCTCTTTATTTAAACATACAGATATTTCTGCTCCAAATGTATATCCTAACGATTTTACTGTTTACCTTTATTTTCAGGCTGCATGAATATTGTATGTATCATCGCAATATGGGCATTTTACTTCTAAAAATATTGTTCACGCAATTGTCGTCTTGTGTGATATACTACATATTCATACACATTCGGATAGTCCAGAATTTCCATCGGTCTATATGCGTAAGGAATAAAATAAGCAAATATACACCAGTAACAACAGATAAGGATACATAGTTTCAAGATCTTGCACGCGCATCCTCACCTGCAGGTGTTTATAACCTGTAGATGTTGTTTGTCCTATTTTAATCGTATCCTCCCATGTGAATGACAGAGATGGAGCGTGGCTAATGTAAAATCAATCATACTAATATGCATAAGCTAACAAAATAATTCTTTTCTCTTTTCTTTCTTATTGAACCAAACTATAAATCTTTGGACTCTCCAACTATGTATACCACATATTACTATAGAATTCCAGATTTGACGATAATTCTGTTTGTATGAAACTGGCGTTCCAATCTTTGTGTCACTTCAGATTTTTCCGTAAATAGATATTTGTATAGGATGACTTACATGATGATGAGTAAGAATACAAAAAACATATATCACTGAATTTACTTGTAAATGAACTATCGAGGTTTATTAGATACAAGAGAGGATTTCCATTAGACAAAATATATATCACAATCTCTATAAGTCACATTTCTCTCACATATTTTAAAAGGTAATTGTAACTGTGCCAACGAGTTAACAAATTTATATAATTGTTGATGCGTGTGTGTTTTTCTTAACAAAACACAATGAAATATAGTTTTCTCATGAAATGAGAAATATTCCTGAAGTTTTAGTCTAGTAGGCCTATAAATCAATATAGTTGCCGATATTGGGTTGATCAGAGTCTTTTCTTTAATAAAAGAAACTATTTAAGAATTGTTTGAAGGAAAAGCACTATTCTATACAAATGGCATCAAGCAACAGGAAAGAAAGTTAATAATGCCTTACAATAGCTTGAAATATATTTTATTATATGTAGTTAGATCAGTTGTTTATTAAATAAACAACAAATAAAAACAAACCAACGGCGCTATCTGTGTGGTTACAAGATATTTTTATTTATTAATATACCCGTACTTTACAACTTTAAGTTTAATGTCCTCCATTTACAAACGGTATATAGAAAACCCCTTAAAAGTCCTATTATATTCAGAACACTTTAAGAATTTTTTTTTGCTAGAAACGAGAGTGTTCCAATTTAGAAAATCATATTATAACGTTTCAACTCAAACACTAAACCTCAAAAAAAAATTAAATGTGTACGTCAAACGATATCTGAAAGAAATTACGTTGCCATGTTTCAGTCTTTGAAAAGATCACTTAATAACAAAATATATTGTGTGAATGTTCCGTATATATAGCATGTCGATAGCCGAAGCATAAGAGGTCTCTCACCAGGAACTGTATCGATCGATATAGAAAAAAGTACGCACCAAAGAACTTTGAAAATTTTAGAAGGTACTAATGGCAGTGTGGCCAATTCAACTAAAGTAATTACAGGCACCTGACACTTCCGGTTATACCGGAAGTCGATACCAACTTGATTATTTTAAATGGAACACCCTATATATTTTATGGTTTTGGAAAAGAGCATAAAATTCTGATTCAAAAATGTGTAGGATACCCTATGCCTAAACCCTGCCGTTTTAGAGATATTTGAAATTAAAAAAAAATGTTGACAGGTGTAATGGTTTGCAGTAATCTTTATAACTTTCTTCGTGTAAAAGATACTAATTCGCTTTTTGGCACGTAGAAAGAACACAAGGAGAGCTGAGCTCCACAGTTGTATTACATTCAAGAATGGTATACCAAGTGTTCCATTTTTGACGTTACATTTTGCGAAAAATGTGTGGAGGTTCGAGGACGCAATTTTGAACAATTATTAAATTAAAACGGAATCATGTTTTTGGTTGATTTTATCTTAGCTATTTTAGTTTTTGCAAAGCGTTTTCAATCCAATTAATAGGCATGTTACAGTATTTAGAATTATTTTCCGTTTTCGTGGATATAGAGTAGCAAATATGCTACAAGTTCTTGATATTACTTTATCACATTCTCCATAAATAAAAATTAAATTCAAAAAGTCTTCGTGGGTGTAATTTAAACGCGGTGGCATTTTTTGACATAAGAGAATCACTGACATTACTGATTGTTTCTTATCATGGCTATTTTGATATAATTTTTACTAAAAATTCTTCAGTTTCTAAGAAAATTGCAAATATTTCAAATATTTGTTACATAAACCCCCATAATGTCTATATTAGACAAAAAGGAATTTAATTTTACGTAACTTGATGTAAAAAAAATATAGGGTATTCCATTTGACCTAAACAAGTTTTCGCAGTTTGAAGTTTACAAAATGTAACGTCAAAAATGGAATACTTGGTATACCCCTATTGAATGTAATTCAATTGTATAGTGCAGCTCTCCTTGTGTTCTTTCTACATGACAAAAAGCAAATTAGTATCTTTTACAAGAAGAGAGTTATAAAGGTTACTGTAAACCATTACACCTGTCAATTTTTTTTTAATTTCAAATATCTCTAAAACGGCTGGGTTTAGGCATAGGGTATTCCACATGTTTTTGACTCAGAATTTTATTATTTTTTCGAAAACCCTAAAATATATAGGATGTTCTATTTAAAATAAGCAAGTTGGTATCGACTTCCGGTATAACCAGAAGTTCCTGATGCTTGTAATTATCTTAGTTAAATTGGCCACACCGCCATTAGTATCTACTAAAATTTTCAAAATTCTGTTGTGCGTACTTTTCCCTATATCGATCTATGCAGTTCCTGGTGAGACACCCTATATATAAGCGTCTCACTGCTCTATATGTGCTCCACCGGAATTACCTGCCACCCTCCAAAACTACTCGTCGAAAAATAATTAGCGACATTAGTCGACCTCTGGCTCTTGGATGAACCCTAAGGACACTTCCCAGGCAATGTTTACCTTGAGATCTCTATATTTTTGCTATCCATATCAGTAATTAACACGCGTTAATTTTTTGTGAAATTTTACATTAAAATGTAAACAGCAAACAAACTATTTCCGTAGAATTCTTGAGAATATTTAATATTAAATCGACACCATTCATAATGCCATACGTATATATATATTGTTTTCTATAGCTTTTATCTGATTCTTTGATTACTTATATTGCTATCCATCGTACAACGTTTACCACTAATATTTGTGCATAAATGTACATATTCTGTTATTTTTTTTACAATAAAAATGATATAGATTTTAGTCGTCTGTCAGACACGAGTTCATTATTCTTCCATTAACGCGATACAGTCACGGCCAACGAACCTGAATTATTAAACAGATATTCCGTATTGCTTGGGTTCAAGGAAACTTGTTTTCCATGACAATATATTATTGATTTCCCTGGGGAAATTTGTTTAGTAATTAGTTTATCCCCGACGCACGACGAGCTAGTGCGGCTTCGTAGTAAAAAAAATGAATAATCCATCTCATAATGGAAGAAAAAATGACTTATAAGAGTGCAGCGGACCGAATTTGCAGATGCGGAAGCGGACAAAATAACTGCGCTGCAATGTACGAGTGAAACAATAAAAATGTTAGTGCAGCAATCTCTGCCTGACTTCATTGTATGAGAAAGAGCTACGAGCCGAGTATTCTATTTGTCTGTTTTAGTGACTGGATGATTTATTACTTCGCGCCCTTTGTTTCAGAGCGTGTTCAACGTATTGGGAGAAACCCTGGCGAGGCTACAGCAGGACGAGGAGGCCGAGAGATGGTACGTGGCGGCCCTACACGCGCAACCTGACCACGTTCCGGCTCATATCACCTACGGGAAGCTGCTGGCAAAAAATGTAAGCACCATGATTTACGTCTTGGATTATTTATTGTGGCGTGGCCTTCGCTTTTTAATCCTCTAGTGCAATAATCAACATTAAATAATAATATACCGTGCCTGAAAAAACATAAACTTCATAATTTTATTTTTCTCAAAATACTTTTGAGGAGCTGGCGAACAAAACGGTATAATTACGCTTCCGGTCAAAATACTTTTTTTAATCTGGACGTTTTTGGCCCACTCTGAACTTATTTCCAAGCAAAGTTACCTAAAACTGTCCAAAAGTTCGTGATTTCGATAAAAATGATACCATGACAGTGAAGTTTAAAGAGTTTCGAATAAGTGAGCACGTTTTCGTTCAAAATGGAATAATTCATACAAACTTGTAATGTCAATCAAAATAAAATGTCACATCCATTTTTTTGCACTTTCGGTACTGTTCTTAATGAAGCTACACTAGCTTTTGTTTTTATTAGTAGAAAATAAGATAAAGTCTGTCGCTAAAGAGTGTAATCTGTGATAAGACTTCTTGGTTGTCAATTGTTTATTCGAAGTTATTGAGTTATTTTAACAACTGGGGACAGTATCAAAAGTTAAGTTAGTATAAAGAAATTTGAGGGAGTCCACAGGCAAGCAATAAGGATGAGATGGCGAAGGCGGATGTCAGGAAGACAGGCACGACTGAGGTTGCCATTGTGAGGAAATAAACATTGAGCTCAGTATATAATGAAAACACTGGTGATTTCTTATTTTGAGAGGGAAGTGACTCATTGTTTTTTTTTAGAACAGATTGTTTTTATGTTCTATGATTAATAAGTTTATGTAAACTGCAATGAAAATAACTTAATTGCATTCTAGTGACAATAAAAACGTAATAATTGCGCCGATCGCAAACAAACCGACATAATTGCATTTTTCAAATTTAAGTATCTTTCGTTTTATTAGAGATAGGAATCTGGATTTAATATGTCAAATAAAGTCACAGAGTCAATATGGGTAAATATAAAGCCACACCAATAGCACACTGTAGGTATGTCATTCAATCTTTTGCTTCTCTTGTAAAATCTAATTTCGTGTAATTATACCGTTTTGTTCGCCAGCTCCTAATTTTACGTCACGTTTTATTTATTAAACTTTTTAAAAATTGTTATATTTCACCTTTACAATGTTGACTTTTTTAATGTCAAAAATAAGTAACCCGAATTGAGAATAATTAATTTGTTACTTAATACATTATGTACAGATTACTGAGTAATTATTCGAAAATTACTGATGTTTCGTTTGCGGTTTTTTATATTTATAACCTTGCTGTCACTGGAGTGACAGAAAGGTTCAGAAAAGTTGTTTTCCTCTGTGGAGTTTTGTAACTCGTAATAAACGTGATTAATATTTAAGTGCAGTTTGAGTTAAGGCACGAAAGAATTTAATTACTCCTACTCAAGATAAATAATTCAACGCAAATTGTTGTTAGAAATTAGTCTCTTGTACTGACTCGAGAGTTTTTTCTGCAACCTCTTGGATGAATTCTAATGAAGAAATGTAACTCTTATTGCCTCTGCCAATTCACACCGTTTCTCATTTGATGAATATGTAGCCGGGAACTTATTCTCCTCATAGTTTTGCCAAGAAATTCCACAATTTTGGCGTGTTAAACAACTCTAGTACGATTCTTTCTTGATTCGTAGGTAGGAATTCCTGCGCGAAATGAATAATTCATCGTAAATTACTCTCTTATACAACTGACGAATTTTCTCTACTAGCTCTTTGGTCAATCCCACATTATCCACCACAAAATGTGTCTTGGATCTTATTGCTTCTACACATTCATATAGATATTTTCGTGGCAAAGCTTGAAATTTTCCTACTTGATAAGCATGTAGTCAAGATCTGAAAATTAAAAACTTGGAGCTTCAATTTACTTTTTCTTAAATTGCTCTAAAATTGTTCTTTTCCACGTTACAGCCCTTTGAAAATCACCTAAAAATTTAGGATTATTTTTACATCTCTTAATTGTTTGCCTAGTGCGTCTTCATCAAACTCTCTGATAGCTCCAAACATGTTTACTGAATCCATCTAATAATTTCTGCAAAGTTTCTGTACTAAAACTATTAAATATATCTTCTACCAGTTTACTATAAAGAAGCCAAACATAATTGGATTGCAAAAATTTACTTGTAACACAATTAAAATTCTCATTACTAGCGTTGAGTATTATTAGATTTCCTCTAGGTCTATTAAAAGCTACGATATCAATTTTATTCTGACGCGGCGACATAAATGTCGAACGTAAAGAGCGTCGTCCCATAAAACAATTCATAGATAGGAACGGGGAACAAATTCTACTTGTAGTAAAATTTTATCGTCCAACCTGGCCTCGACTAAATATCCGTTAAAACATAAATAAGTGGTTGAGGGCTACTTCTCATTTATTATGCAAGTAAATCTGGCACTAATATTAACTAACTGCTATATTAAAACGAAACTTTTAATGGACTGTCTCTAATGGAGTGCTTTCGGTTAAGTTTTAATATTTCATAAATGGATCCACAAAATATGCAAATCCCTTTTATATATTAATATTGCCAATATTACTGGCTCTGCGAATGGTCATAATTTGTAAAGTTTTATGCGGAACTCAAATAATGCCATTTTCTATTAATTACACTCTACGAATTGCTTTCTGGAACCGGTCAAATTTGTTTACTAACCGCCTTCAAAGCTAGTCACCCCCTTAATTTGTGAAGGCCTTCGTCTTAATCCAATCCGAATCACGTCTAACAGGATAAGTTGATTATTTCACCGAAATTGGAGGTTCCATTAATGTGAACATCTTGAAACTAACAACTATGGATGAACACATGATCGTTGTATTGACATAAAGTAATAAAACATTAGCACTTTCAAACAAAAATTTAATGTAAGTATTTTATGTACACTAGGTACAAAAATTCAGGGATGTAAAAAATCGTAGGTGATTTTCAAATGGCTGTGACTTGGAGAAAAATTGTCGCAGAGCGATTTAAAAAAAAAAATTAAATCTTCAAGTTTCTAGTTTTCAGATCATAAGAAAATCATCGGAAAAAGAATTTTCCAAATATTTCCTTGCCTTTTAAGAAGTCCACGGACCTCAATAATTTTTTTTCAGTGATTTTATTATAAACGTTTTTTAGATAATTTGATCCTCTTTAATTTGAGCAGTGTAAAGACCTTGTACTATGATTTTTGGCTTAGTTATCGTCGTTAAAGGTCGGCCTTGACTTTGGTAATTAATAACTCGGGAAATAATGATCGTACAGACTTTATTCTTACAATAATTAACATTGTTTGATAAAAACATGGTCAACCTCAAAAAATGAATAAAGAATTAAAAATTCATCCTTTTAACGATTTTTAGCAAAAACGACAAATTCAATCATTCCAAACAAAATGAAAAGAGAATCACAGCGCTTTGAAATTTTCTTGGTTTCTTTAGGTACCTTGTGGTTGAAGAAAAACAGTTAACACCCTTAATCTATCTATTATTTGAAAAGGTGTGACAAGTTAAGTGAATATCTCTAAATACGCAATTTTTTACCTCTTATTCAATCAACTTTCAACGTAAAAAATTTATATCATGAAATATTTTCGATTACAATAACTTTACCAGAACTGCTCACAAATTTTGACAATTAAGAAATGATTGAGATAAATAAACAATTAGTTCATTCCTGTAATACTCTATTCTAATACTTTATTACGATACAGATACTCTAACCTGATACAGTTTTGTCAAACTTAATTAAACAAGCACGAAATGAATCAGTGTCAGAATCAGATGAACTATTCAGTACTGCCTCATCCAGTAAGAGTTGTGGATCACAAAGAATAAATTGTACAGTTCTCTGGGTAGTGATTACCTAAAGTTTTATTGTATACTTTAATACTCTCAAGTTCCTTAAATTTATAACGTTACTTAACTCATATTTAACATCAAACTGACTAATTTAGTGTTCTGGGATATATAGTTGGTCTTAGAGGAAATTTAACAATATCTTCCGAAATTACAAAGAAAGTTATAATTTTACAATAAAAAAGAATATATATTTCTGATAAAGAAAATTTGCCCAAATAAAATATATCGTTGACTAAATTTGCTAACATTTTACAGTAAAGAAAATAATTTAACATATTTCTGTTGTACAGATTAACATCCAATAAATGTTTCAATCACGAATAAACTGGTTTTTCAATGTAATGTTCACTTATCGTCATTTTTGTGTCATGTAATTTTTATTTTTTTATCGAGGGGAAAATCTTCGAAAGACACCTAGTCTCTGGTGTTCTGTTATTGTTTGGCCAGGTAGTGTCGGATTAGTATACGCCTACCGACTAAAAACCCCCCGCTATCCTATCAGTGTGATGCCGAAGAAGAACCGCTCTCGCTTTACTTCTCCTCGGCATATCAATCAGGATACTTACTCATTCCCCACTTCCCTTTCCTCCTTCCCTTTCTCCTTCATGATGGACGTTACCATCTGCTCCACCACTGTCCATCTTTCTCTGCTCTCGAGCATGATTGGGATCATGTTGTCTGCAATGATAACATATCCTATATTTTGCTCTGCAGCTCTCCTTTCTCTTGTCCGCCTTTTGCAGCTGAACACTGTGTGGTCGGCATTGTCGACCTCTCCACAGGATCAGCACTCTCTGCTCTCGCGTTTGCTTATATCCAATAGGTAGTCCGCGAAACAGCCGTGCCCAGTAAGGACCTGGGTGAAGTAATACCCGACATCGCCATGTGCCCTTTCGCACCATGGCGTTATGTCCGGGATTAGCACCTTCGTCCGTCTCCGTCGGGGCTCCGCCTCCCATCTCTCCTGCCAGTGTTCCCATAGGCTCTCCCTTGCTGCACCTCTGTCAGCGCCTCCGTACACCTCCCATCTTTCCCTTGCTAGAAGATCGATGGGTGGTATACAAGCTATCACCAGCGTTGCCGCTGCCGATACAGTTCTGTATGCACTACAAACTCTTAGCGCTGCTTTTCTCTGGACTTTGGTGAACTCTTTCCTCCACTTGTCTCTTCTCAATATATCCACCCACACCGGGAAGGCATACAGTAAGAACGACTGCATCACCCCGCTGAGGGCTCTCCTCTTTGACGCCCTGGGGCCCTTAATGTTTGGCATCAAGCGACCAAGGGCCGAGACAGTTTTGCCCGACTTTTCCAGCGTCTGTTTGATATGTTCCCTAAGCAACAGAGAACTATCAATCCAGACTCCCAGGTACTTAATACTCTGCTTCGGCACGATTTTGGTATTCCCTACTCGAAATGTGATGCACGGAAGCTTTCTCCTCCTTGTCAGGAGGATTGCTTGCGTTTTTTCCAACGCCAGAGTCAGTTCCCTCTCTTCGACCCACCTCTTGATCCTCTCAACAGTGAGGTTGGCGTTTTCCCTCACGTCGATGTCACTTCTTCCGGTAACGACCACCGCGACATCATCAGCGTAACCCAAGATCCTCACTCCTTCGGGCACTGTGAGTCTAAATACCCCATCGAACATAATGTTACGTGTTCGCGTAATCTAAGTAGGCCTCTTTTATTGTAGGTACTCAACTTTTTAATTTTTATAAATACAAAACAACAGCGAGAAGGGATCACAACATAACGACTAACCTTCTATGTAAGGGTACAACTTAATAAATGCGCTTTAGGTACAGCATGAAAGTTAGATCAAAGCCAGTTACGTAGACGTAATATCTACCTTCTTTTATTTAAAATATTTATGGCAAGGAATTCGTCTATTCCATTACAAGGAATATTAATAACGTATTAGAATTAAATTGCCATTCGTCTCTTCTCCGAAGTATGTACATGATTATAGGTAGCGCGGCAGCCTATTTGAATTTCAAAGATAAAAGAATCGTTTAGCATCACTATACATAACAATAAGGGGAAATATAGGGCGAGGGAGACATGTCTCTCAGGCCGTAATGGATTATTATAATGAATCTACATTTTTCCTATTAATTTTCAGATGAGCAGGACCGCTGAGGCTGAACAGTGGTTTCGTAAAGCTCAGAGATTAGCGCCGGAAGATCCAAGTGTGTATCATCATTACGGTGAGTACCTGAAATTTGCTAAATTAAATTTCGCGGTGGTGGTTCGAATTTGAATCGCTTTGTTTTCATTTGCCGTAAATGACTTTCAGCGGGAATATGCGACGCGAATAAAATATAAAATATTTCAGGTTTCCTATTCATTATAGAATGAGCCTCTGACGCTTTATCTTTCGGGGGTGAAGATACTCAATTTGTATTGTTGTTTTGTTTCCGTTATACTAGGCAAAAAATATTTCTGAATGATATATTGTATATTTACAAATATACACACACACAGACTGTCTGAGAATTATATAACTATTTGAAGTTGAACTAAGGTTCATATACCTCATACTTTATCCACATCAAACTAAACCGAGTTGTATCATAATTTAGCTAATAACAAACTTCTTCCACATGCCTATTTAAACTACTGTACCATGCAACAGTACTCTGATAACGATGCAACACATAAAAGTGGGAAGCTTTTAAAAGGGCACAGAGTTATACTGAAATTATCTTTTATAAAACACACACATTATTTCATATTTTGTTGTGAAAGAATCTCATTTGAATATAATTTCACTGGGTAAATAAAAGAATGATTAAATACAAACAATTCTCTCCATTATTTTGCAGCGTAGAAGTTTTATGTATGCTACCATATAAATTAAAAAAAAAAATGAATATGTGTTTGTATTTCGGCTACCTCGGGAAAGAAGAAATAGTCAAACATAATTAATTTTAAATATGCTCGTCGGAATATTACGCCCGGTTTTGCGGCCTTAATGAAAAAAAGCGGATAGATGGAAGCAGTACTTAGGAAATTTATACGAGGGTCAGGAGAGATATTAGAGGAAGAATCTAGCATCGATAGAGGAGATCTAGGAAAACCTATATTGAGAGAGGTATTTGAAATAGCACTAAGGGGGCTAAAGAACAATAAAGCGCCGGGTGTAGATAAAATATAGGCGGAAACTTTGAAATGTGCGGGACAGAAAGTAGTAAATAGGATGTTTGAACTGGTAAAATACATATACGAAATGGGCGAGATGCCGGAGGAGTATAAGAGGAACATTATCGTTACTATACCGAAAAAGAGAGGAGCCGACAAATGCGAGAACTTTAGAACGATTAACCTAACTTCCCACGCGTCAAAAATCTTCAAATCAAAAATCAAAAATCAGAATAGTGCAGAAGAGGATGGAAAATAGAGCGGAGGAAATACTAGGAGAAAACCAATTCGGGTTTAGGCGAAATAGGGGAACTCGCGAAGCTATTCTGGCACTAAGAGCAATGTTAGAGAAAACAATAGAAAAAGGAAAGAACGCTTATATAGGATTTATAGATTTAGAAAAAGCTTTTGATAAGGTAAGATGGGAAAGAATGTTCGATATACTAAAGAGCGCGGGAATGAAGTATAGAGATAGGAGAGTAGTACACAATTTATACAAAGAGCAAACTGCTGTTATAGAAGTAGAAAAAGGGAAGTAGGTATTAGGAAAGGAGTAAGACAAGGATGTATGCTATCACCACTAATTTTTAATCTGTACATCGAAGAGGCGATTAATGTGGTAAAAGATAGAGTGGATTTCGGGATTAAAGTACAGGGATAGAAACTAAAAATGCTGAGATTCGCATATGATATAGCAGTATTAGCATCTACTAACGAGGAATTAGAATCAGCGTTGAACGAAATGGAGGCAGTGTTGACAGAGGAATACGGAATGAGGGTGAATAAAAACAAAACTAAAGTGTTAGTGTGCAGAAAGCGCGAGAGCAGAGCAAAAACGAAAGTACACACTAATAATGAAGAATTGGAGGAAGTTAAAGACTTCACTTATTTAGGAAGTAAAATAAATTGGGATGGAAGAAGCGATAAAGATATAAAACAAAGAATAGCGCAGGGTTGAATAGCTTTTAACAAAAAGAAAGCACTTTTATGCTCGGGGATAGTAAACTTAGAAACAAGGAAGAGATTGTTGAAAACCTATGTATGGAGCACGGCACTATACGGTTGCGACACCTGGACGGTAGGGGAAGCAAGTAGGAAGAAATTAGAAGCTTTTGAGATGTGGTGTTACCGAAGAATGATGAAAATACCGTGGACTGATGATAAGGTTAGAAACGAAGAAGTATTAGAGAAAGTCGGCGAGAAAAGAAGTATGTGGAAAAACATAAAGAAGAGAAGAGATAGAACGGTAGGCCACTTGCTGAGACATGGGGGAATAGTCCGCGATATTTTGGAGGCAGAAATAGGAGTGAAGAAAGGCAGAGGTAGGCCTAGATTAGATTACTGCTCGCAAATAGTAAGGGATGTAGGTTGTAGCACAATTAGCGAAATCGTAGGTTAGCACAAGATAGGAGAAGCTGGAGGTTAGCGTCCAACCAGTCTTAGGACCTCATGATGATGAATGAAAAATGTAGGTACCTTCGCGCAATGCTTTTTTTCCTAATACATCAATTCAAATCGCTTCTAAAAGCCCGTAATTAATTTTTGCATTTTTCTAAATTCAATCGTGACTTATCTTTGTTCTGGAATAACTGTATCCATTTTTAAGGATAGAATAAGAATGAACTATTGTCAAAATATTGAGCATTATTTTAGTATATATAGAAACTAGAGAATACGGTCAAGATTTAATTTAGTTCCCAATGCCTAGTTGATATAAGTGAAATAGTTGATCCGCTTCTACAAAATGGGGAAATAACTTATTGTATTCTCCTATAGAAATGGCTGCAACAAGGATATTCGTACTGGTGGTATTGGGGACCCAATAAAAGACTGAGTCCATTATTGGGTTCAAATTTGACATCTCTTTCAGCACGAGAAATGTGTTTGTCCTCGTCTGTATGCGTAACTTTCCCTACATAACGTGAGGCTTCAGGAACAGGAAGTCGACTTCATTATA
Organism: Rosalia funebris; assembly: GCA_037954035.1. Lineage (NCBI taxonomy): Eukaryota > Metazoa > Arthropoda > Insecta > Coleoptera > Cerambycidae > Rosalia > Rosalia funebris. Next base: position 7,628,303 of record JAZFAV010000002.1, on the reverse strand, counting down.
TCTGAATAAAATAAATTGACTTTATTGTTTACAAGTTCCAAGTATGTGATACTAGTAGCAGGAAACCCATAACGACTATCATAATTGTTCTTGCCGAGTTGTCTGTGTGTAATTTTTTGAGTTTTTGCAGAGAGGCGTAATATCGTTCTTTACTTGTTTTCTTGTCTTCGGGTTGATGATAATGTCCCCAGAACTTTCATCCACCAGAACACTTCCTTCCAAATGTCTTTTCTAGTAAAGGATCTCTTTTGTACATCGTCTCAAAAGTTCCGCACGTGTCGTTATTTCCAGTCTGGCTTCAATTGCTTTGTCACACATCGACAGTTTATGGAGCTATAAGATGACATGGGATGATGTGAGGTATGAGGCATAATATAAGTATGAATATAACCATGGTTCATATTAAAATCCTCAACGATTTCATCAATGATGAACCAACTATTGTTAAGTAATTAATTACTTTGGAAATAATGATCATAAAGTAAAATTTTTGCTTACAATAAAAATTTTTTGATAAAGAAAATATTGATTATTTCAAAAGAAACATTTTCAACCTCAGAAGATGAATAAAAAATGAAGAATTCACCCTTAAGTTGATTCTTTGCAAAAATGACAAATTCAATCATTCTTAACACAATGAAAAAAAATCGCCGCATCTTGAAATCTTCAGAGTTTCTTTGGAATACTTTGGGGTTGAATAAAAGTCCATGAACCTTCTGAAGGACAAGCAAAGATTTTTATTTTTTTCCAGTGGTTTTCTTATACTTACTTAAAAACTGTTGACGTTAAAAAAAATGTTGAACTTAAGATATAAAAACTAGAAACTTGGAGCTTCGGTTTGTTTTTTTTAATCGCTCTGCGACTATTTCTCTCCATGTTACAGCCCTTTTAAAATCACCTAAGAAGTTACGATTTTCTTACATCCCTTAATTTTTGTGTATTAAGATTTTTAGTGATAACAACATATCATTGTAATATGTTCTTAGCAATATTTCCTATATCTCAAGTATAATATGTACCTCAACGTATAAGGCAAACTAATTAGCTGATTTTCTTAGAGCCCTTTTAAGGATTTTATTCGATTCCGACTGAAATAAATATAAATCATTTTGTAAATTCAAAATGACTTGTTATTATTCAAATCATGTGTTTAGAAGTGACATTTTTGCTGCTGATTTCAATGTACATCAATCAGTTTTTCGTTAACAGTAGCGACAAACCAAAATAGAAGTATTTCATCGATTAAAAAATATAAGTATAGATATTCAGTCGGTAAGGAAATTTGAGGAACGCTGAATAACTTTAAGTAATCATGATTACCTCACAGCAATATAACCCTTTTTTCCGACATTTTAGTTTAAAATTTGAAAAATTAGTTTTCCCTGTATAATTATATTAAGGCGATGCACATGTCGGCCCTCGCGTAGCTGATGCCTCCTTATTAATACTAACGATAAAAATGTTCTCCAGTGATTGATTGCCTCTGAACATTGTAGCGAATTAATCAAAATTAGGAACGTCGTTATATAATATCGTAATCATCGTCTTTAAGTAAAACTAGTTCGGGCATCCCGCAACACGTCATCCTTTTATCGACCAACTAACTCATTACATAAATTGATATGGGCCTCAAATTACTGAAATGTTCTGGTGCGGATTTCCTCCATGCATAAACCTTTCATAAACATTAAACTCTAACTTTTCGGGTTCGAGGAAAGTATAAAACCTGTAGGTCTTTGAAAAGCTTCCGATGGAAACTTTTACTTTAATTCCTTTGATTTGTGCGGATCTAACAAAGGAACACGTTTTTCTTTGAAGTCTTGTTGGGTCTTTCTTAAGAATTTGGATTCTGTTAAGTACCGATGAATGGAAGATGGGATTGAATCGGATTTTAATCTTATTTTTAATTTCGCGACTGCCGCCCTCGGGCAACGTATTTTTCTTAGTTAGTTTAATTACTCATTTGTAGCCCGTTGTAGATAAGGGATTTATAAATGTTGCCACCTACGTGCCTGTAAATGGGGTCAATTTAACTCCAGTACATTTATAGTTAGTTAATTATAGCTATATTTTAGATCTACGCAAGATACGTTAGTATCTTAATAGTAGATTGGGATACTATTTAGCTTGATAAGGAGACCTATGCGAACATTTATTGTATTAAATTTTATTGTTAGTGTATTAAGTAATGTTAGTTAATGCTAGTTTTATTTAGCTTCTCATGTATAATTTTATTTCTTGAAATAAAATTGCTTTTTTTAATGATCAAAATATAAATTAACCCAATTAGATATTATTTTTTAATTTAATATTTCACCCCAACATAATTCTAAATAATGTACTAATTTATCATCCAAAACATTACGTGGAATCAATTTTTGCTGAATTGTGTCAATTAGGTAAATTATGTTTTAATTAATATATTATTGTATTCAAAAAGTTATCAAATGTTAACACTTAATCATTAGAGTGCTAATGTTGTGGAAATAAAATAAGATTTGACAACCCAATATTCATTATAAACGGTGATGTGACATTGGTATTAAGTTACGTGCAAATTGCCTTTGACCTTCCTATGATCGAACAGTAATAGTTGCGTTGTCTGTATAGAAATCACTAGATTATAATATTATATCGTGTAAATGTGTATATTCGTACATCTTATTAAAGCATTTGATACCGTTAGTCACCAAAAATTACTGCAAATACTAGAGCGGCAAGGAATCCATCAAGAAATATTAGATACTCTTAGAAAGATATTTAATAAATGAACAACAATGCGTTAAAATGAATAAGGAAATTAGTTAATCTAAAACTATTGAGTATGGTATCTCATAGGGCACAGATCTCGGGCTAATACTATTTAACATGTATATAATTAGTTTACACACTGTAACAATTGAAGGACTAATAATTAGTTTCGTGGACGACACTTATATTTTGTATAAGACTAACACATGGCAAAAATTTACAAATAAGGTAAAAAGCTATTTAAAAAATATATAAGACTGATTGTGTAAACTTTCGTGAAACGACAAGTCCGGAATTTATGAACAGAGTTACCAATATTATCAAAATTATATTGGGCAGACGAGTACATCAATTATAACTAGATTTAAGAAGTAAATAACCTATTAAAAATATAAAAGATTAGAAATATTTTTCGTTGTCCAACTTGCTTTGAAAAACCATCATAGAATAGAATACTAGTAACTTGAAGTTAGTAAAAAGTATAACCAACAACAGACTTTTAAATATCATGGAAAATATCAAGATAGGTAAATGTAATGTGATATGTGCTCCATATATAACAGTACATTGTTTTTGTTCATACGAGTATAGTGAGTGACGACATTAATCAATCGGGGGACGACATTAATCGACCGAATGTGTACCGCATTACGGTTCACTAACCATGAATGGAAATACTTATAAGATATTAATTACTATAAAACGTGGCCCTGGGCATAATGGCATTAAGGGAAATCTAATTGCAGATGACCTTGCCAGACTAGGGACCTGGGAAAACCTCTATGGACCAGAACCTGGAGTGGGAATAAGTCGGAATCTGATCAGAGACCACATCAATGGCTGGGCAAGAGACCAGCACAATAAAAGATGGAGAGGAGTAACAGGTTGTCGAATAACCAAACTCTTCATCGAATACTCAGAGATTGAGAAATGGGCCCAAGAATTCATTAAATTGAACAGGCACAAAGCCAGAACCCTGGTGGGAATCATAATGGGCCACCATAGTAGCCTGAATACATATAAATACAAGCTGAGGCTGACTGATAGCCCGGCCTGCAGATACTGTAAAGAAGATGAGGAAACCTCGATTCATCTTCTTTACACCTGCCCCGCACTGGAGGAGAAGAGGTATCTTATATTAGGGGCCCCTGTTATCCTAGAGGAGGCGAGGCTTAAGGCGGGAGACGTGCCTAAATTGCTCCTTTTATGGAATAGCATTTTTGGATAATGACCCAGTTGAGGGGATTTCTAAGGGACTACCCATGCGATCAGTGGCCGATGAGGCCCAAACCTATATAATATAATAATAATAATAAAACGTGGCACAGTGAACTAAAACAAATTCATGTTCATTCACTATTCACTGCCCATGAAGAAAAATTGTTAAGTTTAGTGAGTTTATTAGTGAACAGTACATGCATGAAGCTGGAAATATATTTTTTGTTTACTGAACCGGAGCAACGTTTTGGTATGAACAGAAATTAGTTTAGAATTATTTTTAATCATCTCCCGATGGAGTCAACTTGATTAGCAAATCGCGTTTCGAGAAACGTGTATTTTTTCGATGTTAGTTGAAAACTAGTCTCCTCTTTGTTGTCCATGCCCTGGTATTACGTAAGCAATATAGCAACATAGGAGATTTCAAGAGCATCACATATTTGGGAAAATAGTATTTTATGCAGATACATATATCTTGAAAAAATTAAATTTAGTATACTCGTACAATGCAGCAACATGTGATAATTATAATTAAACTAAAAGGAATTATTCTAGTTCCAGATTTTATGATTCAGCGTATCTACTGAGATTATTTCCAGCGTTTCTTTAATCCTAAGCTTCTCCTTATTATATTGTGACAATGAAGATAATCTGACGTTTATATCACGATAGACTTTCTATGGTATCTGTAATTTGTTGAACGCTAAATTTCAATTATCAGAAAACACGAAAATAAAAACGAATCCCTAAAACGCACCAGAATGTTTTCGTGTTTAACAGTTATAACACATCAATATGTCTGCCATTTGAAAATCGTGATGTACCACATTACGAAATTATATGAAATAACAAGCAATTCGAAACAGCTGATGTAAATCAGAGTGCTGAGGAAATATCTATATAAAATATACATGTGGGCGTATTATGTTTCCCAATATAATACACCGGTATGTATATTTTATTACTTGAGTATACGAAAGTGGATAAAATATTAAGTAAAATTATTACAAAAGAAATACGATAAAATATTAAAGTATTGTATGACACTGTCAATTATGAATATAGTAATATCGTAAGTATCCAGCAAAGTATATTAGTGCATTAGTACAATAATCATTTTAAAACATTGATTGTGGTTTATTTTTATCATAAATGGAAATAATAAAAGGGTATTGACCTTATTAAAAGCTTTTGACGGATTTTAATGTAAGAGTCTTCTAGATATATTAACACTATCCACTTAACTATGGATATCCGACATGAATGCGTCAATAAATATCAATCGCACCTCATAATTAGAATCGGTGCCGCGTACATGTAGCTCGCATATGAGAAGGTGTAGCGGGGGCCTTGAGCACGTGAGTTTAATTCACGCTGTACACAAACTACTTTGGTATTACAAAACACTCGATTTGTGCTAGGTATCCAGTTACTGTTTAATATTGAGACTGTGTGCGTCTGCTTCGCGAAAGAACTAAATCACTTTGCGACCGTAATTACATACATAATTTGTACAGGGTGCATGCGTTACAAAACAATGTCCACAATGTCTAAGGCGTAAAAGCGGCCGCTTGCCGGCAATGTGAATACGTTTATTCGGGACTTTCCAGATTTGTTGTATGATGGGGCGAAAATAGTGTGTTAAGTTTGTGAAAAAGATTTATTGTGTTGGGACAAGAGAGACTGCAAAATACATAAATAGTAGGGAACATATTAATATAAAAAAGGGCCTGCCAGAAAAAACGGAGTTCATTCTTGATCTACTTCTCATATTAATTACCTGTCATTTACCACTTATATTACTTGACACACCAACATTTAAGGACTTTTGGAAGAAATACAATCCTAAGTACCCATTACCGACTAGGGCCACAGTACGCAGCTATATGCCATATGTACGTGAAAAAATGGAAAGTCAGATTAAATCAGCGTGAATTGAACTCCGCGTCAAGTGCTCGAGGCCCCCGCAACACCTTACCATATACAGTAAGGTGTTGCGGTACTCTACTTATAACTGAAGGAAACTGATTCCCAAATGCTACCAATAAAGCTAATGTTCCTCAGATGTCAACATTATCACTAATACTGTTTATATAGTAAGGTTCTAGTTATCTGGATTAAGATTAACATCGTGTATCTTATAGAACGGCCTTCTGCATTAATTTAAATATACAGTTCGGCTTTAAATCCCAGCTTTTCAATATTATGTCTTCTGTTGCCTTGGTCATTAAATCTGTTGCTAAGATGACTACTGGTATAATATCTACTCCATTCAGGCTCAAAATGTACCTAATGTGCGTTGTTTTCGAATCTTTTTGGCTTCCATTTTTTATATGCTCAGGGTCAATGAGCAAACTCTATCCACCATTTGTCTGCCGCTGAGCTTTGTTATGAGGGTTATATGCAGTATATTGTAGTCCACTGTTCTATTGGTGATTATTGGCATGTCCCAATATAACAAGCGCCTATTGCTCTCGAGGATTGTCTGACGCTGGTATTTATAGTACGGTGGTATTTTAGACCACAAGTTGTGTTTTTATGCCACCTGACCGTTTAGTATATTCGCCACCTATTTGTAGCTTCCCTGGTTGGTTGAATCTGCTTGGGGTGGACATCTGCATTTAAGGATACTTATCTTCCACCCCTTTTTGCTATAGAAAACATGGTTTTCTATAGCAAAGTATTGAAATATTTATTGATTTATAATATAGATATTTAGAAATTCTGTATGAAGCAACACCACATGTCTTCTAGAGGAATATCTTTCAATCGAGGCACAAAGAACTCGATTATCATGTCAAGATAACGTTCACCATTTACTGTTAATGCATTACTTGCCTACTTTTTAAAGAAAAATGGTAAACTGATTCCTTCAGACCACAATGCACACCAAACAGTGATACGTTAGAGATGAACTTGTTTCTCATGAATCATTCTTGGATTCTCTGAGATCCAAAATACAGCAATTTTGCTTATTAACGAACCCATCAAGGTAAAAATTGGCTTCGTCGCTGAACATGATTTTGTCCACAAAATCGGCATTCATTTCTTGTTCTTCAATGATCAAATTGGTGAACTCTCTTCGCTGTGCATGGACTTTGTAATCATGGAGATGCAACTCTCTAGTGAGAATACTGTGAAGAGTGGCTGCTGAAATATCCAGTTCTTTTGCACGAAAATAAATCTAAGTCCCTGGACTCTCGGCCACACTCTCGCGAACTACCGTGATGTATTATTCTGAATGGCCACTAAGAGCTCGTATCGTATGTTTCACATTAATAACTGACCAAGTACTTTCGAACTTTTCGATTATTCTTTTCACTGTTGATAAATTTGTATCGTGCAGTGCTCTACGTTTACTAACTCCTATCTACCTCCATGGACTTGTCATAGTTATTGACCGATCGATTAGTGACATCCAAAATGGCGCGCAATTCAAATCTTGCGCTCTTATTGTAACACCCTTTATTTATCACAATTGTGAGTAGATGTAACAGCGTCTTGGATTGCTACCATTCCTCATATTGAAGCGATATGGACATTCTCGTCACTGGGTTTCAGTTCTAGTTGATTAAGGATATATCTTAATCATCAACTAGCACTATCTTCTGATGTAGCACTCTCATTGATTGTTGAAAATATTTCTTGATATGTTTCTCTTGTTCTTTGCACAAGTCTCGCGATATTAAGTAGCCCCGGGCCACCTGGATATCTTTTTAGGTTTGCCCATAGATGACAAGTCGTGAATAGCGATTTCTAAGATCCGAGTTACTATATTTTAATATGTTGAATGAGTACGTGAGAACTGGGACTGCTCAGGCGTTTATAGCCATAGACATGTTCCCTGAGTTTAGTGCTATATGCAACGGCTTTGTCAGACGGTCTCTATATTTCCCTTTGAATTGTTATTTCAAAGTTATATAATTTCAGTAATTATCATTAACTGGCATATAGCTCTGATCGATTTAAGGAAAGTAAGACTTATATGCCATCAAGAAGGGATTCAAATTGAACGTATGCCGGCTGATGCGATTGTCTGCAATGAAAACATTAACGTCTCATACGAGCTACAGTTCTCGCATACCCAACATATTGAAATTATCTCATCCAGCTGAATAATACGTCGCAATCGTTATTCCGTTTCGAGAGACAGAAAAAATTGTCAACTGCTAGATGGAAGTGGGCCATTGTTCCGCCGCCGTGAATTGTATCTTAAACAATTCACAAAAGGCTTCCGACAACACAAATGTACACTGGAACAGATTCAGTGTAGCCGCAGACAATGTACCTGTTTTATGTATGGAATACTGTAAATGCAGCTTGCCTATATATTAATACAAATATATTTGGTGTCAGAGACTTGTCTGAGTTACATGCTATTTCACTCCAGAAGTTATGAGGATATTAATTATGAATTGTAGCCTGCAAGCGATTATCTGGGAAGTGTAAGGAAATAATAGTAATATCTCTGAATATATTCTTACCAATAGATTAAATAATAAAATCTGAAAATGAATAAATTTGTCTAAACATTTATCAGAAGCAATAAATTTTAAGCATAATATGCAATAAAGCAATAGCAACACGTTTTCTATTTTTTTTTCTTCTCATAAAATAATAATATAATAACAGTATCAAGAAAATGAAATCGAGTTATTGATCATCTGATAATTTTTCTTTCACTAATTTCGCATTAACTATTCGTCTGCCACATACTTAAGGTCCAATTACTGACCAATAAAACTCAGTTTGATTAAGTGGTCTCTTTTTTTAAATAATTTGCTACTTATTACCGAAGATGGAAAATATTTTCTTGGTCTATTTCTTCTAGAAATAATCAATTAGCTACTGAAGAGTTATCTATTTGAAAACTAACGATGCATCCCCTATTTGTGTTGAGGGATTTTATTGATTTTGCAGAAATAGATCTTGTCTTGATAGCATTAGATCAGGGGAAGAGATTATCTTCGTGTCTCATGCAAGAGCTTAATATATAGAATTCAGTTTCATGGAAACGTTTCTTCAGCAAATTCGACGGTTCATTCAACATAGTTTTTGTGGTTGTGAACGAGACGCTCGAAAACTCTTCCATATTAGGTGATGTTGATTGTGTGATATACTGAACATTAGTAATTTATCTCTTTGAACAAGCTCGACAGGTTTAACCTAGGATTCCAGAAAAAATAGAGCTCTGTTTCCTTCAATTCCCCTGTATTCCTTTCCATTCCCTTCCATTGGCTTCCATTTCCTTCCATTTCATTTTGTTTTCGTTGCTGTTATGACTAAGAATGCCGGATATATTCGAATGTACAATACAGTCGAATGTACAATATAGTCGTAACATAAATGTAGCTAATTTTGTGATATTTTATCTAATCATAAAATATATTGCTTAAAATTTTAACGTATTTGTATATATCTCATTTGGTTTACTTAGGATTGGCGTAAATTAAGTTGCAAACTAATTTGTGACTTTCGAATTATACAGGGTGGCTTTGGTTTTTATTGACTGCATCAGTTGACAGTGTATATAGCGAGATAATATCGAGAATAGCTGATTTCATGAAGCAGTGGACAGGATCATACTGTCATCTACATACTGTCATTGTAGAACCATTTGCTTTTAAATGGCGAGTGATCTAAACCTAATGATCTAACCCTAGTGGTAATTTCATGAGTACCGTTAATAACTTTCACTGTTAATATTATCTCGTATCCTATGCCTTCTCTATTTAATTCTGTGATATCTCTTATTTTAATATATATCTTCTTTCTGTGATATCTCTATTTAACCTCTTGTGATGACTGCTCATGATGTTGCTTTAAAAGTAAAGCATATTTACCCTGACTAATCGATATTAAGAAGGTTGGAACAATGAGTACGGAATGAATGAGAAATAATCACAAGAGAACTCACAAATTTTTCGCTCAAGTTACCTAGTGCCATTGTTGTAAAGTCCAATGTCTATGTTATCCGGCCCACCGTAACCGATAAATTTTCTGCCGTTTGGTTGATAACGGCTTTTGTTATGCATGAAGAAGAAACCGGTAAGTTCAAAAGTAAAGTATAAAGAATCAAACTTTACCTTTTCAAAAAATAAAACCCTCAACACGTAGTATTCGACATCTGTCTCGGATCGGAACCGAACGACATACAGCTGTTTCGAACTTATTAGTTCTCATCAGTGCCGTACACGGTACGCCGATCCAGGACAAATGCCGAATGAACTCTATGGGGTATACATCTTTATGGATACGATCTCTGTCAGTAACATATAAGTCGGAAATCGAGTTTGGTGGTTCCTTTCTCGATTTCCGACTTATATGTTACTAACAGAGATCGTATCGATAAAGATGTATACCCCACAGAGTTCATTCGGCATTTGTCCTGGATCGGCGTACCGTGTACGACACTGATGAGAACTAATAAGTTCGAAACAGCTGTATGTCGTTCGGTTCCGATCCGGGACAGATGTCGAATCCTACCTGTGGAGGGTTTTATTTTTTGAAACCTTTTCTGATCGTGCAGAAACACGAGAAAGGGGTCGAGGATCGCTTCAAGGTATAATTCAATGCCTGGCGAGGATTTAGCCCGAGGAATAGTTGTTTCCTAGAGCAATTATGTAATAGCTTTGCTATTCGGGAACTACTTTGATAACCACTTGGCGGTTTGGTGGTTCCTTTCTCGATTTCTGACTTATATGTTACAAACTTTACCTTGTAAAATTTGTATCCTATTTTCTTTATTGTGCATTTAGTTGTGGTATCCACAACGAAATGCTTTTTATATTATAAAGAAATATTTTTCCTATGACTTGCCTCGATGGTACTATAATTTCTTTTGCACTGGATCGTCAGTTTGTTGTTACAATCCTCTTCAGGGCATGTTGATTTAAGCACTAAATTTGGGATGGTCGACCTGTTTTCTCCCTTTGGGCTGTGCGTTCAGTTTTTTATAGGTGATAATGCTTTGCACTGCATATTTTGGCAGCAAATACGTAACAGATATTTTCTGAGCCTAAATTCCCTGTTTATGAGCATTAACAATTGATTTTCGCATATTTCGTTTTTCATTAACAAACTTCTCATTGGCACATAATAACTTAGTAACATTTCATCGTTTTTAAGTTAAAAGTTTATATTTTGCTTCTGTTACCAATATTTTTACTTTATTAAAATAGTTTTGAGACTGTTATTACTTTTATTTAAACATATTAGTTGTAGAATTATGCCTCTCCGAACTGCTATGAGCCTGGGCTCGTAATTCACAAATCAATATTTATAAATCATCAACTCTAGATATCCTGTGGTATTGGACATTGCCTGGTATGTGGCAACCATGTCTAAAGTTTTCTGTCCCTCTCAGCCTGAGTTGCGTCACCAAGGCCCTTCTCGCCGGCCGATTCCTTCAAAGCTAGTAATTTGCATGAATTTACAACTATAGCACGTGAGGAATCTCCCAGAATGTTGCAATTCCTCTTCGGAGATGTTCTGACGTCTCGGTGGGAATGTCGCGTCGGTTAACGGGAGAATCTCAACCGCAGTCTAGGGACCGCTCCGGCGAAGTACTTAGACGCCCCCTGAAAGCGCTAAAGCTAGGATATCGTTTCCGGGATATTTGTCGGACGCGGACGGGATGCCAGAGATACATCACCTTCACGGTATTTGCCCCCACTTGACAGGACTTAGTTTCGACGGCTAATTAATACGCGTTACGTGCCTACAGTATTCCGCAGGAATAATGTATCTTTGGGATTTTTTTTTTAATTTATCCCCTGTATAAGTAGTTGGAGAGAAGTTTTTACATAGCTTTAGAGTGCCTCAGCAACTGGGGTTTGAATTTCGCGGAATTTGTGTTCCGTAAAAGATAGGGCGTCAATAATTAACGACTGTCATCTAAAAACCATATGATGTCGACGTGCCACAATTAACAGTTCAACAACGAATAGTTTATGTAAAACTGTTTTATGAAAGTGAGTGATCATTCACAGTTGCACTAAAAAAAATTGGCACAAAATTAAGACAACATGATGTACCTACAGAGTTAACAGTTCTTAACTTAATCAAGAAATTTGAAGACACAGGTTCTGTTATTGATAACGCAACACGAATGTCCTCATCGTGGTCGGTGAGATATTGCTACAATGAGATAAAGTGTATCTAAACATATCAATTCGACGTCTTGCGCAATAGCTGAATCTGTCAAGAGCCACCACGCATCGGATTTTAAAGAAAGTTCTGCATCTATCAGCCTACACAATTTTGTTGACACAACAATTAAAAACTACAGACCATTTAGCATTACCAGTTTAAGTTTCAAAGAAGTATGATCCAATTACTACGCTATTCCAAAATGCGCACAAACCGTGCATCTATTTGAATGCATTTTTTTTTCGTGAGCAGCATGTGAATTTTCAGCACCCCAAATTCGACAGTTTTGTTTTCTGACGTATCAATGAAGACGAATATGTGCTTCATCGCTGAACAAAATTTGCTGACCAACCACAACGAGGACGCATCACGGACTGCCTTATCAATAACAGAACCCGTCTCTTCAAATGTCTTGATTGAGTTACGATGTACTTACTCTGTAGGCACTTTAAGACATTTTATTTTAACTTTGTGCGAATTTTTCTTAATACAACCGTAAGTGGTCGCTCAATTTCATAGAACAGTTCTATATAAACCATTCGTTATTGAATGGTTTTACCATTCAATGTTAAACGACGGCCGTTGAGTATTGACACCCTATCTATGACAGAACATAAATCCTATAGCTCAAACTGAGACACTCTATATGAGAAACATTGAAAACAATGTTAGATGAGAAAAACTGTAATACTAAACTTCGAATTTATTTAAAATAAACCATTATTTATTTGGAGATACATTTTCGGGAAATTAATTTTAAAAATGAAAACATCAATGTAGAAAAAAAATATATATATGAATGGTTGTGAAGTAATCAAATTACTATTTCAATGCAGCCTTGGGCAAGAAGAAATACGGTTGTATAAATTTAGAGATATTTTATAGAAGCTGATTCCATGTTTAGTTATTTTTAATCCTGTAACATTTTGGACAAAATGTATTTTTTCAAGACCGAGCATGAAGTATTATCTAAACTCAGGTTAGATATTTTTACTCCAACTTACGTATCCTCTGTTAAATGTTCTCCTAAAGGAGAATATTCACATTTGGAGATGTAAATCTACAAGTTGTGTTAAAGAAACAAGTTCCAGATTGACAGCTTTAAGTTTATATATTAGAGTACTGTCAAATATACAGGACAAAAACAGACGGAGCAATTCTCGTCGAGTAGACGATCGTTTCCATCGTCGACTTGTCGTATCGTACTATCTACTCGTATCATAGTTGATCTGGCACGTTTATGCCCCACAAAATGAGAGGCATGCTTGTCGAGGTGCCATATCGTATGCAAGAAAGTTCAGGCCCAGTCGTCATATCTTGATGATTAACTCGATAAAAATAGTTAATACATTGGATACTTTTAAGCTGATGTAAAATACGCAAATGTTTATATCTTAGTCACCAAGGCTAGAATTTAATCTGTCGTTTAAATTTATAATAACTAGATTAGTATTGGTTTACTTTTTGTGTTTATTTTCTACACCAAAATCATGTCTAACACAATTAGGGCAATATTTGTCCACAGCATTCTCATATTTTTGAATGAGATCTGTCACTATACAACTTAACCTAAGTTTATTATTATGCCTTCTTACGAAATGCTTTATGTGACTCCAAACCATTGCAATTAGATTGAACTCGAAATAGTACTACAGTAGGAATAATACAGTATGGCCATAAATGTTGCAAAGTTTTTGAAGATTTTTGACGATTTCCATTAGCACGGAAGGATTACACGTTCATCAACCCGCTTTCACCTACAAAGTTAGTACTACCATTAGGTGATTTAGTTTTAGTCATCTCCCGATGATGCTAGCTGGATTGGCGAAACGCGCGTTAAGAAACTTGTAATATTTCGATGTCCATAGAAAACAGGTCTCTCTGGTGTGGTCTTAATATTTTTGTTGCTGCGCTGAATGTTCCTACCCCTTCTCAGGAATTTTCAGTAAGTCTGTCTGTGTTTACCTCTATGTAATATGAATATCAACATCAGTGAAGCAAGGAAGTAGTGTCGCCGTTTTTCAAGGGGTTGTGACATTTACTTGATTTAAATGCCATGATGCCTACCTAATACTATAACAGAATTCTATAGTATAACACACAAGTTACCACTAAACTAATTTCCATAAACAACTCCGAGTTTATATCTTGATAATAGTCTGGACTAGAGTATATTTTTGAAAGATAGTTTAAAGATACCTTTCAGGAAACCAGTTTCAGAGCCAGCGTGAATACAATATTTTTATTTAAACGAAACATATTATTTTTCTCGAATTTCATATTTGAAATATCGTCAATCGATATTTGGCTCCAGAGCCATCACTAACATTCTCAATATCAATACCCTTACTAATAATATAACAAATTTAATATTCTTGTTAATATTAGTAGAAAATAAATGATAAATGACAGATATAAAGCAAATGCATAGGTTCCTTGCTTACTTTATTCTTTTGAAAAGTCACTAAGTACATACCAATTCAACAACGACATTAAGTACATTTTGTTTTATTTGACATATTTTTTAGACAAAAAACACTTATTAAACTTTGTCATCACTCTTAATATTATTTATAAGAGGTATAGAATTCATTAACCAAAAATCATAAACATTGCCTTAATCTAAGACTCACTTAATGGATATTAATAACTGCTAATGATTCTTACTGGAGTAGGTCGGAACCCACTCCAATTGAAGATAACACTAACTTAGTTTTCCACAAAAAAGCCAAAACACTATACACTACACTCGACACGCGTTTCGTCAACAAAGTAGTTTGTTTTGGTGTTTTGTGGAAAACTAAGTCAGTGTTGTGCTAATGATTCTTATTGCGAAAAGGGAATTTAGTATGTACTGAAAATAAAAATATTATTAATATATCTATGCAATTAATTATTTAATAATTAGATACATTCTTGATACTATTGAAGTACTTAAACAATGAGAACTGATGGATATAAATATGCATCTATATAATTTTGTTTACTTCGTTATAAAACATAAGTAGGTACCGGGTTAGTCACCTAAAATTGACCCCCCCCCCTTTATTTCTCTTAATTTCAATCCAATCGAAAAATTCAAAAAAGGATTTTACATGATTTTTTATAATTTTTTTTTAATATTTAAACTAATTTTCAAAAACTCTGCAAATTTAAAGGGAGCGAACATTTTTTTATTTTTTCTAAATGGAATACCCTGTATTTTTTTACTTAAAAAAGTTACCCACAGTTTTCTGATCACAAAAATATATAATTGTTGTATCTTGGAAAGTATAGTTCTTGAGATATTCATACAAATATATAGTCACATCACAGGAATAAGTTTGGCATAAGACCATAAATCACGAGAGCTATGAACCGAAATGATTTAAAGAAACAATAATGCTTCGTTTGACAGTCATGTTATGTTTGACTTATGTTTGATTGTTATATTATTAATACGCTTTAAGTTAAGTTTTAATATACTTGTTAATATATCTAATATATTGATATGGGATATTCATTAGTCGAAAGGAAAGAAATATTAGAAATTTACTTAACGAGCAATAAAAACAAATATATAGCTAAAAGAGAATATGCAAGAAAATATCCCGAAAGACGCGTTCCCTCCAAGAACACTTTCTCTAATATTTATCTCAAGTTTGGGGACAGCGAATCCTTAAAAGATAAGAAACGAGAAAGAAAGAAGCCCAAAACAGGAGAAGATATGGAAATGGACGTTTTACTTTTTTTTACCGAACACCCCAATAAATCTACTAATGCTGCTGCAGAAGAATTTAATATTTCTCAAGCAAGTATAAGACGTATATTTAAACGTCACAAATATAAGCCTTATAGTATTTTGCCAGTTCAGCTTTTAACTGAAAATAACTTTGCCGACAAAAGAGCTTTTTGTAGAGAGAAGATTGAGAGAGCAGAAAACGACAATAACTTTTTAAAAAACTTATTTTAGACCGATGAAAGTAGCTTTTCAACGGCTGGACTTTTTAATAGGAAAAATGCACATTATTGGGCGCCCGCAAATCCACATATTATAAAAGAGATAAAAACCCAAGGATATAATACAGTAAATGTGTGGTGCGGTATTCATCAAAATACAATTGTGGGTCCCGTATCCATTAATGGGTCCTTGAATGCAGTTCAGTATTTGAATATTCTTCGGGGTGAAGTAGAGAACTATTTAGATAATATTCCCCTTGCAACCAGGAATTCTGTTATTTGGCAACAGAATGGTGCTCCTCCACACTCTGTACGCAACGTAATGGAATATTTAAATGACAAATATCTATTTTGGATAGGAAGATACGGTCCTATATATTGGCCTACTAATAGCCCAGACTTGAGTACTTTGGACTTCTTTTTGTGGGGAACACTAAAACAAAACATATACGAAAATTCGGTATATAATAACTCGGATCAGTTGAAGGACTGTATCAGTCAAGAAATAGAAAATTTGCGGCAAAATGTTCATTTATTTGAAAACGTTAGAAATGAATTTATTAAAAGATGCCAACTGTACCTTAATAGAAACGGAGGATACGTGGAGAACATATATATAGATATGTTTAATTTTAATAAAGTTCATTGGTTTCATGTTATTTATTGTTGCGCATTGTTTTTTTTTATCATTATTTCGTTATTTATGTTTTGTGTTCATTAAACTTTGTTGTTGTCATTTTAATAAAAGTTTATTTGTTTATTATAATTATTATGTGTTGCCGCATCAAAGAAGTTTCATACTTTTTTTCTTAAAAAACAAGATGTGTCGTTATATCTCAAAAACATAGCTCTCCTGATTTATGGTCTTGTGCCAAACTTATTCCTGTGATGTGACTATATATTTGTATGAATATCTCAAGAACTATACTTACCAAGATACAACAATTATATATTTTTGTGATCAGAAAACTGTGGGTAACTTTTTTAAGTAAAAAAATATAGGGTGTTCTATTTAAAAAAAATAAAAAATTGTTCGCCCCCTTTCAATTTGCAGAGTTTCTGAAAATTTGCTTAAATATTCAAAAAAATTATAAGAAATCATGTAAAATCCTTGTTTGAATTTTTCCATTCGATTGAAATTAAGAGAAATAAAGGGGGGGTCAATTTTAGGTGACTAACCCGGTACATACCAATTCAATAAAATTCTCCAGCGACTAGTGTAATTTATGTTATATAAAGGGTGTTCACGTACATAATGTATCTAAACTAAGTAGTTAAATCAAGTTTACTCAATTAACTTGAGTAAATTAAAATAGTCATTTACTTTAGCGTAAAGTTCTAAAACCTTCATGAAATTGAAAGACGAATATGACTCAACAAATCTTCCTTAAACATTCCTTTAGGCTAAAGTAAATACTTACCCAGCTTGTGGAGGTGAAATCAGTAATTATACTAAACGTTGAAATTGCCAGCAGCAGTATCTAGTGGTAATTATTACCATTGGTACTACATTTTAGTCTTGCCTATAACGAGTCTGCTCTCTGCAATCGTTTTCCGCCCATATGGGCCAGCTAAATAACGTATGGACATCATTTCCAATGGCGCTACTTTAAAGTCAAGGAAGTAGACAGGATCCATGAATCCGATGCGCCACTGAGTTAACTTAAACACATCCGGGACAGATAGAACGACGACGCTCTCCCTCATTGCCCTCCTCCTAAGTACGGGGAATGACAGCGAATCTCTTTTATAGCCGAAGAAATTGAGGCAGAGCTAGGAAATATACAGAAAAAGAGAAGCGCACGAAATCACATACAAATCCCGCAATAAAAAGATTGCTCTCGAAATAGCACACTTAAGCGAATATTATTTGCATTCGAAATTTTAACGGCCACACATTCGAGTCTCTTGTAAACGCTACACGCCGCCCGCTCGGGGATTACATTTTATTTCTGCGAAAACAACAAATGACTTATCTTTTTTTGATGCGGATATGTAAATCGCATTACCATTTAATACGGTTCCGGACCGATCTAGAGAACTGCAATATGCCGGGAAGGATATTCCAAAGGACTTTGCAATTAGACCGTTCAGTTCCTCTGTATAAAATAACGATATAAAGGGATTTTTTTTTCTGTTGGACAATAAAGGTGTTATTATTGTTAGAATTAGTAAAATTTTGATAATGACGAAGGCCTTTTCTATTACACATCAATGATATCACTGTCCTCCTTTTAGTTAACTGAATTTATATACACCATTTATTGTGAAATAAAGTTAAACACTACGCTGAATATTATTTAGATACTTGGCGCGTCCTTTGCAATTCAAAGACCAGTCCCGCCTATTTTATTTAAAAAATGAGATTAAAGAAATAAAAAATTCAGATGTAACTATAAATTAACTTATTTTATTGTTTTTTTAATTCACCACTGACCTGAGATTTTCTTATTTATTCCAGGAGAGTTTTTGGCATCACGTCGACGCTACAAGGAAGCAGCGAATTTGTACGAGAAAGCAGCCGAGTTGCGACCGGACGATCATGAACTTGCCGTCGCCGCCGCCACCGCTATGCGACAAGCTGTCAGATATCAGGACGCGGAAAGGTGGTACCGAAAGGCAGTGTCTATCAAACCAGCAGTAAGTAATTAATCAAGACTTCACCCATATGGCCAATAATAAATATGTGTACGGTCTAAAACTGTGGAGGTTTTCAGAGTGTGTTATGTTAAAGATCATCATTATAAATATTTTTATTACTTAACTGCATATACTTAAAAAGAGAATATCATAATCATAAAGAATAAAAAATGCGTTGCCACAACCTGTCTCAATGTATATTGGGCCTAAATTTAAAACACTCAACAATATGTTCATCGTCTTCATCATTTCCATTCTGTTAATTGAAGATATGTGTTTTAGTATGTTCTTCTATCAGACAAATATAAAATTTTTCGTCCCTTTGACCTTGTTCTTCTTACTATTCCTTTACTGATATCTAGAAGATTATCATCCAACGTCGAAATGTTCAATGTCATCATTAATGGTTGTGGAAGAGGAACCGGTAAGAGTTGCCTAGCTACAGCCTCTAAAGCTTGACGCACGACCAATTGCTTGCTGTATTTTTCACGAATGTCCAAACAGTTCAAGCTTTCAAGAACTTTTGGCCTCTTTCTCGCTACCAACTGTTTTTTTAGATGGCAAGTTTACCCGAGCTATCTCGGTATCACAATCTGTTCTCCAGTTGCTAATATTTCCTGCTGCTCTCTTTCTTTCTCTTGTTCATCCTGTAGAACTAGAGACTGATCAGATCTTTATATTGTTACATTCCAAATTTACAACACAATATAATATCTAAAGCACATATAAAACATGCAGCAGAAATGTATTGCGTAAGGCTTTTCAATATATCACATGTTGAACTGTCTTCTTCATGTAACATTAACAAAATTAATTGTTATCGAAGATGGTTGACATCAATGTTTTTTCATTAAATTCCCATTAGAATCTGGACGTATATACACGTTAGCACTATGGCCATCCGCCTATTAAATGGCAAAGCAAATCTTTGCCGAAGACGACTTTATTCTCACAGAGTCCATGCCGTTCTTTAGAGCACAGATACACACAAAAACCGCGCCATTGGTAAATTCTGCTAGAGATTGCACCATGTTACTTATTTCCGTTAGGTGCAAGAACTGAATATCTCATTTTCGTTCTCAATAGGAATCATCAGTGCAGCGTATTCGATGCCTGATGTTTTGAGATATAGATATGGCGGAACATAAATCAGAGGGGACAATTGTCTTTTAAAATTTACTTCTTATGAGGTTTTCACATGCACAGAACTCGGTAGAGAACCTCCACTGCGAATCAAGTTTTGGGCATCTAATATGAAGAGCTACTTTATCATTTAGCAGGCAGATAACCATAATGCTATCCTGTATATATCGACTGTTATATTAAGGATTGCGGCAAATCTGCTATTTTAAAACACAATACATGTAGTTTAGAGACAGATAATTTAAACAACTTCTTAATATGTTTAGAAAAATATAAAATTTACTATACTTAAATTATCGGAATCAGTTCTACCTTATCCATCCTACCACTTGTTACGAATGACTTAAAAACTATTCTGTTTGTACTTGTTAGATATAGCAGTTATATATAATATAAACAGTATTGTTGAGACAATCTGGCATTTTACGTAAATATGTTATCTAAACTAATGCTTAATATGGACAAGAACAGGGTAATAAAGCGGGAATGTATCAAGCCATCTAAACTTCAGACCTAACAACTTAAAAAGTTTAAGGAAAGAGCTCACTCTATCCCTGTTGTTTTCTCTTTGTCACTTAATATTGGTTCAAGAACTTGTTTGTTTGTGGAAGAAGGATATGGCAGGTTTGCAAGATGACACTCTTCTGCATTGGTGTAGAGATGTAGTTCGGAAGTCTCTTTCCAATATCAGTTCTCAGGTTCTTGGTCATTACGCCTATTGTCGAGGTGACTCTTGAAGTAATTTCTACTCTATCCAGGCCCCAGATGTGCTATATTTCTGTCGCAATATTTTATTATTTAATCTTCTCAACTTCCGTTTTTCTGACGTTTTGGGTCAAGGGACAAACTATGTCTAGACTGTATCCTTTCCACTGTTCATTGTCAATGAGGATGATATCTCCTATTGTAATCCACTGATCTGTTAATTATTATTGGTTTGTCCCAATATAGCAAGTGGTTGTCGTTCTCGAGAAGTGCTGACATTTTTAGTATAGTAGTGGCTTCAACAACAGATTGTACTTCCGTTCCATCCTCGAATATATTTTTGCTACCTGGTTGTATCTTCTTAGATATGCTGAGTCTGCTAGGGCTGCATATCCCCCAATGATATGATCGATTTTCTCCCCTGGTTTGTTGCATTTACGGTATTTGTCTTCCACTTCCATTTTCAATTTACTAACCTTCTTTTTCGGGGTACAAATAATATAGGGAGCTCAGCGAGTGCTGTTTGTCGATGCCGTCTTCATCTAGTAGGGTGGGATATTTGTTCTTATTATTATTATTATAATAATAATTGAAACTCTAAAAACAAGTTATTGAGATAAGAAGTATAATCATTAATTTATAAAATATGTATTTTAATATTTAACAAAATTAATTGCATCGTGAACATAATTAATGATGAATGAATAATATTTATCTGTTCGTAAAACCAATTATTTTCTTTATGGAAATAAGTCAATAATTGGTATTTATTAATACTATGGACCTTTTTTCCATGGAAAATACTACTATATGTTTCGATATTGTATTTTACTATCCACAGGATATTAAAAAAATACTTTTTGTAGCGTTTTGTGGCTTCTCTGTAGCATCTTTCTTGTGAGACCTATACATGACTTAGGACATATACTCGTACATACCTAGACTATTTTCACCGACAAATAAAATTAAAGATCCTTAAAAGTGTACCAAAAATATGGTTTGAATTTTACCGATCCCTGATTTCATTTTTTTCGTAACGACTACCACATTCTCGTTTTTATGATACTGTAGAAAACATTTAAACAAAATATAAAACCGATTTTTTACGCGCAAATATCAGAGGCGTTCATACAAACGATCCTTTACTGTTGGCTGTAGAAAATTGAATAGCGATAATTATGTAACAAGGCACTGATGCAAATAATTCAAATTTACATTTATTCATGGACAGACACTCCGAATCGTTTCATAATAATTACACAGAATTAGGTATGCAAACAAAACAGATTTTCGTATTTTCCGTATTTTCGTGTGAAGTGTGAAGGAAAATAAACATATCAGTGTGACGCATTTTAGGAATAAAATAAATAGCAGATAATTATATAGTTTATTTAATCTCTATTTGCCAAATAAGAAATCCCAAACGGCTCTTATCTCGTACTATGGCTTGTTTTTGTGGCTAGGCTCAGGTAGACTGTTCCGTTTATCGGCAGAATAAGAGATTCTTTATTTGGCAAATAGCGATGAAATTAATAGTACTCATGTACATTAAGGTAATTATATAAGCTGTGATATACCGGAAATCGTACTACATATATAATGAATATGAAGTGTTTCTTTCTCTGAAATTTTTCAAATTAATAATGTCAACATTATCCTATATGCCTTTTTGAATTTATCTGTATTAATCGTTGTTAATAAGTTTACAGATTCCAGAAATAAAATAGAATACTAAACAAGAAATACTATGAAATTATATAAAAGTATATACCCATTGATAATTTACTTATTAAAAAGTTCTTTAATTTCATAATCTGAAGAGGTTCCTTAAAACGTCTGTAATACCCTAGAACGTCTTTATATAACTCTGGGATAAGAGGTTTATTTTTTAAATTTTACTTTGGTTAAAAAGTTATTTTATTCTATTTGTTAATACAATATTCTTTATTTGAGTGAAAAGGAATTTATCACATGATAAATAATTTTTATTGAACGTATAAATTATATTTCTTCGATTTTAATGAATATATTTTAATATATTTATTAATAATTAGTTTATTATATTTAATACATTAGTTATAAGTTAGTAATGGAAATGGGACGTGGCGTGGGCGTAGTTAATTGTTTTGATAAATTCATCATTTTTGTTTGAAAATACCTATCTTGTAAAAACAATTTAAAACATAATTTTTAATTGATATTGAAATTTATATATCTATAACCATTGCCACAACTAAAATCTGATCGTTTTGCTTAACAAGTAACATTGTTATGTACAATTAAATATGATGCGGAAATAATTCGTCCGGGCGCATTCGCCATATATTAGCAGCATATTAAATTATTCAATGAAATAATTTAATACCTTTATTAAATTATTTCATTTGATTTTACAATTTGGAATAGTAAAAAATTATGAAACAAAAACAATGGGTTGATGTGAAGTGAAAAGATCTACTGCTCGTCAGAATAGGAACAAGTCTCTATCGGGCCGCCCCGATTAAATTTGGCAGAAAAAAGAGTCTATTTAACTTTTTAGTAGGTAAGCTAAAAAATAAAATCGATACCTATAATAATAAAATCACTTATAGTGAACTAATTTGTTATATTCATCATAAATATAGTTACGATATAAACCCAACTGTTTTTAAACCCAACTGTTTTTTAACTGTATTTTTACACGCTGCTAGTTTTCTCGCAATAAGACGAATTATATTGACGAAGTTTGTACAGAACAAATTTGTCTCTCACCATGGGTCAAATTTTATTTTACAATCGTATACATGCAGCTCCGATTTCATTCTAAATGTCAGTAAGCTGTTTTCCATTAATACTAATGAGCTGGCCATTACCGCTGTCATCATCATCTATCATAATTTCTTATGACATTGCAAGTGCATTGCAGATTCGATTACACATAATTCGCGTAAGCGCTATTTGACGTTTGATTTATTATAGGCCTTCTGTGCAAATAGGGAGAAAAATTCCGCAACTCCATTCTGGATATTCCGAAAAAATGGGTCAACGTTATAGTCCTTTTTTAACTGTTATAGACTGGTCGCAATCGTATTTTATACATCAGTAGTTTTATGATATGGCTCCTTTAGATGTAACGTTATATCTGTCTTACTGTATTTTAAAAGAGTGATGACTTAAAATTTGAATTCATTCTTACTGTAATCGTGCGGTGTTTTTGTAAAGTCATGAATAAATTTCTAAAAAATTCAAGCAATAATTTTTTGGAAAAAATCCCAGACTCATCAAATTTTATTTTTACAGGGTGATTCAAGTAGGAGGTATGACGTTATCTATATATTTTTTTTAATTATAATCCCCTTTTTTATTACGGAATGTGAAAGAGCCCATTTTTTTATAAACGTCATTAAATAAACATTGTCATTAAATAACTTTTTTCATTGGTGTCGTTAAGCTAGATCAATTCAGAGAACTTGCGAGGTAATTATTGGACAATTTACTTTGTAATTTACAATTTATGGACAATTTACAATTTATTGGCAAATGGACAATTTACAATTTATTTAAAAAGATCTGGCAATACTTTTAACATCCATTTCAATCAATATTCGTCTTTGTGGTGACATCAGTAAGGATATTTTTTGACTCTAGTATGGAACTATATTTAAACTAATAAAAATAAACAGTTTTAAAACGTTAAAACGGACTTTTCCGCACGTAGAACATCTCTATGTCGAAATTGAGTGGCCGAGAAAAAATAAACCAACACATAAATGCAAAATATGTGTTTTATGCGACAGTTTTACTTTTTTCATTGGCGACTGCTTCAGTGCCGTATCAATATCAAATATATGTTTTTTTCGTCCAATGCAACATCGGCAAATTTTTCTCAAATAGTCCACCATCGTGCTTTCTCATGACCCATGGACAGGGTGGGGTGTGTCCTGTCTACCTCAAACTCAATAGATGTCGTCTGGTAGACGTCCTTAATCAGAATCAGTTGAAAACCGATCGATCCGACACGATTTAGTTGAGGTATCGTGCTAACAAGAAATATTAATGCCAACGACAACGATAACTACGATAACGACAACGACAACGACACACACAGACAAAATTTTTTTAAAACCATTTTTGTTTGGTTTTTAGGCCGAAAAACGAAAAGTAAACTAAATTTTTTTTCCATTTTTCTTTACACGATTAAATTACTTTTCCGCTAGTATAGTTGGATGCGGAAAAGTAATAATGTACATTTTCGTATCTAATTTATCAGATACGAGATGGTTACTAGATATATTTTTAAATGTTTGGATACACAGAAATCGACTACTTTCCCTATTGTGTCAGGCTGTGGAAGGGAAGAGTTGACGGAGAGACGAGAACAAACACGTCTTGTTTTAGAAAATATGCCAAGCTTCTCTCCTTGGGATTCGAACCCAAGCGTATAAGAACACCCCCAATATTAGGCCTAGTCCATCACCTTAGACTACAATACGAATATCATCGTCGTAGCTATGTCTATAAGGAAATACAATATGTAGTGGACGTAACGTCACCCATCTATGTAGTGGAAACGAAGCAATATGTTGCACTTTTATTATCATAGCTCCGCGTCGGTGAATTAACCTGAATGCCCACCGTATTCTTATAAAGATATTTCTATTATTCTATATAATGAGTGGCACTCTGGAGAAAAATTCATGTAAATTGGCATCATTGCATTACCGCATTTAAGGCACAATGATTTATTCGCCATCAACCCAAGTATTTAAACCTGGAATACCGTAAAGCTGCTCGCCTGATGGCAGGCCATAATAATTGGACATTCTTCGGAAATTTGCATGACTCGTGAAATAAATTTCATTACTGGTAATTTAAAACTATCTGATCGTGCCTTGATAAAAGGGAAGCAATTATTGCGAAGTACTTGTTTCAAGTTTCAATTTAGAATGGATGGGTTTAAATATAAAGCCGGGAATTCTATTTAATCAATACGTACATTTTAGTATTACTATTTGTTCAAAACAGATTTCCGGATTAGGACAATTATACGATCGCGGTTTTGGAGCATTTGGATCTATTTTTCACTACAGTTGCTCAAATGCAAATAACAGGAAGTATTCCATATGACACTTCATCACGTACGTTCGATACATTTCACGAAATTGATGTAAAATGTATTCAATACCGAAATAAAATAGCACTTGCTCTAGATTAATACAATATATCCATCAAGAAAATGGATAAATGTATATTAAATGTTACTTATTTCTTAACCAATAGGGTTTTCATATTTTTTCTTCTGTGTGTAAAATAATGCATAATAAATATTAAACATATCTAGATTGTACTGTTTTTGTCTTTTTTTTTATTAAGCATTGTATGCTAAAATAGTAGCTTATAACTACTATATTGAGATAATAATATTTTGATTTATGTAACTTCAACCGATTCCACCAATTCCCTTTCAATACTTAAAAAGGACAATTGCCTCTTGATTTGTTTACAACACATTAAAAGACAAGTTATTGCCGCCGATAACTGTACTAGTAAATTATCCATATTATGTTTTCTAAAATATGCTTGATGTTGATGATGATGCTGATCACCTATCCGAATTTTTCACTACAGGCACTACAATTTTTTGTCGAAAAGTTACAAGATTTTTAGCGAAGAAAACAAACAAAAACTCACCACTGCCACAATAAATCTTGCGTTACTACAATATTCTACAAAGAACATCCCTTATAGTGTCTACTAAGACTTCGTAGATGCAAAATTGCGCAAATATTTTTGTAATAGCCGTACGAATGTTTTAAATGAAAAAATACAAAAGTTTTAGTGATGAAAAAAAATTACCACTTCCACAGTACGTCCCACTTTACTTCGATATTCTACAAACACATCCCTTAGTCTTTAGTAAGGCATTCCGAATGTTTTAAATAAAAATGTACAAGTTTTTTAGCAAAGAAGATGAAAAAAGTTACCACACCTACAGCAGGTTTTACGTAAGACTTTCTGAATCCTTTAAACGAAAAATGCTACCAAATATACCAAAAGGTGCTACCACAGTAAGTCTTTCGTTACATAAATATTCTATAAACACATTCTCTAGAGTCTCCAATAAGAATTTACGAAGGCAAAACCGCTCAAATACTCTTTTAATAAACACTACAAATATTTTTAAAGAGAAATCACAAGTTTTTTCAGTAAAGGAAATAAAAACATTTACCACATTCACAGTAGGCCTCGTGTTACTTCAATATTCTGTACAAACATCCCATGGAGCCTCTGATAAGATCCTCAGAAAACAAAACGGCTCTAATACTAGTTTAAGATATGCTACGAATTTTACAAGAAGTACAAGATTTTTAGTGAAGAAAACAAAAAAAAATCACCACTACCACAGTAGGTCTTGCCTTACTCTGGCATTATGCAAAGACATCCTATAGAATCTCTACTAAGACATCCTGAAGGTGAAATCATTCAAATAATTTTTTAATAGACGATATAGTTTTTCTTAAAGTATAACTAAGTGTGTTTAGCGAAGAGAATAAAAAAATTCACCATCTTCACAGTAGGCCTTTCGCCTACTCGATATTCTACATAAACATCCCCTATAGTCTGTAGTAAGATCTTCTGCAAGCAAAACTGCTCAAATATTTTTGTAACAGACGCTACGAATATTTCAAAGGAAAAATGAGATTTTTAGCAAAGATAACAAGAATCATTACTTCCACATTATAATATATCCACGTTATTGCAATAGTCTGTCATCGTTTAGAGTCTCTAGGACCTTCTAAAGGTAATACTATTCAAACATTTTTTTAAAGAAACGTATGAATTTTTTTTAGAAAAAGTACAAGAGCTTTAACGAAGAAAAAAAAAATTACCACCTCCTCAGTAGCTTCCACGTTACTTTGATATTCTATAAAGACATCTCTTAGAGTATTTATCAAGACCTTCTGAAGGTAAAACTGAAATTTTTGAAAAAAGAAATATAATATTTTTAGCGAAGAAAATAAAGAAAAATAAAAATAAAGACTTACATTACCTCAATATTCTGCAAGAACATCATGTGGAATCTCTACTAAGATATTCTGAAGATGAAATTGCTAAAATAAATTTTTATTAGAAGCTAAAAATTATTTTAAAGAAAAAAAAAGTAAAAGATTTTTAAATAAAATGCAAAATTTCACCACTTCCATAATAGGTCTATGTTACTTCAATATTCTACACAGACATCCCCTAGAGTCTCTACTAATATCTTCTGACGGCAAAACTGCATAAGTAACCTTTTAATAGACATTACAAATATTGCGAAGGAGAAACCACAAGATTTTTAATGAAGAAAATAAAGAAAATTACCATTTCCACAGTAAATCTTGCGTTATTGCGGTATTTACAAGAACATCCCCTAGAGTATCTACTAAGATCTTCTGAATTCAAAGCTGCTCCACTATATTTTAATAGAGGCATGAAATCTTGAAAAGAAAAGCTACAAGATTGTCAGCGAAGAAAAAAAATCATCCCTTTCACAGTAGGTCCTACATTCCTTCAATATCTTACAAATACATTTCATAGAGTCTCTATTAAGACTTTTTGAACGCGAAACCACTCAAATATTTTTAATACACGCGACAAATTTGTTTTAACAAAAAGTACTAGTTTCTTGGCGAGGAAAATTAAAATAAATCACCACATCCATCTCCTGTCTGTGTGATATTTTGCATATATGCCCCTTAGAGTCTTTACTAATATTATCCGAAGGCAAAACTTCTCAAATAAATGTTCAGTTGACGCTACGAAGTTTTTAAAAGAAAAGGACAAAATTGTAGTTAAGAAAACAAAAAAGAATCACCACTACCACGGTAGATCTTGAGTTACATCAAGATCATTATATTCTTCAACAACATTGCTTGGATTCTCTGCTAAGATCTTTTGAAAGCAAGATCTCTGAAATAAATTTTAACAAATACGCTACAAATTTTTTTTAAGAAAAAATACAAGATTCTTAGCGAGGAAAATAAGAAAATCATCACTCCCAGAGTAGGTCGTGCCTTACTTCGATATTCTGCAAAAATATCTTTTAGAGCCTCTACTAGACCTTCTGAAGGAGGAACCGCTCAAATATTTTTTTAATAGGTACTACAACTTTTTTAAGGTAAAAGTACCAGATTTTTAGCGAAGAAAACAAATAAAAAACCACCACTACCACACCAGGTCTTGCATTACGTCGATATTTTGCAAAAATATATATTAAAATCTCTACCAAGACCCTTTGAAGGCGAAAGGGTTCAATAAGAAAGAAAAAGTACAATATTTTTAGTGAAAACTAAAAGAATTCACCACATCCACAGTAGGTCTTGACTAACACCTCTGGGGAGAATTCCATAACTTAACATCACATACATATTATTCCAAATGACTAGATTAATTTTATAAATCGCCAACAAGATGTCATGACAAGCAATAATAATATCCATCCCTTTCTTTCTCAAGTATCCGTAATGTTTTAGGATTTTCGTACTAGAATAAAGTACGGGCTAATATTATTATTCTGAATGCGTAAAAACTGTTTTTAGTGTCATTTTTATAGGGGACCATCTCAGGCAGTTCATGCGGAAATAAAATTAGTGGGGTAAACAAGTGATTTTAAACGACTCCATAAATAAAAGTTAATGAGGGTAAAATTTCAGCATTTTGGGCCCGAAAGTAAATTACAACGGAACCCAATCTAATGGAGTAGAAAAATTATGGCCTATTCCGAAGAACACTCTGGTTAACGATACTGATAATAACAACACTTTAGAAAGTTTGACGGTCTGTTATCAAATACTTATATTTATATATTTGCCTTCTTTTCCACTTGATTTGGTGGCATCAAGCTGTAGTTGTCAAATTCTGGTTAAAAATAATACATTTGTATAATGAAGACAGGACAGACCGAAATATACGATTGTCTAGAATCAAAAAAATAAGAATATGACTAATTTGAGTGACATAAAAATTAAGAAAATTATATTCAATTAGTAATTCTAAAGTTAATACCAAGTGTAGTGAAATGAAATGAACGTAGCTTTAGGCTATACTCGTATTATGAGGATAAAATAAATTTAATTTTATAAATCTACACCTAAAATGTTTTAAGTAAATTAAAATAAAATAAATATTACTTTGGTTATACAATATTAAAATACAATCAATTGTTTGAAATGTCTTAAAAATATAGGAAAAAATAAGCACATAAAATATTCATTTATTTCTTTAAATATACACTAGACACAAAAATTAAGCGATGTAAAGAAACCCTAAATTTTTAGGTGATTTTAAAGGGCTGTTACTTGAAAAAAAATAGGTTTCTAGTTCTCAGATTTTGAGTTCAAAATTTTCACCGCTGGTAGTTTTTGAGTAATCATAAGAAAACGATCGGAAAGAAAAATTAAAATTTTTGCTTGATTTTCAGAAGGTCTCACGGACTTTAATAATTTTTTTTCATTGATTTTATCATAAAGCTTTTTTATATTTTTTTATTCTCTTTAATTTGAGCGGCCTAAAAGCCTTGTGAAATGAGTTTTTGCCGAGTTATCGTCGTTCAAAACAAAAAAGTCAGTTTTTATTTTTTTTTATTTTTGTTTTCTTACAATAATACAATAATTGTATTATTTCTTACAATAATTTTATTTTGATAAAAAAATTTGGATTATTGTTAAAAAAACCTTTTCAGCCTCAAAAAATTTAAAATTCACCCTTCAATTGAATTTTCGCAAGAACAACAAATTCAAAGGTTTCTTTGGAATACTTTGAGGTTTAAAATTAATGACATTATTTTATTATTATTAATATATATATATATATATATATATATATATATATATATATATATATATATATATATATATATATATATATATATTAATTCTATCCATTATTTACAAAGTTATGCCAAGTTAAGCGAATATCCCTATATACGTAATTTTTTATCTCTTCTTAAATCAACATTCTCGCACCGAAAAAAATGTTCTGCCGTAGTTATTGGTTTTATTAAAAACCAATAACTATAATTTCTAAAAGACATTTTTGGTTTTTAAAACCCTACTTAAATTTTCTGCATGAACAATTAATTATCAAAGTCAAAACTGACTTTTTTCCTTTGAACGATGATAATTCTGCGAAAAATCATTGTATAAGGCTTTTGCGTATCTTAAATTAAAGAAGAAAAAATTATTTAAAAAGTTTTATAATGAAATTACCGAAAAAAATGTCTTAAAATCCGTGGACCTTTTAAAAAGCCATAAAAAATTTGGATAAGTTTTTTCCCGAGGGTTTTCTTATGACTACTTAAAAACTGCGGTAAAAAAATTGAACTTGTGTGCATCGCTCTTCTCCTTCTGTTCACAATCTCGCTCTCCTTCTTCCTGTTTTGCAGGAAGACTCTTCTCGATATATGTCACAAATGTCTCGAGCTACTTCTCTGTAGCTTTTGACTATAACGAAAGGTGCAATAGAGAATGTGTCGAACATACAGTTTTTTCCACATGCAAAAACTGAATCCCGCATAAAAATCCCGCATTTTCTTTACATAAAAAAAATGCAGGAACCTAATAATCTTAACCTTGTTACATAAATGAAATATGTTACTCGATTTTAAGAAGTAATTATAATAAAAATGCCAAAGATACATAATAGAAACCTTTAAAGTATTATTTTCAATGTGTTTATTTATCGCAATATATATATATATATATATATATATATATATATATATATATATATATATATATATATATATATATATATATATATATAAATTTCGTCTATTATTTCTTTATATTGACGGAAATAGTATTTTGCAAATTTGTAGCCCTTTCAATATATACTAAGTGTATATTAAAACATTTACCATCAGAAACATTTTACCATGAAGCATTTAACATTTACCATCAGAATCCGACAGTATATGGATAATTTACTTCTTATAAAATAAAATACCATTTGATGCATCTCTACCTCTGTAAGGCTTGAAGTTATTTTATTTCAAAGTTTTCGTAGAACTGTACATCTCTTTGTATGTATTATAAAAATGCATGTATTATATTTGTGTGTATTATGGAAATATACGTCTCACTGTATTTGGACGAGGACTTTTCAACAACTATAAAAATATTATAAAATAATGGGATACTATTTTAAATTTAGTTTAAGATTTAGAATATAAGTATATGATATACATAGAAGGGACAGAAAAATTATTTTGCATTTATTCTATTCATTTTTACTGCATATGTCGATTATTAAATACGAATTATATTCGAAAATATATGATTTCTCCTACTTTTTGGAACATACTGTACTGTTGTTTCCTGATCAATTTTCCTATCTCACAATAATGAATCACAAACTACTGAAGTAGGGAGATATCTCCACATCAACTGCAAATGCCTTATACAATAAGGACTAAACAAATTAGGCCAAAACACCTAGCTATTCTCCTGGCTATATGTCATCGACGAGCGCTGAATTATATGGCGAAATTTGTCGTATTTTGTTTAAGAGAGTTAGCACTAAAATACAGTGATTTAAATTGCTCGAGAACCATAAGGAAGATGCAAAGCGTCCTCCATCACAGGATACCACTAAATACAGGCCGGTTTCGACCGTATCTTAGGTCTCGTCAGTGCAGTGTAAGTGAGCATATACCTCTGACAAATGAGGCTCGCATCTTTTAGATGCAAGCTCTTATCTAAGCAAGTCTTAGACGCAACATTTAACTGCAGTTTATATAGGCAACTACTAATGCCTTAATTGTTATCGTTTTATATCGTACCGTGATAATAACGTATTAAAAATGATGACATTTTGCCGTGGGAAGGGGTCATAAATTACTGACTTGCAGGAAAATTGTATATGCCTATAAAGGCTAGTGTTCTGAATAAGGATCAAGTAAAAATAGAAAGCAATACAAAACATATTTGTGTTTATCCATTGTAACTAATTAATTCGTAAATAAATTATGATGTATTTGGTAAAAATATGAAGTAAAAAAGAGGGTAATTAAACGTACTGTGTATTACGTAATAACTTATATTGTGGTCAATTAGGTTAATATCTCTCGGAGTATATTAACCGATATGTGATATTATGAAATTACTCTTCGTAATTAATCAATCATATTATTGGACATGAACCATGAAAAAGGGTAATTATCCGTAACTTTTATAACTTAATAATATGGAAATTTAGTGCGTATCCTCCAAACTTAGTTCCTCGGTAAATAAATTAAATTAATGCGTTTAGTCATCCGTCGTTTTAAATTTTTCTCGACGCCAGTTTTTTATACTCCATAAAATATATCATCACAATGTATGAATCTTTATACGCTTTTCAAGTTGTCAAGTACAAAGGTATAATACCAGAAGATGATCGTCAGATGTGGAAGTTAAACAGGGAATTTAGTAGAGCCTTTATATGATTTCAGATGATATCATAGAAACCAGAAAACAAATGTAACGCTATGAGTTGCCTACAATTTGTATAATGGGTCTTTGCGCGTGTATCAATTTAGTGACGACGCACGGATCACACGCTACGCCACTCGTAATTGTTGCTAATATGCCACAATTATCAGCACGTATGTCTAGCGACATACGTTTCAATCAACTACGTACGGCATCGACAGTTAATAATTTGCCGAACAAAATGCAATTATGAAGTCACGTCTTAGCTTTATTGTATAATTTGATTCATTGGCGTCTCAATATTTCTATAAACTTTATTTCATTTTTGTTTCATTTATTTTAATTTTTGTTGAATTTATTTCATTTATTTTGATTGAAATATCACTTCCATTGAATGTTTTTGTGGAGAACCTTTTCATTATTCTCATAGGTTGACGGATTTGTATTGTACTAACTGTTATCCTAAAATGTGTTTTCGGCACGACACTGTTCAAAAATGTCAATTGATTGATTCATACGATTGTTACCTGTGACGCACACGCAAAGGATCATTATGCAAACCATAGTGATCAATATCAACAACAGTATTTTGGGTACTTGACGTTGAACTATTAGAATGTTTTACTGAATACAAATAAAACATTTATATTTAGTTAAAATATTGGACAAAGCTAATCATATATTTTTTAAATAATGAAATTACTTTTTCATTTTAATTTTCTCATATTACTAAATATTATTATTTAAAAGTTTATTAAAATTTTACCTGTCAGATTGAGTATTACAAGCTGGGCGAAATGGTTTTAGTCTGTCGAATTCTGTGATTTCTCTGGAGTGCCTCAGAGCTCCATTTTAGAGACTTTGTTTTTTAATCTATTTATTAATTATGTAACAGTTGACTATTACTTGCAGACGTATATTATCTTAGGAGTGTATTTTTTGCCAGGGGTATCTACAGACGACCTGGAAACCTTTACAGAGATAAATAAATATATAATTTCTTTGTATTACAGTAAGATATTATCACTGATGAGCATTGCGTGTATCAAATAGAGGAATAATTAAAATATGAATAATATTACCTTTTTTTATTTAAAAATTGTGAGTTTGCAGGGAGAATATTGCTAATGTTCAAGAAACTTCCAAAGACTCTAAATAGAACTTAAGTATTAGTTATATTATTTATTTATTGTTATTCTTATATCATTCAGTGAATATTTATGTTAACTTAGAGCTGGGTTAACGCCTTCAGTACAGGAACAACAAACATGAGACTAGTTTTCCATAATAATTCCAATTAACATTCGATAATTAATCAACACTCGATCCTGTCCCTCTCAGCTAAGTTGGCGTCATCAGGATAATGAAAACTGATGACTAAAACTAAAAGTTTGAATCATCTTTTGATGTCAACTCGAGGCGCGCTCACTTGGTTAACATTAAAATCTAAAAATATATTAATGTTTTTTTATGTTTTGTTAAAAACTGGCGTTCTTTGACATGTAACTCTGTCCTAAGGTAGACCTTAGGATGTTCTATATTTTTGTAGAAATGTATTTATACCGGATACCTAAGATACTTGTTATTTCCTTTAATGATTACTGTTCATGGTAATATCTACTTTCGTTCCACAATATAGTTTATCATCAAAATACACACCAAGTTCCTTAATATTTTCATAATGTATTAAATCTATACCACCAAGAGAATAGTCAAATATTAGTGGCTGCTTCTTTAAGGTACAAGAGCAAAATTTACACATTATTTTTGATAGTTTATCCTCTGAATACCATTACAATAAAGTGGATGCATTTTTGCAACCTCAGTTGATCACCTAAGCAGGTTACATTTTAAAATAATTCTAAATTAATAGGTTTTTGTTACCTTCATCCATTTTAATTTTATGAGAATCAACGGCTTTTATTGTTAGGTGGTATGTTTCTATTGACAATTACTGTATTTTAAAAACGTTCCTATAGAATCTTTAAACTATTTTACAATATTTAGGGTGGTATCTATCTCCTATATCTCTAGAAATATAGAATAGAAATTTGTCGACGTTGCTAAAAATTGAGAATGTAGCTCGAAAACAATCGTGATATAGAAAGATGCAATTTGTGCAATTCTTGTAATCTTATAGGAGCTTATCAAAGCTCCTATGAGCTTCCAAAAGCTTCTGTTCTGTGCTTCTATGAAACTTCCATGAGCTACATAAATCTATTAAGAGAGTTATAAATCTGTAGAAAATTTTTGTAAATTTCTGAAAGGACATAACTTGAACCACACTGTACATCTTTAAATATTGTCAAGTTTTTACTATTCAAATATTAGGCTACAAAGATCTCTGTATATGAAAATAGGAGAGTAAATATTTAGAGTTTTTACTGAGATACGATCTTTATTTATGAATCAGTGTTGACGCTCATTAATCATAGTCTCTCTTCTCTTTCAGGACGCGCGAAGCCACACGAATCTGGGCGCCATTTTGCACCTGAACGGTAAATACAGAGAGGCTGCAGAGAGCTACAGGGAAGCCCTGAGACTACAGCCCAACGACGTGACAACGTTAACTAATCTTCACAAACTGCATAGCGTAATGACTTGACGCTAATGAGGATTTGATGAATTAAATTTAAATTAGATTAAATACAAGTGTTTCAGGCCGATAATTCGAAATGAAGGTGTGCCTTGGATTGGCTCAGTTTGTATGAGGATGTCGGGGGAAGACGGCACGGGTTGTTGACGGAATCGTTGTGTCAAAGCAAAGTTGGGTGACGCAATTAGAATTTTTTAAATGTCGCCGTTAAGTTATTAATGATACTAAATGCCATAGGACGATAAGAATGGTGAATCGTCCCAGAGGGATATCTGGATCATCCTTTGAGAGTATCTTGGTAGTAATGAGATACGTTGATCTTGCAGATTTCAGATTTCTACCTATTTTGGTTTTTGAATAAATCGAAAAAAACTAAAACTCAGAAATTTTTTTCTCAAAAACGACTTAATCAATTGGAATGAAATTTTAAAACATTATAGAGGAATACAAAATCTATACTCGAAAAAAATAACAGCTTATAATCTTGATAATAGTCATCAGAAACAGGTGATTTTTCAGAAATTTATTTTTCTTTATGATAACGTTTTAGAACAATTTTAAAATTAACTTTTCTTATGTCTTCTTTGATGTAGAATAACTCCCCAAATCCTTCATACTTTTAAAACAACAGAAAGAAACTTATTTGATTACTTTATAATTGCAGATACCATTAGATATTGAAAATAACAATAAGAAAACAGTTGTTTTTATTAAAATATTCAAAAGTTAATTATAAATTATATTTAGATGTTAATAATTTTAATTAAAATACCCTTTTGCATTTTAAAACATTAGTATAAATATTATTTATCAATATATCGATTCAATGGGAATCAATTATTGTATTTTATATAATGAAACAACGATTTAAATAATATAAGGTTCCCTCTCATTCGGCAACCATAAGATTGCACGTTTTAATAATAATAAATAATTTTCACATAAGATTTAATGTTGGTAGCACTGTTGTGTCTACGATAAACAACTACCAGCCCTGCGGCTGTACATTGTTTACTAGTTGATAGCAATCAGCTAGATAGCTAACCTAATAATTGTTAATTATTAATATTACTTAATCAATTGAATATTTTAATAAGAAAATTGTTTTTGAATTATTCTTTTCGATATTTAATGGTATTTGCACTTATAAATTAATGAAACAAATTAGTTTCTGTTGTTTTAAAGGTAAAGGTTAGCTATAGTTGAGTATAGCTTTTGTATACCTCTATAACGTGTCCAAATGTCATTCAAATCGGTTAAACCGTTTTGAGAAATAAGCTATTTTTTGACTTTTTTCCATTTTATTCAAAGACCAAAATATATAGAGGTCTGAAACTTGCAGGATCAACGTATCTCATTAGTACCAATGATACTCAAAAGATGATCCAGATATCCCTTTGGGTCTGATTCACTATGCTTATCGGCCTATGGCCTTTAAGATATTTGATCTTCTTGTTACCTTTTAATATCGCCCAGTTATTTGCAAATAATATTGGTAATTAAATGTAAAATGAAATTAACAAAAACTTTTACTTATTAGAAGTAATTTAAAACGAATCTCATATTTTGTGTTTAACAGAGAATTAAAGCTAAAAGTTTAAAGTATGTAGGTACAATAAATTATATTTGGAAATTCTGATACAGGGTGTGTCAATTTGGATGATACACGGAGATATTTATCATATGGAAAAATACGATTGTACCTAGTCAAGGGGGTGAAGTCTAGTCTATTCTATTAATTACCTGATATCGTGACATAGAATTATTTTTGGATCATAAATGAGACGATCATGTATCAAGAAAAATCGTGATTTTTTCCTTCTGCTGGACAAATCTATTGTCGAATGCGAAAGACATTGGTACTTAAGTTACTAAAATAACTTAATATAGCTCGAAGCCTTAGTGAACTACAAATTCATATATTTGATCTATTAAATTGTTTAACTAAAATCTTCAGAATATATTATTTCGTACATATACATTTAAACTATAGTATTAGTTCCGTAAAACGCTCTACTCCGTATATAGACGAGGGTAAACATATATATGTTCAGAGAGAGGTGCCAAACTCCCCCCGTTTTAATTCGAACTCAAGCATACAATGTCACTTCCAATATCGATCCCAATCCATTACCTCGGACCATAGTACGAATGATATTATTGTAGCCACCTTTATAGGACAATACCATAGGTCACCCATCCAGTTAGTGGTCACAGAGCAAAGTGCTGTACTTTTATTAGTCCCGAGTTGGCTAACTGACCTGAATGGCAACTGCATTTTCGAGAATATGTATATGGTGTTCACAAACTGTTTATGAGTTTTTAATTATGTATGTAGAATATAAATTTGATTTGTTGTAAAAGTAATTTAATCTTAAAAATGCTAAGAATAATCTGTTTAACTTCAAAGGAAGTTGAAACATTTCCTTATATGGTAACAACGATTTTGGAATCTTGAACGACCCCTTTGTAATGTTGTTAACAACTTTATTCATAGACCTCTTAACAGCAGGTAATTAGGGTATATCCCGATCGAATATCAAAGGCACGAAATACCCGTCTGCAATTTCGCCGTTGCTTATCGACATCTAGAATGACATATAATACCCACTTTGACTTCAAGCTCAGTTGATCTTCTAAGAGCAGTTTGAAATTCGCTTGATATTTTAAAATGGTGTATCAAACATCCATGACGTTATAGATCCTCCAACATTAATCTACGCAAGTGAGGTAAACAGCATGTTGTTGTCTCACTCGGTTAGCTCTAATTCGGTTTACACATCGTGTCCTACTTAAGAGCGTAAACACCTTAAGACCAAGTTTTTTGGGTCTCGTCCGATTTAAACTAAACTTTTCTCAGACAATAAAGCAGACAAGGATCGATTTATATAAAAAAAAAACATTAATCGTGATGAAATACTACCTTATTTTGAAACATCAGAATAAATATAAGAAGTACAATAATGAAACATATATTTAAGTGACTCAAGGGATTAATTTAAATGTCTTAAAAAGCTAGAAGGTAAATGCTTCTAGGTTATTTATTTAGTTATATCATTCAAAAGTATAAAACCAATAATAGGGCATGCGGTAACAAGAACTAAACTCTTTTATATATATATATATATATATATATATATATATATATATATATATATATATATATATATATGATTCTACGTAGCAATTTATATTCTACCAACAATAGATTTTCAATTTTGGTGAGAGTACATTAACTGATATACAGTGCTATTCAAAAGTCCCCTCCACCCCTCTTATCTTTTTAACGATTATACATAAACTAGTGAAATTTGGTAACTGAATATGAAGGGTTGTAAACTTCCCTACTAGTGATGATAGATGACGTATGCGTCAAAGATGACGTCATAAAGTCATTGTGACCAATAATTTTAAATGGAACCCTATGGCAAGCGACACCTCTTTTAAAAGGTATCGAAAAAACGTATTCAATGATACTAATATTGTTTGTATTTATGGTAGTTTTGATGGATTAAATCAGTAATCAGTAAACTTGGATAATAATTTTAATTACAGATTCAAGAATCAGTACCTACTTATAGTAATTGTTCTAAGTGAGCTCCATCTACTTCCTGACAGTAAAACATCCTATTGCGAAACTCTTCTCGTACTTTTTCAAATGTATCTGCGGAAATAGCCCTACATTCTATAACAATACGTTGTTTTAAAACATCAATATTGTCAGGCTGAGTGGCGTAAACCTTCGATTTAAGATACCCCCACAGATAAAAATCTAAGGGTGTGAGGTCCGGTGATCGAGGCGGCCATTCCATTCAACCTCGTCGTCCAATCCATCTACCAGGATATTCTTCATCCAAATACCGTCTTACTGCACCGTAATAGTGTGGAGGAGCACCATCTTGTTGGAATGTTATTTCCAAAATGTCGAATTCATCTTGATTATCTTCCAAAATTTCAAGGATTAACGGTTCTATTGCATTTTGCAACATCTGCAGATACACCTCACCGGTTAAGTTGGTATTTAAAAAAACAGGCCCAACGATGTGGTTTCCCAGTATACCTGCCCAAACATCGACAAATTCTCGGGATACTGAGTATGTGTTTCACGAAACCTGTGAGGATTTGCGTCACTCCAATATCTCACGTTTTGTGTATTTACATTTCCATTTAGATAGAAAGTACTTTCGTCACTAAAACAAATTGTTTTGTCATAGTCTGGCTGTTGGTTAACTTTAGTCTCCATATTTTCACAAAATTGCAGTCTTCGGTCTGGATCGTCGTCTGAGAGTTGATGAACCATTTTTAATTTGTATGGGTGAAATTTGTTTTTTTTTTCAACACCCTGTGCACTGTACTTTGACTGACTTCACAGGTTGATGCAACTTGAGTTGTTGAAGAAGTAGGATTTACTATTACTTCTGCCAGTATATCAATTTTTTTCTCATCAGAAATTTGTGGTCTGCCAGATCGTTTTGCATCATTAATACTACCCGTTGTTTTAAACTTACGAAGAAGCTCTCTCAAATAAGTCCTCGAAACTGGGCGATCGGGAAACCTTTCATTAAAAATGCGTTCTGCTGCATGAATATTTTCTCCAGTTTCACCAAGTATTAGGATCGCTGCTACTTTATCACCTAAAACACGTACCATTTCTCTTCTTGAAGCACTTAAACGTTCAGCTCACAACAGTTTAACAAATTATTGAATGTACAAATATTTTAAAATTACCACAAGGTACTAAAACAGTTAAACGTTCGATCAACAATACACAAATTACTAAATGTATAAAAACTTTGACAGCTAAAAA
The DNA here is from genome assembly GCA_037954035.1 of Rosalia funebris. Classification (NCBI taxonomy): domain Eukaryota; kingdom Metazoa; phylum Arthropoda; class Insecta; order Coleoptera; family Cerambycidae; genus Rosalia; species Rosalia funebris. The sequence continues at coordinate 7,587,919 of JAZFAV010000002.1, read as the reverse complement.
AACATCAAATTGGGGAGACTTGCAAAAACGTCAGATTATTTACTATCCAACTATCCAGTGGCGGAGCTTGAATTTTAAATTTTATTATTAACTGATTTAATTCATCACAGCTTTGCGGTTTTTGAAAGCCAGTTGTCAAAACTGCCGTTAGCAGACACAATATTAGTATCATTGAATAGGTTTTTTCGATACCTTTTAAAGGAGGTGTCGCTTGCCATAGGGTTCCATTTAAAATTATTGGTCACAATGACCTTGTGACGTCATCTTTGACGCATACGTCATCTATCATCACTAGTAGGGAAGTTTACAACCCTTAATATTCAGTTACCACATTTCACTAGTTTATGTATAATCGTTCCAAAGATAAGAGGGGGGGAGGGGACTTTTGAATAGCACTGTATAATTAGAAAGGTCGTGTCGACAGGAATGGAACGCAAACTTCGTTTTCTAATGTTTTGAAACTATTACCTTTAAAAAATATATTTTTTTATATTAAAGGTCATTCCATCATGGAAGATGTTGAAAATGGACACAGAACCTGTCTCTTACATTCTGTAGCAGCTCCGAGGTAATCAGTCTATTTCATGTGTTATTCTTTGCTCTACAGAACCTCAATGTTATTTAACTTTGTTTGAAGAACATTCAACTATCTTTCAAATACCCCCACAAGAAGAAATAAAGTAGGGTAAGGTCCGGAGATCTTGGCGACCACTTAATTGGACCCCGTTATCCAATCGATCTACAATAAAACCAAATTTGGTGTCAGAAATTATACATAAATCTTTAAATTTGCTAACTTTGTTAATGGTATATTATTATATGAATAATTATAAAAGGGATCAGTCATTTTACAGGAGACAAGCATATTACATTTTTATAGGTTCAACAGCGAATTATCATGAATATACTAGGTGTAGATTTTATTTAGATTTGCTTGTAGCTTAGCAGAGTCTTAGCAGAGCTCATAGAATAGTGGAAAAAGACATATTTAAATCGTGAACATACAAGAGGGTGTTGTTATCAATATTGTCAATAGTATCATCAATAAAGATAACAAAGAGTAGGAGGCCTGGAATTGAACCTTGCGGAACACCAGATGTGGTGATAAATTCTTCAAACTGAAAAGCGCGATATTCAAAATACATTTATTTGCATCACTACTATGCTGTAAATAAAACGTAAATTAAATAATTAATTTATTAAAAATTCTGTTTTCTGAACATTATGTAGGAAATTGCTATAGTCAATTATGTCAAATGCTTTACTAAAACCAATATTAATGATCACTTGTCCTTGTAACAGTGCACCTCACTAATTGTTCTGTGACTGTTAAACTGTGTTTCTTTATGTAGTATAATTTCAAAACCTATTAAGAAATTACATTTAATTCTTATTGATCGTTCCATGGCATTATATTAAGGCAATTTCATCAAGTTTATGAAAATAACTCTTGTATGTCCATATGTATTTTAGGTCTGACGAACATTATAAAGCCTATTCTTTTTACGACAAAGAAAGCAATCACTTTCGACTTGTACATTCATCCATTAGATAACATCAGATGTATAATTTAATGATACATGGTATTTTATATCGGTTTGTGTTTTACCTATTAGTAATTTCATCATATATATAAAAATAACTCTTGAAAATCGTATGTATGTTAGGTCTGACGAACGTTATAGAGCCTTTTCTTTTTACCACAACGGAAACAATCACTTTGGACTCGTATCTTCATCCACTTAGATAACGTTAGATGTCTAATTCAATGATATATGGCATTTCATATCGCTTTGTGTTTTACTTATCGGCGTAAGTAGAGCCTCTTTACTCCCAACTTTCGCGGCAATATTTAGAGAGAACTCGTCGACGTAATCCTTTATCTCTTTGTTAACAACTCCACGTAATATTGGCAGTGAACTAAAATTTCTCTTGTCTCCCACTTGATTCGACTTTATACATCCCTTCGCATCGAATTTTGCCTCTCACATCTGACGTAAGACATAACTAACTATAAGGGCTGTAGTGTGCCATTCTTCATTCCCGAATTAAATTTACGTGCCAATGATCTCAGTTATTAGAACAAAGTGGAAGGCAACTGCTTTGGAAACCTCTGACAGATATCGTATTCATTGAAAAGATGAAATATAATATATAGGGTCTTTCAATAAGGACGCTAGATTTTTGAACGTAAATCAAGTAAGTTTCGAATGAGATACTCACTCAATTTTTTTTTCTTGTTTAAAATAATATTTTATGGCATTAAGTATGGAATATAACGTCGTTCATATGTCCGTCGCGGCTTTGCTTGGTGTCATGCATTCGGGAAGTTCAACTTTTGATGACTTTATCGCATAAATCTGATGACGTTTGTTACTGTGACATTGAGGACATTAATTGTTTTCGGTTTATTCCCATAGACCTGCGATATAAGATAGCTCTAAAGGAACTTTTTCCTTTAGAGCTAGAGGCGTTAAATCGCACGATTTCGGTGGCCAGTTCAAGTCGCCGCCGCGCGAGGTAGCCATGCCCTCAAATCGCTCGTGAAGAATGTCCATCGTGGCATGCGTTGCGTGGCTCGTAGCGCCATCTTATTGGAACCACATATCGTCGGTATTCGTATTATTCAGTTTAGGCCACAAGAAGTTGGTTATCACCGATCTGTAGCGCTCGCAGTTAACGGCTATGGCAATGCTAGTTTCGTTTTGGAAGAAGTACAAACCGATGATTCCGCCAGACCAAAATCAGCATGAAATAGTGACTTTCTCGGGATGCATTTGGTGCTGCAGTATCTCGTGTGGGTTGACATCGTCCCAAATCTGACAACTTTGCTTGCTCACAGATCCACTCATCCAAAAATAGGCCTCGTCATCAAATATGACTTTTTTTGCAAAATTTGGGTCAACTTCCAACTGCTCCAGGGCCCAATCAGAGAACACACGGCGTTGCCTATGGTCGTTTACCTTAAGTTTCCGGTTGAGTTGAATTTTATACGGGTGCCGACCCAAGTTGAAGACGCAAGTTGAAGACGCAGAAAGGCCATGTTCTTGTGAACGACAAGAAATTGGCCTCGGGTTTTTCCGTACACTCTCACGCACAGCAACAATGTTTTCAGCAGACCTTCCATTTCGGTGACGTACGAATGTTAGCTGGTTGTTTATCAAACTGGTCGACTCGAATTTGACCAAACGTCGAAAAGTCGACTATGCGGAACGGTTGTGATGAGGATAAAAATCATGTAATGCTCCGTTTCTCCAACGGAGCACTGATTTTGAAAACAATATTTGATGATGTGTATACCTTGTTGAACATTATAACCTTTGATGGCAATTTGCCATACATTACTGAATAATAGACGGTAACCTCACCAGATATTGCTTTAACGAAGTGGTCACTACAACCTAAGAAATTTCGAGCGTCCTTATTGAAAGACCCTATGGAATGTAATCATTTTCTCAATTATCTACTAGTGTGTCATAGGCATTACATTAGTTCTGGTTATTGAATTACTTTTCTATATCAAATAAAACCAAAACATTTCTATATAAAAAGCAGACATTAACGTTTTCTATTTATGACGAAGCTATCTTATAAATAATATCTAAAAATTAATGATAGAATATTTAATTGTTTAAGGACTTTTAACTGGCCCGGTATTATAACAATGTCTTGCTCTAACAATAAGCTATCTTATCATAGAGCCGCGGTACTAGCATTATTAAGGGTTGCAACACAATAGCCCACTATTTTCTGCAATCATCTGGTGTTTGTGGATTGCTAATCATGTGTTATTGACTCTCGAGGATGCCTTGAAAATTAGTTTAATGGCTGACGTAAATCTAGCAAGTCAAGCAACGGCTTTTGCGACAAGTTAATGGGTGACCTAATAAAGACAACTGACTTAATAAAGACCTCATAAAGACATCTGCAACAATATCATTCATACTGTGGTCCAGAGGTTTTGGCTGAGCCTAATATTAAGTCATTGACTGTTGGGTATATAAGTTCTACCGTCTCCTATACATTCTGGTACTTTACAGTAAATAAATCGATTTTCCTGTGATACATTAACTGTGTATGTCCTTGAAAGTGATCTAGGTTAAGTAAAATGAACGAAGTGGGCAAACTTCTGCCCATCTGGCAAGTCTATCCGCAGAAGAAGGGTATCCTTATTACAATCTTCCTTATTACAGTTCTTGACAGCTGTTCGCAAGACTTCGAAATTTGAAGTTTCTTTTAGTATGGATCAGTTTAATAGGTTTTTCTTATATTTTATTCGTAAAACATTATAACTGCTGTTGTAGTAATAATTGGTATAACCCGTTAGAGACAGAAGTTCATCAACACCCTTTTTATAAAAATTTGCATCTACTGGAATTAGACATAATTATTTCTTTTACTATGCTTAAAAACAGCGATAGAGAAATACTAAATACTCACTGAAATACAAATGTACAAAATAATTATAATACTGTAATTTGAAAATTGAAACGTACATATAAGCATTACACGTTTTATGTTTAGTAATATGCCAAAGGCAATATGAGCATTTTAATTACCAAGTCGATTGCACTTATTTCATTCAGATATTTGTTATGTTAAACTATATCGTCCTCACCTTCAATTTAGATTATTAATTTGTGAAATATTATGCTTTGCTTTGACACTCGATCCAATAAAAAATATGGCAAGCAATCTATCGAATGAAGTTCCACTTAACTTAATTAGATACGAGAACATAATTTTACTAAGTAATTTATTTTATAACTGATATTATGAGGTAGAAATTAATGTTTTCTAATAATATTATTATGTCTGGTATAATTTGATACCCGTGTATTATATTAAAGCCCAATCACTTAAGAGCAACTTATCGTATCAAGCGATCGTACACAAACATTTCGTAGTTTATTTTGGTATGATATAGTCCTTGGATTGAGCTTTCAAATCCAAAGATAGGTTTTTAAATATATCATTAAAGACTAAGAGTTGCTAAATATATACTGTTAACTTTGGCTTTAATTTAAAAGGTGTATGGTCATTTGGATACGATTCTTTGATAATGAAGAGTTGGTTTCAAATCTAGTAAATATTGGAAGTGAGACGTTTCCTGTGAAACAGGTTCTAAGACTTAATACAGTGATTCATGTTCTATAGGATGTTTCCGTTGGAGCTATAGGATTTGAATTGAGGGCCACTTATGTTTTGTAAAAGATCATCATCATTAGGTCATCAGTCCTAAGACTGGTTGGACGCTAACCTCCAGCTTCTCCTATCTTGTGCTAACCTACGCATTTCGCTAATTGTGCTACAACCTACATCCCTTACTATTTGCGAGCAGTAGTCTAATCTCGGCCTACCTCTGCCTTTCTTCACTCCTATTTCTGCCTCCAAAATATCGCGGACTATTCCCCCATGTCTCAGCAAGTGGCCTACCATTCTATCTCTTCTCTTCTTTAAGTTTTTCCACATACTTCTTTTCTCGCCGACTTTCTCCAATACTTCTTCGTTTCTAACCCTATCAGTCCATGGTATTTTCATCATTCTTCGGTAACACCACATCTCAAAAGCTTCTAATTTCTTCCTACTTGCTTCCCCTACCGTCCAGGTTTCGCAGCCGTATAGTGCCGTGCTCCATACATATGTTTTCAAAAATCTCTTCCTTGTTTCTAAGTTTATTACCCCCGAGCATAAAAGTGCTTTCTTTTCGTTAAAAGCTACTCGACCCTGCGCTATTCTTTGTTTTATGTCTTTATCGCTTCTTCCATCCCAATTTATTTTACTTCCTAAATAAGTGAAGTCTTTAACTTCCTCCAACCTTTCATTATTAATTTGTACTTTCGTTTTTGCTCTGCTCTCGCGCCCTCTGCACACTAACACTTTAGTTTTGTTTTTATTCACCCTCATTCCGTATTCCTCTGTCAACACTGCCTCCATTTCGTTCAATGCTGATTCTAATTCCTCCTTACTAGATGCTAATACTGCTATATCATCCGCGAATCTCAGCATTTTTAGTTTCTGTCCCTGTACTTTAATCCCGAAATCCACTCTATCTTTTACCACATTAATCGCCTCTTCGATGTACAGATAAAAAATTAATGGTGATAGCGTACATCCTTGTCTTACTCCTTTCCTAATACCTACTTCCCTTTTTTCCCCTTCTACTTCTATAACAGCAGTTTGCTCTTTGTATAGATTGTGTACTACTCTCCTATCTCTATACTTCATTCCCGCGCTCTTTAGTATCTCGAACATTTTTTCCCATCTTACGTTATCAAAAGCTTTTTCTAAATCTACAAATCCTATATAAGCGTTCTTTCCTTTTTCTATTGTTTTCTCTAACATTACTCTTAGCGCCAGAATAGCTTCGCGAGTTCCTCTATTTCGCCTAAAGCCGAATTGGTCTTCTCCTAGTATTTCCTCCGCTCTATTTTCCATCCTCTTCTGCACTATTCTAGTTAAAATTTTTGACGCATGGGAAGTTAGGCTAATCGTTCTAAAGTTCTCGCATTTGTCGGCTCCTCTCTTTTTCGGTATAGTAACGATAATGTTCCTCTTATAGTCCTCCGGCATCTCATCCGTTTCATATATGTATTTTACCAGTTCAAACATCCTATTTACTACTTTCTGTCCCGCACATTTCAAAATTTCCGCCTGTATTTGATCTACACCCGGCGCTCTATTATTCTTTAGCCCCCTTAGTGCTATTTCAAATTCCTCTCTCAATATAGGTTTTCCTACATCTTCCCTATCGATGCTAGATTCTTCCTCTAATATCTCTCCTAATTCCTGACCCTCGTATAAATTTCCTAAGTACTGCTTCCATCTATCCGCTTTCTCCTCTCTTCCGATCAGTATGTCCCCCGATTGACTCCTAACGTTTCTACTTATTGTTCCTATATCCCTAAAGTTCCTCTTAATTATTTTGTAAGCCTCATCGGTCTTACCTACTTGCAACTTATCTTCTACTTCTTTGCATTTATCCTCTATCCATTGTTCTTTCGCTTTTCTACATTTTCTAATGATTTCCCACTTTATTGACTTATAAATTTTCAGTCCTTCTTCGTCTCGTCTGTTTTTGTAGCCTCGTCTCTTTTGCATTAAGGTTAAGATTTCGTCCGTTATCCAGGGCTTCCTAGCTTCCCTTTTATCGTATCCTAAAACGTCCGTAGCCGCGGAAGCTAGACTATTCTTGATACCCTCCCACTCAGTTTCTGCGTTCTTGATTTCGTCCTTACTCGTTTTATTTATTAATTGATCTGTTTTATCCTGAAACTTATCTTTCATATTCTGATCCCTCAATATGTCTACATTTATACGTTTTTTATCCTTCCTTATTGTAAAAGATAGGGAGTCAATATTTAATGACTGTCATCTACAAGCATGCGAATCAACATGTCATGATAGCGTTCCCCATTTACTGTTAGCATTGCGAGCTTCATTTTCAAAAAAGTATGGTCCAATTACTCCACCACTCCGAAATGCCAAACCGTGCATCTCTGTGGATGCATTTCTTTTCCTGAACAGCATGTGGATTTACAGCACCCCAAATTCGACAACTTTCTCTGCTGAAGATAAAAATGTGCTTCGTCGCTGAAAAAAAAATGTATTGCAAAAACCAGCATCACCTTCTTTCTTTTCTAACACCCAATTAACAAATATATTATGTTGTAAATTGTCTGTAACTTTTAATAGTTGTACCAACTGAACTTTGTATGCTGACAGATATAGATAGTCCTTTAAAATTCGATGCGTGGTAGCTCTTGACAGATTCAGTTGTGCATGACGTCGAAATGATGTCTTTGTATACTCCCGTGTACTTTCTCTCACGGCAGCAATGTTTTCATCTGACTCACCACGACGAGGACGTATTGGTGTTTCCTTGTCATTAACAGAACCCATCTCTTCAAATTTCTTAATTAAGATACGAACTATTAACTCTGTAGTCGTTTTATTTTGTGGTAATTTTTTTAATGCAACTGTAAATGATCGCTCACTTTCATAAAACAGTTGTATACAAACTATTCGTTGTCGAACTGTTAATGGGCATATTAACGTCGTATGCTTTGTAGATGAGTCATTAATAATTGACGCCCTGTGTTTGTCAGAGCACAAATGGCGCACAATTCAAATCCTATAGTTCCAACTGAGACACCCTATATAATCTCAGTATGGCTTCATCGTGCCTGACTCTGGAGAAAAGAATGATTATAAGATGACAAGATTCATCTTATAATCCATCTTATAATTATATAAGGAGAATTCCAAGAAAACATCAAGGTTTTCTTGGAATTCTCCTTAGACCATTGAAACTTTAAATGGTTTCAATAAGATAGTATAAATATAGAAGAGAGAACTTATGGTACCTGCTAATGGAATGGTTTCGACTTGGTACATACTTGCAGCAGATGTGATAAAATAATTCAAAATATAGTTTGATATAAGGCTGTCAGTGTAATTTTGAAATATCTTAATTCTGGAAAATGTTTCATCCCCTAATTGTCCAATTCTTCTAGTTGGGTATATAATCCTATAGTAGAAATCTTCAGTGGTATATAACTGTATTTAGTTACATTCTACCATATTTAGGCTTCCATTTAGGCCTCTGCCTTATATCGCACTCACAGAAGGTTCAAGATTAAGAAAACCAATAAGAACATTAAATATGTTCATGGGAAAAATACAATTATTTGCCACGAATAAAATCTGAATTATATTTTTCTATATGTCGAGGAAAAAAAGTTTGTTCTATATTTATTTATGTGATGGGGGGGGCTTTATTTATATGTATCTAATTAAAGTATTATGACAAGGTTACTTGTTTACGTAATAATTTTCCTGTGCAGCAAAATGTAGGATTGTCTGAATTTAAATAAAGCATTTTCAAGACTGTTAGACATTTTCGCATTTCAATGTCATTCATTTTCTCATTACTAATCATTACTATATTATCATTCTAATATACCTACATATGTAGTAAATTATCATTAAATTATTCATTTGAATCAAAATAAAAGTAATTAATCTAGTAATTAGACTCCAGCTGCTATGTTTCAATGAAAGTAAGTAAAATGGAATTGCAAATTTTGTCATATACTTTTGCATTTGCGCTTCCATCCTCACTACTCAAACGTCGCTTTTGCCTGATTAAAATTCAGAAAATAATGTAGCTGTCTCTGTCCAGGTCCATTACCCCATCACGTGTCTGGAAAGAAATGATGTGTGCTGTGGAATGGGGGAAAATAACTTGTAAATGCAATCATTTACAATAACATCAGCTACATGAAGAGTGGTATATCTATTTTGCATATTCAGTTCATTTGATTGTATATTTCATTTTCAGTTATATTACTGCTCTATTTAGGCCCTATTTGTCTGTATATAAGAACTTTGTTGTGTCGTGAACAATCTTGAAAATTGTATCTACATCTCTTGAACGACAATAAATATACTGTTACAAAAGTGTCACTCGGTTAAGGGTTCCACCAATACTTTGGCAGTTATTAACCAAGAAGACCAAGCCTATTTGTTGCTTCTGTTGTTACCTCAAGTTTAGAACCAATATTGGGAACAACATTTTGGATACAGAAAATGGATGTCTGTTTACTCTATGTATAGATACATCGTAAATTCGTTTATTGGAATGAAAAGTATTTCTAGGGATCACTTTGTGATTGCTAAAATTCCGTAAATCTTTGTGCATCCTGGATAAACTGTTCTAGTTTTTTTTTAAAGTAGGTACATTTAAGTTAATCTTGTCGTATATTGCGATGGATATGATGATATCCTCCATCGGGTGTTATTTATTTTATAACAATTGAAACTAATTGACATTAATGTGGTTGATGATGTTGATTTATTAGCTCAAAAATTAAAATGTAATGAACAGTTATATGTACATTGAATAGCAAATAGGTGAAGCAGTATGCCCATCTATATGTTAAATAGCAAATCAATTTCCTCTACGCAGGGCCTCAAGTAAGCCATTCACCACATGGTTATCTCAGGACATCAGGTATGCAGCTCTGATGATTCCTGATTTAAATTCCTGGCAATGCCATGACATGCAGTTCTCATGCTTTATTCTCTTGCATAATAAGCAGTTTGCAAGCACAATATCATATTTGCAGTATCCAAATCAAGAGTCTCTGCATTTAAGGGACAATAAACACTGACTCAAACACTTACCTGACTTCCAATCAAACTAGATTTGAGACAAATTCAGTTGGTCTAACAACCCTAGTTTTATCTAACTTACCTGTAGCGTTAGGGAACTATTTCGTTCATGCCAGTAGAGTCAATTCAATCCAATCAGACTGGATAATATATTATCAACGAACATTCAAATATCAGTGTGGACATGCCGACAATTTTGGGACCATCGAGATGTTTAGAGATGATCGGCGTAAACACAAGATTATGACAATATTCAGATATGACGATTTATAGTGATATTTTTGTTATATGGCTAAGTGACTATTTCTCAGTACGTCTTCTTTTTGTGAGGCGCAAAGTAATATGAAATATATACGAACTGGCGGTATGTACATACGTTAAGCTTTATTTGTTTCCGCTTTGAGTTACGTTTGAACTGCCTTTGTACATATTTTGGCCAATGTTTAGATGCCAAACAGATTTTGATGACCGACGATTAAAATGTACATCAAAAATGAAAGAGAACTGATGAACTATTGTTGACTGTTGAATCTTTATAAAGCGCTTGACTAGACGTTGAATGCCGAGCATCAACAGAATGATGCAGCAAGTTAATAATATCGTTTTAGAGAGTTAAAATATATTGGCAGTGGTATTAATTGATCTAAAGTAAAACAATAGAGTTCTTATAAAGATTATTTAGACAGACCGTTCGGTCGATTCCTCTTGTACACCCGGTATATCAGGAATGTATGTAATATATTTGGTAATGACTTTGGGCATGAAAGGCATCTAGAAATTGTAGTTGTTTAGTTCAATGGTCCTTATTAATTAAAAATATAATGTTGATTAAATCGAATGGCATCACTTTCGAAATAATTTGGTACCAAAATCTAACCTCATTGGCTGAAAATGCATATTTCATATTAGCTTGCGCTTTATCTGTCAAAATGTTAAAGTGATATTGTAAATAGTATTTTGTTTATCCTATAAATATGTATTATAAAAATATTACAGACATATCTTTTGATCAGTGTAATGTTTTAAATTAAAAAAAGCTTTTTACTATCGCTCCATTTGTACGCTTTCGAACTGTAATGTTATAAAAAAGGTACTGTTGGCTTTTTATGGATCGTAAGCTGTATTTACATACATATGTATTTACTAATATTGTAAAATAAAGCTTAACTTATTTTGTGTAATATCTGTTTCTTAACGTGTCATCCCTCTCCCCTCCTGCTTCTCATCATGGAAATAGTATTCAAGATCATTATTAAATTATTTACTTAAACAATCTGTAGAAACAAGGACACCAATTTTCCATGAACATGAAAAGATTACACGTTTATCGACACGCGGTTCATCAATCAAATTGGCATAATCGGGAGATGATTAAAATAGTCTTTGACTGAATTCAGTTTTAATTACTCCCGATGATGTCTACTTGGTTGACGAACCTCGAGACTTTTCGGTATTCGTGAGAATCTTGCCTCCTGTTTTTTTCTGTATCGAAGTTTCCAACCCCTTCTTAGGAAATAAGCTGTGGTAAGTACTTAAATTGATCATTGTAGAAGGAAAAAAGTATCGAGACAAGTCTAAAGTAATTTGAAGAACTAATCAATAACTAAAATTAAGAAAATGAAGACTAAAATTAAACAGAAAATAAAGAGTTTATGAAAAAAACAAAAAATAAAGATGAAAGTAAAATAAAGTCTTGTGGGGTAATTTTCATGAAATTTATTATTATGAAACCTTGATTTAATATTATGAGAACCACAGAGATGATGTTTATTGAATTATTTATAGTAATTTAGACAAATCTGTCTTTCTGTTAATTGATGGTACTCGATATCATTAGACTTTTACAGACAGACAGATATTTAACAAGAGAAAGGAATATAAGAATATCACGTCCAATATCTAGTAAAGTAAAAGAAAATGCTGAATATCCAAACAATGGAGATTAATGGAGATTAAATAATAAATCTGAAGCTTTCTAGACAAAGCTGCTCGAAATATGTAACCCCAAATAATTATCTCCTTTACTTACCCATTTATTAATATATTATTGTTAAAAGTAAAAATATTGGACATATTGGTGAATTTGAAATCATCAACACACGATTAGAAGTGAAGCAAATTAATAAGTTTTCAGAGATTATTAAAAACTCATGTCAAGTTTTATTCGTCTTCTAACTATGACCATTTGATTCGTCTCCATGACAACTCGGTTGGCAAAATGCGCATCGAGTCATGTGTAATCTTTCAATCTTTGAGGAAAACTGGTCCCCTGATTTGTGTATTATTAATTCTAACGTCAGAATAATAAACTACCGAATTAAAAGTTTTAGAATTAAAATAAAAAAAAAATAACATTGCCAATCAAACAATTGTTGATATAAATACATGGTATTCACGACAATTTTAGAATCCACCGCCATCTTTGTTCGAGATAATTTTTGATGTCTCATTATATGACCATTACTAAATGAATAGTTGAACGACTTTTCAGAAGAGACATACTACGATGTCTCTAGGTCTCTGTTTAATAAAATCACTGATTATGTCTCACTGACAGATTGGTCATATATTCGTACTATATGTATATTTTCGCGGCATATCGGGTAGATAAATATATAGCAGTAACACAACCAATACCTTTGAACAAATGATATCCATGGAAGCTAATAGTAATACACATAACTTCGTTTCGGATATATATGATTTTAAGATAAGGGCAATGCTAAATCATTTGAAGTTCAACAACTTCGAATAGTTTAATTTAATTCTTTATTCTAATGACAGAATCTTAGATTTATGCTTTTCCAACCATAAATGTGTTGTTCAAAGAGTTTTTCATCCCATGATTGAAGAAGGTAGTTACCACCATTCCCTATTAGTAACTATTGAGGTTAGTACATCTGACTTCTGTAACATTTCCCCCAATTCTAACAATAAAACATACAATTTTAAGAAAGCCAATAATTTTCCTGTGCTGTATCATGATTTACTGCGTAGTAATTGAGATTACTTAAAAACCCATAATAATATCAATTTTGTTTGTCATGTATTTTATGTAAAAAATTATAATTTATTTCATGACATTCTTCCTGTATATAAAAAACAAATAAGCATATATATCCAGCGTGGTAGAAATCTGAAATAATTAACAATATGGAATTGAAAGCTTACCATCACAACAAATTTAAGAAAAGGCATCATGTAACTGATCCTAACGAAGTCAAGAGATTACTAGGCATTATTAAAGCACAAATAGTTGATGCTTTTATTAATTACTTAACATGCCTTCAGCAAAACTTTAAAAGTGATTCTAGAGGTTTTTGGTGTTGTGTTCAGAAAAAGAAAAGTTCTATACGTATTCCATCAACGGTTTTCATCGATAAGGAATCGTTGATGCTCCAAACAAAATTGTAAATGGATTCGCTAGAATTTTTCTAGTGTTTTTCCACTGACAATATGCAGGCTACAAACATAAGCTTTAAGACGTTCTGAAAATATTAAGGACCTCCGTGTGTACTTCGATGATAAACTAAAGTTCTCTGGACATATCAACTATGTGGTTCTTAATATATATAAAACCCTTTGTTTCGTGATTAGAAATATGATATCGTTTATATAATAACATTTCATATTTTACGTTAGTTCCTTCGAAATTAGAATATTGTAGCATTAATTGATTTCCCCGGTATCTATGTTATATGAATCAACTTGAAAATGTTCAGCGGCGGTTCTTGCGGAATTTGCCATTTCTCATAGATTATTATTATCCAGTAAGAAGTTATGATCATACTTTGCTTTTACAAATAAATTTGACATCCAGTCATTGAACTATCCTAACAGAAGGATGCTTACTAGTCATTCATTTTTATTTAAACTGTAGAGAATTGATCGCTTTACGTTCCTGACAAGGCACTGCTGCCACATGACCAGTTTCTTTTACTGTACACGTATATGTATGTATTTCTATTCCATATTTTCTCGTGTACCTAAGTGAATTTTCTTTTAGAATTTTCTGAGATATCTGTATAGATATCTCATTAGAAAAGCAAAGCTGACACGACTCCATTAAATATGAAGGTATATCACATCTAGTTCTTAAGGGAAATGTTCAGATACGGATAAGATCTCTCTAATATTTCGTTTAAATTTTAAGCCCTTGCTGTGTTATCAGGTGGAAAATAGTTTTCCTGCATTTTATGCGGGCGTTCCTTTACGTAAAATGGAATTTTCTTGTCGCCTACTGTTGTTCCTGTGAAGGAATTTTCAGCTATATTAAGGAATGTCTGGATGTGACGGATCTTAGTTTTTGCAGACACATTTCATATATATGTATGCCATCGTTTTATTATTTTGCCAAACTTAGGCACGTTTTCCCATACAAAATTTATTCGAATTCTGTTCATTTTACTACAAGAAGAGAACAAAATGACTTTTAGTGAATGTGTTTATATAAAACATTTAAAACATAAGTTAAACAGCGATGAAATGTAGAACCAATGGAGAAATTTCGATATGATCATTGAAGCAGATAGTTAATACTTCTAACCATATATTTATTTCAAAATTATCCAGCTTCAGATATGCATCAAATGAAACATTTCTAATTTTTCCTCAATATATTAAGAAAATCCTTTAATAAAAGAGTAGTATTAAAAGGAATTAGAAGTAAACTAAATTCACAACTGAGGCTACTCTTTATTCTCTTTATTCTTTCCAGCCTAATTAAAAATGATTTCGATATAGTAAAAGTAACAAGTATTTATCTGGATAATACTCAATTTGTAAACAAATTAATAAGAAATTTATAAAATTAGTTACAACAATTGAGAAAGGATATACAGGGTCGAAAATTTGAATTGAATATTTTGCTGTTTTGGTTATTATAGGAGATATAGAGAAGGTTAACTGGCAAAAAATATTAAGAAAATATTACAAAAATGCCATACTTCATATTTGTGACCTGGTGTAAATCTGATTCATTTACAAATTTTTTTATTTAACATTTAGTTAACATTAATTCTGTTATAGCACTAGGTAATTATATATAATAAGGAATTTACAAGTTTTCTGTTTATATTGAAATTTGATGGTGTCCAATCAATTTTATACATTAATCAAATCATCAATTTGATTAATCTATAAAAAATAGATGCAATATTATCAGAAGTTAAGAAGTTAGCTGATGAAGAGTTAGGTTAGTTAGTCAAGATCTGTATATAATAACGGTACTCAGTGAACGCACTCAAAATTCTATCATAAAAGACTATGATGAAATGCCATAAAATGTGGATTAGAAATTAAAAATGTATTTATAGATTAGCAAAAATAGTTTCCACTCCACTGTGTGTTAAATTAGTGAAATATTCCTTCAACATGTCTTGTACAAATCTATGAATCCTAATAGAATTGTTGACGGGACATTGCAGGCTAAACTATCATCTCTAATGCTATGCTTCACATATAGAGGATGCAAGCCTCTCAGGTCACTCTCAAGGTCGCTCCTACATGTAGAGGACGCAATTTGGAGGATGCGAGGACGGGATATATCTTAAAAAGCTCCTCGTACTCTCAACAAAACGAAAAGCTATATTGGAGAACTATTGACCGGAAACAAACGATTTTCGTCAACTATGTACAACTGAGTGTACTTCTTCGGTATACCTATTCAAGTACTAAGATTAAGGATGCACGGCTTGACTTGACTTTCAATCTACTTGACTTGACTTGACTTGAAATCAAATCAAGTTCAAGTCAAGTAGTTATATTTCAAGTACTTGAAAAATCAAGTAGTTCTTGAGGACTACTTGATTTTTCATTAATCATTTAATATTATCAAGAAATAATAATAAAGGAAACCTTGCAATAAAGCCTTTTATTTCCAAAACTAAATCTTAAACTATAATCTATATAATAAATATATAAATGTAAAAAATACTAATAATAAACTATTTATTGGGCATATTAATAACATAACAAATTATTCTAAAATATTAAACAAAATAATAAAACTGATAACGATAAAATGATTTTCTTCAACGATAAAATGAATCTTCAGTAACATAGTAGTAATAGCAAAATTTAAAAGGAGTCTTTAATATCATCGTTTGCCATCCACGATCTAAGGCACATGAGGCTTCTAATAGAGTTATCGCCTAATCGGTTACGGGTTTTTGTAATAGTTAAAGCAGCCCTGGAAAACTGCCTTTCAACAAGAACTGTAGATGCAGGTGTTTATAAAAATCTTTGGCCATTATGGCCAAGTTTGGAAAAACGTTTTCATGTTTTTCCACTATTCTAAAATATCTTCATATCTGTCAACTCGTGAATCAGACATACATTTGTCTATTTCATAGCGCCAAGCCATTTCATCTTTTGGGTTGACAGCAGATTTCTTAAATAAACTTAGTAGAGCGATGTCAAATTCACCGCAATCACTATTTTCATCTGGTTTTGAAGATGAGGATGACATGAGCAATGAATTGGACCTAAAATACTTTGTTTTGAAAATTTCTTCAAAATGCTTGACTGAATTCATCTGCAAGTCCTTTCCCCAATTTGTATTGGATAATGTTCCACCTTATGTTGGGGGCCTAAGATTAAAACAACACAGTATATCCAGTTACTTCTCTCGTAACGTTTAATAATTTTGTCCCTTACCACTTGAATGCTATATATTATTTTCTCATGAGTTTCATCTCTATCTGGGTTATTGTCGAGTTCTATAACCCATTTTTCAAGTTTATCCAGAAGCATATTTATACCAATTATCACCATCGGAAGTGTACAGTAGGCTTCATCTTCTAATGATGTGGACATCGCGCATTTAGAACATAATTGAATGGTTATTTGGTTATCAAGTAATATCAAGTATCTTGAAATTACTTGATATCAAGTCAAACAGTAACGATAAAAAATCAAGTCAAGTCAAGTAGTGAATTTTTGAAAAGCTTGGTTTTCAAGTCAAGTCAAGTAATTTATAAAAACATCTAGTTAGTTGACTTGATGCATCTCTATCTGAGATGGTTTAGAGAGTCAGGTCAGTGTCTGGTGACAACTTATCAACTCTGATAAGAGCAGCACAATGAGCCCAATAATGTGGCCTGAGTGCATGTGGACGCTATCTTCCCTCTCCGCTATAAAATCCGAATGTAAGCGTTTATAGAATTTTGTGTTTTCAACATGTTGACTGAGTTATTCGTAAAGGGTGGTCCAACCATAATGCACGATGTTAATTGTGAGTCACATCTTAACGTTAAGTTTTTTGCCCAACATAATTTGACATTTCTTTGTTTCAGTGTTTGACAAATTCAACCATGGAGAGGTACACAATTGAGCAACGCGTTAAGATTGTTGAAGCCTTTTACGAAAATGGGCGTTCAAATCAAAATGCATTTCGTGCACTTCGTGAATTTTTTGGTCAGCATAATCGACCAAATGTGTCCACAAGATGAGGATGACATGAGCAATGAATTGGACCTAAAATACTTTGTTTTGAAAATTTCTTCAAAATGCTTGACTGAATTCATCTGCAAGTCCTTTCCCCAATTTGTATTGGATAATGTTCCACCTTATGTTGGGGGCCTAAGATTAAAACAACACAGTATATCCAGTTACTTCTCTCGTAACGTTTAATAATTTTGTCCCTTACCACTT
This sequence comes from Rosalia funebris, assembly GCA_037954035.1. Taxonomy (NCBI): domain Eukaryota; kingdom Metazoa; phylum Arthropoda; class Insecta; order Coleoptera; family Cerambycidae; genus Rosalia; species Rosalia funebris. The sequence goes on along the minus strand of JAZFAV010000002.1, from coordinate 7,570,090 downwards.
GAATGCTATATATTATTTTCTCATGAGTTTCATCTCTATCTGGGTTATTGTCGAGTTCTATAACCCATTTTTCAAGTTTATCCAGAAGCACATTTATACCAATTATCACCATCGGAAGTGTACAGTAGGCTTCATCTTCTAATGATGTGGACATCGCGCATTTAGAACATAATTGAATGGTTATTTGGTTATCAAGTAATATCAAGTATCTTGAAATTACTTGATATCAAGTCAAACAGTAACGATAAAAAATCAAGTCAAGTCAAGTAGTGAATTTTTGAAAAGCTTGGTTTTCAAGTCAAGTCAAGTAATTTATAAAAACATCTAGTTAGTTGACTTGATGCATCTCTATCTGAGATGGTTTAGAGAGTCAGGTCAGTGTCTGGTGACAACTTATCAACTCTGATAAGAGCAGCACAATGAGCCCAATAATGTGGCCTGAGTGCATGTGGACGCTATCTTCCCTCTCCGCTATAAAATCCGAATGTAAGCGTTTATAGAATTTTCATAATATTTTATAAAACATCTAGTATGAAAAGGGGAATACTTTTCTTATAAGACTACGCTACTTTATCAAAAATTTTGAATAAAACTAATAATAATAATCTTACTAATCTCATAATAATTAACAAAAGATAACTATTTTAAATTCATTAAAATTTTATGTTATTTTATTATTATTCCAGTAACATATAAGTCGGAAATCGAGAAAGAAACCACCAAACCGCCAAGCGGTTATCAAGGTAGTTCCCGAATAGCAAGACTATTATGATCGCTATAGGAAACAACTACTCCTCAGGCTAAAGCCCGTCAGGCATTGAATTATACCTAAAAGCGATCCTCGACCCCTTTCTCGTGTTTCTGCACGATCAGATAAGGTTTCAAAAAATAAAATCCGCCACAGGTAGAATTCGACGTCTGTCCCAGATTGGAACCGAACGACATACAGCTGTTTCGAACTTGTTAGTTCTCATCAGTGCCGTACACGGTACGCCGATTCAGGACAAATGCCGAATGAACTCTATGGAGTATACATTTTTATCGATACGATCTATGTCAGTAACATATGAGTCGGAAATCGAGAAAGGAACCACCAAACCGCCAAGCGGTTATCAAAGTAGTTCCCGAATAGCAAGGCTATTACATAATCGCTATAGGAAACAACTACTCCTCGGGCTAAAGCCCGTCAGGCATTGAATTATACCTAAAAGCGATCCTTAGCAATTATTGTTATTAGCAAAATTACAAATACAATGAAAGAAAAATGGGTTTCAAGCCATTCTGTTTTGATAAGAAAGAAGAGTTTCAGATCTATTCCATCTTCTGCAGTTCCTCATGAACCGTTATAAAAATGCGAATTTGAATTACCCTATATAGACAACATAGGTACGAAAATTTGTGGCCACTTATCTCACAGTGCCCGACACAAGTTTGAATCTGCCGAATCTATTAATTTTTCTCCAAACAGAGACCTCGATCGTTTATTTGTAAAGTTATCGAAGTCCGGGGATTACATCCGGCAAATTCTGGAAATGTGCCCAACCTTTATATGATTAGAAATTTACTTACTATGCACATAAATTTCACCCGTTTCCAATTGCTCGGTATATAAAGTCCAACGTTTCCTAAATTTATAACGCAATTTTCGATAAGGTTATTATGTCTTTACTTTAAGGTACTTTATTGTGGTTTTATTACTTACTCAACTCACAACTGTTGGTAGTTCTCGTATATATGAAGCGCAGAGTTGCAAGTGACTGCACGGCAAATACTGTTGTGCATTTACGCTCATATAGTTAGCCGGAAGAAGTTTGACCCTAGACCCACTCACAATAACCGTATTGCAAATATTTTACGTTCATGTTTCAATACATTTCTTATCGATGTTTTACCATTTTTAAAGTATTTTGGAATAAAGATCGGTCAACCTCTGTAAAACACTGATTCATCACACATATAACTTCATTATCTAACGATAATCGCTTCCAAGTGTCATTTGCATTTTGGAAACAGTGATCGCTAGGAGCTAGTGGCGAATATGGCGGATATTCTACCAATTCCAAGTATGCTTCAGCTATTGTAACTTTGCATTCTTAACTCATTGCTGTCAACATTTAGGAAAATATTAGAAGCTATAATTATCAAAAAATTCATTGATATCGCGAATATTTTGAATATGTACATACATACATAGATTTTTCTAAGGTAAGGTTAATCGCTACCAATCTTATGGCCTTTATTCCAATCGCACTCTCGAAACCATGGGTAAATAGATGAAGGTCTATATTGGGTACACAGACTTCCTTAAGGCTTTCGACAAGGTACATCATCCAACACTATTATAAACTTGAAAACACCATCTGATTAATACAAGTTAATATGCTAAATTAAATAACATTATATCTAACTATGTAGTTCTCTATAACATTGGGAGTGCTACAGTATTCCCATTTGGCCCCATCTCATTTGCCTTATTGATTGATGATATACATTCGTGTTTTAAATACGCTGACTGAGTCTCTTCATGTTTTTAACTCATTGACTGAGAAGATTTAGGAATTATGTTAGATTAAATTGTTTTCCTTTGAACTTCATGTTGAAAATGTTGTTCAAAAGGCGTACAGGAGTTTAAAGTATCATATTGTTCTTTATTACTACGTCTCTATAATAGCACGGGTTCCCACAGGGTTCCCACGTGTGTCCCACCTTATTTTCCTTATTTACTGATGATGTATATTCGTGTTTTCAACATGTTGACTGAGTTATTCGTAAAGGGTGGTCCAACCGTAATGCACGATGTTAATTGTGAGTCACATCTTAACGTTAAGTTTTTTGCCCAACTTAATTTGACATTTCTTTGTTTCAGTGTTTGACAAATTCAACCATGGAGAGGTACACAATTGAGCAGCGCGTTAAGATTGTTGAAGCCTTTTACGAAAATGGGCGTTCAAATCAAAATGCATTTCGTGCACTTCGTGACTTTTTTGGTCAGCATAATCGACCAAATGTGTCCACAATCGGGAGAATTGTGCGCAAATTTCAGCAAACCGGGTCTGTAGGCAATGTGAAAAAACCTGTGCATGCTCGGCCAGTTCGTTCTGCGGAAAACATTGCTGTTGTTCGCGATAGTGTAGCAGAAGAGCCGTCAACCTCGACTCGTCGTCGTGCCCAACAATTGAACATCTCACGAACATCACTGATGCGAATTTTGAATAAAGATTTGAATTTACACGCTTACAAGGTTCAATTGACTCAAGAGCTGAAGCCTACTGACCATTTCAAGCGTCGTCAATACGCCGAATGGTTGGTTGAACAGACAGAAGTGAATGGTGACTTTACAAAGAAAATCATCTTCAGCGACGAGGCACACTTTCACCTCAGTGGATTCGTTAACAAGCAGAATTGCCGCATTTGGGCAAATGAGAATCCACGAGTGATTGTTGAAAAGCCGATGCATCCATAAAGAGTGACTGTTTGGTGCAGTTTATAGGCTGCCGGCGTCATCGGGCCGTACTTCTTCGAAAATGAGGTCGGCTAAGCAGTTACCGTGAATGATGTTCGCTATCGCGAGATGATAACGGACTTCTTGTGGCCAGAAATTGAGGATATGGACCTGGACGATATGTGGTTCCAACAGGATGGTGCCACTTGCCACAGGGCCAACGAAACAATGGCACTTTTGCGCGAGAAATTCAATGGCCGTGTTATCTCACGTCGTGGCGATGTTAATTGGCCGCCACGATCATGTGATTTGACACCGTTGGATTTCTTTCTTTGAGGATATTTAAAAGAAAAAGTGTACGTCAATAAGTCAAGAACAATTCAAGAGCTAAAGGATGAGATAATTCGGCATATTAATGAAATTGAACCTGAATTATGTCTCAGAGTCATTGAAAATCGCCGATGCCGTGGCGAGCATTTGGCCGATATTTTGTTTCATGCATAATTGTCATAGATCCTTCTATCATAATAAAAAATATTAAGACAATTCTCTAAAAACTTTTTGTTTTATTTACAATTAACATCGTGCGTTCTGGTTGGACCACCTTTTATTTTCAACTCAGTGATTGAGAAGATTTAGGAATTATATTATCTACAGAATTTTTCTTTTCACTTCACGTTGAAAATGTAGATTAAAAACGTACAGGAGTATAGGATTCATATTGTGTAATACTAAACATTTTCCAAATTCATCCTCAATAATTATTTTTGATAAATGCTTTTGTAAGAAGCTGCCTTGGATATACCAGATAATTCAGGACATTTTTCCAAGTAACAGCGAGATTCATCTCCTGTGATGATTTTTGACAAAAAATTAGAGTCAGTCTATGCATGTTCTTTCTTTCATAGCACACACTCAGGCGGTTCTCTCTCTGGTCATGGGAAGGCAGTCGTAGATCGAACTTTGTTGCAACGCGTCTCACGTTCAAATCTTCAGTTAGGTGCTCTGGCATGAACTCAAGGAAATTCGTGATATTTTCTCAAATTCGTCTATTATTCTGCGACAATCAATCAATGGTATCGCGCACTTTTGAAAATTTTCGTCTATTCTGGACGTTAAGGGTCAACCTGAACGGGGTTCATCTTTAAGTGACACTTAACAACATCTGAACCGGGCAAACCATTCGTAAATTCTTGCGTAGCTTAGTTGTTCTTTCACACAAACTTCCTGTTTTCTTTAGCAGGAAACAAAATTTGATGTTGGCGCCTTGCTCATTAAAGTTTGTCATTGCAAAATCTTCGAAACGGAAATCGAAACGAAATGCCCTTAAAAATAAATCAATAAATCATTCATCCACTGTGATGGTTTCACATGAATGATACTTGGCCAACTGATCAGGGAGACTGTCTAGTAAACGTACCTAATAGAAGAACAGCCCTACAACACTGGCCTATTCCTCTATGCTTAGGCAGTTGCAACGAAATGTCCCCCTCCGGCAGGCGGCGCTAGTAGTTTTAGATGTGTCTTCTCCTCATCCCCGTTCTCTCCTCGTCCACAATCTGACAATCACATAACCGCGAAATTGATGTGTTGTTCCCTTCTGTAAAATCAAGATGTACTTTACAAATATATGTAAAAGATTTTGTTTTCCATAAATAAATGTATTTTGTATAGAAACTTGAATTTTTATTATTTAAATTTCAAGAACACGAAAAAAAAACAAAATTTAAGCTAGTTAAAATTTCCCGCATCTGAACGGTCTATATCGACTAGCCGACGCGCCGGGGACATTAAAGTTGCCACGAATTTGAGCCAGTGTCATAGGCCTGCGAAAGAGCGAGGCACTGCTAACCTAATTGTCTACAGAGAACAATTCTCTATTCTTTTAGGTACTCCCTCGTATTATGCTGCAAAAATATACAACATCGAATACTTTATGAATTATATTTTGAATAAAATGTGATTAGTAACTGTTCTTTCATGTAATAAGTAAGTAACGAATATAATTTTTAAACTAAACATGTTATATACATATTTATATTGAAATGTATGATATGTAATTGTATTTACATAGTTATTTAATATTATTCTTCTTATAAACTGTTATTTTATTCGAATTAATATTATTATCTGCACTTTAGTGAGACGATATTTAATTTTCATGTAAGAATTTGTTATGTTGACATTTACATACGTTTTTTTTTATTTTAGGCAATTCTGTTATAGGAAACTAATGGTAGGTAAGACTAATGGTAGGACTATAGGTAGGACTAATGGTAATCCTATTGGATTGATTATTCTAAATAAAAAAATAACTTACACAAGACAGGGTCACCACCAGGGGCGTAGCGTGAGAAAACAATATAGGGATGTGATAAAAATTTTATAAGGGGAAGAGGTATAGTCAGATGTATGGTAGGCCATATAAAAATAGTAAAAATAAAAAAAAGACACTAACTTAAAATGATTATGCCAAGATATATATCCTAATATTTAAAATAAAGATCAATTCTTCGGTTTTTGTTTGTCCAGCGAAAACGTCTATCACTGTTTCTTCAAATGTTGGAGACGATCTCATATCTTCTAACAAGACACTTTCAATATTTATTAATACTAAAGCCGACAGTCTTTATTGTTTTTGAGAATTTCGCAGATAAGTCATTATTCTCTTCAAACATGAAAATCATCTTTCCGCGGAACTGCCTGTGGCAGGAATGGTCAAAATTAAACGACACAATTTCAATGACTCCGGGAAAACAGAAGATAATTGAAGCTACATAATATATTGGTGAAGCTCCCACACAGTGCTCTTTTTCATATCGGAATCACTATAAATCACTGAAAGTTCACTTTTTAAACGACTTGCATCAAAGAATGTTCCATATGAATCTACTAAAGAAGATTAAAGTTCGTTAGGAGAACGTTTCACGAATGAAATAAATTGTGTGGAATCTAGATTTAAGAATTTCAGTTTAAAAATTTCACTAAGCCGTTCACTAATGTTCAAAGTAATAACGTCCAAAATTTCATAAAACAATCGTGTGTAGGTGCTTTTCTTATCTTCTTCAGGAATTAAATTCAAAGGCAATCTTTTACTTGGTGGTTAATTTTCTAACACAAATCTGTCCATACGGTCCCAAATGTCACTAAACTCGTTTCTCATTTTTTGAATATGTGATTTGAAATCGGCGATCTTTTTATTGCAGTAACTAATATCTGATATTTTTGTCTGTAGAATTTTAAACAGACTCTCGGAATGTGGGAATATTGCACAAAGCATCGCTAAGAGAAAATTAAAATCAAAATCGCGCAATAAAGTTAAAAGGCATCTAGCACAAATAATGGTTTCTCGATCCCATTCCTCAGTTTTATTTTCCAAAATTACCTGAAACAGTGCTTCCAAACCTTCCTTATGTTATGGCCACAGTCGCTAAGATGCGTTCACATAATCGCATAACTGAGTCCAGAAATAACGACAACACCAACTCGAGGTTTCACTATTGACTGCGTAAGATCACTGACCTTTTCACCCATCTAACGCGTAGCTTGGATGTCACTTGGACCAACGCATTTCAGCACTACAGCAAGTAACGAGGGAGTCCAATAATTTTGGTCGCCTTCGTTTAAAGTAAATAATGTATGTTTGCAGTCGGTTTAAAATAATTAAGAAATTGTAATAATTGAATAAATCGATTGAACTTTTAAATAACACCATTTGCCAATTTTTTAAGGGATGCGACGCATCACTTGCATGCATGTATGCTACGCCCCTGGCCGGATATCATCCCCATTGACAATGAGCGGTAAAGAACATATTATAGACGTAGCTTTTTCGTTGACCCTAAATATCAGGAAGACGGAAACTGAGAAGATTAGAAAATTAAGAGCTTGGACAACGTAGAATAAAGTAGATAATGTATGTTTGCGGTCAGTTTAAAATAATTAAAAAATTGTAATAATTGAATAAATCGATTGAACTTTTAAATAACACTAATATGCCGATTTTTTAAGGGATGCGACGTACCACTCGCATCCATGTACGCTACGCTCCTCGTCACCACTTGCTACTATGATAATTTTTTATTCAACCACGATGACAATAATAAGGCTACTAAATGTTGATGTCTTGTAGCTGTTCAAAATATACGATTTTGCTCTCGTAATATGGCATGAAAGCTAATGTGAATTAATAAAATTTCTCTGAGGAAATACGCACACATGTGATTGATTTATGATTATAGCTATCGCGATGATTGCAAGTCTTCTTACTGGAATACTTGTCGTGTAGATATCTCCCTGCTTTTCTCGGTATTTAAAAATTGACAAAGCAAACTCATCAATGAAATGGAAAGTGGAGAATACCGCGCCAACAGACGTTGAATGGAAGGAAGATGGAAAGAAGGAGCAAAGACAGGCATAAATCAAAGAGCCTGTTTTAATTGACGTCTCCTACTCCTGCTCTAATTAAACTGGATCTCATTAAACCTGTGAACACGCAGGGAAAGGTTAGGGACGTATATCTCCACTTACCTGCTGCGCAGCCATTTGATTCCGAATTTACTATCGATAAACCATTGTTTACGTGCAATTCTAAGTAGAAAGCAAATATTTTATAAGAAAATTGTTGCGCGCTGCATTTAAGAAGGCTATATTGCATGAATACGTAATGGGATACTACCTCTTCCGGCAACTTCGTTTGTTAATTGAATTAATTGTTGTATAATTAAGAGCTTTCATAAAAATAGCTCGTAATTATGCCGTGTCCAATTAAAAATTTGTTATAATTTTCATTACAACGCTTTAGTTTGCAATATGGGTTACATAAAATCTCGCAGATGAATTCAGTCAAGAGTCTCGGATATAATTGGCGATAATATCAGGCATGCATCGTTACAGTCTAAAAATAAACAAGATTGTTATGCGGGAAGTTTTGGCTTTATATACATTAAATTTGATTTAATCTGGCCAGCAAGTACTCTGCTCTGCTATTCCTAATCTTCTTTATACATATATATATATATATATATATATATATATATATATATATATATATATATATATATATATATATATATATATATATATATATATATATATATATATATATATATATATATATAACAATCGGTTAATTAAAGACAATAACGAAATTACCTACAATATGGACAACTTAAAAGAGGCACCCTAACAAAGTATACACTTTTTATTTGAGCCTGCATTTTCTTATAAACTGTGCTTAATACAGTATGTAATACTACGAGTATATACAATACAAAGTTAGTAACGAACATTATTCAAGACAAAACTATGATAACATAAGTTCCTTAGTTAGTTCCTTTATTATAATAACCTAGTATTATTAAATAAATGGTGGTCCAACCAAAACGCACGATGTTAATTGTAAATAAAACAAAAAGTTTTCAGAGAATTATCTTAATATTTTTTTATGATAGAAGGATCTATGACAATTATGTGTGAAACAAAATATCGGCCAAATGCTTCCCACGGCTTCGGTGGCATACCGAATATCCGATGGTCAATATCTTCAATGACTCTGAGACATAATTGAGGTTCAATGTCGTTAATGTGCCGAATTATCTCATCCTTTAGCTCTTGAATTGTTCTTGGCTTATTGACGTACACTTTTTCTTTTAAATATCCCCAAAGAAAGAAGTCCAACGGTATCAAATCACATGATCGTGGCGTCCAATTAACATCGTCACGACGTGAGATAACACGGCCATTGAATTTCTCGCGCAAAAATGCTATTGTTTCGTTGGCTGTGTGGCAAGTGGCACCATCCTGTTGGAACCACATATCGTCCAGGTCCATATCCTCAATTTATGGCCACAAGAAGTCCGTTATCATCTCGCGATAGTAAACACCATTCACGGTAACTGCTTGGCCGACCTCATTTTCGAAGAAGTACGGCCCGATGATGCCGCCAGCCCATAAACCGCACCAAACAGTCACTCTTTGTGGATGCATCGGCTTTTCAACAATCACTCGTGGATTCTCATTTGCCCAAATGCGGCAATTCTGCTTGTTAACGAATCCACTGAGGTGAAAGTGTGCCTCGTCGCTGAAGATGATTTTCTTTGTAAAGTCACCATTCACTTCTGTCTGTTCAACCAACTATTCGGCGTATTGACGACGCTTGAAATGGTCAGTAGTCTTGAGTCAATTCAACCTTATAAGCGTGTAAATTCAAATCTTTATTCAAAATTCGCATTAGTGATGCTCGTGAGATGTTCAATTGTTGGGCACGACGACGAGTCGAGGTTGACGGCTCTTCTGCTACACTATCGCGAACAACAGCAATGTTTTCCGCAGAACGAACTGGGCGAGCATGCACAGGTGTTTTCAAATTTCCTACAGGCCCGGCTTGCTGAGATTTAGGCACAATTCTCCCGATTGTGGACACATTTGGTCGATTATGCTGACCAAAAAAGTCACGAAGTGCACGAAGTGCACGAAATGCATTTTGATTTGAACGCCCATTTTAGTAAAAGGCTTCAACAATCTTAACGCGCTGCTCAATTGTGTACCTCTCCATGGTTGAATTTGTCAAACACTGAAACAAAGAAATGTCAAATTAAGTTGGGCAAAAAACTTGACGTTAAGGTGTGACATTAACATCGTGCATTATGGTTGGACCACCCTTTACTTAGGAATTTAGTTTGTAGTTATCGTTACTGACATTATTTTACTTCAATATTATTTTACAAATGACTATATTAACTGAAACAGATAATGTTGAAATATCGATAATGGTTAAATGTGGAGCTCAACAACATTCACCAGGCAGTTCCGCATTTCTTTAATACCATTCATCCAAGGAGAAATTATATTATACAATTTAGAGAAAGATAACTCGTAGTGCAAAGTAAAATCACGACAATAATGTTTGTAACGTACAAGGTGGGTAACCCATTTATTTTTCACATATATGGTATTTATTAAGTTCAATATAATTTTTCTTCAAATGACAGCACAAATATTTCTTGGAGATTTATTAGTGAAAAATGACGTCTCGTAGGTGACTGCCTGCTTCTTTTTCTCACAGTATTGCTCTAACTACTACAGTTTCCATCACTAACGTCAAAGCTTCTATTGGTATTGTCCAAATTTCATTTTTAGTATTGTTTTCCAGCTCCAGAAATGTATGTAGTCTATTTTTGCACACTCTTTTTTTAAGTAGCCCCAGAGAGAGAGAGAGAGAGAGAGAGAGAGAGAGAGAGAGAGAGAGATCGGGCGCCGTTAAGTAGAGGGTTCTTGAAGACCAATTATTGTAGTCGCAATTTCAAGACATTGTTCTGTTATGAAACACAGTTCTTAAAAGGATAATTGCTTGCCTAACAGTGTGGCATGTGGACCATCCTGCTGAAAACATAAATTTTCAGGGTTTTATAAAGTTGGAAATAAAAATTCTCTAACTATTATTTGGTGATGAATGCTTCGCATTGACCGTCATTGCGTACTTCATTATCCTCACAAACTATGACCCAATCACTCTAGTTGAAGTCATTTCACACCAAGTACAGAGTCTTTCAATAGAGACGCTCGATATTTGTTAGGTTATCGCGGTCATGGTATTAAAGCAACATCTGTCAAATTTACTATGAGTTGTCACCCGGTATATTTGTAATTTAGACTTTTCATTTTCAATTAAGAAACGACAGTATAAAAAAAATTTAAGCTATTGAAGGACTCACTTATCCAAAATATTGAAGGACCACCAAAATAGTAATAAAACTCACGACAGACGCTTGAAACCACAAGGAGCGTATATTTCTTCTTGTATATTTGAAATTCCGTGGGAGCGCAGCCATTTCTAGTACAACTAAATAAAATTACTGTAGAGTATATAATCTTATTTTAATCAAAACATGAAAAATACCAAAGTATCTATTTTTGGTTGTCTGCATTAAGAGAATATATTTTTTATATGGAAATAATTGGATTATGCAGACTGGAAAATGAATTCAAATTACATTATCTTGATTTATATTCACGCTATATAGTTTCAGTATACTTCTTCGTTAAAATGTACAAAAATTATTTTTACAAGTTTAATTAACATTGTATTATTACGATTTTATCTTAATGTATTGACATTTGGATAATATAAAATAGATATACTCACTAGAGATATTATTAATATTTAATTCTTTTTATTTGCATATCTTCATTCTCCTAAGCAGTGTAAATTTATTTGAAAAAATATATATATTCGTACACTAATGATGCTCTATTTCAATGCGCGTTCATATGTTTTATTCTGTCTATATGTCTTCAAATTTTGTTACCATGGAAATTACTAGACACCTTCTAGACCAAGGTCACGGTTGGCAATTGTTTAATAATAAACTTTTAATTCGGAATCTCCCCACAACCAGGTATAAAAGATCTCCTTCCACCGATTCCGGTCATCATTATCAGGTTTGATCAACAACCATCAACATGAGAACGTTTTTGGTAAGAACTTTTCGAATGTTTGTTTAAAATTGTAATACTTTTCAAATAATCAATTACATCCAACTAGTTTAATTAAAATAAATTTTCATGATCGTATTATTTAGTTAATAATTTTTTCCGTATTGTAGATATCAATTTTGGTGCTATCAGTCGCCTATCGCGGACATTGTGGCGAGGAAAGCTCAAAATCGGTTAACAAAAACGAGAAAAGGGGAATTCTCAGCAGCGATGTCGGCAGTGCGCATGGTGGATTTGGAGGCGGCATTTCCATAACTCATGGTGGCAGCTCTGGAGGAAGTTATGGTGGTGATTTTGGTGGCAGCTCCTCCTTTGAGGGAGGTCATGGTGGTATCTCCTCATTCAGTAGCGGTGGATATGGAAGCAGTGGCATCGGCGGTGGATTTGGCGGTGGTAATGGGGGCGGTCTTGGCGGCGGATTAGGAGGTGGTGTTGGAAGTGGTTTTGGAGGCGGTGCAGGAGGCGGCGGCGGCGCTACTGTAACTACCGTGAACCAGGCCGTACCAGTTCCAGTACCACAACCCTACCCAGTGACCGTTACCAGACCGGTGCCAGTTCCTGTAGCTCAACCCGTAGCTGTTCCAGTACCTAGACCTTATCCAGTATGTATCTCAAAATTGACAATACAGATAAATTACAATGACGATCAAAAATAGAATCGTATTATATTTACTATTATTAAAATTTCAGGTATCAGTACCAGTTCCTCGCCCCGTAGATGTACCTCGTCCATACCCTGTTGTCGTAAGGCGTCCAGTACCAGTAGCAGTCCCAACACCAATACGCGTTCCAGTCGCCCAACCGGTTGGTGTTCCCGTACCTCAACCTTACCCTGTAACCGTCGCACAGCCCTACCCAGTAAGAGTACCTCAAACCATCGTAGTACCAGTAGCCCAACCAGTCTACGTAGGCGGAGGTGGTGGTGGTGGTGCAGGAGGTATTGGTGGTGGAATCGGAGGTGGTATCGGTGGTGGAATCGGCGGAGAAATTGGAGGAGGAATCGGCAGTGGTATTGGAGGTGGTCTCGGAGGAAGTTTAGGAGGAGGCCATGGAGGTAGTTTCGGAGGTGGTTATTCCAGCTCAGTTTCGCTCGGTCACGGTGGATTGTCAGGCGGTTCCTCCCTTGGAGGTGGTAGCTATGAAAGTGGAAGCTATGGAGGTGGCTATTCCAGTTCCATTTCAGTCAATCATGGTAGTTCATTAGGAGGCTCTTCCCTTGGAGGAGGCTATGGTGGCAGTTACTCCAGTTCTATATCCAGTGGCCATGGGAGTTCTCTAGGAGGTTCTTCCTTTTCCCTTGGAGGAGGAAGCAAATACTAAGAATCAATTCTATTTGTTCCAAAATATTAATGTCTCTTCGCTATCAATCTGATAATGATGACCAATTGTATAAATAAACAATGAAATTAATTTTTATGTCTTAAATTTCCACTAACCCTGGAAAGTATGCTGCATATTCTTTTCCAAAATGAATATTAAATTGCACAGAAATTAAATCGTTTGCAAAAAATATGTTCATACAATTTTATTCATTAGAAATTATGAAAATTAAAGAAAAGTTATTTAACATTTTTTTAGGGAATATTCACAATTTTTTTTGTTAAATTCCAATGTTTAATAGAAGATCTTTCTATAGGTCTTTAATAGAAGAAACTTTGGAGACGCATTGTATACATATTTGCTCTAAAAATATGTACTAAAAATTACACAAGGGGTATACTCTAGTCGGTGGAGGAATAGCATTGGCGAATGCAGGAGAAAAATGTGGAAGTTTTTTTCTCTTTTGTTCTCTATGTTCTTTGGGGTGGTAAATAGGAATTTTTATATCGCCCCCTCGTAAAACTAACCTTAAAACATGAAATGAGATTGTTATTTCATTACCACCATGAAAGAATATTAATTAAAAACTGTTACATTAAAATCAATAAAAAGATAGATACTTAAAATATGTAGGAACTAGATAGAATTCAGTATAGTTACTGATAATCAAATAAAACTAAAGTTGGATCCAAAAATAAGTGCTTCAGTTGATTGGTGATTTACATTTGACATAACTGTTATCATACTTCAGTTCCTTGCTTATAACTTGAAAACTAAGCACTTTTTAAAAAACATATTTATATTTAAAAATAAAACACATTAAATTTAGAACAAATTATGTATTATGTTTTTTTCCTCAGATAAACAGTGTACGCAGTAAAATTTTACCAAAATTCTTATATGTGTAAAACACTTTGTAAAACACTTAAAAAGAACCCTGATCTTGGATCCACGATCCAAGGTGTTTACAGAGTCTGGAGGTAATGTAGAGGTAATTGTCAATGCAGGTAAATAATTTCTTCTTACTGTATATGGGCCTGGTAAAATATATTATGCCTATCTGGTAAAATATGTTACGAGTCACAACAAATCCCACAAAATATTACTACACTGGCCCTTACTGAAGCTGCAGCACAACAACATTCGCTGAGGATGTACTTTCAAGTTCAATTCTGGCTCGGTGTAGAAAAGAAACCCAAGTAATTCAGATGGAAAATAAAAAAGGACATTCTAATGCCAATCGCTACATTACAGTCCCCTGCATTCGACAAACTTTCTGTAAGCTGAGCTGCAAAAACTGCAGCTGATTTCCTGCGATTTCAAGAAGGACTGCAAAGGAAATTATGGCTGTAGTAGGGCTGGCCTTTACTGTTCTAAATTGTGCGAGCCCCGTGAATGAACTTAAGGGCAATACGGGAAAATATTATGTAGGTGCAGATTACGACATAGACGATCCTGATGATCAGCAACCGATCCAAGCTATGACTATTAGGGCACAAGATATTTTCGTTACTGCATATATTCTTAGTATCGAATCATATTTCTCTTTCATCTTGGAGAGGAACACCATAGATCTTCTTCTGTTGCTTTGATCCATATGATGATGATGAGAGGCCAGAACCATTTAGTGCTACGCGCATTTAAAAAAAAAAGCAGATCAAAAAGCTGATGTGACACTAAGTATTTTCATTACTGCATACATGTTTATGTATACAACATCATTCTTACGCATCATGATTCCCTTTTAGATGAACATCTCAGACCTCTCTCTATTGGGCGCTTTGATCCACCTGAGAATAGTGAGCAGCCTGGGCCTTTTGTGTCAGACGCAAGTAACCTTTGACATTATGAAAATTATGCAGATGTAGACGATCCTAATAATCAACAACCGATCCTAGCTATGTCTTTATAGCCCACAGGGTATTTTTATTACTGCATGTATTCTTAATATTGAATCATATTTCTCTTTCATCTTGCAGATGAACACCCTAGACATTCTTCTGTTGTTTTGATCCGTATGAGGATGATGACAGGCCAGAACCGTTTAGTGCTACGCGCATTAAAAAAGGCAGATCAAAAAGCTGATATGACACTAAGTATTTTCATTACTGCATACATTCTTATGTATACAGTATCATTCTTACGCATCATGATTCCCTTATAGATGAGCATCTCAGACCTCTCTCTACTGGGCGCTTTGATCCACATGAGGATAGTGAGCAGCCTGGGCCTTTTGTGCCAAACGCAAGTGACCGTTGACATTATGAAAATTATGCAGATGTAGATTACGACATAGACCGTTGACATTATGAAAATTATGTAGACGTAGATTACGACATAGACGATCCTAATAATCAACAACAATAAATCATAGCTATGTCTTTATAGCCCATAGGGTATTTTTATTACTGCATGTATTCTTAGTATTGAATCATGTTTCTCTTTCATCTTGCAGATGAACACGCTAGACCTTCTTCTGTTGCTTTGATCCATATAAGGATGATGAGAAACCAGAACCGTTGAGTGCTACGCGCATTAAAAAAAAGCAGATCAAAAAGCTGATGTGACACAAAGTATTTTCATTACTGCATATATTCTTAGTATCGAATCATGTTTCTTTTTCATCTTGCAGATGCAGACCCTAGACCTTATTCTGTTGTTTTGATCCATATGATGATGATGAGAGGCCAGAACCATTTAGTGCTACGCGCATTAAAAAAAACAGATCAAACAGCTGTTGTGACACTAAGTATTTTGATTACTGCATATATGCTTATGTATACAGTATCATTCTTACCCATCATGATTCCCTTTTAGATGAGCATCTCAGACCTCTCTCTATTGGGCGCTTTGATCCACATGAGGATAGTGAACAGCCTGGGCATTTTGTGCCAAACGCAAGTAACCGTTGACATTTATACAATAAACTTTTTTATTCAACTTTTTATTTTTTATTACTACCTACTTACCCATAATACTCTGGACATTGAGTGTATTCAAAAATTAATGAAATTAATATCAAAAAGTAATTAACCAATGTTTTGGATTACAAGTGTAAAACTAAAAAGAAAATAGTTTTTGAGGCAAATTTACGAATGTTGGTGAAATATTACGGCGATCTAGTGCCTATACTATATTTGTCTGATGAAAAAACTGATGAAAGAACTGAACAAGGAACATATCTTCGCAATTTTTCGCAGTTGACTCAAATTTAAATACTTTCCCGAGGTAGCAAAGTAGAAATTCGTGTTCAGTACCTTAAAAAACATACACGACGAAAGAGAAAATTCTATATTGTTTCCCTGCCTAACTACAATCTGATTGAACTACTATTAATTTTGCTTATAAACTTATTTTTTGTACAGGTCAAACAATTTGGTATAGAAATTTGGTTAATTTTGTTTATATATAATAATAATAACAGCCACCCATTTATTGATATTAAAACATTTTTTAAAGTCGTCAGGTAATAAGATAAACTGAGTCAACAGTACTTAATGAAAGTTTGAAATAAATACCTAAATATTACGGTAATGTTAGGCGGATCTCCTTGCTGCAGAATTCTTACATAATGAAAGCATGCGTATATAATAGTGAACTACTTAAATAGTTACATGGCATATTCCATATTAAACTTTGTTATGAAATGCCATTCAGGAAATATTCTCTCCTTAACGGAAGCGAATACTGTTTGTAGTTATTTAAGAAAACTTGTCCGTCTGTTATGCTGTTAATGTGTACACTGACTTGTTTAATTCCATATAATTGTAGGCAAAAGTATTTTATTACCGTAATTTGAAAGACTAGACTAGATTAGTATATTAGAAAGGTGTATCGTAATTGAAATAAGTAATAGTCGTTCTGAAACAGTTTTTGATATCACCCTCTAGTTACAATCTAATATTTACTATTATTATTTGAATAACGTTATTGTGAGATCTTAAGAGGAGCATGACTCGAAAGCATTCCAGGTTATTCGTTCCATGGCACGCAACGGCCTCACGAGAATTAAATCTTTATGTATATTATATTTCGGTTTATTTGGTTTCTTCATTCAATTATCTCTTATTGTTCAATGCATTACACAAGACATTTCTGTGTTCTAACGACTTGTAGCGAACTGGTTTCACTAAACCTGTTCATATATCCTATATGTCTAATATGTATGATAATAAACAGTATACTAAGCTTTGCTTTTTTTCTATTTTTCTATTCCATACAAAATTCATACATTTCATATACAAAATTCAATATCATATATTTAATTTTGTGTTTTCTATACTTTTCTTTGATATTTTCCTATTTTTCTCAAAGAAGAGCTGCCAAAGATTAAGTATATGATATTTTTCTATTTCTCAATCGTAGCTGTATCTTATTGGTCTTGGTTCTTAAATTTTTCGCTAAATTAAATAAATAAAAAGTTATTAATCTTACGTTTCGACTTTACTCGCCATCGTCAGAGAAACAAAGAACGTTTTTATTATGTAAACGATTTACACTGATGTTTTATTTTATGTGTGTTCCATTTAAATAGTTGCACTAAATTATTTAAAGAGAGCACATAAAAATAAAATAATAATATACTTGTTTAAGAAAACAGTACAAATAAATGAATATTTTATTCATTTCAAAAATTCTACGGTTATATAAATAATATTAAGAGTATAAGATTTTTGCTACATTAAAGATAACATTAATAAATATTACGACTAAGGTAAGAGTAAATTGTTCTATCAAAGTTATTGCCAATCATTTGAATAAGTAAATATGCTGTAACCGAAATAGAAAGAATGAAAAAAATATATATACAAATTATGATGGATGCGGCGATGGAACCCAAACGCACATCTACGTTTCGATAATTTTCAATATGAAATATTGAAATAGAAGTATCAAATGATCAAGATTAAGATTAGAGAGCATAGAGACATAGCACTGTTAAATATCACCTGGGAACTGAACGTGTCACACTTGTGATCCATAAAAGTATCTTAAACGTTTTGTTATTCATCTTTCAGCAACTTAAAGGCTGACTAATTAACACGACATGTCTAATTTTTCAGGAAGCAATTCAGCTTAATCTGATTTTTGGGCGAGGCAAAGTTTTCTTTAAATTTCGTGAAAACACAAAACTGAGGTATACCAGTAGGATGTACTGGGCAATTAATGTTTGCATTTAATATCTAGATAAGCTTTCTCCGTGATGATACTTCGACGAATCAAAATGTTCAGTAGAGTAGTAGCCTCATACTACGCAATAAATGTTCGGAAATATCCAGACGAAGTGATTTCGATGTGTTAGTCAAAGAGAACTTCTAGACTGGCTTCCTCGATCGAAAGTTCGAAAGAAATAATAAAGTTTGCTTTACAATACCTATGAATTTGGACGCACTGATGGAATGTATAGGGTACTACAAAAGATCAAGACAGCCAAGTGTTTTACATAATATGTGGATGAAAACCATTTGCTTCCACAGACAATGCACACCTCTGGCGGGATAACAGTTATATACCTATTTTAAAGAATAAAGCCCGTCACGGGTAGGATTCGACATTTGTTCTGGATAGGAACCGACCGACAGACAGCTGTTTCGAACTTATTAGTTCTCTTCAGTGCCGTACACGGCACGCCGACAAATGCCGAATGAAATCCGTGGGGTATACATCTACATCAATACGATCTATGTCAGTAACATATAAATCGGGAATCGAGAAAGAAAATACCAAACCGCCAAGCGGTTATCAAGTAGTTCCCGAATAGCAAGGTTATTACATAGTCGCTATGGGAAACAACTACTCCTGGGGCTAAAACCCCGCCAGACATTGAATTATACATAAAAACGATCCTCGACGCCTTTTTCATGTTTCTGCATGATTAGACAAGGTTCAAAAAATAAAACCCGCCACGGGTAGAATTCGACATCTGTCCCATATGGGAACCGAACGATAGGCAGCTGTTTCGAACTTATTAGTTCTCTTCAGTGCCGTACACGGTACGCCGATCCAGGACAAATGTCGAATTAAATCCGTGGGATATACATCTACATCGATACGATTTCCTTTTCTCGATTCCCGACATGCATGTTACTTATAAATCGACGTCTCGAAGGAAACTGCTAAACGATGTACACTACTAGTAATATTGAATTTATTTTACACATTACTAACGCACTGTATATATGTATTAAAACGTTCCAATCTCCTAATATGTTCACTTACAGGACCATCATGGTTATGAACTTCATTCTTGCTTTTATAAAGTTATGTATAAATTTTAATTATAGGACAAATAATGATAATGTAACTCATTAAAAGCAGCAGTTGAATATTTAATATAAGAGTTAATAACGGTTTCAAGTATGGTACCTTCATGAAGATGGTACCTTCATTCTCTCATAATAAAACATTTTTTTATACATAAGTAAGTATATTATTTTTGTGTAACAATTCAACATGTCCAGTTTTGTGAATGTACAATTTTAGTATAATATATTTATTCACAATCCTAATCTTGAAATAGTTCCAAACCACCGATTTATAATTAAAATATAAACTCTTAACGCTGGAAAAAATACTGTGTGTGCACTCGTGATGCATTCACTGGAGCATCCCATTTGAAAATGGTTCACTACGGACGAATCTCCAGGTGAAAGTTTGGAACTCGTAAATGCATGCCAAGTTTATTTCGTTGTAGCCCTCGCCACGTATCAGTATATAAATCCACCACCCCAAGCAACGACCATCATTCTCAGCCGTCTTCGTCCCGTAACCACCAGCATGAGAGTGATTCTGGTAAGTGATTTTTCACCAGCTCATATTAACGATAATGTTATTTTAATAAAACTTGGCATGTTACTATATAAAAAATCGTGAAAAATGTTTGTGAAATATCGTTTAAATAAGTCCGAATATTTTAGGTTATATCGTTGGTGTTAGCAGTCGCTTGCCAAGTGCGCAGTGAGGCAGCAAAACCGGAAAAGAAGCAGGACAAGCGTGGGATTTTCGAAAGTGACATCGGCGGTTCTCACGGAGGATTCGGGGGCGGCGGAATTTCTTTAGGTGGTCATGGCGGCGGTCTAGATGGCGGTATTGGCGGAGGTATCGGCGGCGGATACGGTGGCGGATACGGCGGCGGCTTCGGCGGAGGTGGATTCGGCGGTGGAGCGGGAGGTGGATTCGGCGGTGGTATCGGTGGTGGTATTGGCGGCGGTTCTGGGGGCGGCGGTGGCGGCGGAGCTACCGTTACAACCATCAGCCAGGCCGTTCCATATCCCGTACCCCAACCTTATCCAGTGACCGTTACTAGGCCCGTTCCAGTACCCGTAGCTCAACCAGTGGCTGTGCCAGTAGCCAGACCAGTTCCTGTAAGTCATTTTTTTTATTTGTACATTACGTCTCTTCCATTACGGGAGGAAATAAGGATACACCAGTATGTACTAGAAAATTAAATGAAACAAGGTAGCGTACGACGTTTTTCGAAATTATTCGCAAAGAAATGTTTATTGAAAATATTATAATTTCGAGACACACTAAAACGAAAAATAAATTCAGCAGATATTTAAGATCTATTACACTTAGTAAAACTTTAGTAAATTAACTCGTAAAATGTCGGATTTATGATATTTACCTCAGGCAGTTTTAGTACATTTTCAAAATATTTTAAGACGATCGAAGTCCTTGCTGTATTCGTTTTTAACTAAATTTTAAAATATTTAAAAGCTTCTCAATTATCATTGAACACGAAAACGTAAAATAATTTTTCTAATCACATTCTTGCAGTATTATAGTATATTAAGTATGTAGTAGGTATGATATTATATATATATATATATATATATATATATATATATATATATATATATATATATATATATATATATATATATATATATATATATATATATAATTATCAGAATTTAAGGTACTATCTCACAAAAATGAAATACATATTTCGGTTTCTAAGTAAACATACATATGTTACTGGGCCGCCTATAGAGTAGCCAAATTAATATATACAGAAAAAAATATTGTTGATCCTTAAGTACTACGTAAATACTCATTTTATATAATGTATTACGTAAATTTCTTATGAATTTGAAGACTGAATACTCTAAAAATTCTACTACGTGTTGAACTGAGCTATTTAATTAGAAACTATTATTGAATAATTAAAAACTACAAATTGTAGTTTTTCGTAAAATCAGAAAAGTTTACATGCAGACAGCAGTTGCCCAAAGTTGTAAAAATATTAAAAACAACCGAAATTAATCATTATCATTAATTATATGATTACACACGTCATTGTGTACAAATTGTAGTCAATCCCTTTTATTAAATGAAACGTGAGTGTATTAGAAGCTTTTGTGAGTGTATTAGAAGCTTAAGTATATGTGAAAATATTTAGAGCTATTAGATACAGCATTTCATGTCAGAACTATTTCTAAATCAAAACATGCTTTTCAAAGGTACAACACCACACCTCTATTTGGTGTTTTCCGCTATCTGTAGACAGTATAAAGGTTAATTAATTACATATAAGTACCAGAGTTAGGTAAATATTCGATAAGAATTGGGATATTAATAGAAATGTATTTGTTCATGAAAATCTAAAAGAAAAGTGAATCACAAATCTTTTTGTAAAATATTTTGCACAAAAAAGAGATCTTACCAAATATTTCCAGTGAACTTCTGATTGCCTTAGTCAAAAATACATAAATAAATATATACTATATTCCTAATCGATAGCAGTTATCTATTTACTACATATATCATATACAATAAAAAATAAGAGTATATAAATATTTCAAAATATCGGCATTTTTTTAACACAGCTGACTGTCTCTATGATTCCCCCTGACGTCTTCAAAGTATCGAATTTGTCCTTATTAGATAATATATTTCTTCTATAAGGAAAATATTTTAAATTAATTATTTATATTAGTAACAATATGTTTATTTTATGTGACTTTACCGAAAGTGTAAATAATATCATTTAAGTAAAGAGTAGGAGGTTTTTATTCTTCATAACTGCTCTACATAATCCAAACTTCCTGATTATTCTAATTTCAGTGGGTATTTCGGCGTACTCTCTAACTACTGATTTATTTTTGCATTCTCTATTTAAACATGAAAAAAACAAAATAATAAAAAATTAACCCAGATAATAAGGGAGAGGCTTCGTGATTTTTGTGCTATTTAATATTTAATTGATACAACATTCCCTGAAACTATCACTGTAATGCTGAATATGATTAAGTGAAACGTGCCTATTAGCTATTGCAATATATACATGCTCCGTTTACTGTAGTAATTATAAGGTATCTCGTTATAGTTACGCGAAATAGAGAGATAGACACTAAAATGGCAAACTTTCTTTTAAGTAATTCTTAATCGACTGCTCTTATTATGTCTGTCATAATTAATGTACCGGTAATTAAATAATTCTAGGATATCTGGCATATAATACCCCGCCTAGTTGATCATAAGAATGAGTTTTTAAAATTATATTTTTTCTTAATTGGTTTAATTTTGAAAATTAAAAGCATTAAGTTCATTTTCGGTACAAATTCTATTAACTCAGTTATTAAAAGGGAATACGTAATTTTTAAAGATTTCCTAAAAAGAAATGCCCAACGTGCTGATAATTTACCTTACAGATAGTGGAATTTTAATGTAAGTTAATTTGTAAAATATTAGCATACTATTGCAGGAAATGTTACATAACAATAAAAAAATATATATACATTATCTGTACTCGTATATTTAAATAGATTCCTTAGTTCCTTTGCCAAAATACTTTTTCTATCAATTTTGGTGTCAAGGTCTCGGGAATTTTTATACTAAATTGTTATACCAATCTTATAATGTAGCCATTAAGTCAATTGTATTTCTTTTTCTTCAAAGATATCATTATATTAAATATTTGTGAGACAATACTCATGCTTCAAGAGAAAGCAAATTCAATAATACGGAATTTAATAGGGAAACTACTGTCACAGTATATTCCACATATTCTTTCCAGGTGAGCGTACCAGTTCCACAGCCTGTCGATGTACCCAGACCTTACCCAGTAATAGTCAGGCGTCCAGTACCAGTAGCAGTCCCAACTCCAGTACGCGTACCAGTCGCCCAGCCAGTCGGCATTCCCGTACCTCAACCGTACCCCGTAACCGTAGCACAACCTTACCCCGTTAGAGTACCACAAACTGTTGTAGTACCAGTAGCCCAACCCGTCTTCGTTGGAGGCGGTGGAGGTGGTGCCGGAGGAGGTCTCGGAGGAGGTATTGGAGGTGGATTCAACGGAGGTATCGGCGGAGGTATTGGCGGTGGATATGGAGGCGGATATGGAGGCGGATATGGAGGCGGACTCGGAGGAGGACACGGAATTGGAGGGGGCAGTATAGGCGGCGGTAGTTACAGCAGCAGCTCTCTTTCCATCGGACATGGTGGCTCGTACGGCGGTGGTTACGGGGGATCGATTTCGCTTGGTGGAGGCCATGGTGGGGCTACAAGTTTCTCCAGCATCTCCATCGGAGGAGGCGGCCACTCCAAATACTAATTGATTTGTAATATAGTCAATGTGGGCAATAGTTTAAATCTTTATTACCAATGTGATACCAGTCCGTAATAATAATTACTGTTGAATACACTTCTGTACATAGTTACAAGTGCAAATACAAAAATATATTTTATTAAGTATTTGGATTACTTTAATGAATTAACTAATTTTAATCTTCTAAACAATAAGCCTAAACATATAGTAAGGATATATTGGATATCAACAAAGTAATTGGATATTCAATTCGCAAATGTTCCTTACAAATCAGTATTTTCATTAATATGGATTTCAGTTAAGTGATTCATATATATTTAGCAAGTCTTTATGTTTAATTACTTAATTATTTTTATCAACAAGAGAAGTTGCCACATTTTTTCCTTTGGCTTCTTTACATAAAGAGGTTTATAATAAAATAATAATTGTAAAGAAAACTACATAAAACTCATTCTATTTCTCTTAAACAAATTGTGTATTCTAAAGCATTTTATGGTATTTATAAAAATGGTCTTTAAATATAACGCTCGATTTTTAAATGTAAATGAAATAAGGTATGTGAGATATCAACTCAATTTTTTTATTTGAAAGAATAGTTTATGGCATCGAGTATAGAATATAACGTCTTTCAAATGTACGCCGTGGATTTTCTTGGTGGCATGTATTCGGGAGGTCCAATTTTCGATGACTTTGTTGCATAAATCTGGCTGAATCTACTAGATGACATTCGTTTTGTTGACTTTGAGGGCTTCAATTGTTTGCGGTCTATTCGCATAGATCTGCGATCTAAGATAGCTCCAAAGGAAGAAGTCTAAAGGTGTTATATCGCACGATCTCAGTGGTCGTTTACCGTCCCCGCTGCTCGAGATAACCATACCCTCAAGTCGCTCGTGCAGAATACCCATCATGGCATATGATATGTGGCACGTAGCGCCATCCTGTTGTCGTCTCGGTGGAACAGTTGTGTCGAGGATAAAAATCACGTAATGCGCGGAACGTCTTTCGGGTGGAGCACTGATTTTGAAAATAAAATTTGATGATTTTCACACATTGTTGGACGCTATAACTCTCCGTGGTGATTTGCCATACAGTACTGTACAATTCGCAACAAATTTGACAGATGTTGCTTTAACAACATGGCCGCTATTGAAATACCCCGTATATTTCTTATACCAGGTATAGATTAAGGTGCGTAAAATATGAAGTGAGATGTTCAATAGGGTTATTTAATATTGAGAAGGCTTTGATTTTCACAATAATGTTTACTATTAATAATAAAGGGTGGTCCAACCATAAAGCACGATGTTAATTGTGAGTCACACCTTAACGTCAAGTTTTTTGCCCAACTTAATTTGACATTTCTTTCTTTCAGTGTTTGACAAATTCAACCATGGAGAGGTACACAATTGAGCAGCGCGTTAAGATTGTTGAAGCCTTTTACGAAAATGGGCGTTCAAATCAAAATGCATTTCGTGCACTTCGTGACTTTTTTGGTAAACATAATCGACCAAATGTGTCCACAATCGGGAGAATTGTGCGCAAATCTCAGCCGGGTCTGTAGGAAATGTGAAAACACCTGTGCATGCTCGCCCAGTTCGTTCTGCGGAAAACATTGCTTTCGCTCGCGATAGTATAGCAGAAGAGCCGTCAACCTCGACTCGTCGTCGTGCCCAACAATTGAACATCTCACGAACATCACTGATGCGAATTTTGAATAAAGATTTGAATTTACACGCTTACAAAGTTCAATTGACTCAAGAGCTGAAGCCTACTGATCATTTCAAGCGTCGTCAATACGCCGAATGGTTGGTTGAACAGACAGAAATGAATGGTGACTTTACAAAGAAAATCATCTTCAGCGACGAGGCACACTTTCACCTCAGTGGATTCGTTAACAAGCAGAATTGCCGCATTTGGGCAAATGAGAATCCACGAGTGATTGTTGAAAAGCCGATGCATCTACAAAGAGTGACTGTTTGGTAAGGTTTATGGGCTGGCGGTGTCATCGGGCCGTACTTCTTCGAAAATGAGGTCGGCCAAGCAGTTACCGTGAATGGTGTTCGCTATCGCGAGATGATAACGGACTTCTTGTGGCCAGAAATTGAGTATATGGACCTGGACGATATGTGGTTCCAACAGGATAGTGCCACTTGCCACACAGCCAACGAAACAATGGCACTTTTGCGAAAGAAATTCAATGGCCGTGTTATCTCACGTCGTGGCGATGTTAATTGGCCGCCACGATCATGTGATTTGACACCGTTGAACTTATTTCTTTGGGGATATTTAAAAGAAAAAGTGTACGTCAATAAGCCAAGAACAATTCAAGAGCTAAAGCATGAGATAATTCGGCACATTAACGACATTGACCCACAATTATGTCTCACAGTCATTGAAAATATGGACCATCGGATAGAGGTATGCCACCGAAGCCGTGGCGAGCATTCGCCGATATTTTGTTTCACACATAATTGTCATAGATCCTTCTATCATAATAAAAAATATTAAGATAATTCTCTGAAAATTTTTTGTTTTATTTATAATTAACATCGTGCGTTTTGGTTGGACCACCTTTTATAAAAGCCAGGTAGAAGTGCTTATTGGAAAGAATCTGTTGGTTTCCTATGGTTTATTTCTAGGGTTTCCATTCCATATCCATACTGTTGTCCTGATTTGACTCAAATCAGGACAACATCAAATTTTCATACTTTTACTTTTCCGCATTCCGGAAAAGTAATGTAACCCTGTAAAGTAAAATAAAAAAAAATGTTTGGGTTTATTTTTCGTTTCTCGGCATAAAACCAACAAAAAAAAATGGTTTTAAAAAAATTTTAATATATGTGTGTCGTTGTTGTTGTCTTCGTTGTCGCCGGCATTTAAAAATCTTGTTAGCACGATAGCTAAACTAAATCGTGTCGTATCTATCGGGTTTTGACTGATTCATGGGTCATGAGAAAGCAGAATGGTGGACTATTTCAGAATTCTTCTTTTTGTTAGTACGATTACTCAATTAAATCGTGTCGGATCGATCGGGTTTCGACTGATTCTGATTAGGGACGTCTGCCAGATGACATCTATTGATTTTGAGGTGGATAGGACACACCTCATCCTGTCTATGGGTCATGAGGAAGCCCGATGGTGGACTATTTGAGAAAAATTGAGAAAAGGAATATTCTACATTTATGTGTTGGTTTTTTTTTTCTTGGCCGCTTAATTTCGAGATCTACGTGCGGAATAGTCCGTTTTAAAGTTTTAACTGTTTATTTTATCTCTATCTATAAAAAAATTGTTTCTGTCTGATATTTATTGGCAACTACTTCATCTTAAATATCTCTGAACAAAGAAATGGTGATAAATTGGGAGATAATAACAATGAATGAATTATGGTAGCACTGTAGCGTCATATCTTGACACACAGTATCGGCTAAATGTTTTAGTTCGGCCAGCGGTAAGTTAATGAAAAGTGTGAATTGTTAAGCAAATCGATTATAGAAATGCAAGTAATATTATAACAGGTCCAATAACATAAGGTAAGACAAAGTAATTATTTCGTGAATTAAACCTATAGAACGTAGACATTTATTAAGGTAAGTTTCATGATCGAGATATATAATGTTGCTCATAAAAATAAAGTCTGATATATTAATTAATTAAACAGAAAATTTTAAAATTATTTCTTCAGTCCAATTAGTAACCTAATAGTTACCTAAACATGTTACACTAAATTACTAAGTCAGTACAATCATGTTATGTCAAATTTTATATAGTTATATAAAAACTAGGTTAACTGTTTTTATGGTTCCATTTTATGGCCAAAAGTTTCATATAGCTGGAATATGTAATATACTCTTACAGCTACCAGTAAACGTATGTCTAAGTAATCGATAATTTTGAATTCTAATTGGTATGAACTGTTGACCAAAAAAAAAAAAAAAACAAAAAAAATCTACTTTCGCAATTTTCTTATTTGATGCATGGTCTCTCACAAGACCATGTATTATTTTTCGTACTCCAACAACAAATCTCTAGTATTATATTGAGTGATTTTTTTAATGAGGGCCACCTCTATTTCTCTATTAATAGTGGGTTTACGATATAAAATTTCTAGAGCTTTTTATATTAGTGTATAGGTAAGATAAGCGGAATCGCTTAAAGTTTCATGTTTTCTGGAACACTTTCTAGTTTCACGGACCAAGTTTTCCATTCATTTCCCCATTCATTGTTGTAAATTTAACATTTAATGTACACCCACAGAAAATAGTCCAGAAGGTTTAAGCCGGGAGACCATGCACGCCACTAGAATTAACCGTTGTTTACAATTCATCTATTATCATAAACTTTTGTTAAATATTGGTGTATCTGCAGTGACATTATGGGGTGTAACTTCATCGTGCTGAAAAAAGTTATCGTCTCCTGAATGTTAGCTAAGAAATTTCTTTTAACTTAAAGACTCTTTAAATAAGTATCGTCATTGAGATTCACATCATAGAAATAGGGGGCTAACAATGCGATTGTTTATTGAAACAACCCTTACCAACTTCCAAGAATTCAGAAAATATTTTCCTAATACTTATACTAATTTTCAGTACTCCAGTGGTAATGAGTATGAAATAAAATATTCGATTGCGCATAAAATTTGCTTCGTATGTGCTCCACAATATATTTCTTTATTATACATTTTCCTGGGCTGTAAGAAAAAACCAGTAGCAAAATTGAATTCGTGTTTGTAGGTCACCAGCTTCCAAATATTGATGATATGCATATTTGTAGGGGTGGTAGTCATTTCTTAATGAAATTTTGCTGTAATATATCTGTTGTAATGTAGACACTTGTCGGATACTACTATTAGGGTTTTATGTTACCGACAATAATACTTCCTAACAATAACTCAATTTCTCCTGTTACTATGGTAGTTAACCCCCTTTTTGATATTTTAAATGTTCAAATTATTGCAGAGAATTTTGTAATAAATTTCTTCCACTGCGAGTATTTTAAATTAAATTGTCTGCATAGTTCTCTGTAATATATATTGACTCGCTAAATAAAATTGTTATTTGAAATATGTTTTAATAAGAGCCTGTTTTTAATTTTAGAAATATAGTCCTATTTGGTAGAACTATTTGGTAGTAAAATTGTTTATAATTGATCGGAAAATAAATTACTGATAAATTAAACTCATTATTAGTAGACATGGAGACGTGTATCTCTCTCCAAGAAAATCAGCCGGTATGGTCTGCATGATTTTATTTTAATTACCTATTTTTTACTTGTAATTATTATGTGAATTATTAAGACATATACTAGATACAGTGCTTTAACATATTAATCCTATTCTATAGACAAAATATAAACTGTTCTGGTGAAATAAAACTAGTAAATATACCAAAAATATTTATTTCGCTATAACCTTTTATAATATACAGTGTATATACAAACCTAAGACTATTTATTTATATCACATTGAAAAAAATAATTAAATGGGCACGGAACTGGGATGAACGATTAATGATTATGAACGTGGGGCAGTCTTCGCTTGTTTAATATTTATAACCAGATCCTGAGGAAATAGAAGATCCTCCAAATCCTGCACCGCCGAATTTTCCTCCTCCCAATGACAATCCTGATCCAATACCGACAGAGCTAGAATAACCACCTCCGCTTCCCAAAGAAATCGAACCTCCTTTCAAACCACCTCCAATTCCACCGAGTCCTCCTATGGAACTTGAACCAGAGTATCCTCCGAACCCACCTTCATATCCGCCCCCATATCCTCCGCCGTGGCCGCCTCCAAATCCTCCTCCGCTTCCTCCTCCGTAACCGCCTCCAAATCCTCCTCCGCTTCCTCCTCCGTAACCGCCTCCAAATCCTCCTCCGCTACCTCCGCCGATTCCTCCGCCGAAGCCTCCTCCAATTCCACCACCACCTCCTCCAACATAGACGGGCTGTGCTACTGGTACTACGACGTTTTGTGGTACTCTAACTGGATAAGGTTGGGGAACTGTTACGGGGTATGGTTGAGGTACTGATACTCTGTAGGGTTGTGGATAGGGTACGCGGATCGGAGTGGGGACGGGTACTGGTACAGGACGTTTGACAACTACTGGATAGGGTCTTGGTACATCTACGGGTTGTGCTACTGGTACAGATACCTGTAATAATATTTATTATATGATATTTGTCTAATTCACTAACGTGTAGTGTACAGAAATAAGTCGATTTTTACACCTGATTATAACAACAATGACCTCATAACATTTTAAATACAAATTGGAGCAAGATGTTTTAATAATACGGTTATAATTTTACTGGACTCACCAGAGTGCGTATAGATACTGCCAAAAATATATTCCATAAATTATGTAACAATACAGAGAATATATAATAACGATACTTGTTAATAATTGGAGCCTAAATGACACGATTAATTATGTTTTAATTGCAGCGATGAATATTTAAATATGTAGCCGAGATTCAGCCACTTAATTTATAATTGGAGGAAACGGCCAGAAATTTATTAACCAAATCAATTATTCCTTTAATTCCGACATCTTTAAAACATATACACATAAAAGTAAAAGTAAACCGTTAATAGAACGGATATGTCTGAGATAACATTGGAATGAAAGTAAAGTCTCTTTCATTATGTTTATGCAGTTGACCATCTGATCTCTAGAAAAAGGTTCGGTTCCAATTTAATAGCAAGAGAAAGTAAATAATATAACTAACAGTGGTCCGTGTTTATAACAGATCTAATAATAAATTAATGTAGGTCAGGTAATTAAGGATTTTAATACAAAAAATCAATTAACCTTCCAGTGGATTGTTTATTTATTTTTTTTTGTAAAATAGAAAAGTGAAATTATTTATTAGTGGAATTGCAATTAACGAAGAATTTTCTACGGCCAATGGTAGTCACTATCTAGCACAGTAACTCATTCTAAACTGAAATTTGTACGTTGGAAAGTAATATTATCGTATTCTGATGGATTATTTGGTGAATAATTGACATTGCTCTTCATAAACTTCATCAAGTTTAATGTATTATTATTCATGATGTAATTGAGGCCTTTGATGTTGCTAATATTATGCTCTGGTTTATATTGCCCTTAATTATTTTGTTTATTATTTCTTAAATATTTATAGCGTAATTTAGTATCGTTATATAAGTTATGTCGGCGTTGCTTTAACTTTTGACTTTAGACTACCTTAAGGATTTACATTGTATTTCAATGTACTCGTGATAATGTCGTTGTATCTTAGAATTACACTAAATAGAATTCAGTGTGGAAATATTTTATTAATCGTGGATAAGAACCATATAACGTGTAGTTAAATATGTCTACGTTTTAGTGTTTCAAATAAAACTTATCAATTATATCGAATAATCGTTTTTGGAGAAATTTCAGCAAGATGATGTTCCTGAACATTATGCTGTAAATGTTTCTTAAATAAAATATTTCCAAACAGATGAATAGGTGGATGAGGATATATAATATGGCTCCTAAAATCTCCCAATATAGCTCATTTAGAGTTTTAGTTCTGGGGTTATTTGAAAAGTGGCGTGTACATGAAACGGTCAAGAAGTAATAAAGAACTGAAAATTAGAATGAGAGAGGTTGTTCGAAAAATTCTGCCAGACACAATCAATTATTTAAATGGTGTCTACAATCGAATAAACTACAGTGGTTACTTGGGTCAACTGTTTCATTTGTAAAAACCTTGGTTTTGCTTAGTTCAGTTATTTATAATAGTGAAGTGAAATATTTGAATCCATTTTGTGGATTATGTCCGTTATTTATTATACACATCTCTAATTGTTTTGCAGAATTCAAAATGCATTTAAAATAAATGTTTTAAAGCAAGATATAATACGCCGTATCGTCATATTTTAAGTTTTAAAATTAGGATTATTATAGTATCTAGTGTTGATGATGAAAAGTTGAAATCAACCATTAGAGGTATTGTTTTTGGAATTATGTTCAATTTGATAAATTGTATTTTATAATTTAGTGTAATATGATATAATGTCAAATTTAATTTACTATAATGTTAACTTTAGTAATAAAAAACTGATATAACAAAAAAGGAAAATGCTTACCTGAACTGGTCTTGGAACAGAAATAGGGTATGGTTGAGGGACTGCCACAGGAACAGGCCTGCTTACAGTAACAGGATAAGGTTGGGGTACTGGCACTGGGACAGTCTGGCTAACAGTGGAAACAGTTGCACCGCCTCCACCAATTCCACCTCCAAATCCAGAGCCACCGCCGAATCCACCACCTCCACCGAATCCGCTACCACCACCAAATCCTCCGCCGTATCCACCGCCGTATCCACCGCCATATCCTCCACCTATATCGCCTCCAATTCCTCCTCCGTAACTACTTCCAATTCCTCCTCCATAACCACCTCCAAATCCGCCGCCTCCGAATCCACCCCCGTGACCTCCTTCTAAAGATATTCCTCCTCCGTGACCTTCTAGTGAGATACCTCCTGCGTTTCCGTAACCTCCTAGGGAGATTCCACTCTCATGGCCTCCAAAGGAAATTCCACCTCCGCCACCTCCAATTCCGCCGCTCCCAATGCCGCCGCCGATGATTCCGCGCTTCTCATTTCTGTTTCCAGAGCTTGTAGATGCCTCGCCGCATTTACCTACACTGGCGACTGCTAGTACTAGCGATACTATCTGTATTAAAAATAGAGACCACTTTGTCAATATGTATGAAACAGATGATTATGTTAAAACAGGCATTAACATAAATGAATCTCCGAAATGGAAGGTTCATATGCAGTGTTTTTTACTGTTTAATATTCACCATCATCCCAGAGAAGGTAAGAGGAAGAAACGAGAAAAAAGTTGTAGCAAAGAGCAACTGGGAAGAGAAAGAGGAAAACAGAAATAATAAAAAAGGGGAGGATGAAAGCAAAACACACAGAAAAGGATGAGTGAGAATAAGACAGAAGAAAAAGGAAATAAAACATGAGGATAAAAGATAAGAAAGAAATTGGAAGGAAGGCGAAAGACTAAAGAAGAGAGAAGACAGAAAGTAACATAGAATCTTAAAACAGATTAAAGCTCTCTATATTTAACTTCAATAGTAAGTGAGTCTGATATGTTACTCAAATTAGACATTATAGAAACTGGTTATCTTGTTATGATATATATGATACATGATACATATGATATGTGTTGGTTTATTGCCTACATATCGCATCCACTCCCACAACCCACAAAAGGGTTACTTTGATAAATAAATACATAAATATTAAAAAAAACAAAGATAAACGAAAAATAAGTTTTTACGCCTGTTATTGTACGAGAATTTGTAAATTTGCTTTTTCCATTAACACCTTTTTTTACAAGGCTGATCCACTAATCAAATTACAATATTTTAAAAGTTATTAATTTGAAGGGTAGTTTTATAAGAATGGATATAATTTCGGCATTTTCATAATAATTTAACAATACAATATTGTTTTTCTTATATAAGTTAGACGGAAAATGATTTTCTTTGGAAAAATGTTATTATTTCTTTTATATTATGACTAAACTATAAATAAATCACTGTATTTTCAAATGAAAATCTTTGGAACATTATATAGGTTTCTAAACGATTAAATAAAATTTTTATTTTGAAAATAAATATAAATTAAATACTAATATAAAAAATTTTATTTAAATACTTCATTATCGCCCTATATATGAAAGCATTTATCTAGAAAAAATACTCTATTAAATGCATGTAACATAAATTCACAAGACATAAAATCAGATTTTACTACAACCATTTTTTTTGTTAGAGAAAGTAAATAATACGGGCAACTTGGTATCAATAATACCAGTTCCTTACATGTTATCCTTTCTAATGTGACTCACAAGACGTATTTATCGTTTTTATAATACATGAATGAACTGAGAGTGGACTCAAGTGTTTAAAGAAACTAATTCATATATTTCATGAACATTATCAGTTTCATTAATATTTTGATGAATGATACTGATGTGTGTTAATAACACATAATAATTAACAGCATAATTTAATATTAATTTGTACGCCATATTACCTCATGAATAAAATTAAATATGAAATAGTTTGGCAAATGAAACTTGTATTATATTACAAAGCGTTCATTATTTTCATCTATATATGACAGAGAACATATTGTATTAATTTATTAAAAAAGAAATTGTAAAATTACTGAATTAATAGGATAGTAAAATATGAAAGTGTGTGGACTTAAAGACGCCTTTCTCTGGAATTACAATTGACATGGAAAAAAGGTTTATTTCAACTCTTTGTCATTGTTAAATGTCTTATACTATAGCAGCTATTCGTATAATATGATATTGGCGTACTGTTAAATAAACTATATAGGTACAGTCCATAGTAGTTAATTTGACTTTAATAACAATATCGCCTACATTCATCTCAAATCATTTTTTGATTACAAATAATGTGTTGCAATAATTAAAACGCCAATGTGTCAACGAATTAATAACTTTTGTTCCTTACGTGCAACAGACATACAAGGTGTAGTCAAAATTAACTGTAACTATTACTGTAAGTTAAAATAATATTCTATGTATTTACACCCTTACTACAGGTAATTTACGTATTCTATACATTGAGTGTTATTTTGTCAGCCGTAAATTGTCTATTTGACTATATTTGTTTATTTTAGAGTTATGTAAAAAGAAACGATTATTTCATATACTTTTAAATGCGATAGGAAACATAACATATCACCGGTGGATAAGGGTATTCATGATACAATTTGGGCTCTTCTACCCAATGCAATCATCCAGAAATTATAATTAATTGATCTATACTTATTTATACATACGCATATTTAAATAGTTCATCGACTCGCTAAACTTATACTTTGTGAAATTGTGTTTATGGTATTCAGATCAAAAACATTTTGTATTTATCACACACCATGTGATTCATCCACGAACAAGTACTATACAGAATAAGCTATCTTAGCATCATTAAATTATTTATTATTTATACTATTTTCCATACATGTGCTATTACTTTTTTATATCTTAATTCGTTAATAATACTGAGTATTAAAAAAATATATATAATAATTGAGTCATAGCTTCACTTATTTATGATTAACAATGAAATTTCATACATTAATGAATATTTATATAGTACCTATACAAGAAATGCGTAATATAATTATTGTAATAAACAATTTAAATAAGCGAAATACATTTCCACACCAGTATTTAATTTATTGTTTTATCTGCGTACTCTTAAAGTGCGTTTATGAAATTCGAGGTGAATAATTACCTATACACCTGCCTTATTATATAGAATATGAGATACATACTTGCAATTCTCCATAGTTGCCTATAATTCCATAATTCATAATTTAAAATGGAGAAAGTACATCGTAATATATAGAAGTTGTTTCCAAATAAAACCTCCTGTAATAATTTATGTAAATATATACCAAAAACCACGAAAAAATACTGATATGAGAATATGTTTCTAACCTTAAATTACCTCAAGAATACCCCAATCCTAAAGGATGCCCCAATAATCTATAAATATGAAAATGTGATACATATTTACATTATTACAAAAATAATAATGCATTTATTTCCTCACTAGTATTCCTTTACAATACGCCGATATATTTTTCAGTAGATATTCTAAATATACTAATATTACAATTCACTTACCACAAATCGCCTCATGACTTTGTGTGCATGACAAAAAACTAGTAATACAGTTATCTTTTGGGGAGGCGTGTTTATATACTGACCTGCGACGGTTCCTCCCCAAAATTATAGCTTATACCACTCACCGAATATCTACTTTCACACGATGAATCTAAGATGATATATCGTTCAAATACTGATATACGTCGACCTTGCTTCAGTTTAAGTTGCATAAAGTAATTTAATAAGTATGCAAGCATACTCGAGTAGTAATTGCAATAATTCTATACCTAGGTTCAGTTTAATGGCTCATAAAATTGATGATGTTAGGTTTTTGAAAGTAGAACATTCCAAAATAATAACTGGAAATAGAATTATAAGACGCCCGCAAAATTGCATAGATTTTATTTCAAAATTTGCCACTTAAACTAAATAAAAAAGTTTACCTTAATTAATACATAAATGCTATACAAATAAATTTTGATATCAAAACCTTGGAAAATGAACGGCGAATAAAAAAATCAGTGCCACGTTTCAGCTTGTTTAATGTCACCTTCAGAGCACTAAGGTAAATAAGTGAACATATATAATGCCCGTTAACCATTATTGTATCAGTAACTGAAAACTGTCTGAGTAATCACTATTTTCAATTTTTAATAAACATTGTTGATCTATGCATTTCCATACCCTGGTAATAATATTAAGTACACCGAAATGACTATTTTTCGTAGGCAGAGAAGCTTAATTAATGACTGTTAAAAATAGTGAGTTGGAGAAAATAGAACTGTTTCCTGATAACTATTTCGTAATGATAGCCCAGGTATATAAAACAGTTGCAAAATTGAATAGCTTCCTTAAAAATTACCATTTTTAATAGACCTAACAAAACGCTATTTAATAGCTTTTGTAATAATATATATTTTAACAGCCTAAGACTGCTTGAATATACTAAAATAATGCGATCATCATGAGGTCATCAGTCCTAAGACTGTTTGGACGCTAACCTCCAGCTTCTCCTATCTTGTGCTAACCTACGCATTTCGCTAATTGTGCTACAACCTACATCCCTTACTAGTTGCGAGCAGTAGTCTAATCTAGGCCTACCTCTGCCTTTCTTCACTCCTATTTCTGCCTCCAAAATATCGCGGACTATTCCCCCATATCTCAGCAAGTGGCCTACCATTCTATCTCTTCTCTTTTTTATGTTTTTCCATATACTTCTTCGTTTCTAACCCTATCAGTCCACGGTATTTTCATCATTCTTCGGTAACACCACATCTCAAAAGCTTCTAATTTCTTCCTACTTGCTTCCCCTACCGTCCAGGTTTCGCAACCGTATAGTGCCGTGCTCTATACATACGTTTTCAAAAATCTCTTCCTTGTTTCTAAGTTTATTACCCCCAAGCATAAAAGTGCTTTCTTTTTGTTAATAGCTACTCGACCCTGCGCTATTCTTTGTTTTATATCTTTATCGCTTCTTCCATCCCAATTTATTTTACTTCCTAAATAAATGAAGTCTTTAAATTCCTCCAATCTTTCATTATTTGTACTTTCGTTTTTGCTCTGCTCTCGCGCCCTCTGCACACTAACACTTTAGTTTTGTTTTTATTTACCTTCATTCCGTATTCCTCTGTCAACACTGCCTCCATTTCGTTCAACGCTGATTCCAATTCCTCTTTACTAGATGCTAATACTGCTATGT
This sequence comes from Rosalia funebris, assembly GCA_037954035.1. Lineage (NCBI taxonomy): Eukaryota > Metazoa > Arthropoda > Insecta > Coleoptera > Cerambycidae > Rosalia > Rosalia funebris. The sequence goes on along the minus strand of JAZFAV010000002.1, from coordinate 7,532,901 downwards.
CATCTGCGAATCTCAGCATTTTTAGTTTCTGTCCCTGTACTTTAATTCCGAAATCCACTCTATCTTTTACGCCATTAATCGCCTCTTCGATGTACAAATAATAATACGATAATTGAATTAAAATAAGGAAACAAAATGGCACCGTTTTGACCCTTTTAATGCCATCTTCGTCAAAGGCGCTAAGTTAAAGAAACATACATATACGATAATATCATAATAATTTATTTTCATCTTCTGCTACATGTATACCTGCAGTAAATTCTTGTTAAAAATAACAATTTAAATACTATTTGTGAGAACATTAATGTTGAATTAGTATTTATCTCAATAATTCAATACTACTGAACAAAGTTGAGATTATTTTTGTTTATGATATATTAGAAAAATAACTAAGGTCACCATCAAATACAGAATATTTTTGTTTTTGTTTATTAGAACTACTTTTTTAAATGGCACAATAAATTGTACAGAGAATTCATACCTGATAGAGATCTCATAATTAATACCCCCAGAACATGAATATTTGGGAATAAACTATAAATAACAGATCTTTAAAATCGTATTCTTTTGAGTAATATTTTAAAGCTGCCCTCAGCATTAAGATTTTTACTAAGAATTAAGAGAATTCTCTAAGAATTGTTACGGGAGGAACTGGAACCTGTTTTAGTTATTATTTATCCGAATAATGTCAATATATTCCAATAAAAATGTTTACTAGCTGCAATATATAACAATCTAAAATACCATGATATTTTGGAATTCTTATTCTATATTATTTGGTATTTTGTACTTTCTAGATTACATTATTACTATCAAATTAAAGAATTACAATTGAATTACCTGCTAGACCACCAGATTTACATACAGATTATTGCAGATGTTCACTTTGTATATTTTCTCATATTTTATCATATTTCATTTAATTTAATTGTCATAAAGAAAAATCACGTTATAGCATTTACTTTTTAACGATTCTTTTATTTGTTCTAAATATATTCTAACTTTGATAAAAATTTACATCAAATTTTTTGTGAGAAATATTAATCAATTTGTTTCTACATGATTTGTTCTCAATGACAAGATTGACTATGGCTATATTGACGGAATAAATGTGTACTTGAATGAATTTATTTTTTCTGTCTCTGATTTATTGGAAAACAAATCATTTGCGACAGGTTTGATTGAATTTATCATAAGAAAACATGTTTTGGACGAGCTGTATTCAATTAGTAAACGTGGCCTCATAATATAGATTCAAGTCCAGTGAAATGCATTTATTTTTATTGTTCTCCTTTATTTGCTTAAAGTTTTAATAAACCATAACGTGATCTGAAATCTTTGTCAACTTATTTTAAACTTAATATCGATAAACTAATTTCTTGAAATATTCTAGTGATAGAATATTCTACTAGTTTTTTTTATTTTGGTATTCAACTACATTTCTTCAAATTGTACATTTTTATTTATTCAATATGTTCCTCCTGTTAGTTATAAATCAATTCAAAATATTATAATTAAAAAATTATAATTATGTTTTATTATAATTTTAATAATATATCTTTAAAGGCTGGTATAAATTTAGAGCACACAAAATAATATTTTTCATAAAGGCATCTACCGTTATTTTAAATAAATACTATTCTGTAGATAAAAGATTACCTTATAACAAATACAAGCTCGTCAATAATAGAAAAAAGTCCCAAACTGCGATATCGATCCGCCCACGAGATGCGCCGTAAATAGCCTGGTCTTTACTCAGTCGCATTGAGACCTTTGCAGAGTGAATATCGAGTGTACTGAGTTTACACAGAGTGCGATCTGGCCGCGCGTAGAGTTCATCTTTCCCCCCGAATGCTGCCTCACAATTTCTTTTACGCGTACATGAGAATCTCACACTTTTTCTTATTTTTGACGAGAAGTACGTGATGGTACATCATCAGCTCGATCATCTTTATTGCTCATTAATTCAAATTCCTCAGTCCCTCATCTCTTACAACTCAAGCCAAAAACTTCTTGTAACTTAAATTGTATGTATCATAAGAAGAGTAATATAGAATTGTATTATTTCTGTTAACTTCCTATGATTTTTTCAAAATTCTGTAAGTTTGACAGGGTTACATAATAATTCCCATCAAAATAATTTGAGAACTCAGTTCATACAAGTGATTTAACCATAAAAGATCTGGTGAGCAACCAGGCAATATTTCTTCTCTGATCAGCCAGTTCAGAGGTATCTAATGCAATCTTTCATTCACAATACGACAAAGCCCCAACTTGTTGAAAACATGTAAATTAGTTTCTTTAGGGTAGAACACAGCTACATTTATAACAACACCACCCTATCAATACAACTCCATATAATCTGTAGGATATAAAAAACTATGATCTCAGTCCAAATCACTTCTGAACAATCTGGGTGACCTGTAGTTTCCTTTACCTTCAATACAAGATCATTATTAATAACTAAATGTTGAACTAATGTTAAGATTTCAGTATCTAGTATTTTCTTTCAGTATATCTTTCACAAAACCTCTGTATAGGTATTTAATTTGCACCTCTGTCATAATAGTTATTAAAGAGAAAGAAAAAATGTCGGTGTGTGGCTATGTCGTGGACACGGACGTGGGTTTTACGTGAATACCTGTACGTAAAAGGTAATATTTTCTTTGAGCGTAATGTCTAATATCATAATAATTTTTTTAACAAGTCCTTCTGATCGCCATGTTTTATTTGGAATTCGTTGGGTTTAGGAAAGAAATTAAGTAAACAAATAATTTTATTACTGTATTATAACTTTATTAATGATAGGTCTGTGATACGAGAAGTATGAAATATATGGCATACAGGATACATCGATATTTCTGATAAACGTTAAATCAATGCATGTGTTACTTAGCGTTGTTGGAGAAGTTTCGATGTAAGACAAATTAAACTCGCCAAGCATGAAATCGGAAAACGAGCGGTCTTGCGAGACATTAACATTAAAGTCTCCGACTATCATGATTGGTGTAGTGAGATCTGGTTCGTAGCCGAGTATAATCTTAACGATGTTTTTGGAATACTTTAATAGCGATCGTAACATACAAAACTTAATTTCTGCTAACGCTGTGCCCGGATGGATACACACACCTGAGTATGAATTTGAAAATGCCATTTACTGTTACGTCCACTAGACAAACATCACCAACCGTTGGGTCTTTTATCTGCAAATTCATCTCGGTAATGTCAATGTTAACTCTATTACAATCAGTGAAGCTATTGATGTTGCGATATATGGCGACTCCACCGGCTATGCGATTTGATGATGATCATACCGCCGCAGATGATGTATTTGTAAATTATCTGCGCTTAGCGGTGTTACGATGTGATTTCAGATCAAAGTCAGGAACCTGCACTGGCTTGAAATCTTCCATCCATCCGTCGTTGATCCGCTCGGACGCCTTCATTCTTTTACGTTCCCGGCACCGCTTTACTCTGTCATATGGTGGTTTATGGGTATCACCGGATTGCTCTTGAGATGTCTTGTTCAACCGTATACGTTTTCTATATTTCGATTTGGCTTTTTGACGAGTATAGGCTGACATTGTGATATTTATTTTAATTTTTCACTTTAACACCATATATATTCACTACAACTATTGCACACTACCGTTTTGCACACGAAACTTATAGATTTTGACAAGAGCTGACGATTGAAACCAAAACGAACGTCGTAGCTTCACCGAGTCAAAACTTATACTAAACGGAAATTATGTGACGCAGCAAAACGATCTCAAAATGGCTACCCTTCCCACACCGCCGCGCGCGATGTGTCACAGTCCTCACTTAACGTAATGAATTCCTGGATCCTTTATCTATCGATTGGTGTTATTAGATTTTGAGTATAGATGATAGTTAAGTAGTTACAACACCAAACTGTATCCCCAGATTTTGTTATCATCAGCTTTTTGAGTTGCCTGAGTATGGAAGTTAATTTAAAAACGTATTCACATCAAAAAGTTACTAAATTGAGTTATACCAGATTCCTAATTCTAAATGACAGTTTCTTCCAAAAAGTAACTCATTCTTCAAATATCAAAAAAGTACTTTTATCAATTTGTTTTACCAAAATACTTAGATTGATTCATGAAAAGTTTGAAGCCAATTGACGTAGGTACAGATGGAACGTTGGCATAAGATCCAATTACATCCTGATACTTGGATTCTTGGTAATGTATTAGCCCAATAAAACAGTGAATTTTAGAGGAACTCATATACTTTAGGTAAATATAACATAACAGCAATATGATTGGATATTGGATGAAACATCAGTTTTGATTGAATCTATCCACATTAGGAAAATATAATTATTATGCATGGAAAACAAGAATATACAGAAGAACGAACCTTTGCTGGAAATATATAAATACAAAGCACAAATTTAGATTTAATACACAGCGGTATGTGTAAGAAATCCCCTGAACTATACATTATATTATGGGATACAAGATCACCTGCGTAGCGAAAGTACTGAACCAAAACCAGTTCCTAATAGGATAAACACAGATTACCGTAACGGAATATTTAACCGAACCTATTCTTTTTTTATTAATACACCTAAACATGATTACGCAAAACTTATTCAGAAGTTCAACCAACTTCACTCTATATCGATCTGATAATTACCTTCTGGCTTACACGCAGCTTCACGGTAATTTGTTCCACCCTTTATAACTAAATATGTGGAGGAAATATGTGTTGCGGGATTAAAACTGGATTTAAACTTCATTAATATGTTTTAAACTAGATTAACATTATTATATGTATATTAACATGTATTTCGCATAGTTGGAAACAGAGCTAAATGGAAATCTACAAGCGAGATGACATTAGGGAAAATGAAAGTAGCGATTAATCTTCAAAGTGAAATCAAAACTTAATTTAAGTGAGAAATCAAAAGTTAATTTAACCATGGGACAGGGACTGCGATGAAACATTGATGAACCGTACAGTTATCTGGGCTCTATAGATTTACTTGATAGTACAGTTATATAAGGTGTCTCATTTAGAACTATATGATGTGATTTGTGAATAAAACTAATAATATTTGAAAAAGTGAGGTTTTTTACTTCAACATAAAATGGAGACGATATGGCTACAAATGGAAAAGAATATAGTTCATATGGCCGCCTCGACTTATCTGAAATGAAATGATGTCATTCGCTTAGCAAAATTGTCCATAACACGGGCACATAAAACTGGCTCTGTTTCCCGAATAGTACGTTAAATACTTGATTTGAGGTCACTGATTGTTGCTGACTGGTTGGCGTACATTTTTCTGTTATACATAACTCCAATGAAGAAAGTCCAGTCGTGCTAAACCATGTGACCTTTCAGGCTAATTGATGTCAGAATTCTGTGAGACAACATGACCAGGAAATTTGGCATGCAACAGAGTTATTGTTGCAGGCGCTGTGTGACACGTTACACCATCTTACTGAAACTACATGTTGTTAAAATCCAAATCATCAATTTGGTGGAAAAATAAATTGTTTAATATGTCATAATAGCATTCTCTATTTACTGTCATAGCATTACCAGTTTTATTTTCAGAGAAATGTGGTTCAATTACTCCACCACTCCAAAATGCGTACCAAATCACGCGTCTCTGTGGATGCATTTCTTTTTCATGAACAGCTTGTGGCTTTTCAGCTCCCCAAATTTGACAATTTTGTTTGCTAGCGTATCCATTAACATGAAATTGTGCTTCAACGCTGAACAACATTTGTGAACAATATTTTCATCTGACCAACCACGAGGAGGGATGTATTGGTGTTCCTTTATCAATGACAGAACCCACCTCTTCAAATTTATTGATTAAGTTATGAACTCTTAACTCTATAGACGCTTCATTTTGTTCTAATGTTGTGCAAAATTTTCTTAATTCAACTGTAAATGATCGCTCACTTTCATAAAACAGCTGCACATAAACTATTAGTTGTAGAACTATTGTTAAATAGCAGCATATTGACGTCGTATGGGTTTGTAGATGATAGGTTAAATATTGATGATTATTATGGGTTAAATAAGAAAATAAGAAAATACTAAAATTTTTTTAGCTATTATTTTGTTTGTATTTATTGCACATTTTAATACGACATATAAATATATTCCTTATTAACAGTACCAATAAATGGTACCATGGTACCAATATGGTTCCATTTTAAAACATTGAGTTTTGCCCCAAAAACAATTTTGATGAACTTTATTTGTTCATATATCACGTGATTTAGTATTTTTGACAGGATTTCGATTTTTGTAGCATTACACGGGTCATTTAGAATAAATCGGAACCGTCATGGCACACCTAAATGGAAAACTGAAAATTAGATTATAAAAAATGTTGACTTTTGAAATGTCATATACTTGGTATCGTTGGATTCATAAAGTCATGTAGAATTCAAAAATGTAATAATATACAGGGTATTCTATTTAAATATCGAAAGTTAGTGTCACTTCCGATGAAACCGGAAGTGAAAGGAAAATTAATTATCTGTCAAAAAGTGCCGCTTATTATGTGTATAGGATATCCCAAATTTAAATCAATTATCTTCAAAATTAAAGGAGAAAAGGGGACATGATCCTGTTACAGCCGGTATGTCATCAATAATCTACCTACTCAATATCACAATATGTCGGTCATAGCAGTTAAAAGTAATTTAAAAATGAATATACTTTCATCAAAGTTGCAACATTTTAATATACATCTATTTTAAACTTTATTCTTATTTTTCATTTTATTCAGTTTAAATTGTCATGCACATGTTTATAATCAAATAAATATATTAATTATGTATTATATATGCTTAAAAAGTATTGTGAATTAACTCCGCTCATACCCTTTCCTTTTGGAAGAAATTTGAACTTGTACTTTTTTTTTCACTAAATGTATTATTATTATTATTAAGTGATGCACTCTGTATGAATTAATACACAGAAATAATAATAACAAGTGTAGGATAAGATTGCTTCGATTGGCGAATACATTTCTTATTTCTTTGAAATACGAATATTTTTGACTTGAAAAAATCTATCTTGTTATTAAATATTAGATAAGTATAAAAATTTTACTTTACGGTATCTCAAAAATGTTTAATCAGGACTTAAATATTAAATACTTAAAATATCAGGAATGAGATATAGGATGAGTTATATTGAAATAATAGAGCGTTCTCAACTCTGAGTTAATTTTCAATAGTTTCAAAATAACAATTCTAATAAAATTATCTAAATTATAGTGTTTCCTCTGATAATATGAAATAAAATATTAATCACTGATTACTTTTTAATCAATTAATAATAATCAGTAATGTGTTTACTCTACGCGACAATAGACAACATTATATAGATACTAAAAGCATTTATTCATAACAGAAATAACTACAATTATATATATATATATATATATATATATATATATATATATATATATATATATATATATAGTATATATATACTATATATAGTATAGTGCAACTATAATACATTAAGTCGTAATAAGTAACCTCTCATTAATCCCGTTCTATAATTTTCAGCTGTTATTTACAAATATCCTAAATTTTAGGAGACGCGTTTATTTAATTTTCGTGTTAGATGCTATTAGGGCAATATAAGGAAATATTATCACCCTAATATCCTTGTTCCTGCATGCGCTGATTAAGATATATCATAATTTAAAATGTAATCCAGATTACACTTTCAACGAATGACACATGAATATAAAAATTGGTGTTAAATTCATCTTTGACGACTCTATATATACTTTAATGAATCAACGTCAAAATTTTATTAGCACTTTTTTTATTTAAACACTTCTAATTTATTACAAAATATGAACCAGATACATTAAGAAGTAATTATGTGACTGAGTGAAGTAATATAATTATATAATTCACTATTCAAAGTAGCAAACGGTTTTGGATGGTTGGAACTTCTGAAAGATCTGAACATATAATTAAGTGATCACATCTCGAAACACTTGAGACTTGAGTATGACTTAAAATTTCATTTCCACTATTTCAATAGCCACTTCATTCACATCGTTAATTCCAATGCGTTACCAATTGAATAGAATATGTATTGGAACAAATAGTCCACCCAAAAGGGCTATTGTATTCACCAGACTTAGAGTATCATTACTTTTCTTGTATTAATATTGAAAACTGTAGTTACTTCTCGACCAGTTAGACATGAGCTAACAGGTCGTATAAGACTGATTTGTTTTCACTTAATCATATTCCTAAACCAAGTGAAAGGCATTTAGATGGTTTGGAACAAATAGTGCAGCCAAAAGGGCCATTTTGTTTATCAGATTTAATATATCTTGATTTTTCTTGTATTAATATTCAAAACTATAGTACTTCTTTCCCAGCTATATGAGCTTACAAGTCAGATATAATTTATTTGTTTTCACTAACAATAAATCATATTCCTGGACCAAGTGATGAGCATTAAAATTATATTACTTTCAATTTCAATATGAACATTAGTGGCCCAATTTAGTTTTCAGTGATTATGTTTCACAATATAATTGACTGACTGACGCACGTGGTCCAGTTATCGAGTCAATTTATTTACTAGATTTAACGTACCTTCCAAATATATTTAAAATTATAGTTCTACTTGACGTATTTGGACTTTGTCTAACTTGATTGAGATATATATTCACTAGTTAAACTAAATTAGTGCTTTTTAAAATCACATTATTATTAATTAATACGGTTATTAATACGGTTATTAATACAGTTATTAAGACTGAATGCATTGTAATGATCTACGATCTCCTTTCAAAGTCGTTCCATAAAAAGATGTAGAGAAGAATGACAATTTGATATAAATATTGGTCGATTCTCGTTTTTTAATAACATTCATAAGAAATTCGTGTTTTCTTCATTCACAACTTTAAGAGCGCAGAACAAAATTCTGTGATCTTTGTCTTGGAATAAGAATTGCCAATAAACCTTGAAACTTTTATTTTTGTATTTTATTCTAATATGAGAATGTTTATATTCTAGTCATTTCTTTAAATAGTGGCCATATACTACACAGAAATTAGTGTTTGAAGCTGTGGCAAGAATTTGCCCAATTCTTTTCTTTATGTGACTATATCACTTTCAGTTTTAATCTGAATTGGCATAGATGTTTATAGGTGTGGGTAGATTTCCTAAATTGCCAAATAGTTACCTCGCGGAAGATCTTCAAGTTCACTGGAATAATCTACGGGTAATAATACCAATTGTGTAGAGCTGACCTAGATTTCCACCTCCGAGGAATCCGGGTGTGGGTTCGATTTCCATATAAACCGACTAATATATCTATATGTATTCATGTGAATGTCGAGGTTGGATGGAAAAATAATACTAAGCTAAACCAGGCCCTCGTAAAACAAAGGCGAAAAAGCATAAAATAAAGACGTACATAAAAATTACGATTTGAAGAATATTATATTCATCATCATGAGGTCATCAGACCTAACACTTGTTGGAAGCTAACCTCCAGCTTCTCCTATATTGTGCTAACCTACGTATTTCGCTAATTGTGCTACAACTTACATCCCTTACTATTTGCGAGCAGTAGTCTAATCTAGGCCTATATGTCGCATGCAATAGATAATGGTAGGGAGTGTAGAGAGTAGATGTTATTGAGAAAACTCACCTAACATTTCGTATCATTGGCAGTGCAGTAAAATTGTTAGTAAGTTAGGTGAATTATTCATGCATCAATTATCTATTGCATACGCCCCACGTTTTTCCTTTTATATCTTGCAAGTATTTTTATGAATATTAAAAATTTACAATCACAAATTCTCAGGAAGAAAGCGAGCTAATATTGCATTGTCATCCAGTTCTGAGCAAAGTTTAAAATTTCAAGTTTCTAGCTCATCTGGAAGCTAATTTAAAATCAATTGTAAAATTTGTACCGAACAGACAGACAGACAAGAAAGCGAGTTAGTAAATAGGGTTCCATACGGAGCCCCAACGGACAGACAAGGCAAGAAAGTCAGTTAATATTGCATTGTCATCTAATTCTGAGCTACGTTCAAAGTTTCAAGCCTCTATCTGATCAGGAAGTTAATTTAAAATCAGTTACAAAATTTGACCAAACAGACAGACAAAAAAGCGTGTTAAGGAAACGCTGTAAAAAATCACGCAATTACGAGTTCGATTCAAAACAATTGCAAATAAAATATGTCAATAAATTACCTCAAACAACCGAATTATTAACATCTGTCAAATCTACACAAATCGTTCTCTTATCAGTTACGAGGAATCAAAATGTTTTATTAATTGTCTTCATCATTGTAGACAGATTTTCCTAAAAAGAACAATTATCATGATTTCTCATGAAATCTTTCCTCGCCCTATACAGTTTCCATTATCTGCATTAAATTATCGACTTGGAATTATGTTCTTGTGCCTCCTGCGAAATTAGTTTTGAAAAAATAAATTAACCGTCTTGACCGTAAAGCTTATAAACAAACAATCGCCGTCTAGCTACCCAAATCTGTCTCCATCAAACGATTAATAAGTTACTGAATCGATTTGTTTACGAACGCAAATTCCGTCGCAATCAGAAAGGTGTAAGGCGACATATCTCGAGTGCTATATCTAAGTGCACTCGTCACAAATGATCCAGTTCAAAGAACCGATATCGTTAGTAATCTATACTTTCGATAGGTAGGTATAATTTCAGATATATTGATACAGATTAAATTATTCATTACGTTGCTATGATTAATCTAATTCTTAGATTACGTACTCGAGTTGCATCATGTCCTTAAGTGACTAGTATAATTAATGTTGACACAGATATACGTTACAATCTTGTTTTGCCAGACTATTTTTAATTAAACATCCGTTATAAACCGATACATAGACTTACCTAATTTTTGTAGTATCATGTACAATCAATAAGCTTCAAGTGTTGTTTTATTAAAGCTTTACTTCCCTTACAGTAGATGCAATCCCGGATATCACATATTGGGATCCACTGCGCCGAGGGCAATTTAGAAAGCTGGAAATCTAAAGGAGGGTGAAATAAATCAACATTGAGGCATAATATGGACGCAAGCAAGTGCTCTATAACTAATAATGGATTATTACAGGCAGTACCGAATAAATTAACATTGTGATCGATAAGTAAAGGATAAATATTTTTTTTTACATAAGTTACTATTTATAAGTAAAATCATTAAAACTGTCAAACATTAATTAAGCAGTCATTTTATTTGGGCACAGTTTAATACTTCTGCCTTCAGCTGTCTTAGAGCAAGCCGTTTTGTATTTTAGAATTTCATATTCTCTACTTTTACTAGATGTTATTGAAAGCAATATTAAAAAAAGCTTAGTTATTATTATTGCCTTATTATATTTTTCTTTCTAGATCATCGAAGTTATTACATCTGTTGATGTAGACTATCGAGTTTAACCCCATAAAAATTACCAAGGGTGATTAAGTCTGGATAAAATCGCCACTTATTGCGAAAAACTTCACTGAAACAGGCTCCTAGTTCCTCTTCAAGATGTAGTGTAGCTCCGTCCCTCTAATGCCAAATGTTTTTCAAAAATTTCGGCAGGATTAGACACATCAGAAAAAAACCGTCTTGAACTCTGGAATTAATAAATTCTTCAAGAAGTAAGAAATAACCCTTGTCGTGGATACAGTTCCCAATCAATATATAGGCTTCACGATAGGGCACACACACTTCACCTAATTTTTTGTAACCAATCAGAGTACTTGGCTGGATATAAAGTCACCTTGGTGACATCCTAAAGGTCATTTTCCCAAATGGATATATACAGGATGGCTAGACAAGTTTTGGTTGGTTAATGGCAATTTGAATACACACGGAAACTAGACATGCTTTCCCAGAAAGCCTACAGGCAGGCTTGTGTAGGGGAAGGTTACACATATAAACGTCGACAAACACCCAGTCCTGAGGGAAGTACCAAGTTCTCTCTGGTGAGAATCGAACTTATGCAGACAATGTGTCTAGTATTTGGCCCAGTTGCCACCCTGTTATCAATTACTCAGTCAACACCACCGCGGCACCATGCGAATGAGACCATGCGTCACCCATCCAAGTCGCAACCGCGCAATTCGTTGCTTGACTTCGAACAGCGCAGGTCCGACAATTAATGGAGTACGCTGCCTCATCCTCTTCCGTACAGTGCTATATAAAGTTTGAAAGTGAACCAGTAGCAGTGAAGACTAGTAATTGAAAGAAGAAACCAGACTCAGGATCTCTTATGTGGCGAGCTCTATATAAATTGATATTTAAAAAGAATTCAATATCTTATTTTAATACCATCTACCACCAAAGGATTGAGCCGTTTTCGCCGCCGACTTTCTCCAGGCGTAAGGAACGACCCCAGAGGAAAAATAAAATGCCCAGGAGTTTCTGCGAGGGATGCGTCAACCACATCGCGAGTCGACGAGCGCGATCCAGTGACATGGATCACCATCGAAGGTTGGGAGTGAGTGCCATGCAGAAGACGATGACCGAAGTTCACCTGGAGAAAGCAGTGCAAGTCCAACAGAGGAATTCGGTAAGTCCGTTCCATTCTCCTAGGTTGCGCCATCTCAACGCCAACGCGTTGACAAAGCGTTCACTACCACCCAGTGAACTAGGAAAGGCAGGAAGAGGAAGAATATCTGCATGGCTATGAAAACGCGCAGAGGTAGGAAGGCCGTCAGATCATGCCTCAGCCCACGCGGGAACCATGGAGACCTCGAGGAAAAACGAGCAAGAAATGGGCGTTAAACCCAAAGTGATCCATCCAAGAAGAACGACGAAACGGGACGAGCAGTGTCCTGGGAGGCATCCCTGCACGTCGGCCAGACTTCCACCACGATTCAGGAATAGGACAGGTCAAGGCACCATCTAGCTAAGCGAAAAAACGGAGGCCATCCTCCTCACCAGACGGAGAAAGCCACTGCTCATTGAATTTCGAGTAGGACAAGCTACAATCGAATCAGGAAGAGCACTGTAGTATCTAGGGGTGTGGTTGGACCCGGGTCTGCATTGCAGACTGCACTTAGAAAATACAATGTCAAAGGTTGGGAAGACAGTGACGGCTCTGGGGCGACTTATGCCCAACGTGAGGCGTCCCAGAGCAGCCAAGTGGAGGGTCTTTGCGGGAGCGGCAAAGTATGTCCTGTTGTATGTCGCTCCCGTTTGGCTTGACATTTTGGATGTGCATAAGTGGAGAAAGAGGGTTGGTAGCATGCAAAGAAAGGCGGCGGTCCATGTTACGAGTACTTATAGGACGGTATCTGGGGCCGCGGTGCTGGTTATTGCCGGTATGCCTCCGATCTATCTTCTCGCGTGGGAAAGAGAGGAGGTTTACCGGGGGTCTGAGATGCGGGATGCTAGGGAGAGGCTGTGGATGAAATATCAGGGGCGGTGGTATGCAGAGACATGCGCGGCATGGACTAGGTCTATTATCCCAACCATTCGGCCATGGGTTGAGAAGAAACATGGGGAGATATTATCTCATGCAGGATATTATCTCACGCAGGTGCTATCGGACCATGGATGCTTCGGGGAGTACCTGCGGGGGATAGAGAAGGTAGATGGAGATGAGTATATATACTGTGGAGCAAGGGACAATCCCGAGCATACGTTGCTCAAGTGCCCGAGGTGGTCGGATGAGAGGGAAGAAGTTAGGAGTAGGTCGGCATAAAAGCGTGAGGGAATTGGCGAATGGGGATGGTGAAAAGTCTGGATGCTTGCGGAGAGAATGATAGTTGATATAATGAGGAAGAAGGAGGAAGAAGAGAGGGAGCTAGACCCGAGTCCCTAATCGTTTTGACGGATGGGGGATGTAGGGCAATGGAAGAAAACTACAATATCTAGAAAATAATTGACCCCTACCTTGATGAGAAGCGTAAGCGGTTCCGAGGTAGGTGGAGCACAGATCAGAGGGGCCACTTGTCCGACTCCCGCAAGCACCGGCTACGTCCCCCTTAAGAAAAAAAAAAGTCAAGGCGCCAATGCGAGTCACTAAAAGGTGATACGCAGAGAGGGAGATGTTGGACCCCAACCGGTAGGTCGAGCCGAATTCAACTCCTCGTGATCTCCATCCGAACGCTCGGTACCACCCATCCGAGGTGGGGCAGGCGTCGTCGTCGGAAAGGCGAGACAGGGAGAAGAGCCACCTTGGAAAAGGGGTGTGACAACGATACCCTCACTAGTCATATGATACTGTGTTGTAAAGAAAATATGGTTCTATTATTTGATTATTCATAATTCCAACACAAACGTTTCTTTAGATAGTGTGTGTGTGTTCTATTAACTGTTTAACTTAAAACATATCTTGATTTATCAGATAAATAATATATTATTCAATATTTTAATGTACGATTATCACGAATTCGCAAAAATCCAATGTATATATTATTTTGTCTAAGATATATTAAACACAGGAGGATATGAGTTTTTCCTAAGAGCTCATGTTCCTGTGTAAAATAAACAGAAACTTTCAAATATGAATTAAACCAGTGTAATTTGTTTAAAAACCAATAAGGCATTTTCTCGTCTGATCCGAGGGAGGAAAATATTTCCGCTTATGAAATTATGGAGAGACCTTCAGTACAACGAGTACCCACTTTAACGATATTATTTGCAATCTTTCGGCGATTTCGATTTATTTAACAAGCAATTTCCTCCTTCGTTACAAGCTAATAACCAGACACTAGCTGAGGTTGCCCTGACGGTATCCTTTAACCTAATAGCTGTGTATATCGGCCAGCCTGAGGTGAGCGGTAAATGGGTAATAACGTTTCATGTCCCCGCTCGGTTTACGTCCTGGCCTTCTAGAAAACACGAACTTTTATCTAGACTAGTCCGGTAAGAATGGGTCATGATATGTTATCCACAAGATAGTAGGCCGTGCAATTAGTTAAATATTTCATAATTAAAGCGTCCATATCCACGAGCCACGCGAGCGAAAAAAATAATTAAAATGAGTATTAAGTTTTCCGTCTTTACTGGTGACTTACATCAACTAGATTTTGATCTAGCTTTTTCATTTCCCGTTGAAATATAGCTCTTAAAACATGTGACTTTGAAATAGGTTCCAATCTGCAACACCATCAATATATATCAACCATTAACGTGTATATCAATCATTAACATATATATCAATCATTAACATGTTCTACACTTCGTGATTGAGGAATTTCCAGTTGTTTCTTTCCAATCACTAGCCAATATAATTTGTTAATATTAGGATCAACAGAGATACTATAGTATAATACAGAAATTAATTTATCTTCCTTTTATCAACTGATATGTTGCATCAAAAATTAATTTTGTGACCACACTATTTTTGTGTTCTTTACATAAGAACCTATTCCAACATGATTCATTTTATGATACAAATTGCATTAGCACTATCATATGTTTTACTCGGTCAATTTCAACAGAGGTTTCACAACAATATATGCTAATAACTGATTCAAGGTATTCCTGATCACTACCCGTTTCAATGGTTGGACTAATAGTGCGTTGAATCGGCATTCTCTGGAGATATATATATTATTCGTTAAAAATAATACATAATGGCAGGTCATCCTACACAGCTGCATAAAACTAGCGCATGATAACCGGCAAGTTACAGCTGCGGATTCATTTAAGTCTATAAGTTAATTTCTCTTAGGCTTGTGGTATATCAAAAGTGAATAATGGTACAAAGTTACTTAACTAGAAAGTAAACATTTTTACAAAATAACCTTTCCAACGTTGGAAAAAAATTTACTTTTCAGCAAAACTTTTAGACGTAGATTACGCGTATTTTTAACTTTATTAACTATTTTAAATTAACGAATTATACATTACCAGAATTCATTAAACATAAATCAAACGTTAACTCATCTCTTAAATAAAATATAAATATGTGTTCAAAATTAATTAAATACCGATTTTAAAATCATTTGTCTTGAACACTATTTTCCTTATTTCATAAAACTTTATTTAGTATTGCATCAAATTAGTATTCATCATTCAGTTAGTTATATGAAAATTTGGCTTCAAATTAATCTATATCTAATTCAATTTATGTAAAATTCGATAAGGTATAAAGTTATGCACTTCAAACACTGTACATATCTGCTTCTCGCAACGCCGCGTGGAAAAATTACTGAAAAGTTTACAGAAGTAGGCGGACTTTCCTTGTTTATGACCACCAAATGTATTTTGCAAGGTTAGAAATAACCCAGACAATAACTTTTTAATTAATAAAAGCGCACCGACAGTATTAAAATGTATTAAAAATTGAGCTTAGTTAATTCCAGTGCCTTATTAATACTTTAAAAATTAATAATTAAGCAATTTACAACTTTATAATTAAACTTTGCTACCCATCAAAAAACAATTTGGGTTTAATGGAAGCCAACGTAAACGAGGGGCGTACAACTAAGTTTCAACCTCTGTTTTATAGCCCAGTAAAAGTAAAAATACAGGAGGCGCTTTATTTCATCCCATGAATTAATAAGAAAGCTGAGTTCTGATAGATATACTATTTTTATTTTTACATTGTGTAAATACGGAAAGCTTATTTGATAAGTTCACAAATCAAATAGAAATATATTTCTGCTAATATTAGTTATCACGTGGTTTTATAAAAGTAATTATTACGATTTAGAAGAATTTAGCACACAAAAATACCATAGCACCTCTTAGAGTTTTGATTTTTATCCGAATTATTATCTTTTAACCTTACTAGAAAGCTCAGAATCGGCTTTGGATGGGTTGATACCTGGCAATTGATTAAGAAACAAGTAAACGTTAAAGCGAAATTAACACAAACAGTGGATATCGTACTATTGATACAACAAGTATCTTTGAACTTTTCTAAGATTTTGAATTTTTCATGGGATATGTAAAATTATTTTGCCACTTTTTTAGTTACAATATATCATTATTCTGGAAACAACCGGAAGTGACATTAATCTTTGTTTTTCTAATGGAACACTCTGTATAACATTAAATACTCTGAGAGATATTTTCATTGCTAGTACAAAAACAATGAATTACAGCAGAATAATATGGCAACTTATCCACCCCGAAATTCTGAGACTGCAGGACTTTGTCTTTGAAATATTGGCGATCAATATATGTTTTTGAATATTTTACTCTTTTCATATATTTGTCTAACCATATATATAAAAATCAAGTAAAAATCCATGTAGAAGGTTATAAATACTCCAGGAATAAGAGTTACAATAAAATCCAAAAATATGTATGCAGAGAAGTGCTCCTATACCTACCCCTTGTCGCCAGCCGTCACTGGCCTGCATAAGAAAAATAAACTATTTCACCTAGTAAGTTAACATAATATCTATAAATAAAAATTTTTTCGGATATTAATGGACGTCTGGAATAGACACCATGATAACAAATAATCAATGATCGTTGTGGTCGATATACAGATAACTTTACACATTGTTTTAATTTAACGCAAATCTACAAATACTTCGTTAATGAAAATAGGATTTTTTCAAATATTTTTATAAAATCTACAACGGAAGGGGGTGGTTTTACTTTTAGGGGGGAGTGTTCACTGTCATTTTTGGATTTTTCTAAAATAGAAATATATATCCAAAGTATTACAAAACTGTAGTTGCTAAAAAATGTTTTACAAAAGTTATAAAAATAATAATAAAATAAACAGGTTTAAAACCTTAAAACGGACTTTTTCGCACGTAGAACATCTTCTCTATCTCAAAATATAGTGGCCAAGGACAAATAAACCAACCCATAAATGCAGAATATGTTTTTTTATGCGACAGTTTTACTTTTTTCAAATAGTCCAGCATCGTGCTTTCTCATGACCCATGGACAGGGTGGGGTGTGCTCTATCCACCTCGAAATCAATAGATGTCGCCTGGTAGACGTTCCTAATCAGAATCAGTCGAAACCCGATCGATCCGACATGATTTAATTGAGTGATCGTGCTAACAAAAAAAATCTCAAATAGTCCACCATTGTACTTTCTCATGACCCATGTATCTGGTAGAGTGTGTTCTATCCATCCCAAAGTCAATAGGTGTCGTTTGGGAGACGTCTCCTATCAGAATCAGTCAAAACCCGATCGATTCGACACGATTTAGTTGAGTTATCGCGCTACCAAGCATAAATGCTGACGACAACGACACACACACAGCAAAAACTTTTTAAAAACCATTTTTTTGTTTTTAGGCCGAAAAACAAAAAATAAACCCAAAAAAAATTTCTTTTTTCAATTTCTCTTTACAGGATTACATTACTTTTCCGCGTATAGTGGAGTGAGGAAAAGTAAAAAATGTTCATATATTCTTAAAATGATTGCTAACTACATGCGTATAGATTAAACCCTTTATATAAATCTTAGAATATGTCTCTAACACACAATGAAATCAAAACAAATACTATACTCGTATCTTTGTTAACATAAACTTTAATTATTTATCATAGCTTCCAACTGAGAAAACCGATTGAAATAAAATTGAATAGCGTTTGAAAGTGTTATATAAAAAAGCATACATAACAAAATTCTAAAATGTATGATAAATGTCAATTCAAATATACTTCGAGTTCACATTAAACTAAATAAAAATATATTAAAATCTGTACTGAAAATTCATTTTCTATTCCTTTTTATTTTAATAGTAGCAGGAAAAGGAAATGTATTATGTACGCCACTAATGCATGCTTTGTGAATTCTAAATTACTGAATCTATTAAATCGTCCTGAAACACTGTGCGTACTTATTATTATATTAAAGAAGCCAGACACTGCATGGAATTAGATATAATTTTGTACATAATAATCTAGCGGATTATATTATTGGCCTTTTTAGGTATTTGGAAATAAATGATTTTGTAATTATAAAAATATAAAGAAATTCTGGCAGTACAAAAATATTGATAAACATTTATTTTTAATTAGTGTATGCCAACAAATACGTAGAAAACTAGTAGAAAATTTGTGAAATGCTGCTCGCCAGATACAAAAAGAAAGTAATTTCTCCATCGAATTGTGACTGGCGATAAAAAGTCGATATATTTCGAAAACCCTAATCGTAAAAGATAATAAGTAACTCCAATCGAACTATCGACATCGACTGCAAGGTCAAATCTCTATAGACGAAAGACAGTGTTCTGACAATGTACAAGTGTTTAGTGGGATCAGAAGAGTGTGATCTATTATGAGCTACTAAACCCTGGCCAAACCGTCAATACTAAACGCTACCGACAACAAATGATGGATTTGAATCAAATTTAGCATGAAAAAGTCCAGAAAATTAAACAAGGTAACACAAAGTAATTTTGCTTCATGATAATGCGCCATTATACACAACAATTACACACAGCAAAATCGGCCAAGGAAACGATTGAGGCGTTTAGTTGGGAAATACTTTCGTATCCCGGCTTATTCACATTCACCAGACTTGGCTCCGTCCGATTACTACTTATTTACATCGATGAGACACGCACTTGCTAAGTAGGGGTTCACTTCTTACGAAAATGTACAAAAATGGCTCGAAGACTGCTTTACCTCAAAATAGATATAATTTCTTTAGCACGGAATCCACAAATTATCAGAGAGGTGGGAGAAATGTAAAATGCAATGGACAATGGACAGTTATTATTATTATATTTTATGGGTTTGGGCCTCATCAGCCACTGATCGCATGGATAGTCCCTTGACGATCCCCTCTTATCCGGGTAATTATTCAAAAATACGATCCCATAAAAGGAACAACTTGGACACGTCCCTCGCCTTAAGCCTCGCCTCCTCTAGGATAACAGGGGTTCCTAATATAAGGCACTTCCTCTTCTCCAGTGCGGGGAAGGTGTAAAGAAGATGAATCGAGGTTTTTCCTCGTCTTCTCTACAGTATCTGCATGCCGGGCTGTCAGTCAGCCTCAGCTTGTGCTTATATGCATTCTGCATTCAGGCTACTATGGTGGCCCGTTATGATTCCCACCAGGGTTCTGGCTTTATGCCCGTTCAATTTAATTAATTCTTGGACCCATTTCTCAATCTCTGAGTATTCGATGACGAGTTTGGTTATTCAGCAACCCGTTACTCCTCTCCATCTTTTTCGATGCTGGTCTCTTGTCCAGTCATTGATGCGGTCTCTGATCAGATTCCGACTTATTCCTACTGCAGGTAGAAATAGGTCCATCGAGGTTTTCCCTGGTCCCTAGTCTGGCAAGGTCATCTGCAATTAGATTTTCCTTAATGCAATTATGCCCAGGTATCCACAATAGTTCCACCGATCCCTTCCCTGCCAAGTAGTTCGATGCTTCATACCAATTATAGACCAACTTCGACTTTGTCGTTGCTGAACTCAGGGCTGCCAATGCCGCCCTGCTATTCGAGCAGATACATACCTTCTCCTGGGTCCGATTTTGGTCAGCCCCCAGAACACCAGCCGGCCTGGAGTGCGGTAGTGTATTTACCCAGGGGCAAGGTTTTACCCATCCCATCGCATCGCCTATATACTCCCGCGACCGCTCTGTTCTCACTTTTGGCTCCATTCGTGTACCAGATGTCTCCATTGAGCGGTAATCCCACTCCACCCTCTATCCAGTCGGTCTTACTGGTGAGGGTGATCTTATATTTCTTGTGAAACAGGAAGTGGACACCCATACTGTCAGAGGGCATTAATAGGAGCCTCTCCTCAGCTAGCTCTCTTGAGAGTCTATTTAGGTTCTCTACCTTCCTGTTCATGTTTCCCACCCTGTGCATTGCCTTTGCAGCTTCCGCTTTCAGGGTGACATCAAGTACATCAATGGACAATACTTCGAATAAAATGTTTTTTATCATACTCACACTAAACGTGTATTTTCTATCAGTAACTTATAAGTCAGAAATCGAGAAAGGAACCACCAAGCCGCCAAGCTGCTATTAAAGTAGTTCCCGAATAGCAAAGCTATTACATAATCGCTCTAGGAAACAACTACTCCTCGGGCTAAAGCCCCGCCAGGCATTGAATTATACCCAGAAGCGATCCTCGACCCCTTTCTCGTGTTTCTGCACGATCAGATAAGGATAATATAATTAATTTTTAATTTAATAGCCGCTTGGCGGCTTGGTGGTTCCTTTCTCGATTTCCGACTTATAAGTTACTGACAGAGATCATATCGATAAAGATGTATAGGCCATAGAGTTCATTCGGCATTTGTCCTGAATCGGCGTACCGTATGCGGCACTGATGAGAACTAACAAGTTCGAAACAGCTGTATGTCGTTCGGTTCCGATCCGGGACAAATGTCGAATCCTACCTGTGGCGGGTTTCATTTTTTGAAAAGTGTATTTTCTATACAAAAAATTCCTGTTTCTTATTTGCATACCTGGTAAATATCTACATTTATCACTGAATGCGCGAATAACAGTCTCACTCTATTAAATAAAATCGCATAGATAGTGAAATTATTACGCCTATCCCCCAAAACGCATTTCTTTACTTGGTCTGTCATTGTACCTAACATAAATATTAACTCAAATAATCTTCAGTTATTTTCGGTGCTTCCACTCTCTGTCGAAGTGCTAATTTCGTATTCAGCCACCTCTAATTACGGAATTGTAAGACGCTTTGAGAAAGGTATCCGTCCCCGATTATTTATTTGTGAAATAATTCATGAGCTCAGCCGTAGCCAGCAATTTATTTAAGAATTCCTGATTCAGTTCAATCACAAGAGGGGCTCTCAGGATTTGGATGTCTGATGTATTTATTCCGAGATTACATGAATGTTTCATAAAATCTACTCCAAATATAGAAACATTTTGTCTGTGCATACATATTTATTGACGCTTTGCCTATAACAATTACTTTATATTATGTAGCATCAGCCCCGAATCTAAGGGGGGCAAACCGGGGTACCTGTCTTGGGCAACAATTTAAGGGGGCCTCAAATTCATATATTTGAAAAAAAAACTTCACTAAAGCACCTAGCACTCAGAGCTCATCGTACTATCGAATGTTCTTTTAAGGCTAATATTCATTTTGGGCTAACATTCTTCGAGGAATTAAGAGGATCAACGTCAAAATACAGAAAGACAACATAATTATTTCGCGTTCTGTGGCACTAATACAAGGTCTTATTAAGATCTTATTAAGGTCTTATTAAGCAAGAAATGAGGAAAAAACCAATAGAATATTGGATCGAAGAAGCCGCACCTACCTTTATAAGAAAAGTTGGGAATCGTGCAATCCTCAAAAGAAAACGAATTTCCGGAATGAAAAGGCAACACGAGGAAATTTGTACCATGTACCAACACAAACACTGTAGAGATAGATGAAAAGGTTAGGCTAAATAAAATTCAGTCATTTAAGAAGCAATTTGGATAAGTTTGCATATAACTTTACTAAAACTATGCGTGTATACGTCTGTAGAATTGTGTAATGTTTGCTCAATTCTGTAGAATTTTAGATATGCCCAGACATCATATCCTTTGGGCTTTGGAGTAATGATAAATAATAATAATAAGTGTTAACATATATGATCTTAACTCTAGAAAACTTAAAGACTAATTTATAATAATATTCTCAAAAATTACTAATCTAATTATAAATAATTATCGAATAATTAATAATTCTTTTAGTTAAATTCAATCTGTTGACCACCATTTTGTGAAATCACAATCACAAATCGTTATCTGATATAAAGTCGACTTAAATTAAGAGCCCAAAATATATACACCAAGGATATTTGACATAGTTATATTCCTATTATTATTTATTCAACCATTATTTAATATAACATTCATAATAATAAAATTCATTGTTATTGTAAAACAAATAAACGTAATAGTCATTGAAATAATATAAATTTATATCTGTTATGTAGTAGTGACAGAACGAAATGAGAACTATGAAACAATTTTACAAACAAAGAACATTAAACAATTTTAATTACTTTGACATGCCTAGTCGTGTACGCCAGTTTAATCGTATAATATTCTAGTATGTAAGAGTCTATTATGAAATGATATTTTAATATGTTTTAATAGAAAATGCTTGCTCTATGCGCAAAATAAACCAATCATCTTAGCAAATCAGTGAAATACCTCTACTTATATTGTTTTTTTTTCATGATATATCATATCACTTTTACTCTTCGAGGATCAGATAATTTAATCAACGAGGAAGACAAAAATTACTCATATTTCGCGCTCCATTTGGCGCATCGGATAGGATACAAAAGTATCACTGGATGTAATCACTGAAGTGTATCACGAGGAACTTTTATCCTGTCCAAGTTGGCATTTAATTTATCAATCGATATATATTTAACAATATATTGATGCAAAAGATATGCTTCAGGCTAGAATGTTATCTCGTCGAATGCATTTGAATATAATAATTTTCCCTTTCAGATATGACTAATGGCGTAATAAATATCAGTACACTGCTCTAGCTAATGTTAGGGAGTAGATAGAAATGAAAGTATGTGAACTGTCACATACCAAACATGTAATATACAATTATACAATTATATATATATATATATATATATATATATATATATATATATATATATATATATATATATATATATATATATATATATATATATATATATATATATATAATACAATTATATTACATATAAAAATAAATATAAAGGGTGTTATAATAAGAGCACAAGGTTTGAATTCAGCGCCATTTTACCTACCATGATTCGATAGATCAATAATTATGACAAGTCGATCGGAAACGGGCAAGGGTTGGAGTAAACATGAAGCGCTACACGATAAAACAACGCGTCCTTATTGTTCAATATTACTATTAAAATGGTGGAAGCTTAGTTGCTACGATACGTAAAGTGCGTCCGATTTTCGATAGAAATAGTTCCAAATTTATTAACTGTGAAAAAAAATCGAAAAATTCGAAAATACTAGTTGAGTTACTGATGTAAAATACACGAGACGACCTCATAGTAGTCCTTCAAAATGAAATATCAGAGCAGTTCGCGAGGGTGTGACCGAGAGTCCAGAGACCTCGATTCGTCAACGTGCACAAGAATTGGACATTTCTTCTCTGGACTCTTTCTTCTACTCTGAACAGCAAATGAATAATTGTTCCACGGGTTCAAGAAGTATTCAAGCTTTTGGACTGAATGATTGTATGAGCCTTCTAATATCATTCAGTCTGTGATGCTGAGTGGTTATAGTATTCATTCAGTCATTTCAGATTAGTTTCAATGCTAAGGCCTAAAACTAAACTTGATGTCTTCCAGCAATTAGTTTTCTAACTGACGAATAAAACTGAATTTAGTAATAAAGGGTATTACAATAAGAGCGTAAGATTTAAATTGCGCGCCATATTGAATTTCATTATTCGATGGGTCAATATTATGACAGTGAACATCGAGCGCTACACGATACAACAACGCGGCCTTATTTTTAAACATTATTATCAAAATGAGAGTTTTGTTGCTGTAATTCGTAAAGTGCGTCCAATTTTCGATAGAAATAATGCTCCAAATGCATCAACTGCGAAAATAATCTTGAAGGTACTGGTTCAGTTATTGATGCAATACACACGACACGAGCTCGTAGTGGTTGTTCAGAATGATACAATTCACGGCAGTTCGCGAGAGTGTGGCTGAGACTTCAGGGACGTCGATTAGTCATAACACATAGAATAGGACATTTCAACAGCCACTCTTCACCGTATTTTTACTAAAGATTTGTATCTCTATGATTACAAAGTCCAACTGACTCAACAACTTCTGCTAATAGGCCATGCAAAACGAAGAGAGTTCACCAACTGGATCATTGAACAACAGAAAGTGAATGCCGATTTTGCGGACAATACTATCTTCATCGACGAAGCCCAATTTCGCTTTGATGGCTTCAATAATAGATAAAATTGGGGCTCAAGAAATCCACGAATAATTCATGCGAAACAAATCCATCCCCAACATGTCACTGCCTGGCGTCCATTGTGATCTGAAGGTATCATTGAACTACTTTTCTTTATAAATCATGCAGGTAATGTATTAACGGTAAATAGTAAATGTTATCGTGACATGATAACTCAGTTCTCTCTGCCTCAATTGGAAGGTATTGCTCTTGAGGACATGTGGCTTAAGCAGGTTGGTCCCACTTTCCATACAACTCGTGAGATATTGACGGTTTTGCACGAGTATCTTCCTGGTCTGACATCTCCCGCTTTGGTTACCAAAATTGGCTGCCATAATCTTGCGATATAACGCTTATCGACTTTTGTTGTGGGGTTTTTTGAAGTATCAGGTTTACGCCAACAAAACCACGATCACCTAAGCTTTGAAGGAAATTAAACTCTATATTACCATCACATTTATGCAAAACCGTTATTGCAAATTTCGCCAGAAGAGTACTCATATGCCACCAGAGCCGTGGCGGCCATATACCGGATGTGTTGTTCTATACATAATTTCCAGATATCTACATTATAAATCAATGAAGACTTCAGTACTTTGCTACAGAAAACCATTTGTTCAAGTTTCCCAACTTGTACTCTTATTGTAATACCTTCCATTTGCCATACTATTGGTGGATTAAGATAAACTGTTAACAGGTCGAATAGTACATAGTAGACTATGATGGATATGTAAAACTCATACATAAAGTAGCTACATCGACATCCAAACCTTACGCCACTGGAAGCTGTCTAGAAAATTGCAATTGAATATGCTGTAGTATATCCGGAGAATGGAATAAACGAGTTACCACATACTTTCAAAATACAATCACTAAATTACCGGAATATTGTTAATATTTTTAAGTTTTGGTACAAATTATTACAGAGTATTAGCTATCCTGTATTTTTATTATTATTATTATGTTATGTGGGTTTGGGCCTCGTCAGCCACTGATCGCATTGGTAGTCCCTTGGCGATCCCATCTTATACGGGTCACTACCCAAAGATGCTATCCCATAAGAGGATCAATTTAGGCGCGTCCCCTGCCCTAAGCCTCACCTTCTCTTGGATAACAGGGGTCTCTAATATAAGGTACCTCTTCTCCTCCAGTGCGGAGCAAGTGTAAAGAAGATGAATCGAGGTTTCCTCGTCTTCTTTATAGTATTTGCAGGCCGGGCTATCAGTCAGCTTCAGTTTGTGCTTATATGCATTCAGGCCCCTATGCTGGCCCGTAATGATTCCCATTAGAATTCTGGCTTTGTGAGTGTTCAATTTAATAAATTCTTGGGCCCATTTCTCAATCTCTGTGTATTCGATGAAGAGTTTGGTTATTCGACAACCCGTTACTTCTCTCCATTTTTTATTGTCCTGGTCTCTTGCCCAATCACTTATGCGGTCTCTGATCAGATTCCGACTTATTCCCACTGCAGGTTCTGGCCCATAGAGACTTTCCCTGGTCCCTAGTCTGGCAAGATCATCTGCAATTAGATTTCCCTTAATGTCATTATGCCTAGGTATCCATACGAGTTCTACCGGTCCCTTCCCTGCCAAGTGGTTCAATGCTTCATAGCAATTATAGACCAGCTTCGACTTTGTCGTTACTGAATTCAGGGCTACCAACGCCGCCCTGCTATCTGAGCAGATACATACCTTCTCCTGGGTTCGATTTTGGTCCCCTAGGACACGGTATGTAATTGCAACTAGCTCGGCCTGAAGTGCGGTAGTGTATTTGCCCAGGGGGAAGGCTTTACCTATCCCATTACGTCGCCTATACACGCCCGCATCCGCTCTGTTCCCACTCTTGGCTCCATCCGTGTATCAGCTGTCTCCATTGGGCGGTAATCCAGCTCGACCATCTGTCCAGTCGATATTACTGGTGAGGATGATCTTATATTTGTTGTGAAATAGGCAGTGGACACCCGTACTGTCAGAGGGTATCCATAGGAGTCCCTCCTCAGCTAGCTCTCTTGAGAGTTTATTCAGGTCCCTTACCTTCCTATTCATGTTTCCCACCCTGTGCATTGCCTTTATAACTTTCGCTTTCAGGGTGGCATCAAGAGGTGGTATCTCCGTCAGTGTCTCCATCCAGATGTTGATCTTGGGGCTCCGGTTATACTTTTTAGAACCAATCCTCTTAGCTTGTTAAGTCGGTTGGCTTCCGATTTTAATCTCTATCTCTTTAGCAGATTAAAATTTTCATATATCTAAAGTTAATAGAACACAAGATAGTATATTCATCTGTTCAATACCTAGAACTAACATATTAATAAAATTGGGTACTTTTATAACATTATATAAATTTAATAGTTAATCACATAGCTGTGATATAAATTTTTCTAATTTACAGCAGTACTATGAGAAAACTGACATACGTTTTTCATTTATTTTTGCTCATATTTACGGATTTATGTTTACGAAAATCATGTGCTATTGTTTACGAATATCTTAGTTATCTCGTTGATGTAGTATACTTGTGGTAAATATTACGAAGTAATTACATAGATTAGTGTGTTGTTCTGATATCAGTACTGGAATTCACTATCAACATATAAGTTATTAATTTATGTTTGCTGTTAGGTTATTGTTTCATTGAGTAGGATATCCGAGGACAAGCTTTTATGTAATTCATCTAATACACTTTATTATTCTTCTTACAAACAACTTCTGTAACTATACAAGCATCTTACAAAGGTACAGTGTGGTTTTCTTCAAACCCCTACCGCTTTTTTACTTATTTGACTTATTTAAGAAAATGAGAGGGAACTAAAGCAGAGCTATAGAAGCAAATCGCAGTATACATAATTTAAATTGGCTATATTAAATAATTTCTAAACGTTATACTGATTTGTTTTCCAGATTTAATGCTTTAACAAATATGTTTCTAATATTTCTTTTAAGGTAACGCAATATTAAAATTTTGGATGATTATTCCAATCTGGTAAAGCTACTCACAGAAATTCCTTCGAATTCGATAGTCTTCAAAGACAAAAATCGATATAGTGTCCAACCAAAGTTTTTAGGCAATTTTATGAATGTCATCAGTTTTTGACAAGTTAAGTTTTAGAAGTTAAGTTTAAGCAGATACGCTAACTTATTCTCATAGCTCTAGATTATTTATCAATTTGCCCGCGTATACAGTATTTCGTGAACTTATCACCATCCTGTTTCCTATATCTTATAATAATAATAATAATCCTATAATATACAATGGAATCTTATATATCCTATAATTTACTGCTGGATCTAGATATCCAGCAGTAAAGAAATGTCAGAAAAGTTTTATTAACATGTCTGAAACGAAATTTATACAGATTCTTGAAATTGTTTTAAATGTTATAAAGACCAATACACCTGACTATTTATTTAATAAGTTAATATGGCTAACTAATACACACAATAGGGATTTAAGACAAGATAATTTCTATACCATATATCAAATAAAATTTGCAACATTTTAATATTCGCCTATTTTAAGTTTTATTCTTATTTTTCACTTTGTTTATTTTAGATTGTTATATACATATGTTTATCATCAATATATATTTACTAAACGATTGTTTTTTTCGTGTGTGTGTGTCACGAAATTTTTAGGTCGATGTACGAAATGCTTTTCGTTCGACTTCCGGCATTTTGACAAAATGAATACAGTAAATCGACCCTTGCGAACAACGTAGCAACTTTGTTTTTTGATCCGAAGCCTCTAGAGGCATGCTCCGGAGGTGCCTTCGATATGAGCGACGGGGCGGCGCAATATTATTGCGATTTGCTTACTCGTTAAATATATTAATTACATATTATAAGTGCTTAAGGAATTTTGCAAATCAACTTCTTCACTGATGGCATTTTTTATGACAATTTGGCGGTAACTGATGAATCAGCAACTGGCTGCATCAGTTACAAATAAATTACCACTGAATATGACATCAGCCACAAAGGGCGAAACGTTTTGGAGAAGCTTAAATCCTTAACTCATAAACTTCTTATTTTTCGTAAAAATTAATGGTAAATGGTTACGTGCTCACATAAATGCAAATATGAACTTAGATAACGCCCTTCGTTTGTTGTACAGTATAACACCTACCTCCTTACTTTTCGATTTTTCATCCCCATATTCATTCAATGGCCTATTAAGTTTCAATAATTAGCGATTTTGGCGTTATTATCTGACAAAGTATAAAATTATAATACACAAAAGGTAGGGGCTTCAAAATGGAATTCTAAATACGCTACTTTCCGTTACACAGGAAGTAATAGTTTATGTGGAATCTCACTTTATTTAGTCGTTATATAAATACGGAAGTTAATAACTCAAAAAATTTACAAAACAGACAGAAACATATTTTTAGATAATATTCTTTCCTATATTTAAAAATAAAGTTGTTACACTAATTTCAGATATGTTTTATTTTAATTTCAATGTATTAAATACTAAAACACATCTATTTCATCTAATATTAAAATATTTTATCACACTTGAGTCGGTTATAAAACTTCTTATCACTATTTTAGTAAATTAATCAATTTATAACTTTTAAATCATCCTGACTATTTCAATACATAATGAACGGGTATAAAAATAAGTGTTGCCAAGTGGTGTGGTGTTTATATTTAGACAACACTGTTACGAGAATAAAATCTCGCCAGTAACTGCTGTCACGTTGTTGGAGTTTATAGTGCAGTTTTAAATACCCTCTCAATTTTCCGAAATGAAAATGTTTCTCACCTTACTAATTTTTATGTTCCTCTGCCTACTGCAGTCGATACAATCATATAACATACTTGGAGTTTTTCCACACCCTGGGAAAAGCCACGTGGACGTGTTCCATCCTCTTATGAGTGGACTGGCCAGAAAGGGCCATAACGTGACAGTTATCAGTCCCCTTGACATAGAAAACCGCCCTGATAACTATAGGGTGGTCACTTTACGAGAGACCAAGGTACTGTTAGATGTGATTGATTTCAAAGATTTAGCTACCTCCTTTGGTAGACTATTCAATTACCTGGCCGTATTACCATTGTCGTACATGGCGAATACTACTTGTGAAACGGGGCTTTCCTCGAAGGATTTGCGCGATTTTATTCTCAAAGGTGAACATTTTGATGTAGTGATCATTGAGTTTTTTAACAGTGATTGTTTTTTGAGTTTAAATTACATTTTTAATGCTCCGATAATAGGAATAAGTTCTTCGACGTTGATGCCTTGGACATCCAGCCGAGTTGCAAACCCTACGCACACTGCTTATATCCCAAATAACTTGATGGAGTTTTCTGATAAAATGACGTTTTTAGAACGTGTAGATAACACTGTGTCTACCTTATTGCATCAGCTGTATTACGAGTATATCGTGCTGCGTAATGATATACGAATTGTAAGGAAGCACTTGGGAAATGAAGCAACGAAGTTCACCGAATATATCATGAACAGTGGCTTAATTTTGGTTAACACACATTTTAGTCTAAATCTGCCTAGACCTCTTGTGCCAAACGTAGTGGAAATTGGAGGGATACATATTGGGAGAGTTCAGCCCTTACCAAAGGTAAATAAACTTAGTTTGCAAATCGTGAACAATAGAGTAGAAAAATCAAAATGTAATACAAAAAAGGAAACTGAAACATGTGTTTACTAAATAATTCAAGTTGTCAACAGTTCAATTTCGTGCATGATATTTTCCGAAATGTCTTTAATTATACTAAAAATAAAAGACAAAACTGTATATTTATATTGATTTAAGTTAAAGTTAAGATATGTTCAGTAAATTTTTTTACTGGATTAGGTTGGAACCTTCGGTGTGAAGATAAAACTGACTTAGTTTTCCACAAAACACTATACACTACACTCAACACGTGTTTCGCCAACATAGTTGGCATCACCATTAAAACTTCAGTTTGAACTTGAGTTCCAATCATCTCCAGATGATGTTAACTTTGTTGGCGAAACGCGCGTCGAGTGTAGTGTATAGTGTTTTGGTGCTTTGTGGAGAACTAAGTCAGTGTAAATGTTATACTGACATTTTAATATACATAATCAAGTATTTACAAGAAAATTAAAATTCGGATTTATCTCACATTGGCTATTGCAATTAATGGCAAACTGAAACATTTTATGTCGTTCTTACCACGGTTTTATTATAACTTAACGCTACTATTATAGTTTAAACATTTTAGTATACTGTTGTTAATGGGATTAAAATAATGAATGCATAGAGAAAACTGCTTGAATTATTTACTTATAACGAAAATTATTTACCCAATTACTAAATAGTACATTCATTCCTATTTGTTGATTCCTTCGTTCCAATTGTTGAAGATAATACGCTGAAGTATCGAAATTATGGTTTCAATAAATTACAATTAAACCATGATGGAAGTATTAGTTCCAATATTTCGTCGTATACTGAAAGTGTCTTTCCGGGGTTATGCTTTAAAGAATTGTGAATCGAACTGGTAAGGAAGTCATCTTTAGTGAATGATGAAACATTAGAATCATGTTCCATGTGAGATGATTTGCCCAAGATAAAAAAATCATCGAATCAGCTTCCAATCTGTGATGATATTTAACATCCTCTAATACTCGTATTTTTAATGGTTTGCCTTTAGGTTAATTTCTAACAAATCTAAACGATGTAGGTGGTGTTTAATCTTTCTGAACAATTAGACGTATCCAATTTTTTGCCTATTTATTATTTTTGTTTACTTTATTATAAGTATCGACCAAAATATGTCAATTTCAAATTGAAAATCAAGGTAACCGAGAATTTTTAGTAGTAAAAATAGGATTTGATTTTTAATAATTGATGAATAATTGATTTATTTGAAAAATAGGATTGAACAAATAAAAAAAATAGACGCGCAAATCACATTGACAGTAATGAAAGATAAAATACTACAAAATATACTTGTTCAATACTCATGCTATATATAGTAAAAAAGGAATAATTAAAAACCCTGTTGAAACAAAACAAATGTCAATTAGCCGTTACACCACCTCGTAATTTTGTTTTGTATTATCATTATACCGTTATAATGATATTTTTTTAACACATTAACATAATTTTTATCGCTCTCAGAATATCACTTTACCATATTCAGCTTGTCAGTCTTTTTCAGTAATCGTCCATACTTATATAAAATATAATTATAGCTTAAGCAATAAGTCAAACAATTTAATTTTCTTTAGATCGTGTTAGTTGAACACGATATTGATATAATTGTTATAACTATATAGCCATAATTAATTATTTATATCTTTAGCAAATTATAGACTGAAATATTGGAGAAGACCCGAGAGAAAAACATAGAAACACGTCACATATTTGTCGATTTTTAATCAGCATATGACACCATAAATAGAGGAAAATTTTTGAAGCAATGGGAGAATTAGGCATACCGCGCTTCCTGACAGCACTTACAAAGCTAACAATGAATAATGTAGAATGCAGGGTACGTATCCAGAGTAATCTATCCCCAGTAATTGAAACTAGCAGTGGACTGCGACAGGGAAATGCTATTTCATGTATATTGTTCAACCTGGCCCTAGAAAAGGTGATAAGATCTGCTCAAATTAAGACAGCAGGAACAATTTTTAACAAAAGCATCCAAATCCTCTCCTTCGCTGATGACATAGACATCATTGGTAGATCAGAAGCTGTCGTTAAAGAAGCATATTGGGTACTGTAAATTGGTTTGGTAGCAAGAGAAATTGGTTTGGTGGTGAACACCAATAAAACCAAATATATGCGTACACTGCAGCCAGTACAAAAGAGGACATTGCAAGTTGATCAAGCGCAAATAGAGGCTGTTGATGAATTCATTTACTTGGGCTCAATAGTAAACACCCGAAATGATATCACAGCAGAAATAAAGCACCGTATACTCCTAGCAAGTAGGTGTTACTCTGGGCTGGCCTCACAACTTAGATCAAGCAACATATCTCAACAAACAAAATATAAAATATATAAAACACTTATATGTCCGGTATTGATGTATGGGTCTGAGACATGGACCCTAACAAAATATAGTAAGGAGCTGCTGGGACGTTTTGAGCGTAAAGTCCTACGTAAAATATACGGGGCGGTAAATGATAACAGGGTTTGGAGGAAACGCTGCAACTTTGAACTGTACAGACTCTGTAAAGACCCCCATATTGTAAAATCAATTAAACTTAGTCGCTTGAGATGGGTTGGATATGTACTTAGAATGGATTCAGGAGATCCTGCAAGAATATTTATCTTCCAAAGCCCAACAGGGCAACGACGTAGAGGATGGAGAAGAGAATCACTGGATATGAATGAATAAAAAGAGGTCCTGGAGCAGGCCAAGGCTCATCAAGAGCTGTAGCGCCAACATGATGATGAAATTATAGACTGAGACAAACTACAAAAGAAATTTTACGTGAACCATCGTTCTCTAATCATAGTTCGTTACCTGTATCGAGCACACTACTTCCTCCATGACATCGAACAAGCTCCTTCAATAGAATATATCATGAGTCGTTAAATTTAACCTACAGGTGGGCCCAGAAGAACAGGAAATGTCGAAAACGTCGAGCATGTTCGTGCAGCAGTGACACGTATACCTTGCCGTTCTGTACGAAGACATGCAGCCTTAAGTCTCTTGAAAACTACTGTCCACGACATCCTGGCAAGATATTTGAACTTTCATCCTTACAAAGTTCAATTGGTGCAAACTCCAGAAGTTGAAGATTATCCAATTCAATTCCCATTTGGGCAAGAATTATTCGCAAACTTTGAGTATTTTGATATTTGATGACACATTTCCATTTACATCAACATGTAAATAAACTCAATTACCGTTACTGGTCTGTAGAAAAGCCTCGAGAGAAGCACTAAAATCCCTTACATTCTTCCAAATTAAAGGTATGGGCGGCAATGAATGCATAATTGCTCGTTACATTTATATAAATGCTAACAGCTGTTGCCCTCACTGTTCCTTCTCTTCGATATAGAGATATGTTAGAGAATTTTTTGGCACCAGAACTTCAATATTTTGCTAAATTTAATGAATACACATGGTTTTAGCAAAATGAGGCTACATTCTATACTGCAAATTTGTCAATGGAAGCTGTTCGATCTCCCATTGTAAGAGTAAGAGCAAGATTGCAAGAGTCACAGCGATATTTCTTGGAAAACTGATCTCTAACAGGAGGGGACGTTAATTGCCCGCCGGGAAGTCCCGATTTACCACCGATGGATTTCTCTTTAGGGGCTTATTTGAAATATAATGTGCACGCTGATGCTCCTAGGAATTTGCTTCAGTTAAAAGCCAGAATACGTGAAGAAATTCAGAGAATCTAACCAGCATTATGTCGACGAGTTATTCCAAATTTTATGTCGTAACTTGAGGAGGTACAGCGGTATGAGGGAAGGCACCTTGACGATGTTAATTTTCATACTTAACTTTTCCGACATTGTGAATTTACATAAAAAATAGTAAATGTAAATATATTTCTTAACAACCAAATTCTGTTCACACAAAAAGAGGAAAACATTCCAAGACACCTGTTATATGCTTTCAGCTATAATACACTCGTAATCATATTTTACGATAATATCGTTCAATATAAACGATCAGAAATAGTTATTTTCCATATTCGCTACTTTTAAATAACGCTTTCCCACTCACAAGCAGAATAAATTAATGAGATGAACGTAGCATATGTATATGTTAATTTCATAATATAATATATTAAATAATTTCTCTTTGTGTGATAGTTTCCGTTACCGTAATAATAATTCAAAAGTTATTTATGGACTATAATTTATTTCGAAAATATTAAGATTTTAAGTAAAAGGAATAAATCTCATAGACGCATATGCATAACAAAAATAAAATTTGTTAAAATAATTAATTCAGTCACTTTCCCTAGAACGCATGGTTTATGGTAATGAACGATACTTTAAATGAAATCACTCGAAACCCATATAAGCTTGAGTGCCTGTATTTTACTTTAATCTGATCTACAACTAATCAAATTAACATTGCGTGTATGTTCCTACTCAGAGTGTGAACGATATTGGGTATTCCGTTTCCAGATTTCTAAGTCTGGTTATTAATATTCTTGAAAACTGCATAATAAGAGAAAGATCCTTTTGATAACCTGTAAAAGAGTATATTAGCAATTCAAATCAAGTGCATACTTTCAAATCGAATATTAATAATATAAATTCAGACTTATTAATAAATATAAATGTTATTCATTCTGGTATAAAACTTCAACAGTATATTCAGTATTTATAATTAGTAGAGTAATAATATCATTACCGAGTCGTGGTAATCAAAAAGTGTTGTACTATTGTAAGTATTGTACTAGTATTATACTAATTTTTAAATTAAATTACTAATTGTACTAATATTATTCTACCTGTAATGTAGAATATGTAGCCTAGCCTATGTGTAATATACAATATTTTATTTACAATCTCTTGGACAAGACGAAAAAATTGAAGAAAAATTGCCTTACTATACGATTAAGATTTTACATTTCAATAATTCTTTGATAAATAATTTGATTTAAAAATTCATTGGTGGCGATTAATATGATCTTTATTAATCGCCTACTATGACTAATAACATCCACTGTAGGTGTGCAAAAATAAAATATGTTCTTTAGAAAGAAGATATTTGTCGAAGCTTTTAGATGAATACATTCGTGTCTCCACATCTCCCTTGCTAATTTTCTTTAAGAAAATCTAATTTCTTTCTGATGCGATCCTATAAACGGATACGCGCTTTCTATTTTCCACGCTACATCTCAAAAACCATTGATTCTACGAAGAAATGGAAATAACCAAACCAAAATATTTTACGCTCTACAAGTTTTGAAATAACCTCTAATGACATCGAATTTCACAAAAATCATCAAAGGTCACGAAAATCGATTTTCGTGATCTTTGACGTTTGATATCTTGACTAATGGACACGGTATCTTATGAGACTTTTTACCACATATTTAAAATGTCAAAACAAAGGTCTATCCAAATTTTCACCTTTCTAACTTACCTTCCGAGGTTTGGTTTTTAATTCGCCTTGTTTGACTGGACTAAATATAAATTAATTGAGGTGAGACCTCAGCTAATGGGTACAATTGAAATTAATTCATACAAATGATCTATTCCAGACGAAGAAAGACCGGTGAATTTTTTGTCTCCCCCAGTAATAGTCAATTTGAATATTTAGGTCGTTTACATCTACCTAGCCTTGCATACGAAATAGTTTTTTAATAACGTAGTATATTACGTAATTAAACCAGACATATTGTTAATGACATTGAAATATTAAGGAAATAAGAATTTATTAACAATGATTTTATTACAAACGTTAACTTAAAAACTGTCACCATCATTATATTAAATATTGGCAACAATCTCGGCTGTAAATTACCAAAACCTTTGAACTTGCCTTCTTCTTCAATATAGTTGGTTCATAACCGGTATTTAGGTAGAAGGGTACCTACATCTAAATTATTATAGCCTCAGTCGGCTAAGTGAGTTAGCATGTGACGCAAGTGCGTATAAGTTATATAATTGACAATCGAAAACGGTGAATTTTTGACAGCACAGCGGAAGTATGATGATGATATTCACTTTTTTCGTTGGTGTGACCTTGGTTGTTCATTTACCACCGTCAAATGCCTACAATATATTGGGCGTGTTTCCACATCTGGGCAAGAGCCACTTTGACGTATTTCTCCCACTGATGAAAGGCTTGGCGAAGAAAGGACATAAAGTAACTGTAATCAGTCACTTTCCTCTGACGAATCCTGTGCCAAACTACATAGACATTGACTTAGGAGGAAGATCTAAAGCGTTTGTGGATATAATAGACTTGAACGATAAGAACACAAACAGTAGACTGCACAAAATTAATAATATACTGATGTGTGCAGAGTCAGCGAATTTTTCATGTGAAGTTGGATTAAGTTCTCAAGCACTTCAGAACTTCTTACAGAGCAAAGAAAAATTCGACCTGATGATAATAGAATTTTTTAACACTGATTGCTTTCTGTCCCTGGCTCATAAAGTGAAGGCACCCATTATAGGCCTCAGTACTTGCACGTTGATGCCATGGAATTCCCTTAGGTTCGCCAATCCTACACATACCGCCTACATTCCAAACAACCACATGGACTACTCCGACCGTATGACGTTCTTCGAAAGGTTAGAGAATACGGTGGCCACGTTATATCATCAATTATTTTATGAGTATGTGATGAATAAACACGATATAGAACTAGTTAGGAAACATATAGGTGTAAAAGAGTCGAACTTACAAGGATTTATTCACAACAGTAGTCTTCTGTTAGTTAATACGCATTTCACGATAAATCTTCCTCGGCCGCTTGTCCCTAATGTAATCGAAGTTGGTGGAATTCATATCGGCGATACCCAGGCATTACCACAGGTGAGAAAACCATTGTTTTATTTAATGATTAACTGAATATAAGAATTAATGAGTTATCAAAAGTATAATTATTTTCGTTGGTGTATGAGTTAGTGTCGTGGTAGTGTATGAGTTATGTTGTTTCGTAGATTATGTTTTGCAGTTAACTTTATCTGATGTGCCTGAGAAATGACGAAATTATTAAGTAATATAATGGCGTGTAAAAAATGGGGCTATGAACACATTTTATTTATTATACTTTTATACAAAGTACCCCGTAAGGACACGTGAATTGATGCTAGATCTTGTAGTATAGCCACCTTCATTCCCTGATCTAAATCTACTGAACTTTTATCTTCGGCAATAGTTAAAGAAGCAGTATATAAGCGACAGTGCAAGTAAAGCAAATATTCTCAAACGATAACCCTGTAATAAAAACAATTAGCAATGGTATATGCTTCTTGATAATCCCTGTATACGTATAAACCTTTTATATGTTTACAAATATATTTTAATCTACAGATACTGTGAACAGACCGTCTCAACTTGACACATCGCACGACGCAACGGTACTAATAAAACTCCCTACTACTAACAGTACTTATTTATACACACATCATCATGTGTTCTACGGTTATTTATATATTTTCAGTACAGTGTGAGATAGCGGGCGGGACCGTCTGCCACTCGTGAACCGTGTACCAATGTTTCAAACAACGCTATACAATGAAGACGCTTAAATATTTATTCCTGATAATACTGTTTGTAGTGTACTCAGTAGGATGCAGTTATAATATACTGGGCGTTTTTCCCCATATCGGTAAAAGTCACTTCGATGTCTTCCTTCCACTAATGAAAGCTTTAGCTCAAAAAGGCCACAATATAACTGTCATTAGTAACTTTCCCCTAGCAAAACCTATCCAAAACTATCATGATATCGACATTGGGGGAAAGTCGGAAGTGTGGGTGGATGTAATCGACATGGCTCAGGTGGATTCAACTAGTAGGCTTACAAAAATCAACAACGTTCTTTTACTGTCACACTTTGCGAATATTTCCTGCGAAATCGGATTAAGTTCGTCGGCCGTCCAAAATTTCCTGAAGACGAAGGAGAAATACGACTTGATGATCACTGAGTTCTTCAACAGCGACTGCTTCCTCAGCTTGCTCAGTAGAGTGAAAGCGCCAGTTATAGGCCTCAGTTCTTCCACTTTAATGCCATGGACTGCATCCAGATTCGCAAGTCCCACCCATACGGCGTACATTCCAAACAACTGCATGGACTATTCGGACAGAATGACATTCTACGAAAGGTTGGAGAACACTGTGCTTACTCTCTACCACCAATTTTACTACGATTATATCATGCTCGGCCAAGATGAGAGAATAGTGAGGAAGCACATTAGTAGAAAGGCGTCTCAGTTGAAAGAATTTATTGCGAATAGTAGTTTGCTGTTGGTTAATACTCATTTCTCGTTAAATCTTCCTAGGCCGCTTGTTCCGAATATAATCGAGGTTGGTGGAATCCATATCGGAGCATCTCGTCCACTGCCAAAGGTAAGATAGTTCACCTTTACTCATGCTCAAGGTGGTATATGTACGTGGCAAAAATAATGAAACCAGCTAACCAACTTATATAAAGTGTCTCCATTGACCTACAGGTCAATACAGACCTTATGGTGCCTTATTTCTTTGATTGATTGTATTGATCTACACTTTTTGATAACTAAAATGAAGCTAACTTATTTTGCAAATATAAGACTGAATATATTATATTAATATTTCTGAAGAATAATAATGCCTTTATTGCCCAACAGAATAAATTCATTTATAGGATGAAAATACAAGTAAATACATATTTATGTGTATAATATTACTACCCTTGTTTATAAAATATATAAACAAAGGTATATCTAATTGTTTATATAATATTGTTTATTTATGTTAAAGTTATTTAGAGGTTACCTCTAAATAACTTTAACATAAATAAACAATAGGATACTTAATAGTAGCGTAACATAAAACTTACATTACAATGAAAAGTTGTTATTTACCTAAAGATAGAGAAGGAACTCATTATGAGTACAATTATTCAAATCGCAAGTGCATTGCAAACTGCTAGATATTGCATTGCAAATTTTGTGCCATTACAAGCGCTGGCGTTTGTAACAGGATTTTAAAGCCTGGTTACACAATGAGAGCTGGCCTGGTCAGTTACTACAGTACAGCAATTCGCACTATATCACCTCATATGAGTTACTGTCATGTATGAGTCGGTCAGTAACTTACTTCAACATTTTTTGTTTTTACTCGCCCATCGCCTGCCCCCACCACCCACAAGGCAGCAGCTCGCATGCAACTCGCACGATTTTGCGAAATATCAGTAGCTCGTATGCTCGATACATTTGCACACAACGAAATTCACACTTGACTGCAGTCTCTCGGGCAATAAACTACTTACCTGTGTCATAGCAGCCACTCTCATCGTATGACCGGTCCAGGCCAGTCGAGCGACTGTCATGCGAGTATACAGTGACAGTAGTTGTCTACTGTCACGTCATCAGCTCGTACCGTGTAACCAGGCCTTTAGTTCTTGCAGCCTGGCAACAAAACATGTTTTCTTCTCGACAGTCTAGTCTATGCGTATACCAAACATGCTTTGTAATGTGGATGCATCTATACTATTATAGAGCAGTTTAAGTAAAAATGAGAGGGTAACAAGTACCCTTCTAGTGTTCAATTACTAAATATCAAATCTTTGTCGAGGCAGAGTATGATAGTAATCTTTTGCTAGATAATAATTATCTATGTGAAATGATAGATACTTTAAGAAATGCTGTTAAATATTTTCAAATTGAATAATATGACATATCAGGAATACCAAATAATGTTACAATATTCTAATTTTAAACGAACAAACGCAAGGTTTTAAGGTAGCAATGTTATTAAATGATGTGTTTCTAATCACGAAACTAAGGGTCTTATATGATATATATATATATATATATATATATATATATATATATATATATATATATATATATATATATATATATATATATATATATATATATATATATATATATATATATATATATATATATATATATATATATATATATATATATTAAGAGCTGCATGATTGATATATCCACAGAACGATAGATCATCATCAAAGTACTCAACAAGATCTTCAGAACATATTAAAACTGTACTATCAAAAGAATAGTAAAATATCAATGGTTGCTTCTTTAAGCTATAGGAGAAAACTTTAGATTTATCTATATTTATTGATAGTTTACAACTAAACACCATGACACAACAAGGTCGACGAATTTTTGCAACCTCATTTAATCAATAGGAGAAAACTTTACAATTATCCATATTTATTGATAGTTTAACCTCTGAACACCATGACACAATAAGGTCGACGAATTTTTGCAACTTCATTTAATAACAGGTTATATTTAAAAATAATTTTAAATCATCGGAAAAATATGAAATGCCTAATAATTCTTCCTTATTCGAAAATAGCTTCCAAATATCTACTAACTTATTGTAAAATTTTGACAAATGTTAATGATACTGATGAAATTTAAATTAATATATGATATTGCTACAATACGTTAGAAAGTGTTTACTTATTATATATGTAGAACTTTGTGACCTCTAAAAAAGAGTAAATTTAGGTAGAAACACTAGAAACAAATAAATACATATTTATAACCATATAGTTTATTATTCAAATCTGTTTAAACCAGTCTTATTATACAAATGATAATTAGAAAACCATTATCGATGTCTCTTGCACTAATTGTAAGACAATATATCTTATATTTAATAAATTACAATTATACTATTTGATACTCAACACTTTTGTATTTTGGAATTATATTATAAAATGGCTACTATATAGAAAATACTATCACTCACCGTTTTATAAAAAAATCAAAGAGATTCTATATTAAAACATTTCTTCCTTTACATTTTATTCTAAAAGTTATATTGTAAAAATATAAATTCACAAATTATATTTTATATTATATTATAATACAAAAAAAGTAATAGATTAGAATTGTAACGTGTAATTAATTTGTCAAGGTTATTTTTACTAGTTTATTTACTAAAAATCAGTTACAAAACTTAAAGTGACAATTATATTAATTTAAAAAATACTTTTTTTCCGTCATTTCAAACGTTATTTTGCAATTTTACAGGAAATACAGTACAATTTTTACAGTAAAGATTTTCTTTAACTTACAAATTTTATTCTAATTTTAAAACTAATATTTCCTTTGCGATCTAAAAAGAAGGTGAGTTACTGATTCACGAAACGTCATAACAAATTAGTATGAATGAAAATATTACAACATAACATATTTCAAGTTGCATTTCATTAACACATTGAACAACAACAAAGAAAATTAAAATATACTTACATTGTTATTTTCCACCTTTAAAATATGCCCGCGGCATGGCCATGAATCACATGACTTGCGCGTGATCTAATAAAAAAGAATCAATAGATTTAAGATCGGGAAATTTCCATGGACAATGCCTAACGGTATTTTCAATCACATTAAAGCATGTGTAATCACAGAGATACCTCATCACGTTTGAACCAAATATCTCTCCTGGGAAAGGCCTGAAATTTTCTATACAGCAACTAACACAGGAAAGACGATTAAAACTAAGTTTTAATCATTTCCTGATGGTGTCAAACTTATAGGCGAAACGAACGTTGCTATCACGGACCGAGTCGATGTAGATGAATACCCCACGAATTTGATTCCTGGATCGGCGTTTGTCCTGGATCGGCGCGGCGTACCGTGTACGTAACTGATGAGAACTAATAAGTTCGAAACAGCTGTCTGTGGTTTGGTTTCCATCCGAGACAGATGTCGAATCCTACCCGTGGCGGGTTTTCTTTCTGAAACCTGTCTGATCGTGCAAAAACACGAGAACGACATCGAGGATCGCTGTTAGGTGTAGTTCAATGCCTGGCTGGGCTTTAGCCCGAGGAGTAGTTGTTTCCTATAGCGATTATATAATCGTCTTGCTATTCGGGAACTACTTTGATAATCGCTTTGCGGTTTGGTAGTTCCTTTCTCGATTTCCGACTTTACTGGCATTAGCACTAAGTTAGTCAAAAATGGCAGGCAAATTGACTCAAGTTTGGACAATGTCAATGTATATGCCACATACATGCATACTAATAATAATAATAATTTATTTTCCATTAGTATAATATTACATTATATAGAAATACTCATTGTAAATACCTCTGACAAAGAGTAAAAACATTTGGATGATAAAAACATTTTTAAATTTGATTTAAAATTATGCAAATTATTAGCTGATTTACATTCTGTTGGTGAATTATTAGAAATCTTAATCCCAATATAATTAAGTGAAATACTAGTTTTACTTAATCCAGTAAATGGTATGTGAAAGTCATTCTTATTTCGAGTATTTCTATCTATTATTAATATTTCTATTTAAAATAAACATGTTTTCGTATTATATACGTAAACACATATCCCGAATATGTAGCGATATGAGATAGTTAACATGTAAATACATTTTTAAAAGTCTAAATGTATACTTGAAATATTTGCTTTAGTGCAATCAATTCATTATGTGATAGTTCGTTTTAGTGCAATCAATATATTATGTGATAAGGTGGAATTTCCAGTAACAAATACCATATCTTATTCTAGAATCTACCTGTACATAGTGCAGTGAAATAATATGTTATTTACTAAGACCCTTCTTCATATTTTTAAATAAAAATAATATTAACGTCAATTTGGACACTAAATATTCATGATGTGCTATCGACGTCAGGCATTCATCTCTATGTAAGTCTAAGAATCCGATATTACTGCTAGTCGTTATAATGATTGAATTATTAATATTGAAATAAATATTGAGAGAGTCTACTATGAAATTTTATTAACTGTGTTTTTGTTGCATTAAAGTACAAACGAAACTGGAAAAGACGTTTCCTTCGGCAGATATGCATTTATCATTTATGTTATAAATATTAATATAATAATGATTATCCAAAAATCTCGCAAAGAGATTTGAAATGTACATTGAACAAGTCAAGGCGTAAAATGCTATTAAGTGTAATAATATGCAATACAATTAGTACGGGCCCAATACTGAACATTGCAGTACACCCAAATTTAAAAGAGAACCTTCAGAGTTGATTTTATATACCTTTTTTGGATTTTGGTGATAATATAGACTGACGTATTCTTGACAATTCCTGAGAAATTAAGTAATGCAACTTAACGAGTACCATTTAATACTATTCCAGAATAGTTTCATGGCATAAATATCAGGGGCGTAGCGTGAGAAAAGAATATAGGGATGTGATAAAAATGTTATAAGGGAAATAGGTATAGTCAGATGTATAGTAGGCCATATGAAAATTTTAAAAATCAGAAAAAGACACTAACCTAAAATGGTTATGCCGAGGTATATATCCTAATTTTTAAAATGAAGATCAGTTCTTCGGTTTTGATTTGTCCAGCGAAAACGTCTATCTGTTTCTTCAAATGTTGACTTTCAATATTTTTTAATTCTAAAGCTGATATTCTTTCTTGCTTTTCAGAATTTCGCAGATAAGTCTTTATTCTCTTTAAACTTAAAAATGATCTTTCCGCGGAACTGCTTGTGACAGGAATAGTCAAAATTAAATGACACAATTTTGATGACTCCGGGAAAACAGAAAATAATTGAAGGGGCATAATATATTGGTGAAGCTCAAACACAGTGCTCTTTTTCATATCGG
This sequence comes from Rosalia funebris, assembly GCA_037954035.1. Classification (NCBI taxonomy): domain Eukaryota; kingdom Metazoa; phylum Arthropoda; class Insecta; order Coleoptera; family Cerambycidae; genus Rosalia; species Rosalia funebris. The sequence continues at coordinate 7,488,759 of JAZFAV010000002.1, read as the reverse complement.
GATCACTATAAATCACTGAAAGTTCACTTTTTAAACGATTTGCGTCAAATAATGTTCCATATGTATCTACTAAAGAAGAAAAAAGTTCGTCAGGAAATCGTTTCACGAATGAAGTAAATTGTGTGGAGTCTAGATTTAAGAATTTCAGTTTAGAAATTTCACTAAACCCTTCACCAATATTCAAAGTAATAACGTCCAAAATTTCATAAAACAATCGTGTGTAGATGCTTTTCTTATCTTCTTCAGGAATTAAATCCACACGAATTCCTTTACTTGGTGGTTGATTTTCTAATACAGATCTGTCCATACTGTCCCAAATGTCACTAAAATCGTTTCTCACTTTTTGAATATTTGATTGGAAATCGGCGATCTTTTTATTGCAGATATTTTTGTCTGTTGAATTTTATACATACTCTTAGAATGTGGGAATATTGCAGAAAATACTGGTAAGAAAAAATTTTAATCAAAGTGGCGCAAAAAAGTTAAAAGGCCTCTAGCACAAATAACGGTTTCTCAACCCCATTCCTCATTTTCATTTTCCACAATTACCTGAAGCAGCACTTCCAAATCTTCCTTATGTTATGGTGACACTCGCCAAGATGCGTTCACATAATTGCATAACTGAGTCAGGAAATAACGACAACATCCACTCGAAGTTTCACCGTTGACTGCGTAAGATCACTGACCTTTTCGCCCATCTAAGGCGTAGCTTGGATGTAACGTGGACCATCGCATTTCAGCACTACAGCAAGTAGCGCGGGTGTCTAATAATTTCGGGCGCCTTCACGGCCGATTTGAAATAAAAAGTTGATGGTAGCGTTTAAAGTAAATAATGTATGTTTGCGGTCGGTTTAAAATAATTAAAAAATTGTAATAATTGAATAAATCGATGGAACTTTTAAATAACACTAATTTGCCAATTTTTTAAGGGATGCGATGCATCACTCGCATCCATGTATGCTACGCCCCTGATGTATACCGTCCCATGATGTATTCATATTAGTTTTATAACTAAATTATATTAAAATATATAATTGTTGTGGTGGAAACCTTTACCAATTACACCTGTAATTCATTTTATACCAGAAATAGTGAAATTTTACACAATTTCGATGACATTATAAGTGGTAAGGATTTACAATAACACATTTCCAAAATGTTGAGGTTCCAAATGTTCCAACAGATTTCCAAATGTTTACTTTATTGTTTCTAAATAGATTATCTTGCATAAGTGATATTATATTATTATGAACATTTTATTAAAAGAAAAAAATATGTAAACTGCTACTATAAGATGCATTATTCGGCCTTAACAATGACTTGCGGTATACGCGGTAATGACTTGCGGTAATTTCATTATTTTTCCTAGAAATATTTAATTTGTAAATATGTATTGTTGTAATTGTTGTATGTACATATGTTATCAATTGTCTGGCAACTGAGACTGATAAAAATAACGTGACGACCATAATAAACGTGTTGTTTTTCTCCAACTGTAGCGTGATTTATATATACATAGCTTACGAAAATTAAGAGTCATTCTGATAATGATGCACAGTCGATCCACACAAACGCTACGATTTACTAAATTAAGACCAAGAGATTAAATATCAACTGCAGTTAACAAAAAGTATCGTAAACTTTAAAGAGAAACAGTTGCTATTTATTGCACTTAATTTTAGATTACTGAATTTTCCATACATCGACTATTATTATTAGTCCATTATAGTTATTTTTAACTTTTCCCTATTGCAAAATAGATACCTAAAAGTATCTCATATATCAAATTGAATATTTAGGTTATAAATAACATGTATAAATAACTAAGTGAACAATAAATAATTTGCATAAACATCTATATACAGTGCTTATTCTTTTTTAATACAAATATTATGATACATACCATATCTACAAATATCAGCTACTCAAGTACTACTATACTTATATTTATCTATTAATTGATATTGATATCTTCTGTCAATACCCAGACAAAAGTTTTATTACGTTATTTTTTCCGGGTTTATTTCGAGTGCATTATCAGAATTGTAATTATTTTCGATAAGTGTTCCATTACTGTAATCCTTGTAGGACATTTGTGTAAATTTATGCAGACTGTACAGACTAAACAATGAAGTAAACATAAATAAAGATAACCCAGTAGATATAAATAAGGATTATTAATAACAGATGCCCCAATGCTTATATAGGGTGTCTCATCTAGAACTGTAGGATGTGATTTATGAATAAAACTAATAATATTTAACAAACTGATGTTTTTTTTTTGTTATTCAACATAAAATGGACACGATGACATCTGGCATAATGTCATTCGTTTAATAAAATTATACATAACACAGGCACATAAACTGTTGAATAACATGTTGAATGTCTGTGTACCTTATGAATAACATAACCCGTCTCTTCAAATGTCTTTCCAATTTATGAACTGTTTGCTCTGTAGGCGCTTCATTTTGCCTTAATTTTGTGTGAATTTTTCTTAATGCATCTGTAAATGATCGCTCACTTTCATAAATCAGTTGTACACAAACTATTATTTATAGAACTGTTAGGCGCAGCATATTGACGTCATATGGTTTGTAGATGATAGTCGTTAAATATTGATTGAAACACCCTATACATCTTTGGTTTTCACTAATACATTTGTTTAAAAAATATGTCCAGAATACATTGTCTATTTTTTCCTGTCTTTTGTAGTTACCAAAAATTCATATAAAGATTTCCAAATTTGCTCACGCTATACAGATAAAAGTATTTGTAGCATTATTAATTGTAGTTTCTTGTTCACTTGACCTATGACTTTTAAGGTTATCACCTATCACCACATAATGTACTACATAAAAATTTATTCTGTTTCAAGGTAATGGATAACTTCCTTAGAAAAAAGTTAAATAGCATTATGAACCATATTGTTTCTGAAAGACGCTAGTCCTTCCTGATTTATTCAAAAGTTAGCTTATCGCTATATAGGTTGCGATAGGAAAAAAAAATATATGTACATGGAAAATTTTGTTAGAAATTTACTATCGCAAGATTAGGAAGTTAGAAACATTGGATAGTGCATTTGGCAGGGGCTCTGAGACAAAAATTGAGATAGTCAGCCAACTTGACGATACCGACAAGTAATGATCATTCAAAAATAATAACAATTCTCTTGAAAAAAAGGGAATAAAAAAAACTCAATTTATAATGGGAAAACACATTTTTATTAACTAAACATCTAGTTTTATCGTTATACTATTTGATACTGAAGCATTCCTCGGTACTCGGTACTTAAAGTGACGTAACACTCAACCAAAATTATTCTTAGATAAGAACACTGACGTATCCATGCAGTATAATATTAAATTAGTAATCTGAGCTCTGAGCTGTATTTATAAGCCATGCTTTTATGTGTTAAGGTTAAATTCAAACCGTAAAATTAATATGGTTATACGAAACTGAGATATTTGTTAACGCGCAACATTACGACAATGTACTGGCGTCTGCTCTTGTTCTTCGTGGCGGTTCAAGTGTGTTCTTGTGCGGCTCTCAATATATTAACGATATTCCCACATGCTGGGAAGAGCCATTTCGCGGTATTTGAACGGTTCGTAAAAGCCCTGTCGAATAAGGGACATAACCTTACCGTTGTCAGTTTCTGTCCGCAAAAGACGCCCATTCGAAATTACAGAGATGTAAGTCTCTTAAACTCCAGCAGTCCTTGGGTGGAGGTGGTGCAGCTTCAGGATTTGACAGGTTCGAGATTTGAGAAGTACGGTGGCGCCTTTTTATTAAAGGGGTTTGCCGAAGAGAATTGCCCAAAGGGTTTGGCGAGTGCGGAGTTTCAAAGGTTTTTGAAGGAGGACAACAAGTTCGATTTGATATTGGCAGAAATTTTCAATTCGAACTGCTTCATGGGGCTAGTTAAAAAATACGAAGCTCCTGTAATAGGTAATGTAGAGATTATGTTAATTTATTAGAGATAGCAGTTGCAGTGGTAATTTAGTTAGGGTTAATTATTCTGCTATTCTGAATATTTTCCTATTTCAATTTTTTTTCTACGACCTATAACATGCATCAAATTTATTATCATCCAATTAAGAGAAGGTACTTGTGTAATTATGTCCTTGAATATATAGTTCATTTTACGGAACCTGACTATTGATTGGTTGTGATTGGCTTATCTCTGTCTCGGTTTAGTTTTCTGAAGTGTAGTCAATATTTCCTATCTCCTTTGTAATTTACATTTTTTAGTAAGAACTAGAGTTGTTTCTATAAGCATGGAAACTACATTTAATTAAGATTACCTTAATTATTTAAATGTAAGTCTTAAACATTTAACTACATACAAACGAAGGTTACGACGAACATAGACATGAACCACATGAGTAGTATCTTCCCTGAAATTCATTCCCTATTTTCAAAATTATATCTTGATATTCCACATACTTGTAAGACCAGTAATTAGATTTCTCAAAACATTTAAAACGTATGATAAAATGTACTTTGGGCCGATCAGAGTCAGTAGCTACTTTTGAAGAGCTTTTGAACATATCACTGACATACATGAAATTTTCATATTTTAAATAATTAATTTCCTTAAGAGCTACACTGTTTATATAATTCCTTAATAATTAACCATATGAATTTTAGACCTTTTGATAACCTGATAATGTTTTACTTATTAGGCAAATAATTAACTTTCAAAAACAATTTTCGTAAATATTTTCCACCCTTTCCGTGTAACTTCATATTTGATGTGATTTTATTATAAAATAAATGACAAAGACTCCCCCCCCCCCTTCCACACACACACACACACACACACACACACACACACACACACACACACACACACACACACACACACACACACACACTACACGAAAAACTGTTTTTATTAATATATAATTAGTCTCATTTCATATCCTTTGAGATAAATTTAAAAAACTTTTTGCAGTGATAAATGTCAGACTTATTATTTTTATAATTATTTATAATTATTTTGAAATCTGAACAATTCTAAACTATTTTGCTGTTATTCTAAACTGACTATACGTATAAATATGTTTGGTGAACGACTGACTTTTATTTACTTTCCTAAATACGTAACAGATATTTTATATTCATACGTTTTGTTTCGTTGTACAATACCTCAAAATATCCATTAAGTGTATTTCGATTGTATGACTCAATACAATTAAGTGAGTTTCATTGTTTCAAACATCTGTTATATTTTATTTTACAAAGAAACTATTCCACTTAGTTTATTTCCTATTCGTATCCATCTGATATGAGAACACCATATCACAATTTCATCCTCAGTGGGAATCATCAGTGTAGGGTATGCGATACCTCATTAAACATCCTCCACAGGGACAGAGTGGGAGAGGGAAGGAGTACGTCATCTTAGATCTATAGCATTCTGTCCAGTGTTTTCCAGTTCTTTCTCTTACATTCCAATTATTAATTCCATTTAACACATTCATTTATTTTTGAATATTATTCTTTTCGTAGTTAGTTTACTTGTAGATATATTACAACATTACCGAGTCGTCGTCAGTTTAAGATTGCTTTAACTGAATTCTTCGTAGGACTCTCATCGTGCACATCGCCTCCCTGGATCGCTGATTGGTTTGGAAATCCAGACAATCCAAGTTATATCCCTGACATCTTCATGGACTTCTCTGATCAAATGACATTTTTAGAACGCGTCGAAAACACTGTGATGTTAATTTTCCATAAAATGGTGTTTGATTTTTTGATAGATCCAGAAGCTAATAAACTATCAAAGCTGCACGTGGGAGAAGACTTGTACCGAGGCGCCTATATCATGTACAATACTAGTTTACTTCTGTCAAACACGCATTTCTCCTTGAATAGACCGAAGCCTGTAGTGCCAGCGATAATCGAAGTAGGGGGGATACATATTGGAGAAACACAAAAACTACCATCGGTATGTACATTCCAATTCAATCTTAATGCAATATTCGCTACTGTAAGCTTATATTTACTATGAGTAAAAGGTGTTTTCATCTCCCATCATAGAAGTCATATTTTTTCTCTTTCTTGAAATTAAATTTACAAAACCTTTTCCTCTTGGTTTAGGATTCATTTGTTTACATATCATTTTACTTAGGCGTATTCAAACATGACTAATTTTGAAAAACTTCCTGGAAATTTCAGCTTTTAAAGAAAATAAAACAGTGAACAGATTAATTTAATAGCTTTGTTCGTTGAGCTCATACGTGATCGGTTCCTGACACATACACATTCGCAATTCAAATCTTAAGGCTAGTACACACCTAGCGAGAAAGTCGCGGGACATTGTCTGGGGACAGTTGCGAGACACTGTCCCTAGACTGTTGCAGTACAGTAGGATGTGTAAATCTTCAAGAGTTTGTAGAGTAGTTTTCACCGCAAACAACATAATGCAACAGCAACACGTGGTGGCTATCTGCAGACTGAAATCGGCGGGTCCCAGGACTTTGTTTCGCGACAGATCCAGACTACATCATGTTGCGCAACATTTGTATCATGTATCCCATTTCGAATGAGAGACCTGCGACATGCAACTTTTGTATCGCGACAGTTCCAAACACCGAAAAAATGTCGCGGGACATCCCTGGGACTTGTCGCGATACGCGTGTTCCACAACTTTGTCGCTAAGTGTGTACTAGCCTTTAGCGTTCGCGGTTCGACACGTTAGGAACTTTGGACAATGCATCATCCGTTCGCGGAACCCTCCGGACAAGTTCAGAACTAGTCGCAGACAAGTCAGACTAATCCGTGGACTGCAGCAGGGACTCCTTGTCAGGCGTTTGCGTATTACACTCACGGTTTTGAAGGGTTTTTGTCTATGAGCAGTGAGCTATTCCATGGTTCATCTGTGCATAACAAGTCAAGGATAGAGAATAATTGAATCCGCTTCGTATTCTGTCAGCACGAGTCAGAGAAACGTTTCGTCGATATCAAGCTAAATCCGGCACAGTTCCTGATCACGCACGCGCATTGTATTGTGCATGAACTTGTCCTGGGTCTGTTCAGGACATGTCACAAATCAGCTCCGCGAACAAACCTAATATTATGTACAATAGATGCGTGAAAGTAACTGATTTTTATTCTAATAATGACAGTTAGAGCACCACTACCAACCACATTATTTTGTCAGTGATTTAATATATATTAATTTCATCCCATTTTTCCTGTTTCTGTATCAGAAACTCTGTTATTATAAGCATTTTTAACTATTCGCGAATTTTTGCTCAGTCATTATTGATCACGTGTTTGGTAATTACCATTTCTCATCATTCTTTACGCGCATTAACGATCTAGAATAAAGTCAATGGATTGCTTTTATAATCCACTGTCTGTGAAATTATTCAATTCAATTGGAATGTGAAGGTCAAAGTAATCTACTGTCAATTTATCATACCATTATAATAGTGTTTCGTCTATCACCGCTTTTTATTTTGCACTTAAGATAATGCAAACAAAAAAATTCAAGGTTAAAAAGAAAGGCTGAAGATGAATTTATTATATAGTTTCATTATATTAGTTAATTTAGTAATTAATTACTATTCTGCAGTATTTTACTGTATTCTAATATTTTTAAGAAACATTCACTATGATGAAGCAAGTTCTTATCAGATCAACCTAAAAAGTATATGAAATAATTTTTAATTTAATATATTAATTAAAATAATATTCATATTCTTTACTTATTTTCTAAGATACAAACAAATGCCCGTGACTAATTAATATCTCGCGTGGCCTAAGTTTTTCTCATGTATAACATTCCTTCGAATTTTAGAGGTTATTTAATTTATGTAGTTTGTTCATATTTATTTGACCATGACCAGTTTGATAAATATTACTAATTATGTATTAGCATTAGACTTATTAAATACTTGCGCAGATGTTGCACAATACTCAAATATTGACACAAAATTGCCACAGAGAAGATCCAAGGTATTCCATATATATGATATCCCCATCTTCTTCAGTAGTTCTCTTAATTCGTGAATAAGTTTGATTTTATATAGATACTATTGAATCATTTTTATAGCTCTATAGGGCTATAGGTATCTATTAAAATTTGTAATCTTACTCGATTTTACAGAACCAATGATCTAGTTGTTCAATGAGACTTTTCATATAGGTAGATCATCAACATTACAGCAATAAATCTTGGAAATCACAATTTTAAATCAATTTATTAGTAAGTATCAGTTTATATACAATACCAGTATATGTCCAGCAATTACCAGCACATAAGTCTCATATTTTTAACTGAATATATACAAATATACATAATAATCACTATTCTAAGAACCACTATTACCCGAAGAATTTAACAAAATGTTAAATAAACAAAGGATTCTTTTTAGAAGGAAATTGTTTACCTGGACTTTCTTAAGGTTGAAACTTTTTAATTACTTTAAATTATAACAAATGATACGTTACAAAACCCATAGACAAATTGGCAATGTTGTTGCAATTACATGTATGTGATGGCGATGCTTATGGTGCTGTTACAACAATTATAACAGGAAACGGCATTATTTCGAATGTTTCAAAGTAATTCGAAAGTTATTCTGGGACCGGATTTGTTTCGTTCCATAGCATTTCGATAAATTCAGTTAAAGTGAACAGAACAATGAACATCTGTACAGAGATTTTTTTATGGTTGAACAAAAAGTTAGACATAATAGAACTACTTTAAATTATATTAACGGGTATATTGAGAGGATGCAGTTTATTAAAGAAAAAAAATTGTGTTGTACCTTTTATTTTTAAACTCATACTATTTCAAGCTAATTCCAATATTTAACACTTCCATGGGTACTTTTTACATCTTATGAATAAAAGTAAGATTTTTCTACTCTTATATTTCATTAACGTTATAATTAATTAGTAGTAAGTAGATCTAAGAGAAACATGTTTTCAATACAAAATTTGCGTACGTAGTTGCTAATATATTTTCTGAAGGCTGATGGTTGATATTTTTATTCCAGAATCTAGAAAAATGGATAAACGGATCATCTGAGGGAGTTATATATTTCAGTTTCGGGTCCATGATCAAAGGTAACACCTTTCCGAAGGACAAAAGGGAAGCCTTCGTGAACGCGTTTAAACGTTTGCCTCACAGAGTTCTTTGGAAATGGGAAGGCGATGCTATGGAAGGAAAACCGGATAACGTATTGACTCAGAAATGGATGCCACAACTGGATATATTATGTAAGTTTTGATAACGATTCATTTTTACTTTGTATCTTCTGAAATTTGGAATATATTCTGGATTATTTAAGTTATATTCTTTGGTATCTTGTTCATTCTTATTTACATCCACTTTTAAGTTGTAAATATAACTATATTTTATTAAATGACACTTAATTTTAAAATGGAGCCAAATGTAGACTCATCAGATTGGTATAGAAAGAATGAGTACTATAAAATCTTGGTAGAATCGAATGTGTAATTTTTTTATTTTTTCTCCTTAAAAAACTTGTACTTATTTCATGAAAAAGATCGTAGTGTCTGGAAAAGAAGTTAGGACAGTCTTATGACTAAAGTAACTTAGCAGAAACTAGGGGGGTTATTTTTGATGAATATTGAGGTTTCAGAGAGCATAATAGGTGTGTTGCGTTTTTTTTTTTTAATTTATTCTCCCTAAAAATATTGTCCTTTCATGAAAAAATCTTAGGGTGTGTAAAGAATTAGACCGTTTTTAGTTTTACAGTCATATAGAAAACATAAGGGTTGTCTGTGACTGTTGATTTTTTAATTTTTTCTGCCTAAAATTTCTATATTAAACAAGTTTTTTATATTAGAAACAATCGTTTGAAAAATGAATTCTTCCTATAAATCTTGTCAATCTTTAACGAAAAAGTAGCGTAGCGTCTGCAAATAAAAATATTAAATTAACAGGCTTATCTTTACTAAGGTTACTTAGTAAAGACTCTGATAGTTATTTATAATGAGTACCGAGGTTTCAAAAGGTCTACTGTGGTTGTGGTGTTTTATGTTTTTATTTTCTCTCTAAGAATATTGTACTTTTTATATGAAATAATTCGTAGTTTCTATAAAAAAAAATATTAGGGCCGTAGTGATTTTTTAAATTTTATTCTCTCTAAAAATTTTGTCTTTCTTCTATTAAAAAAATGTAACGTCCATAAAAATAATATTAGGGCGATCTTATGTTTAGAGTGACTTAGTAAAGAGTATATAGGCTGATGGTAGTGAATATCGAAATTACAGAGAGTCTACTGGGGATGTTGTAGTTTTTTATTCATTCTCCATAAAGGTCTTGTAGTTCTTTTATAAAAAAAATCGTATTGTTTGTAAAAATATATTAGACTTTTCTTATCTTTAGTATAACTTAATAGAGGTTATAGGGGTTATTTGTAGTGAATATTCAGGTTTCAGGGAGCCTATTAGGGATGTGGAGATTTTTTTTATTTCTCCTTCAAAATCTTGTAATTGTCTCCTTACTTTAACAATAGAATTTTCACAGATTGAAATTTATGATTGAATAATGCTTACGCGTAATATATAATTACAGTAAAAACTATTACTTTTCCGCACTCCACTATAAACGGAAAAGTAATGTAATCGTGTAAAGAAAAAGTGAAAAAACAAAATTTTTTTTTGGGTTTATTTTTCGTTTCTCGGCCAAGTAAAAATTGTTTTTAAATGTTTTTGCTATGTGTGTCGTCGTTGTCATCGTTGTCGTCGGCATTTATTCTTGTTAGCACGATAACTCAACTAAATTGTGTCGGATCGATTGGGTTTTGACTAATTCTGATTGGGGACGTCTCCCAGACGACATTTATTGATTTTGAGGTGGATAGTACACACCACCCCCTTCCTTGGGTCTATTTGAGAAATTTTTTTGTTAGCACGATAACTGAACTAAATCGTGTCGGATCGATCGAGTTTTGACTAATTCTGATCGAGGACGTCTCCCAGACGACACCTATTAATTTTGAGGGGGATAGGATACACCCCACCCTGTCCATGGATCATGAAAAAGCACGATGGTGGACTATTTGAGAAATTTGTTTTGATAATACGGTAACTCAACTAAATCGTGTCGGATCGATCGGGTTTTGACTGATTCTGATCGGGAACGTCGCCTAGACGACACCTATTGATTTTGTGGTGGATAGCACACACTCTACCATGTTCATGGGTCATGAGAAAGCACAATGGTGGACTATTTGAGCAATTTGTTTGTTAGCACGATCACTCAATTAAATCGTGTCGGATCAATCAGGTTTCGACTGATTCTGATTAGAAACGTTTACCAGATGACATCTATTGATTTTGAGGTGGATAGGGCCTCACTCTGTTCATGGGTTATGAGGAAGCACGAGGGTGAACTATTTGAAAAAAGTGAAACTGTTGCATAAAACACATATTCTGCATTTATGTGTTGGTTTATTATTTTTTTTCGGCTACCCAATTTCAAGATAGAGTTGTTCTACGTTCGGAAAAGTCCGTTTTAAGGTTTTAAAACTGTTTATTTTTAAATGTCTTTGTTACTCGTATAATAGAACTACTGAATTTTAAATAGTTAGAAATGCTTGATCGGCATTTTTTGTGTATTTGAGTTACTGGATCATATTTTTATTATTTTTATTATATACAATTGCAATAAGTTTCTTATGTATTAGCATGTTGTGGAATTAGGTAGAACTACTTGAACACTAGTAGATAATAAATAAAATATTGAACAAATCTGAAGTAACATTTTGCAACGTTTTGTTGGTTACTCTGTAAACACAACATACATTTTGGTTTAATATAATAGATTTTTTTATAATTCATAAATAGGCAGAATTTAGTGTAGAAAATTGCTTTGTAGATAAAGTATCATTGAATAATTCATGCAAAATTATCTTGACTTCAGAAATATGTGAAATATATCATAAATAACAGACGTCAGTGAAAAAATAGTATGAATCTAATTTAAATATATTTACATAGTCCAATTTTATGTAAAATTAAGAAAACTCATGGCAATTTTCTATTTAGGAAAATTACTGAATTTGAGAGCTACGAATATCATTAGATTAACTCCGAGTACCTTTTTGCTGAATTTAAAAATTTCGAAATTCCGGAATTTTTTTTTATTTTTTAATTTTGAAACTGCAAAATTAAATTTCGAAATTTTCGAAATTTAGAACTTTTGAAAATTGTAGAAATTTTGAAAATACTAAAAATTTTTGGAATTTTAAAAAATTTAGAAACTTTAAATTTTCAAAATTTCGAGATTTCAAAAGGCATATGTCGTGCCTTTTGAAAAAAGACCTTTTTATACATGACAGAAAATGTGGGGAGCCCAATTTTTGTTGTTTCGTTAATTACCCGATGATTAAAATAGTGCTCTTACTTTTAAAATAGTACTTAATTAATAAAGGGGTGTTAAAGACCGTCTTTGATATTTGAATGTCAATTTGCGGTAGACACAAGATAGTAGAATGTCCTACAAGATAGTAGGAGCTCACTTTAATAGATTTATGCTTACAAAAAGAAAGTGTTGCACTGTACAAATAATAAAATACCAATGTTTCTCACAGATTTTGTATTAAATTCCTCTTATATTACATGTTCACGCATATTCTATTAGTAACAAGTGAAACACAAAACTGGAACATAAAAACTAAAGGCGATGGAGAAATTCTCAAAACATAATTGATTTCAGCATGCAAAATATATAAGAAACAAGTATTTTCGTACTTGAGACAAAAATCTTGTTAACCAGTGTTGTTCGTTGCTTAAATTCATTTTATTTTTTAATATTACACTATCTAAATGTTTTTCAAAAATTAGTTGGCGTATTATAGTAACATACAAAATGGCTAAAATTAATTTCATTTTCGAAATGGAAAATAACTAAATCTTCTTCAACGTTTTGCAAATTCATTATTTGGTAAAAAGTATTATTTAAATTTTTTCAATAAAAAAGTTACTAAAATCGTAATAATTTTTTAATGTCATTATTATGAAATACATATTTCATTGCGCTGTTTCACCAATATTTATAAATAATTTTTTTCAATCGTTGCAGCTGAGATACGATAAGTTTTAATAACATTTTATATAGAAAAATTACTTTAAGTATACCACATTGTGTTCTTGTGTACTTACACTTATCTGGAACAAGAGTAATTAATTCAAATCATGACAACCACCACTTGCAGCCATTTTTCTACAGACAACCATGAATTATCGTGTACAGGGAAAAGTAAACTTAAATTCAGAATAATATTTTATTGAAAAACACGATGAGTGTAAATAATTAATAATAATATACCTGTCTACATCTGGCAACCTAGAGGTTGCAGCTGACTGAGAGCTGGCAACCGTCTTTTTTTCTTTTTAAAATCTTCACATCGCTTTCTTTCAAATACGTTTAATTCACTTGAAAAAGATATAGTTGGACTTACTTAAAATAAATTAATTTACAATATAATTAATTAAAGGTACTATTCATTTCATCACTATTTGCCAAATAAAAAACTCTTGTCTTGCCGATAATTTTCAATTCTTTGTTGAACAATATGAGATCTTTGGAATTTTGTAAACTTTAGAATTGAAAAACAGAACAATTTGCAAAAGACTAGAAAGGTCAACAGATTATTAGAGATAGAATACTGCATAATTAATATTAATCAAATGATTAGACTACATACACAATATATAATTATGAAGTAAAGAAGACCAACAGGAAAGCCGAAAATAGTTTTTGACAAAATAAGTGCAAAATGATTGATTCATAATCTAATTGGAAATTCAAAATCTTGAGAAGTCTGGAAAATAGTATATTCTTTAAATACCCATATCAGAAAAAATGTTATGATTGACCCAATTGGTATAGACTCATCGAAAACTTTCCAAAGTCCATCGAAAAGTCAGCCAAGAAGAAGATTCAGGAGTATATTGAGTCAATAAGAGGAAACAGAAACAGGAATAAATGAAATCACAGTGGGGGATATTAAGGAAACTCTCAACAAAATGATAAATAAAAATGATCCTGGTCTTATCAAAGAAGTGTATCAGTATTACTTACAATATATACATATGCCCATAGTTGCGATAGAAATACTAATAACTATGTTAAATATATGTTTAACAGATGGTTATATCCCCAAAGAATGTCGAGTAGAATACATCAGCTTTATAATTAAGGAACGCCACAAGAAAGAAAATTGAAAAACTATAGATATGTTAGTGTGACAAGTTCTGTTGGTGGACTGTAGGGGCTGTAAAAAGTATTAAATGTGAGGATACGGAAACAGACGAATGAATTGGAAGAGCAATGTCGAAAAGAATTATGTACTGATAATATATTTTGCCTGAAATAGGTAATTGAAAATATCATAGGGGAGGAAATTATATCTTGTCTTGCCGATAAATGGAAGAGTCTACCTGAGCCTAGCCATAAAACAAGCTGAGGTTTTGAGATTTTTGATGTGGCAAATAGCGATGAAATAAACCATACTATTCACTTCATCGCTATTTACCAAATAAAAAAACTCTCTTATCTTGACGATAAACGGAACAGTCTACCTGAGCCTAGCCATAAAAACAAGCTACTATATGTTTGGAGATTTTTTATTTGGCAAATAGTGATGAAATGAACTATAATCACTGTTAATTTTTGATAGGCTACCCGGCAGCAATGTATTACATTGTCAATAATCATTCATTCGAATTAAGTTTCATTAGAAGAACAGATACCTACAGGAATCAGCCGCCGAATCTAAATACAGAATACATACTATAAATCAGTATACTTCAAAGATAATAATCTACTACATGAAGATTTAAGTATGTGTACTGTGCTTACAATCATAATTATGTAAAGTGTTACCAACTATACAGATACTAATCTTAATACCGATAACTAGAGCTGTATAATCGGTGCCGCGTACATGCGGCTTGCGTATGGGAAGGTGAAGCGGGAGCCTCGAGCACGTGACGCGGAATTCAATTCACGCTGATTTAATCTGATTTTCCACTTTTTCGCGTGCATATGGTACATAGCCTGTGCACTGTGGTCCTAGTGGGTAATGGGTACCTACTTAGGATTGTAGTTCTTCCAAAAGTCCTTAAATGCTGGTGTGTCAAGTAATGTAAGTGGTAAGTGACAGGTAATTAACATGAGAAGTAGATCAAAAATGAACGTTTTCCGTGGCAGGCCTTTTTTTATATTAATATATTCCGTCCTATTTATATGTCTTTTGCAGTCTCTCTTGTCCCAACACAATAAATCTTTTTCACAATTTTTACACACTATTTTCGCCCCATCATACATCAAATATGGAAAGTCCCGAATTAACTTATTCACATTGTCGGCAAGTGGTAGCTTTTTCGCCTTTGGTACTGTGGATATTTATAACAAATTATGTATGTAATTACGATCGCAAAGTGATTTAGTTCTTTCGCGAAGCAGACGCACACGGTCTCAATGTTAAGCAGTAACTGGGTACCTAGCACAAATCGAGTGTTTTGTGATACCTAGTTTGTTTACAGCGTGAATTGAACTTCGCGTCACGTGCTCGAGGCCCCCGCTACACCTTCCCATACGCAAGCCACATGTACGCGGCACCGATTACACAGCTCTACCAACAACTTTACAACATGTTCATATTATCAGAAGTGGTCAAGTATTACTCGGGTAGATTTTCTACACTACACCTACCAATTTATTCTCCGCTTCAGTTACATCCTGTATAAACTTCTCAGTCTATCGCAGGCTCTCCAATGTTTGCCTAAACTGCAATTTTAATTTCAATTTTTGCTCCGCAGGCCATCCCAACGTGAAGGCGTTTATCTCACACGGCGGCCTTTTGGGAACCACAGAAGCGGTCCATTGCGGCGTGCCCGTCATTGTGATGCCGCAATTTGGCGACCAGCACACAAACGCCAGGGCCCTGGAGGCCAGCGGCGGCGGTGTCATCCTTCAATTAAGTGAGGCCACCGAAGATAAGGTCTATAAAGCACTGAAAAAAGTCTTAAGCCCTGGGTGAGTAATGCAGTGACGATACGTCTTGTTTTTGTTGTGCCTTTCCCTACTTAATTTCACGGAAAATATCTGCTAGATAAATTCCAGCGGATCGACTACACGACTGCCTTATATCAGACGATAGACTGCTAGTCGTGTAATATGTTATTCTTAAACAAACATAAGTTCTAAGTTTTATTGCTATAATTAATACATATTCATAATATTTCAAGCATATTTTCGGAATGAATTTCATAAATGAAATGTAAATATTTGTAATATATATTCACAATTTAATTAAGCAATCACTAACAAATTTTCTCCCTGTACTTCTTCTGGTATCAATAAATAATCCATAAGTAATGATAAATTTAAATCCTACGTAATGCACAATTTTAAATTATCTGAGAGCATTTTATATCTCACTATAAACCTTTTGCGATGATAATTATCTTTATCCACGACCACTATATTAGGAAGGATTAATACGTCTGTTTTCCGTGGATTAGAGGTCTTCTATACACTAATGGATTAAAATTCATAATACCACGCTGCGATTTTATAGCATTTTATTTCAAATATCAAAATACATCTGTCAAATCTGACGTTTTTCAGTACCAGAATTTTTCACCTCCTAATTGACCGGTTTTGCCCGTGGTCGTGGATAAACACATTATGAATTACATTATGTTGAATTACATTCGGGAATTAAGAGCCTTCAATCCTCTCGAAAATATGGGCGCTCTCGGCTGTGCCTCGAGTGCCCATTTTTTCTCGTGAATTAAAAGCTTGTTAATTCCCTTATATAATTAATAACTATTTTTTAAATTTTAAGTTGATTAAGAGCGAATATGACAGTTAGTTTAAATGTATTTTCAATTCTTTGTTGAACAATATGAGATCTTTGGAATTTTGTGAAGTTTAGAATTGAAAAATAGAACAATTTGCAAAAGACTAGAAATGTCAACAGATTATTAGAGATAGAATACTGCATAACTAATATTAATCAAATGATCAGACTACATACACAATATATAATTACAAAGTAAAGAAGACCAACAGGAATGCCGAAAAGAATTTCTGGGAAAATAAGTGCAAAATCATTCATTGATGATGTAATTGGAAATTCAAAATCTTGAGAAGTCTGGAGAATAGTATATTCTTTAAATACCAATACCAGAAAAAAAATGTTATGATTGACCCAATTGGTATAGACTCATCGAAAACTTTTACCAGAGCTCGTTATCTGAAAACGCAATCCACTATCGAGATATGAAGTTAGCCAAGAAGAAGATTCAGAAGTATATTGAGTCAATAAGAGGAAACAGAAACAGGAATAAATGAAATCACAGTGGGGGATATTAAGGAAACTCTCAACAAAATGATAAATAAAAATGGTCCCGGTTTTATCAAAGAAGTGTATCAGTATTACTTGCAATATATACATATGCCCATAATTGCGATAGGAATACTAATAACTATGTTAAATATATGTTTAAATGATGGTTATATCCCCCAAAGAATGTCGAGTAGAATACATCAGCTTTATAATTAAGGAACGCCACAAGGAAAATTGAAAAACTATAGATATGTTAGTGTGATATTATTTAATGCTGTTAAAATATAAATAAAATAAAAATGGAGTCAAGGTTGAACAGTGAATATCCGAAGAGTCACCCATAAATAAAGGTCCCAGACAAGGATGTTAAGTTAGTCCTGGTCTATTCAATATATATTTGAAACAAGAGTTTCAACAACATAATTAGAATATAAATAATAACTAGAGTTTATATCGAAAATGGAAACACTATCAATATGTTATTCAGTGACAACAGTGACGACTAAGTAATTTTAGTTGACGACAAAGGCAATATAAAATGCACACCACCAAGAAAATTTATTGAATTAGAAGAATATAATTGCACGTAGTTTTATTAAATATAGATCAACACCTACAAGTTTAATCGTCCTAACAAAACATCTTTCTTTTAGTATCAGTATATTTGGACACCTATTTGGACACAAGAAATCCTTATTATCATTAATAAGAAAAATTCAATATAATTTGTTTACAGAATTAATAACTATGCTTATTCGAGGAGGATTTCATCATCATCATTAGGTCATCAGTCCTAAGACTGGTTGGACGCTAACCTCCAGCTTCTCCTATCTTGTGCTAGCCTACGCATTTCGCTAATTGTGCTACAACCTACATCCCTTACTATTTGCGAGCAGTAGTCTAATCTAGGCATACCTCTGCCTTTCTTCACTCCTATTTCTGCCTCCAAAATATCGCGGACTATTCCCCATGTCTCAGCAAGTGGCCTACCATTCTATCTCTTCTCTTCTTTAAGTTTTTCCACATACTCCTTTTCTCGCCGACTTTCTCCAATACTTCTTCGTTTCTAACCCTATCAGTCCATGGTATTTTCATCATTCTTCGGTAACACCACATCTCAAAAGCTTCTAATTTCTTCCTACTTGCTTCCCCTACCGTCCAGGTTTCGCAGCCGTAAAGTGTCGTGCTCCATACATATGTTTTCAAAAATCTCTTCCTTGTTTCTAAGTTTATTACCCCCGAGCATAAAAGTGCTTTCTTTTTGTTAAAAGCTACTCGACCCTGCGCTATTCTTTGTTTTATGTCTTTATCGCTTCTTCCATCTCAATTTATTTTACTTCCTAAATAAGTGAAGTCTTTAACTTCCTCCAATCTTTCATTATTAATTTGTACTTTCGTTTTTGCTCTGCTCTCGCACCCTCTGCACACTAACACTTTAGTTTTGTTTTTATTCACCCTCATTCCGTATTCCTCTGTCAACACTGCCTCCATTTCGTTCAATGCTGATTCTAGTTCCTCCTTACTAGATGCTAATACTGCTATATCATCCGCGAATCTCAGCATTTTTAGTTTCTGTCCCTGTACTTTAATCCCGAAATCTACTCTATCTTTTACCACATTAATCGCCTCTTCGATGTACAGATTAAAAATTAGTGGTGATAGCGTACATCCTTGTCTTACTCCTTTCCTAATACCTACTTCCCTTTCTTCCCCTTCTACTTCTATAACAGCAGTTTGCTCTATGTATAGATTGTGTACTACTCTCCTATCTCTATACTTCATTCCCGCGCTCTTTAGTATCTCGAACATTTTTTTTTAGGGGAGATTTAATAGTAAGGAGGATTTAATAGTAATAAATTCTAAATACGTTACTTTGGCTACCATCTTCAGTGACTTTCTTTGTCTTCCTCTATCGGCTTCTTTCGCAGAAATCCAAAAACTGCCTGTTAATTCTGTTCTTAAAACGCTTATATGATGATGATTTTAAACTACATTATCTAACAAATACTAAAAATCATTTCATGAAAGTCATTTCTCTACAATTATCACTGTATTCAAGTACTATCTCAGAAAAATGTGCATGTATAGTTTATTTCATCGCTAGTTGCCAAATAAAAAATCATACCGTGGCTTGTTTTTATGGCTAGGCTCAGGTAGACTGTTCTGTTTATCGACAAGATAAGAGAGTTTTTTATTTGGCAAATAGCGATGAAATGAATAGTACGTAGATTACAATCAACAGCATAGTTTTTCACTGTTTTACGCTCAGAACAAATGTGGTGTTGAAGTTACTAGCTTACAATATGCGAAATTTTTAATAATATTTATGAAAATATCGACATAAACCTCTTCACGCTTGTTGAAATAATAATAATACCTAAAAATAATCCCATTACATAAATCGCCAGCTAATTTATATCTGTATGTATCATATTCGTACTTAATAAGTCATCTCATTCAAAAATAAGTGTAGAAAAAAATATATTCTCCCCATTGATTAAGGATGGTCTCTGTCTTAATTTACACACCCCAAAAGCATCCCTTAGATGGGTAGATGAAGTTTACCAATTTCTAAATATGTACACGTTGCTAATGGCATAGGTTGTTGTCACTAGAGCAACTTTCCAATCGTTGTCAATTCCTAATAACACGCAGTATACTATAATGCAGAAGACTCGCACTACTACCCACATCAACGTGGATAATCAACTGAGATATACTTAAAATGCAGGTCACTTTTATACACGTGCATGTCTAAATGAGATGACTTATTAATAATATCTAGCCACAATGTAATTAACAGACGTTGTGCTTTATTTTTTCGATAACAAAAACGACTTTAAACCAATCCTAGTGACTGTCTAAATGATAATCTTTTAGTTTCAGACAGAAAGCCAAAGAACTCTCCGAAAGATTCAGGGACCGCCCATTACCGCCCCTGGAAACGGCGATTTATTGGGTGGAATATGTAGCAAGGCATCGTGGAGCGCCTCATATGAGAACGGCAGCTGTGAATATGCCCTTTTACAAATACTATCTCATCGACGTCATATCCTTCTTATTGCTAGTGTTTAGCGTGTTTATTTATTCTACGTATTTAGTTGTTAGTTTTATTCTCAGACGGGTATTCATCAAAAACAGCGAGAAAGCTAAAGTGAAAACATCTTAATGCATGTATTACATACAAAGTAAAGAAAATGTACATGATTGTCTAAATTGTTGTTAATAAAACTTCATATAAAAATCTTGGAGAACATCCATTGCTTGTAGATGTTGATAATGCCTCCCCTCATCTAACAATGATGTTACTGGGGTAGATCGAAAGCTTTGATGTGAAGATAACACTGACTTACTTTTTTCCATAAAACACCAAAGCACTATACACTACACTCGACGCGCGTTTCACCAACAAAGTTGGCATTATCTGAAGATGATTAATAACTGAACTGAAAGTTCCATTCAACATCTTCATGATCCTTCTAGTTTTTAATCACCTCCAGATGATGCCAACTTTGTTGGCGAAACGCGAGTCGAGTGTAGTGTATAGTGTTTTGGTGTTTTGTGGAAAACTAAGCCAGTGTTAACAATGATGTTAACGAAAAAGATGCGGCATGTCAATGTCACATCAATACAATGTTAATCATAGTCTTTGTATTGATGTCATATTAAAAGTCATCGAATTTTTACTAAATGTGTTAAGGTTGAAAGTGAGAGAGACTATAGACTGTCCAGCAATGTCACCAGATCTAACTCCATTAAATTAGATGTTATAAATAGACTTTTAAAATGCGTGTATCTTAATTGGTCGGGAAATTTAGAAAACTTTGCACTACAAGAATAAGTCTAAAGATTTCGAAAATAAAATCAGGTGAGGGATTATTATATGAATTTAATTTGTATTTATTGATGTAGAACAATGTGAGTAGATAGATAAATGATATGCATGCCTAGATTTTTATTATATAGGAAAGTAATTTATTAACAAGTACGAAGATAACGATTTTAAATCTTTTCTCAATGTCTGTATTTTTGACACCATGTTAAATAGAAAAATTGTAGGATTTCATCTATAAAATATGTTTTTAAATACAACTAGAAAACTATGGTCTATAGTAAAATGTCACTTAATATCAAAATGAAAATAATATTTTTTTAAGTAACACTAATTATTGCCTTGTTATTATTGTTCTTGTTTATTTGTTCTAATTTTGGTTTTAATCATTTTAGTACTTTCCTCAACATTATTATTAACTTTGTCCTTTTACCTTGATAATTTTGAAATCTACCAAACCTTGGAACCTATTTGGGAAAATACAATACCCACCTTAGCCTTTTATCCGATTTATTTTATCAGAACTGTTTGTGGTCCATTTTAGATTCTCACGAAGTGTATATGCCCTATTAAAAATCTTTGGCGCGATACTTTTTTGGCTTATATTATTTTAAGTGTTTTATTTCTTAAAAAGTTTTCAAGTTCTCTACTTCTATCTAACCTATTTTGATAAAATGGTAATACAAAATGTCAAACAATATTGATCCTGAGAAGGGGCTGGAGCCTTCTTTTCCCCAACCAAGTTGACATTATCGGAAGATAGAATCATCAGAGCTTTCATTAATACCAATAAAATACCTATATGCATATTTAAATCATATTTATATACGATTTATCAAAACATATTACTAGTACCCCTATTAACTCTACATATTCGAAATTGAGAAAATTATATAAAATATAATTGAAAAACGTACAGAATATCAGGAATAGTACATACAATGTTTAACATCGTATACAATTGAATTGTTAGGATACTTAATTAAACTATGTTTAATTCGATAAAAATATAGTGTTTTATAAAAAGTATACACCTATTTTAACTATTGCAAATAATATTTAGTTGAATTACCAACATTAAATAGTTTTCTCACAATCAGTGTAGAATGAATTAGACAGGTGAATGGTATGCATAATAGCTACAATGTCTATGTATAATAAAAGTGTTGTGAAACATTGATACTTATGTAACAACCAAGAAAATTTATACTATAAGGAAATATTAATTTCACATTTATTATCTGATATATTTATCAAGTTAATATGTGTATAGTAATCTACATCAACTTTTATCTTAACCTATATAACGTTTGACCCACATTATCATGTCTTATCAAGACACTATGTATGCGAGTGACAAATAAACTATTAGCAATTAGAATAAATCCTATTAGCATATTACTTTTCAGATTAAATACATAATAGATTTTTAAATATCATCTACACTAAAAGACAAGGCTTTGTTGAGTTTTATAGATTCATATAGTTCATTTCAAAATTATTGTGAAAAATACCCGATTCTTTTCTAATACATAATTCATTAACTAGATTTCGTGTTTGTATTTTTCCTGAATAGTAAATAAAAAATATAGTAGTCGGACTAGCCTTACAATACTCTATACGAAATGTATGTCTTCTCTCATGATGTTCCCTTTGAATTTGATTGTGCTACCAAAGAATTCTGACCGATTCCTCAACATGAAATAATCTTGATAAACTTGCAAACGGCGATAGGATTTTCTTTACCTTTGATCACGGAAAAACAGATATATCTTTTGAAAGCCTTCGGATGTTTCCTGGAGGAGTTCTTAGAAGTACGAGACTTAGACAATTGGGGATAATGTAATGAATCAGATATGGTTCAACATATATGCTACATGAGATGTGTAGGGCCGACAATAACACAATAAAGGGAGCTTTTTTAGTTTCATTCAGCTTTATACAGTGAATGTATACAGTAATTGAAAAATTGTGAAATATGATTTTACATTGTAAGAAACATGTTACAAGTTTTCCTTAAACTAGGTGTCAGGAAGCTAGGTGTCATTTTTTCTACCAAAAATCATGCTCAAATTCACATAGACATTCTTACCCGTCCGAATTTTTGTTTTTACTTCAAAAATAAATTCAACACAGTTGGTATAAATTGGGAATAAATTTAACACAACATTAGAAATAATTCAAATAACGAAATGATAAAAGTAACTAGTAGTACCAGATATATTTAAAGAATGTTGTAACATATGTTAATCTTAATCAATATATGCCTCTGCCTCTACCTCGTACTGGCAGTACAACATCCTGTTATAAAACTCTTCTCCCATCTATTCACTTAGTTTTTGGGAAAATGATCCTACATTATTTAGAAACTCTTTGCTTAGAACCCTCGATGTTATTGGTTTCCGTAGCGTATACCTTTGATCTTAAGTAGCCTTATAAAAGGAAATCTAAGGGCGTTAAACCTGGAGACCGAGTAGGATACTTTATTGTATCCCGGAGTGCAATACACTTATTAGAATACTGTTCATTGAGATAAACTCTTATTGTGATTGTGGAGGAGCACAATCCCGTTGAAATATTATTTCTAGATCTCGAAATTCATAAGGATTTTCTTTTAGAATCTCTAACATTAACTAGGTTTTTCTTTCAACGCGTCTTCCTTTTACCACTATTTTCTAAACTCTTTCTGGGATTTTCTGAAAACTGGTGTAACTATGTGGATTTCGTAAAAAGCTTCTTTCTCTTTTTCTCTTGCTACTCCCCTTTTCCACATAAGACGGATCAACTGAATTGAAACCTTAAAACACATAAGTTTAAAAAAACCGTCTTAGAGTAATAACTAAAACGCAAGATATAAATGTTTTCTACAACAATTTAGTACTTATTTATTGTTCCGTTTAATGCAAATTATTGTTTATTATGTAATTATTTATGTAATTATAAACGGGCGAGATGCCGGAGGATTATAAGAGGAACGTTATCGTTACTATACCGAAAAAGAGAGGAGCCGACAAATGCGAGAACTTTAGAACGATTAGCCTAACTTCCCATGCGTCAAAAATATTAACCAGAATAGTGCAGAAGAGGATGGAAAATAGAGCGGAGGAAATACTAGGAGAAAACCAATTCGGGTTTAGGCGAAATAGGGGAACTCGCGAAGCTACTCTGGCGCTAAGAGTAATGTTAGAGAAAACAATAGAAAAAGGAAAGAACGCTTATATAGGATTTGTAGATTTAGAAAAAGCTTTTGATAACGTAAGATGGGAAAAAATGTTCGAGATACTAAAGAGCGCGGGAATGAAGTATAGAGATAGGAGAGTAGTACACAATCTATACAAAGAGCAAACTGCTGTTATAGAAGTAGAAGGGGAAAAAAGGGAGGTAGGTATTAGGAAAGGAGTAAGACAAGGAGTAAGACTATCACCACTAATTTTTAATCTGTACATCGAAAAGGCGATTAATGTGGTAAAAGGTAGAGTGGATTTCGGGATTAAAGTACAGGGACAGAAACTAAAAATGCTGAGATTCGCGGATGATATAGCAGTATTAACATCTAGTAAGGAGGAATTAGAATCAGCATTGAACGAAATGGAGGCAGTGTTGACAGAGGAATACGGAATGAGAGTGAATAAGAACAAAACTAAAGTATTAGTGTGCAGAGGGCGCGAGAGCAGAGCAAAAACGAAAGTACAAATTAATAATGAAAGATTGGAGGAAGTTAAAGACTTCACATATTTAGGAAGTAAAATAAATTGGGATGGAAGAAGCGATAAAGACATAAAACAAAGAATAGCGCAGGGTCGAGTAGCTTTTAACAAAAAGAAAGCACTTTTATGCTCGGGGGTAATAAACTTAGAAACAAGGAAGAGATTTTTGAAAACATATGTATGGAGCACGGCACTATACGGTTGCGAAACCTGGACGGTAGGGGAAGCAAGTAGGAAGAAATTAGAAGCTTTTGAGATGTGGTGTTACCGAAGAATGATGAAAATACCATGGACTGATAGGGTTAGAAACGAAGAAGTATTGGAGAAGGTCGGCGAGAAAAGAAGTATGTGGAAAAACATAAAGAAGAGAAGAGATAGAATGGTACGCCACTTGCTGAGACATGGGGGAATAGTCCGCGATATTTTGGAGGCAGAAGTAGGAGTGAAGAAAGGCAGAGGTAGGCCTAGATTAGACTACTGCTCGCAAATAGTAAGGGATGTAGGTTGTAGCACAATTAGCGAAATGCGTAGGTTAGCACAAGATAGGAGAAGCTGGAGGTTAGCGTCCAACCAGTCTTAGGATTGATGACCTAATGATGATGTAATTATTATTAATTATTTTATATAATTTTGAAGTCGGTGCCATACAATATTAGTAATGCGAATTCTGGCCCTCGGCAATTTTAAATGTATACTCGTGGTTATAGTAACAAGGTATATATTTTTTTATGTTTTACTTGGCACCGACTTCGGTAGGATACAATCACTTTGTAATATATGTGGTTTGGATAATGAGTACTTAAAGATCGTCGGTGAATGTGAAAACCTTTGTTGTTGTACTGTTACAAATAAGGTATCTGTCCACGAAAATTGATGCAGTGCAATTAAATTTAAATCTATTTTACGTGCAATTTTAATATTTCCAATTTAAGCAGAATTTCTGACAGACACGTGGAAGCCTACAAAGTTGTGAACTCTACGCGGCGCTGATGTCGCGCACGTGGCGAATAAAGCCCTTTACCCACGTGTTAATTTCACATAGAATTCCGGTACCTTCCCATTCCAAGTTTATATTCGCGAAATTTGTGTGGTGTATTATAGTACGCTTTAAGAAAACCCCCGCCTTGTTCGCCGTCCCGCGTATCCACTGGTACCTTTCATTTCTTACATGTATTCAAATGCGGTCACAATGGCGCGTTCTTATTAAAATATGACGACAAAAGACGCTGCACAATGGGGTAATCCCCGGCAGACACCTGTCACGACGCTGTCAGCTTCCGGCGGCTGACGTTTCCGTTTTTAATCTAGCAGATATTGTTTACCATCAAGTTAGCTGTTGCGCCACCCCCGGGTGGCACGCGCGTAGCGAGGACGTGATCTATCTAGCTACGTGTGCGTCGAAGCGATACTAGCCATTTTCAGGGGTAAATTTCGAGCAAATTGTTTGATTTATTACTGTTTTAGACTCGTAGTTCTTTCTTTTCGGGAAGCGACGTGATCGAGCAACCCGAATTTATTAACGACATATTTATAGAAAATGACAGTATATCTTGCCTTTATTGCCCGATCAGGAAGCTGAAAACCGGCGAAGAAAAACTTTTGTTTCATGCTACACTCGAAAATTGCTCGTTCACTTGTTAACAGCCCCCATTTAGCGAAAGCTTTGTTATATATAAGGAAGGATACGTATGGATTATATAACAGCCTAAGGCATGTGTTAGGTAACGACATAATATACATGATATAGTATAGAAGTCTTTCATATACTTAAATATAAATTAAGTAGTAGGAATAAAAATACAATAATTAGATTCAGAACAATATAACGATAAAAAGATATAACATATACTGCTTGTCAACAATAGGAGAAAGTGTTAGATTTCTCTATGTATGCGTAGAAGAAACAGAAAGGACAACATTCAGCTATTCATAGAGTCTTTCAATAGGGACGCACGAAATTTGCTAGGCTTTAGTGGCCATGTTGTGAAATCAACATCTATCAAATTTACTGTCAATTGTTCAGCAGTGTATGGCAAATCACTGTGAATTGTTATAGCTTTCAACAACGTGTGTAAATGATTAAATATTATTTAAAAACCAGTGTTCCGCTCGAGAAACGTTCCACGAATTACGTGATTTTTATCCTCGCCACAACCGTCCCGTCGAGTCGACTATTCGACGTTTGGTGGCCAAATTCAAGTCAACCGGTGTGATAAATAATCAGCCTACATCTCTAATCTTTCAAATAGCAGAATAGCAGAAAATTTTAGTGAATATCTTACACACAACACTTAAAAATCGAGCGTCCTTATTGAAAAACCCTTTACTTAGACCAGCCTATTTACTGCGCACCTCGTGGGAGTCCGTGTTGTAGAATACCAGCTAAAACATCAAATTTACTAGTGAACGATTGATTGAATAGGAATTATGCTAGAGTTTACCCCAAATTTGAATAATTTTTGCCATATCAAATGACGATCAACTGAATCAAAGTCAATTTTTGCAATGAAAAAAAAAAAAGATTTTCAAAATGAAAAGCTGAGGCAATTTTTCATTTTGAAAATCTTAAATGTAGTCTTTTAATAGCGCTTAATGTGAAATTGTTTAAGGCTCTAAACCCGCGAACACAGTTTGAAACCCGGGAATTACATTGTTTGCTTCTTACCAACATGTTAGTTTAACAGGATAAAATTTTGCTGGACAGTTAACAAGATCTATAGCTGTGTAAATTTTGGGGTTATTAATTAGACCGCTCTTATGTAACTTTGTAAATATAATTTTAGACCTGCTAGAAGAAGTTTTATGTCTTATGTCTTATTTTCTAAAATGTGACTGTATAAGTAAAGAATGTAGGGTACCCAGTTTTGTATAAAGTTTTGAAGGAACTCATACGACATTTGACCAAGACCTGGGAATTGATTACGTTTACATTTCTTTATAACAGAAAAGAATTCTGAAGGTGAGTCTACATAAATGCGGGTGCCTACTATCAAAAATTTACTTTAAATTTAACAGTACCTAATACAAAGAATACAAAGATACACAGCTACGATACATTAAAAGAAACTTCGTATGTTTGTAAGGAAACCAAAATGACGTGTTTTCTTTCTATTATTATAACACTTATTGTATATGTCTGTTAATTGATAAGAGAGCTTACACTTAATTAAAAGAAGAGACCACAAAAAAAGCAAGGAGGCTGTAACAACACAACAGAAACAGTACAATAAAGAACAGTCGCGTTGTCCAATTATTTCATCAAACGGATAAAAATTAAGGGAGCCTGCTGTTTAATTATCTTGCAGAATTTTATTTCAACATCGTACTAGGGCATAATAGAGGTATTATAATCTAACTAACTTCGTTACACAAAAGTTTCAAAATTAATATTGTAAATGAGCACCCGAATTCATGGGCATCATGAAGAATGAGTAGAAAAGTTCCTAACGACCGTTCATTATAAGTTTATTAAAAATGAAACGGATAGACAGGTAGGTAGCTATACTAACTTTAATTGATATGAGCCGTCCTGCTTACGGAAAAGTCTCAGATTTAATATCGTTTTATGATAGATTTGAGTAACGAGATAATGAAAATGAACTTTCAGTTGGATGTCTAGCGACAAGTCATGCTTTAACATATCTTAAAAAATTTGTTTAGAATTCAGAAAAATCTGTATTGATCCTGATGCTGCATTTAATGGGTATATTTACTCAAAACAAGTAATAATAATAATAATAATAATAATATTTATTTTCTCATAAGTCAGTACAGATTGAATAGGTATAGGCAGTGTAATGAAACTTGAAGTTTCTAATTTCTAAATCTTTTGGAACGGTTCGATGAATTAATTTGTTTAAAGGGCTATTGGGAGTATAATAAGGTAAAAATAAACTGGCAATATTGGTATTTTCCTTAATATTTGATATGTGGCGGTAGATTTTTTAAAAAGGCAGAAAGAGTAATTTGTTTCTACTTTTTCCGAATAAATGGCGTGGAGAAAAATGTTTTTGCTCAAAAACGACATTCACCATTTATATAGGGTTTATACAAATTTTCAAAACCATCCTTCGATTCGCTATAATGATCATTAGTTCCTCAGATATGTCCTATAACATCCTATAACAAATTGTCCGTTAAAGAATCAAATTAAAGCTGAATAAACAGGCAAATCGAGCTTTACATTGATTTAGTCCGAAATAATTTTCCTGAGCACGGGGATGCTCGTAAAAAAAATTTGGAAATGTTTGTCTCATAGTATTCCTTTGAATTGCGCAGTAACCATAGTTCAAAATATTTTTTTTTATTTTTTTCAATATTTTAAAACTAGAAAATTTGAAGCTTCAAAATGTCTTCTTTCATCTTGGTTTTTTATAAAGTTACAGCTTTTCAAAAATCACTGAAAAATTTTCGGAATTTTTTTGTTCCTTTAATTTTTGAGCACCTGGTGTATTTGTGGAACAACAGAAATTAAATTGATCTTCATATTGAGGAGCTGGCGAACAAAACGGTATAATTACGCTTCTGGTCAAAATATTTTTTCTATTTTTTTAATCCGAACGCTTTTGGCCCACTGCATACAAATTTGAACTAATTTCCAAGCAAAACTACTTAAAATTGTGCTAAAATGGAGTCCAAAGTTCGCCATTTCGATTAAAATGCTACAATTACGTTAAAGTTTCAACAGTTTTGAATAAGCCAGTACGTTTTAATTCAAAAGGGAATAATTTTCATACAAATTTGTAAGATGTCAATCAAAACGAAATACATGACATTTTACCGTTTCTTTTTCTTTTGCACTGTTTTTGATGAGACTACAGTAGCTTTTGTTTTTATTAGTAGTAAATAATATAAAGTATGTGGTCAAAGAGTGTAATCTGTGGTAATCAACTGTTTGAGTTCTTTGTTGTCGATTGTTTATTCGAAGTTATTGAGTTATTTTGGAAAAAACTAAGAACAGTTTTTGAACAGGAACTAAGTCCACAGGACAGCAAAGAGGATGATAGGGAAAATGATGAAGGAGGATGTCAGGAAAATGGACACGATGGAGGTTGCGATTGCGAGGAAATAAACATTGAGCTCAGTATATAATGAAAGCCCTGGGGATTTTTTTATTTTGAGAGAGAAGTGACTCGCTTTTTTTTCAGAAGAGACTGTTTTTATGTTGTATGTTTAATAAGTTTATGTGAATAATCAAAATGTAATCAAAATGGCTTAATTGCATCCTAGTGATAATGAAAACGTAATAATTGTACCGGTTTCTAACAAAGCGACATAATTTCATTTTTCAAATTTAAGTAGATATATTCTGTCTTATTAGAGATAGGTAATAGGATTTAACATATGTCAAATAAAGTCATAAACTCCATATGAGTAAATAAGAACGACGCCGAAAGCACACTGTAAGGATGTTATTCAGTCTTTGCTTTTCCTGTCAAATTTAATTTCGTGTAATTATACCGTTTTGTTCGCCAGCTCCTTAATTATTATTCAAAATATACTGTTGACGTCGCGTACCCTTCTCTTCATAGATGGCTCCTCTCCTCGCTTTGTCACTCTCTTCTCTCTCGCTTTCTTCCCTCCGGGGATGGGAGATGGTAGGTGACGGAGGTGCCCGTGTGCGGAATACGAAGAACCTTGCCTCGTCTTGACGCACACGTTGCCCTTCGCGGAACGTCCCCTCCACTTCACGCCCCTCCATGGCGTGCCGTGGTAGCGCCAGCATAGGTTCTCCCGATAATGACATCGACGTCGACACTCTAGCTGCACGCCGAGACGCCTTCCCGATCCGGCTGGCCGCGTTGCCCTTTGGTATGGATACGGACCGCTGTTCGTCGGCGCTCCCGAGATTGTAGCTCTTTCTTCATCCCTTTCCCTTACGCGGGGTTGATTCCTTCTGTAGCGGTAGCCGGATCTCGCTTGGGCTCAGCGGTATCCCTCTTTGCTGAGGTACTCTGGTGGATGTTGGATGAACGGTTATTTAAAACCTCCTTTTGGGACGTTCTCTGTTGTAAGCAAGTATCTTCCTGAATATCCTATTGAATAGGATAAGGATACCAAGACACGATGTCGAGCAAACGGTCCAGAACACCCTAGTTCAAATGTAACGGTTAACTTCGGCTGATTATTCTGTTAGCTTCCGCCGAGTTCCCTACCTTGGGCAGGCAGCTGGGTTTGCCACTGTGCAAGTAAAACCAACGAATACCCTCTCAGAGGCACCTTATGAATATCTTTACAGAGATATCTGTGTGAAACCGTTACGATGTTAAATGCAAAAATTTTATGGCCGGGGCCACATAAAATTTACAAGTCGCAGGTACTAGTCAAGCCTTAGCTTTGAACAAGTAATCGCGTATATGATAATGTAGGCTACTCGAAGCGCTGCTAAGCAAGAGTTAGAATCCGCCAAAATCTCTGATCTCTATACTCTTTACTCTCCGATCCAGTGTCATACGAAATCATGACATCACAGGGTGGTATGATTTCTCGACAAGATTGGGTAGAATATACCCAGAGGGGCGTGGCAAATACGTCACTTCGAGCAACAGTATAAATTAAATCGAGGTCCAGGATTTCGTTTCCTCGACAATACTAATTCACAATGATAACTCGATATATCCGAGAGTTTCATACAAATATGAGTTGCTAAAATCATATCGAATTCTTCCATTGTGAATCATTGTGAATTCACTGCGTTTACGCCATATCAGTCGCAATCAAGCAAGTCCTTAATTACCCCAATTTGTTTCGTTCCTTATAAAGATGTCACAATATGTACCGCGCACGTCTATTCTCTCCTCTCACATATAACTTTGCATAATTTTGCTTAATTATACTATTCTGGTTTATTGTTAACTTAGTTTGGTCTGAACTTTAATGAAAAGTAAATATATGCCCGTGGTATTGTGAAGGGGTTTGGTTTAAAACTGAGTCTGAATTAAACAAAACATTCGCTTGGATTTAAATAAATCTGCGAAGCTCTAAGTATAACAGAAAGTTAAAATGAAGGCGCTTCCGACGCGAAATGTCTTTTTAAACAGTGTTCGTTTATATACCGGCTGGTGATATTGTTAAATATAGCAGGCTTAAACGTTTTTGGTTAATTAAAGAAAAATATCAGTTCTACAGCAATGTCTGTTATAGCTGGATCAGTTTTATACAGGCTGCCTTGGAAAGGCGTCTAAGATAATCCTCATTGCATTCGAGATTCTCATAGCTTGGTATGTATAAATAAATAAATAATGTACAAATAACACAAATGTCTCGCCATTTCTCTGGCATCAAAAGTAAATAAACATATAGGCTAG
Source organism: Rosalia funebris (assembly GCA_037954035.1). Taxonomy (NCBI): domain Eukaryota; kingdom Metazoa; phylum Arthropoda; class Insecta; order Coleoptera; family Cerambycidae; genus Rosalia; species Rosalia funebris. Next base: position 7,456,559 of record JAZFAV010000002.1, on the reverse strand, counting down.
AATAATATGAAGCCATCTTCTAGAGCATTCATTACCTTTATCGAATGATTCCTTAAAAAAGCCACATTAACTCATATTGTGCTTTGAAATGTTGGTAACCCATGAAACGATGGGTTGGGACAAGGAACAGGAACACGAAACAACCCACCAACCGACATCTGGAGTACCGACATATCATGCCTGCATTGAAAATATTGAACACATGTGACAGTTTAGGAAAACCGTTTTATTTTGAATAAAAATTAATTTTATTTCATGAAAAGTGTAGCCTAAAATATTTTGATATTCTAATGTCGCTCATTCGAAAGAACAATGACCATAACTCAAAAAACTAAAGTTTTCAGGAAACATATTTAAAGTTCTTGGTAATTACTTTTATATAATTTCTTATACTAAAGATTCTATTTTCGAACTAAAACCTTAATAGAAAGTATGGTTTGAGAATATTTTACTTATCAACAATGTCAGTTTGAAAAAAAAATTGTTGTCAAGTTTATTTTTTATATGTTTTTTTACTTTTGTTTTGATTTGTGACGGTATTCCTTATAAAACATCTGATGTTTCTGTGAATAAAATAAATGACATAAATGGCTCAAAAAATGGTTTATTGTCTAAAAGAATTTTTTTTACAAAAGTGAAAATAAAGCAGCACAAACATAATCCTATAAATTGGTAGTATGAAAATTTATAGTTCACGGATAAAAGAATATCAACAATATTAAAACAGTAAAAATAATAAAACAATATTAAATAGCATATACTAAAGGTTATTGTAATATTTCTTATAGATTTTAGGAATAGCAGAACTTTTATTCGGATTTTCATCAAATAATGAAAGCAGACCTTTCTTTTTATTTTCACTAATTCCAATTTTTTTTGCAAACTGGTAATAATGTGATGCTATCTACTTTTCTTGCTTTAACCCTCTTAGGCTTTTCTATATTTATCTCATTAAAATGTTCTTGATCAAAAGACGTTTTGTAAAAAATTTTGTTTTGCTGATTTTTTCAACCTTCAAAATTTTCAATCTCCGAAATTTTAAATGGTAAACTAGTTCCTAAGCCTATGGAGTTAGTCAAATTTTTTAAATCATAGAAATCATTGTATGTTAATTCTTGAACTTTGAAAAGTTTTCTGGTTTTTTTCGCAGTTCTAATTAGTGTCACATATTGCTCTGGTAATTATCATATATTGGTTCAGATTGTAAAGAACGTTTTATGTTTTTTTTTTCAATTAATGCACGGGCATTGTCACCCTCATTTTGATTGTGTCCCGGAACGAGGTATTTATGTGTGATACTATTAATTTTTGGTAAATGTGTTACAGCACAGCATAAATGTAAGCGGAAAATAAAAACCTGTTCTTTTGTTGGCCAGCGCAGTTATCTGAATCAAATATCACGTTTCTATCATCTTCAAAGTTCAATTCATTTCACTATTCAGAATTGATGAATAGAACATTTAAATGTTCTATTCATCAATTCTGTTCACCAATTCCATCATTATTCTTATCAGTTATTAATGCAGTTTCGTTTTTTTTGAGTAAACATGCTTACCGTACGTAGCATCCGATTTGACAACATTGTTATCGTCAAATATCTCAATACCTACAAATTAATAATAGTCCTAATGAAAGCTGTAATATCATAAGTTCTGGAAAAACTACTATATTCAACACTGACATAAGTCCAATTAAGTCAAATAAACATTATTATTATTTAAAGCATAATGACACAATACAAAATGTGACGTTACTTAAAATAAATTTGAAGAACTTCTTTCAAAATTATAGAAAACAACGACATAACTCAACATATGTCGGTGTTGTCCTGAATATTTATTATACTTTTACATGCCGATAAAGCACTTTTTGAAATATGACACTATTTTGTATAATCGATGTGACCTCTTTTGTTAAACTCTGAAATAATACTAGTTGCGACAGTGTTGTACAAAATATAGGTCCGCTTCCGCCTGACAGGAATAACGACACTACTGCCATATCGTGGTCAATAACCGAAACATAATTGTGTCGTTCTTCCACAGTAATATTTAGGAGTTTTGAGCACTAATTTACAATTTAACTGAAATTTTATAAATTTTGACTTATGTCACTGTTCTTTCGAATGAGCGATGTGTATTCGAAGTAGGTTACTTCCAATGCGCATTCGACCTTCGCGTGCCATCCTAAAATGCAGGAGTCAAAGTCAATAACCCAGTTGCATCCATATTATAAATCCGAGACGTGATTTATTGCATTGTTGTAAAGTTATGCCTAATATTTGCGGTTTACTTCGATAATTCAAATAATGATATCTAGAGAACGGTTGGATTCAGGACACATATTGTATGATGCTGTTTTTTCTTATTTAGGTCCAAGCGATCAAGTGATAAAGTAATGGCAGTTATACTTCTTATACCTTGTATAGTCGCTTTGCTTTGTTATACTTATAACTACTAAGATATTTATCCTAAATTGAAATATTAGGAGCGACCACTCATTCTCTTCGTGAAGAAAATAAGGCGCATGTGACAATTTCCGAATTAATTCCAACATTGTAGCGTCGGACCGAATCGAAACCCATTAAAAGTTAGAAACACGCACGTTTACTAGGAAATACTTTTAAACTAAAACTCTTCAGTTATATTCAACACCATTTTTCACTCCAGCAAAAGTATATAGTGCATGCCAAACTAATATCTCTGGGGCATAAAAGTTCCAGGATTCTGATTGAAGTAAATGAAGACCAAATGGGTTTAACGTCTTCAGGGAGTACGGGTGCATGCGAATGTCATTCTGTCGCCTGTGTAGCTCGGCGTGAGAGCGCCACGAGATGTGTGTGTAGGTGTTTCGCGATAAAACATCAAATTAGGTATATAGGAGGTGACAGCGAACAGAGGTCAACCTGAATCTCTGAAGTAGCGGTGGCGGTCCACCGGGAGCGGGATGCTCAGATAAACCGATACGTTTTTGGTTTAGCGACGACAAATTGACAGGAATAGCTGGGTGAAATGTTTGCGTCGAAGACGCTTTTATAAAACCTGCAGGAGCGCTCTAAAATGTCGTACTAGACATCGGAGCGGAAGGCATAGACTAATATTTGTACATCGGGATCCATATGAAATGGATAAATACGATTTGCAATTCTTAAATAAAATCCTGAGACGACTGAATTTTATAATCTAAGAAGTACATTAACAGTAAGTAAGGAGTAACTTCCTTACAATTAAAAAATGAAAATAAGCTTTTCGCAAATAGGGAATAATTATACGATGCCCAACGAGTTTTTGACAACGAAGTTCGCATCATTAGAATGTTATTAAATTTAACTTTTAAACTACATCTAGTCTCTATTTGTATCTAAGTCTTATTCAGCTTCAGCAAGTCGTTATGAATAATTTTTCGAGTATCATGCACTATGCACTAATAACCTCACTTTTTCTTTTTTTCGTTTCTCCACTTTTTTTTCTTCGTATTACTGAATAATGAACAAATGTATTCCAATTTACTGCGCTACTGTTTAATTATTAATTATATTAATAAATACAAATATAAACAGCAAAGATTTAACAACATATAACATAAGGTTTTGTACAGTTCTTAAATAATCTCAAGTAGATGTAAATATTATTGTCAATACAATCAATAGGTAATAAAAATTAAATACCATTTTCATATTTCCTTTTTTATTAAGTTCGAGAACCAGTAAATCTAAGAATTCAGTTATAACTACATTTACATAGATATAAATAAATATTACAAGTAGTTCAAAACTAAGCTTTATCCATTTCCTGATAATGCGAACTTAATAGGTGAAACATGCATCAAGTGACATATCTTTCTGCGTGTTTGGAAAGTTTATTTTCTATTTTTGTTGCTGCATTGAAGATTCCAACCTTCTCCTAGAACCCTGTAACAGTGTTTACTGCAGTAAGGATACACGTGATACCTCATTTAAAAGGGTAATTCTGTACTCATCAATGTGAGGCTCTTTAAATATTGTATTTTCTTTATCAAAAAATAATATTCCTTATTAAAAATTATTTTTTTACATGCAATTTATATTATTGATATACAATTAATACTGTTCATAAGCGAAAAAGCCCTGTTTTGCTTATTTAATAAATATATGTTTGAGTGTTTAATCCGTTTGATAAATTTGACTAGAGTATTCATTTTGTGTCATATTTAAGTAAACATTTATTGTAGAAACTACATAATTTCTGTGGTATTAGAAGTTTTTTTTTTTTATTTGTCACATCTGTTCAAACTAGAGTGAATCCGCATAGACATAATCGTATAAGACAAGTTGCGGGCTATATTCGCAAAATGTTGGATTTTCTAAGGTAAATAATGTAGCGCTCTAAGAGTTATCTATAGCCAACGTTGAGGTTATTTAATCTCTAAAACAAAATGGCGACTTCTTTATTTCATTAACAAAAGAATTTGTACTTTTTTCATTAAAAAATTCGTAGCATTTGCAAAATACAAATTTGAGACGTTTTGATATTAGAATGTCAATGTCAATGTAGAAAATTAAGGTTGTATTGTGTCTACTGACGAAATGATGATTTCTTCTAGTTTAGTTAAAATCCTATACCTTTTGTCGTACAAGTAAAATTCGTAGCGCATGTAAAAAAATATTTGAGACGTTTTAAAATTATAATGTCATAGTAGAGACCCTACGAGACATTTGTAACCAAAATGGAGATTGCGCAATGTCTACTGACATGACGGAGAGCTAATTTTTTCTTAATTTTGTTAGTAAAAAATTCTGCACTTTTTTCATTACAAAATTCGTAACGCCTGCAAACAATATTTGAAACGTATACAATTAGAATGTCACAGTAGAGACTCTATGAGACGTTTATTGAAAAAACTAAGATTGTATAATGTCTACTAACAAAATAGTGAATTTTTCCTTTAATTTCGTTAAAAATTTTATCCTTTTTTTCTCCTATATCCTAAAAATATTTGAGACATTTTGAAATTATGGTATCGTAGTAGATACCCTAGGAGACGTCTATAGCCAAAATTGAAGTTTCGTAATGTCTACAAACAGAAGGGTGATTTTTTTAAATTTCATTAATAAAAAGTCTTGTACTTTTTTCATTGAAATATTCGTAGCGTGTGTAAAAAAATATTTGAGACGTTTGGAAATCAGAGTATTAAAGTAGGGATTTTAAGAGATGTTTATAGCCAAAATTGAGGTTGTATACTGTCTACTGATGGAATGGTAATTTTTTCTTTATTTCGTTAAATAATAATCCCGTACTTTTTCATAAAAAAATTCATAGCGTCTATAAAAAATATTTGAGACATTTTCAAATTAGAATATTATCATAGTGAGAACCCTATGAGATGTGTATAGCCAAAACTGAGGTTATGTAATGCCTACTGCTGGAATGGTGATTTTTTCTTTATTTCGTTAATAAAAATCCTGTACTTTTTCAAATTTGTAGCATCTGTGAAAACTACTGTAGACGTATTGAAAGTAGAATATCATAGTAGAGGCCCTAGGAGAACTCTACAACCAAAATTGAGGTTGTGTAATGTCTATTAACGAAATGGTGATTTTTTTTAATTTCGTTAATAAAAAATCGTATACTTTCTTCGTTACAAAATTCATGGCGTCTGCAAAAAATATATATAAGACATTTTGAAATTATATTATCAAAGTAGACACCCTAGCAGATGTCGATAGCCAAAATTGTAGTTGTGTAATGTCTACTAGCAGTATGGCGTTTTTGTTTGTTTCGGTAATAATAAATCATGTACTTTTTTGATTAAAAAATTCATAGCGTCTGAAAAAAAAACATATTTGAAACATTCTGAAATTAGAATGTTATGACAAAGAGATGTCTATAGTTCAAATTGAGGTTGTGCAACAACTTAACGACTGAAATCCACATCGTCGGTTAAAATTTTTCTAAATAATGGTTGATTCAAAGAGGATCTATTATTCATGTAAAAAATACCTTTTGTGACATTAGACAATTATTCTTACTTAATAAACAAACCTGTTTCGTTGTATGAACATATTTTAAAAATATCACCAATATTTTTTCATTGTATTTCATTCTGTAACATGCCTGGCATGAAAAATCTCGAGTCTCGTAATAACCCTATATAATATCCATATTGTGATATTTAGTAGAATTACATGTGCGGGACTAATTCACGTAGAACATATTTTATATTTGCACTGTAATATTAAATCAGATAAAGCATTCAATACATTTTATTAATGAATTTACAGGTAGTTTCGTGCACAATTAATAATTTGTAGCTCGTATTTACAATCCGAAATTATATCAATTATTCATTAATTAGGCTTAATGCATTGATGGTAGCTTTCAGTCGAATGTGGGACTCATATTATTGTAATTCGGCATTGAATTATGTATCACGCCTAATGCCCTGCTATCACTCAATCCAGGTTTTGATTTAAATAGTGTATTTGAAGCAAAAGGCGGGTACTAGTGTGTATGTAGCCTCTCATCTAAATTAGAATATCCACATTGGCGCTATAGCTAATATCTGAGAATATTGTTGAATTATGTTCTGTTATTTCAATTAAGTTAATAATGAGGAAATAATGCGTTTGCTTTAGGTCACACAACAAATTCTGTTAAAGAAATTGTAATTTGACCAAAAAATAGGTATTAAAGATTATCCAGAACATTGAGAGAGGTTGGAACTCTTTCGATGCAGCAATAAGAACAGGAGACCGAAATATTCCACGTCTCTCGCAAACCAAAATGGCATAATCTGGAGATGGTTCAAACTAATTTTAAACTGCCTCTAATTTCTATTTATACCAAGTTTTCGTTCAGGTTCAGTAAACTGTTACTAACATTTTTCGACTTCATGCACTGTTCACTAATAAACTCACTGAATTTAACTATTCTTCTTCATGATCAGTGAATAGTTAAGGAATAATTTGTTTCTATTTACTATGCCACTCCTTCAAACATCTAATAAGCCAAGCATACAATGACACCCCAATACTGTTCCTAGTCCGCCACCGCGAACCACGGTACAAATAGTATTGTCACAGTCACCTCTATCGGATAATGTGATTAATCGTTCCTACATGTAGTGGAACAGTGTGCTACAGTATTTTATAGCTCCATTTCAGGAACTGACCTGAATGCCCATCGTATTCATATTCACCTATTACATTCATCTTACTTTATTAAGTTACAACGTTCTTAGAAATAAAATATAAATGATTTTATCTTAATTTTTACTTAGATTACTCTTTTATAAGTTTGCGGCACAGCTTTAGTAAAGCTCTAGTTAAGTTCGGTGAAAATTCAGTGTCTTCCAAAGAACAATAGTACCATTCATGTAAATTACATTGTTCAAGTAACTTACACCTTATTATAATAAAATAGAAATTGTAAACATATGCCACAAGTATCCATTATTTATAAAAAAATAATGATAAATCCACATCCAGATAAATCAATAATTCTCTAACTCAGTTGGTTAAGAAACTTAATTTCAAAAATATATCATTATAAACATAATTTGACAAACAATAATTATTTATACCACAAGTTCTGATACGTACTTTAAAATTTTAACCAGGTTGACCTGATATTAACGAAAGCAATACAAAATCTGATATAATATAAAGCAATTGATGAACTATGTACTTAAGTGTTGTTTTATAATTTAAAAAATTAACATTAACAACAACTAATATTTTAAATATTATACAATTTTCTTTTAGGAAGAATCTGGAACGGTTGATATAGTTACAAAAATGGGAGACCAGTTTTCCAAAAATACTGAAAGATTACACGTTACTTGAAGCGCACTTTGCGAACCAAAGTGGTATCATTAGGAGATGGTTAAACTTATTTTAATTATCATGGATTAACGTCTAGTCTTTTAGTGTTCCTGGTCTTCCGTTTTCCTTGCCCAAAGTCGTATTCAAAAGCTATACCAGAGGGCCAGGCTGATGTAATTTAAATATGTACAAAGTTTGATAAGGTCGACAAAGATTTTTTATTGTCGGAACTCTATAATATTGAACTAAACTCACTTTATTATTTTTGTAGTTCATCATATTCCTCTAATAGAATATTGAGTATATATTATCATTGCCTATTAATTAAGATTAGGGCAACATCTAATGTTCGATAAGGCTCAGTCTTAAAACCCTTTCCATTTGATTTACCTACTAATGATATTTTAAAGAAATTCAGAAAGTCAATGTTCTCCTATATGCAGATAACTTTAAGTTATTTACAATCACCATGCAAATGACTGTAATCACCTACAACTAGATCTCAGATAAATTATGACTTGATGAAACAGTATAAATATAATAAATTACCGATAAATATATATTGCAAAATGTAATGTCACAGCTTTATAAAACTAATATAAATAACTTTAAACATCAAATACGTAGTGAAGCTGATACTAAGTCTATGTTAAGGTTTAGTCTATGTTTCTGTTTCCTGTAGCCCTAATTACGAAATCCGTTTATGAAATTTGAAAAATAAATGAGAGAGAATATCTTAAATATTAGTATTTTAAGTATGCCTATTAGCATAATATAGAATGCATTATTTTCTAGGGTCAACTTTAATTATGTGGTACAACGAAGGGTTTACTTTATACAAATTTTTAAGCTACAAAATAGACTGCTGTACTTTTAATTAATTAATGAATTGAAACTTTGATATATCTTTCTTTTACAGATTTGTATAATATGCATGTATATCTCCTATGGTGTAAATATTGTAACAAAAAATAGAGACTTAAAGGCCTAAAGTTGCAACTACTTCAAGGGATAATTTCTATAAGAAAACTTCTCATAACTCGATACAAGAGACCCGGAGATAAATTTTATTTCCGCGGCAACTCGTTCCTCGGTTAGAATTTGATAGTCACTGTCGTTTATTTTACTTCCACATAGATGGGCGAGATTCCGGTCCCAAAGGGAAAGGCACAACTTCACGCGCCAACTTCTTCGCTCAGTTGTTAATGAAGTTTGCCCAGCGCGATGGACGTTAGACTGACCTCGGAACTTGGAGAATTCTATCCGCAGAATTGCGAGCAGATTTACTACCCGGCTCTCGCAAAAACATGAAATAATTTAACAGTTGTTTATCTTTATCGCTTCTCGCAAACTTGTTTTTCACTTTTAAAATTTCGAATGAGAACTTCAATTGAGTGGGAGCTATTTACTTAGCGCACGTTGCTCTGCGAACGGGGCCTACAACAACTCACAATCAGTTTGACAAAGGATAAGTGACTGTTTAGCTCTTCCACAATACAATTTAGTGATTCCTTATCGGTAAATCTGCGTGTTAAAAATGGTTATATACGAAGGTGGATCAAATATAAACGATATTCTTGTTCCTTAGCGTTTACGGTCGTTAGGACCCAAGGTTCTAGTATACTTGGGTGGGGTCATTACGAATGAGAAGAGCCATTACCCAATCTCAACCAGTTTGTCAGTAGCGCTCACGATGTCAGTGCGAGAGGTGCACCCCGCTGTTACGCAACGCATTATTATAAGATTTCTTGTTCATAGAGTTCCAGCGGCAAAAATTTTCCGTAGATTGACTGCACAGTTCGGGGACCAATAACAAGGACTCGTGCATTTGCCTGGCATAAAGAGTTCAAGGAAAAGCGAGAACGAATGGAAAATCAGGAACACGTTTGCCGTCCTCGAACCAGCACGACAGACGAACACATTCACGCAGTTCGAGACATTCTTGAAGAAGATCGACGGCTGACTGCATCCGAAATTACAGAAAAGGTCGGAATACGTTATGGCAGCTGTCAAGCTATCATCAAAAACGACATAGAGTTCAGTAAATTGTGTACTAGGTGGGTCCCTCGCCTTTTGACCGTTGACAGATTAGACCACCGTTGAGACGTTTGGAGGTTTGTCAGAGGCTTACAGCAAGGTTTTCAGAAGAAGTTGATGCATTTTTGAATCAGATTGTCACCTACGACGAAACGTGGGTCCACCACTACACGCCGGACTAACACAGTGACCAGGACGTAGAGGGATTCGTGCTCAATTGGGTCCTGACACAAACAGCTTCATTCTACGATACTGAGACAAAAAACCTTCCTTCACGCTGGGAAAATGTATTTGTAGAGCAGAAGATAATGTAGAAGAATAAAATATCTTTGCGTTATGTTTTTCAATCAATTTTTTTTTTTAATAAACTCCCGTTTATATTTGATCCGCCCTCGTGTGTATCATACTGTCTACAATGAGAGTTCAGGTCAGTTGTCCGATGTAAAGGTATAAATATTCAGCACCCCGTTCGGCGACCATTGCGTGGATGAGAAATTTATTGTATTCACCTACACAGATGGCTGAGACAATGCGCGGGTTGGTGGACTTGGTTCAGTATTAGGGTGTCATTGTATGCTTGGGTTTGAACCGCAAGGGTGAAGTTTGGTACCTCTCCCTGAGCATGAGTATGTTTGTCTTCGTCTTTATATGTAATCTTCCCCTCTGCAGTTTGAGGGTTTAGGAGACTGACATTAATTTGGACACTGTGTATCCAAATTCTCTCTGATGCTACTTGCATGAAAGAAAACTTGTGTCAAGAAAGAAAAAAGGAAGAACACTTTTCTTCCTTTTACTTATCAATGTTGTAAGACAAAGACAAAGTTGTTTACTTATCAATGTTAAGATTCTCGTCAGAAGTCGTCCACTACATCAAAATACCTCATTTCTTTGCTTTACATTTTTCTTCAATTCAATAAACTCAAACAATAACTTCAATTTCCCTTGTTATTGCAGCAGAATTTTTTAATTGCAGAATTGTAATATTGCTACCATGTCTTTCAACACTGAAATGAGTTTGGAACCTACGTTGCGTAACTACGACAGAACGACTCGTCTCTATGAACGTTTCATAAACAAAAACCCGATGCTCGAGTATCCACGGCTCCATGGTGACTCAAACGGCATCTCCCGACCTTCACATACTAGTTATTTCGAAAACATTAGCTCTCCATCTGAACTGTTATACTCATTTCAAAAACGTCATATATCTCTGCCGGACACTGTATTATGGTATTGATATGGTATGTTGGTGAGATATATAATTTAAAAATTTATATTTGCTATGAATAAATTAGTAACATTTAAAAGACAATCGCGGATATCTATTAGTTAACAGAAATCAATTTAAATGTTATCTTAAATACTACTGGCGTCGTTTTCAAATCTCCCGCTTCCACTAGAATAAAGTAATTCATATGAAAACCATCAGCACCATCTCTTTCTCTTACCAATCTATTCCAGTTCACTTGAATTATTACGAACATGCGACGATGCAGCGTAAATTTTCTTGCAGGAAGTAAAAATATTAGCGATCCAATTTTCACCCCAACGTTGTTATTGATAAAAAATGACTCTCAATAGATCGCATTAATGTGTTTAATCCAAACTAACTTGCAAATAGACGGTATAAATATATAAGTTACATTAGTTCCTTTGGGATAAACTATTAACAATAATATATATATATATATATATATATATATATATATATATATATATATATATATATATATATATATTATATATATATATATATATATATATATATATATATATATATATATCGCCAACGTTACATTCGATGAATAGAAGACTCTAGAATTTCTTGCAGTGGATTCTAGATAAGAGGTTACGATATTCAAATGAAGAGGGTGATTTGTATGGAGATTTCATTAGGTCTACCGAAAACACTGTAGATTACAAATGGAAAGTGATAAAAAGGGGTGATGAAGGAAGTAATAGAAGAAGTAATTGGATACAAGGACATAGATAGGAGAGAGACGCGGGGTCTTATTGAAAGAAGAAAAGATCAATGAAGCCAGAAACACAATAAATAAAGAAGAATAAGTCGAGATGACTAAATGCATGAAGAAAAGATTGATTGGCAAAATGATACTAAATGGAGAAACAGCGGCAGGAAGGTATGATATATGAGAATTGTAGAAAGATACTAAACTATTAACAACAATAAATATAAATAATTAAAAACCCATATCCAATAAAAAAGGAAAAATACAATACGATGACAGAAAAATTGTTTAAAGAACCGCACGAACGTTATAAAAACGATTATAAAAAACAGGTTGAGACAAAAGTGAGGACAAAGACCATGAAGAAGAAGAACTAATGCTTGAAGTTGATATAAGTCGAGAAGGAGTTAACGAAGTAAGGGGTAGATGATATGCCAGCGAATCTATGGAAGATAGCTTGCCAGCAATATATTAGAAATGCTATTACCACTAACAGAAGGTATGTGATAAAAACAACAAATACCTAATCGAAGTAGATAAATGAGTTAAATAAAGATAAATTTTGTTTAAAGCATAAATATATCATTACTTTTTAATAAATCCTAAGTGATTGTATCAATAGTATAGCGGGGGGAAATGGTATAATATGGAAGGAACTACGAAATAAAAAATTAGCAGATTTGGAATACGCTGTCTAATGGCGCACCAGGTTACAGGCGTTGAAGATATGCTGGATAAAATAGAAGAGTGGAAAGTAGTGGGGTTTATAATAAAAAGTAGTACTTAGAATAATTGTACCTTAGAAAAAAAGTATTGAAATTAAAGCAATAATAGAAGGCCAGAAGAAATATGTCATTAAACAAAAGTAAATAAAACAAGTCGAAAAATTTGATTAGACGTTTGAAAATTTGAACAAAAGCAAATATAAGACAAATAATTTAGAAAACACAAGAATAGGTAACACTAACTCATATTTGGACATCATCATAAATTAATGAAAGAAAAATAAAGAAAAAAGTGTCAACGGTAACGTGAAGTCTGTTATGTCGTATCGGTTTGTTGTTAGTTTGTGAGACATGGTCGCTAACAGATAAATTAGAAAAGGTCCTCGTTAATAACTAAATGCGAAGAATTTTAAAAGTATTTTGAGATAATAGTACTCGTATTATCAAGTCAATAATTACATTAAATTAAAAAGAAGACATCGCATTGGATAGCGTTATATACCAAGGAAAAATGTAATGACATAATTAAACAGGTAATAGAATGAACACGAGTAGTACAAAGAAAGAGAGGTAGACCCAAAACACTTGGGAAGAGTAACAGAAAAAGAGTGTAAGACAACTGGAATAACTTGAAAAAGATAACATTAATAGTAGAAGACAAAAGACAATGGAAATATTTGGGAAAGCCATTGCTTCTCCGAGGAGTACCATACAGTTTGAGAAATTAGTTACAAATAAAAATGACTGGAGGATATGTAATCTTCGGATATATTTTTCTTTAATAAAAATAACCGTAAATATTAAAGTAAGTACATTTGGAATAATTTAATTTTACTATTTAGTGATTACACCTTAATAAACATAGGAAAATTGCCCTCACAACATTACGTTCATTTAATTACAAATTTTCCACATAACGGGTTATAGTCGGGTAGTGGACTACCGTAAGGAATATATAGGGTGTCTCGGTTGGATCTATAAGATTTGAATTACGCGTCATTAATATTCTGTCAAAGATAGGGCGTCAATATTTAACGACTGTCATCTACAAACCATACGATGTCAACATTCCGCGACTAACAGCTCAACAACGAATAGTTTGTGTACTATTCATTTGCCAAATAAAAAATTCTCTCATCTTGCCGATAAACGAAACAGTCTACCTAAGCTTAGCCATACAAACAAGCCACGGTATGAGATAAAAGCCGTTTGGGATTTTTTATTTGGTAAATAGCGATGCAATAAACTATACAACTGTTTTATGAAAGTGAACGATCACTTACAGATGCATTAAGAAGAATTCGCACAAAATTAGGACAAAATGAATATTTTAATGAATTTCAAACCAAAAATGCTTCATCGACTATCATAAATATTTTAGGGCAATTTAAAACTGTGTAAATTCAAATTACAAGTACAATATACAAAATCACAGCAATTCGAAATATAAAACAATTTGCAGTTGCCCGTTATTCACCATCGCATTACATATATAACCCCAACAAGCGTGTACTTCACCTGAAAATATCATCAGGCAATTTTCCACAGGTTGTCTTGTTTTATGTTTCGCAATATAGGCTACTAGATTGAGTATAAAATATTTCACGAGCATTGCGGTACGAAATTTACGGCGGTGACCCAATAACAGTAAGCCGAGTGTATCTGGGAATAAGTGTAAAACAAGATTAGCTAAGCAAAAAACAGGGAAATGTACATACACCCTTATTATATTCCGACCGTAGACTGTTAAAATAAGATACACTTTATATGCAGATAAACATGAACTTTTTAAGTTTTTCTCTTTCAAATACTTTAAAATAAAGATTAAGGAAATTTTTGTTTCTAAAATAACGTAACCTAATACAATTTTGAATTTAAAACAGTGATCTTTTTAATAACAATACTAGATACAAAAAACGTGATTTTGTTTTACACTTAACAGTTCTTTTTGAACTTATAAACTAATAAATAAATTAGAATAATTATAAGAATATCATCCATCTATTATTTCTTCAAATATACATTCTGTAGTAATTGTAGTTAAAGAACAAGGGTTACCAAATGAATATAAGAATAATACCATTGATATAAATTATAAAAGGTAATGGTCCAATCAAAGATCTCTGGCAGGCTACCGGCGGGGCTACCGAAAGCCACAACTTCTAACTTCTAGAAAAGCTAGAAGCAGAAAAAAGCTTAAGAATCTAGCTTCTTAATTTAAATTACATGTAAAAGATAAAGGAATACCCAACTTGATGGTATTAAGGTTTACCAGCCAATTAAAAACAATAAATAGTTTTAAAACCTTAAAGCGGAGTGGCCGAGAAAGAATAAACCAACACATAAATGCAGACTATGTGTTTTATGCGACAGTTTTACCTTTTTCGTTGGCGACTGCCTCAGTGCCGTATCAATACGTTTGTTATTGAACGAAAGTATTTTTTTTTCTCATTCATTCATATACGATACAGGTCGAATATATGTTTTTTCGTTCAATGCAAAATCAGCAGCGCATTAAATGTTTATGTTTAATATCTCAGAATGAACATAAAGATTTACATTGTGCTTTCTCGTGATCCATGGAGAGAGTGGGGTGTGTCCTATTCACCTCAAAATCAATAGATGTCGTCTGGTAGACGTCCCTAATCAGAATCAGTCGAAACTCGATCGATCCGACACGATTTAATTGAGTGATCGTGCTAACAAAAAAAATTCTCAAATAGTCCGCCATTGTGTTTTCTCATGATCCATGAACATGGTAGAGTGTGTTGTATCCACCTCAAAATCAATAGGTGTCGTCTGGGAGACGTCCCCGATCAGAATCAGTCAAAACCCGATAGATCCAACCCGATTTAGTTGAGCTATCGTGTTAACAATAAATTTTAATGCCGACGACAATGACAACGACACACACACAGACACAAATTTTGTAATTTTCATTTCTCTTTACACGATTACGTTACTTTTCCGCTCTGGTATACTTGAGTGCGGAAAAGTAATATTGCATAATAAACTTTGGTAGCAAAAGTATTAGCCTGGTATCAGGTTTAAGAATCGAAATTTGAACTTTATTTATAATTTATCTCAAATTTCAAAGATATCAGGCCATGTTAGGAAACCAAGTATATTGTCGGAAGCAGATTATATATTGAACAGAAATTATAATGTATTTGTCAAGCTGGTATACTACCAGCTGGTAGTCATTTGTATTCAGCTGGTCATCATAATTGTCATACCTGTTGGTAAGTTTGTACCTGTCCTGTCCAGAAATTTTGTGACTATTAAAAAATTAGTGTTGAGGTATTACGAATCAAGTGTTAAGTATGAACAAATTGAAAAGTGAATTAGATAGCAACTTATTCCTCAAAAAGTTTCGGGGGACAATACGAAATAGCTTACAATAACTTTAAAAATTGATGTACCGAAAGCAAAATAAAAAAAATATCTGAAAATGTATTACTGTAAAAGGAATACGATATTTAAATAATTCTTAATCCACTGGAAATGGATGAAAACTTGATAAAATTAAACAATAAAATTACATCTACATATGTGTAGAAATTGTTTTATGAATATAACAAAAGAAGATGAAAGAAATACATGATATGTCTAATGTTTTATTAAATGTTTTCATGTTCAATTGTGTTTTGTTTAATTAAGTTAATTTACATTTTATTTAAACTTATTTTACGCCACTTCAGGAATACTTTAACGAAATAAACTGTAAGTATTAGTTAACCGATTTGCCATCAGTTGGGATTCAGAACAATGTATCATCAAAATTTATCATTATTACCAACGTTAATTATTCTGGATTATTACAACGTCAACTTAATGAGTAACAGCATTAGTTCTGCAATATTTATGACCATGTTATATTACTAGTATCTGGAATGTATAGCACAAATTTCATACAGAGTTCGTGTAAGTTTCCTTCCCTTCCTTTAACTTTAAAAATGAGAGACCTAAAAGAACGAAAATTGACATAAGTACATTAAAATATAAAAATAATGATGTAGTTAACAAATGGTGATATAACCATCAAAGAGGGTATTATTGGCAAATAGTTATAGTATGCGAGTAACACCTCATTCGAAATCTGTTCCAAATATCTATTGAACAATAGTTTTTAATTTGACATGTCTTTTCATTTTTGAAAAAATCATTAATTAAACGTAATACTGACATACCACCAAAATTTTTAGGTAGTGCCTCCATGTAAAAGCTCCCTGTAAAAAGTGTCAGGCTACTTAGATGTTTTTACGTATCCGAATTTTATTTTGTGTTTATATTAAACATAAGTTCTAGGTTTATGTTCTTCTAGATCAATAGGATCTAGGTTAATAGATTAAGTAAAAATTACTACCATATATCTACAAAGAATTTTAAAATAAGTGCTCAAAATATAAATGTCCTTATTGCTGATAATACATCTCATTATATAACTCTGCTTTTGCCCATTCAAGTATTGTTGTGAAAATTAATCTAGATTCTTCAGCAACTTCAAAATATCAAAACCTATAATCATATTCAGCAAAGGCTGTTCTCCTAAATCTCGATGTTAACGTATTTCGAACCTACACCTTAGACTTTAAGTAGCCACACAAAAATAAATCTAAGGGCGTTAGATGTGGAGACCGAGCAGGCCAGTCTACTGTATCCCGGCGTCCAATCCACTTATTTGGATACTATTTATTGAGATAAACTTTCACTGTGTTATGATAGTATAGAAGAGCACTATCCTGTTATTTCCAAATCTGAAATTATCATCATCTAGAATCTCCAAATATAGATTCCCGCACACACTTTAATTTTTCTGGAAGTTGTGTATGACTCTCACGAAGATATGAGTATTCGTATCATTCCAATATTTTATATTCTGAGTATTCACATTGGAATTTAGGAAAACATGAATTCATCGGTAAAACAAACGGTTTTTGAATGCTCAGGTTTACGGGCGATCATTTTCTGATATAATTTTACAAAATTGAAATCTGCAATTAAGATCATGCTCTCTAGCAGTGAAATTTGTGTTTATTTAAAACCATTTGCGCAATTTTTACATATACTCCAGAAACATCAGCAGTTTAAGATTACATAGGATTTATGACTATTTCAGAGACAATATTTATTTGTTGGTTTTCTGCAATATCAGGACGTCCAATTATTTTCTAAGTCTGAATACTACCTGTTTTCTACCACAGCTGATTTTCATTTTCACCTCCAACAATTTTGCGTGAGTATTTTCTTTCAAAAGTACGAAGAAGTTTTTAACCATTTTATAGCTAATATCTGCTCCATAGTGAATATTTATCTTAAAAGCACCAAGAGAATTGAAGCATTGTTCAACGTCCCTCTTACATCTTCCTACAATGTCAATTCCATCTACATATCCTAGGATCTATAGTGATCTGGTGTATGTATCTCATTTTTCCTAGTCTATCTATAATTACCTTTTCCAATACAATTAGACATGTCATTAACAGATAAAGTATTCTAGTGTTAAATTGAGAGGGTTTTTCAAAAATCTGTACGCTTGATGAGGCCTTTCTTGGGTGAACCCACATTGGTATTATCAAAGTATGTTAGGTATTTTTCGTAAAGTATATTTGTAAAGATCTTGTAAAGTAGTCTATAATCTAAATCACTAACAGTATCATTTATCTGTAATTGTTACACAACAAGTCACCTTTTTTGTATAGTGCGAGTAAGATATGATATTTTGAAACCATTCACGAGACATGATCTCCTGCTAGATTAAAACTATGAATTTATGCAATACTTCATCAACAAAAGTATTTCATCTTCATTACTGTAAAGTGTTTTACATATCTTTTGAAAAATTAGCTATTCTTAAGCTTATAAATGAACTGTATGATCAATATTTTATGTATTTTGGCATTACTACATTAATTTCTATACAGTCCTGTACTACATACTCTCCACTTAATTTTTCGTTGAAGAATTTTACCCAAGGATCAAAAACAACTTGCATGTATTTCTGTAGTTCTAGTAAAACTTTAGTGTCTTGTTAGTTGTATGTATATGCCTCCTAGCTGTTCTAATTCGGTGTTCTCATAGTTCCATGTCTTGATTCAGTATATTTGTTTTTGTTTCTTCTTCGATTTTTGCCACCATCCTTTGATATTCATTGAAGTCAAACTCTACCCTACCCCGTTTTTCTTGCAAATCGCTGTATGCGATTCATAAAGTCAGCACGTCGATTTTGTATTTTTCCTCAGATATCTTTCCTGTAATTGGCGGCGAGCCTGTTGAAGGTAAATAAATAAGCAAATAAATAACGACGTTGAGACGTTACAATGAGACGTTCTATTCTCTTATCGACTTCTGAACGCTTCCTCGTTAGCCGCGTACCATTGCGCCGAACAGACCATAAATAAAAACGGATCTTTATTGCCTTATCTCGCAGCCAATAAAAATTCCTCGGTAATTTATCGGAAAAAAAATATTTTAATTAATTCCCCGAAGTCGAAACGCATGTTCTGTGACTGCTACATGACATTCCAAATTGGACGTCAAAAGAAATATGTTCTTCGAGGAAGAATTCCGTCATACATCATTCCGAATTAGTTAAAGGAATATAGGGGATATGAATTTCAACGCGAGTCGCCCATTATTTCGGATTCAGTCCAAAGGGATTTATAAATATGTACGACCGCGACGGATTATAAGATTTTTATCGTCATCTACGCTGCGAGAACACACTCGTAACTCATGTTAAGCATTTAAAATCTGCGGCATGTGATGAATTAATTTGTACGACAACCTGTGAACGACGAGTTTTCCTAATATTTTTTAGACTTTCGTCACGCACATGCGAAATATTCTATAAGGTTAAATTTTTCCTCAATGTGGTTTAAAATATTATTTCTATACATCTATGCTATACAGCATGATGATAAAGTACACACAGTATTCATAATTTTGTTGTCAATTTTATTTTAACTCTGATACACCTCAACTTATTGAAAATATATTGATTGTCGGAAAAATATTTCCTTTATTTCATTTTATGCATCCCTTAAAATTTTCAGGGAGAACAAGGGTGTCTCTTATTAGTAGTTTTCTTTTCACAGTTTATAGGATAGACTCCTGGTACCACGTAGTACCTACACGTACCCGATACGTAGTACTTGATATCACGTAGTACGCGATATTGTAATTAAATAATTTCAACTAATGTTTGACCAAATGTATTATCGGGGAAAAACATGAATAAATAATAGAGACGAAAAATAATTTCAAATGTAATGAAAACGATCTTAATGAAAAACTTAAAAAAAATGGAGGTGACATTAAATTGTAACAATTTTAATTCAGTAGCGTGTAAATTCTCCTCTAGCTCTTATCACTGCTTCTATTCATTTGGGAATGCTATTTATTAAATAGTGAATGGTTTTCTGAGCAATGTATTCCCATTTGACAAGAACAATTTGTTCGAGCTCCCTAAGAGCCATAGGGGCAGATATGTGGAGCCTAACTGATTGTTTTAGTGCATCCCATAGATGCTCTATGAGATTCTTATCTGGGCTTTTTGGTGACCCGTCCATACTTAGAATATTCACAAATCGAAGGTAGTCCAGTAGCTCTCTAGCAACGTGGGGTCGAGCATTATCCTGCATAAAAATGAAGTTGTCCCCGATAAACTGGGCAAATGGCATCACATGTTCTTCTATGATATTCTATACGTGGAAGTGTGCCTTCATGGATCTTCCATTGTAGGAAATGCTCTTGAAATCTTGAAAGTTGTAAAAAATTTGGTATAGGGGCAAGTATGACTTTCTTAAATAAAATTTTTATCAAAGTTTCACATCATCTTCATTATTTTAAATGGAATGAATGCTAACTAATCTATTTGCAATATCGTGTATTTTCTGAGTGGCTTCTATAAACATTTTCAGTAAACTCTATTCAGATAGGAACATAAATGTATAATTTGCTGAGACAGACAAGTAGTATTCTAAAATATAATAAAGCATATAGCATTCTATTTAATACGAGACCGAACTTGATGACGACTTTAAATATAATAGCAATAATTAATACATGATTTATTACAAGATGATAATTAGCAAGGATTTTCTTCAGAAAGATGCCCACAGTGAACAAAACATTACATTTTTTTACATTTAGTCTTCATGAAAAAAACTGCCATGAAATGTCAAAAAAACTTGTAACTGAAAGATGTCAAGAGAAACGCCCTGTGATATGCAATGTATTGTGGGCTCTGGGGCCTTACACGTTTTTATAACTTAGTTTTCTAGACCTACCCGTAGTCAGTGAGGCCATTTAATAAAGTCCTTATTGCCCGCGAGGCTTCAGGAAATATACTTGAATAATTCTGAGGGTAGAATCTGCAGTATATTGTCTGATTTATTGCTGTTTTGGTCTTAGTTGTTTCTCAGGAAATGTGTGCCTAAGACACGAAACACAAATCATTTCACTATACAGATATATATCACCAACTTTGCAAATACTTAGTCTGTTATATTCCACACATTTGATATGTACCTTGAGTAAGCAGCTACATAAACAGCGAAACAACGTTCTCGCTATTGGCAAGCTCGATATTTATCGTAGCGTGCCATACCAGACTAGAAAAATACCCTGAAACTGTTTTAGAATTACATAAAAGCAATAAAAACTAACCAATAACTGCTTGGAGTTACAACTACGATATGTGAAACAAACCGTTTTGCATTATTCATAACGTGCCTGCGGGCTTAAATTATTATTAATTGTTTCGGAGCATATGTGGGGAAGTGTAATGTGAGTTTCATGACGAAGTTAGTTTCTGGGGCCGTTTAATTTTTACGTGGTATTAAGGTTATCGTTCTAATAATGTTTAAAAAGGAATATCTGCGTATTATCTTATAAAATATCATTTAGAAAGCCAGGTGGTCATTACATCACACTTACATTAATATATACGTAATTTTCCTCAGCAGCTTGATTTATCTACAAAATAGCAGGCTTCTTGACTTAATTTTAAAATATATACTGAACGTTCAGGAAACATAATACTGGAACACAGTATAGAACTATAAAGAAAATAGAGTAATTATTACTATTGACGTTATCATCAACCCCCATTCCAAAATTGCAAACAGAGAAACACCAAAACTGTTCCAAATAAAATATAGTGGTGGCTAATATATATTACATAGGATAAACTATCCGCAATATACAATATAGAATCACAGAACACCAGAGAGATCAGATTTAGTTATAAGGACAGTTTAACAGTTGCTGTCTGAACCAGCATGGCAGCCATAATATTTATATTGATCTAAAGGAGGCAATTAGCAACGCAATATCTTATGCCAGAGTCATTAAGTAGTTCATCAAACTAATGAAAATGAGCAACAGCTTCAACAGAGATGATGATCTCAACAATACTTGAACACTGGTATTGAATGGCATCACCACCACCCTAAGACGCCAGAATTGATACAAACAATTGACTGAAGAACAAACGATAGCCTGACAACCAATGCACCACAGCCAATACCTACGACTAAAGACGGATGTATTCAAGCAGATATTTAATCGGGAAACACCAGGTATTGTCACCAATCTTTGGTATCGTAAAAACTCTAATAAGACGAGCAACGCCGGGTTCAAGAGAAAATTAATACTACAGAAGAATCCGGAGAAAGTTTATAAATCAGACAAAACCTACACACTAAATAAAAATATGCAAACAGGTAATAAAAAATTTAAAAATTAAGCCATTTCTTAAATAAACCATGCTTTTATATCTTTATATTTACCAAACCTTCAGAAACATTAATTAAATCGATTTGGGCTTCAACACACGCCGTTTACCTTGAAAGTTTGGGAAAAAAAACAGGACAAGCCTCATATTTATAGGACTTTTTTTTTTTTAGAAGTAGGTCTACATAAAAAAATTATTTTCATTGAAGCGTGGATGAAAAACTTTAGTGGCAATGATACTCTACTATCTATCTATACTATAGAAAGATAATCTACTATCTGAAACTTTATATTCATCATGAAGAACATTATCACCGTCATCGTCGTCAGCTATCGGCATTCAACTTGACATATCATCCAATATAAATCTGAAAAAAAGGTATTTCTAAAGCACCTATAAAGTACCTACCTATAGCCTACAAAGTAGTGGCTCCTATGCAAACCCGGATTTTGATCGATATATGAATGATCCACCAAATAAAAGTCAAGATCATACCATGTAGATAATGAGTAACTTTTCAAAAATTATGAATTCAATTATAGTTTTTAGCACTCAGTATCTCGAAAGCGAAATGGTTTTGAATATATATTTATAGTAACCTTTTGTAATTTTTTGAGGTCCTCGATCGTCCCTTGAAATTTTTTCCACATATTATGAAACATCCTGTATAAGCAGCAGGAAATTTCTTTCGTATATGGCGAAATATA
Source organism: Rosalia funebris (assembly GCA_037954035.1). Lineage (NCBI taxonomy): Eukaryota > Metazoa > Arthropoda > Insecta > Coleoptera > Cerambycidae > Rosalia > Rosalia funebris. The sequence continues at coordinate 7,433,580 of JAZFAV010000002.1, read as the reverse complement.
TTATATTTAAAAATAAAAAACCGTGATTTTATGGCTCATTGTGAACTTTAACGGATTTGCCGAATTTATTATCTACATTGTATACAGTATTAGTTAAGTATCCTGACGTGGTTATTTCTTGCCTCGATAATGGGGCCTGCAATCCAATTAACGTAAAAGGACAGAAATCCGGCGCAGGACGGGGTAAAAAATTAACAAGCCCAGAACTGAAAGTAGGTTGTTTGCGAATCAGGAAGAGTATGCTGCCACATGGGAAATTTTCACTAATGTACGTCCTGCTGTTCCCAGATGAATTCGCCGTGACGCAGGCTGGTATAGCGATAAAAAAAAACTTGACGCGCCACACTCATCACACGCCGCGTACTTTATCAATTATCTCGCCATTTTACCGCCATTATTTGGATTACGCCGTTCAGTCACACTTACATTCCTTTGTGAAAATTACCAAAGTGAATTTTTTAATGGCCCGGAAAAGTATATATACGGCGCCGTTACTGTGTTTCATGTGTTTAGCTGATGAACGCCGCTGGCTAATCCATTTTGTCCTGGAAATTTGATTAAATCGATTAATTTAAATACAAAAGGCGTATTATTGGCGGACGGCTTCGATATTGTTTTTGTCGGTCAGTGGGAAATATTAAAGGTGCAATTTTACGGTTCGATCAACTGGAGGAAGGAAAGAATGACATTGTTTAATTACGTGTCAATTTGGTTAACATTTCAATTAATAAATGGAAACCAGCTAAACAATAATCAATCATTCACTGACAGATAGAAATATTTATAAAAAACTGTTAAGAGAAACCCTAAAAATTATCTAACAAACGCTTCTAGCCATAACAATGTTTAACCTAAATATTTCCTATGGGAGTGACTGTATTTGGAACTGATTTCACCTTTATTGTAGTTCATCACTTCATCAGTATAGTATAAAAGGTGGGTGTTTGAGTTATATAGATAGTGCCCTAATATTCCATGTACATAGAGATAAAACATATCCTTGAAGTTGCTTCACTTAGCCTGTAGAGTACATCAATTAATTTTTTATCATGAAGATACGTTAATATAATGCAAATGCAAAGTTTTACTACCAGAGGGTAACATTCAAACTACAGAAATAAGGAGTTTATACTCCAACCCATCTGCAAATGCATTATATAATAAGGACTAAACAAATTAGGCCAATACAGCTATTCTCCTGGCTATATTGATGATCTCAGGTTTTTACTTCGGTTTAGATTGTTCGAAACTACCAAGAGATGGCGTTTGGTACGTTCTATCGCGGTGGAACGTAGCAACGTCTACTAGATGTGAGCTTTATCTGTCGAAGGTATACTCGTTTACACTGCACTGACGAGACCCAAGATAGAAAGGTCGAAACCGGTCTGCAGTTAACGATATCCTGAGATAGGTGACACTTTGCATCTTTCTTGGTGGTTTTTGGAACAATCACTGTATGTTTAATGCTAACTCTGATAGACACAAATACGACAAATTTTGTCATGTAATTCAGTGCTCGACGTTTGGCATATAGCCAGGAGAATAACTGTTTTGACCTAATTTGTTTAGTCCTTATTATATAAGGCATTATCAAATGGGTTGGGGTATAAACTCCTTATTTCTATATTATGAAGATACGTTATTTCTTAAATTTATTTCTTTCTCATAAAATATTAGTAATTAAAACAGTTGTAGCTTAACTAATTGTTTTACTATTATCAATAATATTTTTCCAATTGTAACCAGATTTATTTCAGTTCAATTCAAAATTCGAAATAACAGGTTCTACTTTACAGAAATTTGTAGAGGATTACTTTTTCACAAACACTGTTTGATATGATTATGCCCTTTCATATCCTATATTTTAAATAAGTATCAGTTACCCCATAACAGATGACAATATTTATAAAGAAAGTGTATAAAAAAATAGCGATCATTTACAATTGCATTAAGAAAAATTCCCACAAAATTAGACGCGTTCCATTAATGATACGGCAACGCCAATACGTCCTCGTCATAGTTGGTAAGATGAAAATATTGCTGCAGTAATAAAAACGGGAGTATTCAAATACCTCTATTCGATATCGTGCACAACAATCGAATCTGTCAAGAGCCACCACGCATCAGATTTTAAATAAAGATCTGAACCTGTCAGCATACAAAATTTTGACATCAATTGACCTTCAAGATCATGTGATTTAATACCACTGCACTTTTCTCTTTGGGGTTATGTTAAGGGAAAAGTGTACACCATCCAGACAGCAGTAATCAATAACCTCAAACAAAAATCAAACAAACAAGCACGAAAAGCAAACATTCAACGTATTATTCGGGAAATAAAACCAATTTTATGTGCCCCTGTTATAAACCATTTTGCTAAACGAATAATATGCCAGATGAGTCGAGGGGTCCATATGAGTGATATTCTTTTCCATTTATAGCCGCATCATCTCAGGCATGTTGACGTCATATGGTTTGTAGATGGCAGTCGTTAAGTATTGACGCTCTCTCTTTTACAGAACACACATGGCGTGCAATACAAATCCTACAGTTCCAAGTGAGACATCCTATAGATGGTATCCTTATTATCATTAATTAGAATTTTGTATATCTCTTCTGGACTGATTTCATCAAGTTATTGCCTAATACTAATCGTCAACGTTATTTGATTTTCTGTAAATCTTCAATTATAAATAACCTCATAGAAAATAATTAGGCCATACTAAATCTATGTCACGCACTAGACACTCATTCTACGTCGATCCAAAGCAAAAAACATAAATGAGAGATAGGCCAAAATAAACACAATTCAAAGCAAAAGTTCATCCCTGTCAACACCAATACATCATCATCATCATCATTAGGTCATCAGTCCTAAGACTGGTTGGACGCTGACCTCCAGCTTCTCCTATCTTGTGCTAACCTACGCATTTCGCTAATTGTGCTACAACCTACATCCCTTACTATTTGCGAGCAGTAGTCTAATCTAGGCCTACCTCTGCCTTTCTTCACTCCTATTTCTGCCTCCAAAATATCGCGGACTATTCCCCCATGTCTCAGCAAGTGGCCTACCATTCTATCTCTTCTCTTCTTTAAGTTTTTCCACATACTCCTTTTCTCGCCGACTTTCTCCAATACTTCTTCGTTTCTAACCCTATCAGTCCATGGTATTTTCATCATTCTTCGGTAACACCACATCTCAAAAGCTTCTAATTTCTTCCTACTTGCTTCCCCTACCGTCCAGGTTTCGCAGCCGTAAAGTGCCGTGCTCCATACATATGTTTTCAAAAATCTCTTCCTTGTTTCTAAGTTTATTACCCCCGAGCATAAAAGTGCTTTCTTTTTGTTAAAAGCTACTCGACCCTGCGCTATTCTTTGTTTTATGTCTTTATCGCTTCTTCCATCCCAATTTATTTTACTTCCTAAATAAGTGAAGTCTTTAACTTCCTCCAATCTTTCATTATTAATTTGTACTTTCGTTTTTGCTCTGCTCTCGCGCCCTCTGCACACTAACACTTTAGTTTTGTTTTTATTCACCCTCATTCCGTATTCCTCTGTCAACACTGCCTCCATTTCGTTCAATGCTGATTCTAGTTCCTCCTTACTAGATGCTAATACTGCTATATCATCCGCGAATCTCAGCATTTTTAGTTTCTGTCCCTGTACTTTAATCCCGAAATCTACTCTATCTTTTACCACATTAATCGCCTCTTCGATGTACAGATTAAAAATTAGTGGTGATAGCGTACATCCTTGTCTTACTCCTTTCCTAATACCTACTTCCCTTTCTTCCCCTTCTACTTCTATAACAGCAGTTTGCTCTATGTATAGATTGTGTACTACTCTCCTATCTCTATACTTCATTCCCGCGCTCTTTAGTATTTCGAACATTTTTTCCCATCTTACGTTATCAAAAGCTTTTTCTAAATCTACAAATCCTATATAAGCGTTCTTTCCTTTTTCTATTGTTTTCTCTAACATTACTCTTAGCGCCAGAATAGCTTCGCGAGTTCCCCTATTTCGCCTAAACCCGAATTGGTCTTCTCCTAGTATTTCCTCCGCTCTATTTTCCATCCTCTTCTGCACTATTCTAGTTAAGATTTTTGACGCATGGGAAGTTAGGCTAATCGTTCTAAAGTTCTCGCATTTGTCGGCTCCTCTCTTTTTCGGTATAGTAACGATAATGTTCCTCTTATAATCCTCCGGCATCTCGCCCGTTTCGTATATGTATTTTACCAGTTCAAACATCCTATTTACTACCTTCTGTCCCGCACATTTCAAAATTTCCGCCTGTATTTTATCTACACCCGGCGCTCTATTATTCTTTAGCCCCCTTAGTGCTATTTCAAATTCCTCTCTCAATATAGGTTTTCCTACATCTTCCCTATCGATGCTAGATTCTTCCTCTAATATCTCTCCTAATTCCTGACCCTCGTATAAATTTCCTAAGTACTGCTTCCATCTATCCGCTTTCTCCTCTCTTCCTATCAGTATGTCCCCCGATTGACTCCTAACATTTCTACTTATTGTTCCTACATCCCTGAAGTTCCTCTTAATTATTTTGTAAGCCTCATCGGTCTTACCTACTTGCAACTTATCTTCTACTTCTTTGCATTTCTCCTCTATCCATTGTTCTTTCGCTTTTCTACATTTTCTAATGATTTCCCACTTTATTGCCTTATACGTTTTCAGTCCTTCTTCGTCTCGTCTGTTTTTGTAGCCTCGTCTCTTTTGCATTAAGTTTAAGATTTCGTCCGTTATCCAGGGCTTCCTAGCTTCCCTTTTATCGTGTCCTAAAACGTCCGTAGCCGCGGAAGCTAGACTATTCTTGATACCCTCCCACTCAGTTTCTGCGTTCTTGATTTCGTCCTTACTCGTTTTATTTATTAATTGATCTGTTTTCTCCTGGAACTTATCTTTCATATTCTGATCCCTCAATATGTCTACATTTATACGTTTCTTATCCTTCCGGGTTTTCAGATTTTTGAACTTTAATCTAGCTTTCATGACTACCAAGTTGTGATCGCTGTCTACATCTGCTCCTGGATAACTCTTACAGTCTTTTACTTGATTTCTAAATCTCTTCCTAACCAGAATGTAGTCTATCTGATACCTGTCTATCCCTCCTGGCATTTTCCATGTGTACCGCCTCCTAACGTGATTCTTGAACAATGTGTTCGCGACTACCATCTTGTGCTTCTCACAGAATTCTATCAGTCTGCTACCTCTCTCGTTTCTGTTTCCTAATCCATAAGGCCCTACAAATTCTCCTTCTTTCCCCTCACCTACGACTGCGTTAAAATCTCCTACTATTATTAAATTTTCATGACCCTTCACAAATCCTATTACCTGCTCTATGTCCGAATAAACGGCTTCTAACTCTTCCTCGCTGTGGTTAGAAGTAGGCATGTATACTTGCACTATTACTGTTTCCACTGGCTTCGAATCTAACCTAACCATCATTACTCTCTCGCTGTATTGTAGGTAGCTATCTACACACTGTCCTGCGTTCTTCCGCATAACGATCCCTACTCCCGCGTTTCCATTTACCGATCCTGTGTGTATTACCCTATAGTCACCGCTCCAAAAATCTCCTACTTCCGGCCAGCGCATCTCACTTATACCTACTATATCTAATCCTAACCTATCCATTTCTATCTTCAGATTTTCTAGCTTCCCTGCCTGTCTCATGCTTCTGACATTCCACGCTCCGACTCGTGAAATGCTACACTTCTTATTATGATTGCACTCGATCACGTCTCCCGGAACAGTCCTCACCCGGAGATCCGAACGGAGGACTATTTTACCTCCGGAGTTTTTTGTCCCAGGAGACGCCATCATTAATTTAGGATAAGCTTTCTGCTAGCTGTTCTGAGGATTATAATGTGGTGGTTTCCTCTTGCCTTCCACATCGCAGTCGTGTGTGTCATAGCACCATACCAACTCCCACGGTTTCTGCCACTATGACTACTGAAAGAGCTGCTGCCCTCCTTCAGGGACTTGTCTTAGTCTGGTTTTTCAATAAGGACCCCCCCACTATGGTTAAACCTATGGTACGGCTCCTTAAATCATTAAAACGCGCAAGCCGACCCACCCGTTCCAGTTTGCACTAGAACTTCGTCAAGGTTCAAGTCCTATCGGATCGGAAAATAATACAGATGAAATTAATTAAACTTACATAAGATGTTGAGAATATTCGCAACACAAGAAAACACCTACTACCTCGAGGATGGTAAGAATCATAAAGTAACTACCCTCGCTCCTCACCATTAATGGTTTTAATAGACAGTACCTCCACATCGCCTGTTACTACCGCAACTAAATCTCTCTGAAAATTTGCGTCTGCCTTTGAACTCCTTAATAATTTTAATAAAATTAATCAGCATGGCTGGCTTTTGTGTTTCAACCCGACTTCTGAGATTACAGCGCACTAACATATTTGAAGCTCTTGGTTATTTAGAAGCGTATTAATGGTCTGCGCGTGGGAGTAGCAGCTGGCGGCCCAACACTACGTTTTATAGCGAAAATTAACTAACTTTCTTATATTGTTCTTTCGGTCGCGTCCCAAATTGGCATTAATAAAATAGGAGATACCATCAAGTCATGTTATTAAACTCGAATTAATACCACAGGTGCCGATGGAAAGGCAACATCCAGCTGCGATAAATTATTCATATTGTCTCTGAATATTGTCCTAGAATAGTATAATATATCAATATTAATAATAATAATATGGTCCGTACCTAGTCTTTGTCTAGTAGTCGGTGTCCGGTTCGTCTACCCATGATATGTTTCTGGTCCGTTTCTGATCAGGTCTGTTATGTCTCTGGTCCGTATCTGGTACGGATCTGATCTGTGTCTAATTCCGTGTTCAATGTGTGCCTGGTCCGTTTGCCTGTGGTAATCTTTTGGCCTGTTTTTGATCTGATTTGATGTCTCTGGTTTATACCTGGTTCGCGACTGGTCCGTGACCGATTCGTGACTGAATAGAAAAAGGTACAGTTCACGGGGAAATGACAGACCTTCTACACAAATGACGGCTTATACAAATCATTTCACATACATGAGGCGGAATAGGTGAGTCTGGTGTGGTAGGAATTGGAAAATCATCCATCCGGGAAGTGTCCAGTTATGAGTAAAACTCCAAGGCCAACGGCTTGGATAGCATACAAGGCACCACAATGTTGAATAGCGGAAAAGGCAGAACAGTCTTCGCAAATCGATAGTAGAAGCAATTTAATAGAAGTAGAAGAGAGTCGCTGCCTGAGAAGTACTAGGGCATGCCTGGAGTCGACGCTCTGGACAAGATGCAAGTCGTCGATAGCAGAATGTTGAAAGTATATACATAGTACATACGTAGGAGTGCTGTCAAGGACAAACCGTTGCTACTGTAGAGGCTAATAGAAACAGTTGGATTAAGTGGACCAGAAAGGATAAATGTAATGAGTTTCTTCCGATTGAATCAATACGATGATAAACCATTTCCCATTTGGAGGTACCATCTAAAAACTGAAAATATTTTTTCTGAGCATAGGATGACGAAACAAAATGTGAGTGGTGGCCTTAGAGCAATATACAACAGAAATCATTATTTTAACTGGAGATCGACGAAATAAGAAGAAGAGTTGAACACATAAAAGCTTTCAAGGAAGACAGGAACTAATTAACATCTCAGAATTGTGTATAAAGCAGGAGGGGAACATTAAGAACATCCATTCCGATAAAGCTCTCCATTGGAAAGTAATCCAATTTGATGGAGAATATACTTCAGCCAAAGTGAATGAGGGGAATAGGAAGGTTATAGCAAAACTAAGAGCAAACACCACCTACCGCGTAAAGTTGACAAATCATATAAACCAGCCCGACTTTGACAACGTTCAGTTATAATGTGTCCTGAGTTACATCAGAACAATTGGACTTAAAGATAAATTTAAACTGAGGGTAATTCTGCAGAGGACATATTATTGTAAGAATAATTTCTTAAAGTGAGCTAGCCCAATTTGGTAACGTTGAGTTATAATATGTAGTGGACCGCAGCAGAACGAATAGAATTAAGGAGAAGTATAAAATGGAGATGATTCAGCACAGTGCCCCTTATTGTACGAACCGGACGCAGTATGAATATGTAAATAAAAACATAACATTTAATGCAAGCATCCAACAGGTCCACCTGAGGTTAATTGTTTGTGAAATATGACCGCATTTCAACGCGCCAGCACGTACCCGCAGAAAGATAACACACACAGACTCTTAATGAAGATCCATGGGGATTTAACGCGTCCAGAAGAAGATGATTTACTAAGGCCGGGGGCGTTTTTCTAACCCGCCGGGAGTCTGCCCTAACTGACCGTTCAACTTTTCATAAATCTGGTTACCCTTAAATGACTGCGAAATTTCCGCTCGGGGCCAATGGCGCTTTCCATTCGAGTACGAGCAGCTTTTCCGGTAACCGAAAAAAGAACTCTATTCAGTTTGTTGGACGCACGAGAATTGGGGCCTTGTTTCGCATCGGGACGGGTTTCATGAATTATTGAAAGGGAAAACTTTTTTCGGTTCGCGTTAATCGATTGTTTCATAAGATAATTATAAAGCTGTCTGAAGAATGTATATTTTTTGAATAGAATTTGAAATATAAAACATTAATGAAGACATTTTATTCAGTGAGCACGTAAATATTCGAATCACTTTTCTTTTCTTACAAAAACCCTCAAACCACTCGATTAATTTTTTATTAACGTATTTAAATGTTCATTTTATTGTATTGACTTCAAATATATAGAGTATCGTAAAATGTAAATACCATGTCGCCATATTGGTTAAGTGTTTTCATTTCTTAATTTTAGCAGTTGGTAATTGTGAAAAGGAAAGAGAAGTCTGATCATTATTTATTTTACTTTTGAAGGAAAATAATAACCATTTGTATACGCTAGCAAATATTCAATCTAACCATTTTTATAGGTATTTTACATATGTAAGTGTATTGGTGACAAATTGTTAGTTTGGCCATTTCTATAGGTATTTTATCACAAATTCCTTCAATGAAACTCTGTGCTAATGTGCTATGTTTATATGAGAGGGAATACATACAAACACAGATCAGTAATCGGTGGCGATAATAAAGTGCACTATCTGATTGGGAACGAAATAAGTTTTCAAATTCTTTAATAATAAATACATGCTTCATCCGTGTTTGTTTGTTCTTACAAGAGCAAGATTTAACTTAGTGCTATTTCTCCACCTAATCGCCGATATTCACGAGGATAGACACAGTCATACCCACCCGAGGTATGTGAGAATCGAACCCACACACGCCCAGGTTACTCCAAGCTGGCAATCAGGCCAACTCCAAGGGATTGAAATAGTTATTTCAGACTAATCCAGGGAACTTCCTTCTGTGAGGTAATTATGGGATAATTTACCCTCAGAAGATCTAACCATATCTATATACATCCATGGAATGATTGAAAACAGTTAAGTATCTATATGACATGTATGATGTTGTGTTCGTAAGCTCTGTTAGTCTATTAGTTTGACCGCAGCTACCGCGGTCAAACTAATAGATATATATCTAAGCGTTTAGGAACACAACCTTGCTATTCGCAAGACTGAACCCAATTCGACACTGTTCCGACACTACCAACAGACAGGATACATGCTCAACTTTTAGTAGGCTAAAACAATCGCAATAAAATACAATAAAATCACATCATAGTAGAATAATCTGAGAAGTGATTGAGATTGAAAAAAGACCAGATTGCATAAACAAACGTGACGACAGCCAAAGAATACTCAACATCTGGAGACCACTAGTCACACGTCTCCGCTCTACCGTATCCGTTTCCACAAACGCATGTAACAACCGCGACCGTAACAACTGCGACGTTTCATACGCACCGTTGACCTTCGGTGATGCGTCCTCCGATATAAATAACACTCACAGTGGCACCACACTACAGTTCGAATCGAGGTGTAAGCAAATTGAGGCCTCGGCAATGTCTAGTAACGAACCCTGGGGAGTAAGCAGATTGAGACCCAGGCAGTAAGTTACATACCACTCGTGAACAAGGTTTCTTCCTAAAAGTTCGAACCGAGGAGTAGGCAGATTGAGGCATCAGCAAAAACTAATACCCTTTCCTAATATTTCTTCAATCTTTAATTCCTTATTTTTATTAACTTCGCATCGGGCAACTGATTTGAGTGCTCAATTAATCTCACTCTAATGGTATAGAAAAAGGTGATATGATATACGAGGTTTGTCCGGAAAATACGTATAAAAGTGGAATAAAAAATTTATTTTACAATTATTCAGGTATTTCAATATGGTCCCCTTCAAAGTACTCCCCCTGAGACAAGACGAACTTCTGCCAACGCCGTTTCCATTGTTGATAGGATCGCTGAAAGTATTCAGTTGTGAGGCTCTTCAGTTGCCGTGTCGTTGCTGCCTTGATGGCTTCCACATCCCCCAAGTGCCGCCCCCGAAGCACCATTTTGCATTTCGGGAACAGAAAGAAGTCTCAAGGGGCTAAATCGGGTGAATAAGGCGGGTGTTCATGGTGATAGAGCTTCGGGCCAAAAACTCACCCAGAACGAGCGACGTGTGAGCGGGCGCATTGTCGTGATGAAGGATCTACCTGTCCCTTGTGTCAAATCCGGTCGAACTCGGGCTACACGACCTCTGAGACGTCTCAAAACTTCAACATAGAAATTTCCGTTCACTGTCTGGCCAGAAGGGATAAATTTCTGGTGAACAATGCCCCGAGAATCAAAGAAAACAATCAACATTGAATCTTGATTTTCGCGACTTTTTTGTTCTCGGGTCCCCTGCTTGCTTCTACTCCTTGCTATGAGATATAAGCTCCACATCGAATTCGTAAAACCAAGATTCGTCTCCAGTGATGAATCGGTTGAGAAAGTTCCCCCCTTCCTCTGCTTCCAACCAATCCTCACAGCAAGTAACCCTCCTTGCTTTCTGTTCTAGAGTCAAGAGCTTCGGAACGATTTTCGCGCACAATTTTTTCATTACATGTTTTTTGTCAGAATTTCGTGAACTATTGTTTTGGGGATTGACAGATCTTCAGCTATCATTCTAACTGTCAATAAACGGTCTTGAAGAACACAAGCCCGAATTGGTTCAACATTTCCCTCAGAACTCGATGTGGAGGGACGTCCTGGGCGAGGGTCATCTCCCACCTCTTCTCGGCCCTCCCGGAACCTTTTTAACCACTTGTTTACGGTTGGTTCCTTCAGAGAATTCTCTCCGTAAACTTGATTCAAACACTCAAAAATCTCACGGTCATTCTTGTCTAGCTTTGCGAGAAACTTGATATGAATACGCTGTTCCCCACTCAGAGAGAGCTCCATGCCGACGGCAGGTAAAATAAGGGTCACTTTCAACAAGCAGTCGTAGACTCCTACTTACTTGTAGAGCGCTCTGGATCGAACTGAGCGTTGAGGGGATTGCATAGAGCGGAGGAACCACCGGACCGCCCCTCCACAGCGCCTTGATGCGCCGCGCCGGCCTGATTTTTTATACGTATTTTCCGGACAAACCTCGTATTTTTTACCAGGTTATTACTATTATCTACTTCTAAAAGTAATGAATAAAATAAGAATTTGACACGCGCCGATGCGCGTTGAATGATTAGGGTGTGTATGTATAACTTTAAATCTTCAGTTCACATTATAAAAACGCGGAAGGCTTTGGCTAAACAAAAGGTTTAATATTCATTGTATTCATTATTTTTTATTAAAGGGTCCCGCAACGCATTGTCCGCTGCTCGCGATATCCCCACACGATCAATAAAATTGTTATAACGAACAAAACGGATCGATTAAGGCCATTTTGTTTAAAAACAAGCCAGCACAAACGAGCACGACTAGTGCTGATGACCCCCTATTGTTTCTGGTGATACATTATGTGCTTTTTAAAATGGGGCCATAACAAAGGAACTGGCTTTTGTATTCATTCAATTTGTCTCAGCTTTATATGCATGGTGTGCAAATAATAGCTAATAAACCCGGGAACACGTTATATACACACACGGTGTGGGCGCTGTACGCAAAACAAATAAAAAGTTGGAACATGATAAATGAAACGTCTAGAGTCAACAGTATTTTTGTTGTACAGCTGTTTATTATATTCCCCTTGTTGTGTGTTTGGTCGGCCACAAGTAATGTAATCTCATGTATGAAATAGAATTAAATCGACTTCCAACAAGTAATCAACTAGTTTGTAAATATATGACATAAAATATATACAAAGCTGACTACAGTTTTTCGTAGTTATAGAGTTGAAATTGATAATGCTGTTCTAAATTAATAATTTAGTCGATAAAACATGGTTTTGTGTAATAAAGCATTGAAGTATTTATTGTATGAATATATATGAAACAACACATCCGGTAAATGGCCACCGTAGCTTTGGTGACACACGAGTATCCTTTTTAAAAATGTGGCATAAATGTGGCGGTATTTGGTTAATACAACGTTCAATTTCAGCCTTCAATGTTTGAGTGGTCATACGCTTGTTGGCATAAACTTGAGACTTAAAGAAGCCCCCACACAAAAATATCCATAGGTGTTAATTCGCAAGACGTGGCGGACAATTCTTATCACCAAAACAGGAGATAGCATGACCAGGAAAAGACTCATGTAAGACCGTCAATGTTTCACGGGTGGTATGGCAAGTGGCATCGTCCTTCTGAAAACACATGTCTTAAAAAGCAATATCTTCCAATTGAGGCACAACGAACTGGGTTATCATGTCACGATAACATTCGTCATTTACCTGTCTCGTTTTCAAATTAAAATGGTACAATGATTCCTTCAGACCACAATATACATCAAACAGTAACACGTTGGGGATGCATTTGTTTCTCGTGAATCATTCACGGATTTTCTGAACACCAAATGCGGCCATTTTACCTACTTACCAAACCATCAATGTGAAAGTGGGTCTTCGTCGCTGAAGATGATTTTGTCCACAAAGTCAGCATTCACTTCTTGTTGTTCAATGATCCAGTTGGTGAACTCTCTTCGCTGTGCATGGTCTGTTGACGAAAGTTGTTGAGTCGGTTGGACTTTATAAGCATGGAGATGCAAATCTTTAGTGAGAGTATGGTGAAGAGTGGCTGTTAAATGTTCATTTCTTGTGCACGATGACGAGTCGAGGTCCCTGTACCCTCGGCCACACTCTTACGAACTGCCGTGATGCTGTTTGAAGAAGAATTATTATTTGTTAATCCTTTTTTATTTGCATACTCGGACTAGTCAACAATATATCTCAAATATTGGAGATAAAACTTGGTTTAATCTATACTGCTGCTAAAACTCTTGTAGATCACCAATATTCATTAGCAGGCCTAATGGCTTTGATGGGTTTGCATCAAGTAGAGCGAGATTACTCCTCTTTACTCGCACATCGTGTAGACTGGGACCGTCGCGCGTCGTACGAAGGTGGGCCGAGCTTTGCTTTCGCCTTCGCGGATCTTTATGTGCCTCGTAGCGATCGATGGAGAGAACTGAACTCTGGAACATCGGGAGGCCGCTCTTTATCCTGTACCAGTTACGACGTGGTCGCTGATTGACTAGCAAGTACAAGCAATGAAAAGCCACGACGTCGCTGCTTGCTTATACCTTTCAGTCGGTGTTTGTATCTCCATTTAATACAGAAGTATATCTTAAACGAAACATACTAGGGACAGATTGTGTACAAACTTTCATATTTGGAGACCCAAAACGTTGATGAACACGAAGAGGATCTAATATCCAATCTCAGCTTGAAAAATTATGAAGTTAGAGAAGCAGAAAATCGAATAGCTGCAGGAATTGGACTTACGTCTTCACACTTCCGTATTAAAATCTGGAAACGTCCACAGAATTCTAAAATTCGCATATATAAAACACTTGTCCTCATTGTCTTAGCATATTGAAACGAGGTATGGACGATATGGGGAAAAACAGCAGATTTATTGGGCCATTTCGACAGAAAATCAGCATCAGCAGCACTCTTCTTCTCCATAAAATTCCATACTCGATGAAGTTCATTTTCGTCAAAGTTTATACCGCGGAACGATACATTATATTGCAACTTATTGTACCTACTTATTCTCCAGATCATAACCTCTCTGACTATAGTAGAAGTTTAAATTCTAGTTGGCAATTACAAAGGAATATTTCAGAAAATGCATAAACTAATGAAGAGATGGCAAACTGTCTAGCAGCCGGGCAAATACTTGCAGTTATGTGAAAGTTCTTGAACATATTCTTTTGCAGCATGCTTGCATGAGATGACCATAAAATTTTCAATTTGTCAAACTCATCTGATCCAGATATGTTACAACAAATTTTAATAAAACAGTAAAACCTATTATTATAAATTTCTAAACCATTATTCTATATTCTAATTAAATAATTCATTGTTCCAAACAAATCGGATAAAAACCACCGCGAATGCTGTTTATATTAAATTTAGCGGAATTATTGCCAATTGTGGTTCTCATTGTGAATTATTATGAAATGTATGATTATATTAAATTTGTATAAAACCGCGGGACGTAACCCATAATCACCAGCGTTTACGAAAATAATTACATTATTAAAAATTAAATTTGAGGCTTTATGCGATTATTAAAAGCATGGAAGTACGTATATTTATATCGAGAGAAGTATATACGGGGTACTACAAGAAATCGAAACTATATGTCATCTGGAAATCATCTATGGATTTGGAAATTTAAAGAATTGGCTTATTATGCAAGTAAACCAATGCAAGGCTGTTATATACTCATCATCAACATCGCAAGCAAACCAGTAATCCATTTTTTTACATTCGTTTTTTATGGCTTCTTCATTGTATTTTATAGTACTGAGAATATATTTACATACTTCTACATAACAAGTTCAAAGCTGCGTTGGAGAATTAACTGAATTAACTGGAGAAGAAACTTTAACACTTTTAATGATGTGTGAAAATGATATTTCACTATTTCTGGTATAAAAATTAACAACAGTGTAATTTGTAAAATTTTATGCCGCTATAACTCTGTAACTTTCAATAAATGTCATCAGTTTCCATAAGGATTTATATCGCTGTAACCAGACACCGATTTGACGAATCATTCAAAATAATTATAGAGGATTGTTCAGTAATTCAATTTTGACTGGTGAATTGAATTTCACACGGAAAAAATAGTGTAGTTTATAAGCAAATATGTTGCTTATAAACATTAATACCCACCCCTTTTTTCTAATTCATATTAAATCTGGAAGACTACAGCAAATGAACTAGTTGCATCCATAGTACTCATAATATTTGACAAACTTCATCAAATCATGAACATGATGCTTTAGGTATTCACTTGTAGCTGCATCTCCTACAGTTCCTTTCCTAAGCTTTGAGCTTATATTTAATATAACGTTATCATGATACAGTAGTTGACGATCTTAAGAATTTCGTTTAAAAGAAGATGCCATAAAACTTCATTTTCTTCACCTATAGACACATATTCACCTTCTGCATCTGAGCTTTCCTCCCAATAACATTCACTGATCAAATGAATAATAAATAAAATGAACACTATTCCTTGTCATCACTTTTGAAGAACCCAGAGAACCACCAGCCATTTTATATCGGCAACTAATTACCATTACAATAGAAGTGTATGAAAAACAAAGAAAGTAAAGTAAAATATATACAACAGGTAATTTTCCCTGGATACCTCATATGTAATAAATACTTTTGCAACATGATCTGGTAAATAAAGTAAATAAATTTTCTTGAACTTATTGGAAAATTCTCGTCAGTTTAACGAGTAAATTTTAAACTCAAACGTATAATCATCCTTTAACTTTGCCCAGCTGTATTATTTCATTTTACAGGAATCTCAATTAATTTATTGTGCACTTCTGAGTGCAATTTTGAATATTATTGCTTTTAATTGGTTACAAGTTTCTAGCAACTAAAATACTATATCTAATATCTAATAAATCTAATAGATAGGTATCCATATGGCTGCCCCGCATATGTTAGAAATGCTTAGGGCAAGTTATCGATTCTACATTATACAATATCCACTGGGTCCCTCATCAAAGCGCTGGGCTTTTAAAAAATGGAGTTTGTCAGATGTCAAACTAATAACATTACGCCGAACATGTCTTTTACTTTATAGGCCGAAATAACTTTCTGCAATATGTTATAAAATGTTTCGAAGATTAATAAATCCGACAGTTTCAGTTAGGAGACGCCTTTGAGAGATGATGTCTTCTTTGGGTTATTTTATATGTTGGGTGAATGAGATTTGCATATCCAGGGTTTATCAAAGCAAGGGCGGACTAATATTAAATTTTTAAATAATTATTCATGTCGTTCTGAGGAAATATCAGTTGTATTTAATGTACTCCAGAAGTCGTCGCTCATAAACTAAAAGGTTTTTGTGAAATGATGTTATCAATTACGACAACAGTTATACAGAATAAAAGAAAATTAATAGAATAGACATTTGTATATTGATATATTTTCAGACTTTTACAAATACATTTATATTAATAATTTTTTTAAAATCATTGCTATACATTCATTTACATTATTCTTAAATTACAGCATATGGTCTTTTTAAATCACGAATTCTTCTTTTCAGTATGAATACATACCCCAGCAAATACTTCTGGGTGGTATAAGTTCATTTTTCTATTGGCCAACTTTTGGAGAAATGTATTGTTTTGACCAACTTGCGTTTGCACTATACAGAAACCTACTCTAACTACTGCCAAAAAAGTTGTAATTCTACGTTAAAATCATACGTACAGAGTTGTTTTCTCACTCCAAATTGGTGTTTGAGGTGAAATAGTAAAGTGACTGAATCACATAATTATCAATATAATTCATAATTATCGGATCTACTGATGCTTCAGAGTTTGGTTTGATTTTTGTGACGTGTTTTCTACTTTATCCTATTTGATAGATCATGTTCTCACATCATGTAGTTAATTGAAGAACATTCTATTTTGCAATAACATTAAACATTATTTATTAATGTTATCTAATTTATCTGCAATTCTGTTGTTAATAGATGAATATATTAAGAACACTAACAATTGAAACTAAATATTCCTCAATTTAAAAATAATAAAAAATATTTATTATTGAAATTTTTTTGGATCCTAGTAGAATTTCTAAACAACTTTTTATTTTATAAACCCGGATTCCAGTAAAGGTCAATATTTCATTAGTGGACACCACCTTAGAGCATCTCTTGAACAGAATAAATTTCTAAATTTGGAACGTTTTCTGTCTATGTATTTTTGTTGTCGATAACCACGATTCTTGGAATGCTTAATTAGAAATAATTTTTCTTCCCTTCTTAATCTTCTGCCCATAATTTCCCCCCCTTCTTAAAATAGTCATTTGGGGAATTGTAAAATCATAACAAAAATCCTAGGGTATTAATTTATTTGAGTTCATTATATTCAAATCCATGACTTTCTTTAATTTTCACAAATTTCTAAACTTCAATTTTTTTTGTTCGTTTCCTCCTTCTTTTCTTCCTTATTCTTCTTCATCCTCCTCTTCTTCTTCTTCTTACTTTCATTTCGCCTTTTTTAGTACTATTTCTTCATCAAAAATGTGGATGTTAAACTCATTTTTCATTGTCATTTGTCATTTTTGTTGTCTTATGATTTAAACTGAATACTTATTTAAGGTATGATATTAATTTAAAAAAATTATGTCTTTGTACCTAAACTTTTGAAAAATGTATTCACAAAAACATATCTGGAATAGTAATATACAAGTCTTTGCAGCAGTGATATAGTTTTTTATAATTAACATATATTTTATTCATAGATAACATTTATGAACATAGCACGTTGCACAAATTAGTATTCCAACTTGGAATTCTCCAAATATGAATTTCGCTTCATTAACACTAATTTCTACTTATATCAAATGAAAAATTATGATCTTTATTATATGGACCTTGCAGTATCTCCTCTAATCTATAAGCTACTACAACTATGAATTTAATTTCGCCCTCGATGTAATTTATTTTAATCTAGAGGTTATTTTTAATATGGTTAGGCGAGCATAAATTATTGTTAACTTCTCTTATTATTGTTTTCTGATCGTCATCATTTGTACGCTCCTTCATATGTAAGCATTTTTCTCCATATATCTTTTGACGTTCTTTATCTCATAGAATCTACTTTACTCGTTATAAATCGTATTGGCTCTGTACAACATTGTTTTGATATAAGAACTCTTTTGTTACGGGTGAGTTTAAAATATAAAAGTCAAAGATCCGTGTACCTTTTCTTCCTGTATTTACCTCAGTTCAGATTACGTTTTGTGTGAGATTCACTGATACGTTGAGGTAAGATAAGATTTCATCTTACTCATCGTTGTTAATTTGACTATTTAATGCTATTTGTTGAAATTATCGAAAAAAGTAGATAAAGATAGAGAAATAATTGTATCTATTTATCTTGTCATCTATGAGCCGAATTGCTTAGAGAGGGTGTGGCAAAACTAACTACTAACTGTTGTGATCTTGATTTGACTCCAAGCGTCGGCATTGGTAATGTCGGTGGCAAGGGATGCCTTGGCCGTATTTTTTTAATGTATATCGCCCATCCAAATATCCTCGGTTTTGATTTTTATGAATTTAAATTACGTGGTGTATTTTATGTTTTACTTCAAGGAGACTATTGTAACACACCTCACTGTCTAATTGCATCAATAGGAAGAATATATTAAGTCTAATAAAATGTTTTTTTTGTAAACTCTCTTGAAAACATGAATTCACAGTTATCAGATTTATCAAAGGGAGAACTTCTACGTCCGTGATTTGTGATGCCGCGGCCATATGGCTCTGGCGTTGCCAAGAGTGGACGAATGCTGTGCCGTCATAAATTCTCGTTAAAAGAATAAAACACTGAGACGAACTAGTGGAGAAAGTGTATTAAACAAAATTTAGCAATAAATTTATCTCGGCGAGAACATAGGGTGTGCGAGTAATCCGAGTCCCAGCGATGAATCATAACCTAATATTTTAGTTAGCAAAGGCCATTTTTTTCCTTCGGATGGGAACATTATTCAAGATGTTATATTGTCGTACTCAGGCTGTTATGTTTTATACCGATAAAATGTAATAGGGGACAAAATATAACAGGATCTTGACTTGTTAGTGCATTGGAAGTTAGCGATAGTATACTATCATTATATTATAGACAAATTATTTTAACTCAGTTTAGCTCATAATGGTACTATTCATTTCATTGCTATTTACCAAATAAAAAACTCTCTTATCTTGCTGATAAACGGAACAGTGTACCTGAACCTAGCCATATAAACAAGCCACGGTATGTTTTGAGATTATTTATTTGGCAAATGGCGATGATATAAACTATAACTATCTTGACGGAATATATGCTGATAATAGAGAAAAAATTATATTTGTTAGAGAAAACTCGTTTTCTTTTGGCGTTTTACCCCCAATAATTCCAAACCGAAAATTTGAAAGAACAGTAATTTTAATCATCTTACAATAACCCCGAAGGAACCTTCTCTACAATAAATAAGAGACCAGCAAGGTCAACCAGGACAAGCAAGACCAAGACCGAAATATTACAAAAACAAAGGCAAGGGTCCTATATCTAAGAGTCAATTGTTTCGGTTAATGCAATGAATGAAATCAATGGTTTACTAAACTAAAATTTTACATTTAGGAGAAAAAAGATTTACGAGAAGGGAGGAAGAGGGTTTAAGGAGAAATAAATCAAATTTGGGAAGAATATTGGTTCTAAATGTTACTCTTTACTTACATCCTTACTTTAAGAATCATTTAGAATTAAAAGCAAAGAAGCATGCCTTTTATACTAAACTAAACTACTTTTCCTATGAAATAGAGGATGTCACAATAAGAGCCCAAGATTTGAATTCGCGCCAGTTTGGCTGTCATGATTCGATAAGTCAATAATTGTGACAGGTTGATAGGAAACAATTAGGAGTTAGTAAACATGAAGCACTACACAATACGACATCGCGTGCTTATTGTTAAACTTTACTATCAACATGGTGAAAGTTTAGATGCTACTATACGTAAAGTGCGTCCAATTTTCAGTAGAAATAATGTCCAAATTTATCAACTGTGAAAGGAATAATCGAAAACCTCCAAAGTACTCACTCAAATATTGATTTGAACCATTTGATTTGATGACAAGAGCTCGTAGTGGTTGTTCAGAACAAAACATCACGGCAGTTCACGAGAGTGTGGCTGAGAGTTAATGGACCTCGTTTCGTCATGGTGCACAAGAATTGAACATTTCAGTAGCCACTCTTCACTGTATTCTCACTAAAGATTTGCACATCTCCATGCTTACAAAGTCCAATCGACTCAACAGCTTCTGCCAGCAGACCATGTACACGAAGAGAGTTCATCAATTGGATCATTGAACAACAAGAAGTGAATGCTGATTTTGTGGACAATATGATCTTCAGCAACGAGGTTCATTTTCACTTTGATGGCTTCGTTAATAGAAAAAGTTGTCGTATTTAGGACTCTATGCATCCCCGGCCTAGGGTGGTTCTTATCGTATCACAACTCACTGTAATTCATAATCGATCTTCTTAATTGAAAGTTCCTAAAATAGTGTCTAAAATAATGTTTTGAGGTGGACCCAAATAAAAAAATCTAAAGGATTCAAGCCTAGTGATATAGTCGGCCAAGGTTGATGAGCTCCTTGGACAGTCCACGTATTTGCGAGTCTCTGATTTGAAAATACACAAGCAGCAAAACAAAATCTGGGAAAGCCCTATAATGCATAAATCACATCCATTATTTGAGTATAAGGGAAAATTAATTTATATTAGCAATTCTGGTGCCAAAATGTGAAGAATATATTACAAGTACAAATATATTACAGTACAAATTACCAGTAAAGACTCCTGGTAAAAAATTGTAGTCCAATCAAAAAATCACCAATAATACTCAGCCAAACATTCATAGAGAATTGTTCATTCATAGAGATCTAGTATCGTGTAAGGGTTTTCATCGGGCCAAATATGATTATTTTGAAAATTCATAATGGCATATCATCAATAAACAGTCAGTAATAAAGTGAACATTTAGTGTAGTTTTGTGCAGATTGAACATGTATATATTAGGGGTATAATTACTGATCTTTGAGGATTGACTATACTAATTTATTGCTTACGTTAAAATTTCTGGAAAGTTTTCTGATGCTTTAAACGTCTTCCTCAATTTTATTTAATACGTTCAAGATTGTCCCGAACTGGGGCTATTGTAAATGATTCTGGATCTTCTCCTGAGCCATAGCTCAAGGTTTTATTATTATTTCATTACTTACATTGTTTCCTTCTATATTTTGTGCATCTGCAATTACATTAAGGTATTCATAAATCATATTATACTACGTTTAATCCTTATTTATAATATAGCAAAATTAGAGCATTGAAATATCAATAAATATGTATAATTTTGGTCTTTATTTGCAAAATAAAAGTAAAGTATGCTATATTGTCAGAAAAAACTGGTCTACAGTATTCTATCGAAAAAATATATTGTTGTTATTTACAAAAATGATCGATGACGTTATATTCCGAATTTGAATAATATCACCGAAGTTATTAATACATAATAACATGCACAAGGAAAAAATAAAATCGATTTAATATTGGAGGAAATGACTGTTAAAATTTTAAATTTATTCCAGACTTCCCTAACGCACTATATATATATATATATATATATATATATATATATATATATATATATATATATATATATATATATATATATATATATATATATATATATATATATATATATATATATATATATATATATATAAAATCAGACAGTTTTATTTTTCAAGTAAAACCTCACATAATGGCGTAACTTTGTTTTACTTTATAAACTATGATACTATTCGGTTGTGTATCGATTTTTATGGTTATTAATGTTGAATTAATTGAATTATATAAAGTCCTTAGTCTGAGTCTATTCAAGAATATCTCCAAATATAGCTATATACATATTTGTATATAGAAACATTCTCCGATCCATTGTGTGAAGTTAATTTGTAACGCTGTATCGATGTTATATATATATATATATATATATATATATATATATATATATATATATATATATATATATATATATATATATACGTCATGAATTAAACCCGTCCTCATGACTATTGGAAAGTTACTCCATAAGCTAATATCAACACTATACAAAACACTTCAAGCATCATTATTCAATATTAAGTTTTTGCTGGGACGTTCTTAGTAACCCTCCCTTCATTAATTATAATTTTAACAATACTGATAGATCCCCAATTAATTTTAGATAGAGCAAGAGAACTCGCGGAAATATCCTTGACGTTATCATTGGATTAATTGGATAATAGTCTGAGAGCTGGCTGGAGATTTATGAAAAAACCCATATTATTGGTGTCGGGACTCATTGTTGCCATTTAAAAGCAAAAGTCGATGGCGATATAAGTTTTTCTGTTGCTAAATAGCGTCGCAAGAACGGCAATTATTGACAAATGTTTTATGTATAGTTTATCGCTATTTGCCAAACAGAAAATCTCAAAACATACCGTGGCTTGTTTTTATGGCTAGGCTCAGATAGACTGTTCCGTTTATCGGCAAGATAAGAGAGTCTTTTATTTGAAAATAGCGATGAAATAAATAGCAAAGTGAATGAAGTTATGGGATGATCTGATAATATGAAAATTTTTGATTCGCTGTTTAGAAGGGACAACTTTTTCATAAAAACTTCCTCTACATCTGTCCGTTATTTTAATTAAAATATGTTTTTTATACATTTCAAAAATTCATATTTTATATATTCACATTATATATTCCACACGAAAAGAAGGTATAGGGACGGTTGGGCCTGGGAAAATTTCTGGGGTCGTGGGAAAATTGAAAAATTTTACCTAATTCACAGAAATTTGAAGCGCCGGTGTCTTTGTCGGCAAACATCAAAGGGTTGCCGCTCGCAGATATTAATTGGATACCGACCGGTATAGAGGCCCTTCCGAATAATTCCTCTGAAATATAGGCAACAGTGAAATATTTTAAATTTAGTTATGCTCATGTTCAGTAGAGGGCGCTTCGAATTGGGATTAAGAGCATAGTTAACTCCGTAATTAAATTTAGCTATTTCATGGAAACTTATGGAATGTGTCTTATTACAATTACACTGACAAACAGTCAATTTGTTCTCAGCAATTTAAGAGTCTATTCTGAGTACATTGTTGTACATTTTGAGTACATTACTCTATAGAAAACATTATTCACCTCATTGCAGACCGTGAAATTAGCACAACTAAAGTTCCCATTATAAACATGCAATGACCCACCATGACCAACTCACTGTATATTTTTTTATTTATTTATTAAAACAGCAATCAGATAATGTAGTATAGGCTATTCTGTTATTTAGGAAACTTGAAAGTTTTCTCTCTTGTTACGACATGATGAGGATCTTTCAAGAGAAAGACCTCTAGAATTCTATTTCAGGTCTGATGACCAGCATCTGTTGAATATTCTGCTGCTGTGTACAAATAGTTATAATAAGTAGGGGGTTGATATGTATTTATAGCCTCCCGTTGTGTTTATTGCTTCTTTGATGTATTTCTTCTTGCACTGTTGGTATGCGAAAGTCATTAAGTATTGTTTGGTTTATCAGCACGTATCATGGAACCTCAAATATGGCACTGAGAATTTTAGATTATGCCCGTTGTATAATCGATACACTTGATTTTCTACCGCAGCCCCATATTTCTATACCGAATGTCCATATTGGTTTAATAACAGCATTGTATATGAAGATATTATTTTCTAATTTTATTTTCTAATTTTATTTTCATCCCAGTAACCAGTATAGTTCCTTCGTTTTTAGGTCAGTCTGTTTTCGCTTTTTTTTGATATCATCTTTCCAAAGAAGTTTGCTGTCGAGGTGAACACCTGAATAGTTCACGCATGTCGATTTTGCTATTTCCACATTCATAAATGCTGGTGGCTTAGATCTTTCTTTATAGTAAATGTTATGTGTTGTGATTTGGTTTCATTACTTTTGATTTTCCATTTGTCGAGCCACACTTCTAGTTGAAAAAGTTGGTCAGGGAGGTTTGAGGAGGCAGTTATTCAGTCTTCATCTATAGGCAAAAATGTTGTGTCGTCATCAAACATGCCTGTGATAATGATTTCTAAATATGTGGGGAGGTTCAAGTGTATATTAGATATAAGATGGGTCCCAGAACGCTTCCCTGGGAAACACCAGCTTTGATGGGGTGAAAGTCCGAAATTTCTACATTCACACTTGTCCTGAATTGTCTATTTAATATATACGATCTCAAAGAATTGTAACATTGTATGGGATGTGTTTGCTTGATTTTATATAGCAGGCCGTCGTGCCAAACTTTATCAAATGCTTGACTCACATCTATAACAACCACTGTTTGTTTAGCCACAATATTTTTTCTCATTTATGACTTCATTAATTACATGCACTATGCAGTGGCCCTGCTGGATAGTTGAATAGCCTTGTCTAATACTGAATTCTTGGTGGAGTATGTTTAGGATTGTGTTTATTCGGTGAAAGGGTATCTTTTATAGTAGTTTAGAGATAACGGGTAGTAAACTAATGGATCTGTATGATACTCACTATATATGATGTTGATTATGCTATACTATGCGGTAGAGGAGAGAGAAAAATGTTAATTACAATTTTTTCTATTTTGTAGGGTGCTTTAGCTTTTTTTTTTTGTATTGCATAATACATAAGGTATATATTTATTTTAGTAACTATCCTGACTTCTTCATTTTGTTTTCACACCACAAAATTTGAATAACATTGTTCCTGATTAAAATATAGATAAAACCATTAATATTCATCCTGGCTAGCTCTCGGACTATAGGGATGGGTAAAATAAATGCGGGGACGGCGAAGATGAGCCCGGTCTAACACGCACTAAGTTTATGTCGTTTATGCGAATGTCATTATAAGTACCATAATCCGGAACGGCATTATGCCGGTGTAGCACGTGCGTCAGATAGCGTACGGGGATAACGTGGAATTACCTGATACCATTCGAATCCGAATATTGAACGGTGGTAAATTATCCTCCCTTTTTTCCCCCTCTAATATGATTTTGGGACGCGGATTTAGCGTGGGCCATCCAATTTTAATAAAGCACTTACCGTTTTCCGGAACGTTCTAACGGCAAAGACATATCGTTATTCAACCGGAATACTGTAGTAATATATTGTTTTCAAAATAGACTGTCTTATTCGATTTAATGATCAATTAGGTATCATTCGACAGATCCTTAAAAATGTTTTCATGTGTTACCAGTAACATTTGGAATACATAATAAATAATAGCTGTTTATGTAACCAATTAGGCATTGATGTATTTTTTTTGGGCACAGATTACGTTCTGAATATTGAGAAGCGAACCCCCGAAGTTACATAAGTTACAGCAAATTGAATTTCCTATATAGTACAGTCGTATAAGGTGAAGTAATGGATAAACCCCGGAGTGAGAGTCAGAAAGCTAAGTATTTGTATAAACCTTTGTTTTAACGTTCTAAACAGTTGTTCAAAAGTCTCATATAATCTTGTGCCTGCGAGTCAAAGTATTAAAGCTCAAATGTCACAAAAATGGTTTGTTTTTTAATATCTCGTTTCCTATTCATCGTATGAGTTTAGAGGTTATTATAAAACTTGTATACTATAAAATTGTCTAGAAATTTGGTCTAATTAATATTCTTCATACGACCAACCGTTCTCAAGATAAATATGGAGAGAGGGAGACGCACAAGCATATATTTAGTAATGCTCTGTAACTTATAAGTTGGAAATCGGGAAAGGAACCGCCAAACCTCAAAGCAGTTATCAAAGTAGTTTCCGAATAGCAAGGCTATTACATAATAGCTATAGAAAACAACTACTCTTCGGGCTAAAGCCCCGCCAGGCATTGAATTATACCTAAAAGCGATCCTCGACCCCTTTCTCCTGTTTCTGCACGATCAGATAAGGTTCTAATGAAATAAAACCCGCCACAGGTAGGATTCGACATTTGTTCCGGATTGGAGCCGAACGACATACAGCGATTTATATGTTACTGACATAGATCGAATCGATAAAGATGTATACCCCACAAGTTTCATTCGGCATTTGTCCTGGATCGGCGTACCGTGTACGGCACTGATGAGAACTAATATGTTCGAAACAGCTGTATGTCGTTCGGTTCCAATCCGAGACAAATGTCGAATCCTACCTGTGGCCGGTTTTATTAAAAAAAAAAACACAACAAATATATAATAATACTAATTTCTACAAAAAGAAAAAACAAAATAAACTAATGTTATTCTAATGATAACTATAGCTTATTTCATCTCTATTTGTCAAATAAAAAATCCCAAACGGCTCTTATCTCATACCGTGGCTTGCTTTTATGGCTAGGCTCAGGTAGACTGTTCCGTTTATCGGCACGATAAGAGGTTTTTTGTTTGGCAAATAGCGATGAAATGAATAGTACTTGTATATATAAAATATAATTCTGTACTCACTAACAAAAACCTGATAATAATCTTAAGTAAACTCTGAGAAATTTTAAGTAACTGTTTCCTACTAAGTAAGAACACTTAGATGGCCTTCATTCCAATAGTTTTCCAATTATTTACCATAACAATTTTATCACAGTCTGAACAAACTACGTTGTTTTCATATAAACTGAAATATTTGCAACATAAAATTGTAATAGACGGTAGGCGCAACCCCCAAATTCCGGTGAGTAGCTTTCTTATATCAATTTATAAACAATCGAATAAGCCACATCCTCATCGTAGCATCTATAAAATAAGCAATAATCCTTGCAGCCGGAAAAACAGATGAGGAGAATTGATACCGTCCGACGAATGGAACGATTCCACCGCATCATTCCCATATTACACATATTGCGAACGGATCCGGGTACACTTGATCGAGCAAACCGTTGCAAGCTGTTGTTCTTCTGAATGTACCTCACAGCGGGGCTCATTCAATATTCTATTCTTATTTCAATCGACTACATTTTCGATATTGCTCCATGCGTTATGTTATTTCTGCACTTTATCATCAAAAGAAAGCCTCGCCCGGAACAATCACCATTTCAGAACCCATCAGCCTAACTTATTTTTCTTCCGCTGCTGCCAACCTAAACATCATTGTCCATTTTATAAATATAAATGAAATGCGGGTCGGCCGATTTATTCAGAGGGATATTATTTATTAAATGTAGTACTGCTCTGGTTCCAATGTTTGAAAAAACTTCGCACGATTATATTTCCATTTTAAGGAATCTGTAAAAGACTGGTACATCCAAGATATTATTGAATTGATATGTGTATAGAGTACACATATGTAGATTCATATAGGAAGGTGATTTAATTCTTCGTGTCATGTACTGGGTATTCCGAATCACCTAAGCATTACATCATCTGAAATCGTCATTAACTACTACAATAGAAAGCAATTTATTTTTTGCTCATTGCCTGCGAATAATTATGATTTACATATTTTTTTTTTAATAAAACTGTTTGTTAATATTTAACATATAATTTAGTGATTCCTAGATAAATTTATTAGGTGAAATAAATTAAATAACTACTTTCAATAAAAAAACAAAGAATAAAAAGAGAAAAACTTTTAATTATTGGAATATGTTTTGGTATATTCTCGTTTTCAAAAAATATATTTTTTAAATTATACAGTTTCTAAAATATAAAATTAGTAATATTTTCTATTTTGTAATTGAATTAGAATAAAAGGTTTTTCAATAAGAACGCTCGATTTTTCAAGGTAAATAAAACAAGTTGTATGTGATATATCTACTCAATTTTTCTTTTACACCTGATGGCATCAAGTATAGAATATAACTTCGTTTAAGCATCTGCCCCGGCTTTGCTTCCAAAGCAGGGAGGTCCTGGGAGGTCCAATTTTTTATGACTTTGTCGCATACATCTGGCTAAATTTGCTAGATGGCGTTCGTTATGTTAACTTTGAGGCCACCAATTGTTTGCTGCTTATTCGCATAGATTTAAGATAGCCCCAAGGGAAGAAGTCTAAAGGCATTAAGTCGCACGATCTCAGTGGCCTCTTCAATTCGCCATGCAAGTCATGCCCTCAAATCCCTCGTGAAGAATGTTCGTCATGGCATCCGCTGTGTTGCACGTAGCGCCATCCTGTTGGAACCACATGTAGGTATCCATATCACCCAGTTTAGAGCACAAGAAGTTGTTTATCATCGATCTGTAGCGCTCGCCGTTAACGGTTATGGCAATGCCAGTTTCGTTTTAGAAGAAATACGGACCGATGGTTCCGCCAAATTAGAAAGTCCGCACCAAACAGTGACTTTCTCGGGATGTTTTTGGCTCAGGTGTATCTTGTGTGGATTAACATCGTTCCACATCTGACAATTTTGCTTGTTCATCCAAAAATGGGCCTCGTCGCTAAAAATGATTTTTTTTGGCGAAATTTGGGTCAACTTCTAACTACTCCAGAGCCTAATCAGCGAACACACGGATTTTATACGGATGCAGACCCAAGTCCCGACGCAAAATTCGTCAAATTGATGTTGCAGAGTGGTCAAATTCTTGCGAACGACGAGAAATTGAGTATCTCGGGTTTTCCAGCAATGTTTCAATAGACCTTGCACTTCGATGACGTACGGATGTTGACTGATTAGTTGACCGTTGACCGTTACCGGTTGACTCGAATTTCGCCACCAAACGTCGAATAGTCGACTCGACGGGACGGTTTCAACGAGGCTAAAAGTCACGTAATGCGAGGAAAGTTTCTCGAACGGAGCACTGATTTTGAAAATAATATTTTATGATTTGCACACATTGCTGAAAGCTATAACCTTCCGCCGTAATTTGCCATATACTGCTGAACAATTCGTAATAAATTTGATAGATAGTTCTTTAACAACATGACCGCTATAACCTGATAAATTTCGAACGTCCATATTGAAAGACCCTATAGATGCAAATATCTGGTAACCTATAATATTTATCTACCCTGCCATTTATATTATCTAGATGTCACTTGTTATATATATTGTCCTAGTTTATATTATCAACTACAATGTAATCTAGACAGACTATCACTTTAGTATGAAAAAT
Organism: Rosalia funebris; assembly: GCA_037954035.1. Classification (NCBI taxonomy): domain Eukaryota; kingdom Metazoa; phylum Arthropoda; class Insecta; order Coleoptera; family Cerambycidae; genus Rosalia; species Rosalia funebris. The sequence continues at coordinate 7,404,375 of JAZFAV010000002.1, read as the reverse complement.
ACAATCACTAAATGTCATGAAGTGGAATGTTGTGTCATTTATGCGTAAATCCACACCTTATATTGTAACCTTGTAATTATCTTATTGAAAACAAGATTTTTACTTACTAAGCCCACGACTTCCCGGAACATAAGCCCTATTTTAGTCTAATTGTAAAAGAAAATTTACTGTCCCTCTTGAAAATATTTTTAATAAAGCGTTAAAAACTAGGCTTTTATATGATGTTACAGCTGGAATTTTGTGAATAAATATACATACACTACAAACATTTAATAATTATTGTACTACCGTAGGGAAAAATCTTGTCCAGAGAATCCTTCAAATCCTCCTCCAATATGCAAGATTATTAACTTGTCTTTTTTCATGTCACCTACAGACAAACAGGAAATAATTAATGTTATAAATTCTTTGAAGTTAAATAAGATGCCTGGGCATTGATTTAATGTTAAAAGAAGTAAACCAAGAATTTGGGGAGCATCTTTAGGCGTTATTAAATAAGCTTTCCGAAACAGGAAACTATCCTTCTGGATTAAGAAAGAAATATAAGCCGACTATTATAGTGAAGATAAATTACTAATATCAAGTTACAGGCAAATATCACTAAATTAACCAAAGTATTTGAAAAGAACCTTAAAACAAAAATTACAAAATATTTAAATAAATATAATTTATTGTCGGAAAAACAATTCGGATCTATAGAGGGTAGATCCACGGAAGATGCGATACATATAGTTTATTTCATCCCTATGCTAAATAAAGAATCTCAAAACATACCGTGTCTTGTTTGTATAGCTAGGCTCAGGTAGACTGTTCTTTTTATCGGTAAGATAAGAGAGTTTTTTATTTGGCAAATAACGATGGAATGAATAATACATTAACAATAGAGATTGATGCAGCACTAGATATCTGAAAACCTTCCATGGTGATATTTCTAGATATTGCAAAGGTTTGTGCCACTATTTCTCAGAAAGGGTTATTAAAGTAAAATTTAAATGTTCGTATACCCACATTGAAAGTTACTATACTGGTCGTCTCTCGTATACAAAAATTAACGATGAAGTAAGCTACTCTAATGAAGTTCAGTATGGCGTGCCACAAGGAACTGTTCTGGGCCTTATTCTCCATTCTAAATATTTAAATAATTTCTTCTCTCTGACAATACAAGGCAAGGCAGTATATATTCTGCAGATGATAGTTGTATATGATATCAAGACGCAAATTGGATAACATTAAGAACAAAAATAGAAAAATATATTATTAGATTAATTTAATCATGAGTTTAATATTTTAATCAAAGTTTATTCCCTTTAATTCATATATAGGGTGTCTCAGTTAAAACTGTAGGATTTGAACGGCACACCATTTGTGTTCTGTCAAAGATCGTCGTCAATATTTAACGACTGCTATCTATAAACTATATGACGTCAATATGCCTGGGTGTCTTATTTGGAACTATAGGATGTGATTTGTAAATAAAACTAATAATATTTGACAGAGTTTTTTTATTCTTCAGCATAAAATGGAGACAATACGTCTACAATTAGAAAATAATATCATTCATATAGCCGTCTCGATTCGCATGGCATGGTGTCATTCGTTTAGCAAAATTGTCGATAACATGGGCACATAAGACTATACTCCGGATTCAAAATAGTGGACAGTAAGGTATAGAACACCATTTTTATGAGCTGATAATACGATTCAACAATTCTCGTGTCTGCTTTACGTGTAATTTGTAAAGACCACTCCCTACACTCTGTGATCTCTGCTCTCTTTAGTCGCGCGCGAGACAAAGCACGCGCCTTGTCTGTTTGCCTTGTCTGGTCCACATGTTGCGAATTACTTACTGCCTACAATTTTGAAACCAGCCCTATTTTCCGGATAACACGTTGAATATTCACTGTGACAAGTTACAAGTCGTTTGTAAATGTCCTCTGTAACTTTTAATTATTATAGTTCTTAATAATATTCATGGAAATTCCTATAATTTGATGGTCGGGATTTCACCATTTGGAAAACACGTTTCATATAAACCTTAACTACCTGTTTATTGTCATAACTTAGTCCCTGTATTTGGATAGTATATATTATAGGAACAGAATATTTGTATTTTATTCTTAGTTGAATTATCGTTTGAAAATGACATAATTGTCGAAACTGCAGTCACGTTTCTGTGAAAATATAGTGGTATAATAACGTAGTTGTTTTTACTCATTTCCGTTTTTGTCATTCTCTATTTGTCTGCCATAAAGGTACTACCATTCAAAATTTATAGTTTGGTCAAACACCTGTCGAAAATTTGTTACGAGCTCTCCGACTATGATAATCACGATATGGTGAAATCGTATGGCTCGTAGATGACAGTCGTTAAGTAGTGACGCTATATCTTTTACAGAACACAAATGGCGCGCAATTCAAGTCCTATAGTTTCAACTGAGACATCCTATAGAAGGATTGTGCTTAACTGAACATTAAATATAATAGAACAGCTTTCAAAGCCATTTTTTTTATATAAGCTGTCCCGATTTGGAGCGAACTTTTCTTTAGTTACGGTATTTAACAGGCGTTGTATACATAAATTATAATTTAGTATGCGATGTATCCTAAAATTATAATCTATTCACGAGAACGGCAACACAAAGGCACGAACGGCAGCACTTCTTTTACATACAAAAGAATCTCGCTCACAATGGGAAGCTCCCATTATCATCAAAATAACCTCCAAACGCCGATAAATCATGTAGGCGCGCAATTAAAATCGGCCCGTGTGTTTACCGCGAAGAAGTTATGTACTCGGGGCCCTTTCTAATAACCATACATTATTGATGAGATTAAGCGAGATTGGCGAATAATAGGGTTATTTGGTATTAGCACACGGACTGGATCATCTCAATAGACCTCTTTCCTCTGCGTCTCGCTCACACATTCGGATCCATTCAGGCAGACACAATGCAAACACAGTTGGCCTTATAAATAAATCAACGAGCCTCGACGCATTAGCATATGATTGCCGAGCTCTGGATATCCACTTGAGTTGATAAGACGCGATAACAGTCTACCGGAAGTCACGCCCTCCCTCTTTATTGCTGCCCCGGAAGTACGTGTGTATACCGCGCCTGATGAAAGGCAGTTCGTTATTTTTTATTGGGGCGGAGTTGTGTTCCTTCTGATTATAAACATGTGTCGGGGGGCCTCGCTAGTTCGTTTCTGAGTCGACTTGATTTATTTTATCTTGAAGAATTGTACGGTGCAACGAAATAATTATATGCCATTTCGAAAATTTATAATATGTAATCAGGGCTTATCATCGTGCCCGACTGGTCACTCACTCGGTAGTTGTGATGCTATCTGCACTCCTACGTTGTTTATTTGCTTTCGACCAAATTGCATAATGTGGCACTAACACAACTATGCTCTAGGGTAGTTAGCTGAGATATTTTTTCAGAAACACAATAAATAAATTAATCGGGGAAGCCGTTACTCTGTGGTAGTTCATAATTCACAACGAAAATGAGTAAAACAACTATTAAGTTTTATACCACTATATTTACACAGAAATATGACTGCAGTTTCGACAATTTTATGTCATTTTCAAAACGATAATTCAACTAAGACATTCTTAGTTGAATCATCAGTAGTTCTAATGCTATCTGCTTTCCTACGTTGTTTATTTGCTTTCGACAAAATTGCATAATGTTGACAATAACACATTCTTAGTGTTAATGAGACATTCTTAGTTGAATCGTCGTTTTGAAAATGACATATAATTGTCGAAACTACAGTCACGTTTCTGTGTAAATATAGTGGTACACAACTTAGTAGTTGTTTTACTCATTTCCGGTGTGAAACACAATAAATATCAAAGTAGTTCTTCAATTTAATTTTTAAATAAGTATCACAGAATCCTATTGGATAGGGCTGATGCATTTAACGATGGTCTATTTGATGATTTTGCTCCATCATTAATCACTAAATACGTTATTTAAAGGTAAAACAATTTAAAAAGAAGCCTTAGCCCAATCCTTGGCGGCTACTTAATCTAAATTAAGATCAGGTTCTTTGAAATCAACCTCATACAAAAATTTCAGTTACCACCAACGTGATTACAGGTTGTTAAGAATAGGAACAAGTCTCATAACTGCGATATTGGATCACCCACGAGGTGCGTAGTAAATGGCCTGGTATCTTTACTCAGTCGCATTGAGACGTTTTCCCTTCAAATGCTGTCTCACTTTTTCTTCTACGCATGCATCGATAATCTCACAGTTTTTCCTATTATTGACTACCTATCAATCAAGAAATGAATCGTTAATTTGTGCTAATGCTAACCAAAAATAATGCATTCTTCCCAGTATTTAACATGTGTATTATTTGAGGGTTAGTTTACTTCCTCGAATGATAGACAAGAAACAGAGAATAAAAACAAATTTGAAATCTTATGTCATTATTTCTAGCCCTTCAAATAACAGCTAAAAGAAACGTACAAAAAAAAACACAAAGCAGGTATCCCTTATTCAATGTAGACCATCAGGTTGAAACAAACCTGATGGTTTGCTGCAATACATCGGTTTAAATTAGATTAACATCATGTATCTCCAGTACTATATACGTTTTTGTAACTGTGATCGGAAATTCCAGGAGGTAGTTGTTAAGTAGTGTACACTAAATATACGACTTCCAGCTAAAATTAATTTAAACTAAGGTTATTAACAACCTATGTGGCATTTAACACCTACAACTTAGTAATTCCAATAGACGAAAGCACATTTTCCATTATTTTCTATTACCAATTAATGTACAGTAAGATATTACGTTCAAAATAATGAACAACAGTTCTTGTTCAGACAAATTTAAAATATTGTATAGTTTCTTAGGCTTATCATATCACAGTTGTAATTGACGACGAAAACACACTTGGATTCCTTGTAAAATTAATTATTCCTTGCTCTAAAGTTCCGGATTTATTACTTATGTATTTTAGTTTATAGAAATTGATTAAATAAATAAATCAGGGATCAGAGAAAAACCATCAATTTCTTCAAAAACCACAGAATCTAAATCCATGAAACTACAATCAAAGAACTTATATACCACTTTTTAAAAGTCCACAGTGCCATCATGTCCAAAATACTTCATAAATCTACAAAGACAGCCAAGAGAAGAATCCAGAAAAATACTAATTCGCTCCACGCTACGCAACAGAACATTTGAGGATGCTACAGCCGACAGGTATAAATCCCGAGCGTCACAATAACAGCACTCAATCTTAAATTAATCTCTAATTACTCAGTCAACCAACAGTCAACAATACTCAGTGACCAGTCACTGCAAGTGCAGTACTCAGAAGGGGTGACATAAACAGGGACGCGGTGATTTGTACTCACGAATCCAGAGACAGTGAACAGCGATCACCAGGGTAAATAACAGGAACAAGTACAGAGTTACAGACAGTGCATTCACACATTCACGTACATTTCGTAAGGACAGGATCGAACCGCGTCGTCTGTGACACTCACCAAGTCCTTCTTAAAGTATCTTAGTGTATCTTAGTGTATCTTCCACGACACACTCTTCCACAAGCAACCAAATCCTTCTTAAAAGATAAACCGCGTCTTCTGCGACGCATCAGCATCGATCATTCTTCCAAAACTCACCATATCCTTCTTAAAGGATAAGTCGCGTCTTCCGCAGTGCTCCAGCATCGAACACCCTTTCACAAGAAATCAGGTCAACGACATTCGACAACGATCAACCGTTTCTTCCGCTACGCCCATCAAATATTCCAAGTGACTGAAGTAAATCTACCGTTTCATATCAAACGCGCCAATGGACAGAAGTAAACTCAAGGGGCATTAGCAGAAAGTGAGACCAAATCCAACACGCAGAACCCGAGAAGCAGAAACCAGGCACACACCCAGATGAACATCCCAACATACAACACCACCAACCCCAATGCATCAGACAATATGTATATTTTATACATTATCATTAAAATTATGTGTCAAGATTTTGTTACAATTGTGTGATAAAGGGCGACTTTCAATACAGTTATGCATTTCCGAAGCTGGTAGAAAAAGGAACGGGCATTTTTTTCTAGTAATTTCATATTTACAGCAGCATATATGTACATACATTGTAAGACAGTGTAAAAACTAACAGGATTTAAAGTAATAAAAACATTAGTTACGTGTATTATCCTTGCGCCGGCTGTGACTTACTCAGGGCGCCATTTAACTACTCCGAACTCCGTAATATGTTTAAATTTTACTAATGCACGCCAAAATGGATGTACACATATTACCCCCCTTTCATAAAAGCATTGCAGGATAATGTGATTGCCGTTCTCATCGAGCAGCAAGCTCCAGCTAACGTCGGCTACAAGAAGGTACATGCTCAGAAAATGGAATGGTTCTTGTTCGGTAGCTTCTGTAAATAAATGACTACCAGTTGTTTATTGGGCCTGAGCAGTAAACACTTCCATCTTATTCATTTACTTCATTGAGCATACATCTACATGCTATATTAACGGGGGGATTTTCATCAAATGATGTAATTCAGTTAAAGAAACACAAACGAGGACGAATTACTCTGGAGGTAAACAGTCACAAGTTATTTCTAGTTGAAAATTGTAAAATTATTTAGTTGTCCACTATTTATAAATTCTAGACTTACTTCGATAATTTTTAACTTTTTAAAAACATTAAAAAAATTGAATACAAATATAAAGATGAAATTAACTAATATTGGCTGAGTATGTACACGGCTCTTTAACTATGGTTTGTATAATGGTTCTTTGCGTGTGTGTTACAGGTAAAATTCGTATTAATCAATCAATTGAGATTTTTGAACAGTGTCGTTCGGAAAACACATTTTTAGGATAACAGTTACTACAGTACAAATCCGTCAACCTATGACAGAGTAATGAAAAGGTTCTCCGCAAAAACATTAAACGGAAGTGATATTTCCATCAAAATAAATGAAATAAATTAAAAAAAAATAAAAATAAATGAAACAAAAATGAAGTAAATTTTACAGAAATATTGAGACGCCAATGAATCAAATTATACAATAAGGCTAAGACGTGACTTCATAATTGCATTTTGTTCGGAAAATTATTAACTGCCTAGGACGTACATAGTCGATTGAAGCATATGTTGCTAGACATACGTGCTGGTAATTGTGGCATATTAGTAACAATTGCGAGTAGTGTAGCATGTGATCCGTGCGTCGTCACTAAATTGATACAACACGCGCAAAGATCTATTATACAAACACTAAATGCCATGATCCGAGTACTCTAACTAATTGTTCTACTTGATTAATTCAGTGATGCAAATATTTTGTTTGGAAACCAATATTTTAATGGAATTGCTCTTAAATGGATTCAAATTGTATAGTTGTTTATCTTTTTTGCTGTCCATGTACCATTAGGCGGTATTTAATTTGCATCTTACGTTTTCTATAATTTGCTTTAATTCTGCCAAGCCCTTGAAAAGGGTGCAAATATTTGTTTACAATGGCCTCTTATGATAGAAGGGTCTCGTAAAAGTTAGACATCGATATAGGTTCATATGGGATTCTATTTTTGTATAAATTCGTGTCATGTTACTTTCGGTTTTATGTTGATGAATTTTTAAAATATAGGAGTGTTTAGGGGAACGACAGAAGTTCTTATAAGTGATGCATTATCGGTTCATTTCCCAAAGTATTTCTTTTAAGAAAGAATGTTTTAAACAAAAGTTTCATGTTACCAGACGGGCCCTTTTTGTGTTTCAAGTAAGTATATAATATCAAACTTATTTTTTTATATCTAATAATAGGCATCCTGGAATGTTTTCCTCTTTTTGGCCGAATAAAACTCGAATATTGAAAAAGATATTTACGTTCATTATTTTTAATTTAAATTTACAATGTCGGTAAAGTTACGTATGAAAAATAACATCGACAAGGTACCTTATTATTAAGATATGTGAGTGAAAATCGTCTTAATATTACGAATAATAATTCAAATTTGCTTGGAAAATAATTTATTTCCAGAGTTCCATGTTTAGGCAAAATATATTTTTGAAATACAGAAGTTTAAGAACAATAAGATACATAAATTATTTTCGCGAAGTAAAGGAGGGACTTGGAGTATGCAAAACATTTATTAATATTGATAAACTATTCACGAAAATAGCATAAAGTGCCAGAAAAAATCTTATAACGCTTTTTATGAATCCATTATTTCGTCATATTATACCAATAAGTAAATATATGTTTCGCTTTCACACCATTGATCACAGTCAGTCAGTCTTCCAAACGATTATGAAAAAATAAATTTTTACTTTGTGTGGTATTTATAGGATACAATGGCGATTAACTTAACAACACCGAAAAGTCCTACATTACTGGATAAACAGCCTAAATGAAACAAGTGTAAACATTTTACAGGCGTTTTTATGTACGTACCATTTTTTAAAAGTCATTGTCGAAATAAAATACTGGGACATATTATGTCCATATTACTTTCTTTAATCTCAACAATGTTATTATCTAATCACTTTACTAATTACTTACGTCATTTTGGTACTTCTAAACATATAAATAAATACATAAAATTTACAATAAACAAGCAAATATCACAAGATATTACCGTAAAACATTTCCTTTCGTTTTAATAATGAATAAAATATAATCTGAATTTAATATTTTCTTTAATTGTACTTTACCTGCAACATATATAGCGACCCTCAATACCAAATAAACATAATTATATGCATTACATTAAGTAATTTTTATTTAAGTAATAAAATAATTATATTTTTATATTTTAATTATATTATTTTTATATTATATTTATAATTCTAATTTTAAAAATTTTAAAAAGCATTATTTTTTTCATCTGGGTAAGAGAATAAATTTATTTTGTACAATATATATCCTGTGCAATGTATTTAGCAATCCAAGTATATTAGTTAAGTGATATAATAGAAATCGGATATAATGTTTTTGAAAATTGATGCCTTTATGAAACTTGAAAATTGTTCTGTAAATTATTAACCACATATACTCGTACTGATACTAACATTTATATTTGTGACTGCACACCGCACATAAATTGATAATCTGTTATGTAATCTATGATATTATTAAGCTTATTCGGGTGCATTGGTTTCCATTAGCTCATCGCGAATAACAAATAATCCTAAAAGCATGAGTACATTGTTTAAAAATTATATTTTGCGGATGAAATTGAATATTTCAATATTAGTTGCTCAGGCGAAAGTATACAATACATTATATGTACTGTTATAAGTATATTATATTCAAAAACTTGTAAAATAAATAATTTCCATAATATCATAAATATATAATATTATGGAAATTAAAAAAAAATACTCGAATTTGAATAAACTCTAGATCTAGATCTAGAAAATCTTTGCATTATATTAAACTCTAGATCGTTTAATTTCTAGTAAACAAGTCTAAATAAATATACCGCTCTTTATTTTAAAAAATACTTGAAAGTTGAATTATTTCACAAATATATATATATATATATATATATATATATATATATATATATATATATATATATATATATATATGTAGAGGAAAAAGATAACCACAAGAAAAATCACTATTGAATTCCATGATATTGATTATTGCGAGGGTACTTTGCAACTGCCAATTTATCTGACATGTCTTCATATCAACTCTGATATGTCTTCGATGTTCTTTAATCTTCCACTGAGTACCTCTACCTGTTTGGTCAATATTGCTTTTTCCCAATGGACACTTTTATTTGCAAGGTTCAGAGACAGACGAACAGAATTTGCATGTGGTATCAAAGTTTCTACTTCAATTTGGTGATTGTACAAAATCCTACCTACTTTGTTTCTAGATAGAACTCATTTCATTCTATCGGTTAACATAGAGACGTTAAGTGCACACGTAGAACTAAATGCTCATTACTCATATTCTCTATTTAAATCCATATTTATCCTTTTTTAAAATATATGTAAATATATATATATATATATATATATATATATATATATATATATATATATATATATATATATATATATATATATATATATATATATATATATATATATATATATATATATATATATATATATACTTATTAAACATTTGAATCATTGGAATAATAGATTAGTTTCCTATTGTTCTACTCTTCATTTATCTCGTTACTCTTGACAACATTTATTTATTTCTATAATTTATTGTCAGCTCCTTTTCTCCCCTGCCTTTATTACCTCCATTATCTCCTCATTTTCTTATTTTGCATTATAGAATGATTCTATCCTCCACTTGAAATTAGAATAGTAATATTTGTAATACTCGGTTTCAGTTTTTAACGTTGATTATACTCATTTTGTTTTCTGTCACTCATTTATTAATTTCCATAATTTTTTGTCAATATTATTTAGTGTAGTGGCATGGCTCTCATTATTTAGGTTCTACTTGTCATTTTTTTCGCATCCATGTGGTTCATAAGAATCGCCTTCATGATTTGTTTTTCTTATTACACATTTTTGTTCTTTTGTCCAGCTGCTCTCATCAAAATTGTTCCCATCATTTAAAGTCTCCTCTCCTTCTTCACTGATATATTATACATATATTTATGCATTAGAATTAGCGTTTTATAAAAGAAATTCTGATTTAATTATATAATCAATTCCAGTGAAAAATTATTTAACTAGCAGAACCCAGTTATATTTTTTGTCGGTAGGACCAGAATTATGTAATAAAACTTTTTTTAGTTACCCATGATTATCCATATTCAGGATATTTATTAAAGAAATTAAAGCATGTTTAAACATTAGAAACGATATATGTGCGTCACCTGTTTCCCGGCGTACTAAAAGGTCAGAGATATTCTGAGGAAGAAGTAGCTTCCTAAAATAGAACACTTGGATTCGTTCAATAACTTCCCGATAACAAAGGGACCACACTGAAAAGCATAATGATAACGAGTTAACAACAGTGGAGTTATACAACTTTAGCCTAGCATTCCATGAAGGTGCTTTAGGTTTAGAGAGGACTGCAATTACCGTACAAATCGCTTGTTTGACTTTTGAAGTTGCAGACGTACTCATCGTCATGAATAAGGAGGAGCAAAAAAATTCGACTCCTAGGCGGGTATCTTTGTTTGTTATCTAGGACTCATTAACAAGAAAGCAATAATTGTGTCTTGTTTTAAATCTGCCTTTTGAAAACTCAAAACTGCGATATTGGATCGCCCACGAGGTGTGCAGTAAATAGCCTTGTCTTTACTCAGTCGCATTGAGACCTTTACAGAGTGAATATCGAGTATGTATGAACGTACACAGAGATTGATATGACCGTGCGTAAAGTGTATCATTTTTCTTCCGAATGCTGCCTCATTCTTTCTTCTACGCATACATAGAGCAATCTCACACTTTTCGTATTATTGACAATCCGTACCAGCCCAAATAGACTTTTGGTATGATATTGGAAACACTGTCAATTAATACAAAAACAACAGATCGGTCTAGAAGGGCAAGAAATGTTGAAAGAATCGAAGTTTCGATTTGAATTTTCATCCTTATAAGATTAAACTGCTGCAAACTTTGAAGGTCGATGATTATCTAATTCGATACGTTTTTTGGCAATAATGTTTCTAAAATTTTGAAATTTTGGTAACAATCTATCATACCAGAGCTTCAAAACATTAATGGATTTAATGAGCACACATAATTTCAGCAAAATGGGACTACAGACTATGCCAAATTTATCAATGAAAGCCGTTGGAGCAATGTTCCCTGGAAAAATGATCGCTAAGCAGGAGGACATTGGCCACCCATAAGTCCCGATTTAACACTAATGAATTTCTTCTTATGGGCTTATACGAAATATAAGGTAAGTGATGCACCTAGGACACCCATTTTAACTAAAGCAAAGGCTCCAGTTAAAAACCAAAATACGCGAGGAAATTGAAATGATTGAACAACAATTATGTTGATGATGTTATTTTTCATACATTATTGTCCCTGCATTATAAATAAAAAAAAATTGTGAATATAAATATATTTTTAACCGAGTTTTATTGCAATTAAAATAATTTCATGTTTTATTTTCAAATTGCAAATAAAATAATTTCAAGTGAACATTTCTTTCGCGTTAACCCCTCCCCTTACTTAATCTTCTCATCCCATTATCATAATTACTCATTCCATTATGATTAAACCTTAATTTTAACTTTGTTAACGCTGCAGACTTTGCGTTCACCCCTTTACGTTTTCCCTCAAATGCAATGGCGTTTTAAGAGTGCCCTATGAAAACAAGCAATTTACTACTTTTTTAATTTACTTCTTATTGTTTGAGTTGAAAGTTTGGTCAACACTTTACCCTGCTCTAAGAAAATGTCACTTGCCAGGAACTTTTTTAATTACAACTTTCCTTCAACTGTAACAGTACAATGGGTGCAAGAATGATGGTATCTAACTGCTGAGGGAAAGAAAAATGGTTATTTAGTCTATCTGATTATCCAACATATTTATGTGTTGAAAACAATGGAAACTCGTTTCTGGAATGATTTTCTATATTGTTACATACTTCATTTTGGTGTTCAGTTTTCATAAGTATTTCACAAAGTACATAATATATTGCGAATGCATTGCCACTTGAATTAATGGCTTCTTATATAGTATTATACAATGCACTCATTGATACGTAAAATGACTTATTTAGATAAGTTCTTCTTATACAGTTATTTTGCTATTTACAAATGTAAAAATGTTTACTGTATCAGTAAATGTTTACAAATTACCATGGAAAATTCATTAAAACTTGGATAGAAACTTGTTTGTGATAAACAATATACAAAACAGTTTGTATATAATATAAAAATTTCCCTGAGTGTACATTTTTATTCTGTGTTTGTCGGCATCTATTCTACGCTTTCTTATTCCCTGTTTAATAAAACCTTAAACCTAACCTAACCTTTTTTGTCACTTGTTGGAATGGTTTATTTTAATTACTCGTTCGTTTGGTCAGTTAATAGGTCTCTAGTGTCACGTTAAGATGATGGCTGATTTTGGTCGAATATTTTAGTACAATCTTATTGTATTCCAGATTGCTTAGATTGATAGTTCAAGACACCATTGAAGTTTTCTCGATAGACCACTCCATCTCGTCCCTTCTTCAATCCCAGTCTCATCTTCTCGACTTTGTATCGGATTCTATTGAACTTGACGTATATATAAGTTTCTTATTGTTTCTGCAAATTAATATTTCATATATCTTCTTTTTATCATTGAAACGTGTATCTAATCTCCAAGATAGTTGAAAATCTGGGCTATTTATTAAGTAGCCCGATATTTAAACTAAATGGATGAACCTTAGAAAGTATTTTTCTCATATTAATAAACTTTTAAAGCCCCACGTTAAGCGCCAATTTAATGCTACCTACTTTTTATTATAATATAGATATATAATTTAATACTCTCGAATCATATTTCCAGCTCTGATGAAACAATCGAGAACACTAAAACGACGAAACGAGGTACCAAAACAACATAAAAAAGAGAATAGGAGAGAAGAGAAGAGAGAAAAAAAAAGATATTACTTCTTTCTTCTATTTATTAAGTACCTAAATATATTATACCTATCACAGCCGACTTACAGACTGCAGCCCACACGGTAACCTTTTGGCTGTGAAGAGACCGTTGACGAAGCTGTTGTGGGTTCTGTGGTTTTATTAACACAACCATTAAGATGAAAGTGGGCTTCGTCCGCAGTCAATCGGTGCATTTGAGGGTCCTCTCTAACAAGGTTTGTAAAAGCTAACTTTCTTGCGAAATCTTGCGGCTGTAATTCTTGAACGATCGCCATGAAATTTCGCCATCCTGTATGGGTGAAAGTCTTCATTCTTCGAACACTCTTATCAGACATCCTTAGCGCCTGAGAATTACGATGAACTGAACGACTGGGGCTCTGTTCAAAAGCAGCTTGTACAGCCTCAACGTTTTCAGGTGACCTTGTCGTCCTGAAGCACCCTCCTCTTCTCCTTGATGTTCCGGCTGGTGTACCACGAAAATTTGTAGCCCACAAAAGAATGGTGTTCCGAGATGGAATTCGCCCACGAGAAGGAACAATAAAATGCAACCGAAACTGCCGCTGTGTTAACACCACAGAATCATTATTTTTAAAGTACGCCTCGACTACGAACATGCGATGTGCATGAGTCCAAGCCTCTGTTGTGAAACTAAACTTCCACATCCGGAGAAGAGGAAGAGACTAACCCCCACCTACCAGGACATCCCTACTAGGGGCTAGCTCCATTAAAAAACCATCAGTATTGACTGCCAGACCCGAGACCTCAATCGGGACCTCACGTTATTAACTCATATATCTATATAACAAAAAAAATTGGTAGCATTAAATTGGCGATCCTGAAAGTTTCATTAAAATGAGAAAAATAATAATATATAATATAATATAATATAGTCTATACCTCTCCTACCATTAGATGTAGAGGCTAAATACACCTTTCTTTAAATACCCTATTCCGTGTTAAGCAACTTAAAAGAACTTCTACAATTTCATCCCACCCTATCTTACTCTGTATGGTATCATTTGTCACTTCACTACTCCTTCCCTTATGCACTCCTCTTTTCTCCTCTTTCTCATCCCAAACCTATCAAGTATGATGAACATCTGACTTCCCTTCACTCACATTTGCTTTCCCACTTTCACGGATTTCTTCACTATTTTATCATTAATCTCCATCTAACCCTGCCCCTTGCTGTAATTTCAGCCTGTTTCCATGTGATTCCTCTTGTCTTTATTATCTTCGCCACTTCTCCGTCACATATCATCCTTGGTCTGCCTTTCTTTCTCTTTCCAATGGCTTTTGCTTCCCTTATTTTTCTTACTTGTCTTTCTTCGCTCAATCTTTTCATCTGCCCCCGCCACCTCAGCTGAGCCCTCTCTATGATCTTCTCGATACTATCGCTGTCTAATCTTTTCCTTATTTCTTCATTTCTTATTTTATCCATTATCGTAATAATTGCTACTTTTCTGAGATACTTCATTTCTAATACCTGTATCTTTTTAAGATGCCTCTCTGTCAACACCCATGTTTCGCATCCATACAGTAGCGTCGGCAAATATATAGTTTTTATGAGAAAAATAACCTAATCGAAAATTATATTCCCTATCGACTCACTCTCTTGATATCCTTATATTTTTCAGTCATAAATAAATCTATCATGTCAATATAAATCTCAGTAAATTCTATATTGAAACAAAAAATAAAACGAACACGGAACTATATTTGACCCACCCTGCGACAGCCCCTTCACAAGTTCAAAATAAACGTTATCAAACGGGCACATGTATTGTTTAGAATGGGGTATGAATGCCAAAGTGGTCGGGCGGTTGAACACAGAGTCCGAGCTTCTCAACGCTCTCATAATTTATAACTACCGAGTACATCGGCTGCTGACTTAATTAAATTTAGATTAACTTTGCCCAAATGACCCAAAAACTGGTAATCTCTATAACAATATATCTTTCCGTTTGCAGGCCGAGAGAAATGAGCCGCGCTATATTATTTGTAATGAGGGTTATACGCAGATCGGTCTCTCTGATACATCAGATTCGGACTGGGGCACTTACGCGGATTACAGGGTTATTTCAATTCCGTGGTTTGTCGCAAATAGTACAATTATAGTAGCTTGAAGGGATTATGTGTTAATAGGAAAAAACGACCTGGCAGTTTAGAATTCCGTTAAGTCTGGTCGCACGATGAATGCCTTCTGGCATATCTCTGTTGTAATCTAATACTTATATATCAATTAAATGTTCATAATTTATTAATATGTATCAAATGTACTCCAAGTATTACCACAATGAAGAGCATATTACATAATTGTTTACATATTAGTCTACCTTTCATTGCGTGGTCGTTCGCATCGAACAAATGAGAACTCCTAAAAATACGTAGTCCGGGGGCATAGCAAGTCATTACATCACCATATTGTCAAAATGATCTAGACAACACAGTAGTTCTTCAAAGTAACATCACCATACACCTAACAATATTTACGCGTATGATGGCAAGAGTATATTATTAGTAGCTGCTCTAAATGTTCGGCAGTCAACGAGCAACGTTTGTCAGTAAATATCCATTTATAATGTGAAAATGACCATTCTACATCAACAGAAGTCAAGGAAGCATACCGAAAATATGAATATGTTGTAGAGCCTTCATATTTATTTCTGAATTAGAGACATGAACTTCTTTCTGCTGTAAAATATCTACCATAACTGCTATAATAGAAAACCTCTGGTCGTTATCCAAAACTGCAGTAATTTTTTATAGCCTTCGCAGTATTCCCCTCTAAATTAAAAATATACTGCCGAACGTTCCAAAGATCGTTTGTAGCATCCACTATTGAAAATTCGCCTATCTGTGTTTTTTTTTCAGCTTTTCAATGGCTTTTGGTATGCAAGAAAAAA
The DNA here is from genome assembly GCA_037954035.1 of Rosalia funebris. NCBI lineage: Eukaryota > Metazoa > Arthropoda > Insecta > Coleoptera > Cerambycidae > Rosalia > Rosalia funebris. Next base: position 7,387,878 of record JAZFAV010000002.1, on the reverse strand, counting down.
TGTCGTGTATATACGCCAAATCTTGATGAATTGCTAGATTCGCTAAAGTATGTTGGACATTCGCAATAGCAATATAATCATTTGGGTCTAACTGTTATACCCAGGGTCCAAAATACCTTGGTGATTTCTGAAAATTGCAGTAAATAAAATGAAGCTGCCTCGATCTACGTTAGCCACCGGGTTATTACAGACGCTAGAGGTAACTGTGTGTGGGGAACATTTTGGTGAATAATGCCACTCTGTGCGAGGATTTTCAAAACACCTTTTTGATATTCGCCATCAGGCGATCGACATTCGGATAACGGCCACGGATTGCCTCTGCTACGCGATGAAGACCATGCGCTAGGCACGTTACATGTAACATATCATAATTATAAGTTCCGTTCAAAAGTAGACAAACCCCTTTCATGTATGGCGCAGTATCTGTACGAAAAAGTAGAGCCATGTCTTTGTTTTCCTCATGTTTAACGCCCCATACTTCATTTAACGTCTCATCGAAACAAATGAAACAGCAAATAGTAGGTGGGCATTGAGTACATTTTATTTAATATAGAATTATTGGTTGATTTTCGACTAATTTATGCAAGGTTAATTTACATTACAAAAAAATGAACCAGTGTGTGCACAAGCTACTGGCATGAAATATTTTATTGCATAATTTATTATGAGACTGTGTTAGATAAAATTGTGTTTCTCATTGATATTTCATAACACGTGTAAGTCCAATCTAAAACTTCCGCAATCAAATCCAGGGTTAAAATTATCACTAACCCATAATTATAATTGGAACATGTAACAGTACACATAAGTAAATATTGCAACATTCCCCGCAATAGGATCTGAAACAATTGAACAAAACTAATAAAAAAGGTATTTACTTTTTCAAGTTACTCTTTCTAAAAGATTCACATAATATGTAACTTTTCAGCCTCTTGACTTCTGAAAACAAGCATTTAGCAAGGACGTCCTTAGTAACTAACAGTAACAATCAACATCTCGTCATTCATTTTCGTCAACCATACTTTATGACCGTTTAGACTATGCGATCCAATTTTATAAAAATTGTGAAAGTAAAATTGCTGAAAAAGAACAATTTACGAGATAAAATAAAAGTGCACTTTAATGCAAGCATTACACTAGGCAATTGTCTCGTTGTGAATGGGGAATAGTTCGAGCATGTATTCCCTTAAATTAGTGGTTTCCGATATCAACTAATTTTAATGTACTGTTTCTTATTTTTTTTTTTTTTTTTTTTAATAAAAAGAAATTAGTTTTTACACAGCCAAATTTTAATTTGCTGATAAAACACACTTTAAAAGCCTTGTATGACTTATGTATGTCACGTAGACAAGTTGACGTTACATGCAAGAGAGACAAAGTTTGTACTAGGCACCGCCCTCTCTTCGAGAACGCTCTTGCATTCGGATTATTGCAGTTTTAGAGGAAATGCTAGGTTTTTTTTAAATTTTTTTAGTGCAACCTCACATACATTCTACACGTCCGTTTGCACGCAAAGAAAGAGTTGATTACAAATAAAAACATAAAATAGTGTGGCGCCATAAAAAAACATAATTGGCCGCCATGGCCATGAGATTACTGGATCCGAAACCAACTCTAAAGGTTACCAAAACGAGCAAGGAACTTTCGTCTGAACATTTTTTTATATACAGTATCTTTAAAAAGTTATAAACACTATTCCATACATATTGGGCACCCTGTATAAGGTCCATTAATGATAGTATACTTTGTCTACTTTAAATAGAATCTGTTGAACGTCACACGAGTGACATTTTCATTTATTGTTTTTTTTTTGTGTTCATATAATCAAAAATATATTTCCCCTTTATAATTAATGCTTATTCATATAAATTAATTATGTTAGATAACGTCAACATAACTCTTAATATACTTACATACTATATAATATAGGATTGAGTGATACATCATTTAAATTAATTTCTATACCACGATAATGGGGATGGTTTATTATTGCTCGTGCGCAAAAATATTTGATAAAATATGTTCCATACATTTTGGGACAGTTTTCTATAACACATTATTCCGATTTACTCCAGGCATTTCGTTATAAGTAGGACAGCTTGTATATATAAGCAGCTATACGTACATAACACTTTTATACATGTGTCTTCATATACTCAGAGTCTTTATGTTTGAATCTTATTACCGAAAATATATGGCTTACCAAGACACTTCAGTTCGTTTCACATTCATTATCTTTCGGCCGCTTAACTTGTGCCATAAACAAACGTCTTTATAAATGTTTCGTACGGGATACATAATACCTCTCGAATGAAGTTTAATTTGTTCCCAATAATAACTTTTACGAAAACTCTTTGTATCAGTGACACAACAAAAGCGGAGCATAATGATTTATTACAAGACCTATTTTAAAAATAATTTATTTCAATTTGTCTCGTAAACGTTTCAGAATCCTGAATGTGGAAAAAGTAATTTAAAAGTAATTTCGAGCACTCTATTTTCCAATAGCGAAGCAAAATTGTGCCGTGCCGCGCTCTGTTAACTGACGTTACATTAAATAAATCCCGATGATGACTTCTTGGTATTATTAAAAATACAGCCGTCGGCAACGTTAATAAGCTGCACGTCATCTGACTTTATTTGCAGTGTTCTCTCTGTTTGTTTTTTTTAACTAAATAGGAAGGTAATATACCCCAGTTTTAAGGTTATAGTTCACTAAAGATTGAAAGAAAACACGTACATGTTTTACTTTTTTCATTTGAAAACGGTCAGATACAAGTAACAGATTTTGATGAGAGTATTTAAATGTTACCCTAATTAGAAACTTTAATAGCCTAGGTATTTCTAAAGGGAAACGTTTAGATTTGGATTCTATAAGGAACGGGTAGACAGGGTCGTCATGCACTCACGTTATAGTATCGGGTCCATTGTGCTACGTCCATCAGATCCACCATTTTGTTGAATATACTGAATTCACTCCCTAGGCTATCCACTCCGTGAATATATTGAGGAGGAGTACTCGGTGGTAGTCGATCAAGGTCAGCCCTTTGAGATCAATAATTTCCCAATATAACACCTCGCTTTGTTGAGAATACTATCCCCTTTTTAGAATATATTTGACAGTATTGTCGTCTAGATTACACTCCCTACACCTAAGAATGAGTAAAGCCCAGTCAATGGCAATATTTCGTCAACATTTTGATTGGAGTTGCTAAGTTTTGTAAACAGATAGATTCAAGTAATAGTTTGCTAGTTTACTGCAAAGTGTAACTCATAATATTTCTGCTTGTCTACAATTGCTAATTTTGATTGACTTGTCTTTATGGCGTTACCGTAAATCACTATTGAGACTAGTCCCAACAAAAATTCCGTAGAATTTCGCTGTACCAATGTATCTATTTATCTCTTTGCATGGGTGTCCAATGACTTACTGATTCAATGACTCACTGATCTAGAGGTCTAGGTCTTCATAGAATATTTCATACCAAGACCCTCCAAAGATTATTAAATCAGCAATGTAGGCCGAAGTGACCGTCTTCGGAGAGAGTGCTGATATTTCAATTCAGTCTACCCTGATACTTATTTTCAAATAGAAGAAATGGAAATATATCCATACGCGCCTCTAAAAGAGGGACTTGTTTATTTGTCTTCTCTAAGACGCGATTGTCTCTTAGGCCACCTATTCAATTGCCATACACAATATTAAAGCCGTCGTTAGGTCGTTCTTCTCTATATACAAGTCAAGAGGAATCTGACCCGAGGTAGTATCTAAAGCTGCTGTAGACATGCTTATATCGTCATATATGTATACATGTTCATTGTACTCTAATATTTCTGTCGTGGTTTTTTGCCTGACTGTGGATCACCAGGTAATTGCTCCATATATTAGCATTGGCCTCACAAGACTCATCCATATACATCTAGTGGGTGATCCTCGAATTGAACTTCCATGACCTCCCAATTACACGACGGTACTTATTCGGTACTCAAACATGCTCAAACGTTAAGGGGTAGGAGAGCATTAATGGAAAACATTTGACAATTATCTCTATTTATAATCTGTTTAATAACAGTCTACTGTGTTTAAATACGAGCAGGTATGTAAAAATGACTTGCCGGTTAAGCCTGTATCTGTCTTACTGGTGTGGGTAGTAGTGCAAGTATTCTACTTTACAGTGGATTATGTCGATACTATACTACTATGCCGATACTATGGAGATATAATATTGGCATAGTTAACGATGTATCATCGATAATTATAAAATTTACTAATAACAATGAATATGACCCATTAATAATCAAAAATACAATGAACATGACAATATAAAGGGACCTAAGTACCATACCTTGAGGTATTTCGGATGCCTGTAGAGACTTATCAAAACTGTAACTATATCATTGAATAAATCTACACCTGTTTTGGGATTATCAGGTGATATAACTGCAATAAGTGAAGAGAAAGAACGCACTTATCAAAGTTATAAAGAGTATTACGTGTTGCAACCTGTCATTCTGGATAAAAAATCAGTTAGGTCAGCAATTCCTTATTCAAACGCCACTAAGACTGCCAGAATATTGGACTGTTAAGTGTCTGCATAAAGCTGGTATGTATGAGATTTGCATATACACAGGGTAGGGTGTGTCTTATCCACCTCAAAATCAACAGAAGTCGTGTGGTAGACGTCCCTAATCAGAGTCAGTTGAAACCCGTTTATAGCTTACGTGATATCAAACCTGACACACGGCTATAAAGAGAGGCGTGGCATAAATATAAACGCTAGAGAAAGTACCAGATATGTAAATATAAAACAGGAATTTTTTATATAGAAAATACACGTTTATTGTATGAAAATGACAAAAAATATATTCGATATATTTATTCGAAGTATTTCCCATTATGAGCTATACATTTTTCCCCATCTCTGACAATTTGTGGATTTCATGCCAAAAAAATTATTGCTCTTTTGAGGCAAGCCAGTCATCGAGCAATTTTCGTAAGAAGTGAAGCCCTGCTCAGTAAGTGCGTGTCCCATCGATGCAAATAAGTAGTAATCTGATGGAGCCAAGTCTGGTAAGTAAGCCGAACGCGAAAGTATTTCCCAACTAAACACCTCAATCGTTTCCTAGGCTGGTTTTTCTGCGTGTGATGGCGCACTATCATGAAGTAAAATCACTCTCTGTTGCCTTTCTTGATATCCTGGTTGTTTTTCAAGCAAAGATTGCTTAAAATCGATCATTTATTGTCGGTAGCGTTCAGTATTAAAGGCTTGGCTAGGTTTTAGCAGCTCATAATATATCATATCCTTCTGATCTCACCAAACATAGATACAGAGCATTGTCTTCCGTCAATAGCGATTTGGCCTTGCAGTCGATATCGATGGTTCGCCTGGTTAGTTACCCATGATATTTTACGCTTAGGATTCTCGAAATATATCCACTTTTCATCGCCAGTCACAATTCGATAGAGACATGACTTTCTTTTGCACATTGCGAGCAGCATTTCGTAAACGGTTTTCAGTTTTCAGAAATGTTGGAGCAGTTTTCGGTTTTCCTGCTGTCCTTCATTCAGTTCATGTGAACCCATTTTCCCATCTCTTGGATCTTTCCCGTGGCTCTCAAACTTATGAGGACGGCTTCTCGTGTCACATTTGATTGATCCGCGAGTTCTTGTTACATTTGAGTATCATTCTCATCCAAAAATGTTTGTAATTCGCTATTGTTAAACTGTTTCTGTGGTCTTCCAAGTTTTTCGTTCCTCACGTCAAAATTGTCACATTTGAATTTTTTAAACTACTTAGACCACTGATATACCAAGAGCATACTCACCGTAGGCTTCAACAAGTATTCAGTGCGATTCTGCAGCACTTCAAATGGTAACAGAAAATCAATTCTGTACTCAAATCGTAGTTTCCAGGCACAAAATTCGACATGTTCAACGCTATTAAAAACGATGTTGTTATATGAAACTGTATTGTTGTGAGATAAAAACCTTTATTAGATGTCAAAATAAGAAGATGGCGCCAATGACGCGGTATGACGGTAACTACATTGGCAGCTAGGCCATCTATGGGCAAATTCCGGTTTCATGTTTACATACATGTGCATATTATGTATATAATGGGTTATTTCTTCTTATTAATTACCATTTTTGTAGACTATATGTACCCTAGGCACTTACCAAGGAAGGAATAATGTGACACATCTAATATTAAGTTGAAAGTTCAATTAACTATGCTTGTTTAACTTCACGCTGACACGACCTGCTTTCCTCTGTGGGCAGTTCTCCTTGGAGGAAATAACATCGCAACGTATCTACTTCCAGATAGATGTCAAGTGAACTTTTTTATTTGTCAAACGGTTTACTTTTAAAAATGTAAACACTACAGAGAAAGAAATAAATGCATGCAAATCGTTCCTTTCGTATATTACTATGCAACTTGGCGCTCCTCGCCACGTATACGCCGGCAATATCTAGCAAATATCTTTAGCTTGCATACATTTTTAAAACAAATACGACATTGCCAGAGAACACATGTACGGGCGTGCCGTAATGGCTGCACTGGGACGTGAGAGTTTTATTAGTATTGTGTTTGTGGTGGTGGGTTCAGGTGTGCGGAATAAACGTAATAAATAATGATGTATGTATGAATAGACTTCCCCCGGTCTCATCTCGCTTTTCTTTCCCCAGAGCATCACTTACTGCTTTTGCACGCCGAATTATGTATGAGTAATCGATAGTTCTTGCATTTGATTAATGCCGACAGGCTCAGGGAATATTCCGCGTTCACAGATATAAATTTTGAAGTTCTGGCGGATGCGTCAGTCATACATTGTTCCGGGGAAAATATCCCACCGCTAGAAAAGAGAAAACATCGCACAAAAACTAGATCATTTTCTTGGGGTTTCGAGAGCACTATTCGAAATAACGGAAAGCTTATCGTTGTTTACAGTTACTGCATTTTGAAGAAAACATCGTCAAGAACTGCGGACTAGAAGCAAATGAAAACATTCACCAAAAGGACATTATCTTACAAGTTGGCGGGGATATTATTTTTAAGGTGTAAAAGTTCTTAAGACATGTCATAGTAATAATTCAAAATGTTAATTATTACTTTAATATTTTCTTTCTGTGTCAGACATCGAGGTCAAGAGCTAACATGCAATTCGGGGCGCCAGTCACCTATAGAACGGCCATACGCTTCTAAACATCACTTAAAATTCGGTTTTAAATTATCTACAAAAGTATTATCTCGAAAAGTAAAATGACTAAATATTAGTATGACCTGATATTACCTACTAAAACAATCAAACAAAAATAAATAAATAAATCGAATTCGAGTTTATTTAAGAATATACTTCAATTTGATGTATATTGAAATAATATTTGCATGGACAGAATTAACAACAAAGCTATTTGAATTAATAAAAAATGCAACGTTGCTATACAGATATGTTTTTGGACGTAAAGGGTGTCAGTGACAGAAGCGACTTTATATCAAAAGATGTTGCCTTAAAACATAAATTCTGTGTTTAATTATCCAATTATTTAATCTATTTTAATACTAACATTAATATCAGTCCACACCATGTACTATTATAGCATCTTCCTTATATCGCATGATTGAACAGTATTGTAACATTGAGATAGTCTTGATATTTTTTTCTGTATACCTCATCCAATAAGAAATAATGTGCTGTACTCAATAATAGTATGTTGCTGTCTTTTACGGTATTTGATTGCTTACAATATAGTATTAGTTTGTTATATATAAGGTTATTTACGGTATTCTTTGGCCTTGCTCTCTATCTTTCTAATATAGGGTGTCTCAGATGGAACTATAATATTTGAATTGGGCACCATTTGTGTTCTGTTAAAGGGCGTCAATATTTAACGACTGTTATCTACAAACCATATGACGTTAATATGTCTGGGTGTCTCATTTGAAACTGTAAGATGTAATTTGTGAATAAAACTAATATTTTTTGACTAACTGAGGTTTTTTATTCTTCAACATAAAATGGAAACGATGCGGCTACAAATATAAGAGAATGTCATTTATATGGCCACGTCGACTCATCTGGCATGATGTCATTCCTTTAACGAAGTTGTCCATAACACGTTAAATATTGCTTTGAGGTCATTGATTGTTGGTGGCTGGGTGGCGTACACTTTTCCTTGGTATAACCCCAATTAATAAAGTCCAGTGGTGGTAAATCACATGATCCTACAGGCCAATTCATGACAGCAATCCACGAGACAACATGATCAGAAAATTTGGTATGCAGCAGAGTTATGGTTGAACGTGATGTATGACACATTGCACCGTCTTGCTGAAGCTACATGTTGTTTAAATCCAAGTCATCAATTTGTAACTCTGTGAGCATTTCACTTTGTCTTTATTTTGAAAATAATCGTTCACTTTTATAAAACACTAGTACACAAAACATTCGTTATTGAACTGTCGATCGCTGCATGTTGACGTCGTATGGTTTGTAGATGACAGTCTTTAAATATTGACCCCCTATCTTTGACAGAATACAAATGGCGCGCAATTAAATTCCAGAGCAGAGTAGCTCCAACTGAGACACTCTATATAACCCTTATTGAAATGACAAAGTCATACGATCTAACAGATCCAAAAAGGAAGAGAACTAGCACTTCCAGCATTCTTAAATAACATAAAAGAGGAAGCTTCAATTTTCTTTTTAATTTTTACTACATCTCCCTCTTAGTAAGAAAAAGTTCAGAAAAGAATTAAGTATATAAGATAAACTCAAGATAAAATGTAACAAGACTCAAAGAACATATGATTCAATTAAAATGTGGAAGACAAAAAAATTGTGTTGCTCAAGCAATCAAATAACAATCAGAGTAGAGCAATTTAAAGTTACATGTAACCAAATGAATGCCTCTCGAATTATTTAGAAACATAAATGTAACAGGATTACGATAGAAAATTGAGAATTTGCACCTAATACTTCATTAGATTGATCCATTGGCTTATACGTAGATTACTACTCGTATATATTTAGATTTCTAAACCAACTTGGTTGATAACAATCGTGGCAAGTATAGTATAGGGTTTTGATGTTTTGTGAAAAATGTATCTCTTATCTTTTCGTTGCGCAAAAATGTTTTAAAGAAGAAAACAGCTTACTAATCTTTAAGAAAGACTTTATTGCAGTAACAGTAGCGACTTTTATGTCAAAATATTTCTCTTAAAACATAAGTTATTGTGTTATAGTATTTTCATATGAAGAATTTATATCAGTAATTATTCCGGATATTTCATTTTGAATGGAGCACTCTGTATAGAGATCTACGTGTCACCGCGTAAAGATTGTTATATGCTGTCTACAGGTTTTATAATTGCTTAACATTTTCATATTATTGACAATTATGGACTCTTCTTTTACTGTTGCGACTTAAATTGGAATTTCTTCATTCTTCCCCTATCGTCTAGGGCAAATATTTTAGATATTGGGTGATTTATAGAGGATGCATTCGATGTTTTGTACTCTCATTGGGTCAATGAGGATAGGACAACATGTTTCGTTTACGGCTACATGCACCCTCTTTAGCTTACTGAGAAGTCATACCATTTAATTCTGTGCGAGATACTCTAGAAACTAATTACTTTAAAGTCTTCTAGACTAACTCTAGAAGCATTCGCAGCAGATGTTATTTTAATTGTTCCTATCAAGTGAAAGCTCACTCACCTGATTACGCTACCAATCAACAGTTGTTACGATGTAACAAGCAACTTCACATTCAAATATATTATGGGAGATAGTTTCATCCTCCTCATTACACAATCTACAAACTGAAGAATTTAAGTTTGTGACAGACCCTTTACATTTTAAATGTTCTAATGTAAAACTTGAATAAGGAAGTAAGATTACATTGAAGATATTTGACTTTATTGCACCTCTTCTATTAATATACACCCAGTCATGATTCACATGAATTACAATGTGCAAACGATCTAGATCTTGCTAAACAAGTAGGCCGTCTCCTAAATGAATCTCACATTACCAGCTTCACAACGTAGAAAGATCAGATACCACTAGTTTAATAAAAAAAAGTATTAAAAATGTTAGTATTCTCAGGATGTTGGAATATTTAGTGGAACAATTAGGGAATCAAATTATTAAACATCATTTACTTAGCCTGCATCATCTACTTAAATCACTTGATACTTTTTGAGATTGGGAAGTAAAAAAAAGTTCAAGAACTACAATAAATGGCCAAAAATCTTATTAGTATGTTGAATATAAATACTATCTGTAACAAAGTTGTCCGAAGTGTTTGGATGAAATAGTGTGTCATATTGTGGAACATTTTAATACTCGTGTTTATCTGGCGGCAAAATAAATGTAGGTTTATCGAAAAAGTTTAAGTACGTGTTATGTAAATGTTTCTAAGACATTAGCGCTCCGTATTTTTGTGTATGTAGAACAAGGTTTAGAAAACGTTCGAGACCGTGCCTCGGAATGGAGTAGACGGTAAATCATTTTTCGCTCACTTTAACTCGATTTCAATTGAATCCCAAATGCGGCTCGCAATTTTTAAACGAACATTGCGAACGATTGAACGTTTTCGATATCATGAAATCATTTGTATGTAAATTGATACGCAGGTTTATTGTTGCATGGCTGCTTTGGAAAAATATGTGACATACGTCGAGAGCCAATTAAAAATATATCCATAACCGCATATTTTAAAAGCTGATTTAATTTATTGCGGAATTACTAGAGTAAATTAGTGTTCTTAATAAAATAGTAAAAATGTGATGGATGAGCAAGAAAATATAATTATTTTAGACCTAATATTATACATAGTCTGTTTTTATAAAGATGTGGATCTGGAAATGGTGGTAGGGCATTCCATTCAGGAACTGCAACACTTAGACCCCACTAGGACAAGCGAAGTCCCCAACATTCTTTCTGCATTGTTATATTTTAAATTTCATATTTCTTTCTTTTGTTAATAAACTCCTCTGCGAAGTTGACGCATCAGCGAAACTTATTACATTATTATTTTAATTTCTTTCCCAAAATTTTAATCATAGTACTTAGGTAGTAACATATTATATTTAAATGATTCCAACTACTGTGTAATAAATTAGAATGGTAGTATCGGGAAGAAACATGAATAAATAACGCGGAAAGTGGCGTTAATGAAAAACTTTATTTAAATTCAATAGATTCTGGATCCTCCTCAAGCTCTTGTTACTACTTCGATTCCTCTGGACATAGCTTTGATCATGTGGTGAATGACTTCGTCAGTAATAATCTCTCATCCAATAAGAATGACTTATTCGAGTTTTCTAACAGTAATTCGGGCAGGTATGTGGCATCAAACTAATCGTTTTAGTGCATTCGATAGGTGTTGTATGTAGTTCATCTCCAGGACTCTTGTCAGCCCATAGTTGGAGTATTCATAAATCGAAAATATGGTTTGTATAATTATTCTTTGCGTGTGTACCACAGGTAACAATCTTATGAATCAATCAACTAACATTTTTGCACAATGTCGTGCCGAAAACTCATGTTAGGATAACAGTTAGTACAATACAAATCTGTCAACCTATGACAGAGTAACAAAAAGGTTCTCCACAAAAACATTGAATGGAAGTGATATTTCCATCAAAATAAATTAAGTAAATTAAAAAAAAATCAAAATAAATGAAATAAAAAAATAAAATAAATTTTACAGAAATATCGAGACGCCAATGAACCAAATTATACAGTAAAGCTAAGACGTGACTTCATTATTGCATTTAGTTTGGCAAATTATTAACTGTCTATGCCTTACGTAGTTGATAGAATCATATGTCGCTAGACATGCGTGCTGGTAATTGTGGCATATTAGTGACAATTGCGAGTGGTGTAGCATGTGATCCGTGCATCGTCACCAAATTGATACAAGGATCCATTATACAAATTATAGTCTAGTACCGCTAGCAACGTGGGGCCAAGCATTATCCTGCATGAAAATTAAACTATCTCTGGCAACCGGGGCATATGATATCATATGTTCTTCTACAATATTTTCTATATCAAAATAATGGATTCATGGATCTCCCGCATATAGGAACCAAATCCATACTACCATAGAAACAGATCCCTTCTAAAACATTTTTGATCCATCAAAAAATAGTATCCTGGGAGAGGTATTACAGACAGCAAACTTCTCTTCTGCCCTCGCCAGACTCCTTGACTTCCATCTGGTAAATTTAGACTTAGTTTGAAAACAAAAGTCACTTCCAGATGTCACTGGTCCCCTTTATATGTTTTCTTGCAAAATGCAGTCTTGTAACTCCATTTTTTCTGGTGAATAGTGATACAATAGCTGATCTTCTACTGTTCAATCCTTTTTCATTAATCTTTCTTCTGACCTCTCGTCCAGAAATTACTACATTTCAAGCTGATGCTAGAGCTTTGCTTAGTTCTAAACTGATGGAATGTCTGTTTCTTAAAGCGCTTTGCATAAGATATCGTAAATCTCTTGCATCTGTAAACTTCTTACGATATTGTCCTGGAATTCTACAGTAACTTCTTTGGCGATAGCAAGGATAAAAGTGCATTTTGCCTCGACCGGGAATCGAACCCGGCTCTGCCAGTTTCAGGCTAGTTGCTCTGACCGCTGAGCTATCGAGGCACACTCATTATCCTTGCTAATGCGCCAATTTTAATGCGTCACTACACTTCTATTTTATTGAAATATTTAACTCTTCAGCTAATTGTTGATTGTCTAACTGCTAACAAATTAGCCACATCTCGCTTTTACATCCGTCAAATAATTGCAATAGTTTGTTGTACATAAAATGTTTATAAAACTTTAGGAAATAATGAAAAGTTTTGTTGATGCATTAGTTTTGTCCAGGATATTAATTTATATCCTGTGATATTTTAATTTTCCATCTAGGTATATATTAATTTTTATATATTTTTTCCTTTCTGTTACATTTTTGACTTATTTAAACTACAAGTATATTTGTAAAAGTTTATATAAAGAATAGTATTTTTATTAATACGCTAAAAATTCACTAATGAATTAAAATACACAAAAAAGTACATATGAGAAGGTATTTTCGTAGTTTTAGATCAACATATCCTATTCCTCCCACTTATTACATTATAAGATAAAAATAATACAAAACTATTAAATCAAACCACGTAGTATAACTAAACAATTTTAAAATTGCACTATAATACATCTATGATTATTTGAAAACTGAGAAATATGTTATTTGACTAGCTTGGGACGAACTATGCCACCCTTTTCCTATTTTTTTCTTATCTCAAGCTATAATTTGGTCAGCCTTGAGATTAGTGACATCCAATCTAATGAAAATTGGGTTTTACTCTGAAATATCTTTAAATAATCAGTTTTAAAACTTTAAAACGGACTTTTCCGCACGTAGAACATCTCTATCTAGGACACATAAATGCAGAATTTATGTTTCATGCGACAGTTTTACTTTTTTCACATAGTCCACCATTGTGCTTTCTCATGATCCATGGACAGGGTGGGGTGTGTCCTATCCACCTCAAAATTAATAGATGTTGTCTGGTAGATGTCCTTAATCAGAATCAGTCAATACCCGATCGATCCGACACGATTTAGTTGAGTTATCGTGCTAACAAGAATAAATGCCGACGACAGCGACAACGATACACACAGAAAAAAAATTTTAAAAATAATTTTTTTTGTTTTTAGGTCCAAAAACCAAAAATAAATCCAAAAAAAAAAATTAGTTTTTTCAATTTTCCTTTACACGATTACATTACTTTTCCGCGTATAGTGAAAAAGTAGAAATTCTCATGAACAACACCAACATCGCGAATTAATATCTTCTCACATTGTTAGTAATAAGATCCTTTAAACTCCTTTCCCACGAATATTTTTAGAGATAGAATTTTTAAGTCTACTAAGACCGAAATTGTGAAATCACATTCGTGATTCTAAACTCAATACTTTTGTTAACTTACTGGGTAAACTTGTCGTTTCCACTCCGCTCCATTTTCGATATTAAAAGTTCTAACTACATATTAAAAGTTTAAATATAGTTGGTAGGAATTATTTCCGGCAGTGAAGGGAACTGTATAATTGGATTTGGAAAATATTTTGTTTGCACATGTATTTTTAAAACATTAGCTCACATATTTTGGTAAAATTAAATTCAACTATTTGAATTCCAGTTAATAAAACTCCAATTTTGAAAATGTTTTTATTGCACTACTACATTTTTCATTCCGTTTTCCATTTGCTTTGTTCCACTACATTTTTGTTATTTATATACTTCGGAATATATGCTACATAATAATAGGTTTACTTACATTTTATGTAAATACAGTAATGAATAATTCTCAGATTAGATACTATTTACTTAATAGCCAAAACAGACCCACAAAGGAAAATCTGCTAGTGGGTATAGGTTGTTCAGTTCAAGTAAGTATCAGTAATAATAAATATAATATAAATATAGTAAAGAGTATGGATTAGTAAACAATGTTACTGAACAATATATAAACAAATAAGAAAGAACATAAACAAATACAATTATTCTTCGATTTTCTTATCAGCTTTGAATGACATCAAAGAAAAATGTTATTATAATTGAAGCCATAAAAATAAATAACTCATTAATTTGTAACTAATAAAGAATAAATAAAAAAACGAGGCAATTGTTTGATTTGGGCAGCCAACGTATTAAAAAGTAGTTAGAACATCACTGAAGAAAATTAAATTAACAGCAACTTCAGGTAACTTGGAAATTTCAAATTTATCAGTGTGAAATATACATCCTATTTCTTTCATCGTAATAATAAATACACGTTATAAATTTACTGAGGATAAATCAGTTATCGGTGTTAATATTTCAGGGAATCCTTCTATACTTCTGATGTAATAAATATAAAACGTTATATAAATATTATTGAGAAAATTCAGATTGGATTCTTCAAAAGGTTATTACTTCTACCAAAGTATACACAAGATAGACCATTTAGTTAAGTCAATAAATATTTTATTGATAAAAAGTATACCAGTATACTTGTAGTTAGTTGTACAATGAACGGGAAACATGACTGCATATCACTTCATATAGTATGCTCTTATTAATTAAGTTTTAATTACCCACGAAATCTTTACAAATAGTCCACTGTATTAACGAATGGATGTGCCCAACATAGACAGTGAAAATTTGAAGATTAAATTTTTAGTGGACTGTCTTAAAATAATTCTTCTAATCTAAAGTATAGAAATCTTTACAGAAACATTTCATTTCAAATTGAGTTACATTTTATATAACATAGACGTTTGCTAGCATTATTGAATTGTAGATGAGTTTAACGGCATAAAAACTCTTGTAGATTCCCAAATGATATATCGGCATTTATTCGTTAATATTGTTAATGAAGTACATTTCATTTAAACATTTCTGCTAATTACTCTAGGCCGACAACAGATGGTATTTCAAGCAGACAATGAGCTTTCGTCAGTGATCAACTTCCCTGAACACGATTCTATTAAAAATTTCTGTTTTTCGCCCGGCCTAGAGGCATCAAATAACAACTAGTTAACCAGACGCCGCATCAGAAAACATACCGTGGGACCGTTGCAATTCCCAAACTCTCTGATATTCGCCGTCGACATACACGACCGAATAAATTAGAGCGGGGAATACACTACACAAGAAGCGTACGTTAAACAAAATAGCTTGCTGCCATTTGCTTATTTATTTAACGATTCCCGTAGAGAACGGGAGATGCAACTGTGATCCGGACACAAGATATCGATTAAGTAATGACTTATAATTCCATTACCAGTAATTACACTACAGATAATTGTTCAACGTTTGCATTTCACTGGCGGACATCACTCTAAGTACACAATTAGATATGCAATTAGAGGCTTATTGTTCGAAGTTCCTCAAGGATCAGTTCTGGGTCCGTTATTCTTTATGGTTGATCAATGATTTACCGACCATTGTTACAACTGATCATCTAATTAAATTTGCAGATAGTTAGATCAGCAATTTTATTTATAGGTACGCGTTAAATACTCCAAATACAAATGGATAGCGCACTTCAAGATGTTACGACATGGACGCAGACAAATAAAAACAGTTGCCACAAGATATGTTTCCATATATATTAAATGAACCTTTCACAGACTGTTTAATTACTCAACTTTAATTTAGATTTCAAACTCTTGTGGAGATATCATGTAAAGGTATTTATTAGTGCGATACCTTCTATATCAATAGTTTCTTGAGAAAAATACTTCACTTTTCGGAAATGGGGTGTTTTACATGAAATACAGGCGATAGCTTAAATGACTTACATGACATAACACACGAAACCAGTCCAGTTCTAGAAATAACAAATACAATGACTTGTCAGGGTTACTTGTACCCTCCTCTCCAGTTGGATTGCATTTTATATTTTTTTTTATCTTGGGTAGTTACCAAAATTATTGTAGTCAATCTTTCTTTCAATTCCAACTCTTGTTACTGCTTTTTGTGGTTTCTTAAACATATAACAAACTATCAATTTCAATAATAATACAAAAACAATAATACTATCAATTTCAATAATGTTTCTTAACTATGAAGACTGCAGTAAGACTGTTTACGTTAAATAAATTAAAATACAACTTGTTTTGAGTAAAAAGTGTTCTTTGATCGATCGCTCTCCTTTTCCCACGTGATCAATGCGTATTTCAGTTCTTGAGTCGGAAATGATTCGGATCCCAGTGTAGTAAATGTGTGATTCGAAACTATCATGTGCATTTTCTTCCTATATACGAAACTCTTTCGCACTCTACAAAAACTCTGCCTTTTTTCGTGTTGTAACACTATATGTGTACTCATGTTACTTCAATACAGAAGTACTATTGTATAATGGATCCATTTGCTTATGAAACTCTCACTTCTTTCTTCATTTAATTCTCCTCCTACGAAATAGCGGAACAAACTTACTGATATTATTAGATACAGACTCATGTACTGATTATCATTATTTCATTACTATTGTCTATCTTATGATTCCTCTGATTATACGAGGGCGAATCAAATATAAACGGGACTTTTTTTTGATTGAAAAACAAGAGAGACAAGGCAAAGATATTTTATTTTTCTATATAGTTTCCTGCTTTACAAATACATTTTTCCCAGTGAGAAGGAAGGTTTTTTATTCCAGTGTCGTAGAATTAAGCTGGTTGCATCAGGAGCCAATTGCGCACGAATTGCTCTACGCCCTGGTCATTTTCAAATTGTTGCACTCCTAGAGCTTCTCTAAGCGGCCTAAACAAATGAAATTCGCAGGGTGATAAATCCGGAAGGATATTCAAATGGAGTCCAGTGAATTTCTTTAAGTTTTTGAGCTACAGCATGGGTCCTGGTGTAGTCGTGAAGGACGATTGCCTCTCGAATGATCGCTCAGCAGCTCCTATAACTTATTCCGACTTTTTCTGCAATTTCGGGTACGGTCCCGGTACCCGTCGATCTTCTTCAAGAATGTTTCAAACCGCGCGAATATGTTCGCCCGTAGTGCTGGGTCGGAGATGCCGATCGTGTTCCTGATTTTCCACTCGTTCTCGCCCTTCCTTGAACTCTTTATGCCAGGCAAACACACGAGTCCTTGACAGTTCTTAGTCTTTGAAGTGTGCAGTCAACCTACGGAAAATTTCCGCCACTTGAACTCCTTCATGAACAAGATGTTTTATAACAATGCGTTGCGCAATAGCGGGGTGCACCTCTCGCTCTGATATCGTGAACGCAACTGACGAACTGGTTGAGATGAGATTTAAGAGTGGGTAATTGCTGGCTCTTCCCTTTCCTAATGATCCCACCCAAGCATACTAGAACCTCGGGCCCGGTCGTAATAACCGTAGACGCTTAGAAACAAGAATCCCGTTTATATATGATCCACCCTCGTATTTTGTATGAATAATAACAACAAAATATTCTATTTAGACTTATTTTATGCCTCTGTGATATAAAAGCATTAGATGGCCACTTGCGTATTCAAAACAATGCACATGGCGAAACAAAGTCCTTTGTTTAATTAAACCAACTGCGCCGAACAAAACGAAACATTCAAAACTAGTTATAACAAATTCGCCAGGATTCGAACAGGTGTGTCCCAATTTCCATTGCATCCTTTGACGGTAAAACCTCGAGTTGCACGGGAAAACGCATAAAGTGAACAAACAAATTGTTGGAAATCCTCATTAAAATCTCCCATGTAACGCGAACAAAGTTTGCTACTAATGAAGGCAGCTGAAAAACGCCGCATCGGCTCGATGACGGTGACACGGGCATTATTCCGAAACAAACATGAAAGTGTCGTAAAGGACGCTACGAACATGGAGCGCCATCTGTGTGCGGGGAACAGCTCGGGGCAATTAGCGGTGCCGCCTCCCACAGAACAATACATCCAGGCGTCGCCTAGCAACGCTCATAAGTGTAGGAAGGTGGGCTTTTGGGCTCTGTCCGTTGCCACAGGAAGTCTTAAATTAAATATTATTTATTAACAAGACGCAACACCAGACACGAGACGTAAACTGCTAGACAATGAATAAGGAAACAGGCGAGGGGCGACTCTAGAAATCTTCCGGGTCCCTACCGCGTTGGCGCCATCGAAAAGGTAATTGAAATAGGCCCCTAATTTACTGCATATACTGGTAAATACCGAATTTCACTAATGCTAAAAATGTGTTTTTGCTAGACGATTTTAATATGTTTTCGGATATACACGATTTTAAGACAAGAGCAATTTTAAATCTTATTCGATGTGCGCAGAGTATGGGATAGGGGTAAGGAAGTCGATGGCAGCGCTTGCAGTGGATACAAATTGCATTAAAGTAGGCTGTCAGTAGTACTCTGTCAGGTCATATGTGTGTTTACAATTGTTAATTCGTAAACGAATCTAAAAATGGGCCGTGATAGTTGTATTGTAAAATGCAATAATACCGGAAGAAATAGTAAATCCAAATTTTATCGATTTCCTAGAGCAGCTTGGAAGTTATAACAATACAAGAAATGGTTAAAAATGGACAAAGCTGAGAAGTTGCTTATTGGTATTACTCCTGGGGGATTTATTTTATTTAAGTCTACTAAAGTAGCAAGTGGAAAGAAAGGTGATTCAAAAATGACTGTAAAATCTGGATTAATAAATTATTTGGAACATGATGACATCATTTTCATAGACAAAGGGTTTCCAGACTCAAGACGAGTTTTGGACCAAGCTGGAAGCAAGTGAGGATAGTCATGGCACTATTTTTACAAGACAAAAGTGAATTTTCCACAGAGGAATCTCAAGAAACTTACAATATTGTCCGAGTCAGAATTCATGTCGAGAGAATAATACAAAGTGTCTAATACTTAATCTGTGTCTAATACTTACATCAAATCATCTTTTTGCCAACGACTTAAAATTACTTTTAAATTTAACCTCAACTTGACATTGCAAAAATTGACCTTGTTTCATCACGGTGTTCGGAAAGTAAACTATCAATAAACATAGATAAATGTAAATTTTCTTCATACACCTTAAAGGAGCCACTAATATACGATTATCCTCTTCTATTCGATGGAAGGATAAATTTAATAACCACCAACATTTCTCTCTTAAGTAAAATATAAGTTGTTGTTGTACACTACACTCCAATCTTCCAACTGTAATTATGACAACTTGACTTTATTGCACCAATTAATCGTACATTTTGGTACATAATTTCAAATAAATAAATATAATATGAAAAGAATATCTTATTTTATCCTCCATCCCTTACATGGTTCATTTAGTTTTACATAAGTACCTGTTTCATATCTTTAATTTTTAGAAATATAATTTTAAATTATTGTTCTTTCTGCAAATTTTTTTTCATATTTTGCATTGTGATTACAAACTTTTATGTTCATTTGTATTTCCTTATTGCAATATTATCTTTTTTATTGAGAGATTAAAATATTATTGAGAACAAGAAGACTCCTGTAGCTACAGATCTATGTACTTCTAGTTTTAATTCACTTATAATATTTACCATTGATGTAATTTCCTCAACCGTCAATCTAAGAAAGATCTCGTGCAAAGTTTAAAGCTGCGCATACGTCACACATCTGCACTAAACAAGTGCAATTGGATACACAGTGAAACGTTGTTATCCCCATTCAAAATGGAAAGAGATGGCGGAGAATCCAATATTACATTGTAACAAATTTAAGTTTCAATCTCTCGAATAATAGCACGAGAGTTCAGGTAAACCTTGGGGTAATCTGAACAATTGCGTCTCAATCCCGCGTCTGCATAGAATTGAAAAAACATTTCATTGTTTTAGAGGGTAAAACCAGATTTGATTTGGCCTGATCTCCAAAGTTTCGGGGATACATGCAAGTAGAGTAGGGACCATTAAAATCGTTTTAGCCTGATGTATGCGAGCCTATCTTCATAGGCGCTCATCCGTTACAGGACGAAATTTGCACACCAGCAGAGAGATGCCGTGGTGGAAAATTTAAGTTTTAAGCAAATCAGTGTATAATTTAAAGCCCTATAATACGCTTTCATTCGAATCAATTTAATTTGTAGCGCCATTGTCTTGTATCAGATAATGGTATATTTTACGGGTTTGACTGAATTTATTCGAGAATAAAATGAAATTTCAAATGGAATCCACCCATTTAAGTGGATTTATTTTTTATTAGATTTCAGTTTTATTGCAAAGATTCGCGAATATCTCGTTTAATAAGGGCATGTGTAATAGGGAAAACGTTTTTATGGGGAGGAAGAGTCACTTAAAGATGTTAGATGGAAATTTCTCCTTCAGCGCTCCAGATATGACGATTTATGAAATAAATATAAGAAGAAAAAATATCTGCCAAGGTAAATTATTCTATAAGATAGAATTATGTTATTTATAAATTTTGAATAAGTTTATAAATCGTAATAGTTAGTAAAAATTTCGTTTAAATGGAAACTGTAATTGACTGTAATTTATCTACATGTATTTTTTACCTTTTTCAACGATATAAAATAGTTTAGATCATGCATATGGTTCCTACTCATTTTATAATTGTATTAATAACATTCTTGCTGAACTTCAAGATAAATGTAATACAGTCTCTAGCTAATTGCTTCCTACTGTTGGAAAAACAGATTAACTGTTAACAATAGAGCAATGGTAGCAATAGAGTTGGTACAGTTTTTCACAAAACATATATTAAGACAGTGGCGGCTCGTGATGCAATGAAACGGGTATTCTGCACAGAGCCGATCCTAGGGTATTGGCCGCCCGCATGCAAATTTCAAACGTATCGAAACTACTGGCGCCGTAGGGGCCGCAAAAAAATTGCAAAAAAATTTTCAAGGTCACGCGTTTTCCTGATACTTCAGAATTTTTATGTAAAATCCGTTTATACAAAAATATAGACTTTCACAAGAAAAATTTTTGGTATTTAATACCTTTTTGAAGAACATTCATGTTTGCCGTCATATTCTTTGGTTAAGAGAAAAGGCTTGTCAGGTGAATTTTCTACTAGAGGGTCTATAACACTTAAAATATTTTCCGAAAGAGTTTCAGCGTCACATTTTGTAGGTTTCAGATATGTCCAAAAACGTCCAATTGGTTCACCATCGAGAATATATCTTAAAACTACCACTAACTGAGTTTTTGTAGATACATCAGTTGTTTCGTCTGCCATAACTGCCAAAAATGAAGGTTTGTTAATTTCTTTAATTATTTCTTCATGACATACTTTTAATATACAGTCTAAAAGATCATTTTGTATTTCTTTAGAGGTTCCTTTAAATACTGAAGCATTTTGTAGATGCTCGCTTAAAGTTACATCAAGCTCAGCAGAAAAATTTATCAAACCACGAAATATCCCCGGGTTTTGAGAGGTTTCAGCTTCGTCATGTCCTCGCAGGGCCAGTTCAAAGGCCGCATAAAACTTTATGCAGTTTATAATTTTTGACAAAACGTATCTCTTTTTTGTCACATTATCATTATGCTTTTGCACATTTATAAAATAAGCTGAATCTAGCTGCGCTTTAATATTAGTTGTTCCTAATAAAGCTTAATTCCATTGTATTATGTAGATGGCTTTTGGAGTTGTCGTGCTTTTCTATTTTTTCAGTTAAGTGCACCAAATCTGTCACCCCTACTTCCGTTCATGCTTTATCACCACCAAAAAGTAAACAAGGAAAACAAAATAACGCATTTTTTTGTTGCACCCACAAATCCAATTGTTCTTCGAATAAATGTCTCTATTAAATTGACGTTTATATGCTTTTCCGCGGCTAACACCTGCAGTCTCAATAACAATATCGGGCAATGGCCTACCATTGTTTTTTAAATCAATTTTTTCTTCATAAGAGTATTTAAAAAATCGCTTCATATGAACTAAATTATAAACTAAATTCATTATCACTATAACAGTATATAAATATTAATAATTAGTACAATAAATCACTACACAAATTTACAAAACAGTATTTAAAATCTCAAACTAACACGAAATACGAAATAGGTACGATTTACGCCCACCTACTGTACGAGGAGTAGGAAGGAGTAAACATTCACTGATGTTACCTTAGCTGGAAAAAATACAGCTCACTGACCGTGTAAATTCGCGCATTTAGGAGCGCCGAGTGTGGATTGTCGCGGGAGTTGAGGGGGAGGACGGATGTGCCGCGCCGTGCTGAGAACTACCTCGTGTGGCCCAGTTCAATGTACCGCGACGCACTCGCGTAGAGACCCAGATAATTAATCTGGTCTACTACTCAATAGAGGACGGTGCGCGGCGGGCAGAATGCGTCTTTAACGCAATAATTTGGTTAGCTGCACCAACTAACCAAATTATTTTATTAATAAATTTTAGTAATTATTATGTCGCGAAAATATACAAATATCGAATTTTTTTGGCAGTTCTGCAGCTCTGCAGCACCTATACACCAGCCGCCCCTGTATTAAGATTACCTACTTTAACAATTAAATTGTATGCAACAATACAAACATCTATTTAAAAATTCCCATTGACACTAATTTAACCTATAAAATTCATATCGATCATATACGTGTGATAAGCCACAAAATTAGTAGCAACTATCAGGGATTTGTGTTCTGTCAATGATAGGACGTCAATATTTAACGACTGTCATCTACGAACCATGCAACGTCAACACGCCTTGATTAACAGTTCAACAACAAATAGTTTGTGTACAACTATTTTATGAATGTAAGCGATCATTTAAAGTTGCATTAAGAAAAATTCACATAAAATTAGGACAATGAAGCACCCACAGAGTTAAAAGCTCGTAACTTAGTCAAGGAATTTGAAAAGACGGGTTCTGTTATTGATAATGTAACATCAATACATCGTCATTGTGGCCGGTGAGATGAAAATATTGTTACAGTGAGAAAAAGTCTACGGGATTATCCAGGCACATCAATTCGACGTCGTGAACAACAACTAAATCTGTCAAAAGCCACCACGCATTGGATTTTAAAGAAATATCTACATCTGTCAGCATAAAAAATTTAATTGACACAACAATTAAAAGTTACAAACCATTTATAATATCGTACATTTGTTAATTGGGTGTTAGAAAAGAAAGAAAGTGATGCCGATTTCTGCAACTAAATTTTGTTCAGAGATGAAGCACATTTTCTTGGCGAATATATGGAGCATATATAAGACGTGGAACATATGAAGACACTGTGAATAGTAGAAGAACAAATAGGGTTTATTATACTGTACCAAAAGTATATGGGGAAGTAACGTGTCGAAAAACATTTCAAGAGATTTTTGCCTTAACCCATAGAAAATTCCAAACACTGATAGAGAAGAAAAAGTATGGGGACTTAATGTATGAAGAGAACAGAGACAATAAAAGTCAGAAGAAGATGAGCAGAAGGTTGTTGATTATGTAAATCTGGTTCCACGTGAAATAAGCCATTACACACGGAACCGTTGTTTAAAGGAATACCTCAGCCCCAACTGCACCGTACATCGTTTATATCGAGCTTATAGAGAGATGTTCCTTGACAGTAATTTGACTTATAGATTCTACCAAGTTTTTCGAAGAAAATTTCCCAATCGGAGTTTCAAACCACCGAGGAAAGATACCTGATTGTGATGATGATTTTGTGATAATTGACTACTTACCTGATTCTGACCATAAGCGTTTTCTTGAAGAACTTATCAATGCACTTAGACCATAATTTTTGTTACTACTTGTTGACTTACAACGTTCTTAAAGATGTTACCTTTTACATTTAAGTTGTATTGACATAAAGATTCGGGTTTTTTTTTTTTTTTTTTTTTTTGTTAAAAACCATTACTGTATACTTAAATAGTATTAAAATAACTGAATCAATTCAATTTAGTTTTATTTATGCAAAGAAAAAGTTAATACTGTGCATTTTCTCAGATTGGTGTTTTTGGCAATTAGACCGTTATTTAATTACACCCTTCAAATAAGTACAAGTACAGTTGAATTTAAAAATGCGGAGCACGCCTTTCTATAAACATCCTCTAATATATACATAATCTAACGAGGCCCTATTAATAATATATGTCCCACCAAAGTGCCTTATACTCGATACCAGATTATCGAGGGTCTCATAGAAGAGCCTTCCTCGGCTTCTGAATAAACTCGGCGTATCGCGGCGGATATTAAAATCATTATTTTGCATCAAAACCCTTCTTTGAAGGATGCTTGACCTTATCGAACATTTGCGGCTCGCCGTTACACGCAGATGCCGCAAAACGCGGAAGCAACAAAACAAAATGACAATTCTTATGCGCGTCTCGGCTGGAAAGTTAGAGATCGATCGGGATAACATCAAACGGTTGAGGTGTCCCAAACATTGTTGCCAAAAATGCTCTGCATAGTTGTGAATCAGCTCCTTCGTGGGTGTCATACGATAGCACACTACACACGATGTCAAAAAATCCGTAAATATTAAGTATTGTAGAAATGGAGAGGTCGCTGGGCACTTGGAAATATATTTGACCAGTTAAATAAACCTACTAAGTGAAACCACCACCCTACTTTTTCTGAAACCTACCAAATGTTTATATGTAGCAATATAATGATGCAACAGTTAGTCAATTATATATTTGATGTTGATGTCCACTTCGACAGTACTATTTTAAATATACCACAACTAATTTAAAATCACTTTTAATACAGGAAACTATTAATTCCACAAGACATAACAAACAATATATAGCAATATAATGATGCAATATTTAGGCAGTTCACTTTCCAGGCCACTTGACTGCCACTTGACTTTCGGTTCGAATCGAAATTGACATGGACGTTTATAGGCATGACCAGATTTTCTGAAGATAAATTATTCCATGATTACCTCGCAGAAGGCCTCCAAGTTCTCGAGATTGTGTCGGGGTAAAGATGCCATGGATTTGGAGCTGGCCTAGATTGCCGACTCGAGGTAATCTGGGTGTGGGTTCGATTCCTAAATCAGTCAGATGGGTGTGTTTGTGTGTGACAATATAATCTTCAGAGGGTTATGTATAGGAAGCACTAATCTAAACATTGTCCCCGCAAAAATTAAAAGTGCATAAACAAAACCTAATGCTATAACCAGCACCAATTACAATCTCATAAAACAATATTTTTGCTATACTTAACTTTTAACAAAACTATGTACTCTTGAAACAAAATATTTGTAATAACTCTTAGTTGTTTTAACTTCGACATGACACATATTTCGAATTCTATTGCAATAAACTTTTTTTAATTCGGGAAGTTATATCTCGTCGATACGTCGCAAGATATACATACGTATATCTGCTTGCCAATAATGTATTCTAAATAATCCGCCACTGCATCTTCCATCTTGGCAGGATACCAACCCTATTTGTTTTTATTAGAATTGAACCAAATCGGAAAAAAATAACGGCTCCCTCTATCTGCGCCAACCCACGACGGACTTTGAGCCTCGCAGACCGAATATGAGTTATAAAAAATCTGCGATAGATAAAAACGTAATATGAGTGAATATAAGTTCGATCGGTTCGGTGAGGGACCGCCGCCGCATGTAGCCGTCCCCCACACAAAAAGTAGAATCCAATTTTCCAGTTGGTCTCCCGCAAAACTTTCTTTTACAGTTTCATCTCGAAAATAAAACAATTTAGGACATATTGTCGCATCGAACGACGAATGTAATAAGGCAGAGATTATGCCCGTCCGGTCTGCGTTATACACGAGGAGGAAGCGACAATCTTTCTTCTTATATGCCGAAATGGAAGAATTCTTTTAACGTCTTTTGTTCTTTTAAGCTGCAAAATTCACCGCTTTATCTTTGCGAACTTGATATATTATCAAACGTTTTACATTTAAATGATATTTATTCGAGCATTGTTTTATAAGGGGCGCGCGGGCGCTCAAGAGGGGAGGTTTTTCATGTCATACAATGTTTCGATTTGATTTCTGACGATGACTGTTGTATATAGAATATCTCAATTTTAATAGATGTAAACTAATAAATATAATCATAATAATAGGTATTTATTAGGGCAAAGGAAATACATAATATTTGGCATATGAGTTACTCTGTTTGAAACCCTCTTGAGATAAATCGTTCGCTGTGCCATCTGTATCAATTAAAAAGGGATTTAGGTATTAAAATGAATATGTGTAATGTAGCTGATGCAGTTAAACTCTTTTATGAACCTCCAAATTCTCGCCACTCTAATATTATTGTGATTATTGTGCATTAGCTGATTATGTAGCAAAAATTAATTTTTATTTAATTTTAATAGGCAACTTAAGTATTAATATTTTAAATAACAATAAACTTTCTCTTATGACTAGGGTGGACGAAATGGTTCCGGTGCTATAGGCTTGCGCATAATAGTAGGAACATAACATATCATAAATAATAATACGTTATACTGAAGGCCGGCAATCAGCCGGCGCAAACAGCCAGCTCAATGAACTCGGTCGACGCTATTGGAACCAGGACCAAAGTTATCTGCTCTCATATCGCCACCCGTCCTTTATAGATACAGGTAGTCAATGATAGGAAAATGTGTAAGATCTTCTATGACGCGTAGAAGAAGGAGTGGGACAACATTCGGGGGGAAAACGATGCACTTTACGTACGGCCAGACTGAATTCTGCGTACATTCAATACACTCGATATTAACTCTGTAAAGGTCTCAATGGGACTGACTAAAGACCAGGCTATTTACTGCGCACCTCGTGGACGGTTTTGAGACTTGTTCCTATTTTTGACAAGCAGTACACTATTATAGCACTTGTGAAAATATGCTTTACTGATTTCAAGGCTACCCTTCGGACAGATACCATTTTACTAGGATTCTTACTACTTATTTCTACTTATTCCTCAATACTTCTGTCATAAGTTAGATTAATTAAGACGGAAGTCTCACACCCATACAACTCCTCTGTAGTTTTCTTGCTATTGTAAAATGTTAATAAAAGTCAATATGCTGTCTTTGGTACACCACATCAACTTCATAGCCCTTCAAAATTAAACATTAAAATTAATGATTAAATGAAAATAGCATTGCAAAAAGCTTTAGGTAGTTTTTAATTCCACGTTTAAATTTCTTTTTATACAGACTGGTCAACTACACATCTTGAATGAACTACTTGTGTGTGGCAGAAAAGAAGGGGAATAACAAACACAAGTACGTGAAGTGAGCCGATAGTATGCTCACAAGTTTATAGCAGTTTCATAACTCTGTGGAGATAGGATCATGTATCTAAAAGCGTTATAAATTATATTTCTCAGCGAAGTTGAACATCATCAGCGTATATTTCCGAAATGATATATTTAGTGTGTAAATACATCAACTGTATATACTGGAAACAGCAATGGCCCTAAAATTGTGCCTTGGAGAACATCATAACTCAACTCGTGTCAATTATGTCAAACATACAATTAACAACAAGAATGAACTAAACTCGTTCAAATAGATATGACTTAAAAATCTGTACACTTGGTAAGCAACATTCATAATATTCTAGTTTTGTGCAAAGAAGATTGTTTAATGTATATAATGATTTAGAGAAATCGATTCTATTCGTTACGATCGATATTTCATGAATCGTTTTGCTTTGATATAATTATAAAAAAGAAAGTAATTTCTTTTATATGTTGTTAATTTTGTTATATTATTAGTATCACGCATAGACATATTTTGTAAATAAACTAGATTATTTTATGATTGTTTTTATTTTATTTAGTACCCATTCTAAATTCTCTGGAATATAAATATATACATCGTAAAATTATAGTCATTATTAGAAATCCAAAGTGTGTAGAATTTAAATATTTGATAGATGTTATTGATAGAAACCAGGACAATTATTAATAATGCATAAGAGGAATACTGATCAGTATTTATGAATAGTATAAATAGTCAATTAAAACAATCCACTGGGTGATTAATCTGTTATTCATACTTCCCTTGTCGGATAATACCATGGGGTAAGAGCCTTTTAAAGCCTTTTAATAATTTAACTGTGTACCAGCTATTTAGGCTTTGTTTTATTTGTTAGTGAATGTGTTTGTTTACATTTGTGTCTTTACTAATTGTTTTCCAATAAATTGTTACGTGTTTCGTTTATGAATCTATTATAGACCCCGATAGAACATATTTTAATAGAAGATCAGGGGATTCCTTGTGTATCAACTACTTATCTTAAATATCGTATTCTTCAAATCTATTCTTTGTTACCTTTTAACATTTTTCATATAACACTAAATCCGTAACGAAAAAAATAACAGAAATTTAAACATTATTTACATCTTATATAAAACTAAGAATCGGCTGTGGGAGTTTAGGGATGTCGGGATACTATCTTAGAAATTCTCGAAGACGTTTAGGAGATTCAAACATCGCTCTTGTGGATGATGTTAATCTATTTACGCTTGAATAACATATTCGAACTTCCTCAGCCACAATATGGAGCGCATGAAATTTGCCCATAACATGTAAGAAGTTACCACATACTTCTGTTTAAGATAATGGCCTACACAGAATACGTGGTTGCAGGTTTCTCGAAAGTTGAAATTTTTCTAACGAATTTAACACCAACCCCGTTCTTGCTTCTGGAATCTGTATTCTTGTGTCTTCTGTACTAGTTTACTAGTTAGTAAGAATAAGCATGTAGTTTAAGGTGTTCTAGTGTACATACTATAATATTTTTCGAGAGAAAATAATCTGAAAGAAATCGTATAAACCAAAGGAGGGTGGATAAATTCAACATAGTCTATTTCATATAGTCATAGGTAATCTAATATCTATCCTATATATTAGATTATCTGTGAATCCAAAGTTCTCGAGGTAGGATTTCGAAGTTATCACATTGAATCTGCAGTACTACAATTTTAAATTTTACGAGAATACCAGCAGTTTCTCGTTAAAATAGAGATTATTATCGTATTCAAAAGGTCGATCTGCGTTATATCCAATGTAAGCTAATTCGATTTTGAGACTCGAATTTCCGATCAAATTTTTTCCACAAAAACCATAGAAAAAATCATATAAACCATAGAATGGTAGTAGACAAATTCAACAACACCTTCAGATTATCTCTAAATTGAGACGTTCCGTAGGTAGATATGTATTTCGATGTTGTTACTTTCATTTTGCAATTCTAATTTTTTTTTCAGCTTTACGAGAAAACTGACAGATTCTTGGTAAAACGGACATTACTGTGGTATTCAGAAGGTCTATTTATATTGTATTCAATATGATTTGCGTGAATTTTGTGACTATCGTATTTCCGACAAAATACCCTTACTATACATAGTTCATCGATTACATACATAGATACATCGATACATTACATAGTTCATCGATTTTCTTTTACAAAAGACCGTTTTGGTAAGAAAAATTTTGAAAAATTTTTTTAGACCAAGGAAGAGTGGACAGATTCAACTGCATCTTCAGATTACCCATAAATTAAGAGGTTCTCTTGGAAAATATTGATTTTGAAATTGTTGCTTTGAATCTGCAGTTAATTTTTTAAGTTTTACCGGAAAACCGTCACTTAG
Source organism: Rosalia funebris (assembly GCA_037954035.1). NCBI lineage: Eukaryota > Metazoa > Arthropoda > Insecta > Coleoptera > Cerambycidae > Rosalia > Rosalia funebris. The sequence goes on along the minus strand of JAZFAV010000002.1, from coordinate 7,357,805 downwards.
GCTAAAAAAGAAAAACTTTTTTAGCCTAACCGACTCCCATCTATCCAAAATTTTATTGAAAATATATACATAGAAGTGGTGAATTGGACAGTCGGTAAGACTTCTTACCAACGTATCCTTTCATTCTATCGCCCGGCTTATTAAAGCATTTTTTAGTTTATCGTCATACTCTTAAGTACACCTTTGAGCCGTTATTTTCGTTATACGTATCATTACAATCCTTTACTTCATCCATAGATAGACATTTGTCATTGCGCAGTTCAAATTTCATATTGTTTTCGATTTATTCCCTCACAGGAACACAATGTTACGTACGTTTATAATACTTTGCGGTCTGGCAACTTCATAGTGGGATAATATTTATTCTTGAAGTACCGAAGTGCTTGTTGATTAAGTAAGGTAAATATTAAATTAGACGACATTAACATGAAAATTATGTCAAACATAAATTCACTTCTCGGTCTTTGGTCACTTTCTTATACTTTGGCTGTGCATTGTTTACATGTTTCCTACACTGCGTTTTGTCCCAATAGAACAAAGGTTTATCGCAAGCTAACCATATTTTTGCACAATTATATTTCGAGTCTGTAATTATAAAGTTATTTACTACATCAAGTGGTCGGTTTTAGCCTTAAATACATTTGACGTAATGACGTAGAACTTTAAAATGCAAAGACGTTCGTATTAAGATGCAGTGCATCTCTAGACAGATGTTTAACAGCTACTGCGAAAGTCTATCGACCAAGAGGAGACACTGATGCATCGACTCATCTTTTTCGCGTGTGCGCACGTACTGCTCGTTAAGAATAGGAAAAAGTGTGGGATTCTCTAGGTATGCGTAGAAGAAACGTAAGTCATCATTCGGATGGAAAAGGATGCACTTTATGCGTGGTCAGATCGAACTCTCTGTACATTCACATTCAATATACGTTCATCGTTGTTCACTCTGCAAAGGTCTCAATGCAACTGACTAAAGACCAGGCTGTTTACTGCGCACCTCGTGGTCCGATATCGCAGTTTTGAGGCTTGTTAATATTCTTGACATACGGAAGCGTGTCAGCCAGTTAGTCAAGTGACAGTGTGCCAGCCAATTTCGGAAAAGAAAAGGGAGACGCACCGGCAGTATGTATTACTTAATTATATGAACCATATCGAGCTACCCCCCTCCATAATTCTGAAACTATTAGACCTACACACTTGCAGTTTTGCATGTTTAATAACACCTCCTTGAGTACCAGATTTCATGAATAAACCTACTATAGTTCTCGAGTTAAAGTCTGAAAAGTACTATTTTTCTCGCTCACTAACTGACCTACTTATAAAAACCCTAGACCATTTCTAGGTGACTTATAAACTTCAGTTGATTCTAATTCTTCTGCAATTGATCTAAAGGAAAATTTGTCATGTTCTTTTATACTGAATTTATAACTTGGCAATTTTATATCCAACTAAATTGTTCGTAGTATAAAATAGAATAACTAGCAAAGTTAAATTGTAATCTTGTATTAATATCATCACGATAAAAGTAATTTATTGGCTATTAAAACTTGCCAAGCTATAAATTCTATATCAGAGAACGTAACAATTTTTTTCTTTAATCAATTGAAGACCGTTGAACTATTCGTTTCATCGCTATTTGTCAAATAAAAAACTCTTTTATATTGCCGATAAACGGAACAGTCTACCCGAGCCTAACCATAAAAACAAGCTACGACATGTTTTGAGATTTTTTATTTGGCAAATTGCGATAAAATAAACTATACACTCCTTGTAAGTTCTTGTTGTAAGTTCTTTGAAACTTGGCACTCGTCCAGATCTCAACTTTTTTATCGGCGAAGCCTGCAATACCGAACGTCATTTGTACCGAACTTAGCGTCCTTTTCACTTTTATCTTTTTGGTGAGATAGAATTTGCAGCAAAATTTTGAAGCATCCTTTATCCAGCAAAGTGGAGAATATATTTATGTTAATAAAATAAATAGAATGTTGTATATTTCACATGGGCTAGAACGTATTACATCACTTGTTTATTTACTCCAATATTTGTATTCCACTACTAATACAAATAACTACCACATATTTCATTACAGTTATTAAATATATTTTTAACTCAAGACGATCGCGATTCCTTAGAGACAACCATAAACTTCGCGAAACCCCGCCACATTCTTAAGTAGCTCAAAGTCTGTGTATGGGAAAGGCACACCGAACATAAAATATCCTCCCGTCACGGTTATCTGAAACTTTCGTAGTGCAACTTCAGCGACTTTTATGTATACGCCATTTCAAAATTTCACATTAACGCGGCACAAAGGTGAATAATATTTCACGTGTTGTGTGTCATAAAATGAATGAGGACTTGGTAAAGTGTCTTTCATAAGCTTTCGCCGGGCCACACTTAACACTCGACGGTGGCGCAAACAGATTGCTTGGATGAATGTAAATTAGTCTCAGGGAAAAAATACGCGTAAGACTCCTAGTCCGCAGAGAAGCAGAAGTTTTATTTTAATAACTCAACGATACATAATTTGAAATAATAGGATAAAACAATACAAATGATTACAAACGAACAACACGTATATTAAAACAACGAACGCATTTATTATACGAGGGTTGATCACTTTGCTCCGCCTCTCACCCATTCATAAACCAAAATCTTCACGTTATAAGTTAGTATGTACGAGGGTGGGGTGAAAAGTTTCCAGCCTGAACAAGAGATAGCGCCATCAAGTCTTATTTTTGACTAGTTTTCTACAGTGCTGTCCCTAACGAGCTTGTATAATAATTTTCAGGTCGATTGCTCTGTTAGTATATGTTTGACAACCTATCGAATAAGACGTCTCGCTGGCTTACGTGAAAATGGAAGAATTGGAGAAGCATGCAGTCATCAAATACATCTATTTGAAAGGCTTAACACCATTTCAAATCAAACAAGAAATGGCTTCAACACTGAAAGACTCTTCTCCGTCTGATTGAACAGTCAACCAGTGGGTTTCTGAATTTAAGAAAGGTCGCACGAGCACTGATGGTGAACCACACTCAGGACACCCCGTTGAGGTTATAACTGCCGAAATGATCGAGAAGATGCATATAATCGTGATAGAGGATCGTAGATTGAAAGTGAGTGAGATAGCTGAGACCACTGGGATGTGAACCACACATTCGGATCACATCCCAATGGTCTCAAGCAATATTTTACATCAACATGTGTGCATGGAAAGGCTCTGTGCTAGGTGGGTGCCGCATTTGCTAACTATCGATCAAAAATTACTCTGAAGAGTGTTTCGACCGAGAATTTGGCACTATACAAGCGAAATACCAGCGAATTTTTGCGTCAATTTATAACTGTTGATGAAGATTGAGTGCACCATTACACTCCTTAAAGTAAACAATACTCAAAGCAATGGAGTGGAGCAAGTAAACCAACCCCAAAGAACCATCAATGGTGAATACTACGCAGAGTTATTAAATCATTTGAGTGACGAAATGAAAAAAAAATTACCTCATTTAGCGAAGAAAGAGATCTTGTTTCACAAAGCACCTGCTCATTCGTCGGCTATTTCAATGGCTAAAATCAACGAATTGAAGTTCCAATTATTTCCCCAGTGACTATCGTTTCGTTTCCTAACCTTAAAACATGGCTCGAAGGTAAAAGATTTGTGAGCAACAAGGAAGTCATCAATGCTGTAAATGCGTATTTTGAAGGGTTCGACAAATCGTTCTAAAGAAATGGTATCACTGCATTATAGCACCGTTATGAAAAATGTATTAGGCTTGATGGAGATTATGTTGAAAAATAAAATAACAAAAAATAAAAAATAAAAACAATTTTCTTCATCGGGCCGGAAACTTCTCATTCCATCCTTGTATAAACTAACTATTCATATTCACGAAGCATTATTTTATTGATAAACGCGAAATGATAGTCCTCTCCGTAATTGCACTAAAAATCGCACTAATTTGCACTGAAAAGCTAGAAGTTAATAGAAGTTAATCATAATATTTGGGGGTTCATGTATACCATCAACAACTAATACTTATACACAATATAAAGTGGATCTAACGTTAGATATTACTTTACGTACATTTTTCCTCTTAATTTCGATACGAATTTCTTTTATGCAGGTTGACATGTATACAACAGTTAGTAGTTTTTTGTTGTAGCAATAGTCAACAATAGGATTTGTGCCAAAGAGTGCAAGACAGTGGTAAGTTGTGTATGACATTTTGGAACTTCAGACTATAGAGGATTTTAGATTAAAAATAATTTTAGCTACATTTCTTTGTCAGTGTAATTTTCCAAGTAAGTATATTGTTTTGTATCATTGGTATCGATTTATATGCAGTTACTTCCTTAGTAGGTGACAGTGGTTAATGTTCATAGAAATTGCGCGTAGTTACATATGTATACTCATATAGACAGCTGTGCTTTGAGTTGTATAATAATATGTATTTTGACTCGTTAATGATTATACTTAATAACTTATATACTGGATCAAGCATCTAAGTATATACTGTTTACTTACATAATACAGAAACAATTATATCTAGTTTATTTTTCAAATTTGTCATTTTTTCGTATCAGATAAAATTTACATTATGATTTCTATTAAACGTAACATGCACATATATCATTTTTTTGTAAATTAATACTCTGATAATTTTGACATTTTATGTTGTATTTTTAATAGGTCGTTCTAACGAGTATGTTCTACCGAAATAATACCTAACTACACATGTACGCCTCCATATTAAATATACATACGGATCGATAACATTTATGCAAACCTTAAAACTAAATGGATTATTGAACTAAATTCGAATTGTGGGTTTTAACTGAAATACAGATCCGAAAGTTCTAATGGACATTTTCCCTCGAGGCCAGAAACGGTTTTTGCATTATTAAAATATAGTCTATTTGTAAACCGACATTTGTACATCGCTTTTTAATTACCGAATTTCATACCGCTATGTAAGTATTCCTGTTTTAAAATTGGTATGGGTACTGGATTGTACTGTATATATTAGTCGGTCAGTGTGATGTTTAATTACATTTTATTAGAGCACAGCCATCATTATTATTCATAAATTTTCGTAATTTACTTTTAATAAAGCAATCTACATACGCAGTGATTATATGCTATTACTACCTACGATAGTTATTATAAAATTCAAATAATACTGCATGATGTTTTATAGCTGGTAAAAAAATATCCAATATGCATATTTTTAATTTGAAAACGTCACAAAAGCACTGAATAATTCATATTGTATTTTAACTATATTAAATATTTCATATTGCATTAATCCATTTAAATAATTTAATTGAGAATATATATATATATATATATATATATATATATATATATATATATATATATATATATATATATATATATATATATATATATATATATATACCAAAATATTAAAAAAAAAGAATTTTCCTTTGTCAGTTAACTGTCACAAGAATAATATTGAGATAATATTGTCAGCTTGTTAAATAGCATTATTATACTCTAATTTTTCTCAGTTACACTGAGGCTATCCTGGAACTGTAAGCCGCGGGTTCGTCCTTATAAGAAATCATCAGTGCAAGTGCACATCATACTACGGTGCCTGGCATTCTAAGAACATCAGATAAGTATTGTACCTAGTTGACAAGAGCAATATATGTAGAAATTTGGCAAACGCCATCTGTCTGAAACTCGATACATCTCTATTTACTAAACGGCTATTTTCGTATGTGTTACACGAAATTTTTTAAGTCGATGTACGAAATGCTTTTTTGCTCGAATTTCGGAATTTGACAAAATTAATATAGTAAATCGACCCTTGCGAAGAACGTGGGAACTTTTGTTTTTTGATCCAAGGCCTCTAAAGGCATGTTCCGGAGGTGCCTTAGATATGAGCGAGGAGGTGGCACAATCTTATTGCAATTTGCTTATTCGTCTTTATATTAAATGGCACACCCTACTTCAGAATGAGTCGTCTTTCTTTAAGGATAAGATAAAAATAATTTTAGATAAAACACATGTACGATCGGGATGAAACAATTAGATCAGTTAGTACATAATTAAGTAACAGTAATTAAGTAATTAAGAGATTATTTCTCTTTATCGAACTTAATGTACTAATAGACTAATAGGAATTCTAGTCTCTCGTCTAGTCTTTCTTTTATTGATGATATTCAGGAGACTGGATCAGGAGTATCCAAAATAAACCTAAATTATTTTTTTATTTATTTATTCAATTTTTAAACACAAAATCTTCAATCCCCTTCAAAGTATTCTCCACTGGTACTAGTACACTTGTCTAATCTTTTATTCCACTGTTCAAAACATTTTTGAAATTCGTCTTTTGCAAATCAGGTAAACTAAATTCTAAGTCACTCAAGACAGCTCAAAAGCTTCAGCAATGGTCCGTCGTCAATTTTCTAGGATAACTTCGCGAATTTTTTTAACATTTTCATCGGTTCGAGTCGTAGAGGGACCACCAGAGCGAGGTTTGTCATCAATTGACATTTCACCTCTTTTAAAACGGGAAAACCACTCAAACACTTCAGTTTTTCCAATAGCATCATCCTTATAGGCCGTTTTTAACATTCCAGGAGTTTATCTGTTAGTTTTTCCGAGCAATTAGCAAAACATTAAGGACGGGTTCTATTCACGAAAATCAGCAATTACAAAAACGACGAGCACACAAAACAACTCTCACTAAAAAAATCACACAAGCCGAATGGAATCCTTTTTAGCAACGACGCTTGGCTTACTGACTCAGGAATGGTAGCTCTACATGCTCCTAGCGGCAATATGCGGTACTACATAAACTCCGCCCACCACAACATCAGTTCTGTTTCTTTTGGGTACCCCCTCGTATTTATCTGTCTACGCAGAAGACTAAAAGATTTAGTTGAGCTAGCAGTTAAACGTTCACAAATATCTTCCAGAGATTCTTTTGACGAAACTGTCTTTTTCCAAGGTAATTTCCTATTGAATACATTACAAATATTTCAAAACTTGCCACTAAATGTCGCTTAACTTGGACCAAAATTTCCCAGTAAATTTCTTCATACTACAGAAACTCTTCTAGAAATTAATTATGTAAGAAGCATGAACGGACAGACCGGGTTTCCAACATTTCTCATTTCGTTGATCGCTTCAAAAATAAACCACAAGTATAAATGTATCGTCTTCTAAATAAAAAAAATCTATCTTTAAATACTTACAGCGTGTATACAAAATGCAAATTTGTTTACCACACAGTTGATAGTCAATTGATCTTTAGCGTTGAAAAACACTGATTTATTATTAAAACTCAAATTTGATAGTAAATCGAATAACATTTAAAATGCAATGCAACAACATTCACAATTAAAAACCACTGAACTGCCACGGTTGATGCGGGGTCAACTAATGTGACAGACAAGAGCTTTTATGAATCAATAAACGTCTAGCTTCCATATATCTATATACGAAATATATATGAAAGTAATTTTAACGAACATAAATCAGTTTTGATAACTGACAATCTAGATATCTCTGTAATAAAACCGTGGAATTTACGTGACCTTGACTACATTCCAACCATAGTAGTCGGTACGTAGCGATGTCTAGGAATGCTGCTGAGATAGGGTGATGGACAGGGAAACAGACAGAGAAAGGGAAAGAGCAATTCCGCAAATACAGGCCAAACGCGTCTCTTGTCCCATAATTTTAATTTGTTCGGCGTCAAATTGTCCAGAAAATAACTTATTACGCGGGATATTCCCATGCAACATTACACAAAAATAAATCCTATTAACCTCATAAAGCGAAATACATTTTCATCAACATTACCCCCGAATGTGGGAGATAATAAATGTGACCATTCTCATTCCCGCGCCTTACTCCTCGCCGGGCTTCCAGCCATCAAGCTGTTATTAAAATAGATCACCCCTACGATCCTTAAAGGTGTTGGAAATTAAGGTCGGAGGAATTAACAGCTTCCTGCATAGTCGATATTGTCAGAACACGTTAGGAAGTCGCAGTATGAAAGCAAAGCTCCATTTAACGTGTTCCTGAAAGGGTCTTTTGTATAAGTTACGATCACAGTCTCTGCGCAATCATGTATAGTGCTAAGAAGACCATCAATCACGTCCTACAGGTGACTCTCGCGACGCAATCAGTATAATGGCGAGGGCGCGGATGTACAGGTGTACGTTCCGGGGGCAGGGAACGGAGTTTGGAGGGCAAGCCGTCTTAAGAACGTCGCCCGTTGACGTTGTATTCAGCTCTCTGTTTATAGAACTTAGACAACCATTAAGGCGAGCTCACTCCGAAAACTTATGTCGCCATCAGAAGATTAAATGTCTCTTGTAAGAAATAAGTAATAAAGGACGCGTAGGATACAATAGTTATTTATACAGGATGGCTGAATGGGACCAGCCATTAGAAACACCGACGATCAAAATGACTCTCCGATTTTGATGAAACTTATACCGCCGAAAAATAAAGAAAAAACAGTGTGTTTGGCCAAACCTGAAGGGGTGACTAATCACCTCGAGGTTTGTAGGTATATCAAAAAACCAGTTTGTTTTCGAGGTATTGGACGCCAAAGATTAAAAAAAAAGTTTTTTAATCGTCTTGTTAAATCAAGACAATAAACCAACATTTATAAACGATATCGCCTTATATATTCTCATATTTTGTAAAAATATCAAGCATAGCAGTCACTCAGTAGTGGAGTTAAAGTAGTGGGTTCGGTGAGCTTCGAAAAATAAGGGATATATATAGTATATTTGAGGGGTTAATGAGGGGCCTCAAGATATTTACATATGTTGTTTCGAGATACTAACACACAATAACACACGTCACAAATCGTCGTGCACAACAATTGCATCTGTCAAGAGCCACCATGCATCGGATTTAAAAAAATATCTGCATCTGTCAGCATACCAATTTCAGTTGACAGAATAATTAAATGTTACAGACCATTTACAACGTCGTACATTTATTTGTTAATTGGGTGTTAGAAAAGAAAAAAGACGATTCTGATTTTTGCAAGAAAATTTTGTTCGGCAATGAAGCACATTTTAATCCAAAATTGCATTTTGGAGTGGTGGAGTAATTGGACCATATTTCTTTGAAAATGAAGCTGATAATGCTATCACAGTAAATGTTAAACACCATCATAACATGTTAAACAATTTCTATTTCCACCAAATTGATGATTTAGATTTAAACAAATTGTGGTTTCAGCAAACCGATGTAACGTACGGTAAAGGCACGATGTAAAGGCACGCACAACCATAATTCTGCTTCATACCAAATTTCCAGATCATGTTGTCCCGCGGAATATTGTCATCAATCGGCTTGCAATATCATGTAATATAACACAGCTGGACTTTTTTTAATGAAAACTCACTCATGTCATATGAGTGAGTTTTCCATTTGATCTTTTCATTGAGAGTTGATCTTTTCCATTTGCATTCAAGTTTTATATTGAAGAAAGAAAACTTACATACATCTTTGGCTGCATATATCTAGTTGTGTCGGCCAAGTTTATTATTTTTTTTCCAAAATGGTTAAATAATGTGTCGAATTTTGTGCTACCGTTGTAGCCGAGTTGCTTAGAGCATACAGGTATTATGTAGAAAATATAACTAGCTGCTGACTATAGCGAGCTTGGTTCAATTCCAACCACCGATACTGGCAATGTCGGTGGTTACGGGTATTGTCGACATTTCCTCATTGTATATCCTCCACTTAGAAAAATTCGACTTTGGATTTGGGAGATAGTCTAATTCATCTTTTGTTTGTTACATTTTTATATATTTTTGTAAACATCAAACAGTAAAGTAGAAATTTTTTCCAAGCCTACTTACAAAAAAATCGAAGGTGTATGAAAGCTAAATAATAATGAACAGTAAGTCAACAGAAACTCTACTTCTTTCCGACAAATGTTGAATGCGAAAAGAGATCACAAAATCGTGATGAATATTCATAATCAGAATTTGTCAAGCTTCTTATTTAACTTAGCTTTAAACAAGTTAACTGACCTTTCAGTTCCTTATGTAGCGAAGATTTACAAGTGAAATGTTGGTTGCGTAACTTTAAAACATTTATTCAAGTGTAATACACCCTTAATGTAATTTCAATCATATAATATTAGTATAAACTATATAAAGTCTACCAGAGACGTTTCGGTGTCAGAAGAATTTATTAGTGGTGTATATAACCTAATTAATCATGTGTGGAAATAATTCCACCGCCACCTTTGAAATTATTACTTTTCCGCACTATACGCGGAAAAGTAATGTAATCGTGTAAAAATAAATTTTCTAACATTTATTTTTCGTTTTTAAGCCTAAAAACAAAAAAAAATAGTTTTTAAACCATTTTGTATGTGTTGTCGTCGACATTAAGAGAATTTCTTGTTAGCAACTAAATCTTGTCGAATCGATCGGGATTAAACTGATTCTGATCGGAGACGTCTCCCAGACGACACCTATTGATTTTGAGGTGGATAGAACATACTCTACCATGTTCATGGGTCATGAGAAAGCACAATGGTGGGCTATTTGAGATTTTTTTTTTATCACGATCACTCAATTAAATCGTGTCGAATCGATCGGGTTTTGACTGATTCTGATTAGGAACGTCTACCAGACGATATCTATTAATTTTGAGGTGGATAGAACACACCCCACCCTGTCCATGGGTCATGAGAAAGCACAATGATGAACTATTTGAAAAAAGTAAAACTGTCGCATAAAACACATATTCTGAATTTATGTGTCAATTTAATTTTTCTCAGCCACTCAATTTCGAGATAGAGATGTTCTACGTGCGGAAAAGTCCGTTTTAAGGTTTTGAAACTGTTTATTTTATTTTTTAACTAACTAATAAGTATGTCATTTTATAAGCTGTATAATTTATTAAAATAGATTGGAATATATACTATTGAATTGCATATAGCCCATGGCCTACTGACTATTATTATAGGAAAAGTAATTTTATGTAGATTTTAAAAGCAGAAAAATGTGTAAGGTATTTAATTAAAGAGAAAAAGTAAATTGATCTATCATAACCCAGAAAACATATTTTTAAAAGTCCATCCATAAAAAATCCATCTACACCACTGAACTTATTTTGTAAGGGTACTACCAACCCTTAGTGATTAGGTAAATTAACTTTCTTATATTATCTTATTTGTTAATTCTTAATTCGATAAAATTTTAAATTATGCGTCCTATACAAAACAGGCTTTATATCGTACCAAAAGATTTATATTTTGTGGCAATATAACATACCTACTGTTTCATATTTCAAGGCCCTATCCCCGATACACTTCAAATAAGCCTCCAACATTGGAAATTCAAATAAATTTAATGACCGCCCCTATAGACGCATATGAAACTGAATAACAAAGAACCAATTGCCAATTTAAAAGTAATGAAACATGGATATTCGAAGTGGAACGGCAGCTTGTTAGAGAGTAACGCAGTATCAAAATATAATTTTACTTACATTTCCAATTTAAATTCCATTCTTTTGATATCAGAGAATTTAACGAGATGATGATATTCTTCAGACGATCCCGCCGACTATAGAGGGAATATCAAACAAAGCTTTCTAGTTTCCAGTCACTCTGTTGAGATGTTAATACGTCAGTTTGAGACCGGGTCGTAGCTCCATAACACCAGCTGCCTCTAGATAATAATGGGCACACAAAAGTGTAAAACCAATATTGAAACATTTAAAATAATATACAAATAAAACAGATTGATTCTGTCAAAGGTTGTTATATTCTATCAATGATCAGTATATAAGTTCCTGAAATAACAGAATAATGACAATAAACTTAAATACAAAATGAAAAATTAATCAGTTTTTATTAACAGAAAGAACTAAATTAAAATAACTAGCGTAACTATCTCAGAGACTCATATATAGCTATCATGGACCTCGAATTATTTGTCATGGTCTTACACAAGGGTCAATCTTAAGCCCCATATTATTTAACATTTATACTACAAGCATCCATGATATGAGGCAGAGCAATTTCTTATACATAATATGCTGACGATTTTCTCGTATATTCAACACAAGAAAATTTACAATTATTGTGTTGGAATATTAAAACGCATAATCTATTATATAAAACTTTGGTTTAATGACCACAAGTTTGAATTATCTCATGACAAATCCGCTGTTATAATATTCTGCAGACACAGGGGTTCAATCTATCCATTTTTTATTTTGGTGTTTCCAGAAAGGCAATGTAATAAATCTTTTTTTTATTGTCATAGTAAATTTAAGGTCCAGACATTTAATGAATAAAAACTTTTCGCCTTAACTAGATGGGATGTACTATTCATTTCATCGCTATTTGCCAAATAAAAAACTCTCTTACCTTGCCGATAAACGGAACAGTCTACCTGAGCCTAGCCATAAAAACAAACCACGGTATGTTTTGAGATTTTTTATTTGGCAAATAGCGATGAAATAAACTATAGATAAATACTTGTATACCTGTCATGATTACTCGGTTCTTTTCTTTATTTTCTGAAGACACCTTTTCTTTATAATTCTTCATGCTAAGGTAGCGAATTTCAACGTCTTCCAATTGTCAATATTGGAAGAAGAATTCCTCTTGAAGAACTGCTGGTTCTTCTTCTGACTAAATTTTTTGTAATATCATTTACAAAATATGTCTCATATTAGAAGTGGCATTAGAAGATAGTTTAAACTATAAATTAAACTCGGTTTTGGAAAGATCGCATGACTTACATATTTGTCACTCTTCAACTCACTTTGTAGGTGAGTTGAAGAGAACTATTAACAATGACCATATGACTCTTCGTCATAGAATATACGCTCTTGGTATTTTGTACCAGTATTATCTCTTTTCAGCAGAAAGTTAGAGGTATGATAATTTACCTGTAATATACGAGTATGTACAAAATATTTTCTTTAAAATTGTATATTTTCACATGTATATTTTACATCTGTTTTGAGCTACAAATGGTTATAAAACTTCCATTCAAAACAATTTTATTTATATTTAAAAGCATGTTAATTTTAAACGTTATATACTACCATGGAAATTGTATAGGGGCAATAGAAAATAATATTAATAACCTTGCTACTATACCTCTGTAGAGATTATACTGGAATAAATTTTAATGCTCTAAATATGTTCCGGTAATGGATTTTTACCGTTATATTCAATGAATACGTCTTTCAAGCTTATTTAATGCAGATCTATTTCCATATTAAATAAAAAAAAGTAGGTATTCATATTTCGCTTTTATAAGGAAAGCGATATATAATTCTAAATTATAGGCAAAATAAGTCATCAATAAAAACTGTTTTTAATCTGTATTTATTTTTAGTCATGGATATATAGTTTATAGTTTAGATATTTTTAGTTCTGTAAAGAATGAACATCTCTAAAAAACGCCAAATGTCTAATATTTTCAGGTAGATATACAGTGATCTCCATAAATTTACACTAAATGGAATAAATCTATTTAGATGTCTTTGAATTTTTTAAAAAGTAGATGTCTAAAATACAAATAAACACGTATTAAATACATTAAGTGAATGTATATTTACGATAAACAGGCTTTTCTTAAAATCGTCAATACCAAAAAATTTCAAATATTAATTAAACATTTCCAAAAATAATCATTTTTTACAATATTTTGGGATTATTTACCTACTAGCTGATTTTAATATTTAAATAAAGTTACTTTTCATTGACTTATTGTAAAAGACATATTTTTATTTAATGATAAGAATTCCGATTTATCAATATTGCATTATTTATTTCATTTGTTTTTACTTTTTGACATGTATTGAAAGATTCACCAGATGGGAGAATAGCAGTTGGAAGGTGGTCCGAGATGCTGATATCTGTCGAGCATTTTCGTATATTACGAAACCGATGTCTCGCGAAAAAACCTATAATACGTAATTGGTTCTAAATTGAATGTAATTTGCTTTTACAGATAGATACATTTCTCAAGAACTGCTTAGTTTTCAAGTTATCAGCGAAAATACTGAAAAGTTGCATTATTTTCGCGGTTTTTGCCAGCTGTCTCAAATGACAACACTTTTACGATCTGACAAAGTTAAAATTCAGATTCAGCACCCTAAAAAACATAGAGAGCGAAATGGAAATTCAATTTTTTTTTCTTGATTGCCAAATTGTTCTCCCTACTGACTGAGTAAAATAATACAAACATTTACAAGAGTTGCTTCACACATTTTTAAATAAATCTCATATATAAAACGAATTGGAAAATAGATTAAATAAAATATAACTTCCACAAACTATAAGTGATCATGTAATTAAACATTCTGGGACATTTCACACAATTTCCCTAATTAGACGACTGATTATCGGTATTGGAACGTCCGTTACCAAGGTAGCTTGGTCGCATGTAGCCACTTGTTACTAACGCTTCCTGCTAGTAATGCCATTTGCGGCTTGTATGAGTTAATGACTAAAATTTGCTAACACTTTACGATTGCCAGGGTTTCGCAGGCTCGAATTATAGAGCCCAATATATTAAAGTTGCAGCTAAATTGTGTTAGAATACATCAAAGAGTAACGTTATTTCAAATGACCTCTGCAACTGCATGCAATAATGTAATTATCCGTTAGCTAGGTAAACAGTAAAATAATAAATATGTAATATGTATCAGCGGTCAGATTGTTGCCCTAGTAGGTGTTTTATTCCTGCTGAAATGTCGTCCAATACACTCCAACTTCTTCAGGAATGCAAAAAATGTCGTTAAAACCATACTAATTCCTTTTTTAGTCTAATAAACTTTAAGTAGAAACTCAATATATTCGTCTGTTACTTTATGATATTCTATTACATTAAAGAAGAAGCAACGAATTAATTTGTTATATATCACTTTATTTATTCTTTGCGACTGAAGTTTTGTAGTTACTAGACTACATTTTTATTTCAGAAACAAACCATCATTTTCTCTCAATAGACAAAGTATAAGTTATTCGTTATTCAACTAAATCCAAAAAGCTAGATATCTTAGGATCAATTGAATAAACATTTGAAAAACCCAAACGCAGTCCTTCTAAATGACCAAGTAGATATAGGGGATTCCACCTTATTTTCAGCCCTTATTGAAATATTATAACGATAAACATTTACCTAATGTCTATCCATTGTACTTGAAAATGTAATCTAGTGACTACGAAACTGCAGCCTCAAAGAATAAAAAAACTGATATATAACAAAACAATTTCATTTTCGTTATTTAGTTTTAATGAGATTATACTATATTTATTATATAATCATTATATGACGACAGTCAAGCCCAAATTGCTTCAAACCTAACACTTTATCTTATTGGTATAATAAATCGAAGGGGTGTGTTCTATTATTGTTATGATTTCTTTGAAAAATCGGTGTCTAAGTAAAAGTAAGGTTATATAGATTATAATCTGCAATTTCGTATATCAGAAGCTAATCGAAACTGTATTAATACAGTACGAGTAAGCAAATTGCAATAATACTGCGCCGTCCTCTCGCTCATATCGAAGGTACCTTCGGAGCATGTCTCTAGAGGCTTCAGTGCATTATCAACTTTTATTACACAAAGATCTAGGAGTTATCGGAGTAACAATCAAGTGGCAGATAATGAGTTTCTTTCATCATTTGGTGTGAAACCATTTCTTTGTTATTGATATTTCTCTTCTTACGATTCTTTAAGTCTTATAAAGTGTTTGCTTCAAACAAAATAACTGTTTCATTCACAAAGTGCAGTAGATAACCTGATGCACTTACTACTGATAACCTGATGTCCTATTTCTGAAAGGCTGTTAATGGATATATTGAAAGATACATAGGGTCTGAAACTGTTCCCTGGGGAATACAATAGCTGTTATTTTTTATGAAAATTCAATAAGTAACCATTCAAACCATTCAAAATACTAACCATTTTAGCATAGATTTAGTTACGATAAGAATAATAATAATCTTAGAAATAAAACTGTGATGTATTAAATATATCATATGGCTATTTGTTTACGTTAGTATAGAAAGACACCAAGCATAATCGTAAACTCTTGTCTGGCACAGAATATTTTTATTACTTAACTATTACTGTGATATTTAACATTTGGCGTGAATTTACAAAGAAGATTACACTGTTGAAAATGTGCCATGGTCAAATTTTACTACTTTTAATGATATGAAAATGTTAAAATGAAAATGAAAAACTTTTATACATTGTAAGTATAAAACTAATATAAATACTTTATATAACTAATATAATATAGTTTACTCCACGTGGGATAAATTATAATACAGAATATAGGATAGAATATAATCCCTAATAACTATTTCCTGTTCGTGATGTTTTGATAACACACTTATATCTAAATGCTATTATGTGGTTCAAGAAACAAAAATTATTTGGATTGGCCAAGTTTATTAAAAAATATTTCCAAGATGACTGAATGTATTGAATCTTATGGATGGTTGGATGATTCTGCCGAATAAACATTCCTAGCATATTTGTGTTTCGCAACATAAGATCCTATAAAAATATGTTTGTATTACTTGTAAGTTTAGGAGAAATGCTCTATAAAATTGCCCAAACATTGACGCTGACGTTATTTCCAAACTTCATCAACTTGCACACCAGTTATAAAATAAGCTTCAATCATGTAAAGCACAAACAAACCCACAAAGACATAGATGCAATACGGAAAATTAGAAAACATAAATCTTTCATAATTCATAAACTGTTTAAGAGAAGCATAACAATAAAATATATAGTAAAAATAAAATGGATAGTACATACACTATTGGACAAAAGTAAAGCAAATAGTTCACTTTATATGCATGACAAAAGTAAAGCAACTATTTGATTTTGGACGAAAGAAACGGTATACAATAAATGTAAGTATAAAAATTAAATGTTGTGGGTTAACTAAACTTATTCGCTATTATCTTTACAGAAATAAATATATCAAAAGGTGAGCCAATATGTGTAGAGTTAAAACAAGTGGTGCTAAACGTCTTTTTCGATGAAGCAAGTATGGCTACGATTACTAGGCAGTTTCTCTTGCCTAAATACAGCGTGTCCAAAATAATTTTACTTTACAATGAAAGAGGGTATGTACAAAAAATGCCGAAATCAGGAAAGTCCAGGAAAACTACATTATGGATGGATAGAAGAATCAAAAGAATTTATCAAATAGATCCGTGGTTGTCAGGATCAATAATAATAATTTCTGAAATTGCCGAACTTGAAGTTAGTCCGAGGACTGTTCAACGACGATTAGTTGAAGCGAAACTTTACAGCAGACGTCCGGCCGAGAAACCATTGGTTTCCGAAAGAAATCGTCTTGCCATGCTTGATTTTGTACGCCAACATTTGAATTGGTCGGTTCAAGACTGGAAAAAAATATTTGATTCTGACGGAATGAGGCGTCCGGTTAATACAATATTTCACCCAAAGTACGTTACACCAACAATAAAGCACGGACAAGGTAGTGTGTTTTTATGAGGTTGTTTTTCGTGGAGTGGAGTAGGTCCATTACACTTTATAGACGGGATTATAGATCGACTGGTATACAGGGATATACTCCAAAATGTTATGTTGCCCTATGCTGAGTAGGAAATGCCTTTGATATATGTATTTCAACATGACAATGACCCGAAGCATACATCTCGCCTTGTGTAGGAGTGGTTTCAGGAGAACAATGTCCAAGTTCTGCAGTGGCCGGCACAATCACCGGACCTCAACTCAATTGAGAACCTGTGGGAAGAGGTAGAACGTCAGATTCGGACTACAAGATTCCCAAACAAATAGGCTTTAATTTCAGAAAATAAAACCCGCCACAGGTAGGATTCGACATTTGTCCCGGATCGGAACCGAACGACATACAACCGCATACGGTATGTATAGGTCATAAAGTTCATTCGGCATTTGTCCTGAATCGGCGTACTGTATGCGGCACTGATGAGAACTAACAAGTTCGAAACAGCTGTATGTCGTTCGGTTCCGATCCGGGACAAATGTCAAATCCTACCTGTGGCGGGTTTTATTTTTTGAAACCTTATCTGATCGTGCAGAAACACGAGAAAGGGGTCGAGGATCGCTTTTGGGTATAATTCAATGCCTGGCGGGGCTTTAGCCCGAGGGGTAGTTGTTTCCTAGAGCGATTATGTAATAGCTTTGCTATTCGGGAACTACTTTGTTAGTCGCTTGGCGGCTTGGTGGTTCCTTTCTCGATTTCCGACTTATAAGTTACTGACAGGCTTTAATTGATAAAATTAACGAAGTTTGGACTAATATGCCGATAATTACAATCGAAAATTTAAATGGTTTTTAATTTCACCGGTGGCCAATATTATTTTAAACATTTAAAAAATTAATTTTATCATAAGAGTTGCTTTACTTTTGTCTGATGTATATGATCGACTTATCTGCACAATTATCTTAAAATTCAGGCCTACTCGCGGCCAAGATATTTTTGATGTCCCTATATATAAGTGCTTCATTAATTATGAACGAACGGTATATCTCACTGTAATTAGCGACAACAGCTAACAAAACTCAGATGATAATTACAAAATGGAGTATCTTAACCGTTAATAATGTATTGCAGAGAAAGCATTGAGAGGACTCTTGAAAATACAATATCAGTGAAACGGGTAATAATGGAATAGCGAGGGTCTTTGTGAGGGGCTTATTTCACCAACTGTATTTTAAAGTATTATAGTAGAATATGTCTCGAAAAACTCGTCAAAAATAATGTTGACTTTACATTGCAAAGTGTATATCGGATACATTTATCCCCGGGGGAGTAAGAACTGAGGATCCCAAGAAACAGAAAAAAGTTATCTACTTTAACCTTTTAGTTGTCTCTTAAATTCTATTCAAAGTTATAGCTAGATACGAAAATAAATATAATATTTACTATTAGCTCTACAAATATTCGTTTGTCGTAATAGAAAATAATTCAGATCATTATATATTGTAAACAATGTAAGATATTAAAAACATAATTCAGTGATTTCTATTTCCGTATTTACTAAATACAATTTCCTTTAAATCATTTTCATCACCTTTGCCATCATGACAATTTTAATCATTAGTCGTAATCACTCATGATAGCAAAAACTTCTGCCCTTGTAAACCTTTAATATATTTTACTTATTAAACACTGACATGATTCATATTGTATAGTTGATATTGATAATGATAATTATTTGATCGTTTTTTATCATTATGTTAACTAAGCCTACGTTAAATTGTTTTGTATTTTCAAGAAAAATAATTTAAATATAAAACTTGTCACAAGTCTTATATTTCTGAGTTGCGATATGTTCTGTAACGCGCGTTTCTATCCGCCCTGTATCGCATAAGTTACACCGTAATTCGGTGTCAGAATACAGTTTGGGAAAATCGCTCTTTAATTTTTCCACTGTAACTCGCGAAGGAATTGTATGCGACATTTTTAAATCTAATAGTAATATTAATTCGGTTTACGATTCGAAGTATACGTAAGCGAGCACTCGTTACATCTCACAGTGAAAGTGTGCGACTACTCATACTTACCATTTCCTCTTACCGCAAGTAGTCGCTAGGTTACTGATCTTTTCCGGTATCGCATCTGAAAGATAGCTTTGATTATTATCGATACCAATATAAATTTCATATTTTCCGTACACATACACGTAGGTCCGGCCCTGGAATGTACGCTTTACTCGCGGACATTCATTATTGCCATTTCCAAAGACATTCTATTTTCTAAAACTACTCATATTCTTCTCTATCATTTATTAATTAGCTAACTCGATATGCAAAACTAACAGCATATATTACACATAGGTCATCATACGTGGAGTGCAATGCTTCGAAACTGTTCTACATTAATTAATACAGTTAGGAACCGCAGTCAAACTAATTACGCTAATTAAACAATACTTGGAAATGACGGCATCATAATTTGCTATTGCAGGTAAATACTGTGATCAATGTTACTTTGCACACAATGGATTAGGAATTAGTTAATTGTCTGAGGGTCTCTTATTCTCAACAGAAGTTATGTGTGTAATATACTTTCGATCTTAAGATTCTTATTACTTTGCACTGTTTATATCCGTATAAAACAGATAAACTATTTTTTATGTAGTTTCCGATTCTATAACATGGAGGGTAAAGTAATTTCACATGCACTCAGATCATCATATCGGGTCCATTGTGTTACCTTCATCAGAGCTGCTAATTTGTTGCCAAACAGCGACTTCACTCCCTCAGTCCCACTGCCTTAATGTATTAAAGAAGTGTGATACTTGTTCAATATCCTTCCTTCATCGAATATCACTTGGTGACAGTCGATGAAGGTTGAATAGTTCCCCAAACTATCTTTTGTGGAGAGTGCAGGACAGCTCTTATAATATGTTCCACAATCTCATCTTCCAGATGGCATTGTCTAGGCATAGAAGTAACAGTATACCTTATAATATAAAGATTCTTGTAATATATTGTCCAGTGAGCGATCCTATTAGGAATCGTAGATTTTTACAAGACATATTCAGGTAATATTTTGCTAGTTTGTAGGTTCAACGTGTAGTTAAAAGTATTCGCCGACAGCCACAAATCATGCCTCTTCCGCCGCAAACTCTTGCGTATTATTTTCAAATCTTCCAAGTAGAAAGTCTAGTTAACTGTCTGACTCTGTGGAACAAACTCTGAATGGACAACTCTCACATCGCTGAAACAGAAAAGCGACGAGCACACAAAACAACTCTCACTAAAAAAATTCACACGAGCCGAACGGAACCTTCTTTAGCGACGACGCTTTACTTACTAACTCAGAAATAGTAGCTCTATATGCTCCTAGCGGCAGAACGCGGCACTACAAAAACTCCGCCCACCACAACATCAGTTTTGTTTCTTTTGGGTATTCCCTCGTACATAGAATTATGGATCTGGTTTTCACCAATTTTCCATGTATCGTTAACAAGGCTCATGAAATTTTCCGGTCGATATGCATCGTCCCCCGCTTTTCATTAGTTTTACCATTGCATTTTCTAAGGAACAACAATTTACTATCAACACTGTCATTTCTCTGAGTTGCAAAAACACGAATTTATCTACTCCCATCAGAGTTGTCTCATTTATTCTTAGCTATGCCCGATAGCAAAGTTGCCGATCGAATAGAAGGCAGATATACAATAGGAAGTTTGTGTACATTTATGAGAACTGCGTAAATTGTATATGAAACGCTGTGCTTCATGTGTGTTCTATCTTGGACTATAATAAACATTTTTAAAACCTACGTACCGGATTTTATTTCACCAAGTATACATACCGAATATATATGGAATAAACTATCAACAAATACACTAGGCATAAAAATTAAGGGATGTAAAGAAATCCTAAATTTTAGGTGATTTGCAAAGGGTTTGGAAAAAAATAGTCGCAGAGGAATTTGAAGTTCCAAGTTTCTAGTTTCCAGATCTTGAGTAAATTTTTTTTTACCATCAAAAGGTATTGAGTAATTATAAGGAAACCATATGAAAGAACTTTCCAAATTTTTTTAGCTGTTTGGAAATAATTATATGACAGAAAACTCAAGTAGGGTTTTAAAAACTATAAAATATTCTTTATAAGTCGCAGTTATTGGTTGTTGATAGAAAGAATTGGTGCGAGAATGTTGATTAATAAAATGGTAAAACTTGCATATTTAGTAACATATAAGGCGAAAATCGAGAAAGGAACTACCAAATTGCCAAGCGATTATCAAAGTAGTTCCCGAATAACAAGGCTATTACATAATCGCTATAGGAAACAACTACTCCTCGGGCTAAAGCCCCGCCAGGCATTGAATTATACCTAAAAGCGATCCTCGACCCCTTTTTCGTGTTTCTACACGATCAATAAGGTTTCAAAGACCGCGGGGCCTTAGCCCGAGGATACACAAAATCTGGAAACTAGAAACTAGAGCTTCAATTTATTTTTTTTAATATTGCTATGCGACTGTTTTTCTCCAGGTTACAGCCCTTTAAAAATCACCTAAGAATTTACGATTTTTTACATTCCTTGATTTTTGTGCCTAGTGTAGTACAAGCTACAGTAAGAATTACGAACGTAGCCACTTCAATATCGACATTCACAATATTTCTCCACTAAAGTTGGCAACAGATTCAGTTACCTTCATAATGAATGGGAAACATTTTTTAAGAGACGTGGTAAGGGTAAGTGACACCAGTAGCTTTACTTCCTGTATTTTTACAATATTTTCTTTCCTATTACATCAGAATTACTCTGTGCCATTTAGTTTATTATGGACATGTTACGCCTCTGCTATTTTAACCCTACCGACTCGTGCAATAAATACACCCCTACTCGCGTTAATATAAACCAAATTGACATATTCACCAGCTGCCTTCTAAATAAATTAAACTGCTTTCGTGTTTTTGTATATTTGACACGCAGCCCGGGAATGGGATGTAAAATTGGTAATGGTCGAAATTGTTTATGTTTTATTCATGTAGGAGTTCATTATTATTACACCTACGTATGGAACACGTGGGTGTTTTTTTGCCATAGTTAATCCGGGGTACAACAATTACTTTACATACACCATGAAATTAATTTTTAGCCGTTACTATTTTGTAGCATAAACGCATATATTAAATTTTATAGTCCTGTGCAAATTTTATCGTCTCCGGTTTATTATTAATAAGTTCCCGTAATGGAATTGTGACCGAAACTGATTAAATCGACTTATTTTAAACAACGTTGTTAATAAATACTTGCAAGTTGCACACAGCGTTCTAAATTTTTGTGGCGGGTTACTCGCAACGTGTTCAGATGAGCGTTCAGAGTTCATAGTGTGCTCGTATTAAAAAATTTAATATTGATAAATAATTTAAAAGTTATTATAAAGCTCCATAATTATAAAATATTACTGGGTAAATCATACATTACATACAATCAGGCATTACATGCTAACATCGATAGATAAAGTAATTTAGGTTAATATCGAATATATGTGACTATTTAAATATTGAGAGTTCTTGTATCTAAAGAAATTCGTATTTTATATATTTATAGAAAATCTTAGGAAATAACAGCGGCGATTAATAGCAACAGGTTAATTAACAACACGAAAAAAAAATGTTAAAACTCTATCTGTCTGTCCCATAGATGCAAAAAAGTAGTAATCGGACGGAGCCAAGTCTAATGAGTAAGCAGCATGCGAAGGTGTTTTCCAACTAAACGCCTCAATCGTTTCCTTAACCGGCTTTGCTGTATGTAATGGCGCATTATGATGAAGCAACATCACTTTATGTTTTCTTTTTGATATCCCAGTAGTTTTTCACGCAAAATTTTATTCAAATCGATCATTTCTTGAGAACACCCTTCCGAACTCACCAAATACAGAGCATTCTCTTCCGTCCATAGCGACTTAGCCTTGCAGTCGATGTCGATGGTTCGCCTGAAGTTACCCTATGATCTTTTTCGCTTAAGATTCTCGAAATATATCCACTTTTCATCGTCAGTCACAGTCACAATATGGAGAAATGACTTTCTTTTATATTTGGCGAGAACCACTTCGCAAATAGTTTTTCGGTTTTCATTCTGTCTTTCATTCAGTTCATGTGATGAGCACTATGATTTACCACGAGCATACTCACCGTAGGCTTCGACAAGCATTCGATACGATTCTGCAGCAGTTTTCTTCAAATGGTAATAAAAAATTAATGCTGTTCGCAAGTCGTAGTTTCCAGGCACAAAATTGGACATGTTCGACGCGATAAAAAAGATGTTGTTGCATGAAACTTGTATTGTTGTGAGATAAAAACCTTTATCATATGTCAAAACAAACAAATGACGTCAATGGTAACTACATTAGCAACTGGGCCATGTATGTGCAAATTCTGGTTTCATATTTAGGTACCTGGTGTATATCACCATAGGTTCACTCAAATTTATCTTGTTCAATTCTGATGAAACGTTGTTCCAAATGCTTATTCTATTTAATGTTCATTGCCTCTAAACAAACAGTCCGCTAAAATATATTTCTTTTTTTCTTTATGCGAGGTTTAATTCACAATTTCTCTTGTACCTAACCCAGAGACAGGCACAGAATACACACAAAAACCCAGCCAACTGATGTTGGAATAGAACCCACGCCCCGATTATTCCCAGCCACTAATCTAGGCTAGCGATGGACAACGTTATCCCGAATCAACCGAATGAACTTGGAGACCATTTGTGAGATAATTATGGAATAATTTACTCTCAGGAGAACTAGATTCGAAGTCGATTAGTCTTTGTAAAAAAACTCCGACTAATCATTACAGTCACTGAACGGTGAAGCCGAGATTCTGGTGTGAATGACCGGAACATAGTCCACCACACCACTCAAATAATGAATGGAAATGACCATTCCCTGGTTATTTCCATCATGAACATGCCCTTCGACTGTGATTCATAAATGTTACCAAATCGAAGAGCAATTGTCACTTTTAGATATTTTACGGTATGGAAACGACCACAGTCCAAGAGACTAATACAGGCCTGGTATTATCATTGAGAATATGGACGTTACTCATGTTCTTCTGTGTTCTAAAGTCCTGCACCATATCAGTCAGAAACAGATGATATCGCCCCAAAGTAAACTTTTCTCTCTTGTCATATAGACATCAATATGCAACGCTTTCAAATCCATCACGACGATTAATGTGCTCTTATATTCTACTCTTTTTTGACGATAAGTTTGTGGCGATTCCTCAGAAACTGTGGCGACTGGACGGAAGAAAGCCTAATTTCTTGAGACAGATGTTTTGTTTGAGAAGGTATTGTAAGATCTTGTTCCATATGTTGACGAATATCTTGAACGATTTATTTGTGGTTAAAATGATAAACTACTTAAGGTTAATGGAATAAGAAAACTTATCCAGAACTGCTTGATTCCTTTTACGGTTAAAAAATAATTAACATAAATGCACAATTCTCGCTCCAAAAATTATTTTCAAATACACCAGCTTTGACTAAGAACATATATCTGTACTAATAACGTATTCTTGGCTGTCAGAGTTCTATGGTAACGTGGTTTGTGAATTGAAACAATATACTATCTCAGACGTTTAAATTGCTTGAATTATATAGACCAAGTCGCACCAGCATCTAGCTGACATGTATTATAGTGGATTATAAGACATCACCCCCTATAAAATACGGAATTGGTGTATCATTTTACAAAATAATAAACGTTAAATTTGAAACTAGAGTTATGTAATTATACGCTATTTTCGCTCTACTAAAAATTAATAATTACAGTGAAAAGACATTGAGAGTATTTATTTAGTAAAGTACTTATTATTTTTCAAAAAATATATTACTTCCCAACTATAAATATTATTATTAAACAGTATAAATTAAACGTAAAATTATATTTCTTGCTTCACAAACAAAATTGTTCACGATGTTGGCAGGACTATTCATAAGCAGAAAAACAATAATTCTTTGATGACGGATTGCTATGTAGGCCGTAATTACACAATGAACAAATAAATTTTTGACAATGAACGTTTGCCTAAACAAATAATAAATTTTATTAAGACGGTAATTCCATGATGAAAGACATTTCATTAGCTGTAATTTAGTACATTTATATATGGAACAAGTTAATATCAAATAAGGTATTTCTGTTCTTTAAATAAAATTTTAATGTCGAGTACAGGTAAATAAATTTTCATATTTTCTCGCCAACAGAAGATCTTACTAGCAAATAATTATCCAATCACCATCAGATGACGAATGGCTTGTATTGAAACAAATAATTTTCATTACTTGCTATTAGATAAAATTATAGAACAGCTAAATTTTGTTACGGCTTTGTTCTCGGTTACTCTACATGTTCTTCGAAAGCTATTGAAAGTAATGTATCGTATTTGAAATCTCAAACCTATCCCTTATTCTCGATACAAGCACAATGCTTTAAACGTTTTTCAATCAAAGGCGTATTTACCATTAGTTAATTAATGCATACCTCCTTTCAGCCATCTACATGTAAGATCTTGTCTAACAATACCCGTCTGAAATCGACTTCGATATTAATAAATACTAACTCCTAACGTATTCACGGTTCGATGAGCCTTATATCTGAAATTGGATGCAGTGCAACTGCAGACATTGTTATTGGATTCCTTATTATGTTCATCTGGAGATTAATGCTCGATGCGGATATATTATTTGAGTCAGTTTGATAAAGTGATATTTTTTCTAGAGCTGCGATTCATCACGGTATTAACTATAGGCAGAACTCATTGTTTTAATATAGGAAAATAATGGGCTAACATGTATAGAGGAATGAGTTATTAATTAGCCAAATCATGTATTATGTGCTACGCTAAGCAGAAATTTATTGCAGAAATTATTTTACCAACATTCTTGCTCTATTTTTCATTTATGTATGAATTAAATCAATCGATATTTGATGTGTGTAATTAAATAACGGTCTAAGTGCCAAACCACCAATCGGAGAAAAAACACATGCACAGTATTGTTCCCTTAATTGTTTCTTTGCACAGATAAAACAAAATTGAATTGATTCAATTATTTTAATATTATTTAAGTATACAGTAATGGTTTTTATAAAAAAAAACGAAGCTTTATGTCAATACAGCTTAAATATAAAGGTAACATCTTTAAGAACGTTCTAAGTCAACAAGTAGTAACACAAATTATGGTCTAAGTGCATTAATAAGTTCTTCAAAAACGCTTATAGTCAGGATCAGGTAGTCAGTCATCACAAAATCATCATCACAATCACGTATCTTTCTTCGGTGGTTTGAAACTCATATTGGGAAATTTTCTTCGACAAACTTGGTAGTAGAATCGACAAGTTAAGTTACTTTCAAGTAACATCTCTTTATAAGCTCGATACAAACGATGAACGTTTAAGTCGGGGCTGAGGTATTCCTTTGAACTACGGTTTCGTGTGTAATGGCTTATTTCACATGGAACCAGATTTACATTATCAACAACCTTCTGTTCATATTCTTCTATATATTTTCTGTGCTTCCTTTTGTTGCTTCTATTCTCTACATACATCAGGTCCCCATACTGTTCTGACTTCTCTGTCAGTGTTTGAACTTTTCTATGGGTTAAGGAAAAATATCTTGAAACGTCTTTCGACACACCTGAATTACTCCCCCATTTCTGCTTAAGCGAGATGGCTTTGCAACCTAATTTGCATTTGCAGGACACCTAAAACGAAAAAGAAACACAATAATACGCTATGTGACCAAAACCTGAATCACCTGTTCATACCACTTCTTTTGGAGGATTCTTAACATCTTTTACAATGCTTCTTTTAGTCACATATGATTTACCATGTTTACCATGTTTCTCTTTTGTTTAGTTTCTTGAATTTCATTGCCCTCCCCTCTCTTTCGCCTCATTATGGTATAATATCCACAAAAGCTCGTTCATCACGTTTGTAAACAAAAACCGAAGTAAAAATATAAGCATAGAGAAAGTTATGGCACATAGACCATTAATAACTCCACACACCACAGAAAGCGGTGTTGGACTTACAAATTGTGCAAACGTAAATGCATCTTCAAAAGGTATGCCTTTTGATCCGGATGTGTAATTTATCCATTTTTTTCGAGAATCATGCGGAGAACGGTTACGGATCACGGTTAATTGCGTTTGCTATCGAAATATGTAACAGACTTTTTCTGGCAGCAATTGAAAGATATGGACATCGAAGATCTGGTTTCAACAGGACAGTGCCACATAGCAGGAGAAACGATACAATTACTGCGCGGTAAATTTCCAGGTCGCATTGTTTCACGTAACAGCGACATCAATTGGCCGCCGCGATCATGTGATCATGTGATGAACTCTAGCAGATTTTTTTTCTTTGGGGGTATCTGAAGAGCAGAGTCTACAAAAATAAACCGAACACCATTGCAGAGCTAAGACAGGAGATCAAACGCGAAATAACCGGCATAGAACCTGACTTGTGCCACAGAGTAGTCGAAAATGTTCACAAACGGATTGCGGCATGCCACATAACCCGCGACGATGATTTACATGATATTTGATCTTTCATACATAATTGTAATGAACTAACTTCAAAGGTCAAATAAATATTTTTTTATATTTTTCAATTTCTCCGTGTTCTTCTTAACACCTCTGATGTGAAAATCCAAATTGAATTACACAGTAGAATTGCAAATTCTGATAGCTGTTCAATAAATTATTAAAAAGAAACAAAAAAAGAAACAATATTGATTGCTGAAAGTGAGGTATCGAACACGAGCTGCTGCAAGTTATTTAGATGCTAATAGGTAATAGTTAACATATTTCGAGGAATAGATTTTTCACTAATCACCACAGTTTTCCTCTAGTTGAGTACCCCTTTCACACATGTACATATATAGGTCGCGAAATTTCTTCTAAATTGCACTCTCACCAGGCATGCAATCCTGCGACACTCGAAACGGTAATTATACACGCTGGCTAGTCGTGTGTAAGACGGTGCAATTTAAGTTCTCCCCCAGGTTCACCTCTTGAAAGTTTTAAGTTTAATTTTCTGCGAATACAGCCGCATGTGTTCCAGTTATTGACCCGGAGAATTTTCTACAAGACGTAAAGCTTTGTTTCGCGTCGCGTAGGTTCCCTTCGATAGAAGGTATTTGCAAATGACATCCTTTGTTGCGAGGCCCCTTTTGAATGTTACAAGTGGCATTAAAATAAATGTCGAGATGTTCAAGTGTAGGGCACATGTTCGATTTGAATTTTAGAGAATTGATTTATACCGGGGGTTCTCTGCTCGGCTCTGCGGAGTGCGTTCCATCGGAATTGATTTCCAGCTCATTTATTCTCGGGGATATCTCAATATTTGTTCTGCGCTACTATCAGAATGGAATATTGTTTAATTTGTGGTTAAGTCTGCATTGATTTAGCGAGGATTTTCTTCTACAGTACATATTTATTATACATTTTTGTGGTATCCATGAACTTGATAAAAAACATACAGCAATCACCAATAGACTTACATATTTATTTTATTGTTAAATATTTATTAGCTATTATTACTATATTCAGCATTATCGTAATATATCGATAAAATTTACGAACGAAGAGACAATAGTTAGAATATAACTTTACTTTAACCCACCGTTACACGCCTTCTTAGTCATTACATACACCGCACATGAAAATGTCCCCAACAATGTTCTCCCAACGACTACCAGGGTGTCGAGGAGACCCAATTCTTTACCTGTGATGTTCTAAGCACAATAGAACAATAGTACTGGCCCTAGATGCGTGGTTCCCGTTGTAATTGAACTTTGGTGAAATGCGGTCCTAGGGACCGCTTAGAGTATAACTCAGGGTTAAATCAAATAGGAATGAAACCTCAAGAAGGCATGAAGAAGGCATGAGACTTCTTCCTGAAAATAACCCTAATGCCCTGCTTACCCCTAAATTTATAGAATGCTTATTTCTTCAGGCGATGTACATAAGATATTACTCATCTCTTGCATCTGTAGACTTCTTACGACACTGTCCTGGGGTTCTACAGGAACTTCCAAGTTTATTGAAATATTTATCTATTCGACTAATTGATGATTGTCTAACTCCTAACAGATTAGCACATATAGCTGACTACGTCCCTCATTAATCAGAGTTACCACTTTTACTGCTTCATCTTTTCTTAAGTTGCGTGAACGATTTCTTCTGCTCTAAGTGTACTAGACAAACTATTTCATTCACGTGATGTCATTAAATTTAAAAAAGTCTAGCGTAACTGAATTTATTGCCTTTTACAAATTGTTCTAAGCCACCTGCATAAAGTATTTAAGGATTTAAAACTTCGCAAAATTATAAAAAATTGGCACAAGATAGGAGAAGCTGGAGGTTAGCGTCCAACCAGTCTTAGGATGATGTTTTCATTCATCATCACCATCATTAGGAGAACCTAATGATGATGATGATGAATGAAAAGTTTTGATAATGCATTAATTTTGTCCAGGAGGAAAATAAAATTTACAGCTCCAAATCCTATAATTATTTAATAATGTGGTACATCTTTAAAAAGAGAATAAATAATGCTATCGAATCGTAAAAAAATCCAATATGACTTCCAGAAGGAAAACAAACGTTAATGCCATTTTCTCAGAACCAAATGACTCACGGATTTTTTTGTTAATACAACTAAAGCACCTTTAAAAAGTACCTTAAGAATGTACATGCTGTGACCAATTGAAAATATCTGAAGCACTGTTGAAGATGCATCATCCTGATTTTTTTGCAAGTACTGTATATTTATAACTTTTGATAATAAATATAAACAATT
This sequence comes from Rosalia funebris, assembly GCA_037954035.1. Classification (NCBI taxonomy): domain Eukaryota; kingdom Metazoa; phylum Arthropoda; class Insecta; order Coleoptera; family Cerambycidae; genus Rosalia; species Rosalia funebris. The sequence goes on along the minus strand of JAZFAV010000002.1, from coordinate 7,327,440 downwards.
TCAATGTTAAAACATTAAAATAGCTGTTATATATAAAGCTATTGGAGTACGATAGTAACTTACTATTTTTCTATAGAATATGAAAATCAATTTTCATTACTTGTAAGTAATATTCTGCAAATCATTATTTATGTCAAACATCGTATTCTTTGAAGTGTGTGGCAACGAACTTAGCGTTATAATATAATCTACTTCACAGTAAACTAATTCAATTTATAAAAATCAAACCTTTTTTAATTTTATACGATATGCACGACTAGTTTTCAACACGAAATTCCAGGTCAGAGAGGCATCTCCCTGAATATATCAGCATGACAGAAATATTATCGCGAGCATGCCATAACATAAACATTTTCACATAGCCGCCGGTTTATATCGGAAGATATTCATGTGACTAATGGATTTAATTCTTCCAGAGCCATCGCAACGTCATACATCACGGTCGACTGCGATAGTGTGTTGTTCCGCGAAAGCGTCCATAACATAGATTTTCGTTCGGAGCTCTTGGGCATTGAAAATTTATATAAATAGGAGAAAACAACGAACGTCTGTAACATAAAAGAACAGCAGCACTGTAAATAAGGCGCTTTTTCATTTAGAAATATGTCTGTGCACCCTACATTCCGCTTTCAGACATCTATATCGAGCGAATGATGTTCGCGAAAACAAAAAAATTACCTAGTTTTAAAGGTGACAGCGACATTACTTCAAATGTGAACTTTCTGAGAGAAGCACTAGGTTAGTTCGTCTCGGTCTTAAGGCTGGATACCGCTAGGACCAAGGGTTTCAAAATAAATTTATTGTAATGAAAAAATAAAATATTACGCCTCGATAGCTTTGTATATATATAATGCGCACTTAAAGTCTGAAATAAATTCGTTATTTCGAAACCGATTAAGTCTGTGTTCATCTATAAGGCTTAATTTTAAGGTCTCAAGCCAGGCTTGATGTCTAATAGTGCAGATATGTCATCCCCAAATAATAGCTTTAACATTGTCATCGGTTATGAAGCACAATATCTCTGCTCGATTTTAAACTTTTAAAACTATTACACGTTGTTCAAGCACTATCCGTAGATCTTCCATCACAGTTTTTTCACTGTTTATTTACCTCAGATATCTGAGGAGATGACCAAAAAAACAATAATTATTTTCTATAGACATTGGTTGGCAGGGCTGTCTTCCTCCGCTAGGTACATTTACTAGACACTCCCCCTGCTCAATTGGACAAGTACCATTCATGTGAAAATGTGAAAGTATTTGTTAAGCCCATCCTAATGCTTCCAGTGATTTTCCGATGGCAAATTTTAAGGAGCAACCCGTCAACATCAAATTCTATTTCCTGATAAAGAAAAAAATCTACAGATACAGTTTAAATGCTTCAAGCAGGTTATGGGAAGGAAATTATAAGCCGGGCAAGAATTAACGAGTAGTTTGCTCAGTTAAAAAGTGGTCAAATGTCACTTGAAGGCGAACCTTGTTCCAGTCACCTCTCAATGTCTAAAATAGACGAAAATATTCAAAATGTGCCGATGCCATATTCCCTATTCTGCCATGATCATATTTGATCATAGCAGAATAATGGATGAATTTAGAAAAAATAACTCAAACTTGCTGGAGTGCATGCCAAAGAATATTAACTGAAGATTTGATTATGACACACGACGCTACAAAGTTTGTTCTACGGCTGCTTTCCAATGACCAGAGTGAGAGCCATCTGAGATTATACCAAGAACTGAAAAGGCAAACACCGACTCACTCTGAGTTGTCATCAGAAGACTTAGTTGTTATCACAGGAGATGAATCATTGTGTTACGGCTATGACCTCAAAATAAAACAGTCAATGGAAGATACATTCATCGCCCAGATCAAGAAAAGCACGGCACACAGTGAAATCAACTGTGAAGTTAATGATGGTTTATTCTTTCGGCATAAAAAGTGTCGTTTACGTTGAATTTGTTCCTCGTGGCATCAAAGAGAACCAAAATTATTATCTGGAAATTACAAATCGATTACGTGAGGCAGTAAGATAAGAGCGACCTAACGGTAGGCATCACCTGCCTAACACTTTTTTGCTATGCCTCTCAGTCTCCTGTCGGCTGACCTTTATTTCACCTCCTGGATTTAATGAATTTCAATATAAGAAGATCAAGCTCATAGCGTCCATAATAATATCAATTTCATGTCTCATACGGATTCTTCATTTTTTTAGCATTCCAATTTGTATTTTAATTGTTATTCAGGTCTGCACAGGCCTTTTGTTAAAATCATCCAGTATGTTAAGGATTGGATGATTGACAGGGCCAAATGGCCTCTATGGCCCTGCTGCCTGTTATTTTGTAAAGCAATTGCTCTTCAACTATTAACGATCCATTAAAGTGACAAATGTAAGCAATTAAATTCCGACACTTATTATTATACATTGCTATTTTGACCTAATTACTATAAGTACTTCCAAAAGTTTGTTACTGTTTATACTATCAGTCTCCAAAATTTTCGAACAAATAACTACCTTATTTACAATTTACTTTGGCCATAGTAGTCCAAAAATGTATGCCAAAGCGAATATGTTTTGTTTTCAAACTTTTGTTTCTAACTGATAATTTAGTATCTAAGTTTAACATAGAAAATATGTACACCAGGAGACCATTCCATAGATCGACCACTTTTTGTGTATAATAGTGATTCTGAAATTGGAAATAAATTTAAACCATACTTGTATTAACAACAAATATGACCAACTGAAATAGTTTTCCGTGTAACTCACCTGAAACCGTTAGCCATTTTTTAATCTGAATATATATTTAAAAAAGGCCTTCCCACAGTTGGTGGAAGAGAATCGGTCTCCGGTACGGTAGCTGCTTACACATTCTTAAAATTAAATGTCCCCGATATAGGTATGCTACGCAGTTGTATTTGAGAAATTACTTTACATCAACAAATTACGGGGCTCAACTGAGTTGTTTTCCATTTTAGAGATGTGGTGGTATGGAATGGAATGGCGGAAGAAGTTACTTATAAAAATGATTACTTTTCCTTAGTAATAATATACTTTTTGCCATTTTGTAGCTTCGCTCTCTGGACAAGCATATATTTGTATCAGAATTATTATATAAATATTTCTCAAAAATAAGGTAAGTTGCAACTGACAATCATAAAGGAATAAGATAAATAAATTCCAAGAATATAGATCGGAAGTGGAATTGATATTCCACTTCCGATCTATACTGAGATTCCACATGAAACTGTTTACCCTTGTTTACTTTTTATTGAAATTGTAATTATGAGGGGGAGAAATCTTTCGAATTATGCCGTAAAGCATTTGAAGAATCTGTATTAGTTTAGAATTTGATTTTAACAAATATCAAGTCAGCCCTCCATTCTCTACTTACATGCGAATGATACACAGGTACAGGCTTTAAGACAATATCAACTAGCAGCTTGTTTCAAAGTGAAAGTTGTGATTTTCTTCCCATCAGGCAATAATGCTTACGAAATTTAGTGTCTAATTGTTTTCGCTTCATCCATATACATATGTTCCTTCCATGTGAATTTATTATCTAGACGTAAACATAAATACTTAATGTAGTTTAGAGTACTGATGGTCTTATTGTTAATTTTTATTTATGATGACTCTATGACATTTGGTAAATACTATATATTGTGACTTATCCCCATCAATTCTATTACGTCATATCTTAGCCCAATCATCTATTTGTTCTAAATTATCTTGTAGATTCATTGATGCTATTGTTAGTTCTGGGTTTTCAACTATAATCTCTGTATCATCTGCAAAGTTCGAAGTAATGATATTTTTAGTAATTGATAGGTCTGCAGTGAAAATGAAATATAAGATAGGTCCCAAAACACTTCCTTGGAGAACACAAGACAGATCATATTATATGAAACTGTGTCCCCGATTCGTATCTTATTTTAAAGAATCTGTCTTCTAAATATGACTTAAGGAGAATAAACAAATTGTCTTTATGAAAGAATTGAGAGGTATTATATATTGGATGCATTAATTTTACTTACTGTGGGAAAGGGGAAAGTTAGTTAATTAGATCTCATTTCTTTAATTACATTTTAAATTTGAGAAACCTATAATGTATTTTCATTATCCACACTGTGACACCCCCTTTTTGCCCCCACACGACCAAAAGACATCTAAACAAAACAAATATCAAACATTCGAAAAACAAAGTTAGCGAACGTACATCTGAGAAAAAGAATAAAAGCGACTTCGGCCAAGAGAGTTCTTAACAAAATTTATATCAAAGTTGAAGTACTACAAATCTAATATAAAACTATTTCTAATCAGTAAGTGCGAGCTCTCCCAACAACGTTATAACGACGTGATCTCTTTGTTGCCTTCCACTCTTTAATTCGGAAGAAATTCCATTTCGATTGATTCTTAGACTTGCTTTTTATCGACGAGTTAAATTCAATTAGTATGAAGCGTAAATAAGAACTAAATACTATTGTTTCTGCCTCCGTTGGCAGGAAGAGACGTAAGCTTTGTTCGCAATGTACGTCGATCGCCGTCGTTAAATGAAGGAAGTCAATAAAAATGTAATCGGAACAAAGAACCAATGGATGTGGCATTGTTCCGTAGTCGTTATCCGTTGATGTAATAATATCGTCAGGTATTATGTAAGCGTGGTATTTATGCACATAATTCGAGATAATCTTATATCCTTATTCGAAGGCGTCTCAGATAAAGTTCCTAATTATAGCAAATGCGTTAAGTTTGTTGTGCGGTTGTTGTTTGTGCAATATACATAATTCTATTTTAAATGATTTTTTGAAAAACTTTTAAATACGTCATGCTTATGTTTAAATAATACATTGATTTTTCACAATACATAATGACGACTGATGATGAAAGTTCTTGTAGCATAACGGCAATCTATATTAGGGGTTTCCTATTTACCGTTTATAAGATAGAGAGTGTTATATACGAGGGCTGATCAAAAAATACGGTAAATGAATTTTTATAACAGAAGCTGCTGCCGCTACATCTGTGTGAAATAATGCGTCCGATAGTCTGATCCATGAAGATAGTCAGTGTCAAGTTTGAACAAATTGTAACTTGTCAATTGGCTTCCAAAGTCGGAAGAGTGAGGACGTGTTTGCCATGTCTGTCACGCATCATGGACTTCGAACAACGCATTAACATTCATTTTCATTTTAAGTTGCAAAAAAGTGTCAAAGAATCTCATCAAATGTTAAAATAAGTGGATAATGATAATGTGGTGATTCTGAAGACTGTTTACAAGCGTATGAACGATTTAAAAGCGGAAATGAGTCGATTGAAGACGAGCAACGGTCAGGATGTCCTTCGACCTCAAAGAACAGATGAAATATGTTGCAAGAGTGGAAAAAGTATTCATTCAAACAGGCGATTGACTACTCGAGAGATTAGCGAAGAACTGAATACCTCGTACGGGCCAATGGCTTCCTCCTTCATCACGACAGTGCGTCGTGCCACACCTCGCTTCTGATACGCGAGTTCTTGATTAAGAAATACAGATTCCTGACTGTCTACTTTCCGCTTACTCCTCCTTACTTTCCGGATTTAGCACCATACGACTTCTGGCTCTTTCCAAAAACCATAAGCCGTGCTAACAATAAGAGGAAAATATTTTGGACACCATTTCCGACACTGAGAGGGTCACAACGGAATAGCTGCAGGCCTTTCTGATAGAAACCTTCCAGAAATGTTTCCAATCATGGAATCAAGGTTAGAATAACTACATCATTAGCCAGGGACAGTACTTGGAAGGAAATTAGTTCAAATTTGATGTAAGCTTATTACTTTGTTTGTAATAAAATTATTCGCCCTATTTTTTTATCAGACCTCGTATAGTTTTGAGCAAAATACAAATAAACCAAATGCAACTTTATTCTCAACAATAACTTTAATATTGTACAAAATGTCCTCCATTTGACACTTTGCATGAAACATTCAACAATATATTTGTTCACCTTTACCATTTCGCCTAGAATTCGTTGCTTTAGATCCTGTAAACTAGACAAGCAATCTTTCCTATCTCTATATTCAGATACAATCTTTCTTCTCTGTATATTCAGATCTCAATATGTCGTTGGAGGGTGCTACACATGACAGAAACATAGAACACAGAAATCGTATTCAGTCCAATTGACCCACACATCTAATTTATCCCTCCTAAAGGTCTAAGAAGGTTCGCTCCACTTGGTAGCGGGGCCCTATGTCTCCCGAAATGGCGAACTCTGGAGCAAACTTAACAGCGTGAAGAAAACGTCTAGTTGCCTGAAATTACGGCGGGGTCGTATTAAACAGACCACGAATATAAAATCACCACCGAAACTTTACCTATAACAATTACAGTTGGTGTGCACTTACTGCCACACACAAACTTTGTTGCATTCAGCGACAACTCCGAGAAAGTTCATTCAGATATTACAAGCCTATTCCATTTCGGGGAGACTTTCCATAAAACCGCAAAACTGGAACAATTTCAGAGCTTAAATGGAAGACAAAGTTTCCACTCAGGCGACAGCTACCAACACCTAACAAATTTCTCATAATAATGGTGAGGCGGCAGGAGCAGATGGATGTGATACGCCGAAAAGATCCTCGGGACGTTAAAGATTTAAGAATTCAAGGCGTGTGGATATATATTACACAAAATTATAAGATATGCTTTAAGAAAACGTCTACCACATTATTTTATGCTACAACTGATGATCGTTAGTTGGTTTGAGTTACAGTTTAATACTTTTTTTTGAGTAGAATATTGCAATTTATTCTTTAATTGGTTTTCTAGTTGATTATTTACTATTATCCAAAACAGGTGTTACATTATAAGTTATTCCATTTTTATATATTTGTTTTTCATTGTTTTTTAGTTCGCACACATTTCGTCTGGGTCAAAACCTTTTAGTTTAGTAATATAAAACATTTTTAGTCCATAGACTTATATGTTACTGACATATATCGTATCGATAAAGATGTATACCCCACGATTTCATTCGGCATTTGTCCTGGATCGGCGTACCGTGTACGGCACTGATAAGAACTAATAAGTTCGAAACAGCTGTATATCATTCGGTTCCAATCCGGGACAGATGTTGAATCCTACCTGTGGCGGGTTTTATTTTTTGAAACATCCGATCGTGCAGAAACACGAGAAAGGGGTCGAGGATCGCTTTTAGGTATAATTCAATGCCTGGCGGGGCTTTAGCCCGAGGATTTGTTGTTTCCTATAGCGATTATGTAATAGCCTTGCTATTCGGGAACTACTTTGATAACCGCGTGGCGGTTTGGTAGTTCGTTTCTCGATTTCTTATATGTTACTGATCTAGGACATATGTTATTATTATTATTAATAAAGGAACTCCAGGTTCGAACTAAAACAAGGGAATATGTTAGCAGTAGACAAGTAATTCTGCAGTCGAATCAACGTTTTAATAATAAACTAAATTCGCATCATATTGAATAAACATAACGTTAGTTTCATTCTTCTAGTTCCACTTTATTTATTTGCTAATTTGCGGTTTATGTTAATGTGCATTTCCCCACAGGCGGTCCGGGATACGCACAATTGATTTCCGGCACTAAGAATGAATTTCAAAACGACAATATTTGCCCTTTCAATATAAACACATTTTCATAATCGAGTTTGTACTGTCGGCGTCGCCTGATGTTTGAGGAGTCAGTAACGCGCCCGGGATACCCGATGAAGCGCGTAAATAAGGAAGACAAACTGTGGATTTCAAATTTGTTGCCATTCGAATTTTTCACTAAGATAATCTGCAATTTTTCCGGGAAATTGACTTGTTATGTACCAGGACAAACACTGGGAGACGCGTTCTTCGTTTCGCAGCAATTGATTGCATTTATAACCTTGAATCGCTTGACAACCAAATTTCAATCTTGCCAAATCCTCCGCATACACGTCGACGCTCCTTGGATTGGAGCGGGATGGGATATTTAAATATCTTAGTAAAATTGATGTTCACGCGATTCCTTTGTTTCAGTGATAAATAGGTCAATTATTTTATTTGCCGTGCTTATAATCTCGTTTTTCGTAGTATTAAACTAATGTGGCATATAAAATTGTACCTAAAATATTTTTCATTTCATTTAATAAGCAGTCACAATAATTAAGCACATTTTAAATTAATTTCGAGAACGGCATTAGAATATTAAACTATTCGATACAAAATATCAAGGAAATAATATTACAATCTTGCGTTAAAATGCGACCGAGGCTTCAAAACTTATGCACTTGACTTTTCGATAGGCAATTATCGCCCTTACATGTTAAGGTCTTATATGGAATGAGAGTCCAGGAAACCCGATTAAGATTTTATGAACATTCAAATGTCGTTGAATTTTCGAGATCGAGCACGCTGTTTCATGTTATTTCTGTCATACCGGGGGTTTCGGGAATTTGTTGTCCCTCTCGCGGGGAACCACGATGTTGCTTAAATACCGAGGAACCGAGGTAGGAAGACAGTTTTTAATCAACGCAAGAAGAGGCTGGAAGTAATCCGGGAAGAGGATGCCGAAGAAGATCAGAAAAACTGAAGACTGGGATCCGAGAAGACCGCAGATCCGAAGATGGAAAAATCCAGGAGACTAGCAGAATAATAGCCCGAAATTCATATTTCCCATCTACTACCTTGCAGCCTCAGGAGGGTCCCGTAGCTAGAACCACGCTGTCCACTAGAAAATTACGAGATCAGAAATTCGTAGATTCTGAACGACAATCTAGTCGCCCGTACGTCGTCCAGGGTCCTACGTCATGGGTATCAGCGAAAATTGGAGTTGCGAACCTGAGGAAGAAGTCTTCGACGCCGTGCTTATCGGCTCCTTGCTAGGTAAGGGATATTTAATTATTCGTATTTTCGGTAATAGTAAAATTAGCGCTACACGCATTATCGGAAAAAGGGGGTATTTATTTAACTAATGACTTTTTTCACTGTGGTACTTAAACATAATTAAATACTTTTAGATGATTTATTTGACAATATTAATTCACTGTTTTATTTCAGTGTAGGCTAGCCACTGCATATCCCTGTTTTTCATTCATTTTTAATTATTTCTTTCATAGTCAATTATTACTTAGTATTATGTAGCTAAATTGTGTCCACCAACTATCGTCAGGGGTTGTCATCCATCTCACGTTATACTGTTCACTTATAACTTTTCACCTTTCACTTATTATTCAATTACTATTTTATTTTCACTTATATTTAGTTTACTGTTATATTTTATATTTTTCTTGTGGGACGCGCGTATTGACCTAATTTGTGCCAATGTAAATAATCCCGTCCGGAAAGTTCTTGACCGACTAACAACCCTCTGTTCATAATTTATTGCATTTTGTACAACATCTGTTAGCATCTCCATACGGGGGCATTGACATGTCTAGGGTCGACCACAATTCTTAAAATTATTATATTAGCAGTTACTAGAGGTGAACGTCGTTCGGTGGTCTCGTATCATCGGTGATATTTACCTGTAGTTTAAAATGATAATGATAATTAGTGCTTAGCGCTCTAGGGTGCGTACTTTGTCACCACAGAAGGTTAAGACGTCGCATCGGCTAGTTGTCTCTACCCGGGTAACTCAGAGCGAGGAGGTACGTGACACGAAGCCATTACATAGACAGTGTCTCACTTATACAGAGTTTTACGAGAGGAGTTCCTCTCGGTATATTGCAGAGTTCTGCGTATGCCCGCCAATGCTTAAATTATACCTTTACAGAGGTGATTTTGTACACAATCTATGGCAACAAGCCATTTGCTAACTGTGAGTTCGTGGTTGGGCTTAGATTTGTTAATTCCTCCCCACTGGGGACACTCACAGAGTGTTTGGCGAGAGAAGTCCTTCTCGGCGTATTGCGTTCTGTATACACCAACCATTGTTTAAATTAAATGGAAGTTTCCGTTACAAATAACAGAGTTCTGTTGTTGGTCAAGAACATTACTGCCACCTATCAAAGTTTGGATATTAAATGTAAATTGAAGTGGATTTTGAGTTTTCTTTTATTGACTTTTTCTGATATTAAATAAAATAAAGCAAATCAGATATAAATTCAAATCAATAAAATCCTAAATTAAATTAATTCGTTAAACCCTAAATTAAATCATAAATAAGAAAACCAGAGCAGATCATAAATAAGAAAATTAAAACAAGTACTACCAAACTTTATATAAAAAATCTGGGGAGTAAGAATTCAAACGCAACCTAGTAAGGTGATAAGACAAATGATCAGGCCAAATCTTCGAACTTGTACGTACACTCTCTGGGGTAGAGTCAATCAGGGGTATGGGGTGTTTCACTGGTGCCGTAGTGACCAGGATTTTTGTCGTTGGGATTTTAATTTAAAAAAGTATAAGATACGACCGAGTGAGAGAGAGAGAGAGAGAGAGAGAGAGCGGGGGTAGGGAATGTTTCAATACATAGTTCAATTTCTGCCTTCAATGCTTAGGTGGTCGTGCTTGTTGGCGTACACCTGAATCTTCAGAAAACCTCACATCGCAGAATCGTGGCGGCCAATTATAATCACCAAAATAGGAGATACCACGACCAGGAGAAGACTCGTGCAAGACCCTTTTCACGCAAGTGGCATCGTTCTGAATCAACATGTCTTCAAGAGCAATACATTCCAATTGAGGTGCAATGAACTGCGTTATCATGTCACGATAACGTTCACCATTTACCGTTAATGCATTATCTGTCTCGCTTTCAAATAAAAATAGTACATCAAACACATTGGGATGCATTTGTTTCTCATGAATCATTCGTGGACTTTCTGAGCCTGAAATGCGGCAATTTTGCCTATTGGCGAAGCCATGAAAAGTGTGGAAGGCAGTTTTCATGAAAGGCTGTAACTGTCATCAACGAAAATAACGACACTTACCGGACGTAATTTTTTACTCTTAGTATATCATAAATGCTATATTTTGACAAATATAATTGGCTATTAAGAATGCTCTTTTGTCAAAAATAGGATATTTATTGTTATTCCAAAAATGCCATCCTGTATTATATTTCGTTTGTTTTCAATTGTAGATCTGTGAGTGAGGTTTTAGTTTAGGCTACTCTATTTCTGGATTAGCCTTTAACCGTCTGTTTTCGTATAATTATATAGTTATATTTAAATTTAAAACAAAAAAATCATTGAATAAGTGGTTTTCTAGATATATAGAATATTTAGATAATATTCAGCTTCAAGAAAAAATTGGTAACTTTCCAACAGTAAAATTAAATATCAGTTCTTCTCTCCGTCTCAAAAATGCCGTGTAAAAGTTCTTATCGGTACTAATCTTGTAAGATGTATATTAATACCTAGAAGGTGAATCGTTTATTTGTCACGCCTGGGCTATTGCCTGGGAAATGACCATATTGCCATCAATGTGAAAATGGATCTCATCACTGAAGATTATTTTGTCCACAAAATCGACATTCACTTCTTGTTGATCCAATGATTCAATTGGTGAACGCTCTTCGCTGTGCATGGTCTGTTGACAGCAGTCGTTGAGTCATTTCGACTTTGTAAACATTCAGATGGAAATCTTTATGTGCATAATGGCGATGAATCGAGATCTCTGGATTCTCGGCCACACTCTCGTGAACTGCCGTGATGTTCTTTTCCGAACGACCACCACCAGCTCGTGTCATATGTTTTATATCAATAACTGAACCCGGTACTTTGGAATTTTTCTATTACTCTTTTCACAATAGATAAATTTGGAACATCGTAGCAACCAGACTTTATAATAAACTCCTATCTGTCTATTACTGACCTGTCACAATTATTGACCTATCGAATCATGACAGTCAAAATGGCGCGCAAGTCAAATCTAGCGCTCTTACTGTAACACCCTTTACAATATTACAGGATTTCATAATTTGGTAGTACTAATCGCACATATATAAATATTTCCTAAATTTGCGCCACTGAAGAGCATAATCCCATATTTAACTATTGCAATATTTAAAAATAAAAATGCAAAAAAGTGTATTGCATTTCAAAGGTTCTTTTTGTTGACACTATTGGTAGTAAAAGGGTTAAAACTGAATTATAGTATACATCAAAAAATAGAAACGCCCCAGAGGCTAGTGTATTTATTTTTCTCCATCATTGTGGAGTAAAAAAAATACACTAGCGAGTGGTAAACAGCGTATTGTATACATATACATGTGTATACTATTCTATGTCTGTTATCTGTGTATTATTATTAAAATAAAATAACCTCGTGATAATAAAATTATAAATTATTACAGATACATCAAAGAGCACTAATAAAGCAAAATGTTGTTAACTACAATTACATGCATTAAAGTGAATCATTTAAACCAAAATATGAAACTCATTTAAAAGTGGAAATAACGCAAATTGTTTTGCAAATACTTTTATGCGACTTATAATCTTTATTAACTCACTCAACATTATTTAATTACACCAGTTTTTATTATTTATGGATTTAGTGAAATACACAAAAATTTCGAATATTCACTTACTTCCTCGAAATTTGCCTAAAATACATGAAACATCATACAGGAATTAAATACTTACCAAGTTTTATGAAAATATTACTCATGTAGTATACAAATAACGTCTACATGCTTTATCGTTGAACAAGAAAAACAAAATATTTAAAGGAAACTGGGTAATTTTCTTACTTTCTGTTAAATAAAGGGATTATTTGGCGCCCGAAAATACTTTCTTCCATGTGAGTCACAACCATTACGCCATATCAGTGGCTTAATTAAAAGACATTAAGAATGTAAATAATTAAAACAAATAATATATATCTACATACATTGTTTAGTTACAACTTTCTAGATTGTTAAAAGTTAGTTACATTCTTATTAACTTTATCATAGTACAAAATAGTTTTAATACGATGAGCCTTGAGGTCAGTACCTACTCGGCCATTCCAATCCACAAAATGCACTCAAACCGTTTTTTCATATCACCAACATTTCGTATACCCGGTGATTCTATCAAATATAAAAAATACACATTACAACAACAGAAATATAACACATTGACTCTACTTGACCTCAAAGAATCGTATATATTTGGACAGAGTGAAATCCGCGTAATATTGACAAATAAATGGCAATTAGGAGATGCAGAAATTGAAAGACCTAGTGCAGTTACTGAATATAATAAATCAGATGCATTTACAAACTTATCTCATAAAATTATGTAATAATGCCATCACAATTTGTAAAGAGTTATATCGTAACATATCTGTTATGTCGTAAATTAATATCGTAAATATAAGTTATATCGTAAATATTTGTGATGATAGAGAATACGGTGGGCACTCTGATAAATTCTCCGAAGCGGTACTAACAAAAGCGCAGCAATTTTCTGAACAACATGGATGAGTGACCTGTTATATTCTCCTATATAGATGAGTGCAACAATGTTATTCATGCTGTTGTTCAGGGTAACAGACTAAGCCCAATACTAAAGGATCCATATATTTGAGTACGAGCTCCAACAAGGGAAGTTTCACCCCTCTCCCTGTATAGCTTTCCGCCCCGCAGTCTAAGATACTTTGGGAAAAGGATGTCGATTTTTGTATATATCCAAAACAAGCGATCACAATATTTCCTGTAATATTACAATATGCATAATTTAAAACCAATGACTTTCCAACCAACCTAAATTCATTCACAAAGCCAACCAAAAACTATTTCCGGGATCCAGGAATATACACTAAAAGAAGTGATTTAACGTAATTCATCTAAGGTACCCGAAAATATCGGAAATAGATTTAAATTTTAGTTAAGCTACAAGTATGTATGTGGTTATCATTGTTGGCACATCTCGTATCTAGTCAGTATTGTATTTGGTAAATCTCGGGAACGAATGAGGCTAAAATATAAAATTTAATTATTAAAATTTTAAACTTTCTCTTGAAAATGAGCATTAAAATATGCTTTACCGTTTAATTAAATTATTATAATAATTCCAAAGGTGTTCACATTAATGTATGTAGCATATACTTATGTTACTAGTATAATAATATTTCTTATTTATAATAAATTAATACCGTATATAAATATAGTGTAATAGAATAATATACGTCATACACATAGGGCAACCTATTTTCATTTAAATATCTTATATATTTTCTTACACCAGCAATATACTTAGCAGCATAGTTTTATTAATACGCCATATTTTAGATGGATAAAAAAAATTACAGCAACATTAGCCCCATCGTTAACATTTTGTTAGAACATTTACTTATAATTGTCTGAATTTAATGAATCTAATCGATTTCACTAAACTATTTAATGAAGGTGGTTTTTAAATAGTATATTATCTCTTTAATTCCATTACACAATAAACCACTTATGGAGAATTTGAATCAAGCATGTATTAGTTAGTTAACTAGTTAGCATACTTGATATACTTCTAACTGAAAGGTGTTACGTAACATTGGATTCTGAACTTAAATTAACAATGTATATTATTGTTATAAATATTTCCCTATCATAAATCGGCCTATGACTAATATTCATGAAATTAAAAATTTATTTTCTAAAACAAAATCTTAAATTGACAGGGAATTTAAAAGATGCTTTTAATATGTATAGGTATTCGAACATTGTAATTTTGCACAGTGTCCTGATTTTCCTCGTTTTAAAACTCAGTACTCCGAATATTAAGAAAGATGTCACATGCATGTACATATATTAAACAAGTCAACTCATGCAAACACACGTTCAAAGAGAAGGATTCCGAAAATCTACCTGTATTAACAAGTGGATATGTCAGTGTATGAGTGTGGTCATATTTACGAGTGGTAAAAAAGCTATTAATTATAATTATGTGTGAAATGATGAAATCATTACAGACATGAAATCAATTATATCATTACAGACAGAAATAATTACAGACGTTGAATCAATATGCCAGTAATATTTTATTTATCTGTGTATACTTATATCAGGGATACTATCGTGGTCATACGTGGTCATGAAATGAAAAACGTCTGTCTTAACTTAAGTATATTAATCATCCTTCTACAATAATTCTGTTAAACTTTAATAAATAACGTGCTGTTAGCAACATTCCTTTATATATCGCTACATCTTATATTAATTATCCGTATTATTGAATTAATTTGAATTGTGGTTTTGTACTTTCTTTATTCTTGTTAAATATTAAGACGAGGAGTGATGACTCACTAGACCGATTACTATTTCACACGTGTATTCCCAATATGTACACAAAATTACCAACTTATTCTACTGTACAAAAAAAATTATGCCGTTAAACACGCTGTTAAGTTTCATAGAGGGTGTTTGTCTACTCCCTCTATGGCTTTACCCAAGATTGGTCACGTTAATTATCTAAACAATATAGGTTTAAATCAGTAACTTATAAGTCGGGAATCGAGAAATGAACCACCAAACCGCAAGGCGGTTGTCAAGTAATTCCCGAATAGCAAGGCTATTACATAATCGCTATAGAAAACAACTACTCCTCGGGCTAGAGCCCCGCCGGGCATTGAATTATACCTAATAGCGATCCCCGACCCCTTTCTCGTGTCCATAATTAAAATCTGCAACCACTTTTGACCAAGGTAATTGATATCTTGGTAAATTTTATTATCATTTGTACATAACCTGTATTTCTCTAAATACTATTTTTAAAATACAGTCTATTGATATGTTTACATGCTATTTTTCTAAACTTTCTTAATAGGAACATTTTCTTTGAAATATAGTTGTAACATAATTGATATATTGAAATGATTAGTTATATATCATTTCTACATAACCTGTATTATATATACTGTTATATATACCTACTATTTAGAAGATAGAAGACAGTCTATTTATATATTTACGTACTATTTTTCTAAACTTTCTAAATGAGAACATTTTCTTTATAATATACAAATTGTATAATGCATCTTTGTGCATGTATCAATTTAGTGACGATCGACGCATGGATCACATGCTACACCACTCGCAATTGTTACTAATATGCACAATTACCAGCACGTATGTCTAGCGACATATGCTTCAATCAACTACGTATGGCATAAACAGTTAATAATTTGCCGAACAAAGTGCAATTATGAAGTCACGTCTTAGCTTTATTGTATAATTTGATCCATTGGCGTCTCGATATTTCTGTAAAATCTATTTTATTTTTGTTTCATTTATTTTGAATTTTGTTGAATTTATTTCATTTATTTTGATGGAAATATCACTTCCATTGAATGTTTTTGTGGAAAACCTTTTCATTACTCTGTCATAGGTTGACGGATTTGTATTGTACTAACTGCTATCCTAAAATGTGTTTCGGCACGACACTATTCCAAAAATATCAGTTGATTGATTCATACGATTGTTACCTGTGACGCACACGCAAAGAATCATTATACAAACCATAGTTGTGTTTGCACTATGATACACCACAATACGTCAATTCATCCTAAAGATCGGTGACTCGAAATATCCACTCGAGCAAAAGAGACTAGTAGCGGAAAAACCAGCCGTTCATTCACGGATGTTAAAGGTTATCAACACACCAAATATGTATATATGCACGAGTATTATACTCTCAGCCTCACTGTTTACAAATAGTAAAGTTACATCTACATCAAGGTCAAGAGCTCCACAAAATGAGACCGTCATTTTGCACAGTTCTATTTTTGTTGCACTTCAACTTCGCTTTCTGCGCCTTCATTCCGGAACGGTACGTGGTGCCGGAGCCTACCATCGAGGTGTTCTCCCCCAAGGGTTTCCAGGTGAGCATACCTCACGAGGATGGTGTCGACTTATTTGCCTTCCACGGGAACATCAATCAACCTCTCGAGGATTTGCGTGCTGGACAATTTTCGAGAGACATACTAAGGAGGAAGGGTGATAGATGGGTGTTCGAAGACCGACAAACGAAATTGCGAGAAGGGGACGTGATCTACTACTGGTTGTTTGTGATAAAAAACAGTTTGGGATACCGGCTTGACGACGGTGTGTTCACCGTTAGGTCACAAGGTGAGTTTTAATTTGTTTATTTTACAATTAAAATTAATTTGTTTATAGTCGACATAAATTCTAATACGTGCTAATTCAGAAACTTCATATTTAGAAGATAACACATTAGTCTAGTGTAATAATTTCTGTACAAATATTCACGTGAAATAAGGCGATAAAATAAATAATACTACTTTTTCTTATGTTAATCAAAATCAGTATTGTCTAAAATTTTAAAAAATTACGTTTTCACAACAATAATTTGAAATTATTTGATACATTTTAAGATAAGAATGTTTCAGGATGAGAGATATGAAATCAAAAATATTTCAACGCTAGAATAAAAAACTATAAGAAATATTTATCGTATTAAGTAATTAAAAAAATTGTGTTTAAATAACAATAGATTAAAAATTATTATTTTAAAAAAACAATACAAGTGTACAACAAAAAGTTAAACAATCTCTAGGATTGCCTGCCACTTTGAAATGTTCCGTGATATTTTAATTAGAGATAAAAAAAATATACAGAAGTTAACATTGTTGCATATCACTTTATTTTATTGTATGGAATAACATAACTTAATATATGAAATTGATGCGAAATTTCATTAAGCTCTAATTTGCGAATACTATATTATACTATATTATTGTAGGTATAAAGTAAATCAGTTTATCTTTTTAAATTTTAAAATTATGTGGCCACAAGTACCTTGTTGATATTAATTTTCTATTGATATTTGATAAATAACAGGTTTTAGTTGAATAAAATGAAGATTATTGCACCACTACAGTTCATGGTGCATTATAATTAATAGTAGATGATTCTAATAAAGAAACAGGTATAATTATTGCTGTGTCTCTTTTTTATATCATTTCCAGGAAGTGCTTTAACAGCTTGTGTTACTTTATTTTAAAATATGCCAATTTTTTCTAAAAATATTCTTCATATTCGTTAGTTAAAACCAAATACTATTTAAGTAACAATAGTTTTAAAATTATTATTTTAAAAATAAAGGCATAAGAAAGGAATAAAATATCTCAAGGACTTTTTTTAATATTCCAATTATGACAGATGTCCTTTTGGATGAATAAGACTGGGTTATTAAGAAAGATATTTGTGTTCACTATTTTTCATTTAAATTTACAAAACGAAATAATTATGTATGGGAAATCACACCGTCAAGGTACCTCCCTTTACGCCCCTGTATCTTCTCAAGGCGTGACCTAAAATTGTCCATAACTTGCTAACATAATCAGTGGTTCGATCCCCTGAATTTTCTCACCTATTCGGGCTTTTAACCAAGGCAAAGTCCTAGGAGCATCAGCGTACAACGCACGTTTCAAATAACCCCATAAAAAGAAGTCTATCGGCGTTAAATCGGGGCTTCCGGGCGGTCAATTAATATCCCTCCTCTTAGATCACTTTTCCAGGAAACGTCGATCTAACGGGTTCCATTGATAACTTTTCATGGGTTGTAGCCCCATCTTTCTGAAATCATATAACATGTATCCTCAGTAAACCTCATGTTCTACAAAGAAATGAAGAAAATATTTCAGAACATCTTTGAATTTAGGTACAGTTGGAAATATATAGAATATAGCACTGTTTTATGTATATAACTGTATATATTATGTAGATAATTTTGATTTATGGTATGAAATAACATACATAATATAAACAGTTGATGGTAAATTTCATCAAGTCTTGATATAAGAATATTATTTTTTATAAAGTAAATCAGTTCATCTTTTAAAATTCTATAATTCTGTGGAACGAATACCTTGTTGATGTTAAAATTCTATTAATCTTTGATATACACTTAAGTTATTACATAGTGTTATATTTATTTCCCTCTTAAAACTAATAATTTATCATATAATGCAATACAATTAATATATATATATATATATATATATATATATATATATATATATATATATATATATATATATATATATATATATATATATATATATATATATATATATAAATATATAAATGAAAACTACATTTTATTTTATCATCCTATTTTCAATATGTTCCAAACTGATGTTGGTAATAAAACCTGGAAATCTATAATATTTGTTTATTTTTTTAACGACACGTTATATGATCAGAATATATGACACAAGTGCAGATGCTTAAAAATTTAATACCTAATTAAATTATTAACAATAATCTATTAAAAAGTTCTTAAGTTATTTTTAGATAAAAATAAATTTTTGAACTTTCCAATGTTGTGTTCTTTTTGTAATTTTGTCATTTCAATTTTGATATGTTTCTTAATGTTGTCATTTTCATCATGAAATTAAATTCACCACAAAGAAATAAAATATTAAACCAGTGACATATTTTTCTAACATATTTAGCAAACCAAAATTTAGAAAATAAACCAAAACTATTCATTCAAGTACTATTAAACAATGGCCAAAAATATTATTAGCAAATAGATAAATAGATACTTTAAAACTTCCTTTATTAGGTAAAGATAAATATGGCATTAAATCAATGTAAATATGCAGCGCATACCATACATGTTTAATTTAATAACAATGAATAGGTAAATCCATTGTTGTTAAATTAAACATGTATGGCAATTTTCAGCCCTCCGGCAAATACGTGATCTAGCCATACACACTGGCAAATATATTGATAAAGTTATATTTTGCCATGAAAACATAATCCCAAATAGTAATATTACAGATATCTAATCTATCAATTCTATCAGATAGATAAACTAGCTGATAGAAACTTTTCTTCTTACAATTGACACATTCTGTCTTACTTACACATTCTCTCTTTATGGTTACTGATCATTGAAAATTGTCTGATTATTGAAAAGCAAACAACTCCATTTTGAATACTGTCAACTAGATTTTAATTGCCTATAAGAATATAATTAAACTCTATCCTCAAAAGTTTATTTTGAGGATTTGTTAAACTTGATTACGACTTCTGATTACGGCCACCAAAAATTACTTACATACTATACATTTAATTGCTATTTGTTAAATAGAAGCTCTCTTATCTTGCCGATAAACAGAACAGTCTACCTGAGCCTAGCCATAAAACAAGCCACGGTATGTTTTGAGATTTTTTATTTGGCAAATAGCGATGAAATGAACTATACATACATAATAATAATAATTTGCCCTTCTTAATACTGAAAGCTTTCAGAAAAAATATGCATTCATCTAGTATTTTGAGAAAAAAACGAATTTCCTTCGTGCTGTATTTCAGCAGGACGAAAATTTGGTTTTCCTATTTGGTGATAGAATCTGGATAATTATTCAGTGATGAATAATTATCACCAGAATTTATTTTCTTTTTAATTTCTTACTATCTCCTTTTACCCCAACATATGAAAATACTAATAGTTTTATTGGGTTTACTTTAATATGACAAACATAAGAACGTTCATTATTAGTTCTTAATCATAATAACATATATTCTCTCTTTGCTATCTTATGCTGATGGCTATTTAAATTTCAAAATTTTACTATCATATTAGTAATTGTTTTTAGAAAGTAAGTTAAGAAAAAAATGTTATTAAGGAAAATGAATAACGAATATGACGAGTTGCTGTTTCCGCATATTTCTCACAATTTTCCCAATATTCAGAATATTGTAAGCTTTTTTAAGTTCTTTATTTGAAGTCTACAAGTTTGCCATCACACCTTTAATAGCAGCAGTAGTCATATAGCAATAGATTATAATTCTCTATCAGTTTATATTCGTATTTCTATATATTTTGTTACAAATATATCAAAGATAATTATCAATGTATCTACAGTTCTTTCGCGAAGTAATGAATAAATTCGATAAGCATTCAAGTAATAACTTTTGAGCAAAGCTCTTGGCTGCCTGACACTAGTCAAAACGATCATAAATTCATTTTGAACATTGTCAACAACTTTAGGCGGTATACGTCGTATTTCGGGACGAATCCTTTCTTTTAAATCTTCTAAATTCTCCAGCCTAGTAATAAAGTATACTTTGCTTCTCAAGTATCCCCACAGAAACCAATCTAAGGGTATCAAATCTGTCGATCTAGCTGGCTACATGGCCGGTCGTGGTCCCCTTACAACGATTCGAGAACTTTACATACGGATGGAAGCTTATTAGTGCAGGAATGAGGGCAGGAATAAATCGTCTACAAGAAAATTCAAATATCTTGCACCAGTTAGGTTCACGTCAAAGAAATAGAGACACAGAATTCTTCCCTCGACTATACCGCACCATACATTCACTTTCTGGGGATTTTGAGTATGATCCTCCATTATCCATAGGGGTTTCTAAGTACGATTTAAAATTTTTATCTAACAGCAAAAACCGATATTATCGGCTTAATGTTTTTAACGCTTAAAGCTTAAGGTCGCTAAGGCTTACTTAAAATTTAATCTATTATCTTTTATATATTATTAAATTTATATTTTATGCGACCATACGACTCATCATAATTTCATAGTGTTTTCACATCGTCCTTAACGATATTTGACTTTTAATTAAATATCAAAGTACGCTTCACATAAACCCTTTTTTATTTACATACATGAAAACTGATGCATCAACTGCGATACAGAAATTGGCTTGAGGTCCTCCGAAAGAAAATTATTTACATTTTATTGAATGAGTATGAATTTAAAATTATTTTTAAATTACAATATTACCACATCATAAACCAGGAACTGTTAATACAAAAGTGAAATATTGTTGGTATTTTATGAGCTATTAATTAAAATATTATTTGAAAAATTCAGGAATATAAATAACTTTTGACATTAACAAATTAATAACATTATTAGTAAATCTGACCTTGAAAGTATTAGTAACTAATGGTTTTAAAATACATAGGTTCGTGGTCAAGCTAACAATGTTCCGTGCTAAATAACACGTTTTAGTTGAACAAAATAATAATTATTAAACCATTATAGTCCATGATGCATTATACGTAGTAATTGATAATTTTAATAACAGATATAAGTATAATTATTACCATTTCCCTTTTTGATACAATTTCCAGGAAGTGTTTAACTACTCATGTTATTTTATTATGATATGCGAATTTACTATAATCGCATATATGAGATCGATCTGTTAACGACTTTTCAGACTCCCTCTTATAAGGTGTGTTACCCCCACCCCTATTCCTTTAAACACATTAAGTTTTCCAGGTACAGAGTATGCCAAAGAAGATCCTATTATATGTTAACATATATAGGATAACACAATAAGTGGTTGCTCAGTACAATTTATATTATGTTTTATTATTATAAATTAATCCAACTTAAAGAATCATCTTTGTCAAAATCATAAATAGTTTTAGTTACAGTTACTACAAAATGAAGTCAAAGGGGCGTTTGCTCGAGGATTGTGATTCCTGGATAAAAGTCATCAAAGTAAAAGTGTCTTTGTTTTTCTCTTTCTAAACTATATTTCCTTGTCTTCTATTTTAGAATATTGCAACCACAATAAGGCTGTAGAAATATTCTACGCAATAAATCGCAAACTACTTCTGTTTTTTTTTTCTTAAGCGATAGGAGTAAGTGTAGTATTAGAAATTTGACAATCAATAAACGTGTCTTCGGAAATATTTATCTAACCAATGGTAACCTGCGTTGCCAACTCTATAGTAATTACTAGATTCTGCGATAATTTCATATCTTATCTGAAAGTCACAGTTATCAGATACAATAAATAACACTAATATACAATACTAAGTACTCTAAACCGTGGATTGGCAGTTTATTTTAACTCCCAAATCGATCAGAACGTTGATTAACCGCCCCTGTAAAAATCCGTGTAACTTATTACTTTTTAAAACATAATTATAGATAACTATTGAAAATAATAAAGGTACTATACTATAGTAATACGATTTCTTCAAGCAATAGTAAGAATTACATATTCATTAGAAAATTGTGATTTAAAAGTGATATTTACTGTAAATTTGTATATTTCGTACAAATTCATTCTTCTAGTGGGATAGGGATATTTTACTTGGCTAACATGTAGTATAATAAGGAGTGTTAGATTTTACATCATATCTGAGGGATGATGTAAAACAGATGATCTATACAAACCTCATCTAACCCATCTCGGTTTGTGACATCCTTGCAAGTCCACTGACATACAAACCACTTTCGATTTCGATATTTAATCTGACCAGTTGGTCGTCCATTCTACTATTATACTTTCTTCCTATATACCCTTATCTGCAGTTTTTCATATATCATAACCTTGACTATTAAAAAAAATATTGATCTATTACTAAAATATATATACAATTTTCGTTGCCGTTTTTATTGAAGAAAAAGTTATTAAAAGATTTATGAACTTGTTAAAATTATCGAAATATTATATTAGTATTATTACCCTTTATTGCATTTGATTACAGTTGAAAGTACATTTGTATTTTATAATATACAGTTTTTCACATAGTATAACTAAAATATGTTTTGGATCTAGTCGACCCGTTACATGTTTTTATCGATACCAAAAACCAAAACGTATTTTCCCTTGCCACTAGTTAGCTATACAAAAATATATCATACTAAACATAAATGATGTTTATCCATTAAACAGGCTCATTTAATTATCATTTTCAATACACATCACGTCACAATATTGTAACGTGGATGTTTTTCGTCACACACTTTGTTCTCAGCATAAATTTTGCATAATTGACAATAACCTGTTAATTGACATTAACTTAGATACAAATAATACTAATCAACGGATACCTACTTTACTGACTTGATTATTAAGAAATTGACTTCTCTAATTCCTTTGGAAGCATTGTAGAACTATTGGACAAAATTAACGATCTACGTCATCAGCATAGATATACTAAATGATTCAGAATCTTTATTTCGATAACACTTTTTTACAAATTAATAACTTCAAATTCTGGTAAACACATCATAAATAGCATGAGTTTGTTCGGAAAAATTGTCATTTAAGTCATATCTTCATTTAAGGAACATTGGGGATCAAATGTAGGATTTGTAATTTTAGCATGTCCCTAATTTATTTTACTTGTTACAGATATAATTCCCCTGCCTCAGACTACCACCACTCATGCTCAAACTGCACCAATCGATGATATCGATTTTACTAACACCGTTGATCAGCCCAAAAAGTCCAACATTCCATGCTTGATTAAAAGAAACCTCACTAATGCGTTGGACAGCTTAAAGCAGGAAGTGGAGACGATGGGGAAAATTACTAACATTTTGAAAGACTTGGTAGCCAAAGATGATAACGCATCAAGACAACTAAAATTTGAAGGAGTTCTTCCGCCGTATGACGATGCCGCATATACTGCACAGGTCATTATTAGTGAAAAACTGGGCGTGTCCGTTTCAGTTGTTGATGCATCTTGGGACGCCAAGAGGCGTATTGTCTTTCACGTGGCCAGTCTTAATGATAAGATTAGCCTGATTATAAAAGCCAAGGAGAAGCTGCAGAACTCTAAAATTAGACTAATTTACTAAGTATTACATGTATTTATGACTGACTAGTGATTATTATTTAGTAGTTATTTATTTGTGAAGTATTATAATAAAATCTTCATTTATTTCCTCCGTCTGTGATTTATGAAAGAACAATAATTTTGTTTAGTTCCTTTTATGGCATGTACTGCGATATTTTTGTATAATAGATATTTAATATAATCCTACTATTATAATATGAAATATTGATACTATGTATAAGCAACAGAAATTTAGTTGAAATGTCTATTATTTGTAGTTTGTTATGACGTTATATTTTATTAAAATACAAGTTTATATTCAGTTTGTTTGCATTATTTTCTTTTATTTGTCAAATAAATATTGGATATGTAACGAAGGCAATCTTCTGATGATTACATACACGTTTAATAATCTACATAAACATAGTTTTAACGCATAATTTATAGAGTAATTGAGAAAACATTGCGAATTTCTAAATTTATTTCTTCTGTTTCATTGAAGAATATGTACACCTAATGCAACTGGTAGATGAGTACGCTGATTACATAATATATAGTATTATAGTGTTTAAAGTGGTAGACGAGGAACAATTTTTTGCCACAGAATTTAACCAAAATGGCAGCCTTCAATTCAGAAATTAATCTCGGTGTATTTTTGTAGAAGATGATTTTCAGGTGACACCAGAAAACAATCGACCAGGTTAAGGTCGGGGGATAAGGTGAACGATCTCAGTTTAGGTTATTCTAACGGTGTTATGCGATCACCGAAATTATTCTCTAATAGATATTTCTAACAATAGAAATTACACGAGATCGAGTCCCACCCTTGATGAGTTTGATGAGCTCTAGGATGAACTGCAGCTCATCTAAAATAAAAGTCTCAAAACTGTGATATCGGACCGCCCACGAGGTGCACAGTAAATAGCCTGGTCTTTACTCACTATCAGTCGAATTCAGACCTTTTCAGAGTGAATATCAATGAATATATATATTGAATATGAATGTCCACAGAGTTCCATCTGGCCGTACGTAAAGTGTATCCTTTTCACTCCCAATGCTGCCTTAGTCTTTCTTTTACGCCTACCTAGAGAATCTCACACTTTTTTCTATTCTTGATGAGCAGCATAGCGCCTCGCTTCTTTTGATAAATAGGCAGATTCTCATCTCATCCGTCCAACAGACGGATATATTTGTCGTGATGTCATCTTCTGTTAAATTTTCATTTTTTATTATATAAAGACTTAAGGGCAATAACTGTAGAAGCGAGAATACCCTGGCTTCTACAGTTCTCTGTCCTTAACTTTAGAATTTATTTACAGCTTCTTATTTTGAACATAGCGGAGATGGATCGTAAATCTTGTATGGATAGAGATCGCAGATGTAACTGTCGACGTCTCGTCCCCAGTTCTATGTCGGAGAAGCTCCAAACGGCATCAAGGTTGTATTCTGGACTGTTGTTGCTCCCGTTTCACCTATGGGGTGGTTTCAATTTTCACGATCCGTTAAGGCGCGTATACATCTGAGCACTAACGGGAACGAGGCAAGGCGAGACCGAAAGAGCATGCAAGTGTATACGTGCATACGAGGTGCATACGAGGTGCGACAAAACGCCTCAGCCTTGCTACGAGGCTGTTCGAAGTCTATCCGTTTCGAGTCGGCACTTCAAAGGACCATTCGGTGCGGTGTAGACGGTTTTTGTGTGTGTCGTGCGCAGTTTGTGCCCGACAATGCTGCACTTGCCACTACTACATCTTTCGCCATATTTTCACCGGAACGTACGAGTGAATCGATAGATTGCTGCCTCGAACATTGCCTCGTATGATTGCAAAAAAACCCAAACGAAACATTCGCCTCGCCTTGCCTCGTTCCCGTTCGTCTTCAGACGTATACGCGCCTTTAGGACGCCTCGCACTGGTCTTCTCATGGAGACGAGCCGCTTTGTTATGGCATCTAATCCTGGATTCGATTTTTCGGGGACTTTCATAGATCCTGCGTAGATGGCATCCTGGTTCTGCCCGCAAGCGTCCTTCCTGCCTCTACGGTTCTCCATGGTTCTCCATGCTAGTCTTCTTTCCGATACATTCAAAGTGATCAGTTAAATGAAACGAGGATACAAAACATATTCACAAAAATATTGAAATTGATCTTTTTCATTTTTCCAACTAATCGATTTTCAGTGAGACTGATAGTTTTAGTAGTGGCACAAAACAAATATCAACTTACTTAATTAGTAATATATCAAACAAAATACAAACAGTTACCCTCTCGAAGAATTTATCGTTTGAGTATACCACTTTTCTTTGTTATTTAATATATGCTTAAATAATTATATCTATCAAGTCAAAGTCTAATAAATTCATTGGGGTTATAAAATCTATGGGGATAGACCCCTAGAGATTTTTCCCGCCACAGGTAGGATTCGACATTTGTCCCGGATCGGAACCGAACGACATACAGCTGTTTCGAACTTGTTAGTTCTCATCAGTGCCGCACACGGTACGCCGATTCAGGACAAATGCCGAATGAACTTTATGACGTATACATCTTTATCGATACGATCTCTGTCAGTAACATATAAGTCGGAAATCGAGTAAGGAACCACCAAGCCGCCAAGCGGTTATTAAATCGAAATCCTACCTGTGGCGGGTTTTATTTTTTGAAACCTTATCTGATCGTGAAGAAACACGAGAAAGGGGTCGAGGATCATTTCTGGGTATAATTCAATGCCTGGCGGGGCTTTAGCCCGAGGAGTAATTGTTTCCTAGAGCGATTATGTAATAGCTTTGCTATTCGGGAACTACTTTAATAACCGCTTGGCGGCTTGGTGGTTCCTTACTCGATTTCCGACTTATATGTTACTGATCGTTATATACCATAAATATATACCATAAATGACAGAATAGTGAAATTATATATCATATTCGCTCCACCAACATTATTTTACTATGGCGAAATTACAATAACATTATGCAACAGGATTTTACTAATCTATGATTATGGTTATCATGATCACTAAGAATATTTTAAGTTATTAAATTTATATATACTCTGTTTTCAAAATTGTAGGCAGTAAGTAATTCGCTGTTTGTTTGCCTGCTATATAGGCAAACAAGAGAGACAAGAGACAAGGCTCATGTCAACTGTCTGCGCGTGACTACAGATAGCAGAGATCACATAGTGCAGGGAGCGGTATTTACAATTTATAAGTAAAACAGACACGAGAATTGTTGAATCGTATTGTCAGCTCTTAGAAATAGTGTTCTATGCCTTACTGCCCACTATTTTGAAACCAGAGTTTTTTTTTTATAGATGCAATAAATTGTAATGTTTTTTTACTGTATGTTTAATTACATTTTAATTTATTCGTTTTTAATTATAATCTTATTTTAAAGAAAATTCCTTTGATATTTCTAATTCCTTTCCTCTATTACAATCGATCTTCCTAAGGAATGCAGTGAAGGGTTACGGCTATGAACTGAACAAATTTCTGTGTAAATAAATGAAAGATACATCCGCCGCTCCGATCTATCTCTGCACACAATAAGAGGAAACCAATAACAGAGTCGAGTCGTTGCAATGAATTTCTGACGTAACGCTCATCTAAGCGTAAATGCGTTATAAGGTATTTATTAATATTGGAGCTGATTTGGAATTAGCCGAGTGAAATATCAAGTCTGGAAATTAACTGGAGTATACGGATCAGTGGGTTCAATTCCGTTTAATTTGTATAAAAGCGAGTTATGTCATTTCTAGATAACCTCTCCAGCATTTACGGTTTCCTAAGATACGCTTGAAAGACATCTCAAACTATAGTTTTATTGTATGATCTTTTACTTTACAGCTGTTACTGCTTATTACATAGTTTGGAAGTATTTCAGTACTTGTTTATTTTTAAGAGACAAGAAAAAATATGGTATAATCTATACTATTATTGGTTGATATTAATGAAAGCAGAGTTGAAATAATATGAAACAATGAAACATAAATACTTAGAAAAAACTTTATTTATTTAAAGAAGATTAAAAAGCGTATTATAGTTGAACTCATATTTAAGCAAATTGAAGATATAATATTGAAGTATGCAAAGAAATATTAAAGTAACTTTAATGTCTTTAATGTTTAAATTCCAAGCAATTATTTCTCTTGGTTTGGAGCATACTTTCCCACCACATTATTATCGCTTCATTTCGAAACGAGATATTCATCAAATATCTCGTTTCATCTGAATATAAAAGATAGTCTAGAGTTACTGTCATCATCATATCGGTTTATAACGTTCTTCGCCGTCTTCCGATTCCTAATCTCCATTCCTCTCTGTTTCTCCACATGTCCTCATCGAGACTTCTCTCCCGAGCTTCATTATCAATGCCCTCTCTCCAACTTTTTCGTGGTCTTCCTCGTCTTCTTCTTCCTTGTGGTTTCCAGTTTAGAATTTTTTTGGGTATTCTGTCATTTGGCATTCGCTGAACATGCCCGTACCATACGAGTTGTTTGGTTCCTATATCATCTACAATGTCATGTGTTATTCCCGTCATATTTCTTATTCTCTCATTTGTTACCATTTCTCTCTTTGATTTTCCAACTGACCTCCTCCAGATGTACATTTCTGTAGTTCTTATCATTCTTTCTGTTCTTTCATTTATTGGCCATACTTCACAACTATAGGTTACTATACTTTTAATTATTGAATTATATATTCTTCTTTTATTTTCTTGTGTTATTTGTTTATTCCATAGAATGCTGTTAAACATTGTAATTGCTCTCCTTCCTTGGGTATTTCTTGCCGAAATCGCTTCATGAAGTGCCCCGTCGTTTGATATTTTCATGCCTAGATATTTATATACATTGCAGCGTTTGATGTTTTGTCCAATTGACAGAAGTAGATCTTGTTGTTGTCCTCCAATACACATGTATTCCGTTTTCTTCACATTAACTTTTAAACCCCATTTTTCATACTCCTCGATAAGTTTGCGTTCATATATTCCATATCATTGATATCTTGCGCAATAACAATTTGGTTATCCGCAAAGGATAATGTGTATAGTGTTGATGTATCATTTATTGGTATGCTCATATTATGACATTTTCTTTTCCAAGTCATCAATGCGCGTTCTAGATATATCTTAAATAGTGTAGGAGATAGGCAGCATCCTTGTTTAAGTCCCTTAGTTACTATAAATCCCGTTGTTATTTGTGTCCTATTTTTATTCTCGATCTGGTATTATCATACAGAAACTTTACAGCCTTTATTAATTCTACATTTATATTAGTGTCTTGTAAAGTTTCCCAGAGTTTTACCAGAGGAACACTATCATATGCTTTTTTTAAATCCAAATATAGTAGATGTACTTCTTGGTTAAATGCTATCTTCTTTTCCAAGATTTGTGTGACTGTATATAAGTGACCAATTGTGGATCTTCCTGCTCTGAAACCGGCCTGTTCTTCTGCCTCCATTTCACAATATTCGTTTTCCATACAGTTTTTTTAATATTTTGCCATATATTCTGCTGATGGAATTTGTAACAGATATACCTCCGTAATTGTCACACTCACTTTTATCCCCTTTCTCATGAATTGTTGATACATATGACACCTTCCACTCTTCTGGTACTTCTGATCTACTCATACATCTTTGGAAAAGGTGAGTTACTAAATTTGGTAAATATTAGTTTAGAGTTACTAAGTTTGGTAAATATAGTACATGATCAATTCAAACCCCAATTCATAGACTTTGGAATTAGACTTGGAATGAATCGGTGCATTATCTAGTATGCAAAATCAGCCTTTTAAAACTTTTACACGCCGGTTTTCTCTGTTTTTTTTTTGTTCACATAGTTTATTCAATAATGTATCATCCTGTCACATGTTTTATTCTTTCTGAATGGTCTGTTATAATCAAGTCCATCGCTATCACCTTCTCAGGACACAAAATGGTAACACCTATTTTAGTCAAGTACAACATGTTTCCATTATTATAATTATTCATTTGTTTCCAAATCGCAATAATGAAACAAGATCCAAAAAATTGGAAGAATTTTATTTTAAAAGATGGCAAACGAATTGGGAAGTAGTTCCTCATGTATTTGTCGTTTATGATAAATATTTAAATATTTGGGAAATCAATTGGTAGAATGGTTTCTCATATCCAAATCATGAAGAGCGATGTGAAAAGACATATATCATGTAATATGCGATGAGTTACTTTCATCTATGCTGCGATATCAGTAATAAATAATAAAAATGTATTCTTATTCTGCTCATATTTTTCATATATTTAGATAGTCAGAGAATATTTCATATCCAGATCTCGCTAACAGTCTTATATCATTGGTGTAGATGTAGACCAATGTCTAGTTTGAAGGAGTCATATAAGTTGACATAGGCCAATCCCGTAGTTCTTTTTGAATATATAGATAGAGAAAGCTCCATCTACGCTTACACTACGCTTGAGGTATGTAATACTAGCTTCACACCATTGAATTACAACTGAGGATAATCTTCAATTCACTTGAGAACAACATGGGATGATGTTGCCTTTATCTTCATTTTATAATCTATCTCTAGAGCTTATGTATTCTACATTACGTATCCAAATAAATAACGTCTCTATCGTACATAAATAAATAACATTATTATTGTAAATAATTCAACAAATACCTTGATTGCAAACACAAACGAACACATAACACTACGCTCAATGTGTGCAAAGCCTAGCCGGACACCATTAAATTCTAACTCATGATAATCTTCAAGCCATTTGAGAACAACATCAGATGATACGCCCTTTCTCTTCATTCTATCTTCAGAGTTTAAGTGTACTAAGTACATGACGTACCCAAATATATATCGTATCTATCCTATATGAATAAATAACGTCATTGTCGCAAATAATTCAATTGTCTTGGTCG
The DNA here is from genome assembly GCA_037954035.1 of Rosalia funebris. Taxonomy (NCBI): domain Eukaryota; kingdom Metazoa; phylum Arthropoda; class Insecta; order Coleoptera; family Cerambycidae; genus Rosalia; species Rosalia funebris. The sequence continues at coordinate 7,296,039 of JAZFAV010000002.1, read as the reverse complement.
CAAATACAAATGAACACACACCACTTCGCTCGATTGCAACACGGATTGAATGATCAATATTACGTAAATTATTCATCGGCCTGAGTAAAATATTCATATATTGATATTGGAATGGGCAGCATTTCGATGTTATTATTTATAATTTCAGTGTTGTTAATGACTTATCTCTAAGATGTCTTTAACTGATCGCAAGTGTAGTTATTATATCTAAAATAAAGATATCGAGTTATAGACAGTGGTTCTATTATTTATTTCTTCGCACAATGATCTACAGCTTAAGGTCTCTGCCCACTACACCGTACCGTAGCGTGCCATGTACGAGCCGTGCCGCTACCTGCAAAATATTCTCGTCAAATTATTGCTGGTCCAGTCATGACGCGCTACGGTGTTGGCCGGTGACGGAACGGTCTAGTGGGCATTGTCTGATATAAATTGATGCAAATTATATTTGTTTGCATGTGTCGATACGGCTACGATCCTAGTATGGTACGGTGTAGTGGGCAGAGACCTTTAGCAAGAATGGGAAAAAGTGTAATATTCTCTAGGTTTGCGTAGAAGGAAGAGTGGGGCAGCATTCAGGGAAAACAATGCACTTTTTTACGCGCAGCCATATCGATCTTTGTACATTCACATTCAATATACATTCATGGATATTCACTCTGCAGAGGTCTCAATTGGACTGAGTAAAGACCAGGCTATTTACTGCGCACCTCGTGGCCGGTCCGATATCGCAATTTTAAGACTTATTCCTATTCTTGCTAAGCTGTAAACGTATTCATAAACCTTTAGCTGTTCTAGTTTCTTCGTAAATGTTAATTGCTGCGCTAAGAATTAGTGGTCGTGTATTTGGGATTATCAACGACAGTTAGAAATTAAACGTATCTCTATTCCTTTTGTTTGGACTGAATACAGTACAGTATATAGTGCACTCCGTATCTTGTATTTTCCAGGCAGTGCGGCAGTTAAGTGTGAAATTTATATTTTCTAGATAGTGGTTTAATATCTAATTAAACATTATCAGATTCGCATGCTGCCAGAAGTACCTGGTAGTTTAATAATTCCCGGCGAGTATTACTGTTTCAAAGCAGCTTTTTCTGGTTTATTTAAAATTTAATCTGCAAGTAACCGTATATCGGATTAGCGACTGGGATGTACCTTTATAAACGGCAAATATTTTCGAAGCTTTTATCAGCGTGAAAGCTCCGGAGCATAATTTCAAACTTAAATTGGTATAGCATATTAGAACAGCATAAAATGTAATAAAACGAAATTTGTAAGAGTGGAACGCGCGTGTAAACAGATTTCCAACGGAATCCGGCTTATACTCACATTCGACATAAAAAAGGTGTCTGGTGACGGGCGAGATAAGGAGTTATGTGTGCAAAGCTGACTGTCATTTACTTTTATAGAGAAATTTCTGTAAAAAATGGCTCTGCAGGAGCGGGATTGAGGCGATGAACCGCGGAATTCAATTTTCCATTGACACCCATTCATCTTCCGAGTTGCGAAATCACGACGCTGGCCCCTGGCTTTGGGGTGGTCTCCCGACCGACGTGCGCGGATATACGGATATCCCCCGTAATGCGTTACTAATGCGATACGGGACAATGTTACGGTTCCGATGTCATGAAATATTTACCCCTAAAATACATTAATATGCATTTTACGAGGCTGTGTATACATACGCGTATTTCACGGTATCATAAGGGTGACATTCCGCATTAATATTTGAAAAGGGCGTCCTTAGAATACATTTCGTCAGTTAGTCCGTTAAAATATGCCTATAGGACGGTGAAAAAATAATCTGATGTGATTCATTATCAACATCTGAACGATCTGTGCAAACTTGACTTTAAAATTACTTTTATTTAAATAGTACGTAAGACTTCACCCCCCGAAAAGTTATTCAAGAGTCCTAGTATTTTTTTTTCTCTCACGTTGTATATATACATGTAGAAAATTTCCTCCATTTTCAAAGTTTCCGTAATTTTTCAGTCGCTTAAGGTAGTTTCTCCGGTACCGTCCGGTCCAAAAATAAATGCGCGAGTGGACGTAAAATATATGGAATATCAGTAGTCTAGTGTTCATTATTTTTGTTCAGAGACTGTACTCTATGCTCAGACACTGCATGTACATGTTTATTAGTTGAAACTAAAGAAACGGCAACGTTGCGTTGTGTCATATTTCAAACTGTTGTGATTGTGTATGTCTTATACATAACCTAACCGTGAAAACTTTTTCGGAGCCTGAAAGAAAATTTATAGAAGTATTAAAAATGAATTTTTGTCCTGATCAGTTACGGGACAATAAAGGAAAGTTAGCAAATCAAAAAATAATACAGATACATTTAAATTATATTGCAACACTGAATATTCCGAAAAGTAACTAACCTAAGCATTGGACGTATTGTTGAATTACGCGAGCTTGGCAAAAATTTAAGATGTTGTGAATATAAAAACGTTCTTTTACTTGATAAAATAAAATGGAAAGTCGTTTAGAACTAAATTCAACATTAGAATTTGTTTGTGGAGAAAGTGCAGTAATAACATAGGTGGCGACTGGTAAAATACATGCCGCCGCATTGCCAGACGCTAATAATTGATAATAATGATAAGTTCTCGATTTACCGAGCAAAGCTTAAAGTGGCATATTTTATCTTTTTGACAAATCAGGCATCAAACAGATTTTTTTTAATTCAAAGTATTCATAATAAACTAATGTATAGATAAGCAGTTTTTTGAGAAGATGTATAGAAAAAGTTTCAAGTTATGATATAAAATGTGTAATTTTTAGTCAACTGGTACATTCAAATGATGTAAAAAGTTTGATGGTGAATATCTCCTTTATTTTACGGGTAAAAATTTTTCATTTACGCAATTTCCTTCGGGCACTTTATTCTTTATGTATACCCCAAATTTGATGAAATTCTATAGAAAAGTTGGTTTCCTTAATGTAATGAAAGCTGAACGTTTATTTTATCACAAATATATTAACCTAAATAAAATAATAGAGAATATTGTTATTTCATAAAGACAAAATTGCTAAAAATAAGTTATATCTTCTTTATCGAACTTATTCGCCAGTTTTGAATGTTTGATGCGCATCCTTATATGAAATGTTTAAATTTTGAAAAGCTTTTCACATTTTATGTAATACATATACCGTACTGGAAGTAACACCGTCATAAAATAGCAGAACTCAATCCGCATCATAAGCAAATATGTAATAAATTTTATACGCTAACGTTAAAACTGTCACAGGCACTTGATAAATTGCCTATTTTTGAACGACTGCATTATTATTGCAAAAAATTAACGTTTCAAAGGGAGCATTTTAAAAATGATTTAGAGTTATTAGATATCACGATATAGAGATATATGGACTTTTAAATTAAACGATGATTTATAAGGCAACATAAATTGTATATAAATGCATTATATTTCGTATTTTACGGGGAATCTAGCCGTTTTCGAAACCAGCGGGGCGCGAGCGACGGAAGTGCTTCCACCACTGTTTCTTCAATTTCATCAACACTATCCTTTCGATTTTGCTTTTTCTCATTTGATTCAGTACCTTTTCGTCTTTAATTTGATACCAGTTTTGTTAAAAAATGTTTATTGTTTAAGGGGGGATTCGTCTTTGGCGGGTTGAAAAACAGCCAATTTTTCAGCATAAAAAAAATGCACTGGTGATAAATTTAAATCTGTGTATTATACAATGTTTTTATTATGGTTTTATCTGTTTATATAAATTTTATTGATGCTATTTTTTCACTACTCTGCGTTGTGGGTCCCATTGAACGTAGCTCCACGCAAATTCCTTTCCAAACGGTTTACATGATATCTCTTCATCAAATGATCTGAAATGAAAAAAAAACATGGCATTACATTTAAAATACGTGCAGTTATCGTGTGAACTAAGATAAGGTAAAAAATTTTTTTTTTATAAAAATGGTGACAGATCAAAGTTCAACATAGGATTTCTCTCAAAAAAATGACCGGAAATCATGAAGTAAAAAAAAAATTTGCAACGTATCGTTTTAGTTTTAGTTCGAATGATAGACGAAACTCATCTGAACATACAGTTATAGTTTCGTATTGATCCGTCTAAAACTTTTTTAGTTATTGTGTAAACCAATCGCAAAAAAGCTGTTTCGAGAAAAACGTGTTTAAAGATTCAAGTACAGTTATAAATTAAACATTCAATACTTACAGCTAATCCGCGACTCCAGGGCCGTACAATATTCCTTCCTCTTGCTCGTGAAATTGATTTTTTTCTAAATTTTCCATTCTAGCCGAAGTACGAGCCTCTTTTGTGGTTTCGAGACTCCTCCGTGTTGAACGCTTCAAACGCCCCTCATCCCTCTGCTCGGCGTAAATGCGGCAATTACTACCAATGATAAGCCCAATGGAATCCATAGTTTTTAAAATAGCAGAGGCGCCTTCGTTGAATATACTTGCTGCTAAAAAGGTCGCACATTCAATTGTCTTCAATCCACAGTGTAGGTGTTTAGGGGCGAGTCGCCAAAGTGTCGAATTGAAACTTTCGTTATTATTTTGTGTTTCGCCACCCAAACACCTTTCCAGCAGTTCTCTCGATGATAAATCCTCATAAATGGGCTTAATAGCATCTGCGACTTCTTTATGAAGAGGTGGCTTGTGGTTATTCATCAAGGGTGCCTTCTGCTTCCGCCTTACGCCATTCACACCAGCTATCAACTCCTTGTGAGCAGTACATATGCTGTAGTCTATCATTTGTCGATAATTTATGATAGTAAGTTGCCCAGACACCTTCATACATGGCATCAACCGAGTCTGGATGTCTCCTAATAGCTAATCCATAATAAACGGTCAATTCTTCCGGTCCGACACATTCAAACGGTCCGACACATTCTTTTTTCTTGATAGGACAATCTTTGCCATATGGATTCTCGTCGAACAATGCTTTAAATGTTTTTGTATCGCCATCGCCAATATAATTTACATATCGTACTCCATAATTTTCACAAGATCTTAGGAACGTTTCTTTCACACCGTCTACTTCCATCTTTCCAGCTGATCCAGTATGATTTGCAGTACACTCTTCGATGTGTTGTTCCATCCAAAGATCATATTCCACAGTCCCAGCTCTTGATTCCCACAATTTACAAGCATGGCAATATGCAGATTTCACATCCAAGTCCAAAATTTTATTGGAATACTTCCCAATCAAAGTTATGGCGCCAAATAGCGAGTTGAAGCCTCTCTTTTTCCATCGCCAGACACTGTAATGTCATTTGTTGGGTTTCCATTTTCCTCGTTTGCTTTTTTCTCCTCTTCCACTGCTTTTTTCTTCAGAAGATCAAACACTGCTTTAGATCCACAGTAAAGGTTTTCTAAAGACGCATAGTAAATAGTTGTACCAAATCCTTGACACAAATCCATCAGGCCACAAAATAAATTTATGCCCTCTCTACCAACTCCCAACAGTCGCATAACCATAACAATTCTTCTGTTGATTTCATATGCTCTGTTGATCAAAGGGCATGAATTTATATACACCACATATGAATTTATGGACACCACATTTACATTGCATTGCAATTTTAAAACCCAAACCACGGGCGCTACTCTCACAAAATTTGATTTCCCCTTTGCACTCTTTGCAAACAACCAACTGAGAAATGGTGGAAAACACTGATAAAAAAGCTATAATTCTGTAAACATGGCCTGTTTCCTAAACTGGAGTCCACAAGAAACTCTTCATAACTATTTGTGGCTAATTTTTGGCAGATGTACTTCCAAACGAAGTTTCAGCTTCTTGACTATATCTGTTACCAGCGAATCTCCTCTTCTTCGACCTGCTGGTAGGTCGAAGACCTCGATGTCCTCGAGAACTTCTGCTATGTTTTCTATCCATGGTATGGCACTACTAATGACACGTCTGCACTCTACGAAATTTCACAATGGAATAAATAATAAATTTGTGTTACCCTAAACCTGACTCAACAATACTATCTATTCACCTGCTCAGCAAGGGGACGCGAACACCTGCCGCGTGCTCGAAAATCTATCTCCGCGTACTCGAAAATTTACCTCCGCGCATCGACTCGACGTAAAGGATGTAACATCGTCAATTTTACGAATTTCAAACTAAAAATTTGTAGGTATCTTCTTAAGAGTCTAAATGACGCAATTCCGCCAAAAACAAAAAATCGATTTTTTTGTCCTGAAAAAGACGAATCCCCCCTTAAGTTGCAATAGAGAAACAAAATTAGGAGGAAAATGTCTTGTTTTTTCATATACATTGTACCCTTTCTAGAAAACTATTAACCCGATATTATCATTATTTTTCTGAATGATTCCTAGATAAATAGGGAAGAAACGGACAAGCCAGAATTTCAAAAATTTAGTTTAGTGAAAAACAATAATTTAAAAACTGTAAGTCAAAAATTTTGACTTTTTTAAAATGATTTTTTTTCTCGGCAACTATTGACTTTTCTTTAAATCCTCTTCGTTACTTTAAAGTACGGCTTGTATCATTACCACAAAAAAAAATCATGATATCTTTTACGTATGCTGAGAAAAGGTACATTGGTTGGACAAAAGCGCAACTTCTCAGGACAGCTGATTTTGTGAAAAACTCGATGACGCAATGATTTCGTCACATTTTAGTTCTCTGTAACTCTCTCAAAGGTCGGTAAAAGATTGAGGCACTCTAGAAATAAGTTTTGGGAAGAATTGTACAAAACCTCTTACTTTTACATTCCTTATAAAGTTTTGTAAACCATGTAAGATGGTGGTGAGGTGGAAGGTGTTCCGATTGTAAGGCGGTATCAATTCGAAAACTTTAAGAAATTATTTGACTTACTTCTAGTGCTCAGATTAATATGAAATTGCTACCAAATGATCCAGAATTAAATCTAGAAATAAAAAAACGAGTTTTTTGTCCCCAAAACGGCTAGTCTTCCCTTAAGTAATATTCGCACAAATATACATATATACATAAATACACATATACATAGATATACATCTAAGTTTCAGATAATTCAGTCAAGTGGTGGCCTATGATATACTGTAGCAGGCAGGTGTTTTGAATAGTACATCGACAAAAGCATTTCTAGTTATTTATTTTTTATTTATTATTATTAGAACTATTATCTTAATTAATATCACGTATAGTAAATAATATAAGTTCAACGTTATGCTGATAATCAATTTATAGATTATGAAATTCATCAATCTGATGCCTTACGAGAGGCACCAATATTAGACAAGTTTTACTATGTTTACTTTAGAATTACTATTGTAAAGAAAACATGTTACAATCTTGCCACTACTTTATTAAAAAATAGACTACAACTATCAAACCCCATTGTACCTATATTATATTGTTTAGCTATGATTCAAAAGCCAGAAATCTGTACGTCTAATCGTCTCAGCAATTGGTTCACCTACTCATGACGAAATGGAGAACAAAGGAGTTCGACAATTACTTGTCATTCAGCCCAGTTTGTCAATTACCCCAGATTTCATGAATGAAATCAAAGACATTCAATTGCAACAATGTAAAGTTTTGGTCTCCTTTGATGTAAGTTCATTATTTCCAAGTCATGCTATTCCACACACTTTGAACTATCTCAGGGAACAACTCGAACTAAATGGCTTCACTCAAGAAATCATCGTTGAGTGCATTCATCTAACTAATTACTGTGTGAATGAAAATTGTATTATATTCAAGGGTGAACATTGTGAACAACATGGGTAACACCCTGTCTCTTTTTATTGCAAAACTTTTTATCAGTAGGTTTGCGACGAAGAATTGCAATACTTCTCTACAGTATGGTTCATATACTTAGATGATATTTTTGCTGTTTTCAATACTATGAAAACAGATATACATGTTTTTTTTTAATTAAACAACTGTTTATCACTCAATTGCAATATTTTGTTTCTTCAATTTCCGAAGAAAGAAAAACTTATTAAACTTTCTTTCTTCGGAATGAATTCCATAATAATTTTCAAAAAGATTTCCCCAAAAGGTCAATTTTAAGGAAATATAAATGTTCAGATTTAAGTTCAAATGAAAAATAATCAGTCAAATATTCTGCGCTCTGATTTAAATACATCTTTTGGATAGTAAATTCTAACCACCAGTGTTTTTATATAACATATGGAAAAATGTTCGTGGATGATGGGGTATAGTATGCATAATAAATTATTTTATTGGTCTTATCTGTTATTTTCAGTTGAAGATATTTAACCAAAATAATGAAAATTAATTTTAGAAATCCAATATGAGCAATGGAGAAGCATTATAAAAGCCAAAGTCATATATCGGGTGCTTGTAAATTACCTGTTTTATTCACTAAGAAAATTTAAACGTTTCGATGAACTTTGGAAGTTACTGTAGAACTCCAGGGCGTAAACCAAGGTCGTAAGAAGAGCTAAGTAGCTCGCTATACCAAGCTAAACCACGATCATAAGAAGAGATAAGAGTAGAACTAAGAGTGGAGCTAAGCAGAGCCCTAACAGCAGCTCTAAATGTAGCAATTTCTCGGCGAACGATCAGAAGAAGGATTAATAAAGGATAATTAGACAGTAGAAGAGCGACTATTGCAACACTGCTTACCAGAGAACATAAAGTTACTAGACTGCATAGAGAATACATAAATCAGATCATTGACGACTTGAAGCCAGTTTTTTTTTTGAGACGAAGCAAGAATAAATCTTAATTCACTAGATGGGCGTTAACGACGGCCAGGAGAAAGGTATGCTGCCTGCAATATCTCTTGAAGGATTCCATTTTTTGGAGGATCAATAATGTTCTGGGGAGGAAATTGTTTCGATGGTCGAACGGATTTGGTTCCTATACGCGGGAGATTCAATAATGCACAGCTTTACGTAGAAAACGTCATAGAAGAACATGCCATTTGCCTCGTTTGTCGGGGATAGTTTCATTGTTATAAAGGATAACGCTTGACCCCACGTTGCTAGAGAGGTACTAGACTACCTTCGAATTGTGAATATTCCAACTATGTACTGGTCACCAATAATTCCAGATATGAACCCCATAGAGCACCTGTGGAGTATACTAAACAATCAGTTAGACGCCACATACTTGCTCCTATGACTCTTAGGGCTATTGAATATATCGTTCTTGTATAATGCTCCTTTCTCTTATTTATTCATGTTGTTTTGCCTATAATTCCATTCTAATTTGTTAAACATTAGTTGAAGTCATTTAATTACAATATCATGTAGGTACTTTGATTTATATCTTCGGAAAAATAAGAGTAATAATGTGACGTTTCACTCAATATAGTTAAAATATTAATTTTAAAATATACGCCCAAAATATGGTCGGCTTAATATTAGAAAATGAAAATCGAAATAAACCAACATTATATAATCATTTTATATTGTGATAATACAAATAACCAATCGAAAATAAATTCATCAAAAAACTTCAACACAAATAGAGAGATCCCACCGCCAGCGGGCTCGGTTCGCACTCTTAATTATTATGTCTATAAAATAACCCTTAAAACGTTCAACGCCAACTTGCTGGGAATAGCAAATGTATTCAAATCAATCTCTTTACGGTCACGTACCATCGGAAAGGAAGGATCCGACGAGGGCTTTTTAGGTTTCATCTGATTCTATTTGTGTAACTAAGCTCTGTTTTTGTAGGCGATTCGTCCTAATAGTTTTGTAACCAGGAGATTGTGACGTTCTCGAAAGATAAAGTTAGAGACATACAAGGTTGGGCAACCGTGTGGGAAAATCCGATTTGTGCTTAAATTGAACATTTTATCGTTAACGCTATTTTGTGAATATGGTATAATAAATCATAACGTATGTAAGTAATTAAGGTAATGTACTGTATCTTGAAAAGTATATAACTAATTAGTAAAAAACCTATTCCGACGGGCCGTATCAGACAACTAATAATGAAAACGCTGTCGATGTTCATTTCAGTAGCAACGATATTGCCACCGCATGTTACACAGAGGCCTGTTATGGATTTATTTTCATCTCATTACCGTTTTCACTGTTTACATGGCTTTCCGGATTATGTCGTGTGTTTCAATTTATGTTTCCATTTGTGCAGTAACCTAAAATTAACATGCTACGAGACAAAAAATCCATCCCAGACCAGAAGTACTGCAATCTTAGATTGATAGTGACTCAGAATGTTTCTAGACATGTGTATTAAAGGAAATGATCTATTTTGTAATGCGTTTGAACGAACGATTAATTCGTCTAATAAAAGTAATGGAGGAAGACATGTGAAAAGTAATTATTTGTCTAGTAGTCACGATATTTTTTTAACTCCTCTATTGCATGAAATCTGTCTGACGCTACAAAACAGTAAGCAATTCCTATGATTTACAAAACAAGACAAGATTTTTGTAGAGGATTTCAGTGAATGATCTACACAAATTATAAATTAATGTAACTATCGGTTAATAGTATGAGTTAAGCTAATCACTAGTTGGATCTATTCAGAAGGTCGTTAGGCTTGATTCGCTTTAGTCGTCTCTGTTCCTCATTGTTGGTAAATAATCTCTTAGTATGTTAGGATGAGTTGTCAGGCAGTTCTTGTAGTTAACACTAAAACCATATGCCATGGAATTACGTACTCGAGAATATCTGAATAGAGACATACGAGGAGGTAGAATATATATCCACACAGACAGTCAGGCGCCGCTGAAAGCCCTGAGCAGCTTCTTCGTCAAATCCAAACTTGTATGGGACACCTTGGAAACCAAAACAGGATAACCTTGAAGTGGGTTCCAGGGCATGAAGGAAATGATATTTCCGATCGCCTAGGAAAAGAAGGTACAACATCTACATTTCTTGGACTAGAGCCATATTGTGGTATATATATATATATATACTTCCTTCCTTATGCTATACCATTTAGCGTATAGCATAAGGAAGGAAGTCCAAAAATGGGAAGAGGAACAAAAACTTTCCCACTGAAGTCTAGCTCCAGGACAAAAACAAGTGAAAATATTATAACTTATTTGCCTAAAAAGACCAAAGAAATTCTGAAACTCAACAGACTGGAGATAAGGCAGATAACAGGTCTTCTTACAGGGTACTGCCCTCTAAGGTACCATCTTAAGAAGATGTGCAAAATTGAATCAAACTTACGCCGGTAGACATTTTTCCTGCAGAGGTAAGAACGGTGGCTCATAAAAGAATCCTAAGCTTCTATAGAAGTCTAGGAATATACCTAGGAATCAACAACCCAAACCATATCTAATTTAATCTAACACTAAAACGTCTAAATTCCTCTTTAATGGATGATATACGTACGTCACTATGCAACACATGATTGGGTACATAGAAAGGGGTGTCGACCATATTTCGTAGCACTTTGCTTTGAAATCTTTGTAGAATTTCGAGATTGGAGTTTGCAGCTGTTCCCCAAAGTTGTATATCATAGATCCATACTGGTTTCAGAATGGACTTATACAGCAATATTTTCTTATCAAATGATAACTGATGTTCTATCCATAATCCAGTACATTTTAGAATATTTTAATCCATGTTGATTTCTCTTGGTAAAAACATGTTTGCGTCAGACGAGTCGCCAGTCCAAGATAGTTTATGTCATCGGTTTGAGACAATAATTGTTGGCCACGATACGTTAACGTTAATGATGACACTATATTTTTCGATGGCTTCACGATAGCCTTTTTGGCAAGTGATACTCCATTATATAAACTGGAGAACCTCTTACTACGTCAGTTTCTAGAAAAATATATGGACCGAAAACTCACTAACCCAACTACACCAAAGAGCACATATGTTGACCAGATATATGAGGATGTATTGCAAAACATTCGCAACCACGCTGAGGAAAATTTTATGTACTTCGTTATAGATGAAGCAACTGAAAGACGCATGCGGTCGTTCAGTGGAATTTTTAAAAATTAGCGCATTAGAACTTAACAATGCTGATGGCAGCCATTTAGTGGTTTCTAAAATATTAGACAGAACAATCTACAAAATTCTACAAAATAGTTGTAGACTTGGTGGTTGTGCTTTCACTGTGTATAGCAAAATCAAGACAATTCTCAGAAAGTATTAGCAATGCTAACAAAACTTTTCCAAAAATAATACACTCTACATGTGAAGCTCGTTTCTATACTTACCAGAATAGCAGGAACAATTAGAGACAGTTTCCCTTTACTTGACCATGTAATAACGAATGTGATTTTTTTTTTTTTTTTTTTTTTTTGTAAAAGCGCCTACTAGGAGGAACAAGTTTAGGGAAGCTCTGACAAATACATGTACATTTACATCCTGAACCAATTGTCACAAGATGCAATACTTGGTTAGATCTGTAGCTTATTTTGATAAACATTTTGAGGAATTAAAGCGTGATATCTATAGGTGAACCCAACGAAAGTAATACCATACACAGTCCAGAATTTATGAGATGATATCCGTTCCATTAATAATAATTAGTCTTAATTACTGCAATAAATAAACTGTAAAAATATGGCTTACCATTATAAGAACAGTTTATAGCATTAGATACTATTAAACAAAAAATAAACAACCACAACACACATGAAGTCAGTACTGTTATTAAAAAAGGACTGCAAAATACTTTCAAAAAGTCTTGGATACAGCCGTTTGGAACACATGTGTTTATGTCTAAAGAGTATACATCAAGAGTTATTTCCTACTTTATTAAAATGTAGTCCATACATAGTTAACTTCTCGTATTGTTATTTGGTAACAGGAGAGATTGAAAGAACTTTTTCATTGCGTAAACTACGCTTAAGTGATAGACGTCGAGAATTTACTACAGAGAATTTAGTTTTTTTTTTACTTTTCCGCACTCCACTATAAGCGGAAAGTAATGTAATCGTGTAAAAAAAGTTTGTTCTAGGGTTTACTTTTCGTTTTTCGGCCTAAAAACCAAAAATAAATGATTTTTAAACCATTTCATGTGTGTGTGTGTCGTTGTCATCGTTGTAGTTGTCGTCGGCATTTATTCTTGTTAGCACGATAACTCAACTAAATCGTATCGGATCGATCGGGTTTTGACTTATTCTAATCGGGAACGTCTCCCAGACGACACCTATTGATTTTGAGGTGAATAGAACACACCCCACCCTATCCATGGGTCATGAGAAAGCACGATGGTGGACTATTTGAGAAGTTTTTTTTTGTTAACACGATAACTCAACTAAATCATGTCGGATCGATCGGGTTTTGACTGATTCTTTTCGGAGGCATCTCCTAGACGACACCTATTGATTTTAAGGTAGATAGGATACACCCCACCCTGTCCATGGGTCATCAGAAAGCACGATGGTGGACTATTTGAGAAATTCTTTTTAACATGATAACTCAACTATACCGTGTTGGATCGATTGGGATTTAACTGATTCTGATCGAGGACATCTCCCAGACGACACCTATTGACTTTGAGGTGGATGGAACACATTCTACCATATTCATAGGTCATGAGAAAGCATAATGGTGGACTATATGAGAAATTGTTTTTGTTATCACGATTGCTCAATTAAATTGTATCGGATCGATCGGGTTTCGACTTATTCTAATTAGGAACATCTACCAGACGACATCTATTGATTTTGAGGTGTATAGGACACACCCCACTCTGTCCATGGGTCATGATAAAGCATGATGGTAGACTATTTGAGAAACATTGAAAAAAGTAAAACTGTCGCATAAAACACATATTCTGCATTTATGTGTTAGTTTATTTTTTCTCGGTCACTCAATTTCGAGATAGAGATGTTCTACGTGCGGGAAAGTCCGTTTTAAGGTTTTAAAACTGTTTATTATACATTTGTTTTCCTGTAATTCTATTTATTTGAGTTTTAAGTATTTATTTTTGTATTATAATATATTTTCTGTGAATTATCGCTATGAAATAATAGCGACCTATATTATATATCTCTCAGAGCGAGTCCGGCTCTGTTGTGGCTCACCAAAGTAGACGCTTTAGTAATTATACATCGCTATGGAATTATTTCTATTGGATAACTATTACAATATCAATAGCAAACTGTTTCCCTAATAATATTTTTATTAAAAACGTCGAGGCAAGATTTTTTTTCCATTTTCCTGGTGCACGGCGCTCGGAATTGTTTTATTATAAAAGCAATACGTTATCAGAATTGTATCACAAATATCCTTGGGGGTTAGTTTAATATAAACAAACGACAAATGTTTGCTTTAGACATTCTATCTGTAAGCAAAAGTAAATAGACCTTTTTCAGGATTTAATATGTGGGGAATGGCAGGTCGTAAACGGAATTTAACTTGCTGGTGCCTAGGGCCGCGACAAAATCATAAATTCCTCTAGGTTCTCCAGATATTCAATTTCAAGGGCGGACTGACTGTATAAAGAGCAATTTCCTATATCCTCGAATGCCATCGGCATATCAACAGGATTCTGTTTGATGTTACAAAAAGCTATTTTGCATAGATCGTCGGTAATCGTTTTTATAAACAAAGGCGGTACAAGGTTGAACGTACGTAATGTTCTATATCCCCTGCTAATACAAATACGAAAAAAAATTAAAAATCGTTTATACAGCATGTCCCCAAAGATTATAAACAACTACCCTGAAAAGACTTGACGATTATAAACAACTAAACTGAACAAAACAAATATTGTTGCAACAGTGGTCCAAAGTGACTACCATTCTGATCTTCATAATAACCTATTTGATGCTGAACAGCATTTACAGAAGAACTAAATGTATCACCAATCACCGAATATTCAAAATTTCGTTAGTTCAGTGCCTTTTATGTGGCGTAATGTTTTATTTTACAAACTAAAGCAAAATCTTCCTCATCACTTCTACCTGGTCCTAGTGTCTTATCTACGTAACAGACACTTACTCATCAAACACCGAAATGAATATATTGACATTTACCCCATCCAGTCTGGAGTACCACAAGGCAGTGTCTTAGGACTAATATCATACTCATTATTTACATCTGACTTACCAATAACAAGAGCCACAATAAGTGCCACATTTGCTGACGATATTGCAGTACTGCATCCTACAGAGATCCAATATCAGCATCAAGGAATCTACAAACTAACTTGAATAAAATACAAGAGTGGCTTAGAAGGTGACGCATAAAACCCAGCGAAACCAAATTAGTACACGTAACTTTTAAGATTTTTCAGCCTGCAGTGCTGCTGGGTGGATTTAGTAGCCCAGTAGTACTGTTGTCGGTCCCAAGCCCGGAAGAAAGAGGAGGGTTAGAGGAGGGTTATAGGCAGGTCAGCTGCCTATCCTTTGTAAAAATAGATAAACAGCTCATAGTACCGATGATATTCATCGAAGAGGAAGAGGTCATAGATCTACGTAAAAGAAGGAAGAAGAAGAACTTTTAAGATGAGGAAAAATCCACTGGTCCGCCAGTTAAATTAAACGTCTGTCAATTACCACAAATAAAAGATGGAGTAAACATATATTTACTGAACGCAAACAGCTCAAACTAAAACTAAGAGAGACGTACTGAATAATTGAACGAAAATCCTAACTCTCCATAGACAGCAAAGTATTACTCTACAAGGCCATACTCAAGCCAATCTTTCGGCATGCAGCTCTGGGAATAAGCAGCAAATTCTAACCTGGAATACAGAGGTTTCAAAAATGCTGTGAATAGTTGTAGATACGCCAAAGTATATGCCCGATAATGTCAGTGAACATGACATCCAATTGGCTACCCATCAGGAAAGAGATCAAATTTTGTAGTGTTAAATACTATCAAAGACGTACAGTGCACTGTAATATACTAGCTAACCAAATACCCTTGCTCAATGATGTAGTGCGTAGACTCAAGAGGTTTAAATTCTTAGACTTTTCACATAGATTTAATTCAATCATAGACTTAATTAAATACATACTACGAATCGTAGGAACTTTAAGTTATAATAAATTGCAGAGTGCTTGCTCAAATTCCCTGCACATACTGATTGTGCTATGTTAAACAAATGCTTATTATCCATATGGACAGATTGCTTGCTCTAAGGTTATAATAAAAAAAGTATGTCATCGAAACCTCGCCTAAACTTTTTTCAAATAGAAAAATGGAGAGTTCTGACCCACACCCACCTCCAGAAATAGGACTGATTAATATTAATTAAATCACTAATAATTGATCTATATCTCATAAAGCTATATTGGAATATGTACTCAGTTATGGACTTAATGTATATAATTTCATAAGTAATAAATTCATATACTTAATTGATATTGGAGAAGACCCAAGAACAAAACATAGAAACACATCACACATTCATCGATTTTAAAGCAGCATATGACACCATCAACAGAGGAAAACTTTTTGAAGTAATGGAAGAATTAAGCATACCACGCTTCCTGATGGCACTTACAAAGCTAACAATGAAGAAAGGAGAATGCAGGGTATGTATCCAGAGTAATATATCCCCAGTAATTGAAACTAGTAGTGGACTGCGACAGGGAGATCGTTCATATATGTCGTTCAACCTGGCCCTAGAAAAGGTTATAATATCTGCTCAAGTTAATACAGCAGGAATTTTTAGCAAAAGTATCCAAATCCTCGCCTTCGCCGATGACATCACGATAGACATCATTGGTAAGATCAGAAGCGATCGTTAAAGAAGCATATAGGGCACTGGATGCAGCAGCAAGAGAAATTGGTTTGGTGGTGAACACCAATAAAATCAAATATATGCATACACTGCACCCCGTACAAAAGAAGATATTGCAAGTTGATCAAGCGCAAATAGAGGCTGTTGACGAATTCATTTACGTAGGATCAATAGTAAACACCCGAACTGATATCACAGCACAAATAAAACACCGTATACAAATAGCAAATAGGTGTTAGTCTGGTCTGGCCTCACAACTTAGATCAAGAAGCATATCTCGACAAACAAAATGTAAATTGTATAAAACACTTATACGCCCGGCATTGATATATGATTCTGAGACATGGACCCTAATAAAAAATAGTGAGGAACTGCTGGGATGTTTTGAGCGAAAAGTTCTACGTAAAATATACGGGGCGGTAAATGATAACGGGGTTTGGAGAAAACGCTACAACTTTGAACTGTACAGACTCTATGAAGACCCCCATATTGTAAAATCAATTAAACTTAGTCGCTTGAGATGGGTTGGACATGTACTTAGAATGGATCCGGGAGATCCTGTAAGAATATGTATGTTCCAAAGCCCGACAGGGCAACGACGTAGAGGAAGTCCTAGACTACGATACCTAGACGATGTGGAAGATGACCTAAGAAGCATTGCTGTGAGAGGATGGAGAAGAAAAACGCTGGATAGATACGAATGGAAAGAGGTCTTGAAGCAGGCCAATGGCTATCAAGGGCTGTAGCACCAACGTGATGATGATACTTAACTGATATGGAATTTGTATGTATTGACCTAAAATTATTTTTACCCCCTTGTTATGTACCGTCACTTTTTGGTGGAAATATATTGATGCACCAGGCATAATTGTTATTCTAAATCCATAACTGCGATTGCAATCCCTTGGAAGGCTATAAGTTTTTAAACTTAATTTACATAAATACCAGAAAATACTAGATAACCCCTGATTTGATATTAATCGAAATAAATTACATTCTCGCGATATAAGTCACATCTGATAGCACATAAAAGTCTTTCTACATTTTTTTCGGATCTCCTAGTACTGCTCTAGAAGCTGTCCCAGGTGCAAAAGTGCAACGTGACATTTTCTAGCTCAGCCGAGTTTATTGCGACGCCACAACACATTACCTTACTAAAAGTTGAATATTCAACGTAAACGTCAAAATGAGTGCGCTTTATGGCCCGTGAACGATTGATGGCGCTTACAGTTTTATCGAGTACGATATATGACTAGTTTCGGGGGTCTACCTTTTCTATTCTGTACGCAGATTGGCGGAATCAGAGATTTAAAAAAGTATTTTTATCAAGTTTAAGCATATAGACGATTTTGTTCTTTGATTCAGATATTTAAACAGACACCATTTTGAATAAATATATTATTTTAGTCTGTTTTATTTGGAATTCAGTTTTGACATCAATTTGATTGATGTCTAAACTGAAGTCAAGATGATATATATACTCAAAATCATTATTGGGCTGAACATAATCAATACTTACCCTATTATTATCTATTATATAGGATGTATCCTATTATATAGGATGTCTCAGTTGGAACTATAGGATTTGAATTTCGCGCCATTTGTGTTCTGTCAGAAATAGGGCATCAATATTTAGCGACTGTCATTACAAACCATGCGAACGTCAATATGCCTGTGATAGCTCGTAAATCGTAATGTACTCTGTACATTAAGATTTTCAAAATTCTAACGGTTCTTTAACAATAATTACAATAAACTAGTGCGGCGGTCTGTCTGTGGAAGTTGGCACTTTACATTTGTGTTTGTTTAGTATTGTATTTATTTAGTATTTATACCATGGCGAACGTGAGATAAATTTCAAATTGAAAGCTGAAAGAATTTTAAATCTTAACATATACTTGTACAACGACTAACATAGTGATAAGTCAAAGTTTTTTTTTTTACTATATTTTACTTCATTATTTTGCACTATATAACCTACTAATAATTAGTTGTTGCCAACTCATGACAAATCACAACGAGCTGCCACTGGTACACAAACTATTCTTTGTTGAACTGTTTAATTACGGCAAATTGATGTCATATTATTTGTAGATGACAGTCGTCAAATACTGACGCCCTATTTTTGACAGAACACAAATGCAGCACAATTCAAATCCTGTAGCTCCAACTGAGGTACCCTATATCATTGCAAGTTGGAAAGTTGACAAAATTGAGTTTCAGATAAGGCAATAAAAGTTGGAAATACTACCTTTTTTGACAAGGACCCACAATTTTAATTGGATGAACAATAGTTAATGTTCACCTAACCTCTCTATATCAATTCCAATAAATTATGTAGAAAATCAAGTTCACATAAAACAATATAAGTCTGAAATAACATAACTTTTTGCTAAATTTGCACACGCAGATCGACTGTCTTCTCCTAAAGCCGTAGGTTGTGAAATAAGGGTTGCACACAAAGACGAAGACACGCCCGTGCTCATAAAGAGATACCAATTCGTCTGGGACTCGAACCCTTGTATACTGCTCCCAGTTTACTACCCTGAAACATAGTACTGACTTCGTCCCTGTATATTATTGACAACTTGAATGTTCTTAAAATTATTGTAAATAAAGCATTGAACGTCAGAAATAATATATTATGCCATCTCTTCTTATGTCATCCATCTCTTCTAATTGTCTTATGCAGAATTCAGTTGTTCCACATCTGGGACCAATTATGAAGAACTAAGTAAACATACTATCATTACTGGCTGTAAAAATACTAAATTCTTTGCATAGATATTTCTAGATTTACTATTTAATGATAGCTATCTTCTATGAGATCATTTGAGTAGCATACGTGATATAATAAAAATTTTGTTGAACTGAGTATTTTGAAATAGAGAATAATTATATTTTCGAAGAAAATAGCCACAGTGACATATAGTTGCCATCTTATAAATAATAACTTGGTAAGAATTTCATCTATGTTAGCCTTGACAATTTTATTTAACAGCAACATGAGTTTAAATGCCGATTTTAATCTTATTGTAAACTAAAATATTTGGAATAAGATAATATAAAAAACAAGTATTCCAAATATATTGAAATTTATTGAAAATGGAAGCATTGTTTTTATACAAATACAAGGAACATGGCAGTTGCAACATCATGTCAACTATTCAAAATATTGGTGTGTCTATTTTTGTTATTGTTACACAAATTTTCATTCCGAAGGAACTGAAACTGAAAAATCACAGCCAAATGATATTTACTGAAATGATTTCAGTTAAAAGACACGCGACTATTTTCTACGCTCCCATTTAGAGTTTTGCCTATAAATCTTGACGCTATTAGTGACAGTCAGAAACATTTCCGTCAGGCATAGAGAATATCTAAAAACTTTACCAACGTCACTGAAATGATCCTGGAAAGTCATTGATTTTTACTGCAAGAAGATCGACAAGTCAAAAATTCGAACATTAAGAGTCCTCGTACTTTTAATATCATACTTCATAAACGAGGTGGCATTAGTTATTTTCAGATAATAAAAACTTTTGTCGAAATAATTTTTCTTGTGTTCTTTACATTCCATTTGACTGCTTAAAGCTTCTTAAATTGCTATCCAAATACGTACATAGGATATCGATTCGTCGTCTTCATTACTCGCTGACAGCACATTAAAAAGCAGCTAATTAATGCCCATAGTCTTTAAAGTTGTACCGAATTTAATACTCCTTGATTTATTGCGTTGGCATTTCCTTTGAAATATAAATAAGCAACATAATTACTAGTGAACGATGGGAAAGCGGCGGAGGAGGACGCGGAAGAAATATGAAGTATTTTATTTATAACGGCAATTTATATTGCATCAGAGAGTCAGGAATCTAAACAACGAGCTACAAAGCCAACGCTATTATCTTTAGAGCTTTCTGGAAGGGCCAATAAATAATAAGTAATGCTTTCTTCTCACGTAACTAATCTATGGGAACAGGAACCCCAATAACTGCCAACTCATCAATTCAATATATCTTAAGAGAAAAAGATTTGTCATTAAAAATGCAACTTCAAATACGCCGCAGAATTTCAATCTAGGAAAGTGATTTCGTTGAAGTGATTTATTTTTCTTCTCGTTCTCCCGGCTTGTTTATGGCTCTGTATTTTGCCCTGTAATTAGATTGAACGGAATATAGTGCTTAGCGGAGTAATGTAAGTATAAATCCCTGACATTATTCGATTGCTTAACATGTTTATGTTATGCAGATCTACTGTAATTACATACAATATGGTCTATAAGTAACAGATAAATTACTTTCGTATCTAATTTACGATTTTTAAACAGTCAGAAATACGTGAATAACACAGGCCAACAAAAATTTTGTGATCTAACTTTTTTTCACTTTTTTGCTTAGCTACATACCATGAACTACAGAAACATTATTCTTCTTGTTTCCATCACGCACCAGTATTTGTAAACTGTACATTGTATAATAATTTGTAGTTCTTAAAACCGAGGTTCTATAAAATTAAATTTTGCCTCAATCTGTTTAACCGGTTTGAAAAGTAGACACAAGTGTGGGGGATTTACAGAAACAGAGTTGGCCGGTGAGGACATTTTGATTTTATACTATTCAGGTATCTACATTGTCGCTGTAGTACGTTTTTCATGTGTGTAAGTTTACTCGTGACATCTCGTCGTGTGTTTGAATTTTGTTTTAAAAATGCTTGGAAGTTGTAAAAATACACCAAATATATTTTGTTTTAAACTTAACACCTGGTTCAAAAAACGTTATTTATGTAAATCTGGTTGATCTGCAAAACATTCTTTTGCCGCCACTTCATATTAAATTAGTCCTAACTACCTTAATGTCCTAACTAAAATGTACGGCATAGGGCTCAAAGTGATTTATTTCTGTAGAAATTACAAAAATTATACCTTTTCAGATTTAGAAAAATCTTTTGATAATGTAAGATGGGAAAAAATGATCGAGATACTAAAGAGCGCGGTAATGAAGTATAGAGATAGGAGAGTAGTACACAATCTATACAAAGAGCAAACTGCTGTTATAGAAGTAGAAGGGGAAAGAAGGGAAGTAGGTATCAGGAAAGGAATAAGACAAGGATGTACGCTATCACCACTAATTAATCTGTACATCGAAAAGGCGATTAATGTTGTAAAAGATAGAGTGGATTTCGGGATTAAAGTACAGGGACAGAAACTAAAAATGCTGAGATTCGCGGATGATATAGCAGTATTAGAATCTAGTAAAGAGGAATTGGAATCAGCGCTGAACGAAATGGAGGCAGTGTTGACAGAGGAATACGGAATGAGGGTGAATAAAAACAAAACTAAAGTGTTAGTGTGCAGAGGGCGCGAGAGCAGAGCAAAAACGAAAGTACAAATTAATAATGAAAGATTGGAGGAAGTTAAAGACTTCACTTATTTAGGAAGTAAAATAAATTGGGATGGAAGAAGCGATAAAGATATAAAACAAAGAATAGCGCAGGGTCGAATAGTTTTTAACAAAATGAAAGCACTTTTATGCTCGGGGGTAATAAACTTAGAAAAAATAAAGAGATTTTTGAAAACGTATGTACGAAGCACGGCACTATGCGGTTGAGAAACCTGAACGGTAGGGAAAGCAAGTAGGAAGAAATTAGAAGCTTTTGAGATGTGGTGTTACCGAAGAATGATGAAAATACCGTGGACCGATAGGGTTAGAAACGAAGAAGTATTAGAGAAAGTCGGCGAGAAAAGAAGTATATGGAAAAACATAAAGAAGAGAAGAGATAGAATGGTAGGCCACTTGTTGAGACATGGGGGAATAGTCCGCGATATTTTGGAAGCAGAAATAGGAGTGAAGAGAGGCAGAGGTAGGCCTAGATTAGACTACTGCTCGCAAATAGTAAGGGATGTAGGTTGTAGCACAATTATCGAAATGCGTAGGTTAGCACAAGATAGGAGAAGCTAGAGGTTAGCGTCCAACCAGTCTTAGGACTGATGACCTCATGAGGTTTGTGGTCTAACTACAAATACCAAGATCATACGTGGCCCAACACGTTATTCCTCAACTAAGTTACAGCTAATTTAACATAGCTCAGTACCATAATGATCACTGTTATGATACTTATAATATAAATAACTATAATAGGCCGAAGCTATTGCACGTTCAATGCATTTATGGGTTTCTTCTTTTATTATTATTTCGTAAATTCAGAAGTTCAGGCAATCGACTTTCTAACCTGAAAACTGCAAGCTGTGGAAGGAGAGGGAGAAGGTTTCAAACTTTACCCAATACTTTACCAAACTTTGCCTTTACCGTGCATACAGTGACACTAATACTCAGCCCAGTCCGCCATCCTGAACCTCAGTACAAAGACATTGATGCATCCGATAGGTAAAGATGCCTATAACCCATCCACGTTGTGAACGCGAGCAAAGTGCTGCACTTTTGTTAGCTTTCCGTCGAACAGCTAACTTAAACACCCACCAGTAAATTAAAAGAGAATATCTTTTAATTTCGTAAAATGCTAAATTTTCAACGAAATTAATAAATCAAGCACCGCGTGAATGTCTGAACCCGCTGTGGAATTTAATTTCGATACAGTATATATTCGTCTACCGTAAACCAGAATTTACTACGTTCCAGTTATTCCAGGGTGTATTTACATAAATAGAGATAAACGCCACAATAATATGGTTCCCGTGTCTTACGGGAAATGGTAGAACTAAATAATAATTTCATAGAATGTACATTTTACAAACGGCGATGCTATGGATGCGATAACATGTACGCCTGTCTATTTCTGGGGAATTGAAATTAACCCCATCTGGATGCTGGGGAGGCTCTTATTTAGGGATCGAATGAATGGGATTTTGTGACCGGATATTTTTATAGATATTATTCCAGAACTATCAGAGAAGGGAATAGAAGAGAATATAATACACATTACTTGTGTATATATAACATACAATGATTGAATTTTTTTGTAATTAAAAATATTTACTTTGTTAATACATAACGGAAAGTATTTATGAAACAAATTTATTTTTAACATTATTATAATTACGATATTGACGAGTTTTATATAATGAACTTACTCCATTTTTAATCTAAACATACGTCCCTTAAAAAAATATTAAATATGATGGACGACACAGGTAAGTAAAAGAGATGTTTTAATGGTACATTCTATATTGTTTATATTATTGTATTCTATTTTAACAACTTATAAGACTTTTTGAAATGAATACTTCTTTGGCGGCGTTCTGATATTTGACGAGAATGGAGAGTGAATTGGAAAAAATGTAACGTTTCGAGATTTCGTTACACGAGAGAGAAAAAAGATATAACGTAGAGAGAAGGAGAAAGAGAGCTATACATTTGGTATACCTAAAATACGGACTTCGTTACAAAACAGAGTACACAGATATATAACACAGAGAGAGAGAGAGAGCTATACATCATATATATCAGTTTAGGCTATCCGCGTCTCCCTTTTGTGTGGTCCTTCGTCTTTAACGCCCACTCATACGCTAAATCCAAGGTTTAAGTTGCTTGAAGGGGGAATAGTTTAGGAAGCATCGTACGAGCAAGAGAGAGAGCCACGTATTCATTGAATACTAGGCAATAGAAGAAATATAGTGTAACGCGCATGCGCGCGAGTACGTACAACTTTGACGCCATACGGGAGTGGAGCAAGAGAGAGCGATATAAACTCAGTACGAAGCGATAGAATAGGATAAATTGTCGCGCATGCGCGCATTATAGATGTACGCGTCCAGACGCTATATATTAACAGCTGAAGCAGCACACGTGTGTACCGAATATTTATCATTGCGTTTTGTAATTATTTACGTTATTTACATCTGTGTTCTGTGATTATTTGATAATATCCTTGAACCGTTTAACTTGTTAAAATCTAGAAGATATAATATATTTCATTCACCGCTCCCTACTGGTTTACAGCCACACAGGTGCAAATGCACTTGGAAGAGGCGAAGACAAAATCCCTTTGATTCTCGGGGGAGATTTCAATGTGAATTTCGGATCCAATGTTTCTTTGACATTAATTAACTTTCTTCGAGAAACATTTGGTCTGCTTATAAATAACAATCCCAAAGAATCAACAACAAAATGCGGAACAACAATAGATGCAATGTTTACCCGTTATCTAGAAAATATCGAATCACGAACATATATTTCATATTTTAGTTATCACAAACCGATCATATCAGTATTACCAATTGAACCACCAGCCGATGATAGTGTAGATAATGAATAAACCGAATATTTTTTACACAAATTTTGTATTGTTATATTTCTTTTGAAATTATCCCTCTCCTTTTCTCTCTCTCTCTCTCTCTCTCTCTCTCTCTCTCTTTCAATCTCTCACTCTTAATCTCTCTCATTCTCTATTTTAAAGAAGTATTCACTTCTATCACGTGTACTATGCTGCACATGATATTTTTTATTTAACTCATTGATTTGTTCACTACAAAATATTGTCAAAACACTTTATTTGAACGTTGCTGTTAATTTAAATGTATTAAATTAAAATGACTATTCAAAATGTTACTCATTTACTTGTTGGCAACAATCTAGTCTGTAGTATAACTTCTACCTGACTTTCCCTACAATTTGAGGAGAAGAATTTCAATGTCTGTTTATATCAGGTATCATGAAATGTTTTGTGCCTATGTCTTATGACTTATGAAGGCATTACCTAAAATTTACGATAACTCGCCGACAAAATTCTGGTACAATTCTCTGTATTTCCTCACGTATTCTGGTTTTTAACTGAAAAAATGCCCTAGGAGTATCAGTATACACCTTAGACTTCTCGGACTTCTTCTAGTAATACCCCTAATTTGCAATACCCCTAATTAAAAATAAAATAGTTTCACTTGTTTACTTGGTAGGACCTATTGCATTTGGATAAATTTGCTAGAAAGGAATACGAACAACTTCCCTCTAATTAGAACTTAAAGCCATTTCAGCTCTTAAATACCCTTCAATAAGAATTTCTCCAATAATACGATTACCCTTAAAGAATGACCCCTTCTCCTGGAGGAAACCCTGGAGTACTACAAAACTATAAGGTTATATAAATTTTATGCAGTTTTTCGAAGCAGCTTAAGGCAATTTTACATAATGTTATTATATGTATACTATCACAAAAGATTTTACTCTCAGTTAATCTTAATTAACGTCGATTTCGGTCCATTTATATCTATCATTGGCGTCTATTTATATTTAAGAATCTCGACACTCAACTAAAGTGTAGTATATATGGATTTTCAGAAAGCATTTCACCAAATTGACGTTTATATACTTTTCCGTGGATTATTTGATTTTGGCCTTTTAAATAGATTAATAAGTCTTCTAACGTCCTACCTATTTAATGGAATACAATTTGTCAAATATGAAAAAATTCGTTCCATTAACATTCACCTGACATCTGTGATTCCTCACGGATCTAATTATTTTTAATATTTATCAGTGATCTGGTGGATGTAATTTATTCCTCAAAATAATTCTATGCTGGTGATTTTAAAATACAAGTATACACCATAATATCATCTCAAGAACTATTACTGCAAAATAATATTACACTAACAATTAATTGCTATAACAATAATCAAATAAATCTGAATAAAAGTAAATGTTGTCTGATATTTTCTAGGATAATATAAACTATGGAATACCAGTACAAAATTAACAATGTCTCCAAATTCTTGGAAATTAAAGATATGGCATTATGTTTGATCCAAAATTAACATTTATCTCACATGTTAAAACATGTCATCAGCTGCTAATAGAATACTTAGATTTATAACATGGACATGTAGATATTTTAATAACTTAGAACTATTTTTTAAGAACTAGTCCTGAGAAAAAATGTATTTCACTCTATTGACACGACTTAACGTACTACTCGTCAAGAATAGGAAAACTGTGAGATTCTCTGTGTTGTCTAGAAGAAAATGTGAGGCAGTATTCGAAGGGAAAAGGATGCTATTCTTGATGTGGCCTATATAAAGTATTTCATATAGAAGACGTATATTAATATCATTTTCTACTTATGCGCCATAAAATACATGATACATTATTTATTCTTTCATATAGTTTTGCAATGATGAAATAATGTGAAGAAGACACATGTTAATATCATTTATCTACCATGGACAGTATTTGATTTAGTACTGATTGAAGTTCAGTTTTGCATATATACGAAGGGATACCTACCAAAAAACCTAATTTTTTTTTTATTTAAGATGATATCAATTTCTTCCAAAATACTTTCCATTAAATGATTTCCACCTGTTAATAATTTTTTCACTGTTCAATACATTTTTTATATTATTCTGAGCCAATGCTGTCAAGTACCGCCAGCTATGTTTTCTTAATCTCTTTTACGTCCTAAAAACGATTTCCTTTTAAGTTTTTCATCATTCTTGGGAATAAGAAAAAGTCCCAGGGGGCTAGGTCTGGCAAGTGAGGGGTGCGAAACCGTTACCACGCGGGCTTTTCAAGAACTGGTTGAATTTCGACGCTTAGTAGGCAAGCGCATTATCATGATGAAGAAACCAGTCCCCGAATCTCCACAATTCAGGTAGTTTTTTTGTCACTGTCTCACACAATAAGTTTAGCACTTCCAGAGTGTAATTTTCATTCATTGTGGTGCTCTGATGAACAAATTCAAGGTGGGCCCTTTGATGTCGAAGATAAAAGGTGGTCCAACCAAAACGCACGATGTTAATTATAAATAAAACAAAAAGTTTTCAGAGAATTATCTTAATATTTTTTATTATGATAGAAGGATCTATGACAATTACGTGTAAAATAGAATATCGGTCAAATGCTCGCCACGGCTTCGGTGGCATACCTCTATCCGATGGTCCATATTTTCAATGACTCTGAGACATAATTGTGGTTCAATGTCGTTAATGTGCCGAATTATCTCATCCTTTAGCTCTTGAATTGTTCTTGGCTTATTGACGTACACTTTTTATTTTAAATATCCCCAAAGAAAGAAGTCCAACGGTGTCAAATCACATGATCGTGGCGGCCAATTAACATCGCCACGACGTGAGATAACACGGCCATTGAATTTCTCGCGCAAAAGTGCCTGTGTGGCAAGTGGCACCATCCCGTTGGAACCACATATCGTCCAGGTCCATATCCTCAATTTCTGGCTACAAGAAGTCCGTTATCATCTCGCGATAGCGAACACCATTCACGGTAACTACTTGGCCGACCTCATTTTCAAAGAAGTACGGCCCGATGACGCCGCCAGCCCATAAACCGCACCAAACAGTCACTCTTTGTGGATGCATCGGCTTTTCAACAATCACTCGTGGATTCTCATTTGCCCAAATGCGGCAATTCTGCTTGTTAACGAATCCACTGAGGTGAAAGTGTGCCTCGTCGCTGAAGATGATTTTCTTTGTAAAGTCACCATTCACTTCTGTCTGTTCAACAAACCATTCGGCGTATTGACGACGCTTGAAATGGTCAGTAGGCTTCAGCTCTTGAATCAATTGAACCTTGTAAGCATGTGAATTCAAATCTTTATTCAAAATTCGCATCAGTGATGTTCGTGAGATGTTCAATTGTTGGGCACGACGACGAGTCGAGGTTGACGGCTCTTCTGCTACACTATCGCGAACAACAGTAATGTTTTCCGCAGAACGAACTGGGCGAGCATGCACAGGTGTTTTCACATTTTCTACAGACCCGGTTTGCTGAAATTTGCGCACAATTCTCCCGATTGTGGACACATTTGGTCGATTATGCTGATCAAAAACGTCACGAAGTGCACGAAATGCATTTTAATTTGAACGCCCATTTTCGTAAAAGGCTTCAACAATTTTAACGCGCTGCTCAATTGTGTACCTCTCCATGGTTGAATTTGTCAAACACTGAAACAAAGAAATGTCAAATTAAGTTGGGAAAAAAACTTGACGTTAAGGTGTGACTCACAATTAACATCGTGCATTATGGTTGGACCACCCTTTACATGGCCTTTATGTGTTCTCTTTGATCTGGGCGATGAATGTGTCTTCCACTGGCTGGACTGCTGTTTTGTTTCGGGATCATAGCTGTAATATCGAGATTCATATCCTGTGATAGCTTGTGACAAAAAGTCAGGGTCGGTTTCTGCATGGTTTTTCAATCCCTGGCACACTCTCCGACGATTTTCTCTTTAGTCATCGAAAAGCAGTCGACGAAGGCAAACATCATATCGAACGCAATCTTTTTAACATTTTCATCTGTTTTGGATGTTGACCTAAACTGAGAGGTGATCCGATCTGAGTTCATCTTCAAGTTATATTTGTCTACTTTAGAACCGAACTACTCGGATAATTCCTTGCATGGCTTAGAGCTTCTTTCCCATAAGCTTTCCGAAGCATTAAAACTGTATCTGCTGATGTTTTATCAGGAAACAGAATATCATGTTGAAACGTATGTAGCTCAAAATCCTCAAAATCGTTGGGACGGATTTAAGGAAAAAATCGCTCTGTCCACTGCATTAGTTTCACATGAACTATACTTGGCGAACTGATCTGGCAGAGTATCTATAAACGCACCCAGTGGAGGGGGGCTACACTGCCAACCCACTTGTCTACAGAGAATCATTTTCGTTTTTTTTTTTTTTTTGGGTACCCCTCGTATATACATTTTCCCTTATCGTTCCTATTTCGACTGATTTGTATGCGTACTCATCTTGCATACACGTATCTAATGTTCATAATCGCCCGTTTTGAAAACATCTTTGAAACAACATCAAGCATGCAATTTCTTTTCAGTTATGGTATTATTACATTATGAGGGCTCAAACAAGACGCATTTGTGTACCTTGCATTACCAATTTAAAGCGAAGTAACTATAATAAACGTACTACGCCGTCTCACTTTTGTTTTAACTTGATTTCGTCATTCTTGTTTCTGCACTTGGGCTCCGGGCTATTATTTTCAATTTCCGCAGTCTATTCCGCCAGTCCTTTGTCGAGGCATTTTTTAGCCCGAGCTTCAACCTACAAATGAAAACAAATCTGCGGCTCTGGAGTGCGACACGTGAAACTAGGAAATTCATGCATTTTTAGCCGCGCAGTTGTTTTCTTTGCATCCCGAAGAAATTCCTCTACTGGTATTTAAATAAAATTTAAATATTGCCCGGAAGACACTTTTTTGTATCGTTGAAGTTGGTCGTGCAACGAGGGGAAGGAGAGGAACGTTGCGGGGCATAACTGGTAAATTAATGCAATGAAACTTTTAATGAATGCAATAGAAAAATAACGCCATTCGGTTCAAGTTCGTTTTAGGACCCACTGCAATTAGATTGAAATTATTCCATTATTCTAAGAAGTAGATTTCTTAAGGATTAACTGTATTTTCTTTTATAAATAAATACTCCCGACACTGCTCTAAGAAAATGCATTATTGTGTACAATAGTTAAATGCTTATTTTGATAACAAGAAAATATATAATATATCTATAAACGCTTATAAGCTATTTGAAACATTACTTGTAAAGGTATTAACAATACTGTATCAAAGGTTGGTTACGGCTCGACCTTTAACCTTAATAACCTTACCAGAAGGTAAGATTTTATTAAAAAGTCTCGCACCAAATTATAATGAAAGGGCATCTTACATAAATTTATCTTATATATATTAATACGTGGGTTCTATTGTGAAAAGCTCTTACTTGAAATCAAGAAGAGGAAATTGTTTCTTACCCAGCACCTTGCCTCTCGTCACTGGTTGTGATTGTTCTGGCTCCATATCAGAACAAATATTCACTTGGTTCGCCTTACCTTAATTACTCGTTATGAAAGAAATAAATTGATCGAAATGGAATACTTAAATTATTAACAAATACAAAATAGTATTGATAACTTACGCAAAATAAAATAAGGTAAAGTTTCATAGTGTTCTACAGAGGTAACCCGAATCTAGTAACAAAATTTAGAAAAGTAATTACAATGGTTAAAATATTTACTGAAAGAAGACCTAAATAGAACTGACAAAAATTATAACTTTCTTCAAGGGCTGAACATCCCATAGGGGTTATTTAGTCGCACCAAGCCGGGATTGGTTGAAATCTTGAAATTTCCGTACTTCGACCAATAATATTGATTTTCGGTTTACCGTCTGTACAGATGAAGAATATCAACATTTCTCTTTTTGCGAACAAAATATGGTATAACTAATTAATTACAATTAGAGATGCAATGACATATATAGATTATTAACTGAATAAAACATCGATTATTAACTGTATCGTTAATCCCTTCCCTCGCATCCCACATGTTCATTTTATGATTTGTCTATGCCTGTTATTATACAGAGAGAGAAATGACGAAATCTCTCCATGAACCAATCGGCGAGTATTTACTTAAATACTATAGCATTAATTATTTCAACTTAGTCGTTCCTCTATTTCAATTAATTCACTATTCAATGTAATTTACTTTGATGAATTTGTATCTCTTCATACATCCCTTTGGTTGCCTAATTGAATCTTTAAAAATATAAACTCTTTATCTAACTAACCCTTGTCATGGGAATTTAGAAAACTGAACGCCAAATACACCTTTATCGACACATGTTGAAAGAATGCCATCCACTTGACTGCAACCACCCATATTAAGGCAAGCGTTAGGGCACTTTTACAACAGAATATCATAACCAGCTTTCTAATAAATTTTGCTTTACTAATATTGAAAAAAGTTGTTTAGAATAGAGTTTAAGTTTAAGGGAAAAATCATGTTCACAAATCGTAGATCAACCTGAAAGGACACTTTACAGGGGGTTTCAACAATAAGAAGAATGCACAATAGTCATTTTATTACAATACCAAGAATCTTGTAACATGATTGAGTCCTTAAAATAAATCGGAAACTGCGGAATGTGTCCATATATTTTAATACGAGTGTTATTCTGGTTAATATCGAAACGAGACAATAACAATTATCTCCTAGTACCTTGAACAGAGACTGGCACCTTCGATGCAGTCACAAAAACGGGATACCAGTTTTCTATGAACACCGAAAAATTACATATTTCTCGATGCGAATTTGGACCACCAAGTTGACATAATCGGGAGGCTGTTTACACTGTGTCAATCATCTTATGATAATGTCAACTTGTTTGGCGAGTCTCGCATTGAGAATTATGTAAACTTTTGGTATATTGTACGAGGAAAACTGGTCTCATTTCTTATCTCCCAGTAGTCTATCTATTTGCGTTTACTTTTTAATTTAGTTGGGGGAATTCTCCAGAATGTCACCACTTAAACTGAATCCTTCTCGGTTTGATTAATATCAGCAATAAAACTGTCGCGACTAGAACTACCAACGCCATCGGGGCATTATAAAAATATTCCATCATAGCTGAACGGGTGCATGCGGTAGCTGTCATCTATCTTCCAGATTTACCCCTTGGAGACAACATGAAGCAATTAAACAAGGCATTTTATCCACTGGAGATTGAATAACATCGAAAATATATACGCGCCGAAGGCCGAAATTCGCGAAACAGGACGCAATTACAACCTGTGGTGGTTGTTGGAGGATTGAAATAAGTACTGCATTACTGAAATGTCAGAGTCAGAGATTGGATTTTTCACATTCTTTTTCACAAAAGCCGTATAATTTATGGCGGCATTGAAGGCTTATAAGGCGACCTATACAACGCGGATAAGGATATTAATCCTGTGATGGAAAGGCCGTTGTATGTTTTCCTCTGATCTGATACAGATGTTTCAGAAATTGCAGCTGATGGGAACAGGTCAGGCCTTAAAATTCAGTTTTATAGAACTACATATTTTCAATATTATGTTATTATTTGTAATAACTTGCTTAGTATTAGAAAGGTGCGTACTATCATTTATAAAAGTTACTCATCAACAATATGAAATACATACGTATTACTATATATAACCACACTATATACATAAGTATATATATATATATATATATATATATATATATATATATATATATATATATATGTCTATATATATATATATATATATATATATATATATATATATATATATATATATATATATATATATATATATACTTATGTATATAGTGTGGTTTATAATCAACATAATTGCAGGGTACTTGCGAGTAAATGCAAAAATTGCATTGTTGCAAATGTTTCTGCGCCATCCCCCGCTGATTGGGGGTGGTGCAGTACATTTGCACAGCTTGGGGATATGGAACCAAGAGTCACCTCCAGAAATTCCAGGCCGTTAAGTGCTGCGATAAACCGTGGGAGCCCCGTGGTTCATGAGACACGCAGACATTCGGAGGGATCCCCATTATACGACAGAATTAAAGAGGATTAAACAAAGAGTCAGGAAAATTTACCACCAAGCGGAAGGTCATTCAAAGTTAATAGCGGTGATGGACTACGGCCCGGAAGAAGTGAGATCTCATAAATGACCGATACTCCAACTAGTGGTGGATAAAGGGTGAGTTTAAAAAACTTCAGCTGTTTAAAGAACTGTAGACTCGGCAGGATTGAACTATGGAATGGATGGAAATTTTCAGCATAAAGAAAGCTGCCTTCATCCATGGTCGCCAACGTGTAAGAATCGACTCTGGTGGTTCACGAATTCCAGGACATTTTCTGTGAAACTCGCGAAGACGTTTAAAACACTTCTTTTGTACTCGCTATTAATGCCTCTACATTGGAAAAACATTGTCGAATAGTTTTTTTGCCATAAGATGTAAAGCATGTACCTTACACGTAACATATAACAATCTACAACCGTATTGTTGAAGAAAACTGCCTACTGAACGCATTGTCGCGGCACCATCGATCACAAACCTCAGTATGTGACTTAATACTTGAAATTTCTGAGTGGTTTCTCCAGCACCACCTGCGTAATTGGACTGTGAGTACAGTCAGTGAGTCTTTTGCTAGCTAATAACAATGGAAATGTCGACTTCCGAGAGTCCAGTACACGTACTATAATATAATATTACAATAGACTTTTGTCACTATCTGTCATTGCGTTAAACAAGCACAGTCGTCTATTTTGTAGTTTACGTATAATTTTCTCTCCAATGTCGTCATGTACAGTTGATATATTGCTCCATAATATTCTGCAACTTGATAACTGGAACTGTGTATTGTATTTGTGCCAAAGCTTTTTGTGGCAAAGTTTTTTTATCTATTATGTGAAGCGGAATATTACAGACTATCAACATCAACAATAAATCAAACCTAAATCAAGCTTACAAGGGCACGCTCTGTTCTCTATGTTGATATTGCACAGAATTCACGTAACGTGTACTGTCGTTTTCTGAGCTCTCGTACGTGCGGCATAGTTAATTATAAAATTAAAACGTTTCAACTAACACAACGGACACCGTAAGTACACGTCTATCGATATATCAAGATCAACTACAACGCTACGGTCGTCAAAAGCGGATTACTGATCCCCTTTCATTTATCTCTTTCGCAATTATCATCGCACCATTACGTTAAAATTGTTTAGACATTAAAAAGACAGTTTATCTCGGTGAATTACCATACATCGTTTAAAATCTAATAGAAATTATATGACGAATTTTTATAATGAAATTTTATGAATATTATTATCTTAGGATAGCGAAGATTCGTGGATTTGAGAAACGAAACGTTGGTTGCAGTAAAAACATTCTCGCCCCCGCATGAATATGTTTCATGTGGGGGCATGAATGAACATGGTGCGCAGCGCTCTCCCACGGTCTTAATAATAATTAAGGTAACTCATATTGCCCACTGTTCTAGGGAGCGCTAATTAAACGCGTTGTTCTCAACGCTATTAAATATATTTCCAAGACATCGCTCCAGCGTAAATTGCCCAACAAAATAGGCGCAGCTATCTCCTAACTGTCTACATTGCGCCTTGTCAGCGATACATCATCCGGAAGGCAGCATTGCCGGTAATTTATATGGCAGCAGTAGCCCAGCATCCTGCTCAGTATCTGGACAGACCGCCAACGCCAAGTTATTGATGGCGACACATATTAAGCGGAGCTGTCATCCAATTTTTTATCGAAATATAATAACAATGTCGCAGGGAGCGATTATCGAAAGCAGACCAATGATGTCGCCGTGTCCGTGTTTCGATTTTGGCCGTTAGTCGATGCAGAATCGCGTGCTTTTTAATTAATGAACATGGATTCGGGAATTGATGATTTTGACGCAATTGCTGTTAGATATGTATTTAAATAAACGTCCAAGGTCGATTTTATTTACGTACATCCAGAGTTAGTTCTGTATAATAAACATAATATTTCTGTATATTAAACTAAGTCTTTAAGAGACAAGTATATGTCTTGTTGGTTAAGAAATATTTCTTAAACTATTTTTAATCCAGTCTGTATCCTTTAAACTATATTTTCTTATAGTTTTATTTCAATGGTACAAATTGACGCAGTTAGTTGTACCATTCAATTATAATTACTTAATTAGTATAATTACTTAATTATTTTAGATAATTGTAACTACTTTTCTAATTTTTGTTGTTAATTCATGTTCCCTCTGTAGATCAATATGAAACTTATGTGATATTTTATTGCCAGAATTATGATTCGAATGAAGTTTCTTAAGGGGAAAGGTACTATGAAATTTGAAAATTTGTTTTGCATTTCTTTAAAGTAGGTATATATTTTCAAAAATACATATGTAAAATTTTAAGTTAGAATTCTGAAAATTGACTGAATTACAGCCATTTCAATGAGCGCAGGTAGCGCGATGGTCCCGTCCCTGCTAAAAATGACTATCAAAAAAAAAAACAAAAAAGACAAGGACGACACTGGAGATGCTGATGATAAAAAAAGTGTTTTAGTCAATACATAACTTTATATTAATAAAAACGCAACGAAAACTTTAAACGCGTTTTTCTCGAAACGACTTTTTTCGAGCTAGTGGCAACAAATACTGCAAAACTTATGAGCCGAATTTCAATTTTTTTTTAATATTTGCAATCGCAGATTTCATGAAATTAAGGAGCAATGCCACTGTGACGGCCGAAAAAGTAACCAGTTTTTAAGAATGTTCTTTACAGGTAAAGAAATCGGACTATTGTTATTTTATTAAGTGTATATTAAACTTATTTTATATAAATTTTTATTAAAACGTTTTAAAAATTAATAAAAATATGGGCCCCACACAACGGAGAGGAAAAATGTCCCCTCCATTGTGGCATTGATATTTCGGTGAAAGTTTTATTTTATCTGAAAATAAAAAACAAAATTTTATCAAAATCTATATGAATGTAGCTACGTTATGCGTAGCCTTTTGAAGTGATAACTTACGTTATCGTAACGAAGCGGTTTACCCTCCCATAAGAATGGGAGGGTAAACCGCTTCGTTACGTAACGCGTTACAGCGCCAGTCTGTCTGGCTTCCCTTTCACTCACGCATATGGCAGCGGTAGGCAGGCTCCTCTCTCTCACTCTAACCCACAGCGCTAGCCGTATTTCGAACAGACGCTTCCCCTTCTCTCGCACGATCTCGAGCTCT
This sequence comes from Rosalia funebris, assembly GCA_037954035.1. Classification (NCBI taxonomy): domain Eukaryota; kingdom Metazoa; phylum Arthropoda; class Insecta; order Coleoptera; family Cerambycidae; genus Rosalia; species Rosalia funebris. The sequence continues at coordinate 7,259,879 of JAZFAV010000002.1, read as the reverse complement.
ATCTCCTCCTCTCTGCGTGCTTTCGCTGTCTACATCTACGTTCATGTGCATGTGTGCGTCGCTGCTGCTGCGGGGCCGCCTCTATGATTTAGTAATTAGTAAATTTAATAATGTTACAGCATATCATAGTAAAAAAATAATTATACACGTTCTGATAAACATAATTAAAAAAAAATTATTATAAAATTCCGTTAATTTTAACCGGAGATTTTAATGTTAATTTTGCTGCTGATCGAGCTAAAAATTTAGTATCGTTCCTACAATCAAAATTACAATTAAAAATTATTAATAAGCCAAAAGAAGCTACAACAAGTCATGGAACTGTACTTGATGCAGTCTTTGCAAGATTTTTAGATGACATACAATGTAAAAATTTCATTGCCTATTATAGCTACCATAAGCCAATTGTTACTTTTATAGGATTAAATAATGATACTAATAATGTACATACACAAAATTCTAATGTACATATTCAAGAATTGTAACTAAGAATAAAATATATTTTATAATCAATAAAAGATTTAATTATTAAATAACCTTTCCTTACATTATCATATTAATGTACATAAAATTTAAGTAATAACCTAAGCTTTTCTCAAGTTAAACAATTTCAATATCAAATAGTTCAACTTAGATTAGTTTAAGTTTTCACTTCTGTCGGGCGTCCCGTGACGTACACGTTTTTTTTTATTATTTACAAAATGGCGACGGATTGAATTTTTTCTTATTCCTTTATATAGTCCTTCTTTTTATTCAAGCAGTTTGTAAAAATAGTATTTATGAAAATTTTTTAAATCGGCTATATACAGACTTAGCCACTGCGACTACAAATATTAAGAGAAAAATTGAAAATCTGCTCATAAATTGTCGAGTAATTCTTGCCACAAAATCGAAAAAAGCAGTTTCGAGAAGAACGCGTTTAAAGTATCTGTTGCGTTTTTCTTGGTATAAAGTTATGTATTTCCTAAAATATTGATACGTACATTAAACTATCGAGGCCCGGGCCATATGATAGTTCTTCATCAGCATCTTCAGTGTCGTGCTTGTCTTTTTTTATTTTTTGGTAGTCATTTTTGGTAGAGACGGTCGCGCTAGCTGCTCTTACTAAGGTGGCTGTAATTGAGTCAATTTTCATAATTTTAACTTGAAATTTTACCACATATTTTTGAAAATGTATACTTTAAGGAAATGAAAGAAAATTCAAATGTTCGCAGTGGCCTTACCCCTTAATGTAAGCGCCAACTACTACATACTATATAGGAGTAATTTTAATAAAAATCTGGATGTCTCTGTATAGTAACTTTTAATATCAAACGTTAACGAAAGTACTGATAACGTTGTGAAGAAGTTCTGAGTTGTTGATTATGTAAGCTTGCGGAGTTCTACTTACGTCTTCGGTATAAAATAAAACCGTATGAAATTCTGATTGTATTTTTAAGATTATCGAACCCGAGCCGATGAAAGAAAGGGAAAGCCTAGGGGAGTTTAGAATTTCCTATGGAGATGCGATAAAATTCAAGGCGGTATAATATACAACGCAAACTCGTGCCTCCGGTGTATTCCAAATTGAATTTACCGTCTTACATAAAACAACACGCGGTGCATTAGAAAACATCGGGATCAAAGAGTGTGCCTTAAGTCGGAGGACGCGACGTTGTCTTTCCAATCCATCTGGCGCGGCAACAAACAAATCGAATTAAGGTTCAGTTCGGCCCCGGAATGGTCAACTAAGAGATCGGACATGCGAACACGTTTCCGGATAGAATCTGCTAAAGTTCGCCATTAGGCGTTCCTATGACCATTATTAGGTTTGATTCTAATTTAGAACATGCACTGTTTATTTGATTTCCGGGTTCTATTTGAGTTCGAGGACGAAAGTTCAGGTCAGCTTCCGCCTGGAGGGGTCGAGAATCGCAAATAAATGAAATACTTTATATTTTAATCGTGACCGAGAGTAGTGGGTGGATATAATTACTCAAATTCAAATAATTACTTAAATGTATTTCGCCAAGGGCACCGGCATCAATTAGTTTAATTTGATTACCGTCTAGAAGGATTCACTTAGCCAAATTGCCACGTTAATCGTTTTCCTTCTCTCTGGCAAACGTGTTGTCAATTAAAAATACTTCGTCACAAAACATGGAAGCACTAGAGAATACCATGAATATTCAGATCAGCATTCGACACAGAGCTTGCAAAAGTCAAGTGCGTGCTCAGCGACTAGAACATGGATGAATGGCCTAGTATATAGGAGACTTCAACAGTATTATTCATGGTGTAGTCTATAGTAGCAGACTGGCTTTAGTATAGTGGCTGTCATTGAATAATTCGATTTAAATTTCAGTGAGGGGAATTTGGTGCTACTCCTTAGGCGCAGTGTATGTTTGTCCTTATTTCTACGTAAAGCATCCCTCTGTCCAATCTTTAGTTCCACTTTAAGAGAACAAAATTGATTTTTATACCTAAACTATAGTATATCCGGCCGTAGTCTAATAACCAAGTCGCATACTAAACTTATCTGAAGATAACTAAAGTCTTATACTATAGTTATACTAGCTATTCATTGTTCAGGTTCAGTAATAATTATGAAACTATTTATTCTTTTTTGTTGCACCAAATCTAGTCGCAATATAAAGTTTATACCTGATTTTCTTCAATCGTGGCGCTAATTCATAGAATCGCCTTATTATATCCATAACATTAGCCCCATTATAGCTTGCTAGCTGCAATGAGTTGCCTGCAAGTTATTAGAACTAGTAGAATGATACCGGTATTAATGAACAGTTTTAAGACCTTAATACGGACTTTTCCGCACGTAGAATATCTTAAGCTCGAAATTGAGTGGCCGAGAAAAAATAAATCAACAGATAAATGCAGAATATGTGTTTTATGCGACAGTTTTACTTTTTTCAATTTTTCTCAAATAGTCCACCATCGTGCTTTCTCATTCTCATGACCCATGGACAGGGTGGGGTGTGTCCTATCTACCTAAAATCAATAGATGTCGTCTGGTAGATGTCCCTAATCAGAATCAATTGAAACACGATTTAATTAAGTGGTCGTGCTAACAAAAAGAATTTCTCAAATAGGCCACCATTGTGCTTTCTCATGACCCAAGAACATGGTAGAGTGTGTTCTATCCACCTCAATATCAATAGGTGTCGTCTGGGAGACGTCCCTGATTAGAATCAGTCAAATTCCGATCGATCCGACACGATTTAATTGAGTTCTCGTGTTAACAAAAAAAATTTCTCAAATAGTCCACCATCGTGCTTTCTCATGACTCATAGACAGGGTGGGGTGTGCCCTATCCACCTCAAAATCAACATGTGTCGTCCAGATGACGTCCCCGATCAGAATCAGTCAAAATCCGATCGATATCGTGCTAACAAGAAATTTTATGCCGACGACAACGACACACACACAGACAAAATATTTTTAAAAACCATTTTTTTGTTTTTAGGCCGAAAAACGAATATAAACATAAAATTTTTTTTTCATTTTTCTTCACAGGATTACATTACTTTTCCGCTCTGGTATAGTTGAGTACGGAAAAGTAAAAATTATCTTTGTCTAAGGTGATGATTAAATTTAAATGTCAAAGTTATTATAGTTTATTTCAATCATTTATTTATTGTTAAAATTTGTCAAGCACTTCCACAGGTTCCTTGCTACTATTTTAAGGAGTTTTGAATAATGGTTTTGCACCACAGAGATTTACAGCTCATCAAGAATAGGAACAAGTCTCAAAGCTGCGATATCGGACCACCCACGAGGTACATGCAAAGACTGATTCTGCTGTCTTGTGTTCCTCATTATGTATCTTAGTTCGGCTTCGCGGCCATCATTATGTGGCATTGCGGCATTTGTGTTAGGTCGACTACAATAGACAGTTTAAAGAAAGTATTTTATAAAAAAGAGATAACAAGAAGATATAGCTTCTTTGAACAAGGTTACTGTTATAGAATTTTTAATAAAAGGTGTATACGAGCTGAAATATTTATATAGGAAAAGTTAGATTGGTCAAATTGACAGCAGTCTTCAGTACGGAATTATGGAATATGTTAGGACAAAGAGATGTCAGTAATAGCTAAACATATACGCACAAATCAGAACCGATAATGAATTATGATAATTTCAAATATACTGTTATATATTATAAGAAAATATACTAAGGTCACATATATTTATCTTTACACACATCAAGTTTTGTTTATTTCGTACAAATAGACGCTTCATGTGATATATGCTAAACCACCCTCTTACGTACTTATTGTTATGTTTCAGACCATAAAAGCTTCCTTGCTTAAAATGATCGAGAAAGATTACGGCCACATCGTGACCATATCCTCGATGAGCAGCTTCATGGGCATCAGCAAGCTAATCAACTACTTCTACTCTAAATACGCAGCGGTCGGCTTTGACGAATCCTTTCGAATGGAACTGGATAGCCAGAGTTCAAAGGCGTTAAGACCACAGCGATATGATCCTACTTCATCCAGCAAACAGAGATTTTCGACAAAGTCGTCTCAGGTGCTTTGAGTCAGGCACGTTGAAGTCCAACGACGTAGCTGATAGGGTAGTGAAGGCAATTAAACGGGAGGAGATCGTCATTATTATCCCCGGGACCATGAAGATAGTTATATGTCTCAAGATGGAAGTATACGTTCCTAAGTACTAATAAGAAGTACCGCTACTAGTAAAATTCTTGATATTGATTATTTACTAAAATATTTTACTAAGTAAATGGTTTCTTAAAATCCTAGCTTTGCGATGTTAGTTCTCAGTTCTTGATCCTCTCTCTTTCTCCTTCTACGTTGTTCAAGCTCTTAATTTTCTCATCTTCTCGGTTTCCGTCTTTCTGATGTTTAGGATCAACGAAAAAGCTACGTCTATAGTATGTCCTTTTTCCCGCTCTTTGTCAATGAGGATAATATCCGACCAGGGGTGTAGCATACATGGATGTAAGTGATGCGTCTCATCCCTTAAAAAATTGGCAAATGGTGTTATTTAAAAGTTCATTCGATTTATTCAATTATTACAATTTTCTTATTATTTTAAACCGACCGCAAACATACATTATTTATTTTAAACGCCACCATTAACTTTTTTATTTCAAATCGGCCGTAAAGGCGCCCGAAACTATTGGACTCCCGCGTTACTTGCTGCAATGCTGAAATGCGATAGTCCACGTTACATCCAAGTTACCCGTAGCCGGCCGAAAAGGTCAGTGATCTTACGCAGTCAACGGTGAAAGTTCGAGTGGGTATTGTCGTTATTTCCGGACTCAGTTATGCAATTATGTGAAGGCATCTTGACAACTGTTGCCATAACATAAGGAAGATTTGGAAGCGCTGTTTCAGGTAATTGTGAAAAATAAAAATGAGGAAAGGGTTCGAGAAACCATTATTTGTGCTAGAGGCCTTTTAATTTTATTGCGCGACTTTCTACAATATTCCCAGATTCAGAGTCTGTTTAAAATTCTACAGACAAAAACATCAGATATTAGTTACTGCAATAAAAAGATCGCCGATTGCAAATCATATATTCAAAAAATGAGAAACGAGTTTAGTGACATTTGGGACCGTATGGACAGACTTGTGTTAGAAAATCAACCACCAAGTAAAGGAAAGCGTTTAGATTCAATTCCTGAAGAAGATAAGAAAAGCATCTACGCACGATTGTTTTATAAAATTTTGGACGTAATTACATTGAACATTAGTGAACGGTTTAGTGAAATTTCTAAATTGAAATTCTTAAATCTAGATTCCACATAATTTAGTTCATTCGTAAAACGTTTTCCTGGCGAACTTTTTTCTTCTTTAGTAGATACATATGGAACATTCTTTAACGCAAATCGTTTAAATATTGAACTTTCAGTGATTTATAGTGATCCCGATATGAAAAAGAGTACTGTGTTTGAGCTTCACCAATATATTATGTGTCTTCAATTATCTTCTATTTTCCCGGAGTCATCAAAATTGTGTCGTTTAATTTTAACTATTCCTGCCACAAGCAGTTTCGCAGAAAGATAATTTTCATGTTTAAGGAGAAAAAAGACTTATCTGCGAAATTTTCAAAAGCAAGGAAGACTGTCAGCTTTAGCGTTAATATATATTGAAAGTGCCTTGTTAAAAGAGATCGTCCCCAACATTTGAAGAAACAGTGATAGACGTTTTCGCTAGACAAACAAAAACTGAAGAATTGATCTTCTTTTAAAAATTAGGATATATACCTCGGCATAATCATTTTAGGTTAGTGTCTTTTGTTTTATTTTTACCATTTTCATATGGCCTACCATACATCCAACTATACCTCTTCCCCTTATAAAGTTTTTATCACATCCCTAGATTATTTTCTCACGCTACGCCCCTGTATGCGGCCCATTGTCATCCACTGTTCTATCAGTAATTATTAGTCTGCCCTAATATAAAAGGCAACTGTGGTTCTCGGAGACTGGATGCAGCTTATATTTACAGTACGGTAGTGAGTTAGACAATGGATTGTGCTAATTGTTTATCGAAATGTTTTTACTTGATAGGAGTTGAGTCGTATTCGGATTCTATAAGGGGGAAAAAGTAGATAGAGTCTACGTACACTCAGGCAATCGTATCGACCCTTTTTGCTTTTCATGTTATGGACAAAATGATCTTTCCTCTAATTCGTCCATTTAGTGAGTGGGTGAGCGCCTCATTGAAATTATTTTCGAGATGAAAATTCCTTGACATGTGACATGGAAATGCTTTTTTTTTTTATTTTAAAATACCAGCTCAACAAATTAATGTTATACATGGTAGTGTGTATTATCGTACATAACATTTACATAAGGACGGAAACAAACATTGGTTTAACTTAGCAGAAATAATTCGTAAACATTATTCAGAATCACTACTGGAAAGTAAAACGTCTTGTGGTAACCGTTTTTTTAGTCTATTATTATGTGTCTTTTCACTTAGGTTTAAATTTCTGGCACTGGCACAATCGCTTATATTTTAAAAAAAGTTTTTTGCGCATAATTTTATTATAAAGTCCTCAATGTATGGTACGTCAAGTTCCCGGTGAATTTGATTATTTCTTATAAACCACTGAGCATTCACTGCAATCCGTAGCACCTTATTTTGAAATGTTTGTACCTTTTTGATGTTGGTTTTGCTGGCAGTTCCCCATATTACACAGCCGTACGTTACAAGAGGTCTTAGAATTGATTTGTATACTAGCGTCGCACACTTAATCCTTAATTTGGATTTTTTGTTGATGACGGGATAAAGCATACCCAATCGCGCATAACCTTTGTTTAATTTTTTGTTAATATGACAACTCCATGTTAGGCGTCTATCCAAGTATACGCCCAGATATCTAATTGCACTATCTGAATGGTTCCACGTTATTTGTTCATTGTTGATAACAATATTGTTGGGGTTTTGTGGTCTTCTTAGCGTAAATATTTTTGCCTCGCATTTCGTTGGATTTAATTTTATTTGCCATTTTGTGAACCAGTCTTGTAATATATTAAGTGCAATTTGAAGTTTATTTGCAGATATATGTATGTCTTGATCTTGAGTTATTATTGCAGTGTCATGTGCGTACATTGCTATTGTGGAGGTCGGTGGTAGTGGTATATCATGAACGAATATATTAAACAATACAGGACCCAAAATTGAGCCTTCGGGTATTCCGGCTTTAATTGGTTTTTTATCTGACAGACAGTTGTTTATTCTAACAGAAAATGTTCTGTTTGCCAAAAATGAAGGATAATATTTGTGAGATATGCCGGCGTGTTTATGGTGATTAACTTAAATAACAAGCCATTTAGCCATACTTTATCAAATGCTTGGGCTACGTCTAAGAATGCTACTGTTGTGTGATTTTTATTCTCGAATCCTGAGGCGATAATTTTATAGATGTGTAAAATTTGTTGTGTGGTTGAATGATTGGGTCTAAATCCAAATTGGCAGTCCGGCAATACATTGTTTTCTTGTAGAAAGTCATTTATTCTAGAATGTATTATCCTCTCAAAGAGTTTGGATAACGTTGTCAACAGGCTAATTGGTCTATAGTTTTCTGGTTTAGTTTTGTCTTTACCCGGTTTGTTAAAAAGTATTATCTCTCCGTGTTTCAACATGGAAATGCATTTGGACATATCTGCGCGGATACCCTAAAAATAACACCTTATAAAGTATTAATCCTGACGTTAATCCGTTTCAAATTGCGTTTCTGAAACGTTCACCAAGTAGACCGCCGTAGGCGGCCCAATGCGGGAATATCATCTAACGAGGGAAATCTAGCAGTTCTGAAGTAGGATTGCTTATAAATAAATCAGTGGTCTTGATTATTCCACGGTGCGCAATGCAGGGCCACGGAACGGGGGAGCATCACGGATGTCAGCCATCCGATAGGCCCGGAAAACCGACTCTTTATTAAAAAAGGTTTATCGTGCGGAGGGATGTCGATAACGCGATATAAACGGAATAAATCTGAAAATTATTGTACAGATTCGCTCCTACAGGAAAGGTGCGGATTCGGATCGAGTTTTGTAATAAATAAACCGCTAGCAATATCAGTCAGTTTTATATAACGAAGTGGTGTTTATTTGATTTTTTGTTCCGGTGTGAATTTGGACTTACGAATTTAAAGATAAAGGGAAACCGTTATAAGCTTGATTAATGTTAAAATTGACCCGCAGATATGGTCGCCTTGTCAATAATAGTCTTAAGAAAAAGGCGACATATTTTGTAGATATAGCTTGCAGGCCACTTAATTGTTGTCACTTGTCGTTTTTGTGGGTGGTACGTATCTATTGAAAACCGAACAATATTTTGTAATGATGTATATATTTTTTTATAATGTATATAATTGTTTAATAATAATGATATTATTCTATAAACTTACTTTTTTATTAATTATTTTACTTATTTTTCTTTTACGCTCCGTTACTAACTCTAATTTCCTTTTTTTAGATAAGATTCTTAATCACAGTAGTCGGTTCAAAGCCATAGACAGTCAACATGCATCATAGCAAACATACCATTTAAAGAAATTATTTTAAATTTAATACATTTATTTAATGTTCAAATGTTAAAATTGAAATTTAAGCATGTAGTTAATATTTCTTGGTTTCTTGATATCAGTTAATACTAAATAAAGGTGAATTATCGAATTTTCAATTATTATTTGTACTTTCTTATATCCTTAAAGCTAAGCCTTTACCTTCCTATTGACTGTTAATTGTTATCATAATTTGTATCTAAATTTCAATAGGTAGGTATAGAGTGTTGCCTATTCTAACATTTATATTTTAAATTCATACAGTAACCTACTTTTCTTACTACTAGAATTCCCCAATTAAGTGTTCTATGATCTGTGATCTGTGAATGTTTATAGATTATTATCGATTTATTGTCCTTAATATTACCTCACTGTTTTAAGCAGTCCCTTTTACTAACTTATTTTAATGTTTTTGAACTGGGTAAGTCTTGTTTATTATATATGTCTAATCTGATATAGGAAAGTATCTTTTTTTATAATGAACCTCTCTTTTAGGTTAGGTAACGTTAATTTTATCGTACGACTTCATTATTCAATTATTAGTTATTTGGTACCTTTTTCCATTATTGTAGGCCCCTCTAAGACCATTAGGGCTCCTCTGGTATGACCTTTGGCTATTCTTAATGGAATCTGAGTGAAAAGTTGGCTGGCACTGAGAAAACTTATTCGACTTCATTCTTGGTAGGTATTTTATTATATTTTATGTTGTAATACCTTTAATCATATCTTTTCTTAAATTTTGTTATCATTTTTTCTTTTAGCGATGCGGCGTCCTGAAAAGCTGGTTTTTCACTATTGTATCAACAACTTTCTTTAATTTTCCTTAGATACCTCCTAAATTGTAATGTCTCTTTCGCATACCATTTCCGTAGCACTTTCTCTTTACACACTCTTTATTTTAGTTACACACTTTTGACTCTTATTAATTATTGTACAATATTCAGTCATATATAACTTACAATTCTATATGTCGTATTTTGAATTATTACCTTCATTTAGTATTATATTGCAATCACTTTATGTATTATGTGTATTATTCGCCATTTTCCTGTAAGTCATTCTGGAAAATTTACCACAATCGATTTACAAAAAACGAACATTTATTAAGCGATGATAAATCAAAGCTACAAATAAAAATTATGATCCTATACAACAACATTATATTGATAAGTACCAGAATAATCTCGGTTTCTGTAGATACCGTAATGGTAATGAACAATTTATTTTACAAATAAGCGACATATTCTACTGGAGATACCAGGTTAAAATATACACGTGCGTAATAAATTCAATTTCATTAAATTAACACGTACGCAGACTTGAAATGTTCCACATAAAGTCTCCTACTGTAAATGTACAAGAAATAAACCCAGTATTTTATTGGGTCATTCAGGGCTGTATTGTACCCTTGGTAGACGCACGGGGCGACCATCATTGTTTTTTATTATTCATTTCAGGAAAATGGGGTTTGTTTAATCCAACAGCTAGATTTATTTATTTAATACCTCAGAGATGCAGTATGCGACTAAACTGAGGCATCGAAAACAGTTGTATTCCAGACATCATCAAATATTACAATTATCCCCAAAACAGGCATTCATTTGATGTACGGATATTGGGTGTATTTTTTTCGATATCTTCGATCGTTCTCAGAACTATAAATTAATATCTGATTCTATAATTTTTATTGCACAAACTGCGCGTCTGTAATGAACTTAATCTACTCTATAATAAAGATGAAAAGTTACGCAGAGATCTGAAAGCACTCAAACTATAACTGTATCGTTATGACTTGATTTTTCTTTATAACCGGTAATTTTTTCATTACATTTTTTCGCTTCTGAAAATCGGAAAATATGCATGTCACACTTTGTTAATTAAATTTGAAAAAAATTATATAATTATTACAGTTCATAATTTGAAAAAATTTTTAAATTATATTTTGAAAACAAAAATTGATCACTGAATGATATGACCTACAATTCTTCCTTCTTCAGTGTTCTTGTGATATAAGCTAGTCGTTTAACTCATTAATCATTTTTATAATAATTGTGATAGGGGCTTTGCTAACATGTATAAGTGGCTATTTTTAAACATAATGTTTTCTTTTCATAATATATCATCTTAAAGTTATTCAACGTTAGATAAATCCATAATGTATCTTACGTATATGCTGGTACACTCATTATATATCATTCTGATGTATTCTGGTTCTTTATAAATAATTTTCCAAGAATTTCGAAACATAATTGTACAAAAGAACTATGTACTAATTACTGCGTCTTCATTTTTATAAAGAGTATCTCATTTGGAACTATATTGTGAATAAGACTAATAATATTTTACAAACTGAGGTATTTTATTCTTCAACATACTGGCGACGATACGGCTACAAAATGGAAGAGAATATAATTCATATAGCCCCCTCGATTCATCTGGCATGATGTAGCTACATTATGCAGATCTTTCTTCAAAATCCGATGCGTGGTGGCTCTTGATAGATTCAATTGTTGTGCACGACGTCCTAATTGATGTGTTCAGATACTCCTGTACACTGTACTCTCTCACTGCACCAATATTTTTATCTGACTCACCACGACAAGGACGTACTATCCCATGTTGCTTATGGACGTATGTTGTCTTATCAATAACAGAACCCATCTCTTCAAATTTTTTGATGAAGTTATGAATTCATAACTCTGTAGACGCTTCATCTTGACCTAATTTTGTGCGAATTTTTCTTAATGTAAATGTAAATGATGATGTAAATGATAGGTCATAAACCATTGTACACAAACTACTTGTGTATAATGTATACACTATAGTGTATATAATGTGTGTTCACGATATCATTTATCAATAGCACCTAGTGACTTGTTGACGGTTTCTTAAAAATTTCAATTTTATAGCATATTATATAACTGATTTTATCAATAAGGATTTTCCACGAGAACGATTTTCCACATCCTCAAATTAATATAAATTTCTATATCTCTTCTTTGTTATGTATCCAAAGGAACTACGTTGTCAAAGATTTAGTATTAAAGTTGTTTTATTCAGATGATTGTCTTGGTTTTATTTTGATCTGAGGAAACTTAACAAATTTTCAAGAAATGGAATAGTGTGATACAGGAACAATTCGTTAGAAGTATTTTTTTTTCTTTTGAGAAGGAATTTCACAAATAAAGTTTTTCATAAATCGATTATGTAATATGCCGTAACAGAACCTATATAGCATCCATCATCTGCGGAGTAAAGAACGCAATATTACAGCGGAACTACGTCTGTAAATCTCTCATAACCGCACCAAAACGTTAATAATGAAACAATGCACTAATTATCTTTTACAAAGTCTGACTCGGGCCTTTTTTGCTAGCGGTCTGCGGGCCTTTATTGCAACGTCACTACGCTAAGAGCTTTATTTATCTTTCCCATAACTATACGCTTCTATTGCGAGCTAGTCCAGTACAACTCTCACTTGCCTTAAATATTATTTCCTAAAAACTTTACTTGAATTATAAATTTCACAAGGTGTCCTAGAACAAATAGTGTCTAATTTTAGAAGGAATCGAAAAGCGTAATTGCATATGTTAGGATCATTTATGTCGATATGAGTCTTTTCCTCGAGAATTTTTTGTTTTGCGAAAAAAAATCGATGGACTGTAAGGCAATTTTGTAAAAAATAAGTAAGATACAAAATCCTCCCAAGCTACGTTGAATCCCATGTAAATAATCCCTCTAAATATGACAGTAACTTCTGTTTCATAGAAAAATTGCCAATTTCCTCGTAAACAGAGAAAAACCCTTTGTCTAGGTGTCTAGAAAAATACATTATTTTCGACATTAGATCTTACCAAGAAAACCTTCGGTTTGAGAGCGAAACCAGGAATGTCCTTGCACTTACTAGGCCTTTTTATGTCCATACAAATTTTTTCTGATTTTTTTTTTTTTTGAAGAAAACGTTTTTTGCGAAAGAAAAATCGATAGACTTACAGTAAGGCAACTTTGAATAAAATACGAAGTACTCAAAATTGACGAAAATTACATCGAATGTCATGTAAAGAAATACCCCTGAATACAGCAGTAACCTCCGTCTTACTGAGAAATAGAGAGTTTCCTCGTAAACCAAGAAAAGCGCTTCAGATATCATGAGAAATGGGTTATTTTAGATATTGCATCCTACCAAGAAAACCTTTGGTTTTAGAGAGAAACGAAAAGCACAGTTGCATTTGTTAGACTCCTATGAACTTTTTCACATTTTGTCTCAAGAAAACTTTTTTGCGGAAGAAAATAAATGGACTATACGTAAGGCAACTTTATAGTAAATAAACAAGACTCAAAATCATCCCAAACTACGACGAATTCCACGTAAATAATCCCTTTCAATATAACAGCAACTTTTATATGACCGTTTTAATGGAAAATGGTCAGTTTCCTCGTAAACTGAGAAAAAAACCAAGTGTCCAGAGAAATACGTTATTATAGATATTGGATCTTACCAAGATAACTTTTGGTTTGAAAGTGAGACCAAGAGCGGCATTATATTTGTTAGGCTTTCTCGTGTCCATTGTGTTTGTTAGGTTTTCTCTGATTTTTTCTCAAGGAAACAATACAATTGGAGAACTATAGAAAGGCAATATTGTAGAAGATGCGAAAAGTTCAAAATCAATGTACATTACATCGAATACCATGTAAAAAAAACCCTTAACACGGCAATATACTCCATTTTATTGGAAAATAGAGGGTTTCCACGAAACCCGAGAAACCACTTCAGATATCGAGAGAAAGACCAAGCCTACCAAGAAATCTTTCTGTTTTAGAGCGAAAACAAAAACACGTTTGCATTTTTTAAGCTCTTACGTCCATTTGAATTTTTTCATATTTGTTCTCGAGAAAACGTTTTCTTGCGGACGAAAATCGATGGACGATAGCAATTTTGTAGAAAAGACTCAAAATCGACTCAAATTCCATCGAATGCTATGTAAAATAAGACTCCTGAATACGACAGTAACCGTTTTACTGAGAAATGGCCTGTTTCCTCGTACGCAAAGAAAAAACCCTTATTTGTTCAGAGAAATGCATTATTTTAGATATTGAATCCTAGTAATAAAACTTTCGATTTGGGAACAAAACTAAGAGAGCAAATGTATTTGCTGGACTTTTTTATATCTATTTGAGGTTTTTAGATTTTTTCTCGATAATTTTTCTTCGGAAGAAAGTTAATGGATTACATACAGTATATGTAGTATATAGAATATAATATAGTAGTATATAGAGTATTTAGTAGATATAGTAAGATAATTGTTTAGAAAATACGAAAGACTCAATATCGACCAAAATTGCATCAAACGTCACGTAGATAAACCCCTGAAATACGACAGTAACCTCCGTTTTACTGGCACTGACAGTTTACTCGTAAACCGTGAATATAACCTTACGTCATCATCATTAGGTCATCAGTCCTAAGACTGATTGGACGCTAACCTCCAGCTTCTCCTATCTTGTGCTAACCTACGCATTTCGCTAATTGTGCTACAACCTACATCCCTTACTATTTGCGAGCAGTAGTCTAATCTAGGCCTACCTCTGCCTTTCTTCACTCCTATTTCTTCCTCCAAAATATCGTGGACTATTCCCCCATGTCTCAGCAAGTGGCCTACCATTCTATCTCTTCTCTTCTTTAAGTTTTTCCACATACTTCTTTTCTCGCCAACTTTCTCCAATACTTCTTCGTTTCTAACCCTATCAGTCCATGGTATTTTCATCATTCTTCGGTAACACCACATCTCAAAAGCTTCTAATTTCTTCCCACTTGCTTACCCTACCGTCCAGGTTTCGCAGCCGTATAGTGCCGTGCTCCATACATATGTTTTCAAAAATCTCTTCCTTGTTTCTAAGTTTATTACCCCCGAGCATAAAAGTGCTTTCTTTTTGTTAAAAGCTACTCGACCCTGCGCTATTCTTTGTTTTATGTCTTCATCGCTTCTTCCATCCCAATTTATTTTACTTTCTAAATAAGTGAAGTCTTTAACTTCCTCCAACCTTTCATTATTAATTTGTACTTTCGTTTTTGCTCTGCTCTCGCGCCCTCTGCACACTAACACTTTAGTTTTGTTTTTATTCACCCTCATTCCGTATTCCTCTGTGAACACTGCCTAAATTTCGTTCAATGCTGATTCTAATTCCTCCTTACTAGATGCTAATACTGCTATATCATCCGCGAATCTCAGCATTTTTAGTTTCTGTCCCTGTACTTTAATCCCGAAATCCACTCTATCTTTTACCACATTAATCGCCTCTTCGATGTACAGATTAAAAATTAGTGGTGATAGCGTACATCCTTGTCTTACTCCTTTCCTAATACCTACTTCCCTTTTTCCCCTTCTACTTCTATAACAGCAGTTTGCTCTTTGTATAGATTGTGTACTACTCTCCTATCTCCATACTTCATTCCCGCGCTCTTTAGTATCTCGAACATTTTTTCCCATCTTACGTTATCAAAAGCTTTTTCTAAATCTACAAATCCTATATAAGCGTTCTTTCCTTTTTCTATTGTTTTCTCTAACATTACTCTTAGCGCAAGAATAGCTTCACGAGTTCCCCTATTTCGCCTAAACCCGAATTGGTCTTCTCCTAGTATTTCCTCCGCTCTATTTTCCATCCTCTTCTGCACTATTCTAGTTAAGATTTTTGACGCATGGGAAGTTAGGCTAATCGTTCTAAAGTTCTCGCATTTGTCGGCTCCTCTCTTTTTCGGTATAGTAACGATAATGTTCCTCTTATAATCCTCCGGCATCTCGCCCGTTTCCTATATGTATTTTACCAGTTCAAACATCCTATTTACTACTTTCTGTCCCGCACATTTCAAAATTTCCGCCTGTATTTTATCTACACCCGGCGCTCTATTATTCTTTAGCCCCCTTAGTGCTATTTCAAATTCCTCTCTCAATATAGGTTTTCCTACATCTTCCCTATCGATGCTAGATTCTTCCTCTAATATCTCTCCTAATTCCTGACCCTCGTATAAATTTCCTAAGTACTGCTTCCACCTATCCGCTTTCTCCTCTCTTCCTATCAGTATGTCCCCCGATTGACTCCTAACATTTCTACTTATTGTTCCTACATCCCTGAAGTTCCTCTTAATTATTTTGTAAGCCTCATCGGTCTTACCTACTTGCAACTTATCTTCTACTTCTTTGCATTTATCCTCTATCCATTGTTCTTTCGCTTTTCTGCATTTTCTAATGATTTCCCACTTTATTGACTTATAAGTTTTCAGTCCTTCTTCGTCTCGTCTGTTTTTGTAGCCTCGTCTCTTTTGCATTAAGTTTAAGATTTCGTCCGTTATCCAGGGCTTCCTAGCTTCCCTTTTATCGTGTCCTAAAACGTCCGTAGCCGCGGAAGCTAGACTATTCTTGATACCCTCCCACTCAGTTTCTGCGTTCTTGATTTCGTCCTTACTCGTTTCGGCCTTACTCATAACCTTACGTATGACCCTAATATCATACTCTCTATATTCAACATCAAGTTACGTGAAAAGCAGAGCATGTAGCGAAATATACAAATTCAGATTTGGAATAAGCGATAAAAATATTATTAAAATTAGATAAAAAAGTTCTTGAAACACCGAATGACAAAAAAAATGTTCCCCACTGTAATAGTTACTAAGTATTAACATATAATATAATGCAAAGTTTTACTTCGCAGAGGTTAACTTTCAAGCTAGTTTGAAAATTACCCTCTGCGAAATAAAACTTTACATTATATTGATGATCTCAAGTTTTTACTCTGATTTAGATTGTTCTCGAAACTACCAAGAGATGGCGTTTGGTGCGTTCTACTGCTGTGGAACGTAGCAACGTCTACTCATCTGTCAAAGGTATACTCGTTTACACTGCACTGACAAAACCCAAGATAAGGTCAAAACCGGTCTGCAGTTAGCGATATCCTGAGATAGGTGACACTTTGTATCTCTCTTGGTGGTTTTGGAACAATCAGTGTATTTTTAGTGCTAACTCTGTTAGACAAAATACTCTGTTAGGCAAATTTTGTCATGTAATTCAGCGCTCGGCGTTTGGTATATAGCCAGGAGAATAGCTGTTTTCACCTCATTTGTTTAGTCCTTATTATATAAGGCATTTGCATATGGGGTGGAGTATAATCTTCTTACTTCTGTAGATTAACATATAACTTTAATTTACAAAATGCCCGTTTTTTACTTAGTCATATATTTTAAATCCATAGTGTACAGATGACATAACTGCATCAAGTGTACGCAATAATAAAGATTTATCAATTGACGTTTTACATTTTTTATTCGGTCCATTACAGTCTATCTACTGAAAATCTGATTTATTCCTCACAAAGCAATAAAGACAAAACCTATTTCAAATGCGCTGATATCTTCGAAAAGCCCACGCATGAATAACATTGAACATTCTTGTATTTTGCAGGATACGACCGAATATCCTGCTGGTGATATTCAATCATAAAAGCTATCCGCAACAGGATGGGCATTAAAACTAGATGTAATTTAATTCCGTAAAGTTTCCATAAATTTAAATTACAAAACTACAACATACTTTTATTACTTTCTGCGCCGGGGAGGGAATTTTCGCTAAAGACTCTTAAACAGATGAAATTCTTAAAGAGTATCTGACGATTAAAGAGCAATAAGGGGTGAGAAAATCCGGATAAAGTTAATAGAAGCGGATATTTCAAATAATGTAGAGTAAAGCTAATATACGCTGGATATTAGGCTTAGTTCTGTTCCCTCGTGTATGGCAAATACACAAAGAAATAAAATAGGATATAACAAACATTAAGAGAAAAGATTGCACTTGAGCTGGGGAGATATTAAACCTACAGTTTGCACTTATAGAATAAAATTCCGTCCAGACTACCGGTTCAATAACGGAAGGGAGATATTAAAAAACAATGATTGCTCTTATTGGAGCTCACTAGACGTATGATTGAACGTATGATGGAATTATATTAATTACTTAACCCCTTATTATATTAGTGCGGCAATGCTCTTTATATGTAAATGGTCAAAGAGTGTATAGGTATATAGGTATGGGTACCGTGACGGCTTCTGGTGAAATGAAACAGGTGTTCTGCACAGGGCCGATCCTAGGGTATTGGCCGCCCGCGTGCAAATTTCAAACGTATCCAAACTACTGGCGCCGTAGGGGCCGTAAAAAAATTGCACCGCAGGCGAAAATTTTGAAATTTTTCAAGGTCACGCGTTTTCCTGATACTTCAGAATGTTTATGTAAAATCCGTTTATACAAAAATATAGACTTTCACAAGAAACATTTTTTGAATTTAATACCTTTTTAAAGAACATTCATGTTTGCCGTCATATTCTTTGGTTAAGAGAAAAGGCTTGTAAGGTGAATTTTCTACAAGAGGGTCTATAACACTTAAAATATTTTCCGAAAGAGTTTCAGCGTCACATTTTGTAGGTTTCAGGTACGTTTAAAAACGTTCAATCGGTTCACCATCGAGAATATATCTTAAAACTACCACTAACTGAGTTTCTGCAGATACATCAGTTGTTTCGTCTGCCATAACTGCCAAAAAGGAAGGTTTGTTAATTTCTTTAATTATTTCTTCATGACATACTTTTAATATACAGTCTAAAAGATCATTTTGTATTTCTTTAGAGGTTCCTTTAAATACTGAGGCATTTTGTAGATGCTCGCTTAAAGTTACATCAAACTCAGTAGAAAAAATTATCAAACCACGAAATATCCCCGGGTTTTGAGAGGTTTCAGCTTCGTCATGTCCTCGCAGCGCCAGTTCAAAGGCCCCACAAAACTTTATGCAGTTTATAATTTTTGACAAAACGTATCTCTTTTTTGTCACATTATCATTATGCTTTTGCACATTTATCCAATAAGCTGAATCTAGCTGCGCTTTAATATTAGTTGTTCCTATTAAAGCTAATTCCATTATATTATGTAGATGGCTTTTGGAGTTGTCGTGCTTTTTTATTTTTTCAGTTAAGTGCACTAAATCTGTCACCCCTACCTCCGTCCATGCTTTATCACCGCCAAAAAGTAAACAAGGAAAACAAAATAACGCATTTTTTTTGTTGCACCCACAAATCCAATTGTTCTTCGAATAAATGTCTCTATTAAATTGACGTTTATATGCTTTTCCACGGCTAACACCTGCAGTCTCAATAACAATATCGGGCAATGGCCTACCATTGTTTTTAAATCAATTTTTTCTTCATAAGGGTATTTAAAAAATCGCTTCACATGAACTAAATTATAAACTAAACCTAGCCGTGCTGAGAACTACCTCGTGTGGCCCAGTTCAATATACCGCGACGCGCTCGCGTAGAGACCCAGATAATTCATCTGGTCTACTACTCAATAGAGGACGGCGGGCAGAATGCGACTTTAACGCAATAATTTGGTTAGCTGCACCAACTAACCAAATTATTTTATTAATATATTTTAGTAATTATTGTCGCGAAAATATACAAATATCTAATTTTTTTGGCAGTTCTGCAGCACCTATACACCAGCCGCCCCTGTATGGGTATAAATGAAAATTAAAGAGTAATGTTTTAATATAATTCTGGATTTTCGATTAAATATTTTTGTCACGTCTAATTATTAAGTCACGTCTAACGATTAAGTATAATTGCTTAACATAAACACCGCAAATCATGACAATACGGAATACGAAAACGGATGACATATTCTCAACGTATCTTTTTCTGACATTCATTAATTTAAAATATTTTATTTTCTAATCTTTGGTACACAATTCTTAACTTAACTAAGTATATGGTAACGTGTTATATACTATAATATGCCTACCATTTTACTGGTGACAAGCGGCATTACAGTCTATCGCGACGGCAGCAGTCCGCCCGCTCGATGTTCCTGACCTCCAGTGTGTATGCGTTTTATTATATAAGTGTATGATTCTGTTCCTCAATTTTGTTACAGAACATTTGCTCTGCAGAGAATGGTAAAAACCTGCCCTAGGAAACTGGGTTTTATTGTTGTTCGTTTAATTATTTTTTGACGTTTTTATTTGAATGATATTTTGTTGCTCTGTTTTTCTGTATAATATTTAGTGTAGTTATTATTTTTGTGTTTTTGTTTGTGGTTATAGGAAAATCGATATGAAGAGATAGGGTAGGGGTGGAAATTGGGTTTCGGCTGTAATGGGATTTCGGTGGTTGTAATGGGATTAGAGGAAATTGGGTAGTATAGGAGGCTCGTAGTCTATCTCGATATTTTATCAGTCTCATCATAGAGTGTCTCATGCAGATATTTGTACTTGTGTGGATTATTTGGTGTGAATTCTAAGTGTTGTGTTAAATATTCAGTGTATGTACGATGGTTGTAAAACGTCTGTTATTTCTTTTATGTAGTGTTTTATTGGCGTGATGTGTATATCGTCGTGGAGTCTTTTGTATTGGGTATTAAAGATAATGTGCTACAAAGGACAAGCATACATCAGAGTAGATCTAAATGTTGCTTTTTATATTAATATTTTCTTGTTTTATTATTAGGCTATGTCTGTTTAGTATAGGGTTAGAGTATATAGTTATTTAATGCTGGTTGTATCAAAATTAGTCTTGTACAGAGTGTCGCCGTTTTCGGGATATTAGAAAAATTAGTAACTATAAAAGATATAGGTATTAATTGACAAAAACTTTGTATAGCTATTATTACTAGTAGCTAATTTGAGAAATCGCTGGAACTAATACAACGTTTCACGAACATGTATTATATAATTTTCTGAGATATGAAAGACTTAGTTTTTGTCCAATAAATAACCTATTGAAAAAAGGTTAAAAATCGATTTACAGAGGAAACCAAAACCCAATATCTGAATTTTAATCTGAAGTATTGGAAAAAATTCCCAAAACATGTTTATATTATCTTTCTTTTTTGAAAAATTGACATACAACATACGCTTTAAAGTTCTCTTAAACCCAAATGGATAATATATTGGAAGTGACAATCGCCAATTGTGAGCGTCGTCAGAATTGTATTAGTAAATATAATAGGAACAAATTTGGCCCATATGATACGAATTTCTTGGGTGCCACTGTATGTTAAAGATAAACGAAGCACGTTTTCATAGATATGTAAAATGTGACAGGAAAATGATAAGTTCTATGACGCCGCAGACATTGCTTATAATGATATAAAAAAAATGTTACCATGTCACACATTTCTGAGTGAGAGTATACGCGACATTTTTTTACTTCGCCCGAAGCAGTAGCGTAACAATGCAGTGATAAGTTTGTAATTCTATATCAATCTAAGCCCGTACTCGATTTTAATCTAAAGTCGAATACACTTATTTTTTGTAGCAATGTTGATATGAATATATTAGTTTGATAACTAATGTTTGTTTATAATAAAGAAGATAAATCTGTGCATGTAAAAAACGTTATTTAGTTAATAACAATTCTAAATAAATAATTTAAGTGTTAATGTCAATATGTATTGAAAATAATTCAGCATAAATTTTGTCACAATGCGTTAATACAAAAAATGACGTAGTTTTCATATTCTTATTTACCTTTTGCTGGTGAATAAAACAATTCTAATTCTATATTTATAATTACAAATAATGATAAACCACCGTAAATATATTACACAAAAGAAGTCGATAGAATTCACAGCTATGCTTCCAAATAAAGCAAAACAAACAATAAAATTAAATAAATTTCCACTATGATGAAAAATTTCATTATTTTATTTATTGTTCGGTAAAATAATAAATCAAGTAGTTTTAATATTGTAAAGCGGTTAATTTTCTGTTTTTTTTTTCGATTTCATTAGCACTAACTAAAGCACTAACTCAAAATCGATTAAATTTAAGAATAAGCTTAAGCTATATTACTTACATCAAATATATACACTATAAATGTTCAAAGAACTTGAAATGTCAATATATAGAAAGTTTACTATTTAAAAAATGAACTTGTACGCAAACCTAGCTTATGTAAGTCACAAACCCCTTGTGTAATAATGAAAACTTGAACGTATGAATCTAAACGTATTCAGAAATCCATAAAATAAAATCAAAATGACATGTGGTGGGGCTAGCCTAGATTGCCGTTATGATAGTCCGGGCGTTGGTTTGATTGCCACACCAATTGGCTGGGTATATTTGTGGATCCGTGTACTACTGTTCATGGATATTAATGGCATTAATGGTCGGGGGTTAGGTGCAAATTAAAATCAGAATTATTTCTCAAAAAATAAGTTAATTTTAAAATATTAAATTCATTAAATCTTATTGTATTAAACAAAATTGTAAAAAACGCGATAAACTGTCCTTTGTTCTATTTATAACAAGCACACAGAACAAAAATAAAAGCTCAAAGTTTGACCGTTAAGGGAAGGACACTATCATTAACAAAGAACTAAAAACAAAGCTAACAAAGAACGATACTATTTTTTATTAATATCGAATAAAAGGAAAAGTTTAATGGAGATAATGGGACAATCTCTACTTGGGCTCTTTACTTCATCGGGCTTAAGTCGCCCAGTGCACTAGAAACGCTGATAGTTACGCCACTGACCCCAAGAACAAAACAATTACGCTTTCTTTATCAATCACGTGCCAGAAAATCGTGTTATGGCGTGTAACGTTATTAAAATCACTTAAGTTGTTCGCGGATTCGAATACAATAACATGTCGGAGCGGCTGAACGTAACGCGGAAAACTACGGTGGTAAAATGCCTATCCAATTAAGTCTATCTTGACGTTAAATCGTAGCTGGCAAACTATAGTTAAGACAGGATATAATAGGTGCAAATTAGGATAATTGTCATCTCCGAATTCCGAGCATATTGCCGTAATTAGATTTCAGTAATAGTTTCGGTAGTGCTGGCAATTAAGTCGATGACACGCGATGAGTCGTCAGCGGCTGTCGGAGATTTAATCAACCCCCCGCGACGCCATCTCGAGGAACAATAACGCAAGAAATGGGGTAAATATGAAGGAGGAATTTTAAATGGATGTCGAGCAAATGTCTGGAAGTTGTTACAACTGAAAAATAAATATGTATCTATACATAATGGCATTTAAACATTCGCATGTATAAAAGTGACCTACCTGCATCAGTTTGCTATCAACTACTGCAGTGGGTAGTAATGTGAGTCTTATAGTAAGGCTATACATTATTTCCACGTCGCAAAAAATTAATCAATAAGGGTTGACGAGCGTTCTTGTGAAAACACACATTTGCATAATGTATGTCATACCAAATGATACAATTTTCTACCCCGAACTCAATGTCAGATTTGTTCAAAAGCTATCGCGTCTTATAATAAACTAACAACCTAAATACAGTAAGCTCAATATCTAAGCAAAATAGAACATTTTCAGTTGGAACTATAGGATTTGAGTTGCGCGCCATTTGTGTTCTGTCAAAGATGGGGCGTCAATATTTAATGACCGTCATCTACAAAGTCAACATGCCGCGATTAACAGTTCATCAACGAATAGTTTGTGTATAATTGTTTTATGAAAGTGAGAGATCATTTACAGTTGCATTAAGTAAACGTTATAAAATTAGAGGACTTAAAAGTCTTCTAACCTACAATAAAACTTTAGATAATCACTACCCAAAGAACTGTAGAATTTATTCTTTATCCGCAACAGTTACTAGATGAGGCAGTAGTGAACAGTTTACCTGATTCTGACACTGATTCAGTTCGTGCTTATTTAATTAAGTTTGACAAAACCGTATCAGACTAGAGTATCGTAATAAAGTATTAGAGTAGAGTATAAGAGGAATGAGCTAATTGTTTGTTTATCTCAGTTCTGATAAAGTTTTCTTATTATTGAAAGTATTTCACGACTTTCAATAATAAGACGTATTTCACGAAAGGGGCTGGTAGACCAATAGTTGTTATAGGAGAAGTTGCTGATGATGTTCGTTAATGTATGGAAGAGACACTTTTAAATCTTAATGAAATCAGACTTTCTTGTGGAACATCCTCAATGACTGTAAAGAAGAACATGCATCCATATAGGCTGCAATTATATCAATTTTCAAAAGAACGGACTCGAGAAATAATGATCATATAGAAAATTTAAGTAGGGCTTTAAAAACTGCAAAGTATTCTTTATTGTTAAGTTATAATTATTGGTTTTTGATAAAGCGAGAATGTTGATTGAAAGAGGCGTAACAAATTGCGTATTTAGGGATCATCTCTGAACTTGTCATACCTTTGCACATAATGGATAGTATTGGACTAAGGATGTTAACTATTTTTCTTCATCCTTAAAGTATCTCAAATAAACCATAAAAATTTCAAGGCGTTGTGGTTTTTTTTTCATTGTGTTTGGAATTATTGAATTTATAATTTTTTGTTAAGAATCGCAAAAAGGGTGAATTTTTCTATTTTTTATTAATTTTTTGAGGTTGTCAATGGTTTTTTGGCAATAATCCATTTTTTAATCAAAAAATGTTAATTACTGTAAGAAAAAAAATTTCTGTACGATCATTATTTCTAACAAAATTAGGACGAAACGAAGCATCTACAGAATTTAACTTATTATATTATTAAGAACCGGGTTCTGTTATTGATAAGGCAACACCAATACATCCTCGTCGTGGTTGGTCAGATCAAAATATTGCTGCAGTGAGAGAAACTGGACGGGAGTATCGACGTCGTGCATAACAATTTCTGTAATTCTGACATCAATTGGCCTACAATATTATGTAATTTAACACCACTGATCTTTTTTCTTTGGGGTTATGTCAAGGGGAAATTGTACGCCACCCAGCCAGTAACGATCAATGACCTCAAAGTAAACATTCAACGTGTTACTCGAAATAGAACCAGTTTATGTGCCCGTGGTATGGACAACTTTGTAGCCATATTTTATGTTGCAGAATAAAAAACCTCGGTTTGTCAAATAACTATTATTAGTTTTACTCACAAATCACGCCCTGTAGTTCCAAATGAAACACCCAGGCATTTTGACGTCATATGATTTGTAGATGACAGTTGTTAAATACTGACGTCCTATATTTGACAGCACAAAATGCCGCGCAATTCAAATCTTATAGTTCCAACTGAGACACCCTATTTAACAGTAAAATCTCCAAGTAGTTTAATATCCTTACAGAATATATAGAGAAACAACTGTTCATGTCATGTCCATTGAAAAAGTCATAGAGAAGTACAAGGGTCATTTCAAAACTGAGTATGGCATGCACTTCAATTACTTCATTCAAAACTAATTCTGAATTATTCTTCAGAACCACATATTTACTTAGAGTTACTATGAAATCAATGCCAATGAAGATATAGTTAATAAATATTTTTATAGAAACATTACTATTGCTTATTAAAGTATATTTTGCTCTAATGGCAATTATTATTTGGAAAGGATGCGCTATTTTCAGATGCCACAGAAAATAAATATTTATAATATGTTATCGAAACCTCTGTCACTGGTCTTTGTATTTTGGACAATATCACTCTGGAGGAATTTCTATTTCAATTTAGTAGAAAATTACCTAAACCCTATAATAACCTACATTTTTTACGTATAATATATATTTGGCATTTTGCAATATATACTAGAACACCTATTTTTCCACATACATATAGTTTTTTCGTTAACATTTTCAACAAAGTATGTAGTATCATATATAATTTAAAAAATAATTAAATGATATTTATTATTTCAACTATTTTACTTAGCTAATGTTTTAGTAAATTAGATGTTTTTTTTTCATTAAGTTATAATATTTCATATGATATACTACAGATATTCAAAAAGGGCAATAAAAAATAGGCTCAAATATATTTCACAAACAGGAAATTACAAATTATTATAAAGAAAAAATATAGACATATGAAAAAAATTGGTATTTGCTTATAATTAGGCCAAACTCTGAGCACAAGTTCTAAATTTAAAGTCAAAATGCAATTCTAACCATTTCTCAATTCAAGGTAGATGAAAGAAACAATTTGAACATTATGCGTCCCTCCTTTTCTCTTCATGTCCCTCACTTACTTTATTTTCCTGTAGTTTCCTTCCTCTCCCTTATTTTTCCATGTTCCCTTAGTTTCCCTTTATTGATATTAATGTTCCTTCTTCTCTTCCCTACCTCTGCCATCCCATCCCTTTATTTTCCTCAACATCTACTCCTCCCCGTTTCTCTACTTTCCCCACCCTTCATTTCCCCTTATTTCCCTTCTCCTTTTTCTCGTTTCGTAAATTATACAATTATAAATTTTATAATTTATTTTATTCAGATTACAATACCTGATTTAATTCAAGCACCTAGATGTTAATAATCATCTTCTGCTTGATTTAATTACCTATTCCTCCTTCAGTCGACATTGTCTACAGTATCGCTGCACATCTAATCTTCCTACCAATTTTGTAATGCTAATGGCCGTATATTCATTAATTTTCTTATACTAATATCTCGTGACAATACACCTACTGTCTTCACTGGCAGCTCTATCTAAAAAAGATAAATTAAACTTAAGCTCTACTTGAGAATGGACCCTCTGCCACTCCAGCGTGTATCTGCATAAATTTCTTTTATAAATATGTATAGCCCATATTTCAAAACTTTATTAATAGATTTAATACTAATGTAATTTAAATTCTGTGGCGGTCTGGTAGGGAGGACCGCGAAATTTTCCCTTGCAACTGGAAGGGTACGCTTACATAACTAATAGGCGTAGCCCTTTAATTTATGGAGTCTTGTTTTTCAAACACAACAGACGCAAATGGAATTTTATATAAGTTTTAGGGATTCCGCTGTAGGCCTTAGACGGTTCTTTTGCATTTTGCGGAATTAATTATATATCAGAATAAATATACATATAAGAGGATAGACTAGTAACGTAACTTTACTTGAGATACCCACTTTTTTGTCTCATTGTCTTTAGAAAGGCATAAAAAATATGTATAAACATTAAGGGGTGACCAAGGGGTAACTTTGTTCTTGATTCGACCTAGCACATTTCGTCGTGTTGCCTTTTCCTTCTGTAAATTCATTTACTTTTGCGGACTGGCATAATTCTCAACCTTTCTCGTATAGGTATGTGCAGCTTCTTCGATCCAATACTCTATTGGTTTCTCTCTCATTTCTTGCAAGGTCATAATAAGACCTTGCCGCAGAACGTGAAATTATTATGTTCTCTTTCTGTATTTCTAATAGCTCCATTAATTACTGGAAGAATATTAGTGCAAGATGAATATTAGCCTCAAATGAACACTCGAGAGTACTACACGTTCTGGATGTTAGGCGCTTTAGTGAAACAAGTTTTTTTTTCAAACATATGAATTTGGCGCCCCCTTAAATTGCCATTCGGGGAATTTACCCCGGTGTGCCCCTCCCCACCCCTAGATCTGGGGCGGTACCACACGGTATAGGCGCAAAAATTTCCATTTTTTTCATTTTTCATTAAAATTGTTTCTTGTAAACAGCTATTAGTAAGCATGAAGATAATGTACACTGAACCTTATTACGAATTTCGTACGAATTTCGATAAATGTGCGAATTAAATATACTTGTACTTAACCTATTTTTATTTCATTAAAGGCAGCGAAAGAGAAACCGCCGGCGCCGGCACCGGCGGAAACGAACGCATGTAATTAGGTTTTCAATATTCCAGCTAATATTCCCCACGGCGTAGACAATCCATAGAATAAACGAGACAACGTCAAAGAAGTTTCATTAAACTAATGAAATAAATGAGAGAGTCCAAATTAGCGCCTGGTTTGCAAAACAAGAGCCAAACTGGAAAAGGGAGATTATATTGCCTTTGATATTTTACGGGGAATGTAAACTCTACGTGTCTCGATTATTAAATTTGGAAGGTATGCCTGAAATTATGCAAATGCCGGCTGGCGTATTCACATTTTAAATTTAAATATAAACTGTTTTCTATGTGAAAATTATTAATAACTCCGGAGTAAGTTCCGCCCGGAATTTATTATCCATGAATTAGTTATTTGCTGGTACGCCTTCGCCCTAATTAAAATGGCTTCAGAGTTAAATTTATTTACGGGATATGCCTTTAGAAAAGTGTTTCTAAATCGAGTATGTAGTTAACGTAAATATGCATATCATTTTAATCTCGCATTAGGCGATACTAGATGAAAGAAATGCGATACAAAAAGTTCGATTTAATTTTATATATTGGTTCTTTACTACACTAGGCACAAAAATTAAGGGATGTAAAAATATCTTGAAATTTAGGTGATTTTCAAAAAGCTGTAACTTGGATAAAAATGTCACAGAGCAATTTAAAAAAAATCAAATTGAAGCTCCAAGTTTATAGTTTTCATATCTTGAGTTCAAAATTGTTTACCGTTAGCAGTTTTCCATCATAATAATTCCATTGAGAAAAATTTACAATCTTTTGCTTGCCTTTCAAAAGGTCCACGGACTTCAATTTTTTTTACAGTGATTTTATCGTAAATACTTTTTATGTAGTTTTATCCTCTTTAATTTGAGCGGCTAAAAGCCTTATAAGATGATTTTTCGCAAAGTTATCGTCATTCAAAGCAAAAGAGTCAGTTTTGACTTTGGTAATGAATTACTCCAGAAATAATGGCCGTACAGAAAATTTAAGTTTTCTTAAGTGGGTTTTAAAAACTGCAAAGTATTCTGTACAAGTGATAGTTATTTGTTTTTGACAAAAAAATTCAGAGCGAGAATGTTTATTGAAGAATAGGCAAGAAATTGCGTATTTAGTAATATTCGCTTAACTTGGCATAACCTTGCAAATAATGAACAATACTAAGGATGGTCACTGTTTCTTTTAACCTAACAGTATCCCAAAGAAACCCTGAAAATGTCAAAGCGCTGGATTTTTTTTATATTGTTTGGAATGATTGAATTTGTCGTTTTTTCTAGAAATAAATTTAAGGATGAATTTTTCATTTTTATTCATTTCTTGAAACGGTAATTATTGTAAGAAAAAAATTAGTTTCGGAGTAATTAATTATCAAAGTGAAAACTGACCTTCTTTCATTGAGCGACAATAATTAAGTGAAAAATTATCGTACAAGGCCACTTAAATTAAGAATTTAGACCACTTAAATTAAGGAGGACAAAGTTATCTAAAAAAGCTTTATGATGAAATTACTAAAAAGAAATGTATTGAAGTCCGTGGACCTTTTGAGTGACAAGCAGAAATTTCAATATTTTTTGTCCGATGGATTTCTTATGATTACTCAAAAACTGCTGATGGTAAAGGGTAAAAAAGGGTTCTGATGGTAAAATTGTTTTAAAACTATTTTCCACCAAGTTACATACCCTTTGAAATTCACCTAAAAACTTTTCAGGGTTTTTTTAACATCTATTAATTTTTGTGGCTATAATAATTTATTGTTATGCGAATATACCAATATCTAATAGTATATAATGTACAGCTACTATTTTATTGTTTAATATTTATTCGGGAAAGATAGTACTGAATTTGAAAACAAAAATATATTAGGTGTCCTAAAATATTTTGCTCATTTGTTTCTTGAACACCTCCGAAAGTGGTAATGATGCGCGTGCATGCGTTTGTTAGATACCACGCCTTAGAAGTTCAGTGTCAATGGATCATGTCATCGGTGAGCAACGTGCCATGTGTATCCAAAACCTTTTACGAGAACCATGGTTCGCTCATAATAGTTAGTTGTGTGTATCGAGCACACTAATTCGCAGCATTAATTAAGCTCCTTCAACAAAGTTAATCAAACCGTGGCTCGGTAGATTTAAAAGAGGAAACACTACCATTAATAGAAAAACTACGATCATGTAAAGTGAAATTCATATATTAGTCACAGTTTGGCATATTTAGGTTAATAATGGAGATTAAATTAAATAAAGGCATATTCTTATTAGAAATAAACTAGATGTGGAGTATCATGTGAAATATATTGCAATCGGTTAAATCACCGATAGAGGGATAATAACGGGTGTCCAGAAAGGGTAGGGGGTATTTGTAGATTCAATAAAAAAAAACTAGAAGTCAGAAAGAATAAATTTTTTTGTTAATTTTTAGACAAGGTTTTGGAAAATTAAGTACTAAAGATTATGTTCTCCAAATGTTGACCCTCACGCTGCTGGCACTCCTCTAACCGTAAACGGAAATTAGCCACCACGCGTCTACACATCTCTCTGGAAACGGCGGCCATTTCGGTGCGAATGTTGTGCTTTAATTGCACTAAAGTTCGTGGTTTGTTTACATACACTTTCTCTTTAAGGTATCCCCATAAGAAATAATCAAGAGGTTAAGATCAGAAAATGGATTCGAATGTTTGAGAATACCGGTTCGACTGTAAAAATTCGCAATCCAGGTCGCCCGTGCTCTGTTCGAACCCCACAAGCGATTGAAGAAGTGAGATTTTCAGTGCGTGAAAATCCTTCTCAATCAATTCGCAAACTCTCACTTCTTCAGTCGATTTGAGTTTCTATCTCTGAGGGAAACACCCAACATTGACCTTTCCATGGCTCTTTTTGTGTAACACGTATTTTGTTGACGGTCTTCTTTGTTAATGTAAGAGTTTCTGCTCCGTAAGTAAGTATAGGAAGTACACATTGATTAAAAACCTTCTTTTTTAAACAAGTTGGAAGGTTCGACTTTAGAGTGGTGTTAAGCTTCCCAAACGCTGCCCAAGATAAGCCAATTCTACGTCCTATTTCACGGGTTTGGATCCTATTCGGATCTCATGGCCTAGATATTTATATGAGCTTACTTGTTCTATGTGGTTATCACCCAGGGATACTTGTTTGCTTATTACCAAATTTGTGATGTATTGTGTTTTGTTGGTATTAATCTTTAGACCTACTGTTTCAGAAGCACTATCTAGTCTCTGTATCATTTCTTTTGCTTCGTCAATACGGTCAGCTATTATGATAATGTCATCCGCGAATCGTAGGTGATTTAGTCTCTCGCCGTTGATGTTTACGCCCATGTCTTCAAAATCGACTTTCTTGAAAATGTATTCTAAGAGCTTCGTAAAAAGTTTTGGGGATACAACATCACCTTGTCTAACTCCTCTTTCTATACGAAAATTTTCGGTGTAGTCATATAATTATATGCAAGCCTTTGCTCTCCCAAACAGGTTTTTAATTATGTTTATGTATCTGTAGTCAACGCGGCATTCTGTTAAGGCATAGAGCATTTCTTGTTGGTTTATCATGTCGAAGGCTTTTTCGTAATCGACAAACATTAGAACTAGGGGCCTATTATATTCTATACATTTCTCGATAAATGTTTTTACCACCTGTAGGTGCAATACGCAATGTTGTTGTGCCTTAAATAAACATTACAGAAGTAATTCCTCTCGTCTCCAGCCTCTTAATAATTGATATAAGAGAAAGAAAATGTTGATTACATTGTTCATTATATGTTTAAAATTGTTGTCCATTAACAATACTTTTATCGTCAATAACATAAACAACCGCACACGATGCCAGATAGTTACATTTAATGATGCCAAACTCTTGTTTGTACATTGTAGTTCTCTGAAGGTGGTTATTACATAAAATCGAAACAACAAAAAACCTTTTCATTAATTTAAATTAAATTAAAAACCTAAGGAAGAAACAAAAACATCGCCTATATGTTAGATTAGTTTTACTTTTATTTAAAGTATTTCTGCAATTAACAGTTGATTAAAGTTAGTACACAGTGTATGATGCTCCGGGTTGGCCGTCGATTCCTTGTTCGGACCGTTCAAGTGAATGTTCGATTCCCATGGGCAAAACTCTTCAATTAAACAAAACTTTCGGTGTATCAATTATAAATAGAACAAATGTTCTGGCCCACAGCCTCCTACCGTTCCCATTACTAGACCCTTCATGTAGGGAAACTCCGTCGCAGATTTTTGAAATTACTCGATTCCACTTCGGGGATTAACAGTAAGGTTTTACACTGGAATTATCCACAGCGGATATTCGGCCTGCCCTTAACCGAACAACCCTGAATTCCCCGGTCGCCCACCAGGAGCCCATCTGCATTCTCGTCAGCTCGTCAAAACAGATAAACAGATAAAGGAAGGCTGGAATCTCTCGCGCTGGGTCCAAGGGTTATTCAAATCACTCTCTTATCAACCCCACTCAGAAGAAAAGCCCACGAAATACAAATGCGCATAATTGGGTTATTCCACGTAATTAGTTGCATTAGCATATACAGGGTCTTTCACATAAGAATTATCTTCGCGAGACCTTTTGACATCTAAATTGACTTTGACTAAAAAATTGTTCAATTACATGTCACTTCCAGTTAAATATATATAATCATCATCATCATGAAGTCATCAGTCCTAAAACTGGTTGGACGCTAACCTCCAGCTTCTCCTATCTTGTGCTAACCTACGCATTTCGCTAATTGTGCTACAACCTACATCCCTTACTATTTGCGAGCAGTAGTCTAATCTAGGCCTACCTCTGCCTTTCTTCACTCCTATTTCTGCCTCCAAAATATCGCGGACTATTCCCCCATGTCTCAGCAAGTGGCCTACCATTCTATCTCTTTTCTTCTTTATGTTTTTCCACGTACTTCTTTTCTCGCCGACTTTCTCTAATACTTCTTCGTTTCTAACCCTATCAGTCCATGGTATTTTCATCATTCTTCGGTAACACCACATCTCAAAAGCTTCTAATTTCTTCCTACTTGCTTCCCCTACCGTCCAGGTTTCGCAACCGTATAGTGCCGTGCTCCATACATACGTTTTCAAAAATCTCTTCCTTGTTTCTAAGTTTATTACCCCCGAGCATAAAAGTGCTTTCTTTTTGTTAAAAGCTACTCGACCCTGCGCTATTCTTTGTTTTATATCTTTATCGCTTCTTCCATCCCAATTTATTTTACTTCCTAAATAAGTGAATAACACTTCCTCCAATCTTTCATAATATATTTTTTTATTTAAGATATCAGCAATCAGACATACAATACTTTATATAGGCTAATTTGATCTCATAGAACCGATGAAAAGAAGATATTTAGTTGACGGGATGAGGATACTTCCAGCGAAGAATCCTCTTGCATCTTGGTCTATTTTATATTCATTGATAGTCGTCTTTTTAATCTTATATTGGTTTATTGGCGAAGAAGTGGTCATAAGAGTGGATTGAGGTGTGTTTTGAGTGTATTATAGTGTTCATTGCTCCTGTCCTAGATGATATCACTGATGAATGAAATGCTGAGGTCGTTGTGTATTGTATTGTTTGATACATACCACGGTGCATCTGTCATTGATCAAAGTACAAGGTGATCCAATTCGAGTTTCCTATATTGGGAACACTGTAGATTTGATAGCTGTCAATATAGACGCGTGTTTTAAGTATCTAATGTTAGTTTGAAACACATTTATGAAATGGATTGTTTAACGCATTAAAATTGTTCAATTATTCTACGGAAATAACAATTCTGTACGAACTATGTATCATCGTTTACAGGAAGATTATAGTCTATTTAATCGTCTTACTGAGTGAACAATTCGCAACATAGCAAAAAATTTGAGGAAACTGGCAGCATTGGAGGTAGGGTAAGACGTGTACATCTTCGTGGCGCACATTCGGCCGAAAATATTGCTACTGTGAGTGATAGTGTAGCCGATGGCCCGTAATTATCAATTCGTCGCCATTCGCAAATTTTGGGCCTTTCTTGTGACTCTCTGTGGCATATTTTGCATAAGGACTTGCACCGACATCCATAAAAAATTCAATGAACACAAGAATTGAAGCCTAGAGATCATGGGCAGCGAAGACTTTATACAGATTGGGTGTTAGAGCAACATGAAGTTGATCCTGATTTCGTAAAGAACATTTTCTTCTCTGATGAGGCACATTTCCAACGCTCTGGATGTGTCAATAAACAAAATTGCCACATATGGGGCGACAAAAATCCTCACATGATACACGAGGCACCATTGCATGCCCAAAAAGTAAAAGTGTGGTGACCATTGTGGTCAGGCGACTTAATTGGACCTTACTTTTTTGAAGACGATGAAAGTCAGACAGTAACAGTAAAAAACAGTTTTTTTTCCAATAAAAAAGTTAAAACTGGCTTTGATCGACGATAACTCAGCGAGAAATCATCGTACAGGACTTTTAAACTGCTCAAATTAAAGAGGATAAAATCATCTAAAACAGTGTTATAATTAAATCACTGAAATAAATTATTGAAAGTCCATGAACCTTTTGAAAGGCAAGAAATTTTTTTTTATTTTTGATCCGGTGGATTTCTTATGATTTTGAATTTGAATGATTTCAAAATTTGAAATCAAAATCTGAAAACTAGAAACTTGAAGATTAGTTATTGCATGAAAAACTAACTGCAGAAAAAAAGTCAAAATTAACTTTTTTCTTTGAAAATTTTATGTTTTATGAAATTTTTATATTATTAATAGAGGTGCGGGCTCTTAGATGTACCTTAACATTGTATACTTTAATACCACGTATCTCTTTACGCGATACTACTTTTTGAAGCATTTTGGTATATATCTTCATATTCTAATCAATAGCGTATCTATATCGAATTATTAATAAACGCTGATGACGAATACGATGGGCTTTCAAGTCAGCTATCCAAAGACATTTACGACATTTCTGTACGTACAAATATAATGTATATAATTTATACAAAATATATGCAACATATATATAAAATAAAGAAATGACATATAATAGGGAATACATAACAGCAACTGGGCAGTCTTATTTATGCCTTGCACTCTTCTATGTTCCAGGAAAGAAGCCGAGTGCTTGCGAGGATATTACAACGCATATTTACATATATTTACGTATTTTATTATAGATACCCTATTTAAGTATCATAATATAATAACATAAAATTAACTTTTCAAGTGAAAGAATGTTCGACATGCAGCTAATAAAAATGCAGCACGCTGCTTAGCGGCCACTACATGGATAAACAACCCCTGCTATAGAGGTGACTACAACAATGCTATTCGTACAGTTGTCCAGGATAGCGGCTTAGGTCCAGTATTGAGGTGTCATTTACTTGGGTTCATATCTTAAAAGGGTATGTTTCTTGATACCTGCCCCGAAATATGGCCTTGTTTGTCCTTATCCTTGTATTTAACCTTCCCCTCCGCAACCTGAGGCTTTAGGGGAAGCAAGTCGATTTCTATTTCCAAATTTTAAGACCTTTTAATAAGCTTATGTAATAACAGTATTTAAGAATGTAATAACAGATAAATCATTTTATCAATTATATCATAAATCAATTTTTAAAATAACGTTAGTAAGAATTTCTGGATACAATCAGACATGGTTGAAAAAATAAAGATAGCATAGACAAATACAAAGAGAATTTTTAATGAACAGATTGCATGGAGAATCCTATATATGATTCAACTTACATATGAATCGTGGTAATGTAGCAAATAAATACGTTTTCAGTAAACTGAAATTATGCGAAACGTTCTTAATCGTATTAGGGGCATGTGCAGTTTCAGCCATTTGTTTTTCTGACAATAAATAATTGTATTTAGGGAATAAACAGCGAAATATAATTCAAAACTTTAGTCTACAAGGAAGGTAGCTGCGATAAATATACCTTGATATTAGCCATTGTGTAAACGTGATGAAAATTTATGATTCTAACATAAACTGCGGCTTCCACATTGGCCTTCACGTAATGAAATCCTAATTTATTATAAATAATAGTAGAAATTTATGACGTTCAGAGGAAAATATGGATTTAAGTAATATTACGGGTTAAATACGAACTTGAGCTATTTTCCAGAATTACAAAAAACATCGTATTTAGAATATGACATGTTTTCAACGTTTCATCAATTTAATACCGATGTTAAGGAAATTTTACCACATCGTATCATATATAAAAAATACACTAAAAATATATTTGCTTCTAAATACAAACACAGTCCTACAGTACATTTTTAAATTAATTATTTATAGAGACTAAAACAATCTAAGTAAATTTTCTATATAAAAATATCAGATTCATGTATTTTAAAGACGTACCTAAGAACTTACCAATGATATTCTTATTACACTTTACACATCTTTTGTTGCCTATAATTTTTAATAGGTACTAAAGGTTTAAATGCGTACTTAGTAACATAACTACTTAACAGAAAATATAAACATAATATAAGTATAACATAATTCAAAATATTTGAAATTACTATTATAAATTCTGATTTGTGATACAGGTTGGGGCATAAGAACCTGGTGATTTTTATACTTTGTTTACCGGTGACTCCATGAACTTATCATGACCAGTATGAGAAAGGGGAGAGTCCACCCAATTTCATTTCAGTCGATATGGATCCGTGGAATTTTATTTTTGTTACAAATACCAGGGGCGTAGCGTACATGGATGCGATTAATGCGTCGCATCCTTTAAAAAATTGACATATTAGTGTTATTGGCATAAAAGTTCAATCGATTTATTCAATTATTACAATTTTTTAATTATTTTAAATCAACTGCAAACATACATTATTTACTTTAAACGCTACCATCAACTTTTCAAATCGACCGTGAAGGCGCTCGAAATTATTGGAATCCCGCATTACTCGCTGTAGTGCTGAAATGCGATGGTCCACGTTACATCCAAGCTATTCGTTAGATAGGCGAAAATGTCAGTGATCTTACGCAGTCAACAGTGGAGACTCGAATGGGTATTGTCGTTATTTCCGGACTCAGCTATGCGATTATGTGAACACATATTGGCCATAACACGCCATACTGTGACAGTCGCCACAATATAAGGAAGATTTGGAAGCGCTGTTTCAGGTAATTGTGGAAAATGAAAATGAGGAATGGGATCGAAAAACCGTTATTTGTGCTAGAGGCCTTTTAACTTTATTGCACGACTTTGATTTTAATTTTTTCTTAACAGTGTTTTCTACAATATTTCCACATTCCGGGAGTGTGTTTAAAATTCCACAGTCAAAAATATCGGATATTAGTTACTGCAATAAAAAGATAGCCGATTTCAAATCACATATTCAAAAAATGAGAAACGAGTTGAGTGACATTTGGGACCGTATGGACAGATTTGTGTTAGAAAATCAACCACCAACTAAAAGAATGCGTTTGGATTTACTTCCTGAAGAAGATAAGAAAAGCAAATACGCACGATTGGTTTATGAAATTTTGGACGTTATTACTTTGAACATTAGTGAATGGTTCAGTGAAATTTGTAAACTGAAATTCTTAAATCTAGATTCCACACAATTTACTTCATCCATGAAACGTTTTCCTGACGAACTTTTTTCTTCTATAGCAGATACATATGGAACATTATTTGACGCAAATCGTTTAAAAAGTGAACTTTCCGTGATTTATAGTGATCCCGATATGAAAAGGAGCACTGTGTTTGAGCTTCGCCAATATATTATGTCCCTTCAATTATGTTCTGTTTTCCCGGAGGCATCAAAATTGTGTCGTTTAATTTTGACTATTCCTGCCACAAGCAGTTCCGCGGAAAGATTATTTTCATATTTAAAGAGAATAAAGACTTATCTGCTAAATTCTCAAAAGCAAGAAAGACTGTCAGCTTTAACATTAATAAATATTGAAAGTGCCTTGTTAGAAGATATGAGATCGTCTCCAGCATTTAAAGAAACAGTGATAGACGTTTGCGCTGCACAAACAAAAACCGAAGAATTGATCTTCATTTTAAAAATTAGGATATATGCCGCGGCATAATCATTTTAGGTTAGTGTCCTTTTTTTATTTTCACCATTTTCATATGGCCTACCATACATCCGACTATACTTCTTCCCCTTTTTTATCACGTCCCTAGATTCTTTTCTCACGCTACGCCCCCGACACATACTGTACTGGAATTACTTACTTCATACACATATTCCATTACATTAAAACATAATCTGACTATTGTATCAATTTGTGATGACAAATAAATGAAAGGGTTTATTTTTCTGCCAAACAACGATAATTAGTTGCTTCCATAATAAATTACTCTCAATTATTTTATCGCGCATTTATTCGGGGTATAGAGAAAAAAATCCCCCACCGTAATGACTATTACTGTGATAGAATTAAGACAAAGTTACACTACTGCCTGCAGAAGAATGCTGCCAGATAATAAGCGTATTCACGAGAAGATAAAATGAAATGTATTTCAAGTCAGTGCAGACGCTCCATTGTTTGTAGAGCAAATGTAAAATGAGGAGCAGTCTTCAACACAAAGTATTCACTTTATAATGAGCAATTTGCAGATGCCTGGGTGTTAATTTTTTTATGTCGAAAATTGCAATAAAGCATCTGTCGGTATTTGATGTCTTACGTTTCGCTCGCCTATTATTATTTTTATTAGAGCAAAGCTACCGAGGAAATTACAAGTCGGCGGATTTCTCTGTCTTCTTCTAGAGCGGAGACATTATTCATGAAATATTATATGTCGTATTGTGAAGTTCATCTCTGCTTTCTAATGACGAAATGGGATGTAATTTCCTACACTTCAGTGTCGTAATGACGAAATAATACCAACACATTTATATATAACGACAGACCAAACATAATAAATAGGTAGAGCAGTCGGTGATTTGATGTTGATAAAATGGAAATCTTCAAATTATTTCTGTTTTTCATTAACCTGTTCGAAATGGAATTAATTGAGAATTGTAGTGGTTTTACGAAAGAAGTAAAAGTAAAGGAAATAACCTTTTATGAGAGCAAAACGTAACGTAACGAACA
This sequence comes from Rosalia funebris, assembly GCA_037954035.1. Taxonomy (NCBI): domain Eukaryota; kingdom Metazoa; phylum Arthropoda; class Insecta; order Coleoptera; family Cerambycidae; genus Rosalia; species Rosalia funebris. Next base: position 7,221,136 of record JAZFAV010000002.1, on the reverse strand, counting down.
TTTAATAAGCGAAGGACCTCAGATGATAAAGAACGTGCATGAAGGAAGTCAAGTACGAAACACGTATGTGTTCGTTAATAATACTGTTGAAGTATAGCTCATCAAGAATAGGAATAAGACTCAAAACTGCAATATGGGATCTCCCATGAGGTGCGCAATAAATAACCTGGTGTTTACTCAGTCGAATTAAGCCCTTTTTAAAGTGAATATCGATGAATATATATATATATATATATATATATATATATATATATATATATATATATATATATATATATATATATATATATATATATATATATATATATATATTGAATGTGAATGTAAACACAGATCGACCTGGCCGCACTTAAAGTGCATCCTCTTCTCTCCTAATATTGCCGCACTCTTTCTTCTGCGTAGAGAATGTTACACTTTTTGCTGTTCTTGATGAAAAGTATATAGCTAAATAAAAAAGTGCTTCTAACTACTGTGCTACAGTATATATCATGTAATGCAATATAACAGCGAGACAAATGAAGTTACTGAAGTAAGAAGACTATTATACTCCACCCCATCTACAAATGCCTTATATAATAAGGACTAAACAAATTAGGCCAAAACAGCTATTCTCCTGGCGATATGTCATCGACGAGCGCTGAATTAAATAGCGAAATTTGCCGTATTTTGTCTAACAGAGTTAGCGCTAAAATACAGTGATTTAGATTGATCGAGAACCACAAGGAAAATGCAAAGTGTCACATATTTCGGGATACCGCTAACTGCAGACCGGTTTCGGCCTTATCTTAGGACTCGTCAGTGCAGTGTAAGCAAAGTATACCCTTGACAGATGAGGCTCACATCTTGTAGACGTTCTACCGCAGTAGAACGTACCAAGAGCCATATTTCGGTAGTTTCGAGAACAATCTAAATTGATGTAAAGCTTGATTATCAATATACTGTAAAGTTTTACTTGACAGAGGGTAGTTTTTAAACTACTGAAGGAAGGAGATTATTATACTGCACCCCATCTGCAAGTGCCTTATATAATAAGGCATTTACTGAATTAAATGACGAAATTTGCCGTATTTTGTTTAACAGAGTTAGCACTAAAATACAGTGATTCAGGTTGATCAAGGACCACGAGGAAGTTGCAAAGTGTCACCTATCTCGGGCTAGGTGACTAATTCAGCGCTTGTCGATGGCATATAGCCAGGAGAATAGCTATTTTGGCCTAATTTGTTTAGGCTTTATTATATAAGGCATTTTCAGATAAATGGGGTGGAGTTTTTTTTTTTTACATTATACAAATGGAGTTATCATGCAGATATGACCACTGAGGTTTTTATAAAATAGTTTTCCCATGTGTTAACGTACATAGACCTGGTGCAGTTAAAAGCGGTCATGTGAAAAACCAGATTTTTAAAATGGTCCCAATCACCAATCAGGATTTAGAACATTGGCAAACATCATCTACCCGCTAAACATCAAATGCTGCTGCAAATTTCCGATGCAGATTACTTCGTCTAACGCAGACTTTCACGTAACATCACGTGTAATCTAACTGATTCTCGGTTGACACCAGGCCATCCAGGAACTGCATATCATGATTACATCCTTATTTGGAATCATCAAAGTATACCAGACTGTGCTTGGCGTTCTGAGAATATTAAACAGGCTTTTGTAGCAAACTGGCATAAACATACATGTAAAAGATTAGTAAACGCCATCTACCTACTAAATAACAAAGTATCTATCCCGTATACTTACACTGATGATTCCTAATGAGGATGAAATCAAGATATGCAGTTCCGGGACGGCCTGGTGTGAATTGACAATCGATTAGATGACACTAGGCAATAATTCTATACCAATCAAGATGTTATGTTTAGAATATTGTGAATGAAATTCCAGTTTGAAATCCACCTAGTGCAACTAAATAAAATGACAAAGGACGCAATAATTCGGATTCATACGTGACAGTGGATTGAAGATAAACGTTTTAAATATTTGTTACAACTTTCTGGTGCGTAAGCTAATTACTTTTATGGCACATATTTTAATTTGTATTAAATATTTGCAACAAGCAATTATTTTATTTATTTATTTTTTAACATTGTTATTCCCTTGTTTTCAAATTAATAGGAAGTGCAAGAAAATATCACATATCCCACAGGGTTCATTATTATTCTACCTGTAATTTATATGTCTTAATTCATACTGGAAATTAACTGAAACAGTTTCATCTTTTGGCATAAAATTTGCCACTTTTACTTTGGAAAAGGCGTACTATTTCCGGATTTAATTAACTAATATCCGTTGTTTACTTTATTCTATTTTCTCCTGCTCTGTTTTATAATCATTTTGTCTAAGAAATACTTGCCGTCTCCGAGGAAAACTCTTAAAAAACGTTTCCGCCATGAAATATAATACACCCACAGCATACCTTGTTAGAAGTTGGCAGTGTCTCGAATAAGGACAGAGTATCTTTAAGGAGTAATTAGAAACTGTCTGTTTACATTAATATCATTTAGAGATTAAGGGAAAATAAAATTCCCTCTTCAATTTTAAGTATAATACCTTCAGAATTCCCTACAGCCTTAATGTACATTAATAATTTAAGTACATTTAAAAAAATATATAATTTTCGTTGAATAAGGCATTAGGGTAAGCTTAATGTAGTTTGTGAAATGTTTTGATGGTACGTTATAAGTATTAACGGAATCAGTTAAATATACAGACTGATGATAAAGTTTTGCATAATGTTCATAAGTTTGGTGGTAAATGATTCATTGAGAACTCTGAAGCTTCATTTAATTAAAACAAATAGCGACTTAAATAAAAAAAAAAATTTCAGTGTTTGTGTTTGGACTAGAGGTGCATCAAGTCAAGTAACTTGATGTTTTTATAAATTACTTGACTTTGAAGCTTTTCAAAAATTCACTACTTGACTTGACTTGATTTTTCATCGTTATTGCTTGACTTGATATCAAGTAATTTCAAGCTACTTGATATTACTGATATTACTTGATTTCAACATCATTAAAAGTTGAAGCCTACTGTACACTTCCGATGGTGATAATTCGTATAAATATGCTTCTGGATAAACTTGAAAAATGGGTTATAGAACTCGACAATAACCCAGATAGAGATGAAACTTATGAGACAATAATATATAGCATTCAAGTGGCAAGGGGCAAAATCATTAAATATTACGAGAGAAGTAATTGAATATACTGTGTTGTTTTAATCTTATACCCCCGACAAGGTGGAACATTATCCAATACAAATTGGGGAAAGGACTTGCAGATGGATGCAGTCAAGCATTTTGAAGAAATTTTCAAAAAAAAAGTACTTTAGGTCCAATTCATTGCCCATATCATCTTCATCTTCAATACCAGATGAAAACAGTGATTACGGTGAATTTGACATTGCTCTACTAAGTTTATTTAAGAAATCTCCTGTCAACCCAAAAGATGAAATGGCTTGGCGCTATGAAATAGACAAATATATGTCTGATTCACGAGCTGACAGTTGTGAAGATATTTTAGAATAGTGGAAAGACACGAAAACGTTTTTCCAATCTTGGCCATAATGGCCAAAGATTTTTTATCAACACCTGCATCTTCAGCTCCTGTTGAAAGGCAGTTTTCCAGAGCTGCTCTAACTATTACAAGAACCCGTAACCGATTAGGCGATAACTCTATTAGAAGCCTCATGTGCCTTAGATCGTGGATGGCAAACGATGATATTAAAGATTTCTTTTAAACTTTGCTATTACTACTATGTTACCGAAGAAAAAGAGGGCATACTGGAAAATCATTTTATCGTTATCAGTTTTATTATTTTGTGTAATATTTTAGAATAATTTGTTATGTTATTAATATGCCCAATAAATAGTTTATTATTAGTATTTTTTACATTTATATTTATGTATTTATTATATAGATTATAGTTTAAGATTTAGTTTTTGAAATAAAAGGCTTTATTGCGAGGGTTCCTTTATTATTATTTCTTGATAATATTAAATGATTAATGAGAAATCAAGTAGTCTTGAAAAAATCAAGTAGTCCTCAAGAACTACTTAATTTTTCAAGTACTTGAAATACAACTACTTGAATTGAACTTGACTTGATTTCAAGTCAAGTCAAGTCAAGTAGCTTGAAAGTCAAGTCAAGCCGTGCATCCCTAGTTTGGACTGTGATGTCTTCATAGTATTTTTTTTTTATTGAAATACCCTCTTTTTTAACAGAAATATAATTCTAAAACTGTTCCTGGTTCAACGGTATCTCACTCTAGGGATCTTTTATTTACCGTTTATAATATAGAGGGAAAAAATTGGCAAGCGCCATCTACTTAACACCGAAGTGTCATCTACAGGAAGCCATGCTACTTCTTATATCTAACACAGCTTACTTTGTCCAACTAAAGCTTTCACGTGACACCACGTGAGGGGGTAATTAAGAGATTTATTGTCATCTAAATAATTCTCAGTTACACCAGGCTGTCCCAGAACTTAATATCCCCTATATTAAAATTGAACAAACAGAATTTTTGCCAAATAATTAATTTTCAGTTACGCCAGGCTATCTCGGAACATAATAATTATTCTTTTATATTCTAGTCACCACAAGAATACTTATATTAAAATTGATCTAAGGGAATTATTGCCATCTAATTAATTTTCAATTATACCAGGCTGTCCCGGTACTATATATGATATTTTCTTCATGGCGATTTCGGCCTTATTAGGAATCATCAGTGCAAGCATGGCTGACTATTCCCGGCGCTCTGAGAACATTAAACGGGTATTCTACCAAGTCGGCATACAGCATACATGTAGAAATTGGCAAGCGCCACCTACCTTCTAAATGACAAAATGGCGTTTTGGTAGAAGACTCGTCTATTATTTTCAGAGCGCCAAGCATAGTTCGATGTACTTGCACTGATGATTCCTAATAAGGATGAAATCGCGATCTGCAGCTCCGGGACAGCCTGGTGTAACTATAAATTCGTTATGTGGCAATAATTATTTTAATATAGACGGTATTTTTAAGAGAAATATAAATAAAGTAAATGCAACATTATTTTCCCTGAAAATGTTGCTACAAAATGTCCAGTTAAAAATTGAGATTGACTAGTATTGGTAACAAGGGACTGTTAATACTGTTTTCTAGTGTAAGAATAACAAAGGTGTGCTTGAGCTAAATGACTATAAATAAAAACTATTCCAATATGAAAAATAGTCATAAGACAGAGTCAATTATCTCACGAACGTCTCGAGCGGTCCCGAACGCCGGTAATATTCGAGACCATCTAGAGCGTGTGGAGTTGACTTCCAGTGCGTTCTATACTAGAAGGTTTGCCAAAGTTCTTTGTCTAGAAACGTCTGGAGAGACGTCCTACTGCCTATATAAGAATTGTGTCGTCCAGCCAGGAGTTAGTTAAATCTGGACCGCGATAGTGAGCGACACGATGCGAAGAAAGTGACATACAGTGCGGAAGTTAGTTTATAAAGTTAAAGTAGAAAGAAAGTCAGTTAGTTAGTTGGACTTGTAAATAGTTAAGTTGTAAATAAGTGTTCGAAATAAAGGACTTTCTAGTAAATTCGTTACAATTAGTATTCCGTTTCTTCTACAATGTGTGTGATTTTATTAAATTCTTTTTCTTAACTTATTTTTTATTATGAATCTGTAATTATGAGTTATTATTCTTTAATTTACATTCACTTATTGTATTACTCAAATTTTGTTTTCCATGTTTGAAATTAACTTTCGCCCGAATATTGAGATGTTCCCCTATTTATCAAGATGAATGCGAAATCAAGCGTACATTTATCCCCTACTCCGCCATTCCGATGGCAACTTCGAGAAGTATAACTTATAACTTAGAGAATATCGTGATATTATTATGGCATTAATCAATTTAAAGTTAAATCCCCGAAAGGCAGAGGCAGACATTCAACCATAATATAATTTAGATTTTCAATTCCTCATAAGCGGATCATCTTAATATCTAGAACGTCTTGACTGAGCTCGGGGATTCGGTGAGAAATCTCCTTTTTGCGGTTATTACCGCAGCGATTTGCAAACTGAGAAAGAAAGGATTAGGAAGGCTTAACACATTTCTCATTACCAAAAATACTTGGAATTTAATGTGTATTTATTAACTAAGATCTCGAGGCCGCAAAGCCCTTCCAACGCCGACAAGAAACCTTTCCAGCGCCCGAGATCGTAAGTAGCAAAACATGTACAGGAAGAAGATCAACCTATAAGGCTCTTATGTGTTCTCGAATGCATTTGAATACAAGACAATACAGTGTATACAGCGGAACAGCGGAAAACAGTATATCATATTTCTTCATTATATTTAACTAACTGTACTATTGAGGAGTGTGCTATTACCCAAAACTTCGTAAGCTATTAATAATAGTAAGTTATTAAGCAACATATTGTAAGCAGTTGATTGTTAATATATACCATATACACTGTAGCTGTATTGCCAGGAAGTATTTTTTTAATTGCTTTCTAACATTCTAAATTAGTTTCAAAAGTATAGTGGTATTTTTCATTCTCCTTTGATGTTTTATAAAAGATGTTGGAATAAAAGCGCAAGATGTGAATTTTAAATAGAACGTGCTTTTCTGTAGCAAAATATTGAAATGTTTATTAATATTTGGGAATTATGCATGGAACAACACATCCGGTATATGGCCGCCACGGCTTTGGTAGCACACGAGTACTCTTCTGGGTAAAGTTTCAATAACGATTTTGCATGAATGTGACTGTATTTCGTTGATACAGCGTTCATTGTCGCCTTTCAATGGTTGGGTGGTCATGGGCTTGTTGTCGTAAACCTGCGATTTCAGAAAAGCTCGCAGAAAAAAGTTCATGGGTGTTAAATCGCAAGATCATGGCGGCCAATTCTGGTAACCAAAACAGGAGATGACACGGCCAGTAAGGAACTCGTGTACAACCGTCAATGCTCCATGGGTGTTATGCCAAATGGCGGCATTCTGCTGAAACCATATGTCTTTAATAGCAATATCTTTCAATTGAGGCACAAAGAACTGAGTTATCATGTCATGATAACGTTCGCCAGTTACCGTTAATGTATTACCTGCCTGGTTTTCAAAGAAAAATGGTCTAATGATTCCTTCAGACCACAATATACACCAAACAGTGACACTTTGGGGATGCATTTATTTCTCATGAATCATTCGTGGATTTTCTGAGCCCCAAATGCAGAAATTGTGTTTATTAACGAAGCCATTAAGGTGAAAATGGACCTTGTCGCTGAAGATGATTTTGATCACATAATCGGCATTCATTTCTTGTTGTTCAATGGTCCCATTTGGTTCACTGTCTTCACTGAGCATGGTCTGTTGGTGGAAGTTGTTGAGTCCATTGGACTTTGTAAATATGGGGATGCAAATCTTTAGTGAGAACACGGTGAATAGTGACTATTGAAGTGTCCAATTCTTATGCACCATGACGAATCAAGGTTCCTGGCCTTTCGGCAACACTCTCACGAACTGCTGTGATGTTTTGTTCTGAAAGACCGCTACGAGCTCGTGTCGTATGTTTCACATCAACAACTGAACCATTACTTTCGAATTTTTTGATTATTCTTTTCACAGCTGATTGAAACATTATTTCTACCTAAAATTGGACGCACTTTACAAATCATAGCCACCAAACCTCCACCATTTTGATAGTAATATTTAACAAAATGACGCCTTGTTGTATCATGTACTACTCCACGTTTACTAACTCCTGTCTGTCCACTATCGATCTGCTACAATTATTGACCTGTCAAATCATGACGTCCAAGATGGTGTCCAATTAAAATGTTGTACTCTTATTGTAGCACCCGTTATATATGATGTATACTGTAGCTGCATTGTTAGAAAGTATTTTTTTAATTACTTTGTAACATTCTAACAGGCTGCTACAAAGAACTTCTACCGAAGCAATTGTCGATCACAAAAAATATGTCTATTTATTAGATACTAAAATTCTATCATACTTGTGATTCGAAAAAAATGACACTTTTCATAATATAATATGGGGGGCTGAGACGAGATGGTATCAACTCTCGTTTTTTTTTTTTTTTTGCTAATCACACTAGATTACCTTAAATTTGTTGGTAAGGGCTTGGGCAACTTATTTGCCCAACCGTTGGAAAACTCAAGTATTCTTAGTTTGAAGACATATATGAAAATATTTAGATTTTCATTAGATTTCCACCATCTGCGTTAAATATATAGGTACAGTGCTTTCGTAAATTAACGAATACATTCGTAAAAAAATTAAGCAATAACTTTTGAATAATTTTGACGTTGTTCACGTCAAGTTTTTATCTGACAGCAATAAAAAACATTACCGGTCGCTAAGATCTGTCCTGTCAAGCAGTCAACCAGGATCTTATATCAATTGAATTCATACAAAATTAAAACCTTTGCTGGTTAGATTTTCACTTTTAAAAAAGTGAAAATCTAACCAGCAAAGGTTTTAATTTCGTATGATTATGTGTTTTCATCAAGTAACGGCCAGATCAATTCAGAAATCAATTGAATTAATTTTAGGTTCACATTAAAACCAACTTCTCATCACTCCAATACATATAGAGAAGGGAGGAATTAGATGAATGTATCTGAACGTTATTGAAAAATTCTTAAGTTCCTGAAAGAGGATGATAGTGTGTGTTGCTGTTGTTTATTTTTAAATATGTTTTTGTATTACTTATACATAATCAATAGACCACAACAGATCTACTAGTAACCCGAAATTAACCTGATTTACAACAATGACGAACAATATATTTGGGACATTTTTAGTTTATTTTCTCACTGATTTAAATCAAATTAATAGGACCAGTGTCGCTATATACGTCCTGGGACAAAATTGTATATTAGAGAGAACGTTATCTATGTAACACAGCGTGTATATATGTCGGGTGCAAATTCAATTGTGACCCTTCAAGCCGGCCTGCAGTTCAAAAGATAATTAATGACTGGAAAGTAATTAACTACAGTTAGCAGGTACAAATTTATCGCATAACGAGCCAGCTACAGAGGTCGATACTAGATACGAGGAAGAAGAGCCTTTTATTAATCAGCAAAATATCATCGGGATGCAAACCAAGAATAAATTTAGCAAGAAGGTTCCTCATAGAAGAATAATAATTTGAACAATAATTGTGTATATTATACTTGAAGTATAATATGTATAGAATATACGCGTGTCCTGAAATGTTTTCAGGACATCTCAAAAAGTGGTAGTGGTAAATGTGCGCGCATGCGTTTGTTACACAGTAGACAAGATGAGGCTACAGCCCATACTGCAAATTTATCAATGGAATCCGTTAAGATGATATTCCCTAGCAAAGTAATCTCTAAGCGGGGGGGCATTTATTGGCCGCTTAAAAACCCGGATTTAACGCCGATGGATTCAAACCTTAGATTTAAAATCTAAGTTTTACACTGATACTCCTAGGACTTAGCTTCAGTTAAAATCCGAGATACGCGAGGAAATTCAGAGAATTCAATCAGCATTTTATCAACGAATTATCGCAAATTCTAAGTCTTGCCTTGGGAAGATACAGCGACCTGAAGGAAGGCATCTTAGTGATGTTATTTTTGATTCATAACTTTTCCTACATTGTAAATTTAAATAAAAAATAGTGAATGTAAATATCTTTTTTAATAACCGATTTCTATTTACCCAAAAAAAGCAAAGTAGTGTAGGACACACGTTACTATAGCATAAGGCCTAAAAACGCTTTTAATGTTTCTGAATAGGTTGTCAACATTTGGGTTTTATCGTTATCTTTATATTAAGTTATTACGCATATTTGGATATGCATTTTTTAATTAACACAATGTTCTTTTTTCATGGAACTGCATGTTGGATTTATAAAATTTGATTAGAATATATTGTAGTTTACTTACTGGTTACGATGAGATGGTAATTGAGGTAGTATTTACATACAATAGTGACGTAAATGAATATGGCATTACAGTGGCGGCTCGTGATGAAATGAAACTGGTGTTCTGCACAGGGCCGATCCTAGGGTATTGGCCGCCCGCGTGCAAATTTCTAACGTATCCAAACTACTGGCACCATAGGGGCCGTAAAAAAATTTCGCCGCAGGCGAAAATTTTCAAGGTAACGCGTTTTCCTGATACTTCAGAATTTTTATGTAAAATCCGTCTATACAAAAATATAGACTTTCACAAGAAAAATTTAATACCTTTTTGAAGAACATTCATGTTTGCCGTCATATTCTTTGGTTAAGAGAAAAGGCTTGTAAGGTGAATTTTCTACTAGAGGATCTATAACACTTAAAATATTTTCCGAAAGAGTTTCAGCGTCACATTTTGTAGGTTTCAGGTATGTCCAAAAACGTTCAATCGGTTCACCATCGAGAATATATCTTAAAACTACCACTAACTGAGTTTCTGCAGATACATCAGTTGTTTCGTCTGCCATAACTGCCAAAAATGAAGGTTCGTTAATTTCTTTAATTATTTCTTCATGACATACTTTTAATATACAGTCTAAAAGATCATTTTGTAATTCTTTAGAGGTTCCTTTAAATACTGAAGCATTTTGTAGATGCTCGCTTAAAGTTACATCAAGCTCAGCAGAAAAATTTATCAAACCACGAAATATCCCCGGGTTTTGAGAGGTTTCAGCTTCGTCATGTCCTCGCAGCGCCAGATCAATGGCCCCACAAAACTTTATACAGTTTATAATTTTTGACAAAACGTATCTCTTTTTTGTCACATTATCATTGTGCTTTTGAACATTTGTCCAATAAGCTGAATCTAGCTGCGCTTTAATATTAGTTATTCCTAATAAAGCTAATTCCATTGTATTATGTAGATGGCCTTTGGAGTTGTCGTGCTTTTTTATTTTTTCAGTTAAGTGCACCAAATCTGTCACCCCTACCTCCGTCCATTCTTTATCACCGCCCAAAAAGTAAACAAGGAAAACAAAATAACGCATTTTTTGTTGCACACACAAATCCAATTGTTCTTCGAATAAATGTCTCTGTTAAATTGACATTATATGCTTCTCCGCGGCTAACACCTGCAGTCTCAATAACAATATCGGGCAATGGCCTACCATTGTTTTTTAAATCAATTTTTTCTTCATAAGAGTATTTGTAGGGCCGTAAGAGGGAAAGAAGGAGAATTTGTAGGGCCGTATGGATTAGGAAACAGAAACGAGAGAGGTAGCAGACTGATAGAATTCTGTGAGAAGCACAAGATGGTAGTCGCGAACACATTGTTCAAGAATCACGTTAGGAGGCGGTACACATGGAAAATGCCAGGAGGGATAGACAGGTATCAGATAGACTACATTCTGGTTAGGAAGAGATTTAGAAATCAAGTAAAAGACTGTAAGAGTTATCCAGGAGCAGATGTAGACAGCGATCACAACTTGGTAGTCATGAAAGCTAGATTAAAGTTCAAAAATCTGAAAACCCGGAAGGATAAGAAACGTATAAATGTAGACATATTGAGGGATCAGAATATGAAAGATAAGTTCCAGGAGAAAACAGATCAATTAATAAATAAAACGAGTAAGGACGAAATCAAGAACGCAGAAACTGAGTGGGAGGGTATCAAGAATAGTCTAGCTTCCGCGGCTACGGACGTTTTAGGACACGATAAAAGGGAAGCTAGGAAGCCCTGGATAACGGACGAAATCTTAAACTTAATGCAAAAGAGACGAGGCTACAAAAACAGACGAGACGAAGAAGGACTGAAAACGTATAAGGCAATAAAGTGGGAAATCATTAGAAAATGTAGAAAAGCGAAAGAACAATGGATAGAGGAGAAATGCAAAGAAGTAGAAGATAAGTTGCAAGTAGGTAAGACCGATGAGGCTTACAAAATAATTAAGAGGAACTTCAGGGATGTAGGAACAATAAGTAGAAATGTTAGGAGTCAATCGGGGGACATACTGATAGGAAGAGAGGAGAAAGCGGATAGATGGAAGCAGTACTTAGGAAATTTATACGAGGGTCAGGAATTAGGAGAGATATTAGAGGAATAATCTAGCATCGATAGGGAAGATGTAGGAAAACCTATATTGAGAGAGGAATTTGAAATAGCACTAAGGGGGCTAAAGAATAATAGAGCGCCGGGTGTAGATAAAATACAGGCGGAAATTTTGAAATGTGCGGGACAGAAAGTAGTAAATAGGATGTTTGAACTGGTAAAATACATATACGAAACGGGCGAGATGCCGGAGGATTATAAGAGGAACATTATCGTTACTATACCGAAAAAGAGAGGAGCCGACAAATGCGAGAACTTTAGAACGATTAGCCTAACTTCCCATGCGTCAAAAATCTTAACTAGAATAGTGCAGAAGAGGATGGAAAATAGAGCGGAGGAAATACTAGGAGAAGACCAATTCGGGTTTAGGCGAAATAGGGGAACTCGCGAAGCTATTCTGGCGCTAAGAGTACAAGAGTTCTAAATCTACAAATCCTAATTTGTAGATTTAGAAAAAGCTTTTGATAACGTAAGATGGGAAAAAATGTTCGAGATACTAAAGAGCGCGGGAATGAAGTATAGAGATAGGAGAGTAGTACACAATCTATACATAGAGCAAACTGCTGTTATAGAAGTAGAAGGGGAAGAAAGGGAAGTAGGTATTAGGAAAGGAGTAAGACAAGGATGTACGCTATCACCACTAATTTTTAATCTGTACATCGAAGAGGCGATTAATGTGGTAAAAGATAGAGTAGATTTTGGGATTAAAGTACAGGGACAGAAACTAAAAATGCTGAGATTCGCGGATGATATAGCAGTATTAGCATCTAGTAAGGAGGAACTAGAATCAGCATTGAACGAAATGGAGGCAGTGTTGACAGAGGAATACGGAATGAGGGTGAATAAAAACAAAACTAAAGTGTTAGTGTGCAGAGGGCGCGAGAGCAGAGCAAAAACGAAAGTACAAATTAATAATGAAAGATTGGAGGAAGTTAAAGACTTCACTTATTTAGGAAGTAAAATAAATTGGGATGGAAGAAGCGATAAAGACATAAAACAAAGAATAGCGCAGGGTCGAGTAGCTTTTAACAAAAAGAAAGCACTTTTATGCTCGGGGGTAATAAACTTAGAAACAAGGAAGAGATTTTTGAAAACATATGTATGGAGCACGGCACTTTACGGCTGCGAAACCTGGACGGTAGGGGAAGCAAGTAGGAAGAAATTAGAAGCTTTTTAGATGTGGTGTTACCGAAGAATGATGAAAATACCATGGACTGATAGGGTTGGAAACGAAGAAGTATTGGAGAAAGTCGGCGAGAAAAGGAGTATGAGGAAAAACTTAAAGAAGAGAAGAGATAGAATGGTAGGCCACTTGCTGAGACATGAGGGAATAGTCCGCGATATTTTGGAGGCAGAAATAGGAGTGAAGAAAGGCAGAGGTAGGCCTAGATTAGACTACTGCTCGCAAATAGTAAGGGATGTAGGTTGTAGCACAATTAGCGAAATGCGTAGGTTAGCACAAGATAGGAGAAGCTGGAGGTTAGCGTCCAACCAGTCTTAGGACTGATGACCTAATGATGATGAAGAGTATTTAAAAAATCGCTTCACATGAACTAAATTATAAACTAAATCCATTGTCACTATCACAGTATATAAATATTAATAATTAGTACAATAAATCACTACACAAATTCACAAAACAGTATTTAAAATCTCAAATTAACACGAAATACGAAATAGGTACGATTTACGCCCACCAACTGTACGAGAAGTAGGAAGAAGTAAACATTCACTGATGTTGCCTTAGCTGGAAAAAATACAGCTCACTGACCGTGTAAATTCGCGCATTTACGAGCGCCAAGTGTGGATTGTCGCGGGAGTTGAGGGGGAGGACGGGTGTGCCGAGTCGTGCTGAGAACTACCTCGTGTGGCCCAGTTCAATGTACGCGTCAATGTCTGAGCTCGCGTAGAGACCCAGATAATTCATCTGGTCTACTACTCAATAGAGGACGGCGGGCAGAGTGCGACTTTAACGCAATAATTTGGTTAGCTGCACCAACTAACCAAATTATTTTATTAATAAATTTTAATAATTATTATGTTGCGAAAATATACAAATATCTAATGTTTTTGGCAGTTCTGCAGCTCTGTAGCACCTATACACCAAACGCCCCTGTGGCATTAGGTACAAAAGTGCAAATTGGTACTGTATTATATTGATCGAATTTAATTGAGAAATTTTCAATCAAATATACTCTCTTTAATACTTTTCTGCAACGGTAAATGAGATTCCTTATATTATTATGATATAATATTTTATGGAATTGGAGGATGGACTTTATTTAAGTTTTCTTTGCCTATAATTGCTCGTACACTTCAGCTCTGCATTGAAAATATGACAAACTACATTTCTTCAATTATCTTTGTCATTATAACGGGTAATCCAAATAGAACTTTAGGATTTGCTTTCTGAACAAAAATCAAAATATTGGAAAAATCCGAATTTTATTGCTATCAGTATAAAGTACAAACTTAGAAGTTAGATATGAAATATGATGTCAGCGAAATGCCCTCCACGGCTCCGCTGACATAATACCATTCTTTTAGCGAAGTTTTTCATAACGCTTTCGCATAACTGCGGCTCTATTTCAGCAATTGCACGTCTGATGTTCTCTTTTAGCTCTGGAATCGTGGCAGGTTTGTTGACATAAACCCTTTCCTTCAAATAGCCCCACAGAAAAAAGTCTAATGGGATTAGATTATAATACAGATGACCAAAATTCATTTGGTCTTAAGCGTTAAGCGATAATTTTTGCAGTCTATGCAGAATAATACTTCTAGGAAAATAGTATTTAACTAAAGTTATCACATTAGCAAGATATCACACCTACAGTTATCCTCTCGTAAGTATCCTTTAAGTATTAAATAAAGTTGTGCTTAGATCCAAAGACTAAAATTAAAATACGTAGTACCCATTAAACATTTGCTACATTTCCACTTCCTAGAGTAGTAATCTCCTAGGAGCAATTTTAAAATTAATGTTATTATAACTAACAGTATTTATTATATACTCTCGGAGCTACTGTGTCACAAACATGATCAAAGTAAGGATAATGTACGAGTGGCAACCTTTTGCGTTGATACAAGAACCCCAAACACAAGTTAATATTTGCGGTATTTATTCTATCAGTAAGCATTTCATTCTATTGTTGTTAAAGATTTTCGAGGTATTCTATATATTTCAGCATCATTGATGTTGTGAGAGGCGGAGGCTTTGTCGTCCAAAGGGAAATACGTATTTACTTAGATTTTCTGAATATTTATCAATTTCAATGTTTTTTCAAGTGTTATTTCAAAAAAAAAAGCAATTGATAATTCCTATGAAACAATTTTTATGAAAAAAAAGTTCCCTTTTCATATTTCCTTCTTTAATATTCTCATAATCTTTCATTAAAGGAAGAGTAAAAATTAATATCAACTCTAACAAATAATCAATTAAATTAGGTGCTCAAGAAGGTCTTCCTTAAAAGATACTATACCAACCTATTGTACTATTAATTCATTGCATCGCTATTTGCCAAATAAAAAGCTCTCTTATCTTGCCGATAAATGGAACAGTCTACCTGAGCCTAGCCATAAAAACAAGCTATGGTATGTTTTGAGATTTTTTATTTGGCAAATAGAGATGAAATAAACTATAAAAGTACCTTTTACAATAGGTTAAAAACAACAAACCAAATAAAAATAATTTATTGCTTTGTTTTATGTCCCTATTCTTATTGGTGAGACCCTCACCAATAAGAATTGAGTAGGCTTCAGCTGCCTACCCTGTTGATACCGATACCCGTTAGCTAAGTATCCCGGTAAAATGTAATTATGTGTTTTTATTCAAAAGAATATATAACCAGAACTTTATAGACCCAGATAACGTACTTGTTTCACGAAAGAAATATTAATATTTTCCGAAGTTTAGACCGCTTAAGAGTATTTCGAGAGGCAGTGCCATTCCTGAGGAAAACTCGTATTAGGTAAATTAATAGCTAAACTTGTAGAAACCCACGTTATTTACTTTTAGTCGTCGGAAGTTTTTCTCATTAAAAAGCTATTAATTTCTCAACCAGAACTCACGAAGAATTCCTAATGCACAGCGCCCTATGTGTATATGCCTGCCGCTGAATATGATACACAATATAAATAATTCAGGAGTTGTTCCGTCCTTAATGCTACAGAATATGTAATGCAAAAAGTGAAATATTTCTGTATGTCAGCGTCGTGGTGTCTTAATGACGATATCACAAAGCTCCCCATTATTTATACATCTTAAGCGGCGTGTTGCGCCAAAGTTGATCCTTTGAAGTATGATGCGCGTCGTTGCCATCGCTGAAGCCGACGCCGACGCTGACGCCGATGCTCACTTCACCTACAATGCTAATTTGAATGTGTAGAGAGATGTGCGTAGATTACATTCGAGTTAATTTTCCCACCTTGATGAATATTCACCACACTCTTCTCAGTTAGTCTTTTGACGTCGCCCCAGTTTAGGATAAATGCCTTTCTTCGCTTTGTGTGCCGGCACAGGGCCGTCCCTTGTCGACGGCGCAAGTGGCTCACTAAAAACTAAGGCATACACGGGTGGCCTGAACTAAATTTTACCTCAAAAATCTGTTACTATGGAAATGCCTATGAGAAACGTTAGATTGAAGGGTCCTGGAAATGGTGTTTCAAACCAGGAAATCATAACACGTGCCGTTTTTTTCTCGTTCACTTTTTATAAATAAGAAATAGGAAAATAGGAAAGAAATTAAAAATGTTTTAAAGATATTTTGTGGCATTTTTCTTGCATTATCACAGGATATAACGAATATTCAGAAGCTATAGTGACTACAGTATATATTCTTTTGATATATGATTGCACTTGGAAACAATGGCTTTATTTGAATGTAATATAATTTATACACAGTAACTAAACAGTTTGTATTTTGTCTGAAATATCATTGTTTACTACAATAGTAATTGGTAATACTCTATAACTTAGCAAAAAAAGGTCTAATAATAACATCAAATGTACTGAAAATCAAAATATCAGCTTTACCCTATTACATATGCTTTCTATTATATTCGTACATAGTCTTCAGTAGTTTCTCGGCATATTCAGGATTTCATGGGATACTTTATATTTATTCCAAGTAGCTGTAAAATCAAAATGTACTGACTCTGTAGCTTGTTCGCTATAAAATCCCAAACCCCGTTGGTGTTCAATACAAAATTCATTGACATGATGAAAAACTGCATGTACTTTTTGGTGACTAAAATACCAAATCCAAATAGGCGGTTCTAAATTGAATCAAGTTCTCTTTATAGGTCAGTTCTAATTTCCTTCCGAAACAAGCGGTAATGACTTTTTGACACTTATCCAATACTGTAACATACCCCAGATACCTTAAACTATAGTTTATTTCATCGCTATTTGCCAAATAAAAAATTCCAAACGGCTCTTATCTCATACGATGGCTTGTTTTATGGCTAGACTCAGGTAGACTGTTGCGTTTATCGGCAAGACAAAAGAGTTTTTTATTTGGCAATTAGCGATGAAATGAATAGTACATATTTCTCTGAGCTTATCCACACTATTTAACAGGGTTTTATATGAATTTCCTTTAAATGCAGCTCCATTACACGTTATTTCTCGCTGAACATTGCACTTCTACCATCATCATCACTTAAGTCATTTATGTAGAATTCATGATGCACAGGTACACCCTTCGCATCGCAGATTATCGGGGATTTTTGAAGTGAATACTTCCTTGGCGGCGTTCTGATATTTAACGAGAATGGAGAGTGAATTGGAAAAAATGTAACGTTTCGAGATTTCGTGACACGAGAGAGAAAAAAGATATAACGTAGAGAGAAGGAGAAAGAGAGCTATACATTTGGTATACGTAAAACACAGGCTTCGTTACAAGACAAAGTACACAGATATATAACATAAAGAGAAAGAGAAAAAGAATTATACATCATATATATCAGTTTAGGCTATCCGCATCTCCCTTTTGTGCGGTCCTTCGTCTTTAACGCCCGCTCATACGCTAAGTCCAAGGTCTAAGTTGCTTGAAGGGGAAATAGTTTAGGAAGCATCGTACGAGCAAGAGAGAGCCACGTATTCATTGAATACTAGGCAATAGAAGAAAATATAGCATGACACGCATGCGCGCGAGTACGTACAACTCTGACGCCACACGGGAGTGGAGCAAAAGAGAGCGATATAAACTCAGTACGAAGCGATAGAATAGGATAGATAGATTGTCGCGCATGCGCGCGTTATAGATGTACGCGTCCAGACGCTATATATTAACAGCTGAAGCAGCACACGTGTGTACCGAATATTTATCATTGTGTTTTGTAATTATTTTCGTTATTTACATCTGTGTTCTGTGATTATTTGATAATATCCTTGAACCATTATAATGTAAGTATATTTAAACTACTAAAATATTATCAAAAATTATATTTCTAAGCCTATACTGTGCCAAAAAATTAAAAATAGTTGACTTACGCCACGTGTTTCATCACAGATAACTACAACGCATAACTACAGTCCGTAACTACAACGCATCAGTCCATAAGAGAGGCATTCCTTCTCAGCAATCAAGAAATATATCTATACATCGCTGTGATACATGTAAGTAATATATACCAATTGATATATATATATATATATATATATATATATATATATATATATATATATATATATATGTCGCGAAGCTGTTTAAATCTTCAAGTCAAATGGAGAACGCGAACGCACACCGACGCATGTAATTATGTGTGTAAACGCGCTCGGCGTCCCACGCGCCAACACACAGTTATGTGCGTCGGTGAGCATTTACGTTATTTATCCGAATTACTTTATGAAATTAATATTAAATTTAAAAATGCTCTTTTCAACAAAACTGTTCTCCACAATGAAACAAGTGTACTTTACATGGATTTTTCTATTTCACAGATTTCACCATGCCAAATAAAAATGACGAACATTCACAAGGGACTGAAGGAGGAAAAAATGTTCCCAAAGTGAAGAAAATAGTCAAAACGGGAGCAGAGCGCATTCGCGCATACAGAGCGTGAATAAGGACCCTCGAGAATGCAGCCGCGGTTGCATCTGCAACTAATGTTGAGGCCCGGATTTAAATGAGGAAAATCCCTTTCTCTCTTTCTCTCTTTCTCTCTTTCTCTCTTTCTCTCTTTCTCTCTTTCTCTCTTTCTCTCTTTCTCTCTCTCTCTCTCTTAATCTCTCACTCTTAATCTCTCTCATTCTCTATTCTAAAGAAGTATTCACTTCTATCACGTGTACTGTGCTGCACATGATTTTTTTTTGGTTTTATATATTACAGGGATGCTCTTATAGAAAGAGAGAGAAAGAGAGGTCAAGTAATTTAGTAGAGCTCGAGATCGCTCTCAAATTCAACACCGAGTAACGGCAAGAATTGGTCGGTATTTTTTCACAAATATTGCTCGGCTTCCGGTTCCAATGTCAACTGGCGTGGATGCTAGAAGTAAAATCAGATCTTCTAAGGATAAATTATTCCATAATTATGTAGCAGAAGACTTCCACATTACCTGGATGGATCAGGGACGATAATGCCTATCATTTGGAGCTGGTTTCAGCTGCCCATTCAACGTAATAAAAAAAATAGTCATTTGGGTGTAGGCGTTTTTTATACGTATTGAACTATGAGAATATTGATGAATAATGATATTATTTGACAAATATTAACTACCTATAGTGATATTACAGTTTTGAAATTTGTAAAATTCCAGTTTTCGACTTCTGAAGATAAAACTGTTGTTATATCTGTCAGCCACGGGACGTAAAAACCGTTGTTCACTCCTAAATCCAACCCTGTTCTAACGCACCTACTTAGCAGATAGTGATGAGTTGCTTAAAAGCAGGAAGGCATCCTTCAGACGCTCTACACTTTTTTAATTAAAAGCTAACTGAATTTACTTGTTGTTTATAATGAATGTCTTTTCTTCTGATTTATCCGTAAATAGCTCGCATAAGATATCTGAGTGCCTTTCGTAGTAAAAAGGCCGCATTAGAGCCGTGGATGCCTCTGCTTTGTTAAATAATGGAAATAAGCTGGTGGATGAATAAATCAGATAAAAACAAAAAATAGAACGTATTAAATCAGTTAACGATTAAATGGATTATTTTATTCTATAAATAATGAGATTATGATAAGTATGTGAAGAAAAACTAAAGTATTGGTAAGTATTATGCAAATCAAAAAATATAAATTCCACAAACAAGGAATATATTTTATATGCCAATTAGGCAGCCCATAAGTGTGTTTCAAATATACTCGTAAATCTGAAAACATGGCAGAATGTATCTGAAGATATTACGAATGTCTGAAATTCTTTTTGATATAAGAAGAGGATTTTTATTTTTTTATGTATAATTAATTTTTCTAATAGAAAGTAAATACGTTTTTGATACCTACGAGGTAGTACTCGACCTGACGTATAGATTGCGGTTGTTGTTTGAAAAAAAATTACTATGGTAGAACCATATGGCAGTACCAACCTTATAAAGCTTAAGTTTCAAGTTTAACGACGCTATGTTGTTTAGTACTTGTTTAGCAACCATTAATAGTGAACGCTCTCAGTGAATTTGTAAATATGGAAAAAATTGGTCATCGTTATCTGATACAATACTTTCATTTGGAAGGCCTCACTCCAACCGATATCAAAGCGGAGCTATTCTACTCTGCAGAAGTTTGCTCCTTCGTTTGCAGCAATAAAATATTGGGTGGACGAGTTTAAACGAGGCTGTACGAGCTGTCAAGACGAACATCGCAGTGGTCAACCAAATGACGTGACCACGCCGTAAATGATGAAGAAAATCCACAAAATAGTACTGGATGACCATCGACTGAAAGTGTGCGACCTAGCAGACCTGGTAGGCGTTTCAAAAGATGCTGTAGATCGCATATTGACTGAAAATTTGAACATGAAGAAATTGAGCCTATGATGGGTGCCACAATTGTTCACAAGAGAACAAAAACAGCGTCGTGGGGATCTTTTAATCGAGTGTTTGCCGAAGTTTCAAAGAAATAAAGTCGAGTTCTTGTGTCGATTCATAACCGTGGATGAAACAAGTATCTATTTATTCACACCTGAGATGAAGGAACAGCCAGAATAACGGACAAAAAGGGAAGGATCGACTCCAAAGAAGGCAAATACAGTTACATCTGCAGGCAATATCACGGCGTCAGTCTTTTGGGTTGCGCGTGGAATAAGTGTCATTGATTATCTTCAGAAAGGAAAAACAATCAACGTCGAGTGTTATGCAAACTTATCGCAGCATTTGAGTGATGAAATGTCAGTAACATAAAGCTAGCAATAGCACAACAGTCTCTTCCAGTGAGCTACAACAGAGATTCACTAACAGTCGATACGCTACCAATGTATATTGCTGTTTCTATAGCAACAGCATTGCTACCGTATGTTACACAAATTTGTATTATGGGTTGGCTTTCATTTCATTGCTATTTTCATTGTTTGAATTTCTGTGCTTTTATTTGTACTATAACGTGAAAATTATCATGCCACGAGACAAGAAATTCAGACCAGAATTACTACAAACATAGATTGAGAGTGGTTTATTTTGTAATGTACGTGAACGAATTATTAATACGTCTATATAAAATACTGTAACAATACGTAAAATGCCATAGATCATCTGTCGGTCACGATAATTATGACATGATATTTTTCTATGATCTCGCAGTAGCCTTTCTGGTAAGTGATATTCCATTACATAAACTGAAGAACCCCATTCTACGCCAATTTCTAGAAAAATATATGGACTAAAAACTTCCTAATTCAACTACATACACTGAAAAACAGTTGACTAGATATACGAGGATGTATTGCTTCAGTAGATTTTTTTAATGATACATTGAAACATAACAGTGCCAACAATGACTATGGTAGTCATTTACTGGCTTCTAAAAATTGAACACACTAGTCCCTTAAAATTAGACAAAAAATCACTGATTTTGGGAAATTTTTCTACACCTATACAGAAAATTGTGTTGGGGTTGTGTCAACATATTTTTCACCTAGCGCATGATAAAAAAAGGGTTGTTTTTTAGATATAGACATATATATGTGCGTTTTGGCCGTTTTTCGGTTTTTTGCGTTTTTCTGAAAAACTATGCATTTTTGGGAAAACATGACCTGATTTAATGTTGTAGATTTTAGGATTCTCCACAATTGTTATTCTTTTCATTTTTTCGAGATTCTGCTTAGTTGCGCTGCTAGAGCGCGCTGAAATATTTTTGAGCTGTCTTTCGATTTTAAGCCAAAACTATGCATTGTAGAGAAAAATATCAAGAGATCAAAGTTGCAGATATAAAAATTTCCAACACATTTTCTTCTTTCGTTTTTTTTTTTTAAGTCGCACTGTTTTGCCACTAGAGGGCGAAAGCCGTTTTCTTTTTTTTTTTTGTGATATTCTTGTGCAAATGAAACAAACACTCTAGAGCATTATTTTTGATTTATAGGCAAAACTATGCATTTTTTAGAAAAGTTCAATCACAAATAGTTGGAGAGCAAAAAACTTCCTACAAATTGTCTTAATACTTTTATGTGAATTTATACTTTTATGTGAATGTGAATTTTTTTTTGTGAAAGCGTCTACTTGAAGAGAGACGTTTAGAAGCTCTGCCATATATACCTCTACCTCATGAACCAACTCTCGCAAGATGAGGTACTTGATTAGTAGCTGTGGCTATTAGATTTCAGCCTAACAAAAGCAATGCCATACATATACAGTGCAGAGCATTCTGCATCTACAAAGCATACGAGATATAAATTGGAAACATATTATTTATCAATACAATGCAAAGTTTTACTTGGCAGATGGTAATTGTTACAAACTACTGAAGTGGAGAGATATCTCCACACCATCTGAAAATACCTTACACAATAAGGACTAAACAAATTAGGCCAAAACAGCTATTCTCCTGGCTATATCCCATCGATGGGCGTTGAATTATATGGCGAAATTTTCTGTATTCTCTCTAATAGAACTATCACTAAAATACATTGATTTAGATTACTCGAAAACCACAAGGAAAATGCAAAGCGTCCTCTATCTCAGGATACTACTAACTGCAGACCGGTTTCGACTTTATTTTGGGTCTCGTCAGTGAAGTGTAAGCGAGTATACCTTTGACAAACGAAGCTCATATCTTGTAGATGCCGGTAAATTCTACCACAGTAGAGTTTACCGGCGCCATCTCTCGACAGTTTCGAAAACAATCCAAATCAAAATAAATATCGTATCGATTCTTGATATCATCAGTACAATTCAACAATTCAAAGATTTGCTTGCCTTATGTTTAAAGCATTTGCAGATGGTGTGGAGATATATCCCCACTTCAGTAGTTAGTATATTATTTATCATTACATGAAGAGTTTATGGTATTAGATGTTGTTAAACAAAAAATAAATAATTGCAACAGACGTGAAGTCCTGTGAAGTGCTGTAATTAGAAAACAGCAAGTTGAGTTCACGAAAAATCCTGAATACAGCCGTTTGGAACACATATGTTCATTTCTAAATGATATACATCAAAAGTTATCTTCTCCTTTATTAAAATATAGTCCATAGGTATATGATTAATATCTCCTACTGCCTTTTGGTGATTTTTTATTTAGCAAACTACTTTTAATTGATAGGCGTCGAGATTTGACTACAGAAATCTTAGAAAAATACCCAGTGATCAACTCTCATTATCGGCGATGGTCTCTATGCGAGTCGGTAACCGAGACTGACTAAGACAAGTTTTTCTTTTATTTATACATTTATTTTTATTCAAATATTCGTTAATTCATTATTGTACAATGATGCATTCTCTGTGAACAATCGCTGGGTATAATAGTGACCTTAGTTCGACTCTGTTGCAGCTCTTCAGAACAGACACTTTAGTAATAATGGTAGAGCAATTTATCAATTAGTTTATTCGAGATAAGATCTTTAACTCCAAAAATGGGGGTTTCAAGAGAGGGGGAGGATCAAAATATAATGAATAGCCCTGTATATTTCCCATCAAAACGAACTTCAATGAAATTAGTTTCATGAAAAGCCTAGCAAATGATGAGGAATTATATCCCATCTTCACTTTCGGAAAATAATGTAAAGAAGGTTTAAAACCGCAACTACCGAGGAAAAAACCAAATGACCGATCTTATTCAATTGAGGTAATAAATTTGTCGCTCAGTTCCCGGTTTATTGATACGTTTAAGAAGGCAATAGTCGTTTAAGCGATTCTTGGCTTGCTCAATAAAGTTCTCTAATAAACGGAATCTCCATCCCATCACCCCTGTCTACCCGTTTGCTTACCATAAATTGAATTCGATCACTACTATATAGTCACAATATTATTCAAGTAGATATCGCAAAGATATTTTGTATAATCGTATTATGATTTAAACTTAACTTACCCCGAAGCGTTTCATTTTGTATTTCTAATGATTTGAAAATTTATTTCAAATAAATTATATTTATAATTTCCTGAATGTTCGCATTAATACATAGTAAAGATATTTTTTAAGGTATGCCGTTCACTTAGGAGGTATATCAAAAGTGTACTGCTCGTCAAGAATAGAAAAAAGTGTGAGATTCTCTAGGTATACGTACAAGAAAGAGTGAGGCAACATTCGGAGGGAAAAGAATGCATTTTATGCGCGACCAGATCGAACTCTGTGCACATTCACATTCAATTCATCGATATTCACTCGGCAAAGATCTCAATTCGACTAATTGTGAGTAAAAACCAGACTATTTACTGCGCATGTCGTGGGCAGTCCTATGTCGCAGTTTTGAGACTTGTTCCTATTTTTGATGAGCTTGTAGTTAATTTTAAAGAAGAGTACTCGTACGCTGGCATCGTGTGGATCACCACAAGTACAATAACTTGATGAATTGGAACACATCTGTGGATAAATACTATCAAAATCAAAATTGCCTCGTGGATTATATTTAATCGTAATATTTTCTTCTTCCTACTCTAATTTTTGTATGTAAAAGAGAGTTTTAAATTGTAAGCGTAACACTAGGAACCACAAAATACAGGAATATTTGAAGTTGATGAAGACACGAGAAAATTGAAATATTGAAAAATTTCAAATTTCTGTATATTGCTTTATTTAATGACTCTTAGACTCCATTAAAAATACCAGCAGTTGTAGAAACTGGGATTAATTTTAATAATATGCTTTTTGCACTGTTTGATTGAAATTTATGAAAAAGAGCTTGAAAAACACCAAACATGTTTATCAGAAAAGTAATAACCTCGATGTGGATTAGATTGATAATTGCCTGACCTATGATGTAGCAGAAATCTACCAAAGAATTATTACAAATGTCAACAGAATCCGGTCAATAATTCACGTAAATCTATTGAGAAACACCTTAATATATGTAGGTGAATTTTGTTCCGGATAGAATTTTTTTCAGTCGTGAGTTTTCAGAGAAACTAATTAGATTGGGTTAATTAATATGTTTTCCTTCAGTATACGTAAAAAATACGCTGTCGAATTTCATAAACAGTTGAAAATAGATTATGTTTGCAGTTTTGTAAAAGTGTTTAGTTAGGTGTACGTGAAAAATCTCTAGATATTTTTTATTTGTATTCCTTTGACTTGTCACCTGGATAGGGAGTTGGGTTGGATAGCTTTCTAATAATTTCTTAATTATTTTTCTTAAACAGACTCGTGACTATTTTTACCTAATATATGTAAAAAGTTGACTTTTCAAAACCAAATTTTGTAAAAAATATATTACTTTTATGTATTTCGTTTTTTTATCTTTATATCTTTATTTGTATTTGATCCTACCTAAATGACACACCTCAGACTGTTGCTTATAA
This sequence comes from Rosalia funebris, assembly GCA_037954035.1. Classification (NCBI taxonomy): domain Eukaryota; kingdom Metazoa; phylum Arthropoda; class Insecta; order Coleoptera; family Cerambycidae; genus Rosalia; species Rosalia funebris. Next base: position 7,195,202 of record JAZFAV010000002.1, on the reverse strand, counting down.
CAGTTATAAATTAAGTAAATACACAGCTGCTTCAGAAGTCCCTCAGGGGCCTAATCTTGAACCATCCTTTTTATACACTAAACTTAAATATTTCTAAATGCAAGCTAATTAGTTATTCTCCTAAAAAAGAACCAATTATCTTTTATAATCCATTGAATAATACTCCTTTAAGTAGGTAACATTTCATAAAAGACTTGGGCATACTGTTTGATTGATTATAAATTATACTTTAATGAACACATTAAAGATCATATATCATGATCTTTAATTTTAATATATTATTTTATCAGTATGATACAAACTACTCTAGTTTCTTCATATTGCAATAAATTACATTTTGAGTAAGGGATATGAACTGTACCTATTGAGTAGTGAATATGAGCTTATATGATGATAGGATTTCATATCAATATGTTAGAACTTAGTAGTATTACTATCCATATACAGGGTGGGATAGAGCAACTTGGTTATTTAGAAATTCTTTGCTTATTAAAAAAAGTATGCCTCGACAGTGAACGCGCGTCCCACCTTCGTCCGCTCCGTGACGCTAACTAAACTAAGCGTAACTACAACTTTACGCCCCGCCTTCCCGAGTGTGTCTACCCCTACCCTCCTAGAGATAACCATCGTTTCAGGGTGCCAAATTCAAATAAGCAAGTTGCTCTGCCCCACCTTGTATTATGTTTTAGTACTTAATCTGCAATTCTTTGTCATGTAATTGGGTCTCTATTGCACAAATAAATAAATATATAAATAATAATACATTGGTTTTTTTATTATTATTCATTTAATTAAAAAATACGTGTAAATTTTTTAGTTAGAATTAAAAAATGCGTGTAGATGCGTTGGAAAGTTATATTTAAAGAATTTCATGATCACGAGGGTACTTTAGAGAATAATAAAATAACAATTTTGTCACTGTAATAAGCCATTGTATCATTTGTGTTAATTATTATTTGTTATATTATTTATTTAATGTACTATTATTATTTATTCCGTGCTACCGAACGGCAATTTTCATGGCTGCTCGATATAACAATGTTTATGTGCTAACTTTTTATTACTTCAGCAACTATGACGTCTGAGTTAAGCTCGGCAGTATAAGGCATACTTCCTCGCAGATATAAAATAAGTAGCTACTATGAAAAGGAAATGAGTTGACTCCAGTAGGTACTTTTACTGTTTTTACGTGACAAATCCCAAGAACGCATTCACCGAACTTGTGCTTTAAGTGTTGCTTTAAATAAGAAAACTTGTTAAATTACTACGTTTTAATTAAGAGGAATATCAAGTGCGCCTAACGTGTTTGTGCTATAAAACAAAAGTGTGATGTATATACGCGAATGGCGTTATAAAGTGAAGCTCCCCCTCTGGGCCGAATAAAGAGCAGCTATTTAAGTGAATTAAATTTTACCCTTTCTATGCCGTTACAATTTCGTGTATTCATCTGGTCAAAGTATGAACATTAGCAGTATGTTCTTGATGCGTTGTTTGTTTAATTATACAAATTATACAGAGTGGTGATAAATTTCTGCGCAATGTTTATAATATTATTATTATTACATCATTTTTTTGTTCTGGAACATATTCACATTATTTATTCAAAATACATTAACTTTACATTTACTCAACTTTTATACTAAACATACTTTGTAAGAATGAATGTTTCTTTTTTTTAAATTTTTTGACTGTAGAACTGTTGACATAGTTGCTTAACCCAGTTGCTCGGCAGACGTGTGGGGATATTTTTAAGCATTAAACAAAATGTTTAATCAACACTTTCACTGATTTGAGGTCTGTCTTGTCCACTTTCAGTTTCCAAAACTGTTTGAACTACTGCTCTATACTGTATCGCCATCTTTTTGTAGAAAAAAGATTTGACAAAAAATAACTTTAGTGTCGATTATATCTTACTTACCACCTATTGTAATATGTGAGAGGTCGGGAGAGAGGGAGAGAGGGAGAACGTCAAGTGTCTACTGGATTGTGGTTTAAGATTGAAGGGGCAAGTAAATATCATGGTTTATAACATACTGTAGTGTGGTTTTATAATCACCACAAAATTTGTTACAAGCAATTAAAAATCATACTTTCGTGACAATCCAACTTAACCCCAGTCGACGCGTTGTGATTCGACAGTCCTGGACAATACTTCGCATAAAATAAATTCAAAATTATCGTTTCCTTCAATGTTCAGACATTGCAAAATTCTAACACAAGATTAACTTTTCTCATACGCAAACTTCAACGGGTGTCTCATAGTTCTCTGAACTAAAATGGTTAAATATGTAATCCATCACTCATTATGTCTGAATATGAATTCATTCTAATTTGACCTCATCTCTATTGGAGCAGTATTCGATATCAGATAGACATAAGAAGATTATCAGTATGTGATGAAACTTATGTTTCCACATATGTATTGTATTTCGTATATTCTTCATAAGCATAATTTTTCATTTTTAGTAGATTGGTACTACAATAAAATCAAATCATAGTATATTCAAATCCAAAATTCAGCGCGTATAGACAGTGAGTAGCGCGTGATTGTCTCCTACCTCACGGAAATCTGCAATGCTATTTTAAACAACAACGTGCTTGGTATCCTGGGGCATACCAAGGCTTTGATTTGATAATATACAATATCGATTGATAAATCTATTGAAGTAATGGATACTCCTTATTGCGGTTCTGGTAACAAATACGTCACGTGACTTCTCCGTCCGATTTATATGTTACTGATAGAGATCGTATCGATAAAGATGTATACGCCATAAAGTTCATTCGGCATTTGTCCTGAATGGGCGTACCGTGTACAGCACTGATGAGAACTAATAAGTTCGAAACAGCTGTATGTCGTTTGGTTCCGATCAGGGACAAATGTCGAATCCTACCTGTGGCGGGTTTTATTTTTTGAAACTGTGTATATTTACTGAATCTCGAATTCGAATGTGATACAAATGCTGTCTTTGAATACATGAAAGATATATGGAACATTTATTTTCCTAAAGCTTTTGTGAAGTACATATATGAAACAATTAAAGAAGTATACGTATGAAGTGATAATGTAATTCTAATTGGGATGTTTATTTTGTTTTAATAGGCATGAGAGTCAATGTGTTAACGCTTTCGAAACATGCAATATACTTTCACCGAAGGAAATTAGTGTGCAGAAATCAACATTATTACACTAAATCATTCTTTTAGAGGTTTTAATTCTTTTAGATGAGATATTATACAGCCTTGACCTTTGCTCACCTTTCATAAAAGGCAGATACCCATCTTCTACTCGAAATTCAAATTTCCCGTGCGCTAAAATCGTGTACACTTTCTCATTTACGGCGAAGTTGATGTGCCACTCCGTCTCCAGATTTGCTACAAGTTGGGTATACTATTTGCATAATATAATAAGATACTTCCTACTAAATCGCTCTTCCTTTTTAAGTAAGGGAAGGCGAGGCGTCCCTATGACGGAGGATATTGCAGGAAATGCTTTGTATTCCTTAATTGTGTTGAATATTCATCAAACAATATGCGGAACTGATGTAGCTGATGCGATTTATAACGTTGCGATATGTTAGCAAAAGGATTTTTCACAAACTGCGTGACTGGAAACAGACCTTGCTTGTCGCCGAAGTTGTAAATGATGTCTTCATAAATCTCGCTCCAGTTAATTGTATATCCGTTGCATTTTTGAATTTCATTAACCTTATTATCGCTTGAGTATCATTTTTAACTTATGGAATAATGCATAAAAGTACAGATATTCCTTTAGAATTAGTTGTTAAGTTAAATTAATTAATTAGTAATAAATTATTAGTATTTTATACCAATTTTAAATGTTTAGTTTCAACTACTTTCAAATTTTCAATTTTTTATACACACTTTAAAAGTATTCCAAAACTTAAACATCTGGTGCGCAGAGATATTTTTGTAAAATGTCATTTTGTTATATTAGTTGTGAATAATTAAGTAAGGTACGGTAATATGGATATTAAAAATTAATTGATGGCATCTTTTATAGGGTGTCTCAGTATGGAACTATACTATTGAATTGCGCGCCATTTGTGTTGTGTCAAAGATAGGGCATCGATATTTAACGACTGCCATCTACAAACCATGCAACGTCAACATGTCGGGATTAACAGTTTAACAACGAATAGTTTGTGTACAGCTGTATTATGAAAATAAGCGATCATTTACAGTTGCATTATGAAAAATTAGGACAAAATGAAGCGACAAATACGACAATTTTGTTTGCTGATGTATCCGCTGTAAACGGTCTGTAGCTGTTAGATAATGTGTCTTAATTGTAGCTGAATTTTGTATGCTAATAGATGCAGATTTTTCTTTAAATTGCTATGTATGGTGGCTCTGATAGATTCAATTATTGTGCACGAATCGATCTGTAATGGATACTTCCGTACACTTTTTCTCATTTTCATTTAACCGATTACAAGAAGAAGGTATTGATGTTGCCTTATCAATAACAGAGCTGAGTTATTGATATGAATCTGCTCATAGCTAGTGTAGGTAACGCGCATACGCGACGACCTCGGTATTATAATATTATTCAGTAACAATATATTTGTATGTAGTTTGATAGAGCTGGAGGCTGTTTTGATGTTTAGAGAATAACTTGTCAGTTCTTCTTTATACGATTTTTCGTGCATATTTCAATGTGATTTGTTTACTTACCTATAAATATTTCATTTATTTTTCAATATTCCTGCGTATTCAACGTTTCTTAATCCCAGTATGGTTTTAAGTAAGGCGCGAGAAACCGATGTTAGGAAAATATCGCAAGAAGTAATCAAGGACTGTCTTATCGACAAGGACCTTATGGAAACCTTTGCTTTACAAATATCGGCAACGGCTGTAGAAAATTTACAGGATAAGTTCGATACAGTGAGTAAATAATTAGATACTTCAAGAAATCAAATAGCTAACATAGAGGAGGAAGACAAAAGCCTGTGTACAGAAAATAGGCAACTAAAATCCAAACTAAATGACCTGAAATAACAAATAACAAAAATTTTACCGGTTGAAGAAGAAAACAACCAGTTTGATGAAATTGTGCACGAAATGCATGAACGAGAGAAAAGAAAACGCAACGTTATTATCTTTGACATCAGTAAGGAACCTAACTCAGGGAACCAAACACGAACACAAATTGAAAAGCAACTGGTAACTGACTTATTTAATTCACTGTATATTTCCGAAAATGGAAATATCAAGGCAATGCGCATAGCGAAGTCTGACCCTAAAGAGACTCCCTCCACATCCACTTAAAGTTATGATTGCCGATGAGTCTATTGTTCATGGCATTATCCATAAGGCAAAAAATCTAAACAACTCAAAGAAGTATAAAAACATCAGTATCTCATTGGATCGCACTCCCAGACAAATCAATTTTTACCGGATAATTAAGAGGCAACTTCACAAACGTGTGGCAGCTGGTGAAACTAACTTAAAAATTAAATATATACGTGGCGTTCCAAAAATTACAGCTTTAAACTAAAAGATCCGAACAATCCAAAAACTGTGAGAACAGAATTCATGTGATATTAACAAAACGTGCGTGGATTAAGGACTAAAGTAAACGAACTTATGCCTTTTATTGTAAAATGCCTAGGACTAACATTTTCCTCAAATCGCCAATACATGTTATGTGTAATAATTTCAATAAGATCTCAGATATATGTGATATTAATTGTTACAGAAGATCAGAAATTAAGTTGTTAAAACTTAATTTTCATAGCTAATAATAATTAAATCTATACATTTAATTTTCATAGTTACTGTTATTATCATTTTTTCATCTATTTATAAATGTATACTTGTGCCTTTTACACTAGTAATTTTTCTTTCTTGTATTCAGTCATACTATAGTTTTATATGTTTAATTGTTTATATTTGTCCTGTAATTGAATTTTAACTGTTGGAAAATAAATAACTAAATAAATACACAGAACATGTCTCTTCAAATTTCTTGATTAAGTTAAGAACTGTTAACTCTATAGGCGCTTCATTTTGTCCTCATTTTGTACGAATGTTTCTTAATCCAACTGTAAATGATAGCCTACTTTCATAAAACAGTTGTACACAAACTAGTTTAACTGTTAGTCGCGACATGTGGACGTCGTATGGTTTGTAGATGACAGTCGTTAAATACTGATGCCCTATCTTTGACAGAACACAAATGACGTGCAATTCAAACATTATAGTTCCAACTGAGACACCCTATACTATTCAGAAAGTACCTTTAGAATGCGCAAATGACTTTTCTCTAGTTCCACAAACAAATGAGTTATGGACAAGTATCGAAAACTGGAAAGATAAACGAATTTTGGTTTACACTTCCAAAACAAAAAGTAATGACTTTATTGCTCATTGGGTTTTTCACAAAAAAATAAATTTTTTCTCCATCTTTCCGTGTCTCCTGTACTTATCGAGATTTACTATAAGAACATCTCTATCTTCTGTCCGTAACATTTAAACGTTACGTACGTAAATAAATACTTTGTTCAATAAAACAAAACGCAAATCGAGATGAAAGTTATATCAACAGAAACTTAGCTATTGTGTTGAAAATGGCGGGACGGTCAAAATCACATCATCGCGCAGAACTTTGGATATAATTTCGTAAAGGCAACCCTTGGCAAAGCTGGAAAATTTAACTTCGGGCTAGCCCTCGACAACACAAAGAGAGGACGCCATTCAGGGGAACAATTTAGTTTCATCTTCTCAGTAAGAGACTTACACTCACTTCGTTGACTATTGAATTATATAATGTAACCAGGAGGCCGGAAAATGAGGATCTAGGCATATTCAGCCTGTTCACTTGATCTTGACATGTATGCATCAAAAAGTCATTAGTAAACAACGGGTTCCCTTGTAGAAAGTTAAGATATTTCATTACAAAGTAAGCGAATGAAACTATGATGTTGCCTCGCAGAAATAATTACTAAAGTTCACCATAGCCTTTATACAGATTGGACCAAATTGATGATGACACTGCTATCTAGATTATTATAAGAATCACTGAGTTAAATAAATGAAGATGTAAGGAATTTTATTTGTGTTTCGACTGTTTTATGAAATTGGGACAAATAATAACTGGTAAATATTGGAAACTACACATTAAAGGTCACGACCTGCATATTGATTTTATGAAATGTTATAAAAAATAATTTAGTGTGCATAAAAATATTATTTTATAAAGTACCGACTGGATAAGTTTCTTCCTATTATGCGATAATTAATATCATTGATGTTATTGTAAAGTTGTTTTTAAGTAATATGTGATGTTTGACATACAACATTTACATATTTAGTAAATCTTAGCTCATTATTAAGCCAAAGACCCAAATTTCTGCATTCGTTAGTAACATCTAACATAAGATCTCCTACTTAAAATTTTATCTAGGATAGTATCTTGATTCTATTATTTTTTGTACCAAATATTATTATAACTTATGACTTTTATCTATGAGCAGCAAATACATTTAATAAATAATTCAAGTTATTTTGTATGTCACCACAAATTTAAGATCAGTTTCTGAGTACTCGAGGGCCCTATTTTGATATTATATCTTTATTGTAGCTAAATTTTACTACGTTTATTAAAATAATGGAGGCTCCTGAAATGGCTTATTCTCAGCATTAGTGGTTTTTTTGCGTCGATTTGAAAATGGTCACCGTACTTCTTGCACATCAATATGGATATACCAAATATCCTCCTCACTTCTCTTTATGGGATAGTCGTGCAACAGGAAAGCATTGCCAGCAAATGTTTGGCTTTTGAGATACGCTCTGACAATTAGAAAAACCAACATTGTTCACGAGCCATTAATGAAGAGGGGGAAAATACTGTTACCTTTTCACAACAAACTGGGTTTCATGAAACAGTTTTTAAAAGCACTAGACAAGTCAGGTGATTGTTTTAAATAAATTTGCCAAGCATTTCCGACACTGACGAGTATGGATAAATTAATAGCAGGGATTTTGAACGGTCTAGAAATTCGAAAACTTTTACAAATATATGACCATTGTAAAATCTGATGCATGGTTTAGTTATGTCTATTTAGTAACATAATTCAAAACTTTTTCACAAAGTAGATAACTACCAATAACCAGTACATAACATGCTCAAATGTTTTCAAAACTTGGAAACCAATGTGAGCATTAAATTACATTTTTGGAGTCATTTAAACACATTTTCTTCTAAGTTATAAAATTATAGTGAGGAACAAGGTGAACGGTTTCGTCATAATATCCTAGTAATGAAAGGACGGTATCAAGGAAGTCAGTAGGACGTAGGATCGTCATATGATGACCAATTACTGTTGGAGTCTCCATAGGGACTGTTCACAGCAGAAATATAAAAGAAAATTGTACAAAACCTTTTATTATAATCTTTTGTATTTTCTGCATCAATTATTCTTTACTTTCTTGTTAGATTTCATATATAAAAAAATTGGAAAACAAGAGAAATTGCTTATTTCATCCTTTGCATTCATATTTATCGTGTATATTTATTTCAGAAACTAGAACCAGTCAAGAAAAAGTATTACCATTTTCAGTGTCAAGGGAAGTAATGTACTGGATATCGACTCTTAAATTGCTGGCCACAAATTTACTGTTCTCCAGTGATATTTTGTTTGGTAGATTTATATCATTATTAGTCGAACTAAGATACTTGACAGTCATCATCATAGCTGCGTACATTACAGCGTTTAAGGTATTTATAAAATCAGAAATATATATATATATATATATATATATATATATATATATATATATATATATATATATATATATATATGGAAAATAGTAGAGGGCCAAGTATAGACCCCATAAGTTATAGGCAAGACGTCGGACACATTCGAGTGTATAGCGACTTGGTGTGTGCATTTAGTTAAATAGCTGTAAGTATAAGAAGCAGCTGTAATATTAAAACTAAAATACTTAATAAGACTATTACATAAAATATTATGATATAAGGTTTTAAAAACCTTGCTATAATCTAGAAGGTCCAAACATGTCACTAAGTTATTATATTCTATATAATTTCTCTCTGGCATTTAATTTCTTAGGTAAATATGACATTGTGAATATTAACTTACGTATCCCCAACCAGTATAGGATTTTATGCGCAATATAACTATAGTAGTAGTTCGTTGGATTGTTAATAAGGGTATTGCATTATTTTCCTTTCCAAAGTTGATTTCTGGTATTTTAGTTTGGTGGTAGAAAATTATTTTGGTGATAAAAATTTTATGTAAAAGAATATGTAAAAAAATTCGTAAGTTCTATGCTAGGCTAAGGATTTACCAGTTCTTCCTCGTACATATAAATCGGAGAATAGCGATTTATCGCCATGGCAATTACAAAATATCGGGGGATTGTAATCAGTTTTGATTCGAACACGAATTTACGCCTGTCGTAATTTCGGCGGGATGGAGAGGGTAGCAGACGGACAGAGACAGGGCTACGCGTCGGATAATTCGCCTGCAGGTGTAATCATGTATTAATTAAGCGGACACGCGCCCTACCCCACAGGATTTCCAACGTTCTGCAACTGCATTGATTACCTTTTAATTAAATCAAAGCTTGATTAGTTGCCGGCTGCGATTATGGAGGCTGTCGGCTGTGAACTAACTTCTAACGGAAAACGTTATTCTTTAATCATCCCTCTTTGTCTTTGAATTGTTCCGATAATAACTAGTTGGGGAGTCGTCAAGAGGTTTAGTTCCCAGTGATGTGATTTATCAATCAGGAATTTTTATGATACTTGCATTAATGGTGCTTATATTGTGGCTTTTAATAAAAAGTATAGGATACTTTTTAATTTTATTGCAGTGCAATAAAATTATGTCCTGAATACCATGCCTTGTAAGTAAGGCTATGGAAAATGTGATGCGCATCATAGACGTACGCATTGTAACAGAAGTAATAAAATAATAATACAAAGTAATTAGCCTCTTTGCACTCTTTTATAGTTGGTATGAATAGTTCTTGAATCAGTTTCTGAAATTATCCAGAAATTATGTCTGATTTTCCTTAATAGCTGCAACCTCAGACGGATTGAACTGCAGTATTACAGGTTTTATTTATCGAAAATATTCAACATAATAAAAAGTTATCTTCAACCATGTTCCCCAACGTGTAAAGATTGGCTTTGGTGGTTTGGGAACTCCAGGACACTTTCTGTGAAACTCGCGAAGACGTTTAAAATATTTTAAAAACACTTTTTTGTACTCACTGTTAATGTATCTACCTTGGGAAAACATTGTCGAATAGTGTCTGTCGAAGATGAGAAGCATGCACTTTACATGTAACAGTCTATAACTGTGTTGTAAAAGGGAACGGCCTACGGAATATATTGACGCCGCACCTTCGGTCATAAACATCAATATTTGACTCGTTGACACTTGAAATTTTTTTAACGTCTCCAGCACCACCTGTGTAACTATATAGTGTACCCAGTACACTCAATTAGTGTGTTGTTAGCTAATAGTAATGGAAATGTCTATCTATATTTATAATAGATTTTTGTTATGATCTGTCGTCTCGTCAACACATAACCACAGTTATCTATTTGGTAATATATGTCTAATCTTCTCTATAACGTCGTCGCGTAGAGTTGATATACCGCTCCATAATGTTCTGCAACTTGATAACTGGAACTGTGTATTGTATTTGTGACAAAACATTCGAAATTATTCTTTATCTAGTATGTGAAGCTAAATATTACAGGTTATCAACATCGACAATAAATCAAATCTAAAGTAAAATTGCAAGGGCGCGCTTTGTTTTCTGTGTTGATGTTGCACAGAACTCACGTGACGCGTTCAGTCAGATTTGGGCCAGCACATTAAGAGTTTGTCGCATACCTTACATATTACTTTCGTTCCATCGTAGGGTAAATCATCAAATTTACCAATAAGCTTGTTCACTTTATGAGCATATAAATGTCTTCTCGGCTGTACGACTATACTTTATTGTTAAATTAAAACGTTTCAACTAACACAACGGAAACTGTACGTACACTTATATACTGTCGTACACTATCGTACGTACAGGAACGACAAGTAATTTTTTTATAGTTATCCTTATCCTAATTTTGTTTGAATTTTTCTTAATGCAGCCATAATTCATAAAACAGTTGTACATAAACTATCCATTACTGCACTGTTAATGGCGACATGTTGACGTCGTATCGTTTTCAGATGACAGTCGTTAAGAATTGACGCCCTTTCTTTGACAGAACACAAAATGGCGCACAATTCAAATCCTATAGTTCCAACTGAAACACCCTATATAAGCTTATGAAAGACGGTAAAAAGACCATACATAACTCCCTTATCCTTAAGAGTATATATCTCCCTTTTCCAATCCTTTCTAGTACGGGAATCATTATATTGTTAGCTAAATGTTTACATGCATATTATGTACTAAATATTCGACTTGAATTCGAAATAATATAATATTATATAATTATTTTTTAATATCTTTGATGTACGTTATTACTCTGTTTGATTTGTATTATAATTTATGGGTTAACATAGAGCAACGTATATATCGCCCTGTGCATGTATAATTTCCACCAATCAATTGGTCGGGATTTTGTATTCGATATGGAAGCGTATATCCCCAGGTTTAATTTAAATATAAATTTCAAAATATGAGCCAATCCACTCGTTTATTAGCGGCATGAAAATAGGTAAAAATTGTGAATTGAACGTTCGTTATTATTAGTCGATCATGAGAAATATGATAACACGCATGGACAGTGTCCATAGTCTATTCAAAATATGAATTCAGTTAATTAATGTGTATTAATTTCATTGCCATTATTCGGCTACATCGAAATTATCGAAATTCAATATCGAAATTCAATATTACCACGCTCTGTTTATGAAAATATAAATCTGTTCCCTTATATAAATGGAATATACACTAGGCACAAAAATTGAGGGATGTAAAAAAAAAGTAAAATTAGGTGATTTTCAAAGGGCTGTAACTTAGCAAAAAATAGTGGCAGAGCAATTTTAAGAAAAGCAAATTGAAGTTCCAAGTTTCTAGTTTTTAGATCTAGTACCGCCAGCTAGTCTAGTTTTCAGATTTTGAGTTTTTGAGTAACCATATGAAAACAATTGAACAAGAAAATATTCAAAGTTTTGATTGCCTTTCAAAAGGTTCATGGGCTTCAATAAATCTTTTCAGTGACCTCATCATAAAACTTTTTTAGATAATTGTATCCTCTTTAATTTGAATGGTCTAAAAGCCTTGTATGGCGAGTTTTCGCTGTGTTATCGTCGTTCAAAGAAAAAAAGTCAGTTTTGACTTTGGTAATTAATTACTCGGGAAATAGTGATCCCTAACCTCAATTCCCTCAACTATCTTTATGTGATATTCTCGAGGATATGATACTTCAGAAATGTCACGCAAATACTCAAAGCACAGTATCATTGAAGTAATAGCAAAATTACCCCCGATGAGTGGAATGTTTGCAGCGCTATCTGGTCATTTTAGTTAAAGTAGTTTCTCCAGCACCATGCAGTCCAAAAATAAATGCCCGAATTAACGTAAAATATTTGGAATATCAGTAGTCTAGTGTTCATTATTTTGTTCAGAGACTATACTCTATACTCAGACACTGTATGTATACGTATACGCACAATTACATATTTATTCGTTGAAACTAAAGACGTGGCAACGTGGCGTTGTGTCGTATTTTAATCTGTTGTGATTGTGTATGTCTTATACTTAACCTAACTTTGTTTACTTTTTCGGGGCATGAAGGAAAATTTATAGAAAAATTAAAAATTTATTTTTATCGTGATCAATTGCGAGACAATAAAGGAAAATTTGCAAAGCGGAAAGTAATACAGAAACGTTTAAATTGCATTGCAGAAATGAATCTTGCGAAAAGTAAACAGAGAAACTAACCTAAGCATTGGACAACGTGTTATTGAATTGAGCGAGCTTGACAAAAATTTAAGATGTTGTGAATGCAATAACGTTGTATCACTTGAAAGAATAAAAAAGGAAAGTCATTTAGGACTAAATTAGATATCAGATGCTGTTTTTGGCGAATGTGTAGTAATAATATAAGTAGCAACTGGTAAAACACATGCCCCTACGTTGCTAAACGTTAATTGGCAAGTTCTCGACATACCGAGCAAGGCTTAAATTGGCATATTTTAAAACTGTTCATCTTTTCAACAAATCGGGCAATAAACTAACGTATAGATGAGTTGTTTTTTGAAAAAATTTGTAGAAAATTATGTAAAATTATTATGTAAGTTATTATGTACAATGTGTAACTTTTAGTCAACTGGTACATTCAAACCATGCAAAATGTTCCAACTTTAGTGGTGAATATATCCTTTATTGTACGGGCAAAATTGTGTACTTTTCATTTAAGCAATTTCCTTCGGGAAGTTTGAAAAGTGGGTTTCCGGAGAAACTACTTTAAGTAAACTATATCTTATTTGATAGATTATTTTTTGAACTCTCATGATATATGCTGGTATACTTTTTTCACTATTTATAAATTTTTGATACACTCTCACTATCTTTTTTCTACTGTATACTCATTATAACTTTCCTTAACAAGAACTAAGCTTAGCTCAAAATATGATGGAACTTGTGAATTACTACTATATTTTCTAATTTTCGAACATCCTGTATACATTCGAAACATTTTTTATAATTCATAAAGTAACTAACGTCTAAATCAGGGGTGGAAGCTTTCACGTGATAATTACATACAGCAAAATTATACTAACTATAACAAATGAGTTCGTACCTAAATACTTTTTACGAGTGTTGTCAGGGTACAAAAATAATTAACGAACACGTTTTTACAATTTAAGCGATTTTGATACATTTTTCCTGCCGTGTTATGTCCGCTACTTCCCCGAAAACAGGACGCAAAATTGGCTGCGTGTATATTCACCAAAAGGCAGATTAACTATTCCGTCCATTATATCCGCATTTTTGTATTTTCCAAGATGAATAAATGAGCAAATGGAAAATTACGAGGCTTTTCTTATGACACCGGCAGTGAAGTCGACTTCATAATCCCAGTGTAATATAATATAATTAAAAAATAAATTAAAAATGAAAAAGAACGGCTTAGAGCGTCGACGGGGTTAAAGTTCAGTTTAATAAAATTTCCACATGAAGACATAAAGTTTCCCGAAGTAATTACACTGTAAGGCAGAGGAATAGAGTAACTTATGACTTGGAAAATGTATCTGAGACACAACGAGTAGTTGTGAGACCTCGATTCATAAACCACATGCCCAAGCTTAATGTCGGTTACAGTCTTTACTCGAATAATATATTGGTATATTATTTATAAGATCCTCATAACTCTTTTGCAGATGCTACTTGTTCATTGGGACGCTTCTGTAAGAGTAACACAGAAAACGATAGATTTAACTTACTGCTTAAAGTCGAAGGTCAAATAGTCACAAATTTTCCTTCGAGATACAAAAAATAGGTGTTTCTCAAATTCATTTATATCAAATAACTTCGTCGCAAAAGCAATTACTATAAGCTCTAATAGTGAACTAATTAACACTAAAGTAGTGCTTATAAAATATACTTTACATCTACAGTGCGTTTTTGAGTTGTGGTCTTAATGAAACCTTTTTATTTGTAAGCTTCTTGTACGAATATTTCTATAAAAATTTAGACATAAATACAACTCTTTTTTTTAAGAACTATATAATTTTATCGTATGTTAGTTCAAAGGGAAAATAGTTGTATGGGGCTGAATGTTGTTTTATAGAAAATGAAATATTTTATTTTTTTTAATGCAGAAGGTATCTCAGCTGAAACTGATCTTCATTATATGAGAGTTACTTGGAACTATAGAATGAGATTTTTGAATAAAACTAATAATATTTGACAAACTGAGGTTTTTAATTCTCCAACATAAAATGGATCAGAACAGAACACGTCTCTTCAAATTTCTTGATTAAGTTACGAACGGTTAACTCTGTAGGCTCTTCATTTTGTGCTAATTTTGTGCGAGTTTTTATTAATGCAACTGTAAATGATCGTTAACTTTCATAAGACAGTTGTAGACAAACTATTCGTTGTTGAACTCTTAATTACGGTATATTGACATCACCGTCATATGGTTTGTAGATAACAGTCGTTAAATATTGACCCTATCCCTATCTTTTACAGACCACAATTGGCGCGCAATTCAAATCATATAGTTCCAACTGTGATATTCCAAGAAACATTGATTTTACCACCATTATTTTATACAGACAGAATTAATTTTATTTATAATATGAATTCGTAGGAAAACGAACACCAGCACTAGGATAATCAGTAAACTTTTTATTGCACACACTCTATACATTGCACGTGGATGCAATATTTTTAAGCCGTCACTGAAATACAATAATTTTAATTAAAACATGTGTAATTCATATTTTTATATCTGTTAATTAAATTTCTATTTTTAAACTTGATCTATATCAGGTCACAATAAATCCTGAAATTATAAATGTGAATAAAATATGGAGATAACAAAATCAAATCCTCCGAAATATTCTGTGTGATATTAAATTCAATTTTTTTTATTGTAATCATGAATTCATTTCGCTATATGCTGGGACAGAAACTAAATATGCTGAAATTTGCGGATGATATAGCAGTATTAGCATCTAGTAAGGAGGAATTATAATCAGCGTTGAACGAAATGGAGGCAGTGTTGTCAGAGGAATACGGAATGAGGGTGAATAAAAACAAAACTAAAGTGTTAGTGTGCAGAGGGCGCGAGAGCAGAGCAAAAACGAAAGTACATATTAATAATGAAAGATTGGAGGAAGTTAAAGACTTCACTTATTTAGGAAGTAAAATAAATTGGTATGGAAGAAGCGATAAAGATATAAAATAAAGAATAGCGCAGGGTCAAGTAGCTTTTAACAAAAAGAAAGCACTTTTATGGTCGGGGGTAATAAACTTAGAAACAAGAAAGAGATTTTTGGAAACGTATGTATGAAGCACGGCACTATATGGTTGCGGAAACTGGACGGTAGGGGAAGCAAGTAGGAAGAAATTAGAAGCTTTTGAGATGTGGTGTTACCGAAGAATGATGAAAATACCGTAGACTGATGGGGTTAGAAACTAAGAAGTATTAGAGAAAGTCGGCGAGAAAACAAGTATAGAATGATAAGAGATAGAATGGTAGGCCACTTGTTGAGACATGGGGGAATAGTACGCGATATTTTGGAGGCAGAAATAGGAGTGAAGAAAGGCAGAGGTAGGCCTAAATTAGACTACTGCTCGTAAATAGTAAGGGATGTAGGTTGTAGCACAATTAGCGAAATGCGTAGGTTAGCACAAGATAGGAGAAGCTGGAAGTTAGCGTCCAACCAGTCTTAGGACTGATGACCTCATGATGATGATGATTAATTAACAAAATATGTCTTTCCTCGGGCATTTAACATTAACCAGATCTCGGTCTCTTAATTTTCATCTTTATGTTATGAAGATATACGGTATGTTTAAGAATATAGAGATTTTATTTTTGTAAAACATGCATCTGGATACAAGTAGCTAATTACAAGACAATCACTCTAGGATAGAAATTTCTCCAGAAAACTATAGAATACAGTTTTCTGAGAAGAAAATGTAAATTAAGACAGTCAATAGTCAAAAGCTCTTATCAACTTTTTGCTTTTCTACCCACGTACTTATATATTTAGAAGAATCATAAACTGCATTTTCTGTAGTTTTGCCTAGACAAAATCTATTTTAACTAGTTGTTATTATTCTATACTTGCTTATAAATCATATAATCTTATTATAGAGAGCATTTTCAATGATTTTTCATATTATGGTTTTTAGTAAACAAGACTAATCATTATAAATAGGTATGATTACTCCAGTTCATAGTTCATTAGGGAATTCATCTAAGCATATAGACAGGTTTACAATGCAAGCTAAGGGTTCAGCAATATAAGGTTTAACGGCTTTTATAATCTTAGTTGGAATACAATCAATACCACTAGAGTTCGTGTTTTCTATGATAAATTGATAATTATATTTAAAAATATAAAAGATAACTTTCAATAAATTAACTACATCTTTAAATAAAACTGTTCAACTGTTTAAAGTACAATATATAGTTAAAGTCTAATTAATGTTCTTCATGTGTCTTTGTGTTATTGTGTAACATTTAATATTACTGAGATGTCCTTGATTATAGTGCCCCTGTTATTACCATGACAATGATGTGTTTGTTTATTACAGTACAATTTATTTATGTATCTTGTGTAAATAATGGAAATACTAAAATAGAATAATTGAGAACATAATTGTGACACATTTAGGAATTTATATTTTAATGTTATTTTATGTTATTCTATTATATACCTAATCAGTATAGAGTCTAAAAAATATGTTATTTGGTCTAATTTTATATAGAATAATATCTAGAACATTATGGAATGGGGAAAATCTTGAAGTCGGAAAGGTATTTTAAAACCTAAAGGAGGAAAAATATTTCACGCACATTCCTGTTTGCTTTAAATAATATAATAACTATAGAAATAAGAAGTTTATACTCCAACCCATCTGCAAATGCCTTATATAGTAAGGGCTAAACAAATTAGGCCAAAACAGCTACTCTCCTGGCTATATGCCAAACGCCGAGCGCTGAATTACATGACAAAGTTTGCCGTATTTTTGTCTAACAGAGTTAGCACTAAAATACAGTGATTTTTCCAAAACCACAAGAGGGAAGCAAAGTGTCACCTATCTTAGGATATCGTTAACTGCGGACCGGTTTCGACCTTTCTCTCTTGGATCTCGTCAGTGCAGTGTAAACGAGTATACCTTTGACAGATAAAGGTCACATCTAGTAGACGTTGCTACATTCTACCGCAGCAGAACGTACCAAACGCCATCTCTTGGTAGTTTCGAACAATCTAAATCGAAGTAAACACTTGAGATCATCAGTATAATGCAAAGTTTATGTAGTTATTCCTCCTTATTTCTGTAGTTTGAATATTTCCCTCTGCATAGTAAAACTTTGCATTATACTGATAGTATAATAACGACGATACGCTGATGGTAATTGGCCCACTATATCGTAACATTAAAACATACTAAGGAGCTACCACTTTCTAGTGAACACTGACAACATTTTTGGATAGTCTATGATAATAATAGTTGACTGTGAATTATAATTTTAAGGTGACAAGAAACCACAAAGTATAGGTTCTTTCAATAGGGACGCTCGAAATCTGTTAGGTTATAGCAGTCATGCTGTTAAGGCAGCATCTGTCTACTTTATTTTATATTATTCAGCAGTGTATGGCAAATCACCGTGAAAGGTTATAGCGTTCAAAAACGTGTAAAAATTATCAAATTTTATTTTCAAATTCAGTGCTCTGTTTGAGAACTGTTTCGCGCATTACGTGATTTTTATCCTCGCCGCAACCGTCCCGCCGAGTCGACAATTCGACGCTTGGTGGCCAAATTCATGACAACTGGTTTGATACATAATCAGCCAACACTTGTACGTTACCAAAACGCAAAGTCTGCTGAAAGTGTCGCTGCTGTGCATGGGAGTGTACAGAAAACCCGAGGCAGTCAATTTCTCGTCATTCACAAGAACTTAACTTTCTGCGATTTCAACTTGGCGAATTTTCCGTCGGGACCTGTGTCTACGCCCGTATAAAATCCAACTAACCCAGGAACTTAAGATAAATGATCATGGGCAACGTCGTGTGATCGATGATTAGGCTCTGGAGCAATTGAAAGTTGATCCAAGTTTCGCGAAAAAAAATCATCTTTAGGACGAGGTCCATTTTTTAATGAATGGATATGTAAGCAAGCAAAATTGTCGGATTTTGGACGATATCGATCCACACGAGATACACCAGCACTAAATTCATTCCAAGAAAGTCACTATTTGGTGCGGATTTTAGTCTGGCGGAATCATCTGTTCTTACTTCTTCCAAGCGAAACCGGCATTGACGTAACCGTCAACAGCGAGCCCTACAGATAGTTGATGAGTAACTTCTTGTGGCGTAAACTAGATGATATCGATACCGACGGCATGTGGTTCCAACATGACAGCGCTACGTGCCACACAGTGCATGCCACGATGGGCATTCTGCACGAGTGATTTGAGAGTATGATTATCTTGCGCAGCGGCGACATGAACTGGCCCCAGAGATCGTGCGATTTAACGCCCTTAGGCTTCTTTCTTTGGGACTATCTTATATCGCAGGTCTATGCAAATAAACCGCAAACAATTGATGCCCCCAAAGTCAACATAACGAACGCCATCCAACAATTTCAGCCAGATTTATGCGAAAAAGTGATCGAAAATTGGAGTTATCGAATATGTGTCACTAAGAAAATCTGCGGCGGACATTTAGACGACGTTATATTACATTCTTAGTGCCATTTACCTGATAAAAGAGCATGAACAGATTAGTGGTTGAAGAAATAGTTATATCAATTTATGTACAACCAGATGCTACAAGCAGATATAATTTTTTTATGGAAAGATATTTACTAGAGTAGAATAACGATAACGAAAACATTGGCTTAGTTTAATAACGACTGAAGAATCCAGTCATTCATAATATCAATCGCGTTTGGTATTATCCGGGTAGCCAATAAGGTATAGTCAATATTTTTGATTAACGGTACATATTACAGTCCACTGAGCAACCGTTTCTGGTGTTTCGGAATGGATCCATTGATATATTCAAAGCGATAGAAAAATATTATTCATCTGAAAGTGAGCCTGACGTGGAATTATGAAATTCCAATGTTGTAGATATAGCACAATGCCAATCAATTTCCCTTTAACCTTTTTTATATAACTTCCACTTTGCGACTAAAATGGAAAAACACGGTTCGCTGAATCTACATATTCTTTCCCTTCGAGAAAGGTTTCGGGTTCTATCGTAAATTAACAGCTTGCCTCTCTTTTATAGAATATTGCGCAAGGAAAACATCCTGAAACGATATGGCAAGGCATACGCAGTTAATAATTACTTTTTTTCTGTTTGAAATACCGTTCATTAGTCATTACTATCTTCAAAGTGATTAAGAATTAATAATAATAATAATAATAAATACATTTATTCTCATAAAATCTACGTCTTTATTCTTCTTTATTCTAATTAACAATGATACTATACTCTGTGGCCCATCTTGATGCTACATGCATCGTTATCTTGGGTGTTATCAGAGATAGAGAGGTGGTTAAGTAGATAGGTTTTAAATAATTTTTATGTGTCTTTTAACTGCATTCTCAAATTTTGCCTTACTATTTTATTTTTTTAATGATCGCAAAAAAACCAAATGAAGCATTATCAACAATACCGCATGTATCTTTAATTGGAGGTAAAGTAACATTTTAGCAATTATATTCTCAAAAAATTCTACAGTCCTTTGGATTTCAGTATCTGACATTAACTTTTGTTTTTCATCTGGATTCATATTGGATTTTTCCAACATGGCCTTAAGAATGCACTTGCTAAAATATCGCGTTATCTTCAGTTAAGCAGACATGAGCCATTGTTGAAAATGCATTTAAATGAAACTAGTTAGATAAAATGTGATAATACAGTGAATAAAAATAAAATTCTTTAAAACCTTCCCCATTTTTCTATCTCTGATACCCGAGATAGCAATAGCAGCATCAAAATTATTAAACACACAAATATGATTGCAATAAATGAATTTGTTACATTAGGATTTAACAGTCAATTTGGTTCCCAGAAATTTAAGAGGCAATTTTGAATACATTACTGCTCATGACGCCGAAAATGGTATCACTTTTTCTTTATTTGCCCTAGTTTCTAAAATAAACATATATGATAAATATTAATGCAAGGTAAGAAAAACAAACCTTCTGTTATTTTGAATTTTTTTATATATGAAATCAAACAATAAAATAAAGAATAACTGATGTATTAAAAATAATAAAAAAGTTTTTTCTACGATTTTCTTTTATATTTTTGCTGTGAACAGTCCCTCTGCGGACTCCAACAATAATGGGCCAACTATGCATCAAATATAACAACGGGCATATTATTACATCTGTTAAAATTAGAATATTTTACCGGTTTTCGAATTTGTGGACCGTTAAAAATCCCTGCTTTTAATTTTCCATACTCAATGTGCAAATGCTTGGCAAATATTTTTAAAACAATCACGTGACTTGTCTAGTGCTTTTACAAGCTATTTCATTAAATCCAGTTTAAGGTGAAGAGGTGGCAGTATTATTTTTTCTCTCTTTATTAATGGCCCGTGGATAATGTTGGCCAAGGGTCATAACATCTCTCAAAGGCCAAACAGTTTGCTGCCAATGCTTTTCTTTTTCATGGCTACCCCATAAACAGAGGTGACAAGGATATTTGGTATATCCACTTTGCTATCCAAGAAGTATGATGACCATTTCTAAATCGACACAAACAAGCTACTGATACTGAGAATAAACAATTTCAGAAGTCTCCATTATTTAATGTGAAATTTGGGTCCTCGAGTACTCAGAAACCGATCTTAAAGTTGTGGTAACATTTTTTTTATTCCCCAGTATTAGTACCTATTATTATTATTATTATTATTATTATTATTATTATTATTAATTCTACATAATTTTCAAAGATAGTAACAAATAATTCGTAATCAATGTTTCTGAGAACGGTTATATTACTATCGAAGATGAGAAGTTCAGTTTTATGATGACTAGATGGCCTTATAGCTAAGTAGCCCGAGTACGTGTGAACTCTGTCTGCTCTCTCCATAATACAATCTGAATCCGATTACTAGAACAACCAAGAGTCTTGAATTATCAATTCATTGACATGCAACTGTTATTTCATTCTGTAATAAAGACTTCTACCGTATGAGAGTAAAATGTACCAAAAGGTCACAGAGATCGTCAATAAATTGAAGTTTTTACAGAAACATTTTAATACTTGCACTGATTTCTGCCCAACTACAAATTTCCATTGTAAATATCTTTCGATATAGCTTTTACGAAACGTTTAAAGAAGAATTGGATATATGACATACGATACTAATGTATTAGATACCCCATACGCTTCGTCCAACATATTGTATCATACAAACGAAAACAAAATGAAATTCTTTTCAATATTGCGTCACTATGCTACAGTTGTTATCAGAAAGCGCAGCGTACGCCATGGAAAATTCAGTTTTGTTTGATGACTCTCCATCGGAAATGAAACCCTTTAGATGTTTTCATTAGAGTTTAATTTGACTTATGTAAACAGATACTTTTAAAAATGGTTTTGGAGCGTAAAACATTTTCATCCTTTACGATGTTTATATTGAGGCGGCCATTGACTACAGGGTAAGCCACTTAACTCGTCACTATATTTTGTATATAATTTCACTCGCGATGCCGTTTAATAGAAATAACCTAAACTCAATTAAATTATATAATATAGTAGTTTAGTGTGTTATCATTGTGTATTTCAGTGTATAGGATTCGTTACAAGTTTCCTAATTTGTAATTAAATATTATTAAAGTCATAGTACGCTCAGTCGAGTGCAGATTTTGTTTAACATCAAATAACAAAAAATAATAGATCACGTTGGTGTGGGTAGTAGTGCGGATATTCCTTGTTATATTAGATGTCAATAAGTTGTTGAATATATTGAGAGAAGATTAAATCCACCTGAGATATGACATGAGAGTCTGTTTATTAAGAGAGCATCCACGATATGTAGACAAACATTGGTGTCGGACGAAAGTTCGAGGTTTATATACTGACCACTCGAATGAGATCAGATCTGATTTTGGTGAGTAAATAATCTTCACAAACTTATTGACTAATAGTAGAACATTAGTCAATAAGTTATATGCTTATCGTTGCGATGTATTTTGTTGGCGTTGATGAGTGACCTAGAAAGTAACCAAAATAGTAGGGATAGCAATGTAGTAGGGGTATATAATAGGGGTAGAAGCTATATCGTCAGTTCCAGGCTGAAGTGCAGGATTTCAGAATACAGAAGCAACGTATCTGTTCTGCATTAAAAAGCCAAAAAGCTCGTATTGTATCAAGGTTTTTGACGCAGATAAGTATTTTCATTTGAAACTAACCCTCTTATTCTCCAGATATGTAGTGGCTATACAAGACAACTTGGTAGGTATATGGGTAAGTTAGCAAAATCGACTCAACTCCACGACATTTCAGGTGGATTTCAAAAATTATAAAATTGTGTTAATTCTGACAAACCAACACCAATAAACCAGAATTTACGAGAGGCCTCAAAAGAGATTTCAAACAGAATGACATTAATGCATTATTCTAGCAACAAATTGAAATAACTTCGGGGAATGCCCAAAAATTAAATTCAAAATAACTAAAGGTTCTGGATTTATGAAATAAGTTTGTCGAAAGTCGAGATCATAGTAAAAAGTATACTGGACAAACAAAATAGCAACTATAACTAAGTTTAAGGAGCACAAGGTTGCAGCCCCTTCTCAGGATTAAAACCGACATATTTTAACCTCGAGAATATGTGGTCGTTAAATGCACTCGGAATATTGGGATACCCCGGACGTATATGATGACATAAACCTTATAATTTTTATAAATGCAGAAGAAAACTAGAGTGGTAAAGTTAAACGGAATAAGTGGAGCACCTCCTCAATAAAATATTTTTATTGCTTCACAAAAAGTTCCTCAGGAATATATTATTAGGCAATTACCTAATTTTATAGACTACGATGGGCACTCAGATCAGTTGTCCGACGCTGCGAAAGTGCAGCACTTTTCTGCGTAGACACTACATGGTGACCTATCAGATTATCTTAGAGGTGGTTGCAACAACGTTATTCTATCATGTTGTGATCCGTGGTTTTGGACTAGCAGAATAGCAACGGGCAGAGTTTGGCACCTCTGCCTGAACAAGGATGTGAATGCCGTCTTTGCGTGTAACCTTCCCCTCTGCAACTTGAGGCTTTAGAGGAACCAGGTCAATTTCTGTGTGTGCAACATACTTTAAAAAAAAAATAAGTACGACTAACTACAAATATTTCGTCGCAAACTCGCTTCATGATAATTCCTCCAATTTTATGTTTCCATTTTATACTCCGTATGTTAGAGGCATAAAATCGTAACGTTTCCTCTGCATTCTTCTAATTAGTTTTAATATTTCTGCTGCTAATATTAAGCGGAAAATTTCGCTTAGTGCACACTAGGGAAGGTTTCATTTGCATCTCTATCTTAGATATTACATAGTTTTATTGCGTACTTTGCTGAGTAATCGCTGGCGGGGCTTAATTAAATATAATCAAACTCAAGCGAAACATGTGTATCCCATTAAATTTTAATTGTTAAAGCGAATTTGAATTAAACATATATGCGGTTAGGTTAGTACGATTGTGTTTTCTACAATACAGACATATAGAATAGAATTATAAGTTAAAGTTATGTTTTAAGCAGGCTTGTAATCCACATAAGTTAATCGTGACTTAATTTGGTCCGTGTAGTAATGCGGATTTTAGTAATGTACTATGTTAGAATGCATTATTGAAGAATGTTAGATGATCTATCTAATACCAATCCAACGATACCATATTTATTAGCACGTTTATGTAAAACAGTGATAATCTCAGCTGTTAAATGAATGGACTGATTTTTTAAAACTTTTATTAAAGAATATACATAATTATACAGCAAAATACAATAATTATAAAAATCATTACAGTTTATGTTCAAATTGATGTCCACCTTCATTGACGCAATACTCAAATCTTTTTAAAACATTTGTGTAGCATGCTGCTCTAAGCATTTATGTAGAAAACAGTTTGGCACGCTGCTCTGATTTTGTTTTGCAAATTCTCTAAAGTTCTAGGCTGTGTATTGTAAAGCCTTTTAAGTATTCCCATAGAAAGAAATCTAAGGTGTTATATCTGGGGAGCGAGCCGGCCAAAATATTGTACCATTGCGCCCAATCCATCTTTCAGGGAAAGTAGCATCAAGATATGTCCTAACTGGGTGGGCAAAGTGAGGAGGTGCACCATCCAGCTACCACCATATCGTCCTTTTTTTGTTCAAGAGAATACCTTCAAGTAAATGGGGAAGCATATTCTGGCTATAATTTTCCGTTTTTAGCGGTGGGTTTGGTTGTATACGTTTTTTCATATTCCTAATGGTTTTCCAAAGTGAGTAGTTTGTAGCTTCAGTAGGGTTGGGTAAGTTTGAAAACCTTAATTTTTATGATCCTGTAAATATTTTTACGCGCAACCTAGAGCAAAACATACCTAAATTTAAGATTTACAAAGATATCGTAAAAAATTTATTCTTCCTGCATCTGACATAATTGTAACATTCCTTGGAGAATCAAAATATGAATAAAACCACGGTTTTATTCATTATTACGTTAACCATTAAGTTAAATTACTATTATAATTTTTGAGTTATGGTGTCTTTGTACATGACCCTCTCGTTTATATAGTCTCTCTGAACTCTTTACTGGCAGTTAATGCTATGTTACAGTATTCATTTACGGGTATTTGCCAAGGTATGTCCTATATAAGCCCATAATTATTGAATAGACTGTATTGTGTATATCATAACATTAATGGTGTTCCTGAAAGCTTGCGAATTGATAACTGACGTAATATTACTGATATAATGATCTAATAATGGATGTATATCTAACGTATGATGATATATTTGAGTATAATATGTCGAATCCCGTTATCAAGTTTATTATTTGGTGCAGGTGATGATGTATACGTAGATAAACAACTAAAATATTTACAAGTTAAACATGTAGTTGTTCATCTCAGGATACTTAAAAGCATTTTACAAATTTCATAAGCTTAAAAGCTTGTAAAATTTGTAAATTTTATAAGCTTCTTGAAATATCAATGGATCTAGAAACAACTACTTAATTTTGATTTTCTTTTTGTCAAGTCATATTTGATTATATTACATTTTAGAGACCACCAAGGATTATAATCATACTTTTTGTTTATAGCAAAGGTGGAACAAATGTGGAATGCTCTTAATAAATATTTCACTAATCACTATTTTCATCTGTTTATTTAAAACTTGTAATATTGATGTGATATCTGAATAAAACTAATAACATTTGACATATATCTCTAACATTGACATGATTCTATGAGGACGCATTTCTTTTTCGTGAACAGCATATAGAATTTTAGCACTCCAAATTCGAAAATTTTATTTTCTGAAGTATTTGTCAAGATGAAAATGTGTTGAACAAAATTTTATTGCAAAAATCAAAATCACCTTCCTTTTCTAACAATTAACAAATGTGCAACGTTGTAAATGGTCTATAACTTTTATATATTGTACGGTAATTGTTGTATAAACTGAACTTTGTATTCTGACAGATGCAGATTTTTCTTTAAAATCCGATACGTGGTGGCTCTTGACAAATTCAATTATTATGCATGACATCTACTTGATGTGTTTGAATACTCCTATACATTATATTCCACTACAGTAATATTTTCATCTGACCGACCACGATGAGGAAGTATTGATGTTGCCTTATCAGTAACAGAACCCGCCTCTTCAAATTTCTTGATTAAGTTACAAACTGTGAACTTAAGAGATCTATTTTGTCCTAATTTGGTACGAATTTTTCTTAATACAACAGTAAATGATCGCTTAATTTCAAAAACAGTTGTACACAACTAGCTGTACAAATAGTATACAAACTGTTCGTTGTTGAACTGCTAATCGCGGCATGTTGACATTGTATGGTTTGTAGATGACAGTCATTATGTATTGACGCCCCAGATTTGACAAAACACAAACGGCGCAAAATTCAAATCCTATAGTTTTAACTGAGACACCCTATATAAGATGCCTTAAGCGTTAAAATTTCTTATAACCAAAACAAAATCAAAAACTGACCAAGTGTATTACATGTAACTTTACCATACCTAAAGCTGAAACGACAGCCTCCACACATTTCATCAATTTTTAATAATTCTTTTTACAGTGTATACGCATATTCACAGTAATAATTATTTACATACTTTCCATATTTGTGAAAAAATAACTCCCCAATACAGATTTATGCTTTTTATAACGCACTTATGCGTTTATTTAACCTACCTATGCACCTGTATCAGTGATAATTCATAATAATATAAATATACCGAGTTTTACGAACAATTATTTATATTGTTCTGCAATAAACCTCGCTCAAATAACGATTTATTAATCATAAAATTAATTTTTCTTTCAGTATAATATTACTCAAAACTTCAACCAACTAACTAACGCTACATCGACGTTAGAAATACAACCCCATCGAAAATTATTCATAGAAAATAATAAAATATAAATGTAAAATTTATTAACATTTCGCACGTATGTCCGTCCATTTGTATACAGAAACCAACACCGTTACATACTCTATCCCTCCAGAAATATGATGGGCTGAATTGCACAAACCTGTTATACAAAATGGCTGCGGTCTTCACATAAATCCTCGGGAATGGAAAAGGGTATTTGCGTTTTCCGTTATATAATATCATAAACAACGCCAATTTTATGTCGCGTTGTCATCTTTTGTAATACATAAAAAAATGATAAAATCATTCCTGTCTCCTCTCTGTAAAAGATGTGTCGACTGCAAATACATATTACCAAAGAGCGGGCAGGAAATATTATCCAATATTTTTTTTGTTTGCATATTTAAAACAATACTCATAACTAGGGAATTGTGAAAAAACTGTATATAACTAACACATATAACTAATTTTAAATGTTTTCATACTGGGTATTTATTTCTGGAATCAACTAGCACGTCTTGGTTGTCAAAGTATATGGTTTCACGGTTCTTATAAGAAAAAATATTTGTCAGGATGCCATTTGGCTGCTCAATCCCTTGGCGAAAACAATTGTCATATTTTACCAGCATTGCATTCCATAAGTAGTTGCGATACAACTAATAAATTAAGTACAAAAAAATTGTTTAAACGCCGCATCGTTGGATTTTATACAAAAAGCTCTAGCATCCTTGGGAAAGCTGTATCTAAGTATTGAACAATTAATAGAGTTAGAAAAAGTTCGCACCTATCTTTTTTCAAAAAAGCAATTAACTGTTGATGAACTCCGATATGAACTGTTTCCCCAACAAATCGGCTTTGGCTTAAATTTATTAATAGCAATATGAAAATCAGATGCTTCTTTGCATTTACATGTGTTAAGAGCTACGGTACAAACATATACATATATGGATAAATGCTGATCGAACACAAATTCAACCTATTGATTATAATTTATTTGGCTATGAGGAGAAAAATGGTAACCGGTACCTACGACAAACGACGAAGCGATCTTTGCCAGAGTCTTTAATTCAACCCTATAAATGCACGTCGCATTGTCGAACGAAGGCTTGTAGTTGCAAAAAATTAAAATTGACTTGTATCATTGTGTGAATGTATAAACAATGATTGTAAAAAAATAGACAACTGATTTTTTTTTTATTTTTTATTTTATCTTCTTATTACATTTTTTTATAAACAATTTTTGATTTTTTTATTAATAACTTTTATTTTAATTTCATCTGACAACCTATTTTTATTTCATATCTTAAAAAATAACTACCTATTGTCACTAAAATAATCATTAAAATAATTCCATAGCATGCGCTCAATCGATTTACTTAATACGTAAGGGGAGAGGGAATAACAAAAATTTGGACCAATACAGTTTCTGGCAACATCCAAAATATTAATCTGTAAGCATTTCTGAGCTTGTATCAGTTAACAGAAGCAGTCCTCCCATTTTGCAAACTCAACTCCATCCAGTTCTTGCTCTAAAAGAACATTATTACTTTTCCGCACTCCACTATACGTTGAAAAGTAATGCAATCGTGTAAAAAAATGTTTTTCTAGCGTTTACTTTTTCATTTTTCGACCGAAAAATAAAAAAACGGTTTAAACCATTTTGTGTGTGTGTGTGTGTGTGTGTGTGTGTGTGTGTGTGTGTGTGTGTGTGTGTGTGTGTGTGTGTGTGTGTGTGTGTGTGTGTGTGTGTGTGTGTGTGTGTGTGTGTGTGTGTGTGTGTGTGTGTGTGTGTGTGTGTGTGTGTGTGTGTGTGTGTGTGTGTGTGTGTGTGTGTGTGCCATTGTCATCTTTATAGTTGTCGTTGTCGTCGGTATTAATAAAATTTCTTGTTAGCACGATAACTCAACTAAATCGTATCGGATCGATCGGGTCTTGACTGATTCTAATCGGGGACGTCTCCCAGACTACACCTATTGGCTTTGAGGTAGATAAAGCACACTCTACCATGTTCAGGGGTCATGAGAAAGCACAATGGTGGACTATTTGAGAATTTTTTTTTTTTTGTTAGCACGATCACTCAATTAAATCGTGTCGGATCGATCGGGTTTCGACTGATTCTAATTAGGGACGTCTACCAGACGACATTTATTGATTTTAAGGTGGATAGAATACACCCCACCCTGTCCATGGGTCATGAGAATGCACGATGGTGGACTATTTGGAAAAAGTAA
Organism: Rosalia funebris; assembly: GCA_037954035.1. Lineage (NCBI taxonomy): Eukaryota > Metazoa > Arthropoda > Insecta > Coleoptera > Cerambycidae > Rosalia > Rosalia funebris. Next base: position 7,165,643 of record JAZFAV010000002.1, on the reverse strand, counting down.
AACTGTCGCATAAAACACATTCTGCATTTATGTGTTGGCTTATTTTTTCTCGGCCACTCAATTTCGAGATAGAGATATTCTACGTGTGGAACAGTTCATTTTAAGGTTTTAAAACTGTTTATTTTTTGTTGGCATTGAGTCCAATCTACTCCCAGAATAGGCTGCTAGTCTGAATATTTTTGAACATGTCCTTTTTGGTACACTATCAATCACAACAAAAAAGCAAGTAACTAAAGATAACATGCACAAAGAATTTAATAAATACCCCAACCGAGGTACAGCACTAACTTTTACGGCAATATTGGAACAACTTGAGTGGAAGGAATTATAACTGGACACTGACAGATCAGGAAACATCTTCGAAATTCAGGGATACACCCCTTTTTAGAGGATGTGAACAAGAAAATGAAACTGTACAGCAAAGTTCCCAACCATAGCCAACTTTGATGACGAAGAATGCGTTGGCTATTACGTAAAAGGGCGTTTTATGGTTGATTATAACTTCATTTGTTGTTGGCACGGAGAGGAGTCAAAACAACTGCGAGGATGAATCTAAAATGCATTCATGACCATGCACCACAGACTGTTTCCTAGGTAATTTTTCGCTTGTATTAAAGCACAAGGAACGCTAATAATATTTAAACGTCGGCTTTCAAAGAAATCCCTTTGTAATTCATATTTAACTGCCCGCGCAAAGGAAAAATAAGCGGTATTTTCGCCGTATGTGTATTACAACTAGAACTTGAAGCATTTAATATTACACCGTTGCCATACTGCAAATTCCATTTGCGCCGGCAAGAGGAAATAAATGAGCAATTTGTCTGGAATAATCGAAATTGGCTCGCCCCAGGGAAAAGACGTTCTGTTATCAGCATAACAATGAATGCTTCGGAGAGTCTTCGATATACAATTAACTCAATAAGTAAATTAGGCCGCTCAATGCTGGGCTTCTCCTGTGTTCCATTAGGGCGCCCTCGATCGAGCAGTATTAGTTTACTCCACACTTATGTTTAGGGGTGCATTTTTAAGAGACTTACAGGAATTCGTTTCGGCAGATAATTAAATTGTAATTTTGAACAAAATTGGTGTACTGAGGAGGTACAGACGCAACGGCTGCACAGAAGACAGGAAGTGGTTTTTGTATCTTTGTGACTATGTACCAGGGGAATTTTTTAGTTATACATGTATCTTAACTGCAACAAACGATGGTGAAAACTTAAAATGGTTGTTATTTGCAAACAAACATTAGCAAAACATTATCTTATATATTCAATGAAAGATACAGCCCTCCTTGCAATAGAATACACTTTGCTTTTTCCTTTCTCGAAATCCCAACCTCATTAATTTTGTTACTAACTAAGAGAACTTTTAATTAACTAACATTTTATACCAAAATATAAAAAATTATCGATAGCGATTGGCAAATTTATAGCTGCAGATTTGGCTGCTTTGTTTATTCTCATTTTTCTTCTCATTGAATTTTTACCATCAACAGTTTTTGAGTAATCATAAAAAAATTCTAATTTTTTGCTTGCCCTCGAAAAGGTCCACGGACTTTTTACCTAGTCTTATTCTCTTGAACTTGAGCAGTCTAGAAGCCGTGTGCGATAATTATTCCCTGAATTATCGCCATTCAAAGCAAAAAAGTCAGTTTTGACTTTTTTTTTAAACCATTTTTTTTCTTACAATAATTAACATTTTCTGATAACCAAAATATATAGATTACTGCTAAAAAACATTGTCAACCTCAAAAAGAACACACAAAGAACATTTCGTAGTTTTTTACCAAAGTGAAAACTGATTTTGTTGCTTTGAACGACGATAACTGAGCGAAAAATCATCGTATAAGGATTTCATATCGCTCAAATTAAAGAGAATAAACTTATATGAAAAGGATTTATTATGAAATTATTTGGTAAAGTCTGTGGACCTTTTGAAAGGCAAGCAATAATTAAGGAAAAAAAGTTCCGATGGTTTCTCTATAATTATTCAAAAGCTGCTGATGGTAGAGATCTGAGAACTAGAAACTTGTAACTTCAACTAGCTTTTTTTTAATTGTTCTGCGACCATTTTTCTTCAAGGTACAGCCCTTTGAAAATCATCTAAACATTTATTTTTTTTTAAATCCCTAAATGTTTGTGCCTAGTGTATATTCTCTAGACGGTCATTTATTTACGATGTTATACTTACTACCTTCGTAAATTCATACAATTATCTTACTTACAATTATCATTTGTGCACAAACAATAGACTGGAAACGCTCAGTGTCAGCCATGTGACAAAACCCTTGTTAAATATCTATCATTTAAAAACATCGAATAATTCTCCCTAGCCACTGAACGATGTTGAGATGTAATAAAATTTAACAAGGTGAATATTTATCCCTGTTTGCTCTCGTGTCATAACGCAGACGTCTCTTGAAATATCCCGCATCCGCCTTGATTGCGAGACGCACTTAAAAGCATCTTGATATCGTATAGTCTCTTAAAATGTCACAAATATAAATAATTCAGTATCCATCAGTCATCTTGGCGTTCACGTATATGTCTCGAATAAAAGCCCCAGCACAAGTCTCTTGAGCTTTTGAAAGAAGCAGCAAACCGTTGAAAATGATCTTTCCCATTGTTTGTTTGGTAATCCATCATAACGCAGGCTTAAATGCATTCCAAAGCCTTCCAGAATGTTTCTGAAACGGAAATCTGAAAGAGCCCCGAGGAATACGGACATCTGATGGACAAATTGTGTTAGACCTCGACGAGCAGAATGGCAAAGCGATGCCCTCGTGGCGGGGCTCGGCCTGTGTCAAAGCGGCGCTCGTTATATGAAAGGGATTCGGTTTCTGATCTGGTGCCTTCAAGGCATAACACTTACAGGGCGAATGGCTCGCAAGGGTTTCGCTCTAAGACGCGATTTGACTGAAATAATTATTGCAATTTGAAAGTGAGGAATCGGAACGTGAATATTATACCTTGCAGAACTTCACATGGTATTATAGACGCAGCTTTTTAAAACAATAGTATAGTCAACATCTTGAAAAACGTGAAGAATTATGATACTGTGAATGAAAATATGAGCAATGGATTCGATTGGGAATGACATCTAGAAAATTTTACAAAAAAAATCATGTTCGCCGATAAACAATTGCAAAAGTTATAAACAAATTAGAATTTTAAAAAAAGGTAGCCCAGTTTTTCGCTGATAACTTTAGAAATATTGACTATATCGTAAATTTCAAGAAATATTACAGAAAAGTAATATTTCTTGAAATATTACTTTTCTGTAATATTTCTTTAGTAAGAAGCACAGAAAATTCCGAAAAACAAATCCTAACTCCTGCTAACTCTAACTTAGTTATCTGTAATTCAATGTTGATTAAAAAAGGGCGGACGATGTAACAAAAAATAATTTTTATGATATCAAATATTAATTTAAATATTTTTTTAAATTATGATTTCGTAGATATTTGAATCAATACAGTCCCTTTTAAAAAAAATTATATCAATTCTTAATCAATTAAGGATATTGCTAAATATATAGATCTGACAAACTATCTTATAGTTTTTCAGATCTGTATATTTTTTTTAAATCTAATTGTTTAAATAAAGTTACCAAAATGATTCGAGTGCTTCGTCGAGATATTTTTACATCTATATATAACAATATTGTATTACAATATCTGAAATTGTTAAATTCCATTAGTTATAAATAATTTAAACTAACAAAAAATGAAATTATTTAAAAGAATAATTACGCAATTTTTTTCACTCTAATTATTAAGAATGTCTTCTTGTAGAATTAAAATGTAATTAGAAGAAAGAAGACAAGTACATTTAAAAATAATTTATAATCAGGGACATTTCTTTTAATAATTCATATAAACAAATGGAGTATATGCTCCATATAACATGTATATGGAGTATAAGTAACTTTATTTCAATACTGATTGTTTTTAACTTAATTCTTCGAACAATAAATAAATAAATAATAACTATTTGTTATAAACAAAAATTAAGTGAAGGAAACTTCTTTACATTATGATGTTCTGCGATATTATTAGGCACAAAAATTAAGGGATGTAGAAGAAATCCTAAATCTTTAGGTGATTTTCAAAGGGCTGTAACTTGGAGAAAAATAGTCGCAGAACAATTTTAAGAAAAGCATATTGAAGCTTCAATCTTGTAGTTTTCAGACCTTGAGTTCAGCAATTTTTACCATCACTAGTTTTTGTGTAATCATAAGAAAACCATCGAGAAAAAATTTCCCAAGTTTTGCTTGCTTGCCTTTCAAAAGGTTCATGGACTTCAATAAATGTTTTCAGTGACTTCATCATAAAGCTACTTTAGACAATTTATCCTATTTAATTTAAGTCTATAAGAGAAAAATTCTTGTATCATTATTTTTCGCTAAGTCATCGTCGTTCAAAGCAAGAGAGTCTTGATTACTTAAATACTGCTGATGGTAAACATTTTTTAACTAAATATCCGAAAACTAGACACTTTAAGCTTTAATTTCCTTTTTTTTTTTAATTGTTCTGCGATTATTTTTCTCTAAGCTAAGTAGCCCTTTGAAGGTTACCTAAAAATTTAAAATTTTTTTACATCCCTTAATTTTTGTGTCTATGTATATGTATCTATTTGTATTCTATATTTTTGTCCAATAAGTGAATGTTTTTTGTTGGACAATAAATGCATTATAATTGTTATACTGCGTCGCCAATGAGGAGACCTCCAAGTGAGCAGTCCTAGTACTCGTAATTGACGTCAAGCTTCTGGCAACACCTGCAGCCTCACTGAAATTAAAGCGCACAGCCCAAATAGCGGAAAGAGTTCACAAATTTCGTATTCTTTACCGGTACGATCCCATAAAACGAACCAGGACCGTTCAAAAATTTTTGAAGCGGCTGTCAAGGCGAGATGATTCATTTACATGTTCTTCCACATAAATTCCACATTTGCATAGCCGCCAGTGGAAATGGCATGCACCGCATTTGATGTTCCAGAGCTGCATGTGGGTGTGTGGCGTGGGGAACCGCAGTTGTGCGAATGACGCACAAACGATATCTATCGGACAATGGCCGTGTAACGGTTGATATAACCAATTTGCATTAGTGCAGGGATTGTCGCGGTCCATAATCAGTTTGGTTTACCATACTGTGAATTCATACATGCACTTCCCGTTCGAATTATACTTTCAACAACGCAGCGCAACACTGCAGAACATTGAATCAAATTATTATTTTCCGATGTATAAATCCGGGCGAAAGCTTTTAGTGCTAAAACGTGCATTTATTTACCTGATCTGCTTGTCCACGCGATATATTTTGTTTGGCTTGGGTCGGCTTTTTTATAAATATTTATCAGTGTTATGTGGCTTCACGTTTCCACGTATGCTGTCGTTTAAACTAAAAAATATTTAATACGAGGGGCACTATTTATATGTTGAGCCTTGGCAACACTAAGTGTTGTCAGACGTCATCTGACGTTTCCAATAGAAAGTTTGACATTTTTGACCATAACCTCCTTCAGAACATTTTATCATTTAAGCGCGATTTGTGTTGTTTATTCCATTAACTCGAAAATTTTCATGCGATGATTTATTTCGACTTTCGACATGGATTATCAAGACAAGAGTACAACGATTAACTTACTTCCACTTTTTGGCGATAAATCCCCATCCTTTTTCACTGTGAAACGCTGGTATAACGAGTTTAATCGTAGCCGCTATTCGCTCACCGACGAAAGTCGTGAGGGTCGTCGAAAATCAGTTGTTGCGCCAGAAAACATTGATGCTGTGCAAAAACTGATAATGCAAGATCGTCATGTGATATACCGTGAGACTGAGGCAACCTTAGGCATTAGTTCTACTAACATATATAAAATATTGCACGATCATTTAGCTGTAAAAAAGGTTTGTTCTCATTGGAATTCACATAATTTGAAAACATCTCAAAAAGATACTCGTGTCGATTGGTGCAAACAAATTCTCAAGAAATATAATGACGGTGCTTCAAAATACTTATAACATTGTAACAGATGACGAATCATGGATCTATGCGTATGAGTCGGAAAGTAAGCAGCAGTCTACTGTATGGGTGTTTCAAGATGAAACAAATCCAACAAAAGTTGTTCGCGCTCGAAGCACTTCGAAACAAATGGTTGCCTGTTTTTTCGGAAAATTGGTCATGTGGCAACAGTGCCTTTAGTGGAACATAAGACGGTTAATTCTGAATGGTACACAACCGGTTGCTTGCCGGAAGTCTTCGGTGAAATAAGGAAAGCAAACAAACGCCGTCAGATCATTCCTCATCATGACAATGCGAGCTCTCTCACATCTCGTCTAACAACCTAATGTTTGAACACTCATGAAATCGAATTAATGGGTCATCCACCGTACAATCCTGATTTGGCACCCAATAACTTATTCTTGTTCCCGAACGTCAAAAATAAATTGCGTGGACAACGATTTTCGTCGGCAGAAGAAACCGTTGATGAAGTCGAGAAATGGTTCGAACTCATGTAAAAGTGTCCTGATTTACAATGTCCATCTGAAGATCTCAATAGAGCTTACTGTTCCTGATATACCAGAGGGCATTAACAGGATCCTCAGTACCTTATTCTATAATATTTAGATGATTAGAACGTTACACTTTCTGGCACAGCTCCAGATGATGTGCCATAGGTCCACACTGATTTGAGAATTTATTTATACGATAGCATTTTATTATATAGATAGACTAGAATGCATCCTGAGTAGCCAATAATTTTCTTCTATCTTACATCCAGTTCTTCTCTTTTTTTGCGTTCAATATGATGCCAGATATTTTGTTGGATTAGTGTACAGGATCTGGACACTATTTGTTAATTGAACTTAATTGCTCTCTTTTATTTTAAAGTTAAATCGAAGTTAATATGAACACATTTGGTTTCATTCAGTTTGATACGCTATCTGGTCAAGTTATTGATTCGGTTAATTGGTGTTTGCACTTTATTTGTAACCCCTTCGTGGTATTTTCCTACTGCTAGGATTGCAATATCGTCTGCCAATGTAGCTATTGTATCTCTTTCTAGTTAAGTATTATACTCTGGTGTATATCAGGTCCAATTATAGGCCCTAGGATGCTTCTTTGAGGTGCTCCTGCTCTGATTTCTCAGAGTAACTCAGTATATATTTCATTTTGTTTTATTCTGAAAAATCTATTTTAGGTGTATGATTCCAATACTTCTGAATATTTTTGTAGCAAGAGTATATTCATTTTATATCTCAACTCATCATGCGACACATATAGGCTGTCAAAAATCTATGCAACTTCCAGGAATATGGCTAAGCAGATTTCTTTGTTTTATATCGCTTTCTCAATCACATCAGTGATTCTATAAACCTGATCTATGATTGAATGGCTCTTTCTAAAGCCACACTGATGATTTGGTATTAAATTCCTTTCTCTAATGATGGGCTTTTCAGTAGTACTTTTTCGTACATTTTCGATAACACAGGCAATAGAGAGAATTGGCCTATATAACATGGAGAGATTTTCCTGTCTTGAGAATCATCAAGACTTTGGCCACTTTCCACATTTCAGGGACATACTATAATCTAAAAGAGGCATTAATAATTTTTTTTGTTTTATTTATTCTTCAGAAGTTGTTTTAGTACTTATTACTGCCGTAATCAAATCAAGGACAGAGCCTTTCTTAGATTGATATGTTCTTTTACCTTTTTCTCTACTTATTTTGGGGCAGTTGATCCGATATTTGTTTCTTGTTGAGCAGGTATTTCTGAATTCAGTTCCTCTTCTACGTTTGGCTGAAATGTATCCAGTATAATGCAGTAAGTTTCACTACGTAGAGGGTAATATTCAAACTACAGAAATAAGGAGATTATACTCCAACACATCTGCAAATGCCTTATATAATAAGGACTAAACAAATTAGGTCAAAACAGCTATTCTCCTGGCTATATGCCAAACGCCGAGCGCTGAATTACACGACAAAATTTGCCGTATTTTATCTAACAGAGTTAGCACTAAGATATAGTGGTTCAAATTTTTCCAAAACCACAAGGAAGATGCAAAGTGTCACCTATCTCAGGATAATGTTAACTACAGACCGTCTTCGACCTTATCTTGGGTCTCATAAGTGCCAGTGTAAACGAGTATACCTTTGACAGATGAGGCTCACATCTAGTAGACATTACTACGTTCCATCGCAGTAGAACGTACCAAACGCCATCTCTTGGTAGTTTCGAGACCAATCTAAATCGGAGTAAAAACTGGAGATCATCAGTATAATGCAGTAAGTTTTACTACGCAGAGGGTAATATTCAAACTACAGAAATAAGGAAATTATACTCCAAAAAAACTATTGTTATGTGATTCAGCGCTCGACGTTTGACATTTAGCCAGGAGAATAGCTGTTTTTGCCTAATTTGTTTAGTCCTTATTATATAAGGCATTTGCAGATGGGCTGGAATATAATCTCCTTATTTCTGTAGTTTGAAATGTATCCAGCAAAACAATTCAATATGTGCTGCAAAACATTTTGTTTTTTGTGTGTTATTTTTGGCCCAACTGCCATATGTATGCTTAATTCCAGTGTTCTGCATTATCGGCCTTTTTAATCTCTTAGTAGCTTTCCAAGTAAAGTATTTCAAGTGAAGACACTACCTTTAGCATTATATATCTGTATTAAGTATATTCTAACGCATCATGTTCTTATGCTACCAACTATACATTATTACCAGTTACTTCAAATACCATGTTCATGTTTTTGTTAATACTACAACTATAGTACGTGTGGCTAGACGATTATACATCAAATATAAAAATGGCCGACGAGACGTGAAATTTAGACTATAGAGAATCTCGTTAATAATTTACAGGAGCAATTTTAGGTGAGTACCTCCGCTCCAGACACTGGAAGTAAAAATTTACAGCGCGATGGAGAGTCGCCATGTATTAAAATAAAGATTTGAAAAGCCATCTTGTTAAAGTCATAAAATGTCAGCCGTAATAAGAAACACTTGTGCACGCCCAGCTGTCACACATTCCAGACAAAGACAGTCGGGTCCCCGGGGGAAGCAGACCGTTGTAAATAAAGATCCACGTTTCAATTTATCGGACAAATTCGAGGGAAGATGAGGGCAATTATGCTAATTCGCCGGCAATTTATTTAAATTGGCCGGCATTTCGCGCCATACATTAAATACACATAGAAAGCTAAGAACCGGAATTATTAGTGTCTCATCTTTCGTGCTGCCAGAAGAATGGGACGTTACAAAGTGAGAGATTAGCTTAACAAAGAAGTTCTGTAATGCAATAAAGTATGAAGTGCTTAAGAGGAGAATTGAATTCATATTTGAGTCGCTTGAATACCTCGAGTAAAACAAGATATCTGGTATACATGCAATATTCTAAATTAAGGCAATTCCAACAAACATTTTCCCTCCATTATCGTAACTATCAGTACAATCGTTCGTCATTTGGAAGAATATAATGTAAGTATATTATGGAAATCATCAAGAAACATCCTTGGGGACATCAAAGTGAAAACAAGAATATTACCACAAAGTATCCTATTATGTACAGACAATGTCTTCGTCCATCAAGATCTCATTACCGGAACATGATGAACACTAATCCTTAACAGTATGCGTAAATGATTACTCAATATAGTTGTACAGCACGTTCAGTCTCAAAGTATTACAATATGTGTCTGCTTTCAGGAAAAACAATCCATATACATAGTGTGAAACAATTATTCTTATCTGTTTAAAATATCGTATCTATTTAAAATATTATATTTTAAATAGATCCCAATTTGTCAAAATTAATAAATGTTCATCCTCATTGGTTGAACTAACATCTGGTGTGGAGGACACCATAGATAATTATAGATTAATCATAGATAAAAACGATGTAAACGTTAACAAAAACTATTTCTCCTCTCTTCAAATCCTTACTTTTTTTGAAGGATATTTTGTATAGGTCCTGAAGACATGCATTCAAAACGAACTGTTACAAAAAGTAGCAAGGCAATAGTGACACACTACCGTGTGTCTAACACGGTAGTACCTCAATCAAGTTCAGAAAAGAAATGCACCAACACTGTGTAACACAACCAACACAAACGAATTTATGCTACTTTCGGGGGGGTCGAAAGTAACCCTCCCCCCATAAATCAAAAACTATTAGGCCTACACACTTGCAATTTTGCATGTTTAATAAGGCCCTCTTGTATGCCTAGAATCTCATCTCCATTTCATGGAGAAAGCTATTATAGTTCTCGAGTTATTAAGGTCTGAGAAGTGCTACTTTTAGCACTCACTGACTGACTGACTCATCAAAAGCTAGACCACTTCTAGGTGACTTAGGAACTTGAAATTTGGCACCAAGGTAGACTATTAGGTTTGTATAAAGGAAAAAATTTGAAACTACAAATTATGGATGTTCGACAAAGTTATTGGTGCGATTTCTTTCAAGTCCTAAGTATAAATGAAACCAACAAAAGAGATGACGCCATTACGCTACGTGAATTGTTAAATAGATTATTTTCTTCTTACCAAATATCAAATTTAAAAGTAACATAAATATTCGTAATTAATTATAATAAAATAAGCAATTTATATTTAGGTATACACACATCAACCACGTTTGTTTAATTGCGTTATATTAAATAAAACTCTTCAAAAATTAATATTTCACCAAAACATAAACGTGAAAAGGAGACCAAGTTCTGTACAAACGGCGTTCATGTTTGTCAGCTTTGCCGATAAAAGGTTGAGATCTGAACGGGTGCCAAGTTCCATAGGAACTTACAACAAGAACTTACCATAGAATGTACAACGGTCTGCAATTGATTTAAAAGAACATTTATTACGTTCTTTGATATTGAATTTAAAACTTGGCAAGTTTTATATCGAACTAAATAGTTTGTAGTTAATTTATTGAATGTAATTTATTGACTGTTAAAACTTGCCAAGTTATAAATTCAATATCAAATAACGTAACAAATGTTCTTTTAAATCAATTGAAGACCGTTGCACATTCCTATTGTAAGTTCCTGTTGTAAGTTCCTATGGAACTTGGCACCCGTTCAGACCTCAGCTCTTTTATTGTCGAAGCTGACAACCCCAAACGTCGTTTGTACCGAAATTACCTTCCCTTTCACATTTATGTTTTTGGTGAAATTAAACTTACATAACTACAAATATTGGTCGTATTCCTAGAGGACATCATATCATCTCTTCTCCAATTTGTGCACTCCCTAAAACATCGCTTGGACATACATATTGATTTTACACATCTAATGTGAACTCTGACATATTACACAGTCTACTATAGTGCGGAATATTCGCGTTACTACCCACACCAATATCGATGGTAAACTAATACATACTAGAACGTCAGATTACCCTTGTACATGCGCACATTTGAATTATATGACTTATTGTTTAATTAATATTTGGTCGATAAATTTTAGTAACTTTACGTATGTGTTAAGAAATACCACCTCAGCCATTTTTTAAATAGCAGTGAATCTGCCCCAGGAATGGATTAATCGCATATCGAAATTGCCTCGGCCATACGTTGCGGAAGGTAGGAATGTATTTTATACGGTTAAGCGGATCGTTTTAAATATCTTTTCTGTAAAATGCAAATGGGGACACGTTTATCTGTAGAAAAGTAAATTATTGCTATCGGTTCTGCCAGATTGCAATGTAATTTGAAGTGGGATCTACCAATATTATGTAACCGTTTCCAATACACAAATATACTGGTTGCTTGGTCGGATACATCGATTTTATGACCTGAATAATTTAGATAAGATACAATTTCGAACAAAAATTTGAATATGCGGATTCGATTCGCCAATACGAATAAATGATTTAGCGGAATATGTCCAAATTATAATTCGATACATGCAGAATACTTATAATATTTAATAACAATAGCATTTTGCTGAATTAATAATTGTAATAATATTAAATGATCATGTTACTCACTTAATAAAGGGTCTTTCAATAAGGACGCTCGATTTTTAAACATAAACAAAACAAGTTGTGTGTGAGATATCTACTAATTTTCTTTTATTTGAAACAATATTTTATGGCATTAAGTATGGAATATAACGTCAATCAAATGTCCGCCGCAGCTTTGCTTGGTGACACATTCTCGGGAGGTCCAATTTTCCATGCCTCTGTCGCATAAATCTAGCTGAATTTGCTGGATGGCATTTGTTATGTTGACTTTGAGGGCTAACGGTTTATTCGCATAAACCTGCGATTTAAGATAGCCCCAAAGCAAGAAGTCTAAAGGCATTACCTAGTATGATCTCAGTGGCCAGACAAGAAGTTACCTATCATCGATCTGTAGCGCTCGCCGTCGATGGTTAGGGTAATCCCTTTGGAAGAGGTACAAACCGATTATTCCGCCAGACCGAAATCTGCATCAAATAGTATCTCGTGTGGATTGGTATCGTCCAAAATCCGACAATTTGACTTGTTCACATATCCATTCATCCAAAAGTTGGTCTCGTCGCTAAACATAATTTTTTTGGCTAAGTTTGGGTCAACTTCTAACTGCTCTAGAGCCCAATCAGCCAGTACACGGCATTGTCTATGATAGTTTACCTTAAGTTCCTGAGTCAGTTGGATTTTATATGAGTGCAGACCTATGTCCCGACGCAAAAGTCGCAGAAAGGCCAAGTTCTTGTGAACGACGAGAAACTGACTGACACTCCAGGCAAACCATCGAAAATGACTGCAAGGCCAAATCGCTATGGACGAAAGACAATGTTCTGACAATGTACAAGTGTTTGGTGGAATCAGAAGAGTGTGATCTACTATGAGCTGCTAAAACCTGGCCAAACCGTTAATACTGATACTACCGGCAACAAATGATCGATTTGAATTAAACTTTGCATGAAAAATGACCAGAATGTCAAAAAAGGCAACACAAAGTTATTTTGCTTCATGATAATGCGCCATCACATACTGCAAAATCGGTCAATGAAACGATTGAGGCGTTTAGTTGGGAAATACTTTCACACGCGGCTTACTCACCAGACTGGGCTCCATCCCATTACTACTTATTTTCATCGATGGGACACGCACTTGCTGAGCATGGCTTTACTTCTTACGAAAATGACTCGATGACTGGTTTACCCCAAAAGAGCAAGAATCTTTTTGGCATGGAATCTACAAATTGCCAGAGAGATGGGAAAAATGTATAGCTAGCAATGGGCAATACTTCGAATAAAATATTTTTTATAATGTTCATACAATAACCGTGTACTTTCTATACAAAAATTTCCTGTTTCATATTTACATACCTGGTATATCTCATACATATCTAGAGAAATATGGACATATATGAGAGACTTGGAATGTAGTCCCATATATGTCCTGATATGAGACTACGTTCCAAGTCTCTCAGCTAACAATTTATCTAATAGAACTGTAAATTCTGATAGCTGTTCAATAAATTATTATATAAAAAAATTGTTGGAAAACAAACGCGAAACGATATTATCATCCATGATTGAAGCTCGCAATAAAGGCTGTCTCAAGATTTTTTTTTTTTTTCAGTAGCAGCACATATTCTATTATTTATTTGAAGTCTAAGGCGTTGTATTATATAAAACGTGTTCGGTGTACAAAAAAACTGTACATCAAAGAGCTGAGCCACCTTGTGCCGTAAAACAAAATGTATTTTAAAAAGCCCTTTTAACTCATCTCCGAGCGTAAATTTAAATATATTTATTTTTTGTCTGTTGTCAAAGTGTGTTTGGGAAATTATAAATCACAAGGAGCAGCCTGGATTTTAAGACTGTCTAATTTGGAAGTAAATCACTTTTGTAGAAGGAGAGGAATATAATTGTAAAAGTAACAGAGCGTATATATTTTTTGTTCGAATGGATGGTGGATTTGATGAAGGGATACTCGAAGAGCGTCAGCATAACTAAATTACTTTTCGTAGGAGTTACTGGCATAAAGAAGTACGTATAAGGTCGACAAGCATGTTCTAATATTAACATTCTTTTATATTTATATCTTACTTATTTAATAATCGGTGTGCACTTGTGTGCACAGTGTGCAACGAATTGATGCGAAATAGATAATTCATACGTATACCTGGTCACCATTACTAAAGACCGTTAGCTAAAGATTATTTTTTTGGAGAAATTTGGGTCAACTTTCAACTGATCCAGTGCTCAATCAGCAAAGACACGGCATTGTCTATAGTCGTTTCCCTTAAGTTCCTGGGTCAGTTGGATTTTATACGGGTAGAGATTTACATAAGTCTCGATGCAAGATTCGCCAATTTAAGTCGCAGACTGGCCAAGTTCTTTTGAACGACGAGAAATTGACTGCCTCGGGTTTTCTCAGTCACTCTAGCACACAACGTCGATGTTTTCAGCAGGCCTTGCGTTTCGGTGACGTACGGGTGTTGGCTAATTATTTGTCAAACCGGTTGACTCGAATTTGGCCACCGGACGTCGAATAGCCGACCCAGCGGAACGGTTGTGGCAAGAATAAAAATCAAGTAATGCGCTGAAGGTTTCTCGAACGGAGCACTGATTTTGTAAATAAGATTTGATGATCCACACACGTTGTTGAACGCTATAATCTTCCATTGTGATTTGCCATACACGACTGAACAATTCACAATCAATTTGACAGATGTTGCTTTAACCACATGACATTTATAACATAACATATTTCGAGAGTCCCTATTGAAAAATCCGATATTTGTTATTAATTGTTATTACTGAACATTAGGTATATTTTCGTTTTATTATTTGATTTCGTAAGTATTGTTTTGTTAAGTTGTGTTTTCTTTTGGTAATACAGTGTTTCATTTGTAGCTCCACTTTTGTGCCCTGACATTTTAAACTCTCTTGTAAATATTAATTACTGATTCCTTAAATAAATTATTTATGCCATTTGTATTGTAATTAGTATTTCTAATAGGCGTTGTTTAATATTTTTCAACAATCACAGATTTTTCCTTCTTCCTTGTCCTAAAATTTTAATAACTGTAGTTCTTTTTGTGTTTACATGTTGTTGCCTGAATTTTGTCCGCTCGTGTATATAACGTGTTCGTCGATTAGCAATAGCTTCTTCGCCCCTTTTAAACGTTGCCCACTATTTGATATAATAAATTATCCCATGAAATTCCAATATTTTTACGCCGTTTCCTATTTATGCACCTCCTAAATCCTGAGTATATGCGTAATAAATTTCATCAAGACCGGTGGATTGGGTGGTGAGACTACTGTAAAAATATCAGCTCTCATGAAAACTAATTGTTTTCGCGGGAAGTTATTAAGCAGAGATGTAATAACAGTTCACGAACACGCATTCGAAGAATTACAAAGGGAAATAGAGCAATGGAAAACCCGACGGACTACCAAACTATAAAAAAGGGCATCCACAAGCTATAAAAATTAAAGGAACTCTGTACAATCTGATAATCTCAGCAGTTTACTGCCCACCCCGCCACAACTTAAAAAAGGAAGACTTCCGATGCTTCATCCAAACACTCGAAGCCAAGTTTCTGGTAGGGAGGGACTACAATGGAAACATAAGATGTGGAGCTCCAGAATAACAACAACCAAAGGAAGGGGGTTATATCTTCTAACTGAAAATAAATGCTCATTCCTCTTAACGGGTACTCCAACTTACTGGCCTAGTGACCCAAGTGACCCTAATAAGCAGCCAGATCTTCTATATATCTTTGTTATAAATGGCATAACAGCATCCTACATTGTAGGATGCTGTTATGCCATTTATAACACTCAGTTATCAGCGATTCTGAGATTACACCCCAGTCATAGCTACTATTAGCACTACAGTAATAAATAAACACAGTAACTCCACACGAACTATGGACTAAAAAATTCAGATGAAACAGACGAAGCAACCGACAATTTTATCTTAACCATACAAGAGGCTGTTAAAAAAGCAAATCCTCACCTAAATTCTCAAATCTAAATTATCAATATTCCAGTCGAAATAAAGAAACTTATATCCGGAAAAAGAAGGGCAAGGGCGAGATGACAGCGTACCCATAACCCTATTAACAAAACAACATTCAGCAGACTAACCAATACTCTCAAATCAAATTTGAAACAAATGCGTGACCCAAACTATTCACAGTACATTTCAAAAACCTTAATCACAATGATCACTTTTTATGGAGACCAATTAAATCATCGAAAAAACCAGTAATAGTTTCACTCCAAATGCATCGAAACACCAAACAGAATAACCTGGGCCAGAAACAATAAGGAAAAGGCGAACATCTTTGCACAACACTCAACCAAAGTATTTCCTCTACTCAATGACACTTCAGACCATACTTTTCAAGAGAATTTAAATTCCAACATAGCAGAGCCAGACCAAAACACATACATAAATCCAATCCCTCCTAAAGAAGTCAAAGAAACCATATCTCTACTAAGTAACAAATAAGTCCCAGGAGTTGGTTTGATAAAAGCAAGAATGCTAAAAGAACTGCCCAAGAAAGGAATAGTCATTGGTCAACATATTTAGCACTATCTTAAGGATTCAATACTGGCCTAAAGCGGTAAAGACTTGGCCTCCTATAGACCAATAAGTCTGTTGTCTCTCATTTCGAAATTACTTGAAAAGCTAATTCTGCAACGCATTCATCCTATCTTGTAAGTGATTCCAAAACACCAATTTGGTTTCAACATCACGCAACAACTCAAAAAGGCCATCGCATAGTAGATACAATCAATGAAGTGGTAGGGAAGAAAAAGTTTTGTTCTGCTATCTTTTTAAACCTCAGCCAGGCATTTGATACGATTTATCACGATGGTCTCTTCCACAAAGTCGAACACTCCATTCCTACACCATAATATCTATTAATTAAGGCTTCTCCCATTTCAAACGTTGCACATTATTTGACATAATAGATGGGGCCATGAAATGTTAATCTTTTACGCCGTTTCCCATTTACCGGAGGTCCTGAGTGTATGCGTAATAAATTTCATCAAAACCGGTGGATTCGGTGTTCGCGACCGCTGTAAAAATGTCAATTCCCGTGAAAACCAATTGTTTCCCCGGAAGGTTATTAAGCAGAAATGTAATAACAGTTCGCGAACACGCATTCGAAGAATTACAGGGGAAAAAAGAGCAACGGAGAACCCGACTCGGTGAATATTTAAAAAATCCTAAACAAATTTCAGTAAATTCTCACACAATAAAAAATAATTATCTTTATTATGAGGGTTAAAATCCTTCGCTAGCAACGTCGAAGCGTGCATCACTGTTTGAACGTTAAGCCGTAGATTTGTTTGTTTCCAGTTTTAAATACTAATTATATTCGCCGTCTCTTTTCGCCGTGATATTTCATCGTTTTCCGTCTCCGGCCGAGCTGGATTGCAGAGAACGATAATTTCACAAACCACCGGCCTGGCATTGTAGATAGCTGATATTTATTATTATTACGGAAGGCCGTATTGCTCCACTTCGATTTCCCGCGATATTCCCAAATGAAATGAAACATTGTGTACATTGGCGTTCGATGCAATTTTCAGAATCACTTTCGACATGTTATGGCGGCGAAAAATAAATATTGCGGGTGATATACTAAGCGAAGCAGTCCGGGGTGAAAAACTCTTGTTGTATCCTACTAATACGTACACATCGAGATGGGTAATTTTCCTGCTAAGCCATTAAAATACAGTGTAAATTTAAAATATTTAACAAAATTATTTGAATTAGTAAAATCGCCAAGGTCCCATTTCTTCTTGGCTTTAGCAGATTCTAAAAGGAAGGACTTGGGGTTTGCTAGGAGGGAATGGTTATATTTGGGAGTGGAACATATGTTACAACCACTCAAATTTAATACCATTTCAGGCAGAGATCTGGAAACGTGTTTTTATATTTTCAACTATCAGGCAAGTATAAAATGTTTAATCTTATTTCCCTTCTCAGTAGTGTCTTCTCAGTTCTCTGTTGTTGTCTTGATGTTGAATTTTAATTCTATTGTTTTTGTGATTTCTCTAATTTTGTTAGATCTGATATCCACTTAGGAATTTAATTATCTTTGTCGTTATTTTATACACTTATGGACAACGTCGACATAGATCGATTATTAAAGGGGCAGTCTGCTTTTTTTAAGTATTTTTGTTTATTTATTATGGGAAACGTAATAGAGGTAGATCATTTCAGTTTTTTGATATCTATTAGTCTAGAGTACTAGCTTACAAAATGACGACTGTTATATCCATATCATTGGAGGCCTGCAAAATAGGGTGACCATGTTTGCGGCCGCTCAGTTCATCTGAAACAAAAATGTGTTTCTGGAAATTAATTAGTGTCCAACTGGCTATCGGGTCACGGGAGCTTTTTCCAGAATTCGAAAAATTAACTAAATGGCGGACTTTTTTCGAACAAACGCGATTTTTCACCCGTTTTTTCAACTGTTATTGTCAATAAAAATTGTATAACATTTTTTTCAAGCTCTCGTCACACGATAACCAAGTATTTAAAGAACTTGTGAACGAAGTTTCAGCTCAATCGGTTCAATAGCTTTAGAGAAAGCTTGCTCACCGTTTTGAAAACTATCTATTCGAAAAACAAACGCTTTTAAAGTTTTGCAAGCTAATTACTCAAAGGAAGGTAAATTTACTGTCAATTCGCAATGCCTGGTTCATACAATTGTCCCTCCTCTTCTTCATAATCCTCCAACCGCTCTGTTACTTGCTCTCTTTGTTCACTTCTGGCCCTTTTGACAGCGTCTGAAACCCTAAGCTCGGCGTCGTTGATCTGCGCCTTATCGTATACGCGGTCCCGGCGTAGGTCTCGATGGTAGGCCTCACGGGGACACCTATGATATTCAACATTCATAATAAAAGTACTGAGGTGCCCTCATTAAATATCATTTCAGTTAATTGAGTTGCTCTCTCAATAGCAATGAAGCCAGAATGCTGATGTTTGGGCGCCATGCTCCAAATCATCGCAATTACTGACTCACTGTTATTTTGCGCATGAGCTCCCAAGCACCTCGTCCACAATTTTCTGAGGACAAATTCTCGTAAATTGACCCAATGACTTTTAACGCTGTCTCATTCAGTGGAGGCTTCTATTTGTACTCGTCAAGAGAAGTAGTAGATTCGGCCTTACGACAGGTACACCAACTGTCTTCTCCCGGGGGGGCATTTGTCGTGCTGTGGATTTTTATTGGTCGAGCTTTTGTGACTCATACATTTTCTCCACGGAATTTGTACTACGACGAATCGCTAGACAATAATATTTTGCACTACGTATTCTTGTCTTCATTATTTTCTCCACGTG
This sequence comes from Rosalia funebris, assembly GCA_037954035.1. Classification (NCBI taxonomy): domain Eukaryota; kingdom Metazoa; phylum Arthropoda; class Insecta; order Coleoptera; family Cerambycidae; genus Rosalia; species Rosalia funebris. The sequence continues at coordinate 7,146,317 of JAZFAV010000002.1, read as the reverse complement.
GCCGACGAAATCTTTTTTTTTTTCTACAACAATTTCATCACCGTAAGGATTACTTTCAAGGATTCCATTAAAAGTTTTCAATGCTTTTTCCCGCTTATTTAGATAAAGTGATCCCAAATCGTTGGATATAGAGGAGAGGGGCCGATTGAGTAGCCAGCCAGATCACCAGATTTGATGCCCCCAGATTAATATTTGACAATGATGGGAATACTTAAATGTTAAAGTGTAAGAAAAATATAGTAAAGCATTATATTTCATTGTACAAAGTATATTTCCTCAAGGTGTTGCCAGTATTCAAAAATAATTTATTAATTGTGTTGAATACTGTCAGGTAGCCAACGGCGCACAATTTAAAGATGTGTTTTAATTGATTTTTGAAATAATCATTGCCATTAAAATTAGTATTTTTAAATTGCGAAATCGTTTTTCTAATTTTTTTCTATCTCACTTTATACTCACGCTAATATAATTACCGTAGCTTACAAAAATGCAGTATTTCATATTTCTTAATAAAATATATGAACGTCGTATTTCCTACACGAGTTATCTTGTATGTATTAGTTATATTTTGAAAATACGCAGCTTAAAATAAAATTTGACTGACCCGAAAAATTTTCCCAAAAGTTACTACTTAAATTTTTAACCAATTTGTTCAGTACTTTCAGAAAGCGTAATTTCTGTTCGTATTAATAATGTTATGTGAATGTCATCTGGAAATATATCAAATTGATAATGCTCGTCATCATGATATATAAAATTCAGCTTCAATTTGATGACTTGAAATCGAAGAATCTGCCACCACAATACCAATAACATTGACACTAATATATTTAGTATTCTCAATACTGCAAGTTATTGCTCTAGATACAAAAATTATCTTTTATTCTACTAAAATAGATTTAATGGATTGTCTTCTGAATAACTGTTAACTACTGAATAACAATTAACTATTATTTTAATAATTAATTATTAAAATAACAATTATTAAACTACATCTCAGGTGAAACCTCAAAATTATAGTTACTTTTAATAAAACACCTTAATAATATTTTTATAATGTTCATACACAATTTCGTACTTTTAAATCAAAACATTGTCAATAACAATCCAACAACAAAATAAACATATTTCTTTGTGCCACACGTTCAACCGTTGTCATTCTTCAAAATGACATTCGCCTGCTAAGCAATACCGTGGAATAATGTCATTAAAAATATCATTCTTATTAAAATCCGGACATTAATTCAGGATTTTACCCAAACGCAATATATGCTTGAAAAGAGAAAAAATGTTTCTTTTTACATAATTTACAACCAACTATGACTATAAAAAAATACGTTAATAAGTTTACATTATTACTCGAACAGAGATGGAGATATTAAGAATATCTTGAGGGCATGTTATTTTACTCAAAATAGTGCCTTAGGTATGTGCAAATAAATTTTCTTAAGTTCCACAGACAACTAAATAATTAATGTGTATTGAAAATTCAAAATAAAATAATTTTTGTTTATATCTCGGAAACAATACGAGATGGCCAATTTCAGTTTTCCCCATTGATATTGCCTCGAGAAGGAATGATCGAAAAGGTGAGAGGAGGTAATTCTGCGTTACATTTTATATTTAAAGAGATACCTTATAGAAACATTGAAATTTGCCCATCCTGTGCAAATGTTACGTATACTATCGTAGAGAGGGGTTATTCGAATTTTAAAATATTCCCTCGGTCATAAAGAAACTGAGATGTAGAGTGGCTACACTTAGGGAAGTACCTCGGAAGCATTTAAATACGTCGATGGGTTGAAGAATAGCATCGGTGTATTTACATCATAAAACGTTTTATACTTCTTAGTTGCTGGACAGCACTCGTGTACAATGCACTCGCACGTGAAAGAGATAATGCCCATCGAAATAAATGCGAAAATACTACCAATAACATCCCGCGTAATTTCTTGCAATTAAACAGGGACATGTTGTGCAGCCAACTCACACTAAGGAGCACGTAAACACTAATTTAACTCCCCAGCCATCTTAGAAGTTAGATAATTTATTGTAATCAAGATCGAATCTTGCGAATTCCTCGAAGTTTCCAGCTAGGCCGCAGGCTTGGCGTTATTATGATTTAGTTGGTTCGGTTTAGCCAGATATACCCAGTCGGCTGCCGACGAATTTGCGTCTTTCCCTGGAAATTCTGGCTATATTAAAAAAGTTTTAATCAAGAACAGATAAACTAACAAGAAATGTTAGTTATAGGACTCGAAAATTCCAAATTTGAAACCTTGCAGGAGGTAGAGCTAATCTACATTCACTAAAAGCCATTTTCCTTTCATGTTCTTAAATGCTTTAAAGGGAGGAAGTCCACCATTAAAATTTTGATTTACTTACGGAGTAAAATTAGAAGCGGTAAAAAGTATTTCCAACAAATTGAATGTTTTAAAATGGTTTTTTTTTTGACATCTCAGACCGAAACTAAATTTTTCTATCAATCAACTGACAACAGGTACTTGAGAATTATTGATGAATAAATATTCTTAGATTATAATTAAGTATGTCGTGAGTATAAATTCTGACGAAATGCTTTCGGATATCGGAGAGTGTACAAGGGGGTACCCAAAATAAATCCAAATGATATTGTGATGGGCAAAGTTTTTGTAGTATCACGTTCTGCCGTTAGGATCGCCTAGAGCTACCATTCCCGAGTCAGTAAGCCAAGCGTGGTCGCTGAGAAAGGTTCCGTCGTTCGGCTTGTGTAATTTTTTTTATGAGAGTTGTTTTGTGTGCTCGTTAGTGTCTTTTTTTGTTTTTTTAGATGTGAGAGGAGTTGACTATTCAGAATTTGTTCCACAGGAATAGAGAGTTAACTAGGCTTTCTACCTGGAAGCTGTGAGAAAATTGCGCAATAGTTTGCGGTGGAAGAGGCCTGATTTGTGGCAGTCATGCGACTGGTTTTTCCACGACGATAACGCCCCTGCTCACACAGCCCTATATGCGCGCCAATTTTTGAGCAAAAATTTCGACAACTTTGTCAATGGTCCACTGTCGATCTTCCAGGATGATTTCGCAAGTTTTTTCAACATTTTCATGGGTTCAAGCCGTGGATAGACGAACAGAACGAGGTTTGTCATCAATTGACATTTTACCTCTTTTGAAACGGAACACTTAAACACTTGAGTTTTCCTAATAGTATCATCTTTGTTGGCCATTTTTAACACTTCGAGAGTTTATATGCCAGGTTTTCCGAGCTAGAAGCAAAACTGTACGGCTGCGTGCTTTCATGAGTATCAAAAAAAGACGAGCACACAAAGCAACTCTCACTAAAAAAATCACACAAGCCGAACGGAACCTTTAGCGACGACGCTTGAATTACTGACTCGGGAACGGTAGTTTTATATGCTCTTAGTGGCAGAACGCGGTACTACAAAAGCTCTGCCCAGCACAACATCAGATCGATTTCTTTTGGGTACTCCCTCGTATAGTAGCGCTTTGTCCAGTTCGTTACTCGAAAAATCGAAATAACAGGCATTTTCTCTACGCTTATAATCATTTATGGAGAGCCTATCAAAATTGAGATCAAGGTATGTCCATGGAACAAATTTACGTCATAGTTTCACAGAGGAATTTAGTACTCGTTTTAGTAATTATCTCTAAGTTTTTTAAATGTTTTTATAGGTCTAACCCACGAATATGTCTAACTCTATAATACTATATCTTAAATGAGTTGTTACTGATGCAAAGTATAATATTAGTACATAATTTTCATCTATAAGTTGTAATTATTGAGTTAATTAGTCCAATAGTTATCCCCTTATTTTTCCTTTTACTTTTATTATTGGATTCTACTCTACTCTCACTGGTTTTAGTTATAAAGTTTTATTTTTAATACTTAAGATATTCGTTAATTTATCAATGTCATTGTTTTTGTAAGAATCATTCCTATTTTCTTGTTCCGTGAAATAAAACAAAACACCATAATTTATGGAGAGCCTATCAAAATTAAGAATAAGTTTATGTCCATGGAACAAATTTATATCACAAGAATCGCGTTCGGTGATGGTAACTATAAATCTGTGAACAAATTCGAATAATTCAAATAAATATAAAAAATAGCTTTTGGTAAAGAACAATGCCTAACCAATTATACAGCTAGTTAAATATTTCAGATACTGCAAGTCACTTTTACAGGGGAATTTTCTCTGAGCTTGCAATAAATTTGAAGATTGGTGACAATAGGTTAAGATGTTTATTGCAGAACAACTTGTGGCAGCTTGTTTATAGGCTATTTTCAAAAACAACTTACTCTTCGGAAGCAAAATTTAATGCTGAAGACTATGATATACGTGAGACATAATATGTATATATTTAAATACTGTAATTTAATAGTATTTCTGAAATTAAAACTGGGGCTAAATGTAGACCTACGAAATAAAAAATATTAATAAAATGTGATCTCAGAAATTTATTTAAGCAGACGAGTAAAAATATTATTTACTGATGAAGGTAAGTATTCGTTATCTCGAGAAAAAATCTGAAAAATTCGTATGGACATAAAAGAGTCTAGCCAATGCAATGGCGCTCTTGGTTTCACTCTAAAGCCGAAGATTTTCTTGGTTGGATGCAATACCGAACGATTTTCAATCTTTCGTATTTTCCACAGAAATTCTTTACTATCGCCCATCGATTTTCTTCTGCAAAGAAAAACGTTTTCTCGAGAAAAAAACTTACAAAATGCGTATGAACTTTAAAAACCCTAACAAACTTCTCAGCATTCATATATTGTAACAATTTGCAGTTATTTCATTCTTCTATGATGTTCTAACTATTATATGAAATCATATTTTAGTCTTCTATTAGCACATAGATGGCGCCCTCCCCCCTCACTGACAGAATTAGTTCATATTAGCATATTTTCCGTACGCTTTCAAGTCGTATATCCGTATTGTCCATGAGTTACAAGAAGGGGCTTCCAAATTCTATTCAATAATGCGAAATAGATTTCGGAACGGTCTCTCCGCGAGCCAAAACTGAAAAATTATTCAGTTTAGGAAAGTTGTGCAGTTCTGCCGGGGGAATGGAAAGCGATTAAAAACTTTCGTACCATAAGGGAACGGCAAAAAGTTGACAACGTAATAAGAAACAAGAAACCGTTCCGGAATACAAGAAAAATACATTGCCTACAAGAGGAATCGAATTATTCGGGGTTTTCTAAGATGCAAAGCGTGGCCCGGCCTTCGTAACGAGTTTCGTGCGTGACGCGTAAATAAGAGTCCGGAATGTAATTCACTGAATGACGTTGGTAAATCTAATATACCGTTTAGGGGGTTAATCATGGTATAAAGCGAGTGTACAGGGTGGGTATATTTTGTAGGAGTTCTCGATGAGTGTTATACGAGTGATTTACGTGGTTGTTGTCTTTCTTGACAGATATCAGATACATAACTACGTTAAATACATAATACAAAATAGTATTCAAAAGTTTTATGTCAATTTAACAGAAAATAAATGTCTAAAAAATTATATGTATTCGCTGTGTGCAGAGTATGGGGTGGGGGTAAATAAGTCAATGGCAGCGCTTGCAGTGGATACAAATTGCATTGCAGTAGGATGTCAGTAATAGACTGTCAAGTCATATGTGTGTTTACAAGAGTTAATTCGTAAATGAATGTAAAAATGGGCCGCAATAGTTGCTATGTTGTAGATTGCAACACTGAAAGAAAGAAATAGTAAATGCAAGTTTTATCCATTTCCTACGGCAGTTTGGAAGTTGCAAGAGGTGGATATAAATGGACATAAAGGGGTTTACCAACAAGTTGCTTATTGGCATTACTCCTCTAGGCTTTAATTCATTTAAGTTTAAAGAGACAAGTGGAAGGAAGAGTGATTCACAAATGACTATAAAACCTGGATTAATGAATTATTTGGAAGATGACGATATTATTAAGACGAGTTTTAGACAAAGCTGTAAGCAAGTGATAGTTACGCCACTTTTTCTATAAGACAAAAGTGAATTCCCCACAGAGGAAACTAAAGAAACTTACAATATTGCACGTGTCAGAATCCATGTCGAGAGAATAATGTACATATTTGTTGTGTTGTAAATTTGCAACCCCCAGTAATTGAAGAAATAATAAAAAATAAACATTTATTATGACTAGTCTACCTTAATTTTTATAAAATAATTGTTTATAAACATTTCTTCTTAGTTGTTTATATTTACTATTAATTTGGTATTACATAAGATCTATATTAAATTGCCTACATCTTTTCCAGTGAAACTTCGCTTATCATGCGGCACATTATTGCTACCAGCAGCAGTATTTCCCAAATACAACGCTTGTGAATAATATTTGAAATAAAAGATTTCACTACATAATATTGCAGGTTCCATGAATCCTTCGCCTCTTTATTAAAAGAAAACGCTTGCTAAGGTCTTTATCCACAAAAATTGATGCAATTGAATAAAATTTTATAGGTATATAATTTAATTACGTGCAATTTTAATATTACCAATTTAATCAGAATTTCTGACAGACACATGGCCTACAAAGTTGTGAACGCTACGCGGCGCTGATGTCGCGCACATAGCGAATACGAAATACACTGTCACATAATGCAACATAGATATCTATGATAAAGATTAATAACTATAAATTTGTGTAATATTGACTTAATTATTGAATAGGATAATAACTAGAAACAGCAGTTTTACGAGGGGCTCTCTGAATATGTGGAATGAATTACCACATCTGAATTATCATACGGCTTACTATTTACTATTTGTAAGCTAGAGAATGTTTTTGAAAAAAAAATCAAAAATATCGTGCATATCTATGCACGATATTTTATCATACCAATATATGCATACAATACCTAGTTTGTTTCATAACTATAAAAATCTTTTGTCTAATCATCTTTGTGGGCAATTATTATTAAAACAAATGAAAACCATTTTATATGTTGTTATTCTTGAATATTTAATTAGAAGAACTTTGGTAGAGCAAATATATTTGAATAATTTGTTTAATTACATCATTTAATGGCCTTCTTTATCTGCTAAAATATTTATTACTTTTTTTATACCCATTGTAGAATTCGAAATGATATATATTTCATTTAATTATTTATTCTTGCACACACTATACTCCAGAAGTAGCAATAAATCCAGTACCTTGATGTGCCGCTAGACATTGTAAAGTCTTCTGAAAATTGAATGAAAGGTGGATCGCATCATTTTTTAATACAGCACATTTACGACCACATAACCCCTGTTCTCATACCGCATCCCTCTATTATTGAGGGAACACCATAAAAAGAACTACTGGGATTTGGGATTTAAAAAATTCATCGCGGAAGTTTAAAGTTCCTAAAAGGTCAAGAAAGTTTCGCCTTTGTGTGGAGGGTAGGCAAATATACCGTTCATAATTTAGCTTGTACGGTTCCTGGCGTGCTCTTAGACTTGTGTGAAGGTCGTAATGTCACAATATTTTATTAAATGGAGGAATGATCTTTCGACGTCGTTTCCTATAAATAATCTTAAAATTTTCCGTTAATATTTTTGGACTAAGATACAATGTATCTTAGAGTTACGAAAAGGGTTTAGTTTAGGTTTTTTCGATTTATACCTTCTCTCAAGGGAAAATATAATAACGTAAGTAAGGGTTAAATTATATTATTCTTCAATTACCTCTCAAGGTCATTGAATCAATCGAAGCCAATTGAAGCCACACACCTCGCCAGTAGCATATATTTTTTTAAAATTGTTTATTACTAGCAACTCCATTTATTATTAGCAAAAGTTGTGTCTATAATTCCTATGAAGCATTGAACCACTTGGCAGGGAAGGAGCCGATGGGACTCTTATAGATACCTGGGCATAATAGTATTAAGGGAAATCTAATTGCAGATGACCTTGCCAGACTAGGGACCAGGGAAAACCTCTATGGACCAGAACCTGCAGTGGGAATAAGTCGGAATCTGATCAGAGACCGCATCGATGGCTGGGCAAGAGGCCAACACAATAGAGGATGGAGTGGAGTAACGGGTTGTCGAATAACCAAACTCTTTATCGAATATTCAGAGATTGAGAAATGGGCCCAAGAATTCATTAAATTGAACAGGCACAAAGCAAGAACCCTGGTGGGAATCATAACGGGCCATCATAGTAGCCTGAATGCATATAAACACAAGCTGAGGCTGACTGACAGCCCGGCATGCAGATACTGTAGAGAAGATGAGGAAACGATTCATCTTCTTTACACCTGCCTCGCACTAGAGGAGAGTGTCTTATATTAGGGATCCCTGTTATCCTAGAGGAGGCAAGGCTTAAGGCGGGGGACGTGCCTAAATTTCTCCTTTTATGGGATAGCATTTTTGGATAATGACCCGGATAAGAGGGGATCGCCAAGGGACTACCCATGCGATCAGTGGCTGATGAGGCCCAAACCCATATAACATAATAATAATAATAAGTAAAAGTTAAATTATATTATTCTCCAATTACCTTTCGAGATCATTGAATCAATGAAAGCCGATTGAAGCCAAGCAGCTCCTCAGTAGCTTTTTTTTTTAATTATTTATTAATAACTCTAACATTTCTTACTAACAAAAGCTGCGTTTTTGTAAAATGTTTCTTAAATTTCAAATTATGTTGTTTTAAGTGTTTTTTCTTCGGACGTCATCAACTTCGTTGTACCTGTTTTACGTAATCAATACGTTTCATTGAGTTAAAAATATACGAAATATATAAAGTAGTAGTTTTTTTTTTGTCTTCGAGACATCTTTTGACGTAAAGGCCATACCTGTCGCTCTCAACCCCTCTCACAGATAAATACCCCCTTAAACATCGAAATAACAACATATTTCGAATAATAGATCATTTTAAAGGTCTGCCAACCCTGATAACGGTGATGGTTTATTTTTGTTCTTTGGGCAATTCATAACTAAACTAAATTAGGAAACTAAATTCACAGTTCCCTAATTTTAAAACACGCACAGAAATAAAGAAAATAAAATCGTAGGAAATAAACATAAAAAAATGAAAATTAAATTAAAAAAGTCGTTCATTGACAGTGTTCAAAATGTGGTCATTTTGAACACTGTCAAGTAACTACTTTTTCTCGACTTCCATCCACTTTAATTTGACATACAATTTTAATTTTCGATGTCCTCGTAGAAATAACACTAATGGTGGGAGATCTGGCGGTCTGTAGTGATTGATTAAACGATAATTAAGATATTACTCAAATGGCAGTAACATTTTGTGGCAAATCAATTTGCAATATAATATTCTTATTCTATTTTACATATAAGTATTCAATGCCAAGATAAAAAAGCAGAATATGAAAGTGGTATTTTTCCTAGATAATGCAACATCTCACTCCTAAAATTCATTGGATAATGTCAAACTTACATTTATTCCACCAAACAATACTTCATATTGGATACGAACCTTTGGACTAAGGTATTATTCAGAATTTTAAAATGCTACTAGAAACTACTTTAGGAACTACTTTATTAAAAGGCTTTTAACATATGTGGATAGTGGCTGTTCTCTTCAAGAAATAGTGAAAGACATTACCATAACCAACGCCTTAATATGAATTTCGGTGGCCTGGCGAAATTTGTCCCCGATGACAATAAAGAAGGCTTTTCTAAAGCCGCCATAACAAATATAGATGTGGAGGATTTCGAAGAAGAAGATAATATTCCACATTTGTTAGTTTGAAAGAATTTGCATCAAATGATAGCGATGTGGAAATGGAAAGTGCAGAATTGACCATCATCGGCTGTATTGAAGAGGTACGACAAGCGAGTCAATCTACTTCTGATCCTGAAACTGAGGATGATATTGAGGAACCTGAAACTGTTCAAGTATCAAATATATCAAACCTATCTGAAGCCTGTGCAAGTTTGAAATACTTTTTTTGAGAAAAGTTTTTTGTTAATGTAAACAATCCTGACATGGTTACAAATGTGTCCCAATCATTATTAAAATGTGAGTCTGAATATTATAAAAATAAACTAAATAATATGAAGCAGTCATTAATTTCCAACTATTTTAAAAAGTAATATATATGTAACTTTAATATCTGTATGTTAATACATACATATTATGCATATGACCATAATTTTCAATTATGTATATATTATTTCATTATTATGTATATGACCATAATGTATATGCACATATATTTTACAGTATTTAAGTATTCCTTTCTTCACACAGGTATTTTTTTCTTTAATAAGATAGTACAATTATGCAATTAAAATTATTAATAGATAAACAATATAAAATGCATTTATTTTCTTATGTTCTCTTTTAAGCGACAACCCCTATTTAGCGACCAACATATCATCATATGTTGGTGGTCGAGGGTGGTCGGTATTGGAAGGCTTTACTGTAACACAGCTTAAACAAAATTTATTTTTTACTTAAAAATGTTATCAAACGAGCTCAGCGAATTTAAATAATATCTGAATTTCTTTGCGGATGATTAAAATTCTGTCCGGACCACCGATGGTTCCCGAACAACCGGTTGCCGACCGCTGCTCTAAATATTTGAACGAAGACTCGCCTTCGGCAATAAAATTCCCTTACAATTCTACACCACACCAATATTTCACATGTCATTTACATTCAACACTGTTAGATTATTTAATATAGTGGAGGCAGATTTGAGGTATGGAACGGAATGGGAACTACATCGAAAAATTATATATATTTTTGACATTGCTACAAAATAAATTCTGTTTGTATTTGACTCTTCCTGGTATAATCTGTAATTTATTATCGAATAAAATATATATGAGAAGCACTTCTTTAACCTCTGTCTCGACTACGATAAAGCCGATTCCTCCGTTCTACCGCCATTACGCAAAATCATTTTCCTACCGCCTCGTCCGTAAAATAGATATGCCAATTGGAAACGCGTACAAATCATATCAGATGGCATCGTTATGCGTGCGAGAAATAATCCTGGACTTTTTCTCCATTCCCTTGTAAAATATATTTGTACAGCAACTATATATTTTCCTTGGGAAGCTTTTTCAATTGGAGGCATAGATTCGATGGGTTTTTGCGTTTTTGCTGAAAACACTAAATCCCGCTCACGTCAACGGTCACACATTTCAGATAAAAAATTCCACCCCAGTGTATTACGTATACTCCAGGAGAGGATGCGTCTTCTGAGCTTAGTTTATGTTTGCCATACATAAAATTTCATCAACTTCCTCAGAGTCTATTTTATATCCTTACCTACCTATCTTACATACCTATCATATGGACATATTTACGTATATCTTCCGTAAAATTATACCACTAAATGATTAAATGAAATAAACTGCCGAACAATTAAAGTGACCGATACTGCTGCTACATGTCAGCATAGAAATGCCAGCAATAACCGTTCAAGTGATATTTTAATAGATGTTTCTTTTATGAAAAGAGTACAAGATTATTAGCCAATAAAAAATTCGCCACTTCCATAGCAAGTAGGTCTCCCATGATTTTGAAATTTCGTACAGATATCCCTTAATGTCTTTAATAATACTTTGTGAAAGCAGAACCGCTCAAATAACGTTTTAGTAGATGATGAAATTTTTTTTAATGAAATAGTACAAGGCTGTCAACGAAGAAAATCTTCGGTCTCACATTATTTCTAAATTCCGCACATCCATCCTTTAAGATCTTTCCTAAGACCTTATGAAAGCAAAACTACCCAAATAATCTTTTAATACATGATACAATTTTTTTCATGAAAAAGTACAAGATTGTTTCAAAAAATAAAACCCGCCATAGGTAGGATTCGACATTCGTCCCGAATCGGAACCGAACGACATACAGCTGTTTCGAACTTGTTAGTTCTCATCAGTGCCGCACACGGTACGCCGATTCAGGACAAATATCGAATGAACTTTATGGCATTTTTATTGATACGATCTCTGTCAGTAACTTATCAGATAGGGTTTCCCTTATCTGATCATGCGGAAACACGAGAAAGGGGTCGAGGATCGCTTCTGGATATAATTCAATGCCTGGCGGGGCTTTAGTCCGAGGAGCAGTTGTTTCCTAGAGCGATTATGTAATAGCTTTGCTATTCGGGAACTACTTTGATAACCGCTTGGCGGCTTGGTGGTTCCTTTCTCGATTTCCGACTTATAAGTTACAAGATTGTTAGCAAACAAAATAAAAAAATTCGCCACTTTCACAGTAGGTCATGCACTACTTCAAAATTCTTCGCAAACATCCCTTAAGACCTCTAAGATCTTTCGAAGACAGAGACGCTGAAATAATATTTTAATCGATACTGCAAATTTTTTTCATGAAAAAGTACAAGATTGTTAGCGAAGAAAATTAAAAAGTCGCCACTTCCACAGTAGGTCCTTGCGCTTTTCCAAAATTCTGCACAGACATCTCTTAAAATATTTACTAAGGTCTTAAGGAGGCAAAATTGCTCAAACAATTTTTTAATAGATGTTACGAATTTTGTTATGGAAAAGTACAAGATTGTTAGTAAAGAAAATAAAAAAATCACAGCTTTCATAGTAGGTCTTGCACTACATCGAAATTGCTTCTGTAATATCAGTGTTTGAGAAAAGTAACCTAAATAATGTGCGAAAATTATAGACCAGCTTCACTTCTGAATATTATTTATAAAATCATAGAGAAGACTGTGGATAGAAGGATTACAGTTACATTGTATTACACAATATATCAATCAATACCTTAATGGAATTTTATGACAATTGTAAATGTAATTTGTAGGGATTTAGTTTCGTAAATTCGAATGCGCCACATATGTAGTTACTAATGTTTGTATTTCTTCAAGAGTCATTTGTAACCGTTGCGATGCAATGATTGTATTTTGGTGGACTGCTAACACGGCTATATCTTCGGCATATATTGCTGTAGCGACATCTCGAGAAGTGAGAAGACCTGAAGTATACATGTGGTAAAGCATAGGTCCAAGCACGCTACCCTGGGGAACAGCAACGCATATAGAATGAAGAGGAGTTATTTCATCTTGATATTGGGTATTCAGACAAAGTAAAGTCTGTTTTATAGGAACAATTCAAAGATAATGAAGCAATTTATTGGGAGGATTTTTCTGCTTTTATATAGAACCATTTATTGTGTTATGCTATACCTTGTGAAGAGCCTGTGATATATCCAGGACTGATCCTGTGCAGTACTTATTTTCTTCCAGTGATTGATGGATGTAGTTGCATACACGGTGAACTTGTTCGGTAGTTGCATGTTGGCACCTAAAGCTAAATTGGTGATTCAGTATTATTTGGTGGCTTATTCTATTAGTGTACGTACTAAGCTTATAGTATTTTTTCCATGATTTCCGCTATTGTTGAGGGCACACTGGGGGGAGGGGGGTTATATTAAATAGTAAACCACATCCTAAACCTATAGTATATCTTTATCATCTATTTATACAAAATTACAATTTTGTATAAATAGATGATTAAAAGGGAAAGGAAAGGAAATTTAAAAGCAATACTTTTCCGAATTATAACCTTAAAACATTTCATAGACGATGAAAGATATATCTCAATAGCTCATAAAATAAAACTAAATTTATAATGCAAAGTTTTACTTTGCAGAGGGTAATTTTCAAACTACAGAAATAAGGATATTGTACTCCAACCCATCTGAAAATGCCTTATATAATAAGGACTAAATAAATTAGGTCAGAACAGCTATATGCCAAACGCCGAGCGCTGAATTACATGACAAAATTTGCCGAATTTTGTCTAATAGAGTTAGCACTAAAAATACAGTTATTCAGATTGTTCCAAAGCCAGAAGGAAGATGCAAAGTGTCACCTATCTCGGGATATCGTTAACTGCAAACCGGTTTCGACCTTATCTTGGATCTCGTCAGTGCAGTGTAAACAAGCATACCTTTGACAGATGAAGCTTACATATAGTAGACGTTGCTACGTTCCACCGCAGTAGAACGTACCAAGGCCATCTCTTGGTAGTTTCGAGAACAATCTAAATCGGAATAAAAACTTTAAATCATCAGTATAATGCAAAGTTTTACGCTGCAGAAGGTAATTTTCAAACTGTAGAAATAAGGAGATTATACTTCAATCCATCTGAAAATTCCTTATATACTAAGGACTAAACAAATTAGATCAAAACCACTATTCTCCTGGCTATATGCCAAACGCCGAGCGCTGAATTACATAAAAAAATTTACGGCAAATTTTGTTATGTAATTCAGCACTCCACGTTTGGCATATAGCCAGGAGAATAGCTGTTTTGACCTAATTTGTTTAGTCCTTATTATATAAGTCATTTGCAGATGGGTTGGAGTATAATTTTCTCATTTCTGTAATTTAGAACTAAATGGTTTCAGTTATCGAATGCAGCTGGCAGCTTCTGTTTGAGGTTCACACGAACTCACCTTCAACAATAATTTTTAAATTGCTATTCACACACAAACGAAACACAAGTTTGATGTATGTCATGAACAATAGCGTTAATAAAAAGAATGTAGATCGTATTTAAAACAGTTTTCTATTTCGGTATCGATCATACACCACAACAAATTTAATCAAGAAAGTATTAACCACAGCGGATGCATGCGACTGACAATAGTGATAAGTGGAATAATTCATCTAGTCTGTTTATAAATTCATTTTTTAATCACGACGCGAAGTGGCATAGTAAACTGGGATTGCTTTGATACAAATTTTTCATATTCTCGACTGTATCTTTCTTAATTTTAGAGATATTTTAAAAAATTTTGGTTCTAACGAGAGTTCTATAGCTCAGCTTCAAATTGAAGTGTGGATGATTTCGTTCAACTCGATAGGGAGCAGAGGGCTTATTTTTGTATTAATGTTACCCCTTAATCTGGGGTCACTTGGAACAAATGTATTTTCCTCATCAAAAACACTTGTTTAGGTGATTGTATCAATGTTACCTCGTTAAAATGTCAGCCTAATTGTAAAATTAAAAATAAAATCCAGTTATATCGAATATTTCTCAGACTTGGCCCAAACAATTCCACTCTACCTCTTGAAACAGAAGGCAAGGAAATTCATCTAATTGATAAAGAAACTGATAACGTATCTTCGTTGAATTATTTACAGTCCAAAATTTAATATAGTTCATATTTTGTGTACTTAGACCAATTAATAATAATAATATTCTCTACTGTAAGTAAATTTTCGAGTAGTACTCCGATTATGGTTCTTTGCATTTATTTTTATAACATTTGGGTATAAAAGTTTTATTAATTTAAATCGTCTTAAGTATAATCAAGGATTAATATAAATTAACGATAGCGAAAGAACGCAAAATACTAATCAAAGAATAATTCAGCAAGTGTCAAACAAAAAATAGCCCATTACAACATTTCAGAATAATAGTATACCTACTATTTCATTGTTAAATATTCCCATGTTAAAAAACACTGCCAGGGAGTTTATGATAAATCCTGTCAAGATACGGGAACACTAAAAATTTTACATGAACATAGAATACAGCTTAGACAGGCCCTTTTTCATGAGTTTTTTATATGTAAATATGGTTCCCATACACGCTTATGAGTGAAAGCTCTGTAGCTGCTCTTAAAATGCTTTATTCGCAGGACGTGCCTCAAAACTTATTATTGTACATCGAATATAAAATGGAAAATGGGGGATTTACACTTGCAATGAATTATAAATGATATACTATATCATTTATAATTAAAAGAATAAAATCAAAAAAGAATCATTACCACATATTATGTGGTAATAATCCTTTTTTGGTGAGGTAGTTGTAGTGACCCGAATCTACCTTACCATCACCTAACGTCACTTGACAATGTTGGGCGTTGCTGCCACAAAATTGTAGTTAATTGTTCATAATCCATTAGATAATTGTTGGTGAAGCCGACGAAATATTATTAATACTTCGTCGGCTATTATTATTAATATTCAAACTATTAATATTATCAAAAAAAATTAATTTAAGTGACTCTGATAACATATTTTTGACAGTCTGGAGTCGTTCATTGATAGCAGCTTTTATTGAAAACCAGAATTTCTAATTTTATTATATATTTAATAATTAATCTGATGTTAAGTAAATTTAAAATCTGCCTTAAATCCCATTGTAACTTTTTTGAGTTGTGTTTACTTCTGAAGCGGAGGTGCGATATGTTCAAATTAATATTTTAGGGCGTTATTCTAAAGGTATTAACTATTTTCAGAAAGTTTTCTTTTCTCTATCATTGCCGATTATATTTAAATTCATCTTATCAAAGTTTTACCTTTATATTTAGCTATAACAGCATTAACAATTATTTTCATACGGAATCTTTTTTTTTATTTACGTAAATTTGTATTTTTAAAACTGATATATTATTGCAAATTCTTATAAAAGTTTAAATCGTTCTTAAATCATTACTCGGGATATAATAACGTGTTTTCCAGTCTCCTTACCCCCCCCCCTCCCCCTCGAGTTGCCGTAGCGCACCTTGTTTCATCGGCCTGCTCTTGATAGCTCAAAAAGTCCTTGTTATAAGTAACTTAAATTAATTTCTGTTCAAGACATACCGCACGTTCCACCATATGCAGATTAGGAAATAGAATGTGACATGTAGATAATTACAAAAGCAAACTAATCCTCTTCAGCATAATTAATCCTTTGATGTGTTTGCTTTTACAACTCCATAATGCCAGCCTCATAATAAGAAATACGATCTTAATCTGCATAAGAGGTTACCGGAAGGTGCCGTATGCAAAAAGTTGTAGTTGAGGAGTGATTAGCTGGAAGTTAATTTTAAAGTTTGCTATTTAGAATTTTAGAATTTAGTTTATAGAATTTTAGAAATGAAAATGAGGTGCCTTTAGACGGAAGGAACTTGACAATAAGGAGGAGCATACTTCGGTGATAATTCAACTCACGAAAGTAAAGGTGGTCCATTTAGATGAGGTAAATATTTTTCATTGATTTATTTGGACATTATTCGTCAAGAAACAGTTGTAAATACTATTAATATTACAAACTTGCGCTTGAATATCACGAATATCGCAAGGAAAATTGGAGTGGAATGTTTCGATGTATTAATTAATAAAATGATTCAGTATGTGGATAAGTCCTATGTAGAAAGCTGCAATAAAATCTTATAAAAATCTGGTGGCAAGGATACTGAAGCATACCGAAAAACTAAAAGCCATACTCCAAACTAGATCCAATAAAAAGGTTGGCCAGGTTACAGAAGACGGAATAGAGACACTATATCAATTTAATTGTCTTTACGTGAAACTTATAAACCAAATACATGCAACAATTACGTTACACACTCATACAAAGATAGTAGTAGGATTTCATGTGGACAGAATAGAAGAAGAAATACCTACAAAGTTATATAGGAGGATGCAATGAGTGAGGCCCAGGAAAGTTCCAAAAATGAGTGGAAAGATGCAGTTGATGAAGATGCACAAGACCTTCTAAGGAGCAGGAACTAGATAGAGGCGACGAACAACGAACACTGGAGACACAAATTAAAGGAAGCCAGATTTCGATAGAAGAGAGGGAGGAATAATATATCTTAGAAGTATATCTTAAAAGTTTTGAAAGAGCTTATACATATAGAAATCGAAATTGAAATATACTGTTACTTTCCCTAATATTTCAGACCGAGGAGAAGAAGGCTATGCATAGAGAACAGAATACATAAAACACGCTGATGCTTAAACTCCTAAAAAGTCACCCATCCACTTCCCTCGATCGAGAGCCAGTGCTTGGCTTTTATTAGTTCTGCACAGCACCGATCTGATCGCCCGCCGTATTCTCAAATCAAAGAATTTATGACTCCAGTAATAGCAACGTACACATATTAATTTAAATGTTGTAAGGTGAGCTTATTTATTATTGAAGTTATTTTACTTTAAATAGTGAATATAATTTACTTCATAAATACGAATACTGTGGATTATCTTAACAATTTAAGCTATGTATTTTAGATGTTTTCAATAATTAGCATTTTGGAAGAACGTTTCCTGGCTTTATTTTTATTTCTACCGAGATTTCAAAAATTACCTCGGTCAAAGATGGAATCCGAATAAAAGAAAATAACGTTCACAAGGTAATGGCTTTGACAATACAATTTTTTAAACATATCTCCTTTAGATATATCCCTCCAGATCCAATTTTCTCTATTTGGGGTTATAATCATACCAAATACAGAAGGCGAGATTTCCTCAAACACCAAAAAATTGTAAAAAATGTATATTTTTTTATATTTGTTGAAATATATTCTATTTTGTTGGTGCTTCTAAGGTTCCAACTCATTATCATAGTCATATCTATAGTCAGTAGGCATGTCTATTAAAAAATACGTATTAAAAAAATTCCGTATCAATTCTGTTTCTGACCAAATAGTCAATAGAACTTAACTTTAGTTTTAGGATAAACATATGTGGGCACACGTGGCTCCACATACGCCTATTGACCGTCGTGATGGTATTTTTGTATATATTAGTTTTAAGTGTTGTCTATATTAGAAAGTAGAAACCCTTGTTTAGATAGTTCTCGGAACGAGGGCACATCTGTTTCTTAAGGGTAAAAATGCGACCATCCCAGGTCAGGCCATCAGCTTTTGCAGTAAATTCAAGACTATTCCCGCATCTCGCCCCGAAACATTGTCTCTTTCGGTACTAGTTTGCTAGCTATTTATTTATTTTCTGAGTAAACGTAGCTATAGCAATAACATACCACGAGTATCATTTCACTACATACAGTACCCCGAAGATACAAAATACCTTTGAACTTACTCAATGGGCTTGAGTGCATATGGACTCTGTTTACCTTCCCTTCTTCTAGAATTCGAACTTTGGTTAGAGAAGATTACAAAACAGTACACTATGAATTGTATCGATCTTATTTCTAATTAAGTGAATTATTCTTAAACCACGATTTACTCACTTCCAGTACTATAGACACATGTGGAAACATTATTAACATCACACCCTGTATCTTTAAGAAAATAAATACACAATTTCTTTAGTTTTCCTTTATTTCAACGTATCTATGTATGAAAACTGGTATATAATAATAGATGCAAATACATTTCTTCGTATTAATATATTTGCAACACACATAAAAAAGTCAGTAATAATATTTCTATAAGCAACACTATACACATACGTTAATAATGTAAAATAATAACACAAAAATATGATGACCATTCGCTTAATAAATAAATTATACCAAGTATCTCGAAAATGCTTTACAAAAACATACATCATATTTTAAGAAATAAAGCTTAGTATTATGTAATATAAGAATAATAGATCAGTATTTGTCTCAAATGAAATTTATCTAAGGAATGCTATTTAACAAAGTTAAAATATGTTATATAATTTTATGCATTATCTATAAGATTAAAATGAAGTATACTACGGTATAATTATTTGGACATTTCCAGGGTATATTTGAAATCTTGAGAAATATTTAAAACATGTAACAAAATGATGTGTAAATCAACTTCGTGATACTCGATATAAAGATACATTTTAGTCTTATATACTCGAATGGGATCGTGATCTCATGATACGTCATATAAAGTTACAACATTTTAGTCTCGTACATACTCGAATGGGATCACATAATAAACAGTATTTATAATATTTAAAACAAATTGAAGCTTAAAATAATAAGTTACTTAAAATAATAAAAACTAGTCAAAACAAATGCTCCACAGTGGTGCATCAAGATCAAGGAACAGGCGATTTTTTTACGTCCAATACACATGTTTTACCTCCAATACTTTGTATACACTGCCATATAGGGAATCGTTGAGAATAAATAAAGTCACATTTTTTTGGTTTTCTCCTTAGAGAAGCATCAATTTCGAGAATCACAGATAAAAAAATATAACTTGCCAGTTCAATATTAAATGCACGGTGTAGCTGGGAACAAAATGTAAATTACAACCGTAGACACAACAACAAATAATACAAAGCAGGTTGCAAAGACCACCCAAATATTATATAATGTGGCTTTTCGGTGACATGTAAGTGTTGTGAACGAAATTCTTCCCAACAATTTCGGCGATATCATCTATACGCAACAACTTGTAATTTTGGTAAAGAGAAATATATTAATATCCATTAGTATTCATTTCATTAGTATCGATAAACAAAAAAAAATAAATTAAGACAAATTTAAAGGGTAGTCTTTTGCCCTTAAACTATTTTTCCGCCACTTAGAAAAATGGTTCGCTATTCATATATTTCACTATAGCGTATTTTCTTACAACTGATTTTAGAGATGTGGTTGTATTTAAAAAATTGTTTACAGTTGATCCTTCTATAAATCTGCACAAAAAAATATGGGATGTCTTGTTTAAAATTTGAAGTTAATGCCGTTTCCAGTTAAGCTAGAAATAATTAAAAATATTTCTGTTCGTTTTTCAGTTATGTATACCAATTAAAGAAAAGGTTCTAAGCAACCTATATCTTAAACCCACTCAAAGCAGAGACACAGACGTGGTTTCCTTTAAAAGAATCTCCCAGTATATAATATGGCAGTGGCGGCTGGTATATAAGCGCTGCCGTGCTACAGCCCTGACTAAATTTTGCTTATAATAAAAAATAAAAAGTAATTCCATTTAATCTATGTATTCGTATTAATTAAAACAGCATTACATTGTATTTTCATCTGCAACATTAATTAAGTCACAAGTTAAGTAAAGCTTAATTTTGAATTGCTTCCAAAAATACCACATTGCTCGCTCAGTTCAACAGAGTGAACGGTCAATGGAGCGGAGATATTTTCAGCCAGAAATGCGCCTGGTACGAATTACGAAACACGTGTTTTAAAGCATTACAAAGTAAGTACGGTAGCGGGCTGCCGATGTTTACAGCACGAGTTATCTATATGTCGCCAGTCGTCACTGTAATATAGCATGGCGATATAAACACTCTAATATTTCAATTGTATAAAATTGTTTTCATTAGTATCGATAAATAAAAACAGTTAAATGAAGACAAATTTAAAAGGTGTTCTTACACCTTTAAACTGTTTTCGACCGACTAGAAAAATAGTTCCCATATATTTCGCTATAGCCTATTTACTTACAATTACTTTTAGATGTGGTTGTGTTTGAAGAATTATTTATAATTGATCCTTTTATAAAACTGCATAAAAAAATAAGGAATGTCCCATTTAAATTCAAAGTTAATGTCGTTTCCCGTGGTTCCTTTTAAAATAATCATCCGGTATATGACATAGCACGGTGGAAGGAACAATTTAATACATTATTTATATTGTACATATTTGTTGTCACTAATATAAACAAAATTAAATAAAATTACGAAAAATTTAAAGGATATTTTTATGCCCTCGGACAGTTCTCATATATTTCACTATAGCCTACTTACAATTTATTTTCTTAAGGCATCTAAGATAGCTTCTGGTAAAACTATAAAGCTGAATTAATATTTATAGTACTTTTCATACTATTTCATCTAATGTCCCGAATTACAAAATGTAATAATAGGAACAAAAAAATAAAATGTTTTTTCAAACGTAATACGGGCGCTTTTCATATTTCTACATTTAACACCGCAAGACTAAAATCTATGCCGCCGACTTGCACATCCATCAAACCGCGAAATAATTGAAAATATATTTGCGTTACCTCGGCGAGAGTCAAGCCCACTTCCAGTGGCAAAGCGGCGGTAATAACGATACCATAACTCATACTGCCCGGGCAACCCATGTTTAGGGGGCATATTTTATGTTGCTGAATTTTTATTTCCGCTCTATCCCTCATTCTTTTATAACTTTTGTTCTTGTAGGAAGAACATTATTTGGTGTTTTATTGTATTTATGGTTCCTTTTGCCGTGCCGTGTATAGCGGAGATTCGCGATGTTAAGCTGACACGTGTTTTTAATACCTGATACACGCCCTAATTTATTTCTATCCGTAGCCATCGTTCGAATGTCATCCATTATTTAATTCCGATCGTCCCGTAAGCATTACTTACGGACACGCGAAATAGAGTACTTTGGCATAATATTTCAGCTTTCTTTCATCAAATGCACACGTTTGTAACAAGTACGTTGTTCGTCACTCGCTTTCCTGTTTGAATTCGAGACCTGTAATTTACTGTCTGTATTGTATTTGGAAACTTTAAATTTCTACTCTTTACTCCCCCTTCCCCCCCCCCCTTTTACCACTCTCTCTCTCTCCTTCCCCTTCTCTCCCTTCTCCTCCTCTCCCCTTCTCATTCTCTCTTGCTCCCGGTTTCCTCTTCTCTCTCTACCGATCACCCCTCTCTCCTTCTCCCCCTCTCTCAACCTTTCCCTCTTCCTCACACTCCCTACCACTGCCCTACCACAAATATGTTATTCCTTACATTATTTACGACCTATAGTTATTATCTGCATTATATTTAAAAACTTTAAATTCTTCCTCTGTCCTTATTCCCTATCTTCCCTCCCTCCCTCTCTTCTTATCCCCATCTTCACTGTTTTCCTTTCTCCCTCTGTATCCACATTTTACTATATATATTTTCTATTTCTCCCCTTCTCACCTCCTCTTCCTTCTCCATCCCTATCATTGCCCCAGTTGAAATTTTAAATCAAAACACTAACAATAATAGTACCTGGTATGTTCCGCAACCCTCAGTCTACCAAGGTATTCAAGCCAAATATATTGTTGATCGATTGTGAACATACTTCAAATTTAATATAAATAAAAATGTTTAAAAATATTTTGAGTAACGCAGTCGCTCCTCAAAGGAATTTTGTGCACTAAAAAAATAAGGATAAAGCATAATGAAACATTATTCATTTTTACATATTCTTTTACCAGATGCATATGTAGTTGGATCAGGTTGGGAGATACTTGATATTTATTATTTAAATCGTCTAAATATATGAAATGTCTACCGTTGCTGCAATATATAAGTTGTTACATTTAAGCATATTTTTTGCATAAATATTACAGGGTGTTTATGGACCTTGCGATTTATGAGAGATGGATAAATCAGTTGTTATTAAAATATAGTTTAAAAAGAAAAGATAAGTCTAACTAACGAAGTCATCTTATTGAAAATGTTACCGAAAATTGGGATGCGAGATATGCCTACATTCGTTACAATATAACAAGGACTTTAGTTACGTTCGATACTACACAATAACACAGATACACATAAATTATTACCTACTATATATCGATTTTAATTAGAAACAATTATCAAGATACTGAACGCTACTATAATTAGCCAGAGGAATTACTAGACTACCTTTTATATCAAACACTTTTTTGACATACTTCAGTAGCTACTTCTTCAGTAATTATTGTACATGGTTTTAATATAAAATATGTAAGATGATAGATTATTTTTTTGAATTAACCACATCTTAGAACATTTGTCATACTTTTTATACCGTTTTTTCTTGCATAGTTTATGTAATATATCTTGAATTGAAATGTTTTCTTGTTCCGGGTAATTCCTTCGCTAAATTGTTTAGCAGCAACTATCCAGAAAACATCCCTGTAGAAGTAATACGTAAAAGATAATCAAACGTTTGAAGCTACTTCAGATTTAACACGACTTATTAAAAACAAAAAGAACAAGAAGATATCAAGTTTTTCAATTTCAATTCTTTCGTTGTCTTTTACTTGAATTCAAATACATAATATTCAACAAATTTTGTGTATAATTTTGTTTTGTATTTGTAAGGAATAATTACAATACACTAAGGAGTATTTTTTGTAATCCATTTTATTTATCAAGATATATATTTAATAAAAATCCGTCGTAAAAATTTTGTATAAATGTATACGTTGGAACTTAAATTATGGATACCCAAAAATCTGAACACTGAAACTAATGTATTTCTGTAATGATATTGTTTTCAATACGCATGTTTATTGTTTTCAATACGCTACAATTTATCACACAATCGAAACTTACAGTTCTTTGGTATATTTTAAGTATAGTTTTAAGTAGATTGATCTTTCTAATTCTAAATATAATGTACTTCTATTTGAGTTATGCTATCTAGTAAATGTGCAATAATCAATAGGGACAATGCCAGTGCAATTATCTCCTCCTTCGACCACATTTTTTTTTTATTTTCAATGGGTTTAATGACCTTTTTTAAGCAGATCTTGTAAAAATGATTCCTTACGCAAACGTTGGGAATATTCTATGCAGTTATAACTAATTGACAACATGGGTAAGTTCTAGACCTAGGAGATCTGTTGTAATCTTTGCTAAAGTGCAGACTCGATGTTCGGATGTGGTTACTAATAAGTGGGGTTTAATGGTGGAGGTAGAGCTGCCAGGTGGGAGTCAGTGGTGGGGTGGACCAATAAAGATGTTGTTGGGGAAACGGCTAATTGCAAAGGCAAGTAATGAACCAATAAGAAAAGTGGTGGGAGGGGAGCTAATTGCAACCGCAGCTCTCTTCTACTCTATTTAGCGGAGCTAACTATTTCCGAGAAAAAACGCACTCAAATAAGGCGATTTAAGATTTAAAGAAATAAACTTTGCATGTAAAACAGTTCGCACAACTGTTTTCAAACAAGTGAATGTTATTTTTTGAAGAAATTTGGATGTACTTCTCATCAAGAATAGGGGCAAGTCTCTATCGGATCGCCCACGAGGTGCGCAGTAGGTGGCCTAATCTAATTGTAAGTAAATAGCCGAATGCTCACTTTTTCTTCTACGCATACATAGAGCAATCTCACACTCTTTCCTATTATTGACGAGCAATACTTGCAAAATTGTATTCAAAATTGTTACACCGACACTCCCTTAAAAGTTGTGAGGATTCCACGCCAGGGATAGTCCATCCTCGACGCAACTGACAAGTTGTCAAAAATCATATCATACGAGTCTAAGCAGCTTAATGTATTATTCATTTTCTCTACAAATTATGAAACCCCAACATAAATAAAAATAATATTTAGAAAATATATTTTTTTTTAACTTTAAGGACGATTATCTCAGTCAATGTACATCTCAGGAAAAAATTCATATAAACATACTGTATTATTTTTACCTGATCCATAACCCTAACAATGCTCGTAAATTTTGGAAGGCTCTGTACATAGCCTTCATATATTATCTTACGAGTTAAATAATAGATTTATTTATCTCTTAATCTCTTTAGTTATCAGTTTTATGGGCGAAACACAGTCGAATTCGAGTTCAATACAATACTTCAGAATTACCTGAATTCTTTGTTTATTTGTTGTTAAACAAACACCATTGTCCAAATCTTGCCCAAAAAATGCTAAAAGAATGAATAACACTGACCTGAAATATCATTCTCATATTAATTTGAGTGTTATCCCCTTTCAATATTACCGCAGATAGCATTAGCTGGTGGTTTTATAATTTACCTATTGTTATTTCAAAACAAAATTGAAAATAGCATTGACATTTTCAATACTTTGTACCACTCGAATTTATTTTAAATTTCCCTCAAAATCTAGAGATCTTAAAATTTGGAGAGTTCTAAGTTAGATTTTATGCGATTGATAGCCTTTACCGCCTTATAAGGTAATACTACAAATTGCATTTCACTTTCATTTAGCGTAAAGAAACATTTCCCATCCCTTATCTCGACTGAAGAAGTTCATTAAATCCAGAATCGTTAGTATTTCGATGTAATATGTGCATCACAACTATTCTTATGTTAACACAATGCAATAAATTGTTACAGAAACATTAAACTGCCCTTAATATTTGAAGTAAAAGTTACCGGTATAATGTCGAGATATAATAATAAACAACTGGGGCTGGAACCGAGATTATCATTCAAATATCGACGAGTCGATCTTCTCCCTCATGTACAGACTTCTTAAGGAAACGTCGCCGTGAATGTAGACAGTGTCGACCTTCTGGACGTCGCCCCTAAATTTAAATTCCCCGGCCAGCTGGCCATCCACCCAGACTGAAAAATGATCGTCGTTTTTCCGGATGGCTACGGTGAAAGGGGAGCCAGGTGAAAATTGGAATCCGGGAGTACGCTCCTCCTGTCCCCACTTTCCATCAATCCAGGCATTCCTTACGAATAAGTGCTTCCCTCGCTTTGAACCTGGAATACAAATTGAGGGTTTAGGTTTTTTTATCCGGCGCTGGTAATAGTAGAAATGGACCCCGAGAGGCATAGCCCAGATACAATAGGTCCGGTATTATTTTGTTGTTCATAAATAAGTAAAACCGAATTTGGGATGAAGTTAGTTTGAGCCCCACGGTGATATAACTTTGGCGATCGTCATAAATAATATCAGTGTATTATTTTTAATAGAAAGTCTGTGATAATTAATGTTAACCCACAAAATATTAAGTTGATAATAATATTTGTAGGAGAAGCTGGAGGTTAGCGTCCAACCAGTCTTAGGACTGATGACCTAATGATGAATATTTATATGAATATGCATAAGACTGTTTATAGTAAACAGTTTTCCCTCTAGATTGCCTGTTCTGCGATAATATAATTATTATATTTAATAAGAATCTGGCTTTATTTTTGCTTTTCCGCGCTCCACTATACGCGGAAAAGTAATGTAATCGTGTAAAAAAAAATTGAAAAAACAACATTTTTGTGGGTTTATTTTTCGTTTTTCGGCCTAAAAACCAAAAAAAAAGGTTTTTAAAAAGGTGTGTGTGTCATTGTCATCATTGTCGTCGGAATTTATTCTTGTTAGCACGATATCTCAACTAAATCGTGTCGGATCGATCGGGTCTTGATTGATTCTGATTGGGAACGTCTCATTTTCTCGGCCACTCAATTTCGAGATAGAGATGTTCTACGTGTGGAAAAGTCTGTTTTAAGGTTTTAAAACTGTTTATTTCTTTTAATACGCAGTGTTTAACTAAACATTGGACCGAGCACCTTCAGATCATTCAGATCATTGCCGAGTGTGTTGCCTATTAATGCCCTTATACAAAAACTCTATCGATACTATATCTCCTTATAGGGATGTTGGATCTTATCTTAGGATGATCAGATCCCGAACTTTCGTGTTAAAGATTACTAATAATTAAGTCTACTAATTAAGGCATTAGTAGAGCTACTTTTCTTTTTGTTTATTCTGATACATATTTCCTGAGATTTGGAAAGCAACAAAGATTTGTCCTATATTAAAAAGTGGCAATCCATCTGATATACAACATTATTGTCCAGCCACTACTCTGTCAGATCTTCAAGTTTTCATACACCCACATTTATTTTGATGTTCAACCTGTTTCATTTCTTAATCAATATGGGTTTGTAATAAAACGCTCCAGAGTTTTAGATTTTGCATAATTTATGTTGATAATCGCAAATCATATAGATAATAAAGGTTTGATACTAATTTTCCAAAGACCCTTGACAAGATGAATCATAATATATACTAATTTCAAAATCAGAATTACATGGTTTCAATAGTAATCTTCTATACGTTCAAGTCGTATTCAATACATCAATCAATAAGTCAAATGGACCTACATTATTTGCTTGATATAATGGCTTTAAACCCTAGACCTTCTAAGCGTCCTCTGGAGTGCCTCGAAGTTCATATCTAGGACCATTGTGCTTTATATTATTTATTAATGATTTGTCTCTAAAGCTTATATCACATCATTTTCTCTTTGCCGATGGCTTAAAATTATTTTTAATTATTAACCTGCTTTAAGGATACTGGAGAAATTCATCGACCTCGTTGTGTCGTGGTGTCCGAAAAATATACTATTAATAAACATAGATGAATGTAAAGTTTCATCATATATGTACGTTAAAGAACCAACCACGAATACATGGCCGTTCTCTTGTTAGTACAACTTTAAGACCCCCTCGAAATATTAAGAATCTTGGTGTGTACTTGTGAATTACTGGTGAATTATATGTTATCGTTCTCTAGGCATATCAACCATGTGGCTCTTAATACCTATAAAACCCTTAGGCCCTCCGCACACGAGTCGATCGTAGATGCGGTCGACGCGATTGTAATCGCGTATACAAGTTCTCCTCCGTTCGATCCATAGAACGGGCGCGTCTACCCTCCGCACACAAGTCGATTGTCTCTCAGTAGTTTCGCGTCTTTCATTCGAGAAGAAACCTCTCCTGTTTATGTGTTTCAACAAAAAAATTTCAAAATTTAGTTATTATTTTCATATCTGCTTTTATATACTTTAAGAAGAAAAGGTAACTCCGACGGCCAAATAAATAACCGATTTTAAGATTTTTCTTCATAGAGATAAGTAATTAATGATGGGATCGGATTGTCGTTATTTCATGAAGTACATATGAAAGTATTATTGTTTTATTATTTTTATATCTACTTCTACGTTAAGGGAGAAGGTAACTGTGCTAGTTCAAATGTATAAATGCTCAGTAGATATATTTTAATATTGTATATATGTATGTAGTAATAATGTATTGATTAAGTACTAGTATTCTTAGATTCTTTTTAATACCTATATAAGTATTTGGTATTTCATTGTGTTTTAATTTATATCTATTAAATAAATTAAACCTTAAGTTAATACTACAACTTTATTTTATAATACAAGTTTTATGAAGTGATAACTAAATGTATTACATATGACATATTACATATATAAAAGTACATATTATGGTTCTTCTTGATCGGTGTCTTCATTACTGTTATTATCGTCTTCAAGATGATATATTTGAACAATTTTGTTTGGTGAATATTTCTTAACTTGGCATGAATTGGCATTTTTTGAAATAATGGATCGGACTGAGGCCGTTTTTCTACTGAACCTTCCAACTACACACTTATACACTTACAATATACATTTACAATAAATATACATTTATAATAAATGTACGGGATTAATGCACCCAAACTGCAACTAATTATGACCACATCAAGAGAAATTTGACAAGAAGTAAACATAATTACCTCCATGAGTCGCGCAATCTACTCGAACTATCTGCTTCTCTTCCGATCATGTAAGATTTGAAACGAGGAGACGCCAATTCGTGCGTTTCTAGACGACCACTAAACGACGCGTATGCGGAGCCCCACTCCCTTGCATTGGTACTCGAATAGAAGAGGAGAGAGACTCGTGCGATTGGAATCGCGTCGACCACATCTCCGATCGACCCGCATGCGGACGGCCTTAGTTTTATCATTAGAAGCACAGCGTTTTATAACACTGGTACCTTAAAATGCTTATATTTTATGTTAGTTCTTTCGAAATTAGAATATTGTAGCCCTATTTGATATCCCCGGTATCTAAGTCATATGAATCAATTTGAGAATATTCAACGGCATTTGTTAAAGTATATGTCATTTCGCGTAGACAATTATCACCCAGTAAGGGGTTACAACCATACTCTTCTTCTACAAAGATTTGACATCCGGTCATTGAACTCTAGAAGGATTCTTACTAGCCTTTCATTTGTATTTAAAGTGTTCCACAATAATATAGATTACATGTTTAGTTTACGCATATCTAAACTAAGCTTTCGGGAAAAAAGTATATTTTATTGCCAGACTGGAAGATCTAACATGCTATTAACATCGCCAGTATTTGTAATGTTACAAAATTTTAATGTGATATCTAGCACTTTTGACTTAAATAATTGTACTTAAAATGAGTTATTTATCTTTAAGGAAACGACAACTTATTTTTATTAATATTATTAATCGTATACTATTCATGTCATCGCTATTTGCCAAATAAAAAAACTCCCTTATCTTGCCGATAAATAGAACAGTCTACCTGAGCATAGCCATAAAAACAAGCCACGGTATGTTCTGAGATTTGTTATTTGGCAAATAGCGATGAAATAAACTATACTCACCTTTGCTAGCAAAGGTACTGTTTTAAATACTTACAAGCAAAATCACGGAACAAAAGTAATTTTTTTACATAGATAAATTTATAAAAATACATCAACACTCTTTTGGTAAAAGAGTTAATAAAAATACAATACGTATTGTATTTTTTCCTTGACCCATTTTTTATCAAAAGAAACTTCGCGACACAAACCCCGTGCAGACATTTGAAAGATTCAGATTGATATGTATCCGATCAATAAGTATGTCAGAATAGCGAAGTGATAGATTTATTTATACCCACTGTCCGAAGAAAATACGAATATATCGTATTTTCTGTCAAATACAAATTTTCAAATAAATGACCGAAATATTTTATTAAACAAAAAATGGAGATAAATCAACGCATTGTATACGTAAGTGAATAGACCGTGGGTAAATCGCTGTGTATAGTTCTGTCAACATATTTCTCAATTCAATAAATGGAGGACATATTCCTTATACAAGGTAAAATAACATGAGTATACTTGGTTGGTTATTTTATCTTTTTTTTTAGGGGGTAATAATAAAAGATTGTTTCAGATCAGATTATTCAAATGCTCTACAATATATTCTAGTATTTGAAATTAAATATTCTTTATATTTTCTATTCCCCTTAAATAAAAATCAATTGAATTAAATCAGAAAACCTTACTAAACCATTTATACTATTTTCAATAGCTCTTCCAATAACAGTAACCACTGGTACAGCTATTTCTTAATAGCTAATACAGCTATTAAGAAATGTACAGCAATCATATTGAAACCAAATTTTATTAATGTCCCCAATCAATGTATGAGAAATTTTCATTATCTAGTTTTGATATATTCCATTTTTAATTATTTTTTTCAATATAATTCAAAGTTAGAGGGTAACATTCAAACTGCAGAAATAAGGAGTTTATATACTCCAACCCATATGCAAATGCCTTATATAATAAGGACTAAACAAATTACAATTTTGGAACAATCACTGTATTTTTAGTGCTAACTCTGTTAGACAAAAATACGACAAATTTTGTCATGTAATTCAGTGCTCGGCGTTTGGCATATAGCCAGGAGAATAGCTGATTTGACTTAATTTGTTTAGTCCTTATTATATAAGGCATTTGCAGATAGGTTGGAGTATATAAGCTCCTTATTTCTGTAATTATTTTTTTATTATAAAAAGTCATATTAAATTTATAATGTATCACACTAGATCAAAATATGTATTTTAAGTTGGTCTGTGAGCAAAAAGTCTCCCAAAGAATAGTCCACCAGCAACAATGTTTCTCAATAAAGGTTGAAAATGCCTACAAAGTTATGGGCGAACTGGTAATTTTATTTGCAGCAACGAATCGAAGCTGCATTTTCTCAATTTACTGTTAAAATACTCGTATATGAGTAAAACAATTTGCAGTAAAATAAATTGCAATTTTTTTAATAAATCTATGTAACTATGTGTCGTCGTTACAAAAAATAGATACACGAATGGTAAAGCTTTGTGACTTGATCTCAGATCTAGGCATCAGTTAATGGAGAAAAAGTTGAACCTTTGGAAACGAGTGAATGATTTTCAGACCAAATGAAAGATTTTGCCAAAACCATTAATAAAATATTGTTGTTACAATCTATACCAATCACCTCACTGTCTCAATTCACCTACAAAATCCACCATGAGTAGGATGATGAAATACAGTTCAGTGACATGTCACACCAACAAATTTTATACATAGTAAACAAACATTTATTCTGATAAGAAATAAAATAGTGATGATACAATGTATAGTATATTTCATCGCTATTTACCAAATAAAAAATCTCAAAACATACCGTGACTTGTTTTTATGGCTAGGCTCAGGTAAACTGTTCCGTTTATCGGCAACATAAGAGAGCTTTTTATTTGACAAATAGCAATGAATTGAGTAATACCAGAAAAGATTTTTAGGAGTATTATAATTTCTTAAAATATATAAATAAAATTGTACCGGGTTAGTCTCCTAAGATTGACCCCCCTCCTTTAGTTCTCTTAATTTCAATCGAATAGAAAAATTCAAACAAGGATTTTACATAATTTTTTATAAATTTTTTGAATATTTAAACAAATTTTCAAAAACTCTGCAAATTGAAAGGGGGCGAACAATTTTTTATTTTTTTTTTTTTTAAATAGAACATCCTGTATTTTTTTACTTAAGAAAGTTACCCACAGTTTTCTGATCAAAAAAATATATAATTGTTGTATCTTGGTAAGTATAGTTCTTGAGATATTCATACAAATATATAGTCACATCACAGGAATAAGTTAGCATAAGACCATAAATCAGGTGAGCTATGAACGGAAATGATTTAAAGAAACAATAATGCTTCGTTTGACAGTTATGTTATGTTTGACTTATGTTTGATTGTTATATTATTAATATGCTTTAAGTTAAGTTTTAATACACTTGTTGATATGTCTAATATATTGATATGGGATATTCATTTGTCGAAAGGAAAGAAATATTAGAAATTTACTTAACCAGCAATAAAAACAAATATATAGCTAAAAGAGAATATGCAAGAAAATATCCTGAAAGACGCGCTCCCTCCAAGAACACTTTCTCTAATATTTATCTCAAGTTTGCGGACAGCGAATCCTTAACAGATAAGAAACGAGAAAGAAAGAAGCCCAAAACAGGAGAAGATATGGAAATGGACGTTTTACTTTTTTTTACCGAACACCCCAATAAATCTACTAACGCTGCTGCAGAAGAATTTAATATTTCTTAAGCAAGTATAAGATGTATATTAAAACATCACAAATATAAGCCTTATAGTATTTTGCCAGTTCAACTTTTAACTGAAAATGACTTTGCCGACAGAAGAGCTTTTTGTAGAGAGATGATTGAAAGAGCAGAGAACGACAATAACTTTTTAAAAAACTTATTTTGGACCGATGAAAGTAGCTTTTCAACGGCTGGACTTTTTAATAGGAAAAATGCACATTATTGGGCGCCCGCAAATCCACATATTATAAAGAAGATAAAAACCCAAGGATATAATACAGTAAATGTGTGGTGCGGTATTTATCAAAATACAATTGTGGGTCCCGTATTCCTTAATGGGTCCTTGAATGCAGTTCAGTATTTGAATATTCTTCGGGGTGAAGTAGAGAACTATTTAGATAATATTCCCCTTGCAATCAGGAATTCTCTTACTTGGCAACAGGATGGTGCTCCTCCACACTCTGTACGGAACGTAACGGAATATTTAAATGACAAATATCTATTTTGGATAGAAAGACACGGTCCTATACATTGGGCTGCTAATAGCCCAGACTTGAGTCCTTTGGACTTCTTTTTGTGGGGAACACTAAAACAAAACATATACGAAAATTCGGTATATAATAACTCGGATGAGTTAAAGGACTGTATCAGTCAATAAATAGAAAATTTGCGGCAAAATGTTCATTTATTTGAAAACGTTAGAAATGAATTTATTAAAAGATGTCAACTGTGCCTTGATAGAAACGGAGGGTACGTGGAGAACATATGGATATGTTTAATTTTAATAAAGTTCATTGGTTTTATGTTATTTATTGTTGTGCATTGTTTTTTTTTATTATTTCGTTATTTATGTTTTGTGTTCATTAAACTTTGTTGGTGTCATTTTAATAAAGGTTTATTTGTTTATTATAATTATTATGTGTTGCCACATCAAAGAATTTTCATACTTTTTTTCTTAAAAAACAAGATGTGTCGTTATATCTCAAAAACATAGCTCTCCTGATTTATGGTCTTATGCCAAACTTATTCCTGTGATGTGACTATATATTTGTATGAATATCTCAAGAACTATACTTACCAAGATACAACAATTATATATTTTTGTGATCAGAAAACTGTGGGTAACTTTTTTAAATAAAAAAATATAGGGTGTTCTATTTAAAAAAAATTGTTCGCACCCTTTCAATTTGCAGAGTTTTTGAAAATTTGTTTAAATATTCAAAAAATTTATAAAAAAACCATGTAAAATCCTTGTTTGAATTTTTCGATTAGATTTAAATTAAGAGGAATAAAGGGGGGGTCAATTTTAAGTGACTAACCCGGTACCTATACAGTGCTATTCAAAAGTCCCCTCCCCCCTCTTATCTTTTTAACGATTATACATAAACTAGTGAAATTTAGTAACTGAATATTAAGGGTTGTAAACTTCCCTACTAGTGATGATAAATGACGTATGCGTCAAAGATGACGTCACAAGGTCATTGTGACCAATAATTTTAAATGGAACGCTATGGCAAGCGACACCTCTTTTAAAAGGTATCGAAAAAACGTATTCAATGATACTGATATTGTTTGTATTTATGGTAGTTTTGATGGATTAAATCAGTAATCAGTAAACTTGGATAATAATTTTAATTACAGATTCAAGAATCAGTACCTACTTATAGTAATTGTTCGAAGTGAGCTCCATCTACTTCCTGACAGTAAAACATCCTATTGCGAAACTCTTCTCGTACTTTTTCAAATGTGTCTGCGGAAATAGCCCTACATTCTGTAACAATACGTTGTTTTAAAACATCAATATTGTCAGGCTGAGTGGCGTAAACCTTCGATTTAAGATACCCCCACAAATACAAATCGAAAGGTGTGAGGTCCGGTGATCGAGGCGACCATTCCATTGAACCTCGTCGTCCAATCCATCTACCAGGATATTCTTCATCCAAATACCGTCTTACTGCACCGTAATAGTGTGGAGGAGCACCATCCTGTTGGAATGTTATTTCCAAAATATCGAATTCATCTTGATTATCTTCCAAAATTTCAAGGATTAACGGTTCTATTGCATTTTGCAACATCTGCAGATACACCTCACCGGTTAAGTTGGTATTTAAAAAAACAGGCCCAACGATGTGGTTTCCCAGTATACCTGCCCAAACATTGACCCTCTCGGGATACTGAGTATGTGTTTCACGAAACATGTGAGGATTTGCGTCACTCCAATATCTCACGCTTTGTGTATTTACATTTCTATTTAGATAGAAAGTACTTTCGTCACTAAAACAAATTGTTTTGACATAGTCTGGCTGTTGGTTAATTTTAGTCTCCATATTTTCACAAAATTGCAGTCTTCGGTCTGGATCGTCGTCTGAGAGTTGATGAACCATTTTTAATTTGTATGGGTGAAATTATTTTTTTTTCAACACCCTGTGCACTGTATTTTGACTGACTTCACAGGTTGATGCAACTTGAATTGTTGAAGAAGTAGGATTACTAGTACTTCTGCCAGTATATCAAATTTTTTCTTATCAAAAATTTGTGGTCTGCCAGATCGTCTTGCATCATTAATACTACCCGTTGTTTTAAACTTACGAAGAAGCTGTCTCAAATAAGTCCTCGAAACTGGGTGATCGGGAAACCTTTCATTAAAAATGCGTTCTGCTGCATGAATATTTTCTCCAGTTTCACCAAGTATTAGGATCGCTGCTACTTTATCACCTAAAACACGTACCATTTCTTTTCTTGAAGCACTTAAACGTTCAGCTCACAACAGTTTAACAAATTATTGAATGTACAAATATTTTAAAATTACCACAAGGTACTAAAACAGTTAAACGTTCGATCAACAATACACAAATTATTAAATGTATAAAAACTTTGACAGCTAAAAAAACATCAAATTGGGGAGACTTGCAAAAACGTCAGATTATTCACTATCCAACTATCCAGTGGCGGAGCTTGAATTTTAAATTTTATTATTAACTGATTTAATTTTGTGACGTCATCTTTGACGCATACGTCATCTATCATCACTAGTAGGGAAGTTTACAACCCTTAATATTCAGTTACCAAATTTCACTAGTTTATGTATAATCGTTCCAAAGATAAGAGGGGGGGAGGGGACTTTTGGATAGCACTGTATATCCAAATTCACAACACCTCTATGTCTAGCATAAAATAGCCAAAACTATGGAACTAGTTTGTTTTCACTAAATTCATAATCCTTATAAATTGGTCCCACGAAGGAAATTTCGTTATAATTAAATTCGGTCTGGATTTGATAATGAAGACGGGATAAGTTAATTCATGAGCGTGGCTACCTTGTGTGAATTCGTGCCTCCATAATACATTCATTATAAATCTATAACAACAATATACACGGTGCAGCTCTCTAGGGGGACGCACGTTATTACACGGAATATATTATCCACGCGATAATGCATATTAGGTGGATGTCGAATCAGCATAAGTGACAATTTTGCTTCCTCGTTACCATTACGATATGATAAAGATAAAATATGTATATTATTATCGCATCATGAAAATAGTGGCGAAATCTACTCTTAAAAGTTTAAATTACAATAATCTCTAAAACCGAGTATTTAAAAATAGTACCTGTTCATATTCCTGGTCAAAAATTATTCGTCAAAATAAATTTTTGACAACCAATATTTTTTTCAAAATAATATAATAATAACCCACCAAGATTTTTACATACATACTACCTTGATTTGCACAGTACTTTTCCTACATAAAAGTACTGTATAAAATAATTATAATTTTAGTATTTCATCTACAAAGACAAAAATAACAGAAATACATTTTTATATAGGGTGTCTCAATTAGAACTATAGAAATTGCCCGCAAGTATATAGTGAAATGAATTTAGGACTACAATTAAAAATTGGAATTTAATATCACACAAAATTTTTTTGGGGGATTTAATTTTGTTATCTCCATATTTTATTCACATTTATAATTTCAGGATTTATTGTGAACTGATATATTTCAAGTCTAAAAATAGGAATTTAATTAACAGATATAGAAAATATAAATTACACATCATCATCGTGAGGTCATCAGTCCTAAGACTGGTTGGACGCTAGCCTCCAGCTTCTCCTATCATGTGCTAACCTACGCATTTCGCTAATTGTGCTACAACCCACATCCCTTACTATTTGCGAGCAGTAGTCTAATCTAGGCCTACCCTCCTTCTAGGCCTCTGCCTTTCTTCACTCCTATTTCTTCCTCCAAAATATCGCGGACTATTCCCCCATGTCTCGGCAAGTTGCCTACCATTCTATCTCTTCTCTTCTTTATGTTTTTCCACATACTTCTTTTCTCGCCGACTTTCTCTAATACTTCTTCGTTTCTAACCCTATCAGTCCACGGTACTTTCATCATTCTTCGGTAACACCACATCTCAAAAGCTTCTAATTTCTTCCTACTTGCTTTCCCTACTGTCCAGGTTTCGCAACCGTATAGTGCCGTGCTCCATACATATGTTTTCAAAAATCTCTTCCTTGTTTCTAAGTTTATTACCCCCGAGCATAAACGTGCTTTCTTTTTGTTAAAAGCTACTCGACCCTGCGCTATTCTTTGTTTTATATCTTTATCGCTTCTTCCATCCCAATTTATTTTACTTCCTAAATAAGTGAAGTCTTTAACTTCCTCCAATCTTTCATTATTAATTTGTACTTTCGTTTTTGCTCTGCTCTCGCGCCCTCTGCACACTAACACTTTAGTTTTGTCTTCATTCGCCCTCATTCCGTATCCCTCTGTCAACTCTGCCTCCATTTCGTTCAACGCTGATTCTAATTCCTCTTTACTAAATGCTAATGCTGCTATATCATCCGCGAATCTCAGCATTTTTAGTTTCTGTCCCTGTACTTTAATCCCGAAATCCACTCTATCTTTTACCACATTAATCGCCTCTTCGATGTACAGATTAAAAATTATTGGTGATAGCGTAAATCCTTGTCTTACTCCTTTCCTAATACATACTTCCCTTCTTTTCCCTTCTATTTCTATAACAGCAGTTTGCTTTTTGTATAGATTGTGTACTACACTCCTATCTCTATACGTCATTCCCGCGCTCTTTAGTATCTCGAACATTTTTTCCCATCTTACATTATCAAAAGCTTTTTATAAATCTACAAATCCTATATAAGCGTTCTTTCCTTTTTCTATTGTTTTCTCTAACATTACTCTTAGCGCCAGAATAGCTTCGCGAGTTCCCCTATTTCGCCTATTGGTCCCGAATTGGTCTTCTCCTAGTATTTCCTCCGCTCTATTTTCCATCCTCTTCTGCACTATTCTGGTTAAGATTTTTGACGCGTGGGAAGTTAGGCTAATCGTTCTAAAGTTCTCGCATTTGTCGGCTCCTCTCTTTTTCGGTATACTAACGATAATGAATTACACAAGTTTCAATTAAAATTATTGTATTTCAGCGACAGCTTAAAAATATTGCATCCACATATAGAGTGTACGCAATAAGAAGTTTACTGATTATACTGGTACCAGTTCGTTTTCCTACGAATACATTATACATTATAAATAAAACTAATTGCGTCTGTATAAAATAATGGTGGTAAAAACAATGTTTCTTGGAATATCACAGTTGGAATGATATGATTTGAATTGCGCGCTATTTGCATTCTGTCTAAGATGGGACGTCAATATTTAGCGACTGTTATCTACAAACCATACAACGTCAACAAACCGTGATTAACAGTTCAATAACGAATAGTTTGTGTACAACTGTTTTATGAAAATGAGCGAACATTTATAATTGCATTAAGAAAAATTCTCAAAAAAATTAGTACAAAATGAAGTGCTTACAGATTTAATAGTTAGCAACTTAATCAAGAAATTTGAAGAGACGAGTTCTGTTATTGATCAGGTAACACCAATATGTCCTCGTTGCAGTGAGAGAAAATGTACAGGAGTATCCAAATATATTAACTCGACATCGCCGTGCACAACAATTGAATCTGTCACAGCCACCGCGCGGATTTTAAAGAAATATATGCATCTGTCAGCATATAAAATTCAATTGACACAACAATTAAATGTTACAGACCATTTACAATATCGTACATTTGTTAACTGGATGTTGAAAAGAAAGAAGTTGATGCTGATTTTACAACAAAATGTTGTTCAGCGGTGAAGCGCATTTTTATCTTCGCGAATACATCAGCAAACAAAGTTGTCGAATTTGGGATGCGGAAAATCCACATGCTGTTCACAAAAGAGAAATGCATCTTCAGAGATGCACG
Source organism: Rosalia funebris (assembly GCA_037954035.1). Lineage (NCBI taxonomy): Eukaryota > Metazoa > Arthropoda > Insecta > Coleoptera > Cerambycidae > Rosalia > Rosalia funebris. The sequence continues at coordinate 7,107,483 of JAZFAV010000002.1, read as the reverse complement.
GTTTGGTGCTCAATTTGGTAGAATAATTGGACCATTCTTTGAAAATGAAGCTAGTGATGCTATCGCAGTAAATGGGGAACGCTATCGTGACATGTAAAAAAAATTTATTTTTCCACCAAATTGATGATTTGGATTTAAACATGTGGTTTCAGCAAGACATAAGACATGTGTGTCATACAGCATGTACAACCATAAGTTTGTTGCATACCAAATTTCCTGATCGTGTTGTCTCGCGGAACGCAGACATCAATTGGCTTGAGAGATCATGTGATTTAACACCACCAGACTTTTTTCTTTGGGGTTATGTCAAGGGAAAAGTATGCACCGCCCAGCCAGCAACAATCAATGACTTCAAAGCAAACATTCAACGTGTTATTCGGGAAATAGATAACGAACAATTACCATGTTACGAACAATTTTACTAAATGAATGACCAGATCATACCAGATGAATCGAGGCGGCCATATGAACTTTATTCTTTTCTATTTGTAGCCATATCATCTGCATTTTATGTTGAAGAATAAAAAACCTCAGTTTGTCAAATATTACTAGTTTTACAAAAATCACATCCTATAGTTTCAAATGAGACACCCTGCATATTCCTTTAATTTTCGTGCTTCTTTTTTAAACCTTAATTTTTCCAAACGTCTATTTTTGTTAGACAAATAATGAAATTATAAAATCACACCTAGGGAAAAATTTCATTATTTTCAAAAAAAGAGAAACCGCAATTATCTAAAATTATGAAATATACACATATTAACAAGTTAAATAATTCTGAGCAGATAATTATAAAAATTGGAGACAACTTTATTAATAAAATTCAATAATGACAAATATTGTGATAAATATATACCTACTCGTATCATGAATTTTAATTGCAACATATACTTACAAACAACCATATCTATAGGATATCTATCTAGCCTGTGATATAAAAAATTATTCAGATCATCGACCAACTTCAAGTACTATTCATTTCATCGCTATTTGCCAAATAAGAATCTCTCTTATCTTGTCGATAAGCGGAACAGTCTACCTGAGCCATAAAAACAAGCCACGGTATATTTTGAGGTTTTTTATTTGGCAAATGGCCATGAAATAAACTATAGATCTTGACTCCTTCTTCATTCATATATAGTTAGAAATAAAATCATTCTAATGTAACTTTTTTGTAATAAGATATATGTCGACTATGAGCTATGTTTCTTCTTTCAAAATAATTACTAATAATGGCTGGTCATAGTGGTAGAGAAATTGACTACATAATTTTTTGTGAAAAACTTGCAAAATACTTGTCCAAATAAGCCATTCATTCTATTACTATCCATTTTGTATAATAAAAAAATAAATTTTTTTAGCTTAGCTGTTTTTTCAATTAATTCATTTTATAATCACGAAATACAATTCGAGAAAAAGTAAAGCAAACTGTAATTGTGGGACTTAGGGGTGAAATAAGGTTAATACGTAAAATTCCAGTAAAGAACAATACACGATGTCCATTAAATGGCCATTAAATGTACATCGTTAATTTAACAGCTATCGAGATTTACTTACGGAATCTGGGATTCAAATGCAGCGGTACATTGGGGTGAGGCCATAGTTGTGCCCCTTCCTGCAAATTGATGTAGAATGCGTGGGGTAAAATTTTTACTCGGCCATAAATTTCTAATTGCCAACCCTGCTGAAATCCTCGGGGTAATACGGCCGTTACTGGCACATCCTGCAAAACATAAAATTCGCTCTCAAAATGGGAGAGTATTAATTATCCTAGGGCTAATGTGAGACACATAGAGAGGCCGAGGACCTTTTCGGTCCCAGACACACTTCACCACGTTTTAATTTAGTAAAAAGCCCATAAAATTCGCTAATCGCAGCTTTTACACGGCATGGTGATGGAAGATCGCGTACAATGTTAATAATTTAGTTATTAAATTGATTTTTTAGAAGATGTCAGCCTTATTTTTTAAATTACGGTCCACTTTTTTTAACAAAAATTGATTTCTAACACAGTGTTGCACTAAGTACAACTGTAGAAAAATTATTTATTTAAATATAAAACAACAACCATTATTTATTATATAGAAGGGACAAATTTGTTTATAAAACAAAATAATAATTTTAACTGTATTATTACTGATATTAATGATAATTGTTTGTTAGTTTATTTGATGTAAAGCCTATTTGAATTAAGTATCGCTGATAGGGAAAAATAACAGTACTTTCTGTATTTAAATAAATTTTATCTCCCCCAGAGAATAAAATATCCCAATATATATAAAATAACTCCAATATTTGTGATATACTGAAAGTAACTTGAATATACATTTTTGTGCAATTACAGGGTGGGGCATAGGAGCCTGACGATTTTTAATTGGTGATTGCGTGAACTAATTACGTCCAGTATAAGGGAGGCGAGAGCTCACCTAATGCCATTTCAGTCTATGTAAATCTGTGCGCTGTACAGTATTGTGTGTTCACAATACAACAGTTTTACTTTTCCGCACTCAACTATACTAGCGAAAAAGTAATGTTATCGTGTAAAGAAAAATGGAAAAAAAATTGTTTCGTTTATTTTTCGTTTTTCGGCCTAAAAACCAAAAAAATATAGTTTTTAAACAATTTTGTCTGTGTCTGTCATCGTTGTCGTCGGCATTATAATTTATTGTTAGCATGATAACTCAACTAAATCGTGTCAAGTCCATCGGGTTTTGACTAATTCTGATCTAGGATGTCTCCCAGACGACACCTATTGATTTTGAGGTGAAAAGAACACACCCCACCCTGTCCATGGGTCAAGAGAAAGCACGACGGTGGACTATTTGAGAATTTTTTTTTTTGTTAACACGATAACTCAACTAAATCATATCGAATCAATCAGGTTTTGACTGATTCTGATTGGGGACGTCTACCAGACGACATTTATTGATATTGAGGTGGATAGGACACACCCCACCCTATTCATGGGTCATGAGAAAGCACCAAGGTGGACTATTATACAAACGTATGGTACTGAAACAGTCGTCAATGAAAAAAGTAAAACTGTCGCATAAAACAGATATTCGGCATTTATGTATGTGTTGGTTTATTTTTTCTCGGCCAGTCAAATTCGAGATAGAGATGTTCTACGTGCGGAAAGGTCCGTTTTAGGGTTTTAAAACTGTTTTTTTTTTTAAGCTGATTTTTTTAATGGTGTTGAGTTATGGAAACTCAGCAACAATTTTGTATATACTTTGAAAGTTCATATCTTTCCTAGTTATAAGGCAATAAAGTTATGGGTACATAGCTTTCAACAGAATGATTCTGCTTTAAAAAAACACCGGATTCTATTCATACAGTATGAATTTCGGAGACCATCGACCATATAAGGGCAACAATCCAACAGAATCCACTCTTTTCCATCAGGAAACAAGGCAGTGCCTTACAAATTTCAACTCGAAGCTTCTGTAGAATTTTGTATGAGGACTTTCACTTTCATTCCTATAAAATGGTGGTCGTCCAGGAGCTAAACGATCTGGACCAGATTAATCGCGTAAATTTTTCAGAACCATTTTCTTTAATTCTGGCACGCGAATGTGTAGAGAATCTTCTGCTTATAGTTCACTTTGAATTATCGAGATGTGTCAATAAATACAATATGTGGTACGAGGCACCTGCAAATCCGAAAGGTCACCAGTTCTACCTTCATAGCCAGAGAGTAACTGTTTGGTGTAGAGCTGCAGTATTCGGAATCGTTGGCCTTTCGATCGGTTTTCAAAATAATACGGATCATGCAATTACGATTACATCACAGGGTACATAAAACTACTACGAAATTTCTTGAAACTGCATCAACTTCGAATTCACATCGGATCTCACGGTAAGGCGATTTTCCTTATTCTGCTCGTTCTCCGGATTTGACGGATGGCAAATACTGCTTATAGGGTTACCCCCAACAGCAAAATGTATCCTCCTCGACTCTCCAATATTCAAGATTTATATCAACGAATCAGAGATGAGGCTGCACAGATTCCTCACGCAATGATACAGAACGTAATAGGAAATATCCGGGGTTGATTTAACCAATATCTACACAATAATAGAACTCATCTCACAGACGTTCTATTCAAAAACTAAAATGAGATGGAATTACCTTTGCCATAATAGAAGACAGTAAATAGAAACTTTTGTACTGATTTCATTTCGAAAATCATCAGGTTCCTATGCCCCATCCTGTATAATTTATGTTTTATCTCATATTTGCGTAAAAATTAACCGTGCTCATAGCGATGCTATGTTAATCAAATTAATAAGAGTACGCATATTTAAAATCAATCGTGTTTGAAATACACGCTATAGACTGAAATACATTTTCAACGCAGACAACCTAAAACGAATTGAATTAAAACCTATTTTCACTAGACAGTTTATCTTTTACTATAATAAACTGCAGACACTGTCACAAAGTAACAATCCTCGATAACAATAGATGGTTTTCCGCTCAAGTCGAATTCGCAGAAATCGTGTTAACCCCTCGACTCAAGGGATTATTGTCGTACATGAAACCCTTTATGTGCGCTATTTTTAAAAGTGCCTTTAATAGCAAATTGAGCCTCGCTGTGGCGTTTTCCGAGAATATTATATATTTGTTGGCGTTTTCTTCAATTTCACCTATTTCATTTTAAATTAAATCAAAATGTTTCGGTTAAATGGAGATTTCCATTTATAAAAGTCTTGTATCAAGTAAAGAATAATAAAAATAGGTTGGGTACACAGAAATCACCTATTCTTCTGATTCACGTAAAGTGAATCAGAAGGATATTTCCCCACTGTATATTATCTTAATAAATTGTTTTTGTAATGTATCAATTTCTTTTAGGTGGCAAGTTGAAACTGTTCCCTGGATTATAATGGCATAATGTATGTAGTCAGGGCTCAACCAAGGAAAATAAATAAATTTTATATGAGATAAGTCCAATATGTATATCCTATTTTACATAACAATCCATAGTTAAACCTAGGGGAGGTATGGAATGAGCAATACCACACATGTAATTTAATATCCTCGAGTATAAAAATATGTAAGTTAAAATGACTGGCGCCTTCGCCAAATATTAAAAATCTTTTGTTGGTGTTTTAATTTACTAATTTAAAATATATTAAAAGTATTGCTATTTAAAATTGTTTGAATGGAAGTCATCCTCTATTAATAAAGTTCAATTAAGTAAAATAAGTTAATGTAACAAGACAACTGAAAAGCCATGCTTGGTAAAGTCACGATAACATTTATACTATATTCTTCTATGGCCTGATATTAGATTTATTTCATAAAAATGCTTTTATATGAGATAAGTCCAATATGTATATCCCATCTTACATATCAATCGATTGTTACACCTATAGGGTGGTACAAATGACGAATACAATAAACGTTATTTAATAACCTCAAGTATAAATATATCTGCATAAACTAAAATGACTGGCGCCTTCGCCAATGTTTAAAAATCGTTTGTCTAGATTTGTATGTAATAATTAAGCATTATATATAAAATTAATTTTATGGTGTAAGTCCAATTTTTATGTCTCACGTTACATATAAATCGATTGTTGCATAGAGGAATGTATTGATGACGAATACAGAACATGCAATTTAATACCCAACAGTATAAAAATATCTATGTAAATTAAAATGTCTGGCGCGTTCGCCAAATATTTATATTTGGCGATGTCGAATCCTACCTGTGGCGGGTTTTATTTTTTGACATCTTATCTGATTGTGCAGAAACACGAAGAAAGGGTCGAGTATAATTTCGATCGCTTCTGGGTATAATTTAATGCCTGGCGGGGCTTTAGCCCGAGGAGTAGTTGTTTCCTAGAGCGATTATGTAATAGCTTTGCTATTCGGGAACTACTTTGATAACCGCTTGGCGGTTTAGTGGTTCCTTTCTCGATTTCCGACTTATATGTTACTGACAGAGATCGTATCGATAAAGATGTATACCCCATAGAGTTTATTCGGCATTTGTCCTGGATCGGTGTAGCGTGTACGACACTGATAAGAACTAATAAGTTCGAAACAGCTGTATGTCGTTCGGTTCCGATCCGGGACAAATGACGAATCCTACCTGTGGCGGGTTTTATTTTTTGAAACATTATCTGATCGTGCAGAAACACGAGAAAGGGGTCGCGGATTGCTTCTGGGTATAATTCAATGCCTGGCGGGGATATAGCCCAAGGAGTAGTTGTTTCCTAGAGGGATTATGTAATAGCTTTGCTATTCGGAAACTACTTTGATAACCGCTTGGCGGTTTGGTGGTTCCTTTCTCGATTTCCGACTTATATGTTACGGGTATTAATGTAATAATCAAGTTTTATGTCATATAAAATGAATTTTACGAAAGAAGCCAAATATGTATATCCCATCTTACATATCAATCGATTGTTACACCTAGAAGAGGGCATAAATGACGAATATAAAAATATCTAAAGTACGTGCATAAATTAAAACAACTGGCGCATTCGCCAAATATTTAAAAAACTGTTGTCGGAATTTTAATGTAATAACTAAAGTTTATGTCATATAAAATTTATTTTATGAGAAAATTCCAATACGTATATCCCATGTTACATGTCAATCGATTATTACACCTAGAAGAGGATATCCATGACGAATATAGAAAACGTAATTTAATAACCACCAGTATAAAAATGTCTACGAAGTTAAAATGACTGGCGCCTTCGCCAAATGTTTAAAAATTACTTACCGAAATTTTTAGTAATAGTAAAGCTTTATCTCATCTAAATTAATTTTATAAGATAAATCCAATATGTATATTCCATGTTACATATCAATCGATTGTTGCAATTAGCGAAAGTTATAAATGACGAATACCAAAAATGTAATTTAATAACCACGAGTATAAAAATATCTACATATTATTAAAATAACTGGCGCCTTCGCCAAAAAAACAAACATTGTTTGTTAAGATTTTAGTGTTTTAAGTTTTATCTCATATAAATATAAGAGAAGTCTAATATGTATACCTATCCCATGTTACATATCAATCAATTGTTACACCCAAAGGAGGGTATAAATGACGAATACAAAAAATGTAATTTAATGACCTCGAGTAATATCTCAAGTTAAAATGACTGTCGCCTTCGCCAAATATTTAAAAACCGTTATAATTAATCATTTCTTATATAAAATTAATTTTATGAGATAAGTCCAATATTTATATCTCACGTTACATGTCAATCGATTGTTACACCTAGAAGAGAATATCAAGGACGAATACAAAAAATGTAATTTAATGACCACGAGTATAAAAATATCTAAAATGCGTACATAAGTTAAAACGACTGGCGCATTCGCCAATTATTTAAAAATTGTTAATCGGGAATTTAATGTAATAATTAAACTTTCATCATCATGAGGTCATCAGTCCTAAGACTGGTTGGACGCTAACCTCCAGCTTTGAAACTTTATGTCACATAAAATTAATTTTATGAGAAAAGTCCAATACGTATATCCCATGTTACATGTCAATCGATTATTACACCTAGAGGAGAGTATCCATGACGAATACAAGAAACGTAATTTAATAACCACAAGTTCAAATAGTGGCACCTTCGCCAGATGTTTAAAAATTACTTACCGAAATTTTGAAGTAATAGTAAAGCTTTATCTCGTATAAAATTAATGTTATAAGATAAATCCAATATGTATTACATATCAATCGATTGTTACAATTAGAGTAAGGTATAAATGACTACTTAAGTATCTACGTAAGTTAAAATAACTGGCGCCTTCGTCAAATATTCATAATAAGTTTCATCTCATTTCATATGAAATTAATTTTGTGATAAGTCCATTACGAGTATGTATATATCATGTTACACTTCAATCGAATCTTACACCAGAGGAATGTATAAATGACGAATACAATTTAACCTAGGGGAATGTAATTAATTAATTTAATACCCTCGAGTATAAAGATATCTACGTAAATAAAAGGAACTGGCGCCTTCGCCAAAAAATCCAAACTTGTTTTAGGATTTTAATATATTAAGCTTTGTGTCACATAAAATTAATTTTATAAGATAAGTCCAATGTGTATACCCGTCCCATGTTACATATCAATCGATTGTTACACCCAGAGGAGGGTATATATGACGAATAAATGTAATTTAATAACTTCGAGTATAAAAATATCTCCTTAAGTTAAAATGACTGGGGCCTTCGCGAAATATTTAAACATTGTTAGTCCGGATATTAATGTAATAATTAAGTTTTATCTCATATAAAATTAATTTTGTGATAAGTCCAATACGAGTATGTATATTCCATGTCACATATCAATTGAATGTTACACCTAGAGGAATGTATAAATGATAAATACAATAAACGTAATTTAATAACTTCGAGTATAAAAATATCCACGTAAATTAAAATACCAAAAATTCAAAAATTGTTTGTTAGGATTTTAGTGTGCTAAGCTTTATCTCATATAAAATTAATTTTATAAGATAAGTCCAATATGTATATCCCATGTTACATATCAATCGATTGTTATACCTAGAGGAAGGTATAAATGACGAATAAAGAAGTGTAATTTAATAACCACGAATATAAAAATATCTACGCAAGTTAAAATGGCTGGCGCATTCGCCAAATATTTAAAAATTGTTCGTCAGAATTTTAATGTACTATTCATTTCATCGCTATTTGCCAAATAAAGAACTCTCTTATCTTGTCGATAAACGAAACACTCTACCTGAGCCTAGACATAAAAGCAAGCTATGGTAGGAGATAAGAGCCGTTTAGGATATTTTATTTGGCAGATAGAGATGAAATAAACTATAATAACAAAGCTTTATCTCATACAAAATTCTATGAGATAAGTCCAATATGGATATCCCATGTTACATAGCAATCGATTGTTACCTCTAGAGGAGGGTATATGTAAATGACGAATACATAAAATGTAATTTAATAACCTCGAGTATAAAAATATTTACGGAAATTAAAATAACTAATAAAAATTAGTCATATTTTTGATGTAATAATTAAATTTTATTTTATATAAAAATGAATTTATAAATGACGAATACAAAAAATGTTATGTAATAACCACGAGTATAAAACATATATACGTAAGTTGTAATGACTGGCACCTTCGCCAAATATTTAAAAATCGTTTGTAAAGATTTTAATGTAATAATTAAAATTTATCTCATAGAAAATTAATTTGATGGGTTAAACCCAAAATGTATATCCCATCTTACATCGTCACTTCAGAGCAGAAGTAATCTATCTGCAAACTTTGCTACTACTGCTGCTAACTTGCAAAAAACTAGGATACTTCTGCTCTTAAACTATTTTTTTTTCTGAGATAGGATGCTTTTCATTTGACTGCAGCTCCGTCAGTATTATAGATAGAAATAGACTACTTGTGCACTGAATCCATGGTGCTAGAAACCATCCTGAGCGATTAAAAATGCAAATAAAATGCTGAAAATGCAAATTTTTTAGTTAGGCTACTTCTGTCGTGAAACGACGACATATCAATCGATTATTACGTCTAGAGGAATGTATAAATGACGAATACAAAAAATGTAATTTAATAACCTCGAGTATAAAAATATCTACGTAAATTAAATGTGACTGGCGCCTTCGCCAAATATTTAAAAGTTCTTTGTTAAAGTATTAATGTAATAATTAAGCTTTATGTCAAATAAAATTAATTTTATTAAATAAACCCAATATGTATATCCCATCTTACATATCAATCGATTGTTACACCTAGAAGAGCATACAGATGATGAATACAACAAACATAATTTAACAACTTCGAATATAAAAATATTTAAACAAATTAAAATGACTGGTGCCTTCGCCAAATAATTAGAAATCTGGTTTGTCGGGTTTTTTAATTAATACTTTAAAATATTTTTAAAATATTGATATTTAAAACTGTATACAATTTTATTAAACAAAAGAAAGTAATGTAACAAGACGTCTAAAAGGCCATGCTTCATTTAGCGGTAACGATAAGGATTACTAATTTTTCTTCATTATGGAATATACAAACACTGACTAGTACTTTAGTGAAATTTAACGAATGAAAATCAGCTACACAAATAATCAAAAACAAAAAAACAAAATATTACCGTGAATATTATTTCTTTCATCCTGTTTCGAAATAAACGGACGAAATATTTTATTAGTTACTTGCTAAACGATGATCCTTCAAACGTATCGTAACATTTTTAATTACATACAACTAAGCAAATACCATTTTATTTAATTATCCCCCAATTAAAAGTTATATAAATAAGGTTAACTAACTCAAAGGAAAAGTTTATTTTTAATGATACTGCTACATCGCAGATATCTGGGGCTTTTCACTCAACTTTACCATTAAGGCGAACTAATGATGAAATAAAATTTTAAATACCCCACAGTACGGATGCCAAAATATATCAGTTAAAAAAAAACATTTTGCAGTAAAAGGAAGTATCAGTTTGAAGTAAAAAAAAAATAAATTGTATTACACAATACCGTTTCTCATGTATTAATTAATATTTCTAGTTAGTTGCTATGAGTAATAATATCGGAAAAACCACACTGAGAGAATGATTTACTTATTTATAAAACTCGTTTATGATAAATAATGTGGGCTTTTGATATGACGATATAGTTCACACAAAGGTTTAATTTAATTTAATTGCATAGCTCTCGCACTGTCGTGTCTATATCGATATCTACCTACCTTATTTCAGCGCTATATACACCACACGTTATAACGTACTTTATTATCTAATAGATACTCAGCGCAATAGGTGTTTATACACAAATACCTATTTATGTTTAAAATAATCATTTTATAAAACGACAGATGAACAGTAAGTGGAGATAGGTGAATAGTAAAACCAAGCTCGTATCAAATAAATTAGTTAAATATAAAATCATGTTATATGCTTCCAAGGAAAGATCTATTCACAGGAATACATGGTATCTAGACTAATAAGAGAATAATAAGTTTTTAATTATTGTAACCCATAATGTTAGAAGAAACAAATACGTTTGTTGTAATGTATTTGTGAAAATTAAACAAATTCAATTGTTTGTTCGATTTTTTAGTCTCATCTATGACCAATTTATCGCATATATCTATTTTTGCAAACCTGCAAAACCTGCTAATAAACGTACGTTGTGAAGTTCTATAGCATATAATTCTATTCATCTCATGTTGTTGTTTAAAGCGATAGATTCCACAATACTGTGGAAATAATGTCAGTTCACACTATGATTAATATTACATGCGGGCTTTGGTAAAATGAGCTGCTATTCTGCTTCCTAAAAAGAAGTGATCATTTTAAATAATTATATTTTCAAATATGTAAATTTCGTAATTTAATTTCGATTATTTAATACACTTTTCTTCGTTCGATCCGTAACCATTTGATATGGATAAGCTCTTAGTATAATTTTACGTTAGACAAAGTATTGAAAAAGCCGATTTGGATTCCGGAATGTGAATTTGAAATATAGAACCTTGTTTGTATCATTCAGTGGAATATCCCCGGCACTTCGGGCCCGGCCTCTAACGAGGTACATTCTCAATTTGTAAACACGTAAATAAAAATTTTGATGAAAGCAAATCATATTTATTCGTCCTTAAGTGATTTGAAATGAAAAGTAAATTCGTTTAAATTATTTCCCTGGTATAATCTGGGATATTCGATATTTCTTTAAGTCATATACAGAACCGTTATTTGGTATTGAAAACAAGGTATTTGCTTTATGTAGATATAGTTATGGTAATCTATAATTTAAACTATGTAAATTGTATATAATACTGTTGTTAGAAGTTATTGCCCAACATGAAGTTTTGTATTTCCTCTTTTTTTTAATATTGACGTGTCTCCTCTTATTACCGGGTGAAGAGTTGAGAGGAATTCAGTAAATCTCGTTATTACAACTTTCTTGTTTTACCTTTTACAACCAGTTCATTGTCAGGCTCTCCAGACATCATTTTCAGATCTTAGACATCACAATATGTGGCAATTAATTTTAAAATCGTATATATAAGGCGCTTGTTTTTAACTGCAACTATCTTAAACATAACTAAAATTAATTTCATTAGAAAAGGAGATTTTCGCCTTAAAGACAGTAACTAAAAATAATGGTTATAATGAAAATCTGATAGACAATCTTGTAAACAAGAAACAAAAGAAAATCATCTTAAAGCATTTTTATTCGGTTCCAAATGAAAACGATAAAAAAGAATATCACTATATAAACCTTACTTCAAATGTTAGCAATAAAATATGTAATAGATTAAGAAAACGCAATATAAAACCTATATGCGTAAATAAAAATAATTTAGGCTCTTTATTAGTAAATAATAAATTACAAAAAGTTAACAAATCGCAGAAAATGGTGTTTACGAAATAGGATGTAATGATTGTGACGCTATTTATATCTGCCAATCAGGTCGTTCTATAAAAAAGCGTTATGATGAACACAAAGAATCTATTTTAAATAATAAAAAATGCACTGGTTTTGCGGGATATTGTATAACAATCATTTTCCGAACTACCAAAAAATAAAAGTTTTACATAATGAACGTAAAGGCAGAAGATTAGATTTATTAAAAGTATTAGAAATAAAAAAGCAATATTTAATGAAAATGTAAAATAAAACAAATTTTGGAACTTCCCCAATAATAAAAGCAGCCAGAATATAAAATCACCAGATATTACCTGCCTATATAGGCTGAATTTTATACTTATTAGGCTTAATAAAAGTTTGTTATTCTTTAAGATTGGCATAAAAGCCAAAACTATTGTTAGAAATATTGCTCGCAATGAAACCTACCAAGTGTTTTCTTTCATTTACTAGTCAAAAATATTTCACCAAGTGCGACCTCTCCATTTCTACAATTAATTTCATTACGTTTAATGCTCCATTCATTCACCTAACCACCGGACATTTACATGAGAATATACAGACATATCCAGCCGACTTATAGGGAATCGAATCTACAATAAGTTGCCTCGATTGCCGACTCGGCAATGATACAACAGATTGCATCAATCCAGGGAATTTGAAAATCTCCTGAGAGGTAATTTTGATGGTAAATATATCATTTACCTTCAAAAAATATGGGTATACCTACAGCCATTGATGCCAATTCGAACAGAAAGTCAACTGAAAAAAAGGTGAGAACATCCCGACCGATTTTTGTTGCCACTCGGAATTAAATCCAGTACACGCCGGCGTAAAATTCAAAAGCGTTATTGTCTGCACCACTTTCACTGCACGGAAAATATTCCTAAATGGCACTAATTTCGATACAATTCGAAGTGGTGGTAACGAAACCACATACATAGATAAAAATGTTAATGGAGTGAAATGAGGTATCAAAACTGGCCTACCGAATAATATACAAAACTATCTAAAATTACCTTGGTCAAATGTGCTCACGAAATGTAAAACATCCGTCTTACATTATTTCATCCTTTGGAAATATTTCTGTCACATTTTTTTTTTTTTTTAATATTAGATACCGTCAATACCGTCAATAATGATATGCAAATATGTTGTTAATTCTAGAAATAAAATAGTGAGTTACAAGTTTAAAAATCAATTTCAATGAATATTAACGTATTTATTAACAAAACAAATAGTTTTAAAACCTTGAAACGGAATTTTCCGCACGTAGAACATCTCTATCTCGACATTGAGTGGCCGAAAAGAAATAAAAATAAACACACAAATGCAGAATATGTGTTTTATGCGACAGTTCTACTTTTTTCAAATAGTCCACTATAGTGCTTTCTCATGACCCATGTACAGGGTAGGGTGTGTTCTACCCACCTCAAAATCAATAGATGTGGTCTGGTAGACGTCCCTAATCAGAATCAGTCGAAGCCCGATCGATACGACACAATTTAGTTGAGTTATCGTGCTAACAAGAATAAATGCCGACGACATAGCAAACATTTTTTAAAAACCTTTTTTTTTGTTTTTAGGTCGAAAAACAAAAAATAAACCCAAAAAAATGTTTTTTTCACTTTTTCTTTACGATTATATTACTTTTCCGCGTATAGTGGAGTGCGGAAAAGTAAAAAAACCCAGATTAAAGTAAGTATTGAAAATATTCCCGACATCGTTCAATGTACAAGTCTATTATTGTAACAAGTATTTTGCAATGAACAAATAAAGTGATTTATGAACAAATAAATTTCATGAAAATTGTTTTAGAGCAAAACTCAATTTTTTCAAATGGAACCATATTGGTACCGTGGTACCATTTATTAGTACTGTTAATAAGGAATTTATTCATATGTCGTATTAAAATGTGCAATAAATACAAACAAAATTACAGCTAAAAGAAAATTTTAGTATTATCTTATATTCTTATATTTCTTATATTCACGTGATTTAGTATTTTTGATGGGATTTCGATTGTTGTAGCATTACATGGGTCATTTAGAATAAATCGGAATCGTCATGACACACTTAAATGGAAAACTAAAAATTAGATTATAAAAAATATTGAATTTTGAAATGTCATTTATTTGATATCGTTGGATTCATAAAATTATGCAGAATTCAAAGATGCAATAATATATAGGATATTCTATTTAAAAATCGAAAGTTAGTGCCACTTCCGGCGATACCGGAAGTGAAAGAAGAATCAGATGTATGTCAAAAAGTGCCGCTTATTATGTGTATACGATATCCCAAGTTTCAATCAATTATCTTTAAAAGTAAAGGAGAAAAGGGGGGCATACCATGATCCTGTTACAACCGGTATATAATAAATAATAATACAAATATTTAGGGTGTCCCATTTAAAAGTCTTATAGGTATGTCACTTCCGCCATAACTGAGAATTGTGTCTAATAATTATCATTATCACGTTCTTTCTGCTGAAGGAACGTGATAGATTACCTTGCCATATCAATAGAAGGATATCTTAAAAATGGCGATAATATTGCCACTCTAAACTCGTCGTTTGCTGTGTATAGTGAGGATCCTCTTCGATATATCACTATGTACCCTAAGTATTTTTTATCGTATTCTATTCTTTCACAATAAAAGAAATATTATCCGTACGCCTCGTGCAGCGCATTTTCGATCATTTCAGTAGCTCTAAGCGAATTTGCAATGCCAACAAATTACTCGAATAATCAGCCGACTTTTCCGTAAATCCCATCACTATTTGTTTATTTATCCCGCGCTTCGCTTAATCCCGAAATTCTAAAATGTATCCCGAATGGATTAAATCTTCAGAGGCATGACGGACTTCAATCAGGACAAAAAACATCCTCTGTTTACTTATCGGGATAAAACGGGAGAACTGGAATCGGAACAAATAAGCCAGTCGAAATTAATACTTCGACCTTCGCAAAATATGAAATATGACGCGACGGTGTGATAAAGTGAGATTAAATACGGAGTTAATTAAAAGCAACGAAACGTGGCTTTATTAGATTTTAAGCAATTGAGGTGTTTATTGTGGTACGGCGTATTTAGTTCACCCATCACTTAACCCTTTGCTTTCGTTTCTATAAATAATGAATTGGAATTAATTTCGTTACGTCGAGAAACATTTAAACAGACAGAATATATCTACAACTTGATACACAATCTGACAATTATTGCGTCGAAATCGCAGTGTGAAGAAAATTAGACTACAGAATGAGATTAAACTAAAGACACCATTTTAAGCTTAAAAATAACATTTTAAAACGGCAATACGGTTGTATTTTTTTATTTAACAGAGTATTCAGTTGTTGGAACTCTCTTCCTAATACAATGGTGTCTGCTCAGCCTATTATAAGGCATCTAAAAACAAATATGACGCATTTAACTGTACATGCTAATGGTCCACAAACCATATGGTCACATGCATATACACAGAGCTCGAAATTACAAATCTTGAATGAACTACTTCTGTGTGGCGAAAGGGAACAGAAATAGCTAACCGATCTACGCGACATAAACTGCATGCCCTTTCAATCGTGTCAATTATTTTATAGAAGGACCTAGCGCCTTATACGAAATAACCTTGTTAACAGGCAGGTGTGCCCCCCCCCGGAATATTTAGTACACTTTAAAATATTGTAAGGTGTAGTCTTCTTTCCGCAATATTAAAATTCACTTGAAATAAATTATTAGACCGTTTGCAATAAAATTTACAGAAAGGAAACTAGCACACAACTCATCAAAACATAGATTTAGGGCAACTTTTGTTAATTTCACGACCTTCGGAGAAGCTTAAAAAATCGTAATTGTGTCAATTCATACAGAATTGACACCACACACAATTTACCAGGGTTCTTAAAAGGGTTTCCAACGATTTAGGAGTGACATTAGTGAGTGTACTCTTCTTTTGAAATAAATTGCAGCAACTTTTACAAAATCCCAAAGATAAAATCGAATATAACGAAAGGTCAGGAATTTATGATATAAGTTGCCAAGGTTACAGTCGAAAGTATATTGGACAGACGAAAACAACAATTGCAACTAGGTTTAAAGAACACATGACGCATTTAAAATATGAAAGATTAGAAAAATTTTCCATTGCCCAACATCCTTTCGAAAGCAATCATCGAATAGACTCTAGTAACTTAAAATTAGTAAGAACTGTAACCAAAAATAGACTATTAGATGTTATGGGAAGTATTAAGATAGCTACATGTGACAATGGCATGAGTAAAGACAAGGTTGATACCTAGCAGTCCGTTATTTTGGTTGGTATGGTGAATAGTGACATTACTGGATCAGTAAACCAAATGTTTATCTCATTATGATTCACTAACCATGAATAGAAATAGTTATAGAATATTAGGTATTAGAAGGAGTGGCACAGTGAACCGAAATAAATTATTCCTTCACTGTTCAATGACCATGAAGAAAAATAATCAAGTTGAATGAGTTTATTAGTGAACAGTACAAGAGGCCCAAAATATTTGTAGCAGTTTACTGAACCTGATCAATGTTTTGGTATAAATAGAAAGTAGAAGTAGTTTAAAATTAGATTTGTCATTATCAACAAATTGTCATTTATACCGATTTCTCCAAAACATTCGACAGGTATGACAGACTATGGCGTTTCACTCAAAGAGGTAAGAAACTTTGGATTGTCAGACAGTTTTCTTGTTGTCTTTAAAACATATACATGTAGATAGTAGACTACTAACAATTAAGTATAATAGTTTTAGTTCTATCGAAATACTTGCAACATCGAGTGTCCCACAAAGATCTATTTTGGGGCCCCCTTCTATTTATTGTATTTATAAATGATATCTACAAAGCTATAGAGTCGAAAATCTAGTTGTATGTGGACGACTTTAAATTATTAGGTCAGATAACATATATGTAAACTACATTTTGCTTTAAAATTATATTAACGACTTAAATACATGGCGTGATACTAATCTGTTACTACTCAATATCAGTAAGTGTAATTTAATATTTTTTAATCGTAAAACGACCCCTTTACTTTTGGTTATAATATTAATAACATCAATTTAAACGAAGTTGGTGAAGGTGGAAACTTAGGAGTGATCTTTGATTGCATACTGACTTGTATGCTTTTATGAGACTTAAGTTAGAATATGGATGTGTTGTATGGAATCCAAGTAATAATGTTGATATACATAGGTAACCTAGAAACAGTTCAAAATTAATTTTTAAAGTATGTAAGTTTTCATTGTCATGGAGTTTATCCAGTTGGGGATATTCCGCATCAAGGTTTATTGACTAGATTTCTAGATAGATATTTAAAGTTCAATTCTCATAAACCCGAAGAAAGTATTTAAGTGTAATGTTTTTGAATAAATTATTAAATAATTGTATTGACCATCTGCACTTGTTATCACAAATTATTCTTCATGTTCCTAGATTGCCTGTACGTAATATAAATGTTTTTATGTTACAACTCTTAAAACTAATGTATTCTATTTTGATCAATATATAAAATTTTTATAGATCTCAAGACAATACTAAATAAGGTAAATAACTGCAACTCTAGTCGGCTATCTACAGACATATGCAATGTTATATTGTGTAATCTTTAATATTCAATGTTTGATAAATAGGTTTATTTTAGATTTTGCTATTATTTGACTTTATGAATATATGTTTTATGTTAAGTGTTTCCTCTATAATAGGCTGTTGAATGGTGTATAAATAAGTAAATAAATAAATACATGAAAGTAATTAAATAAAATTAGTTTTAATTATTTCCCTATGATGCCAACTTGATTGGCAAAAGCGCATCGAGAAAAGCGTACCTTTCGGTGTTCGTAGAAAACTTGTCTCCTGTCTTTGTTGCTGCACCGAAGGTTCCAACCCCTTCCCAGGATTCAATAAAATTCAAAATTTTTTTTTAATATCTCCTAAACACTACAAGAGATTCTATTTAAATTCTGATTTTCGACATAGCTTTCAGTTTCATTTACATACTAAATTTTTCAAGTAATTTATTATAACTTATTATTAAATTTAATTATTGGTAAATAATATTAAAGGCTTATTTATAAATAATTAAAGGCTTATAAATATTATACAATACCGCTTTGTTTACAATTTTTAATGTGACGGTTTAAAAAAGCTTATATTAAATCGAATTTGTTTTATTTCTCGAGTACACTGGATATTTCGTGGATATAATCCTAGCATGCATGTAATTCTGGTAAATCAAATGAAATAATCGACGTTGTTAATTTTCCAGAGGCACATCATACATAAAACGTCTATCGCATTCACTGACACGTCGTTACAGACATGTGTTTTCAATTTTACAAGCGGCGCATTTCATTCAATTAAGCCCTTTCGCTACAGATTGGTGCTACATATATAAAAGATTTGTCCGATCGATAATCCCATCGCTAATCTGATTTAAACAATGTCAGCTTTTAAAGCCTTTATACGCGCTTATTCCAGCATTAAGCTTTTATTTTATTTATCCCAGATTTTATGGGATATTTTTTTGGGCTCCGGTATCTCGACACCCATTGTTTCTTTGTTGTATTCAAAAAATATATACAGCGTGTCGCAGAATATGTGGGCTATTTCTCGGATTCGTATAGAAAACATTAAGATAATGTGACAAGTTCCTATATTTTTTTTCCTCCAGACCCCTTCTTACGGAGGTATGGGCTCTCACAAGATGTCGCTGGAAATCGGTTTTCCTTGAATAGCTCTTAAAGAACTTGGTGCAATTTAATAATTTTTTAATATAATAGATACCAGTTAGGACTCCTTAAGATGGTATTTTTTTAGAACATTTGGTTTATTTAGTTCGCCCGAGACAGACTAGTTTTAATACAATGATGCTCATTTCTTTTGCACCCTGTATGATAAAGGCACAACAATAATATTTTTAGTTTGCTTGACTCTTAAACTTAAAAAAAAATGCTCTTTTTCGATATCGATAAATACGCCCGAATGTGTTTTGCTTCATATTGCGCCCGACGGAAGTTATTTCTTAAATGTTTACCCAATTTTGTCATTTTTTTTTTCGAAATCACTGTATAAATGAAGCTCTACAATTTTTGTATTAAACTTTTTTAGAAATTAAAAAAATGGATCTTAGAGGAGACATCAATTTGTCACGTACGCTCAGTTTGAAAATAATAATTGAAAAATCGTTTAGACAATTATATTTCTGTAGAGTTGCATTGAATACACCCATTTTCGTTGCATAAACCCATTCTTATAATGGGCACTAAAGAACGACGGCCTGTATTCAGAAGCGACATAAAGCGGCAGGAATGGCTTTCAGGCCTCGCCACTTACGTAAAATAAATCTTTTTTAGTAGACTTTAAAAATAAAACTTGACTATTTACCAGTTGTTGAATGGCATCTGGGTCCTGGCCGTCTCCCGTGGGCACAGTAAAGGGAACGTTTTGCGGGGACGGTTGCGGATAAATTTGGAGTTTGCTATATTCGATGTGCTCAACTTCGACGGCACCCTCAATTTGTAGTACTCTAACTTTCGATATAGGAGTTCTAAAAACAAAGCCGCAAATGTGTTTCCCACTCGTGGATACTAAAAACTCTCGCTCCGTTATAACAATATCGAGGTTGAATTTTTTGTTCCTCTCGAATTCGAATTTGGTTATTGAAGTCGTTTCTTCGTCTCCCCAGACGCCGTTCAGTTTGCTGTTGCGGACCACGTACCTAAAAAAAAACACCATTACGCCGTTATTGGCTAACTATATTACTGATCTACCTACAACTATTAGGGGATGCCTCCCCTATTCGTTTTCTAAAAATAATTTTTAAAAATGTTATGTTAATTATGACAAATATAACAGCCACATAAAAAATGAATTAACAGTTATTTAAAAGATTAAATAACTGTTAACAATATGTTATTAACTTTATATTTAATACTGCACTAATATACTGCGTGATGATTATCACAATTATCGTGAACTATCGCAAAATATAAACATTTTAATGTAGGAGTGTTATTAGAGGACGTGGTGTATATTTTGGTCATGAAATCAAGGGTTTTCTGTGCATTGAGAGCCACATGGTTGATATGCCCTGACAACGCTAGTTTATCATCAAAGTATACACCAAGATTCTTAAAATTTTCAGAACGTATTAAAACTGTACCATCAAAAGAGTAGTTATATATTAGTGGTTGCTTCTTTAGTGCATATAAGTAAAGCAAGTGCATAATTAATTCATCATTTGAGTTATTCAGAATTGAGAGTGTTTCAATTTGATAATATTGAATCACTTTTGGCAATATTTCTGAGGAACGTATTGAAATGATATTACTACATTATTTTTCGATAGCGTTACTGCCAATGACAACAATACGAGGGGGTACCGAAAAGAATCCGAAATTATTTTTTTTTTAGTTTTTTTATTCAATTTTTAAACAAAAACACTTCAAACCTCTTCAAGGTACTCTACTGACTGGCACTAGTACACTTGTCTAATCTTTCATTCCATTATTCGAAATATTTTTGAAATCATCTTCTGTGATGCCGACGGCCATTCTCTTCTTCACCTCATCAACGTCCACAAAACGCTTTCCTTTCATGTCTCTTTTCATTCCGGGAAATAAAAGAGTGACAGGACGCAAGGTCAGGTGAATAGGGGGGATGAGGCAGAAGAGTCATACCATTTTTAGGAAAATTGGTGCACAGACTGT
The DNA here is from genome assembly GCA_037954035.1 of Rosalia funebris. Taxonomy (NCBI): domain Eukaryota; kingdom Metazoa; phylum Arthropoda; class Insecta; order Coleoptera; family Cerambycidae; genus Rosalia; species Rosalia funebris. The sequence continues at coordinate 7,086,303 of JAZFAV010000002.1, read as the reverse complement.
TTGAGCAGTGATTTGGCAGCCACCCTTTTCAGCCCCAAATCTTTCGTTAAAATTCGCTGAACTATACTCCAAGTCACCCCAAACAGCTCCATAACTTGGTCAATGATTCGTAGTCGATCTTCCCAGATGATTTCGCGCATTTTTTCAACATTTTTATCGGTTCGAGCCGTAAGAGGACGACCAGAGCGAGGTTTGACATGAATTGACATTTCACGTCTTTTGAATCGGGAAAACCACTCAAGCACTTGAGTTTTTCCAATTCCATTATCCTTGTAGGCCGTTTTTAACATTTTAAGAGTTTCTGTGCCAGTTCTTTTCGAGCAAGAAGCAAAACTTTACATCCACCTGTTCACGAGAATCACCCATTGCAAAAGCAACGAGTACATAAAACAACTCTCACTAAAAAAATCACACAAGCCGAACGGAACCTTCTTTAGCGACGACGCTTGATTTACTGAATCGTGAATGATAGCCCTATTTGCTCCTAGCGTTAAAACGCGATACTACAAAAACTCCGCCCACCACAACATCAGTTCAGTTTTTTTTTGGGTACCCCCTCGTATAGTTAATAAATACAATATTTGAAATAAACACCAAAATCTTACAAATAATAGAACCTAGAAGATATTAAAGTTTATGTTGTAAAAATCTTACCTTTGACTCAAACGGGGATTTATTGTCAATGCTATATCACTGTCGGGTTCTCTACTAGTCGTAAAATTAACATGAAACCTAGAAAATACAGATGCGATTATTGAAAATACTCAACGCTTAAAAATAATACAATGATGCCTTCTGAGGCCTCTTGATATTTATTGAGGTTATGAATAAACAAGGTACTTGTAGAATGTATACTAGTTACATAACCCAAGCAATAATTTGGCAACGGTTTAAAATGGAAAACAATTCTGAATTAATTAGTTAATTAAATAGATAATATATAATATGAAGTTATTTCATTTTTAAGTAAAGTAATATATTATATCTTTAATATTTTATTAGTATACCAATAAGCGTCTTAATTTTTGACATATCTTCAAAGAATGACGTTCTGTATATACCCTCAATTATTGTTGAGATATATAGCTTTACGTAAGCCATCCAGTAACCAGTATCGTGCATTTATGTAAATTAATTTTTAATAGATAAAATTTGTCAAGCAGTTCTGATAAAGTATTCTTGTGCTCTTCTGATTCTTATTATAATAATATAAAGTAGTTTTGAATTATGGTTTTCACCACATACAGACTAAAAAATGTACATCATTAAAGCCTATTCAATATACTGGATCAATATTTTCAAAATCAAATGAACATGTTCTGAAAATAGCAAAGAACTTTTAGCAGGAGGAAGGCGCTTCTTCAAATCGTCAATAACAAACTTACTTTTAGATTTAAATGTTAATAAGCCATTCTATTCATACATTCTAGTGTATAAGGGTGACTTCAAACATCTCGATACATATAACGATATACATAAATTTACCATCGAGATGATGACATTACTATCGTCCAATTGACGATACTAATACTTTTGTAACAGTTTATTTTTACCATTGAATTCACAAGCCCTTTCATACATTGTTGAAAATCTGCCGGGATAGTGGCATAAATTTCACTATTTCTGTCATCAATGCTGGTGTGAGTAATGGGACAAGTCTTCTGCATTAAGTAGACTACATTTTATATGATCATGAAATAAAGAATTGAAATTGAAAGAGATTACTATTAAATTAAAAAAAATTTATTCATCGACATTTGAAAATAGATGACTGTCGCTGTTGTGTATTTTTCTTACTCAAAATCGACTATGTTTAAAGTTTCCAGAAGTAATAGTATCGAATTTCTGATAAATCTGAATTAGTCATATGTAGACTGAATATTTTTTATTGAAAAATCTTAAGTCACCACTTCATTTTATTTCATTTAGAAGTTCTGAATCCATACAAAGATATTAACAACAACACTTGTGTGGGAAAATTCAGTATATGACCCACACTCCACACATATGAAATTAAAAAAAAGGCACGTGCATGTTGGGTTTAGAAAAGTCTACCTCTTTATCTACGAACAGGCCCACAATACCACACTCTAAACAAAATCCAAAATGTTATTGTAACACTGTTTCCAATTTAGTTTTCGAGCATTCAGCTGAGTGTCCTGTTAACTAGAAAAGGAACTGGTGCAGGTCAGATATAATATTTACTGCGTCAAGTATTGTGCATCCTCGATAAGCAGGTGTACACTCAAGGTTCCTTATTGACCAATGAATTCTTGAAAAATTACTGTGGATGTACATTAATGTCATGGCCAATCTTCACGAACAGATGGGTTCATTGAACGCCTGCTGAACGTGTGAGATACAGAATGTATGTCATCGAGCACTCGTTACATCTCACAGGAAAAGCCTACAACTACCGGTACAGAGTCCTTGCTTTTACCGTATGTAATAGCTAAGCTACTAGCCCTTTCCGGTTTGATATATGAAAGACAGTTTTGATTTTGATTGTATACTTTCATGTATACATGTATAGACATATAGATATACGTTCGAACATAGAATTACTCGGGGACTTCATTCATTAATTACGATTTTTGGAAGTATTTTCAGTTATCGTCTGTACACTACATTCCATAAAAGCATGTTAACATACCAAATATATTAACTGAATTTTCCTAATGTATAGCATGCCCTATAGAGTAGTTTATCATTTGAAATTTGGAAGATATTCTTTTCTAAACTAATCTACTTTTATACAACACTTCTATCTTAAACCGTTTCCGAAATAATCGCTTGACAAAGGTGCGCTAGAACACCATATTATTAGCTATATTTTCATACAAGTATATAACTAAATAATTACCTTCATGTAATTTAAATTGTGCATTGACTATGTACTATCCGTTTCATTGTTATTTACCAGATAAAAAAACTCTCTTATTCTCCCGATAAACGGAAGAGTCTACCTGGACCTAGCCATACGAACAAGTCAAGGTTATGTTTTGAGAGTTTTTTATTTGGCAAATAACGATGAAATAAACTATATGTCATCTTAATGCAGCGAATGGTATTTTAACGCTGTCAAACTTTTATCAAAGATTTTTTCGATTTAATATTTCGCGTTCGTTTTTCCCGATAATCTAATAAGGCTCGGGGACGCATCACTCAATTGGGATCAATATCTCAAACACAAATATCAAACTGTCAATTACATTCACTATCAGGATCAGTCCATATTGTTCGTGAGGCCAGTGGATATATTTGACAAACAAATGTTCAGTGTTATCTTACCAATTATTGGTACTATTATCAATATAGGTATAGGTAGCTTCTATTATTACCAAAGTACATGCATACAAGCTAGGCGGCATATTATAAGCATACACCGATAAGTATCTATTAATTATTTAAAGTGTTTCTAAATATTTACCCGAAATTATCTTTTAAATTATTTTATTAAATCAAATTTACTCAATTATTATCAATTATATAATATACGTAGCACTAAACAATTAAACAGTACTGGCATATTTGGGTAGACTGCTTATTTCCAGAATAAATCTGTATATACTCGTATATTTACAAACAATATGTGCAGCTGAAAGTATTTAAATGTTCTTTTATTCCTAATTAATTGTAATCCTGTCGAATGATGTTTCAGATGTATATGTTTCAGTTTGTTAACGTTAGGTGGCACCACATCCAACTTTGATAGTAGCCGTGAAATAATATGGGACAACGCCAAACCAAAAGGTGTGGCGTTAAACTACGACGGCGTGAACAGGTAGGTGGTATTAGGAAAAAAACATGACGTCATTAAGCAGGTTACTATACCTGTTTTAAACCGATACACACCTGTTTTATACCTGTACAGACCTGTTTTATACCTGCGCCAAGAGTTCTTCATATCAACAATGACCACATGCCATCCGCATCAAATGTCCGCGGACAAATCCGAGGGTGGTCTGATAGCCCCTTTGCTATACTACTTTAGAATTTCTTGGTTTCAACTTAATGGTACTTTATCCATACAATGAGGGTGACGTACCATCACATAATTTGGTCTTCTCCTAAGAATAAGAGCTTCTCCTTCGTTGATGTTCGGTCATTTCTTAGCAATATTTTTTTCTGGAAGATCGGCCGACCTGGACCAACTGAATGGTCACCATGTCTCCCTTATTTTATCCCTTTGAATTCCCTCGTGTGTACTTAAAATCGCGGGTCTATTTAGTAGGTCAAATAATTTAGAAGATCTGAAGCAAAGAATTCGAATCGAAATGGAAGAAAACCCATAAATTAAAGATCATTCGATACAAAGTGTTACATACTTGAAATTTTATTCAGAATTAAAATCGTATTTGCGTTATTGATATAAAAATGTACAATATATACAATATATGTTGATGAGACTCTATCTTTTTTAAGAATTGTAGCTCACAAGAGTCATTATATTTTGAGCAGAAACGGTAATATTCGTATTCTCATTCTTTGCAAATGACGGTATATGAATAGTATGAACTAAAATTCGGTATTGAACCGATTTTTGGCATGTTTTAGATAAGTTTTAGGTACAAAAACCACAAAAATCTATTGTTATTAAATTAACATCCATATTACACCCTTCATACATAATGGAGGTCAATTAAAGACAATCATTTTTCGGCTTAAGCATAACAATACAATTATCTGTGAACAAAAGTCAATGGTGAAAGGTTTTTGGGATGTTCTTGCCATCGTTTTAACTAAAACCATTGATTTTAGAAAAAGTAATTTCAATCTACTAGTTACTATTTTAATATATTTTAGTAAAATATACTGTTACAGTTATTGAACTCTCTATATGATGAGCTTTTTGCGTAAAGTTCGTTTTTCACAAGTTGGTATATGCATAGCCATCTAACAGTCAAAAGCTAAACTAAATGTATGCAACGGAAACCCTTAATTCTTAAAAATAGAAATGTTTTTCTATATACGACATTTATTGCTAAAAAACATTTATTTTTATTGAATACATAAGTTACACAACTGTTTGTTGCTTTCGTTTCTCGAAAACGGATTTTCGATTAAAAAAATCGGCCATATTGAAACAACTGATGGAACTAATCTGTGATAAAATCTAGGACGGGTCGATTTTTATGTCAACTAGTACCCAGTGGTGTCAATAAACTGTTACGTTACGTGTTCGATAATAATTATTTAACTATAAACTTGTACTTTAATTATTCATCGAATAAAAATAGGGATACAAACCTTGTGCAGGCAGGCTTTATAAATCCTTTGATGCTTATACACGATCCAGGGTCGGAAACGGCGGGCAAATCTTGGACAAATGGAAGATCAGTCTGTTCAACAATAATAAAATCCAAGGCGTCAACACCCACTTCCATATTTTTGTTTATATTAAACGGTGAAATAATTACAAACAAAGATAGACATATTAGTAACTAAATATTTACTTTGTATTATTACATCAGCTCAGGTATTTAAGTTTATAGGTATTACATATTTGGCCACGAATTTAAAAAATGGCGGCGATTGCCTATTACTCCGACTACAACTACTGTGGAATATAATAACGACAAACAACACTTTTTAAACTACATACATAGATAACAATAGTGAATATGTTTATGAAAATGAAATCTTTAGTTTATCTGATTATAGCATTATAATTAATAAATACTAAAAGATGAGATCATGTGGGGAAAATATAGTGTCATGACTAATGTCATTCCATGTTATTAACGTTGTAGGTATATTACACAATTAATGTTATGATTATAGATTGATATATCCTATCTGTGCAAAGTTAATTCTTAATTAATGCACATAAATGTTTGTAGGTCATCGAATTTTAACTTTATGAATAAATGGTAGTACCTAAATAGAAATAGGTACCTTCAAATCATCAACAAATAAATAAATATTCATTATTTAGTTTTATCAAACATAAATATATTTTCATGTAGGTATATATGTATGTATTCAAAAAATCCAAACGATTAATCAAAACTACATTATAATTAGGTAAATATTTGCTAGTATATATTAATAAATTATATCAAATACCAACATAACAAATTTTAATCAAATAAAACATAGGTATGTATAAAGATCAGAAACTAGTAAATACTACCACATATCACAGCGACCAGGTAATATGTGTGTGACCTACATACGTCTGTCAAAAGAAATATTAGTATCTAAACGTCATATTCTGAGAAGAGAAAGTGTTCTATTACAGCATAAAATATGTTACAGAATCAAAACAAGAATACTTACTGTGGGTGCTACCATTAGAGATTCATTATTTTCTGGCAAATGTTCCTCTTTAATTTTCTTAGCTCGCGGAGAAAAACAACAGGTACACGAACTACAAACACTTTTTTTGGCTTGACCTTTTTTTCTTTTATGTTCGTTTACTTCTGGCATTTTTATTCTTAATAAATATAAAAAACTTTACGCAAACACTGGCAGCGCGTTTCAGCCTAAAGGATATAAATAAATATGGTGCCGAGCTTTATTAAAATATAGAGGTGTAACCTTATTCATTTAGCAGATTGGCAAATACGTTTCATGACTAATTTCTAATTATTGTTATCGTTTCCTTACTTGCTCTAGACAAAAAGGTAACATTCTATACAGCCACCAATCTACCGTAATCAACTAAAGCTGCGTGTTAGGAATAATCAATGCCACAACAATGAATATGTGTCTTCGAATATATTTAGAGATTATGTTTTTTCTCTAAAAATAAAATATAAAACGAAACTGTGTCAAGTTTATATGTGTTGAAGGCCCAATCCTAGATTCTATACTATCACGCCTTGAATTTATGATATTCTGATTATATTTAACTATTCGAGTTTGGCGTCACTTCCTCACAGAATTGTACAGGGCCTGTAAAAAACGCTTGCAGATTTAGTAATCACTTAATAGGCTTCTACAATATCAACTTATATTCGTAATACAGTACGTTATTTATTGTACTGCTTTCAATTAGTAAGTCAATATACCTACTCTGTTTATTAGATTAGATAGCAACCACAAAAAAATATTTATAAATATAGCAATTTACCGAAACAAAATACCTACATATAGTGTAGACAAGATCTCGATGTTATTTCTATTCACCGTTTTGTGAAAATTGCCCCAATTGGCCCAATACTCCCAATTTTGCCTATTCACTGAGCCATTTAAACATAAAGTAGCCACATCAGAGAAAACAATGTGGTTTGAGAATTGATTATTATTACTTCTTTCTTTAAAAACTTTCTTTATTGTTTTGACTAGATTTAGATTTGTTACAAGATTAGACAACTGTATATATTATGTATACATTATATAAATATATATGTATGCATGTATAATATATGACAGCATAATATGTTGACAGCATTCTCACCTCACCCTACAACGGAGGCAGGGAGGTACACTACCGCCCGGTCGATGTTGTGACCTTGCTCTAATCTATTGCAACTTATTTATTTCCCGTTAGGCCGGCCACTCACGTTCCGGTAGACCTGTCCAGGTAAAACTGCGCAGGTATACCGGAGACCTGTAGGCCGGCCATACACGTAACGATTTATCGTACAATAATTCGTCGTACGATCAATCATTCGATGAAATCTACACAGCTTCTACGCTCATACACGGTAAGGTTTATTTCCTTCAGCTTTTTTATCAATTCTTTATAAGCTGCCTCCCTTTTCCACGATCGTGGTATTCTTTACATTTAATTCGCCGTAAACAGGGCTAAAATTTATAAAATTCTATAAATTCGGCCATAGTTGTACGTTGCTCTTCAGAACGATCTAGATAACTTATAGGATTTACGAAAATTACTCGAATTACCCCAGATGGCGCTATCTTTGTATATTCCTGTAGTTCCAGAGAATGTATGTATTCGTAATTCACATGGGATGTAGCAATTTTAATCTAAGAGTTAACAAAGGCATCGAAAGATGAGGGAAAATTTAATACAAATGTATATTCTGAATATATATTTGTATTAAATTATATTCCACATTATAAATGTTAATATACAATTCCATGCAATTTTATTCTTTGTATACGATTCCATTAACAATTTGAGTCTTGAAACCTTATTCTTATAATTTTTACATATGCCCCTTTTCTTCGTACACTCAACTTCTCAAACGTGATAAAAACGAAAAGCAGTATTCTCTTCTACATAATTGGCAACACAATCAAGAATGAATAATCATCATCTAAATGAACAAGAGTTGCAATAAATATAACAAACAGGCAGAAATAAAGTATGATCCAATTGGGAACCACATTCCTCAGAAATTATACGTTTTTAAGACTAAGATTCGATAATAATTAATTGCACTGAAATTGGCAACCAGAGCACACTAATATCGGCAGTAAAAGCACTATAAATAATCACTGTTACTTTGAAATTGTTATGTTGGCAATATATATTTCCCTAAAGATATCTCCAGTTATGGTTAATTATCTAAAGCAAGAAGACTAGAGAGTTCTCTAGTCTTCTTGATCTAAAGTTTACTACTGTAGCGTTAATAATCCCTATGCGACCTCTGATGGAATCTCAGGCACTACTAACTACAACAATCAGTTTCGATTAGCTATTACCAAAGATTACAATTTATATCCTCTTCAATAGTCATTTGAAGTTGCTAAAATACAAATCAAATATTGCAAATAACCTATTTGCAATATTTGATATATATAATTTTTGTTCCTCGCGGCCGCTGTGGAGCTACTCCGATCTTTTAACCCCGGTGATTGAAATGTTTGAAGGGAATGTAACCTTCAATTTTTAATGTTTGTGATTGGCATTGTTTTTTCGGTTGGTAGTACAACTATGCAAACATGCTACGAGCAACTTTGCTCGTAGCAAACATGTTATGTGGTAGATGGGACTTAACTCCTTTGTACAAACAGAAAGTGGAAAATTCACTCCAAATTCTATTAAAGGAGCAGCAATATATTTTCAAGTATTCAATGAAAGTGACTTGTAAGCTGACTGAACTTAATTAAGTGATTGAATAGTTAGCGTTGAATAGGGTACACCAACATAAACATTAAAAATTTCCCATACCCTTAAGGAATTGCCGCCTTTTAATGACATTTCATGTTTTGGCTTCAAAATAATGTTAACGAAATTCTTAAGAATTTTGGTAATATATTAGTACATGTTATTTTGATATAGTTTTGAACAGAGATAATTTTGTATATTAATAATTAGTGACATTGGTGCCATTTTCTCTCTTTGATTTCATTGTTTAACACTATTATTTAATAATCTAGTACTGAAAATACGTGAGTGTAATCACCACTGAAATGAACATTGTATATTTTTCAGTACCAATTGTAAAACTTACCAGACGATTGTTACCTGATAATGGCGTAAGGATAGGTATTAAAAAGACACATGTACAATAATATAATTTTATAAAAATTTACATAGTTATAATACTTCTTTAAAATAGATCCATTTTCTAAGGCATCTAACAGGTCACAGATATTTAACATTAAGAATAATAATATAACAAATAATTAATAATTATTATTACAAACACTAAGGAATGCAAAAATGTTAAAGTATTTAATATATTATTTTTAAGGACTATATTATTATTATGGATTTGGTGTTGGTTTTTATTTATTATTATAATTAAATAACTTAGGATTAACAATAACTAGTACTTAAAACAACAATAAAAACATAAAAAGCAAGTAATGGTGACCAGATACAACATAAAAAATAATCAACCAATAGAAAAATGCTCCTAACAGTAACTTTTAGCTTATTTTTAATTATGTAATAATTTTCGATAATAAGTGGACAAAACATGGTTGACTTATTTACAATATTATGGACACTACATAAAATTGGTGTTCTTAGTTAATTTGTAGCGTAAAGTACACTTTTCCTCATAAAATTTGCATTATATAGTTGCAATTTACAAAAAATTATACATATTTTCTCGTTGAAACGTAACGCATCCTGTTTAGATTATTTACGTTTATATAAAACCTCATGGCCAGTCCATTCAATCAAATTACAATGATGTGATCACTGTTAATTAAAAAAAAAATTATCCCACGGTTCGAAAAGAATATCGAGACAATTATTATTGTGTTCCACCAAACTATTATTGAAAATTACATGAGAATAATGAGTTTACTCACATTATTGTTAAAAAAAGCCTCTAAACAATGTGTTTATAATTACCAAAACTCCAACATTCAATGAAAAACTTATAGATGAACCTTCAGTTAAAGAAAACTATTAATAATATTATTGAAAATTATAAGTTTTTTATAATGTAATGTGGTTATTATTATCTTCTTTATTTATTTATCTTCTGTTTTAGTGTAGATACTCAAGGGAGCATAATTCCTTTAAATGACTGTAAAAAAATGTCTATGCATTGTGTAAGGGATTTGTGTATTTCACCAGAATCCTTAGCAAATGATAAAGAAATCCTAATGTGACGCCATGACATTATGATCGATGTACACACGCTCAGTTCTTCAGCAAACGTCAGGCGAAGGCTGCTCATGAAGTAGGAAATTGTCGTCTTAATAACTTTTAAGAATAGAAACTACTGGTTTACAGGTTAGGAATAACCGAACTAAATAGAGAAGCAAATCAAGACTTTCTTTTGTTAATATTATTTTTTTAAATTAATATTTTCTGTCTTATGTGATTGTATTCTCTTCTAATCCGTCATTAATTTCACTTTCAGAAAATGGCACTATAGGAGAAGCTCCATTTTCAACTTGCTGGTAATGAACATTGAGGTTAAAATAACGCATTTAATTTATAGAAAATTCGTAATAAAAAATTTATTTTGCAGAAAATTTTCTCATTTTTACCTAAAAAAATAAATATTTAAATTCTGATTGGTTTACCACAGAAGAAAAATCTGATTCAGTGATTAAGTTTTAGTAGAAACGGTAGAGAGTAGATCACCACAGAAGTTTCGAGAAATGTCGTTCCTTTCACACTAGACCATATATTAAATATTAAAACAAAAGGATTATCGGCTATCTGTAAAAAGTCGTCCTCATTTAGAGCTTAGTGAACAAACCCTGATTATGTACTTATTCCTATGGTTCAAACGTCAGTAACGTTAACAAGTGAACATCAGGGTTTAACTTTAAGCTCTAAATAGAAGGTGGCTAAAATACCATTGAAATAACTTCTATTTGTATTTGTGTAACGAATTTCTGTAATTGTTTTCAAACGTATGAAGAACTGGGAATTATGAATCAAGAAAATGAAGATGTAGATGAAGAAAATCTATTAAATTAAACAAAAGTAGATGAAACAGCTAGAAAAATTTGAATTTTTAGTAAAATATTTCAGACCAGAAGGTATGGAAAGAATACATGAGAACATCAGATATAATACGAAGGTAAGATAAATATTAAAAAAATTCTTATTAATTTATTTTGCTACAAATTACTACCTAACGTTCCCTATAAATTTTTGTTTTCTTCCACAGTAGAAACTAAGGTAATCATACAGTAGTGATAAAGTCATGAAAATGCTTACAAAATTCTTCCTACCCCCCCTATTTTCGAGAATCTGGTTTCAGTTTCATCCGCTCGGACACGGTTTTTGAAAAATTGGATTTTCCACTTTTCCCTACGAGAACCACTTTTTCTTATCAAATAACTTTCACTTCACATTATGTAGATAGCTAATGTTAATACGAATAGATGCTACAACACTTCCTTTATACATATCATATATTAAACCGCCATAAAACCTATTATTCATTACGATGTTCTTAGATTCCTTCAAATGTTTACGATTTTATTGACATGCAGTTGTCATTCATTGAAATATTCGTAATAGTGCGCTCTCTATATGAAACCACATGTATTAGTCAGTATACGGAGGGGTTCCAAAAGTTAACTATGAATATTAACAACTAAATACGCGGTTATTTTCAACATAACCTAACATAACTGTCTACTTATTATGGTTAGGTTAGGTTCCTTCAAAATAACAGCGTATTTAGTTCAGTTAATATTCATACAGGTAGTTAATTTTAGGAAACCCCCATATACTAATCAATACATGTGGTTTCATATAGAGGGCGCACGATTAAAAATATTACAATCGACGACAATTGTATCGGAATTGTAAACATTTTGAAGGAAATTAAGAAAATCGCAATGAATAATAGGTTTTATGACGGTTTAATATACGATATGTATAAAGGAAGTGTTGTAGCATCTACTGGTATTAATATTAGCTACCTATGTAGTGTGAAGTGAAAATTATTTTATAAGGAATGTGGCATGTATTGCGGAAAAGTGGAAAGTCCATTTTCTCGAAAACTGTTCAAGCGGATGAAACTGAGACCAGATTCGTGTTCAGCACCTTCGAAAATAGGAGGTAGGAAAAATTTGGTAAGCATTTTTAAGACTATCTTCTGTATAATTACCGAAACTATTACCTTCGAAAGTTTTCTAATTTTACTGTTTTAAAAAGTGATGTTGAGTTAGTACATATACGATTTTTTGTTTTACTTATCATGTTGCAGTAAAACACTTGCTGTAATATCTAATATTTAACGTTACTTTTCACAAAATTAATGCTAGAACTGTGTTCAATTCATTAGCCAAGGCATAACGCCAGTTTGATACACACATTGTTCAAATGAGACTAATTTCAATTATTTTATAATTTAAGGAGACTAATTTCAACTTGGTTAGTATGTGTCTGCTACAGCATAAAACAATTCTTAGGATTATAGAGACACTTATGTGTAGCCTGTGGTAACTTTTCTGAAATTTGCGGCTACAGTGAACCTTTGTTATTAATATATAATGTAGTAAAAATTTTGATGTACTTTTTCCGCACAATATTCTCCATAAACAATAAGCAAATAAATATAACAATTTTGTACTATAACGTATATAATTTACAAGAATACTAAATAAAATCTAGAACCAAAAATCTTACATATTTACAATAATCATTGGATAAAAACTAAATTTTAATTTACTCGTCAACGTCGAGGGATACATACTCCATAATACGTATAAATTTAACATTAAAAATGTATTATTTAAAAACTTAAAAAGGTTAATATTTCAATTTTGTTTTTTAAACTATCAAAATTTTATACAATACAATTTTCAAAAGTGTTATAAAACTAATTATTGACTGGGTTGTTTAAAGCTACTTACTGCCTCTTGACGTTTTTAAAAAACCACTCCGTGAATTTTCTCAGCTGGTGGACAGCCGCTTGGGCCTGGTCCTGCAACTTTCTGTTCTCCTCCGTAAGGCGTCTGACCTCGTTCTCCAGAGACATCCTGCGTCTAGTTTCTCGGTTGACTTTCGACTCCAATTCGGCCACGTGACTTTGCAGTTCTGGTACACTGGTGCTTGAACTCACTCTGCATAACAAGCAAAATATGTCAAATATGATGTCAAATAAATACCAAAAATATTCATTTGAAATAAATAAACTTTTAAATTCTTAAATAAGCACATAGCATTGTATATTTCATGAAGAAAAAAAAAAGTCATTACCATTATTATTTCTACAGGGTGTTTACAAACTTGTAGTTTTAAAGGAAGATTTATCTCGATAAAGAAAGTCGATTGTAGAAGATTGTTCTTCGCAAACCCCAAAAAAAATATTTTAATAGGTCATTGATTGACATTTATTAAACAAAGTACATTGTGACATGATAATACCAATTAACACCTGAACGACACAACCTACGGAAGTTTCATGAGGAACCCAATTATTATAAGCTTTCATACAGAGTATTTACAAACTTGGGATTCATGTTTTAAAGGAGAAAAGTTATCTTAATAAAAGAACTTGATCGAAGAAAAAACTACCTTGGAAAAAGTTGTTCAGAAACAAAAAACGAAAAAAAAACTTGAAAAATTGTTTGAGGATCACTGATTTGATTTAAAAATAAAATCTCACAATATATAGTGTCTTAAGATAAGTAAAACTTGAAGTACGTGATTTTATATTTTAATCCATTATTATAATTATGTTTTAAACAATTATAATTTATACAGGGTGTTTACAAATTTGGGGATTTATATTTAATGGAAGGTTTGTCCTCATCAAAGAAATTTGTTGCCAAATGTATCTTGGCAAAGATGAACAAAAATAGAAAAAACACTTTTTAATACAACAATTATTTGACAATGATTTAACTTATAATTTAATTTATAAAACAAAAAATCTAGTACCTACTAACCAACATCTACATTATGCTATTTCATGTTTCTACCATTATCAAACTTGGGATTCATGTTTTTTTAATGAGAAAAGTTATCTTAATAAAAGAACATGATTGAAAAAAAAACTACCTTGGAAAAAGTTGTTCAGAAACAAAAAACAAAAAAAATTTTGCAAAAATTGTTTGAGGACCACTGATTCGATTTAAAAATAAATAAAATCTCACAATGTATAGTGCCTTAAGATAAGTAAAACTTGAATTACGTGATTTTATATTTTAATCCATTATTATAATTGTTTTAAATAATCCATTATGTTTTAAACAATTATAATTTATACAGGATGCTTACAAATTTGGGGATTTGTATTTAAAAGAAGGTTTGTCTTCATCAAAGAAATTGGTTGCCAAATGTATCTTGGCAAAGATGAACAAAAATAGAAAAAACACTTTTTAATACAACAATTATTTGACAATGATTTAACTTATAATTTAATTTATAAAACAAAAAATCTAGTACCTACTAACCAACATCTACATTATGCTATTTCATGTTTCTACCATTATCAAACTTGGGATTCATGTTTTTTAAATGAGAAAAGTTATCTTAATAGAAGAACATGATTGAAAAACAATATCGTGGAAAAAGTTGTAAAAAAATTTTGCAAAAATTGTTTGAGGACCACTGATTCGATTTAAAAATAAATAAAATCTCACAATATATAGTGCCTTAAGATAAGTAAAACTTGAATTACGTGATTTTATATTTTAATCCATTATTATAATTGTTTTAAATAATCCATTATGTTTTAAACAATTATATTTTATACAGGATGCTTACAAATTTGGGGATTTGTATTTAAAAGAAGGTTTGTCTTCATCAAAGAAATTGGTTGCCAAATGTATCTTGGCAAAGATGAACAAAAATAGAAAAAACACTTTTTAATACAACAATTATTTGAAAATGATTTAACTTATAATTTAATTTATAAAACAAAAAATCTAGTACCTACTAACCAACATCTACATTATGCTATTTCATGTTTCTACCATTATCAAACTTGGGATTCATGTTTTTTAAATGAGAAAAGTTATCTTAATAGAAGAACATAATTGAAAAAAAAACTACCTTGGAAAAAGTTGTTCAGAAACAAAAAACAAAAAAAATTTTGCAAAAATTGTTTGAGGACCACTGATTCGATTTAAAAATAAATAAAATCTCACAATGTATAGTGCCTTAAGATAAGTAAAACTTGAATTACGTGATTTTATATTTTAATCCATTATTATAATTGTTTTAAATAATCCATTATGTTTTAAACAATTATATTTTATACAGGATGCTTACAAATTTGGGGATTTGTATTTAAAAGAAGGTTTGTCTTCATCAAAGAAATTGGTTGCCAAATGTATCTTGGCAAAGATGAACAAAAATAGAAAAAACACTTTTTAATACAACAATTATTTGACAATGATTTAACTTATAATTTAATTTATAAAACAAAAAATCTAGTACCTACTAACCAACATCTACATTATGCTATTTCATGTTTCTACCATTATCAAACTTGGGATTCATGTTTTTTAAATGAGAAAAGTTATCTTAATAGAAGAACATGATTGAAAAAAAATATCGTGGAAAAAGTTGTAAAAAAATTTTGCAAAAATTGTTTGAGGACCACTGATTCGATTTAAAAATAAATAAAATCTCACAATGTATAGTGCCTTAAGATAAGTAAAACTTGAATTACGTGATTTTATATTTTAATCCATTATAATTGTTTTAAATAATCCATTATGTTTTAAACAATTATATTTTATACAGGATGCTTACAAATTTGGGGATTTGTATTTAAAAGAAGGTTTGTCTTCATCAAAGAAATTGGTTGCCAAATGTATCTTGGCAAAGATGAACAAAAATAGAAAAAACACTTTTTAATACAACAATTATTTGACAATGATTTAACTTATAATTTAATTTATAAAACAAAAAATCTAGTACCTACTAACCAACATCTACATTATGCTATTTCATGTTTCTACCATTATCAAACTTGGGATTCATGTTTTTTAAATGAGAAAAGTTATCTTAATAGAAGAACATGATTGAAAAAAAATATCGTGGAAAAAGTTGTAAAAAAATTTTGCAAAAATTGTTTGAGGACCACTGATTCGATTTAAAAATAAATAAAATCTCACAATGTATAGTGCCTTAAGATAAGTAAAACTTGAATTACGTGATTTTATATTTTAATCCATTATAATTGTTTTAAATAATCCATTATGTTTTAAACAATTATATTTTATACAGGATGCTTACAAATTTGGGGATTTGTATTTAAAAGAAGGTTTGTCTTCATCAAAGAAATTTGTTGCCAAATGTATCTTGGCAAAGATGAACAAAAATAGAAAAAACACTTTTTAATACAACAATTATTTGACAATGATTTAACTTATAATTTAATTTATAAAACAAAAAATCTAGTACCTACTAACCAACATCTACATTATGCTATTTCATGTTTCTACCATTATCAAACTTGGGATTCATGTTTTTTAAATGAGAAAAGTTATCTTAATAGAAGAACATGATTGAAAAAAAATATCGTGGAAAAAGTTGTAAAAAAATTTTGCAAAAATTGTTTGAGGACCACTGATTCGATTTAAAAATAAATAAAAACTCACAATGTATAGTGCCTTAAGATAAGTAAAACTTGAATTACGTGATTTTATATTTTAATCCATTATTATAATTGTTTTAAATAATCCATTATGTTTTAAACAATTATATTTTATACAGGGTGTTTACATACTTGGGGATTTTCTTTTTAAGAAAGATTTGTTTAGGAAAGAAACCTTTTGTGTGTCTTTGTGTTATTGTGCAGCATCACGGATACTTAAAATTCCACTGTAATTGTGCTGCTATTACTAGACTATTACAACTATTTCAATGAGTATTGAACAGAAATTATTTCTAAGCTCTGAATTCTTATACTAACATTCAAATATTTACTATTAAAAAATTTCAATCCAAATAGATCAAATAGACTGATTTTTTTTAGATAGAATAGCAATGTTTTCACTAAATAATAACAATCACAATGTTTATTTAATTAGTTTATGTATTATTTCGGTTTTTTAAACTTTGGACCCGTTTTATATCAACAGAGATTGAATATCTCCCCATTTTTGTGTTTTTCTGTGTTATTGTAGCGCTATGGATACTTAAAATAATAGCAATTGTGACATAATTATTACAGTAATAATATGATTGTCATTTCAGAAGGCTTTGGGATATCAAATTGTATCTTCTGTCAAAAGTAAGTCCCCAAGTTTATACACACCCTGTATAAAAATTTGCATTTCTATACCTCTACTACGCTACTAAGGTATATAATAGTAGAAAATATGGAAGTTATAAATTAGTATAGAAGTAAAAGTTACAATATATTCAATTAAACAATATTTATCAATTTTTTAAAGTTATTCCATTTAGTGCATTGGAAAAAATTTTAATATTCAATAAAACTCTAAAATCAAAGTATATCAATAATGGCTTAATTAAAAATTTTATGACATAATTTTTACTTACGAAGAAGTAATAGAGGCATCCAGCGGAACGACGTCCTCCTTCCAATGACGATTAACCTCGTGCTCGTTATTAACTTCCGAACTAGACCCCACCTGCCTCACTACTCTGTCCGCGGCATCGACCAGACTGTGCCAGTTGCTATCCTCGGGCAGAGGGAAATTATCGGGAAAACTCAACGCCGAGTTCTTGCCTAGGCTTGCGATATGAGACAGCATATCGTCCTGAGACCTCTTGAATTCATTCGGTAATGGGCTGGACGTCGTACTAGCGTTAGATATGACAGTGGCTGGCCTAGCCATCGTGAGGATCACCTCCGGCTGTGTCTTGTGAACGCTGAGGGTGTTGCTCAGATTCTCCCTGGAGTGGGTCTTGATTTCCTTGTTGAGTTTCGGCTCGGGCGTCGCCTCGATGCTGTCGGGATTTATCAGACGTAACAGTTCCTCTTGGAAGTTGGTGGACAAATTTGCGCTGTTGCGGTTCGACGATCGTTGGGTCACTCCGGGCCTCAGTTTAGCCTCGCCATTCACAGACCTAGGGCTTTGGTTCCTGCTGGAATAATTGGCAGATTGCGCAGCGTTCATGTGTTTAGCAGCTCTTCGGCTCCTGGGCGACATGTTACCGCTACCGTTCGACAGTTCGTCTTCGCTCCCGCCGAGATTCATCCTATCGCTTATGGAGCTGTCAGTTGAATGACCGTCGTTCATATTCAGTCGTGAGAACTCACTGTTGATGTTATGCACTGTGGAGTAATCTGCAACTCTCGGAGATCTAGTAACGACGTAGTCGCTTTCCTGTCGTAAACGGTCGTTCTGCTGCTTAATAATATTATTCTTCTCCATTTTATAGCATAAATCTAAGTCGTTGGTGTTTGTATGTAAAGCTGCGCTTAACGGTTGGGAGACGTTTACGTGCTGCAAGGGTAGGGAGTTGCTGACTTGTAGCTTATTGTGTTGGATTGTGTAGTGATTGTGAGCTGGCTGGAGTTGCGATATTTGGTGCGAGTTATTGCGTTTGGGCGTAGACGGGAAAGTGTTATTGGAGTGGTGGCCGCGGGCGCCGTGTTGGTTGTTTTTGATGGGAATAGGCGGAGGATCTAACTCCTGGAGTACGTCGTACCATTTGTCGTCGCTCGAATGGCCACTGGACGAGCTGGTTAAGGTACCCTAAAATTTACAATTCCAATATACAGTATGTTTGAATTTTTAGGTAACCAAATGTGTTTTAAAAATTGTTAATCTTTGTGGACTTGAAATGAATGGGTAGTTGTATTTTATTTAAAGATTACTGCTTGCTTAAATACTTTAGAAAATTCAATGCAACAGTAAAAAGTGTAAATTGTAATTTTTTAAAGCATTGTATGATATACAATAGCAATATATGTGGGTAGTTAACATTCAACAAATTTTGTGATTACAAACTATTTTTTATGGGGTTAGAGAGTCTGATTTATAAGATTTCACAACAAAAAAAAAATACTTTTCAAATGTAACTAAATTCTAAGGGCTTTAAAAAATACAGGATACATCATGATTTTTAAAAAACAAATATGTTTATAAAAGTTCGATTTTGTTTTAATAATTTCGCATTTAAAAAATGTGTTTACAAACTATTTTTTTTATTTTATAATTTTCCGTTTGTTTTTTTTTTATTAATTTCTTTAATTTAAAGTCTTTTGCTTTCTGTTTTTTCAGTGCAAAAAAATAATATTGATCCTATTAAAATCGCAACCTACTGGAAAAGTTGGATAAAATTGCTCTTTTATTTTGTTATAATTTATGGAAAAAATAAAGATAATTACTTTAGATCAAATGTAGCTTTCTATAGACAATCCTGGAGTATTGTACGAATTTTGGAATAGTTTTATACCTAAATCTATAATTTTTAAGCCCAAGTTCTCCTGAACAATTCCATCAATTTTGCATTCTATAATGTTGGACAAGATGTTTTTCTCACCCTATATCACAAAAATCAAGGAAATAAATTGGCCATGAAACTTATGAATACTCTCATATAAGCGTTATATAATAAAACATCTAATTTTGATGCATTAACCAGAAGAATAATAAAAATAAGTTGTCACATTGAAGAAGATTTATAAGAATTGATACCTGACTATAAAATATACAACACCCTGTATAACGGCCATTATTTTTAGAGCGTATACAATTAGGTGAAAACTATCCGTTTTATCGTTTCTCTGAAAGGAGACACCTTAATTTGTTCTTATAAGTCTATATTAAGGTGAATCACCCTGTATATTGTCTCACTATATAAAAATTCGTACATTGTCAATTTTCTATATACTGTGTACCTATACACTCTATAGTGAACATCTATAAGGTGCTCTTTTATTCATTTATTATTGTATGTTAAAATTATTTTAAAATTCAATAATTACAAAAAATAATAAACTGAAATTTTGATTTTGATCTGAAAAATGAGATTTTTGTCAATACCTGACATGAAATGCATGAATAAACGAACACCCATCTAATCTAAATATATAAAGGGAGCTAAGAGAATGACCAAAGTCGATAACAACAAAACCTATAAGCATCTACGGAAGGATAAACATAAAAAATAATGATTTTCTACCAGGTTTACTTACAAATTATCCTCTTTATAATAAGCTACAATAACAAATTTCAAAGTTTTATTAAACAATTAATTCTAACTAACGCCCGAATAACGTCTACATTTTAAATTAATAATCTACCAATTAAATATACTGACAAACTACTAATATTACTCACCTCCACGTTGGTCGGGAATCTCGCCTCCTGTCCGTGAAACGACTTGCTGCTGCTACCCGTCCCATAACCAGAACTGTTGCTACTTCTAGGCGGCGAGAAGCTCCTCTCGTATATCCTCCTGTGGTGCCCGGACACAGCCTGTTGCATCTGTGGGGCGCGCCTTCCTTTGTTCTCGTCGTTTCCGGCGTTCTCGTAATCGCCCTCGTAATGTGCCTCGTTGTACTTGCAGTTCTGCAATGTGCAGCCCTTGCGCGGTGAACCGTCAGGTAGGGGCGGTATCACAGTCAAAATAACGGTCAGCGAGGTTTTCAGTAAGTCCACCATTTGATCGTAGGTTAGGGTCGCCACGGCCACCTTGCAGATTTCCACCAGGCGGGAGTTTTGCCGCAGGCCAGCCTGCCACGCCTGTCCGGCGCTCTCCACGAGAGTCACGATGCCGTCCGGCTGGACGTGGAAGCCCAGTTGGCCCATTATATTTCGGCTGAAATGATATGTGGATGTGTAGATGGTTTCACTAAGTATTTTGATGGGATATAAAGCGAAAGATTTTCAATTTGGGAATTCTCAGGAAAAATTGAGAAATGGTTTTAAAAAATCATGAAAGTGCCAACTTATACTGTAATTTTGCACGTTATTTTATTGTTAATGAATTATATTTGAATTATATTCCGAGTAGAAATTTTTATGGTATACAGGATGTGCCAAAAAATTTGGCCAAAATATTGGAGGTGAGTAGATTAGATAAAAATGATATCACAGATTCGTTTAATTTTTTCCCAATATCCCTCTGAAGTGAAATAATAGTCCTAAAAATTGAAAAAAAAATTATGTTTTTACTGTTTTTGTTTTACATCGAATTAATATAATTAAATTAATTATAATTTTGAAAGTGTCTAGTGTTGTTTTTTAAACTTATTTTAGCATGCTCTTTTTATTTTTTTTTTTATATTTTTAATCAATTAAAAATATTCAATAAATCAAAGAATACATTATTTTTTAGAGAGGTTTGAAACGAGGTTCCATGGGCTTAAGTTCTAGGGGTTGTTTACCTCTAACATCACTGACTAATTATTAAAAATGGTATGGTATATAAGCCATATCATATGAGAGTGATATTAATTTTTTATGCATATCATCTAGAAACAATAAACCAGCATGAAACAAAAAAAGCTATGAAAGAAAACAGGTTATTTATATGTATTTACTCTAAAAGTGACTCAGTTTTTGTATAAAAAATAATCTATTTTTAAAGCTGGACAAGTATTTTAAAATTCATTCACATTTTAGTCATAATTTTCATGTTTTGCAGAAACATGATTTCCCTGTTTTTGCCTCAAGAGCTTTAATCCCTTTGTACAAATATTAAGGACTTATTTAACAATTTTCAAGAGTGTGATAATACGTGTAGGATCTTATTTAATATTGTCTCTAATTTGTTCTCTGCAAAAGTGTTTGTCTGTTAGGGAAATTGTACATTTTCAATTGCGTTAACACTTGCGACTAACCATTGCACATCCTACCTTATAGGAAATTAAAAGTTAAAAAAGACAAATATCCTACCTTATAGAAAACTCCTGTGCAATATGCCCAAACGTAACCGCCTTCAATCTATCCATTATCTCCATCAGCTCGTCCCTGTCTCCATGTATGTCCCTCATGTGGATGGTCATGCACTCCCCTTGGTGGTGGTATATCCTGAGGCTGTTGGTCTGCGGGGACCATCCCAAGATGGATTTGCAGGGTGTTACGAAGACAATCTGCTTAGAGTGTTCTTCGATCAGAACGAATGAGTCAGATGAAATGCCGAGGAAGCACTCGATCTGCTGACCTTGACCGCTATCGTCTAATAATACTTGCCACAAAATGGCACCTCTTTGGCATAGGTCCGGTATGAACCGGGGACGGATTTTGTCTTTCTTTTTGCTGCTAAATATAGCTGGAAGAAGCAATTAAATTCCATATTAAGTTCAGGCCGTCAGCTTTAATATTCAAATGTTGTCATGCATATCCACAAATGAATAAGGTGTTAAATTAAATTTTAAATAAAAGAAAAATATAGACGCAAAATCTAAATAATTTGAAATTTGTTTTGTTATACAAACATTTTGTGACTAAAAATAAACTTAATCTATTCCTATTTATAATTTTCAGTAGTTTATGTATTATTTTATGCAATTTGACCTATTGAAGATGAGGATCGAACAGTAAGTTTCTCACAATATTATGGTAAACAGTATAATTTTTTAACTTTGTTTACTATTTTCTGTTATCTCTATTATTAATATAACCTGCAGTAGACTTCTGTATCAATATGTATTTTCAGTTAAAAACACATCTCTAATACGGTAAACACCCTGTGTATACATATACCGGGTGTATCAAGAAAAACGCCCCAGCCTATTACTTTTTAATTATTGACGCTAGAAACGCCATTTTTTGGATTTCGGTGTTAAAGTAGGTTTTTTACAAGCTCTGCATATAATATGTAACATGTCGCTTCCGGAAGTGACCGGAAGTTATATCAACTTTTTTATTTTAAATGGAACACCCTGTATATTTTTACGGTATTAGATGGCACACTCTATTCTGAATCCATTGATATAATATTGTTTGTGCTTACTGTCAACGGTTAGCAAAATACATAGCTTTATGTACTATACTGCGGTAATGACTAATAAATATAGTACACTATAATCTAAGAGGGCCTATGACTACAATTTTAAAACAATAGTTACAAGTGATGCTAGTTTCACGATTCTGTTTAAACTGACCTTTCTGTTTATTGTCACAAAGTAAACGAATAGAATTAATTTAAAAATCTTTCGGAATAATGCATGATGAAATTATAGTTCTATCAGATATGTTGGAAGTGTACTATGCTTCAAATAAAAATAGTGGTGAGGCCTTAAGAAGGTACGTTGAAAAATTTCCTGACAGACAAGTCCCATTTACAAGAAAATTTAGTCATTTATATGAGAAATTCAGAAGAACTGGATCATTGAAGAAAATTAAAAAAGAAAATCCAACAATAGCAAATGAAATTAAACAGTTGGACGTTTTACTGGCAATTGAGGAAAATCCTCAAACTTCAATTCGGCAAATTGGAAATAATTTAAATATGTCGCATTCAATGGTGCACAGAATTTTAAGAAAGCATAAAATGCGGCCTTTCGAATCTAATTTAGTTCAACATCTACAAGAAGTTGATGCTCCTAGAAGAATTCATTTTTGTAATACTTTTCTGCGAAGGATAAATGACGATTATTTATTTTTAAATAACAACTACGGTCGAATGAAACTACTTTTTGTAACAATGGTATTTTTAATAGGAATATTCATTACTACTGGAGTGATGAGAATCCTAGACACACTAGAACTGCAAATTTTCAGCAGTGTTTCAGTGTAAATGTTTGGTGCGGGATGAAAGGCAATAAAATAATAGGGCCTTACTATTTTAATCAACATTTAAATGCTATTTATAATGACTTTTTAAGAAATAATTTGGAGAATTATTTAGAACAATTGCCTGTCAATGAATACGCGAATGTGATTTTCCATCAAGACGGGACCTCTAGCCATAATGGTCGTATAAATGTAAACTATTTAAATGGGCGATTTGGAGAAAACTGAATCGGAACGAATGGCCGAACAAGAAGGCCAGCTAGAGCACCTGATCTCAACCCATTAGATTTTTTCCTATGGGGCCATTTAAAGGACCAGGTGTACCTAACAATTCCGCAAAACCTTAAAGACCTAAAGCAAAGGATTAGAGTGGCTGTTGACAACATATCACCTCAATTTGTCCAAAATACCGTAAATGGGGTAATACGAAGGTGTCAGTTATACATTGAAAATGAAGGTTGGCAATTTGAACAATATTTATATTGATAAATTAATAAATACTAACAGATTTTGAACTACCAGGTACATTATTATTCGTTGGTTTTTTTAATGAAACGTTTTATTTGTTTTTTCTAGTATGCTTAGATTATTTTTGTTATTGATTTGTTGGTTTTGCTGCTGTTTTTTCATTTGTTTTTCAAAAAATAGTTTTGTTTATACCTAGATATTCTTATTTTATTTACCGTCATTCTCAAACTATTAACACACATTCTTCTAAAAAAAATGTGGTATTATACTGATATTCATTATTCAAGATATGTCTCACAGCTCCCTAGTGCTACAATGTAATGCAATGTACAAAGGTCTGTATTTTGCTAACCGTTGACAGTAAGCACAAACAATATTATATCAATGGATTCAGAATAGAGTGTGCCATCTAATACCGTAAAAATATACAGGGTGTTCCATTTAAAATAAAAAAGTTGATATAACTTCCGGTCACTTCCGCAAGCGACATGTTACATATTATATGTAGAGCTTGTAAAAAACCTACTTTAATACCGAAGTCCAAAAGATGGCGTTTCTAGCGTCGATCATTAATAAGTTATAGGCTGGGGCGTTTTTCTTGATACACCCGGTATAATTTCACTGATTTATGACTTATACTCTCAGTGGCTATATTTAACATCTATATTTATTTAACATATTTAATTTATATTTAATATATTTAACATCTTTTTAAATATTTGTATAAATATATATTTTTTTCAAATAAATTTAAACCAAATCACATAAAAATATTATTCAATTTTAAAATTTTTAACCATTAATATAGTGTCCCAAAAAACTCTCTGTCTTTTATAAAGGAAAAAGATGAACCAAAAATCAATGAACCAAACTATTTTCAATTGTATAAAAAGCCGTGTTGATTGTGAACTTTAAGAAATCCACCCCTAACTTACTTTTCAATGTTGCTATAGATTTTCATAGATTTTCTTTAAATGGGATTTTCAAAAACTACGACAATGAAGAATGTTTTTTTCCCTGACTTAACATTTAAAGTCAGTCCTGATATAATCATTACTATATACATATGTATATGGTGTATAAATTTTTCACTTTCAAAATTTTATTTTATGTGGTGTATAAAATGTGTCAATGTCAAAATACGACAATTAAAGTTTGATATATTTGATAATGGTAAATTGATAATGAATATATTTGATACATACAAAAAAAAATGTACAAATATATACTCAATTGTAAAATATTGTCTCAAGTATATTAACAAAATATCTAAATACTGAGATAAATCTTACCTTAAGATCTTTTTTCCCACCTGTTTACAAAAATTTAACCGAGTTCGTTCTACACTGAAAAAAAGTCTACAATCTGTTCTTAAATATCACAAATTGTTTTTTTTTTATATTTTATATATACTTAATAATTTTAGTTTTAATATAATTTTAATTTTAAGGGCAAAACCGGGTTAATACCATTAATATTGTTGCTTAATATCATTACAGTACTTACAGAACTTCTGTCCGGTATCAACAGGCGTAGACGTAGAATAATTCATCACCAGGTCCTTCAAATACTCTTGCCTCGTCCTCGTGGCCATCGTCACGAATTTCTCCGACCTGTGAGCTGCATTCTCGGCGTTAACCACTTTGGCGAGCAGAAACTCCGCGAACACTTTCCCCTTAGGGAACACGGCTCCCTCCTTGATGGGGGGCCCGAACACTTCCACATCCTTCGACCTACTCACCGCAACCTTATAGTGGGTGTTTTCCGTGCACGGGTTTATAGCCTGGACCACTATAAAGACGTGTTGGAACTGCGATCTGATGCCTTTGGGAGTGAAGGGGAGAGCGCCGGGCTCTTGGAAAACTATGGTTACGATGTCGTTTCCAATGTGCCGCTTCCTCAGAAGCTGTTGTCGGTTATTGGGGGTGAAGGGCAGCATGGTCGATACGTGGAACATGATTTCGCAGTCTTGATACTGTGCGTATATGGAGTAGAGGCCAGTGGAATCAGCTGGTTGGAAAAATGGTAATTTTAAATTACACCAAATAGGAATCATATTAGAAACATAGTTGTAATTTGTAGATACAAATTACCATTTAATTAATTACGATTAATTATTTTTCTTTAAGAGCAAAAAGCTATAGCGCACTTGCATATGCCTGTCACCAAAAGAAAAACAATATGAAGTGTCAAAAAGTCTCAAATAAATATTATACAACAAACATAAATAAACATATAGTAATTAATTTATATGTTGTAAGATATCCAGTTCCCACAGTTTACTTTTAGTTTGCATTATGCTGTTTTGTTCACTATGAGAAATGAGATCATCAATTACATAAAAAATATATTACAGCACACTATTCCATTAAAATATATTGTAATTTAAATCAGTTAATTATCTTCCAAATTATTTTAAACGCACAGCACACAATACCTCAATGCTGTGAAGAGCTTTAAATAACATTTAATTAACGTAAATTCGACCCTGATTATGTTGAGTTATGACAATTTTTTACGCATGATGTATACAGGGGCTCAGGATAGTTTCTAACTTGACTTTATATAATATGTACATACCTCAGATACTAAGCAGTACAAAAAAAAAAAAACTAAATCACTCCAAGAAGTGTAAAAAAAAGTTATAGTTAACACCCTTGTGCCTCTCCTCTATGCTAATGGTAATATTCATAGTAACATAATAGTTTTAGTTTTTGGTTAAATCTTTTAATCAGCTCGGTTTATCTTTTCTAGTTTGTTTTATCTAACATAGTCTTAACGTCGACTAAACTAATCCCGGATTAACATAGTTCAGCGAGGTCAAAAATACAAGCCCTTAACCAATGTTAAACATGCCAACAATTTAAATCTGACAGTCTCAATCCTGTAATGTAGAATGTGAAAGGATGAGTGTGTGTGTGTGTGTGTGTGTGTGTGTGTGTGTGTGTGTGTGTGTGTGTGTGTGTGTGTGTGTGTGTGTGTGATTGCTGTAACTGAGTAAGTATAATCAAATTAGACACTAGTTTAAAATCCCACTTTCCACATGCCCAAAAAAGCTGACACGACTAGTAGAAAAGATTGTAAAGAGACATTATAGTGAATTATAATTAGTGAAAGAGATGTAAAACAACAGTCGACAGGGCACGGAATATCAACGTCAACTGCGCTAGCTGTAGTCGCCCTGAACCTAACAATTTATTAACCCGACCCCGTGGCGTCCTCTCGTAGGTGACGTGAGGTTTTTATTGAACTACCTTACAATTTTAATTGTACATCTCTGATAGTGAGGCCACTACCCCACTAAAGTTATGCCAGAAACTATCCTGGCACTCTGTATTTAATGGAAATACTCGAGACATTTAGGAAAAAAGTTTATCCATGAATCCTATGAGTCTATAATTGATGCATAATTTTAAGCAATGCTTTTTATATGTACTCAAACATTAAATCAAATATTATTTTTCTAGTAAAATAATACTTAAATCATGTAGGAAAAGCCTGTCACCACAAAATTAAGTATCAGGTTATGTCCACGGAACAATTTATCTAGATTTATGGTTCTGCGATGAGAACCATAAATCCTCTAAATAAATGCGATTTGTTGGAACAAACAAAAAGGCACCTTATATAGATTGACAACAGGAAGTGGGTACACTCCGTAAGTTTTTTATTGTAACAAAATGGATTTTTAAATGGTACACTGTGTATTTTCTTGATATTTTTGGGGTCAGTGATGTGACAGGATTGTTTTTAATTTTTTTTAAATAACTTTTAATTTTTTAAAACAAAATTAGATGGCTGTGATAATTTTTTTTTTAGATTGTAATGAGAAAATTCCAAACCTGGAGTTTCCGTCTCTTGTTATCTCTTAGTAGTTAGTTATTTCAGCCCAACATTACAAAATATTTTTTCATAAAAAAAAACGTTTTTTTCAAATATGGCCAGGGTGGGTCTTATCAATTTACTAAAAATGAATTCTGTTTCTTAAATTTTTGGTACCGAAATTTTAAAATCCGTAAAAAATAAAGTCGGTATGTTAAAAACATGTTTTTGCATAGTTCAGTTAAATCAAAAGTAACTTCCAACTAGGAAATTCGATATTATCCAACAAATTTGTTAAAACTATATGTAACAAGTGATAGTTGCAATTTTCGTGTGACCATAGCATGATAAAAAGAGCAGCTTTTACAGAGGAATTGTAGAAATAAATTATACAAAAGAACCATAAATTCATATGATTTTAAATTAACATCTTAACATAAAAAACATCTAAAATCAAACTTACTTTTATTGTCCAATCCCGCCTTGTACTTGTCGAACCCATTCAATCGGACCTTCTTGCCTATCGTCTCCAAAAATTCCGCGAACGCAGGTCCGGCCTCCTCGTTGTTGTACATCTCTTCCTCGGAATTCTGAGCCGCCTTGCAATACATTATGCCCACCTTGTAGTGGTTCGTCAATCCCTGCTCGTCTAATTTAAGTATCTGCTCTATGGTCTGTGGATTCTGGACGCCCAGCCTCAGGCAACTCAGCTGGACCTCGGGGGCGACGTATTCAAGGACTTCTTTGGTATTAAGCGTTTTGGGGTTGCTGGACGCCTTTATGTTCGGTATGGCGTCCTCGAGGACGGCTCCGCGGAGGGTTTGGAGTTCGGAGGTTCGGAGTACTAACCTGCAAATGAACAGGATGGGAATTAGCCTGTTTTTAAACTATAGTGCGGTGCCGAAATAATTTGATATGGTTCCTACGTAATATTAGGGCGCGATGGCCATTTAGTGTACAAATTGTGTGTGCTGCTTTATAGGCATAGTAGGCAGAGAAATGAGACCCTTTATATCTTTATAGTTCGGTGCCGAAACAATTTGACATGACTCATTCGTAATATCGGGTCACCATGACCATTTAATGTACGCATTGTGTATGCCGTTTGCCGTTTTATAGGAATAATAGGCGGAACAATAGAAAACTTTATACTTTGTATCTTTATAGTTCGGTGCCGAAATAATTCTACATGACACATTCGTAATATCAGGTCACCATGACCATTTAGTGTACGCATCATGTATGCCGTTTTATAGGAATAGCAGGCGGAGCAATCGGAAAGTTTATATCTCTATAGTTCGGTGCCGAAATATTTTGATATGATTCATACGTAATTCAGGTCCCCATGACTATTTAGTGTACAAATGTTGTGTGCCGTTTTATAGAAATAGTAGACGGATCAATGGGAAACTTTATATCTCTATAGTTCGGTGCCGAAATATTTCGATATGATATACGTAATATCAGGTCACCCTGACTATTTAGTGTACAAATGTGTGATAGGCATAATAGGCGGAGCGACCGGAAACTTTAAAAAACAAGGACAAAGATATAAAATTGGAATAACTATCGACAATATTTATATTCTTCTAATTTCAAATTATCAGTTTAGTTTATCACGGAACAGAAATTAAATTTTATTATGTACCACTAGAAGATACCAAAACACTTATTTACGTAGATATATATTAAAAAATAATCTAAGAAAATCTAACAAAACGCCCTTATTACTGATTATTGTGGAATAAATTAAATTTCTTGTTAATATCATTATTTTTTTATCTGTTCAACTCAAAAAATAAAAATAACGTAAATTAGAAACTTTATTTTTGTCTAAAATTATCAATTTAAAGAATTTTATTTGGTTAAAATATCGTCAAAAAATGTAACCATAAAATATAATTTAATCCCGTCCTGGAATATATAAAATTATTAACTGGGACTATCCGAGGTTATTAAAATTATAATTGTACTGGAAAATACATTAAAATAAGGTTTAAAATACCATGGGAAATTTTAGAATTTTTTTCTACCGTTAAACAGAAATACGACAAGAATCTTTTCCAGTATATATTTCAACATGTGTGGAAACTATCCCCATGTTGTGTAGTAAAAAACTAGTTAAAGTTGGGTAACAAGTTCAGTGCAATATACTACAATGTGTTACATTTGTTTATGAAGAGAAAGTATTTTTTGTTTAAACATTTATATATCCCTGTTCTTAAAAATGTGATTTCCATGAAAAATAATATCTCCATAGTCGTAAACACCCTGTATACGTCAAACAGAAGTTACGGTTTATTTATTTACGCCATTTAAAAGCCTTATCTATCATCTGTCGATTGAATTTTGAGGTTTTTTAAGTACCATTCCTGATTTACATCGCCCGTCGTCAAAGCGTAGTAAACACGCCACATTAACCTCTCTCGTATCAATACCGCCCATAAAATGTTAACAATGACGGGCACACATAAACAGGGACAGTCATTTTATTAGTTTAAATAAGAAACTGATAATTTTATAATCTGAAAAAATACGTTTACAGATTTTAGTGACGTTCGGGGCTATAAATTCGCTGCACTGGGTCATGAACGGCCGTAAAATTCGGGCAAATAAAAATAACTTATGCACGGAATGCCAGAAGGATATTTACTTTGTTACGTGAAAGGATACAGGTCGCATTCTTTAATTTTAATTAAGAGCATTTCAGTCAGAAGAGTGCGCGTGTTATTATGCGAGAAATGAAACAAAAAAAGTATATGATAAACGGTTTGCTCATTTAAAAATCTTCCACTCAATAGTCATCTTTCAGGCAATGTGAATTTTAAAATAGGCCCATTGGTTTCACTTTTGACAACAAATTTCAGAAACACCACATGTTACTATTTAATTTGGTGGTTCAATCTGTCACCCCCGTCTATTGACTGATAGAACTAACCACAATTTTCTTAACCAATATTCTGTTTATTCAACGTAAATACCTTCCAATCTTAGGTACTTATTACGACGTTTATAAAACATTTATAAGCCTATTCCTTCTTCCAACTATTTGTTCAGCTCTGGAAATAGATGCTAGTCCGAGGATACTATATCAGGTGAATAGAGGGATGATGACGAAGTAACTGAAAACCTACTTTTTTTTTAGCATAATCATGACAAAACTTTATGATCAAAACTACTCTCTGCTGTGTATAAAAATTAAATTGTTTAGAGCGTTAGAAGAGCAAATAAATGCTCAGTTCTAAACAAAAATGTCAAGTATTTAACCCCAATACAGGTTAGCTGCCAAGCATATCTCACATTAGCTCCAAATCTTGCTTATGTCGACCCATTTGGGTTGACACAGAAACTTGAATATTCGCAACTGTCCACCCAAATGGATAGACAAGAAAGATTTTTTATTTTTAGATTGTACAGCCATCTCTTGGTCAATAGTGAAAATTATGATCCAAGGTAGCAAAACAGACCTATACTTTGTTTGTCTACCAAACTGCGTGCACAGAAAGCTTGAATAGAAGCTCAACTGCAAGACACGTTGTTTGGTTAGGTATTGTAAGTAAAAATTTAATGAATGTAACTAATTTAGATATCGAGTTGTCTTTAGAAGTATCTTAATTTTTTAAGAAATGGAAACTAGTGAGTGTAAGGTGAAGTGTAAAGACACTAAAACAATGCCGAGCCGGGAAACTAGAAAACATAGGTATCTATTGTGAATTGTAAAGACCCCGGTGAAGACTCAGGTGAGAGCATTGACTCAGAAAGAATTAGAATAATTAGCCAAAAACTGGGGTCTTTCAAGCAGCGAAGACGAGCCTGAGCCATTTGAAGATTCAGGCAGTGAATATGTAGTTAGCACTGAATGAGCACTGAATAGGCACTGAATAGCACTGAAGACAATAGTTCTACAGACATTGAAGATGGTTACGATGTCTTGGACGAAGATGCTGATTTAGATAATGAAGTTGATACTGGCGAGTTGGATGATAATAATAGCAATGAGGTATGTGTTTGGAACGAATGCTCTTATCAAAATCAACCTCAATTTTCATTCACCAGTGAAGAAAGAATCAATATATCATTTGAAGTAGCTGGTCCAACACCAATATTACTATAAGCTTTTTATATCTGACAACTTGATGGAGTTGATGGTTGGAGAAACTAACAAAAATGCTCAAACCTACTTATCAAATAATCGAGTAAAAAAGAGTTGTAGGTACAAAAGCTGGAAGGACGTAGATGCTAAAGAGATGAAAATCTTTTTAGATCTCAGAATGTGGATGGGACTGGTGCATATGCCATCTTTTGAATCATACTGGTCAAGTAAAAAATTATTGAAAAACGAAATATCCTCTTTTATGACTAGAAATCGTTTTCAGCTTTTGTTAAGATTTTGGCATTTTGGTGAAGATGTTCAAGGGGACAGATTATGCAAAGTGAGACCTCTGCTAGATTTAATTCAAAATAACTACCAAAACGTACAAACTCCAGGTCAAAATCTAGTTATTGATGAGTCAATGGTGCCTTTCACAGGCAGGCTTAACTTTAAACAATATATTCCTGGAAAAGCCCATAAATATGGTATAAAGTTGTTCAAACTTTGTGACCAGGGTGGTTATACATATAAAATTATCCCATATTGTGGCAAGAAAAATGAAAACGGTTATGGAAGTCTTGCTACAAATGTTGTTATGACATTAATGAATTCATACTTAGGTCAAGGGCGCATTTTATGTACTGATAACTTTTACACCAGTGTGCCATTAATTCAGAAGCTGATTGATAAGAAAACATATTTCATAGGTACATATCGCAAAAATCGAAAACACTTCCCCTAAAGATGTTACTATTGCCAAACTAAAGCGCGGTGAATGTAAATCCCTCGAAAGTTCTACCAGTATAGTCGCTTTGAAATGGAAAGACAAAAGAGTTTACTGTGTATCTTCAAAATTTACTGCCAGTTTAGTTCCCACTGGCAAGAAAAATCGGAATGATGATGAAGTAATTATTAAATCTGATATGATTATACAGTATAATAATATGAAGAGTGGTATCGATATATCTGATCAATTGGCATCGTATAATTCTGCTACAAGGAAATCTATTCGGTGGTACCATAAGGTAGCAGACCCATAGTATTTGGTACATCAGTCGTAAATGCTTACCTTATTTGCGTTTCTGCTCAAAGTCGACAAAAGAAAATACGATTACTTCAATTTAGAATGAAAATAGTTTATTCACTGTTAGACATCCCAGAAGAAGAAGAAAGATGCAGAACGCCAAGGTTGACAAAAGCCACAAATCATTATCTACAGAAAGTTGAAATTGTAGATTCTGGTAAAACAAAACGGTAAGTTAAACAATAAACCCAGCTGAAAACGTTTTAATAGTTGTGCAATTGCTTCAGAGCACCAAGAAGAAATTGCAAATCGTGCTATGAAAAAATGTCATCTACATCAAGACGAACTGAAGCAAAGAGCAAGGCAAAGAAGGTTTCCACATTCTGCAAATCATGTCCTGACAAGCCATTTTTTTGTTTAGAATGCTTTGAATCTGTTCACAATATCAATAAATGAGTTCCAACATCATTTTATTTGTATTTTTCCTATCTACCCACTTGGGTGGACGATGCCATCAAATGCACCTTGTTAAACGATCTTGTCCCCCAATTGGGTAGACATATTTTACTGCACTAATATTTTCCTTTTCATGCAAGGAACATATATGTATATGGAAAATTGTTCTGTGATCCTTGGCACGAAAATTACAGCTCTGGCAAATATGGACAAATCACATTATATCACTCTGGCATTATAGTCAAGTACAGCTGTCCGCCCACTTGGGTGGACGTGGCAGCCAACCTGTTAAGTAAAACACATAAGCACGTCTAAAAGCCTATCAAATATAGACTCCTGGACGAAATTAACGCATCACTGATACTTCACATTATTACTTTTATTTTTTCGAAGATTTAAATCATATATATTATAATGAAATGATTTCAAGTAATGTTTAACTAATTAGAATAGTATTATCGGGGAAAAACATGAATAAATAACAGAAAGGACTAATAATGTCAAATACAATGAAAACGCTGTTAATTAAAAAAATTGAGGTGAAATTAGGGTTAAGGTCAGTAGCGTGTAGATCCTCCTCTAGTTCTTATCATTGATTCAATTGGTCTGGACATTATATTGAGTTTTGATCAAGTGGTGAATGATTTCCTGAGAAATATTGTACCATTCGATAAGAACGACTTGTTCGAATTCCTTAAAAATCATAGGGGCAGGGTATGTGGCGCTTAACTGATCGTTTTAGTGCATCCCATAGATGCAATATGTAGAAATGTCCATTCATGGATCTCCCCCGTATAGGAACCAAATCCGTGCAGCCATCAAAATAAATTCCTTCCCCAGAACATTATTGATCCACCAAAAAATGGGATCCTCGGAGATATTGCAGGCAGCAAACTTCTGGCCTCCGTCAGACTCGTTGACGTCCTGGTGAATTTAGACTTACTGTTGTTTCGTCTGAAAACAAAACACGCTTCAAGTCGTCAATGGTCCAATTTACGTGTTCTCTTGCAAAACACAGTCTAGTAACTCTTTGTTCTCTGGTGAACAGTGGTGCAATATATGGTCTTCTACTATCCAATCTTTCTTCATTAAGCCTTCTCCTTACTGTTGCGTGGACGATTCATTTCTTCTACACTAAGTATACTGGATAAACTGTTTTATTCACTTGACATCATTAAGTTTAAAAAACTTAAATACTTCAGTTAAGTTTTTTAAACTTAATGCAATAAATTGAATTACTAGAGTAACTGAATTTATTGCCTTTTACAAATCACTTAAATAACAATCACAAAATGTTACTTTGAATTCAAACAGTTGCAATTGTTTATCAGTAGTGACAGAGGATATTCTAGGCCACCTATATAAAATGTTTAAGGATTTAAAACTTCGAAAAATTATAAGATACAATGAAAGGTTTTGCTGATTCATTAATTTTGTCCGGGAGTGTATACATATCATCACATTACTGACGACTTCGATAGATAGATTATCAAATTATTAATCCACCTAAAGCCGTTAGATCCGTTGAATGACGTCACTGGCGTCACTTAACAGTTCGCAACAGATTACTACGAATTAAAGAGTACAAAAAATCAGTCGATCAAAAAGTGCGACCAAGACCACAATATCGCTTGCGAACAAATTAGCGAGTTTTATAGAAATCTTTCCAGATGAGTAGGTACACCCGTTGAAATTGAAAAGATCAAGGAGAGATGGTAAATAAGTGATTTGCATTTTATTTTTCGCCAAATGGTCACGGTCGTCTACATAATGCAGTCCTAGGTTAAATAAGTAAATGCATATTTATATAACAATAATAATAACCAGGGGCGGCTGGTGTATAGGTGCTGCAGAGCTGCAGAACTGCCAAAAAAATTAGATATTTGTATATTTTCGCGACATAATAATTACTAAAATTTATTAATAAAATAATTTGGTTAGTTGGTGCAGCTAACCAAATTATTGCGTTAAAGTCGCATTCTGCCCGCCGTCCTCTATTGAGTAGTAGACCAGATGAATTATCTGGGTCTCTACGCGAGCGCGTCGCGGTACATTGAACTGGGCCACACGAAGTAGTTCTCAGCACGGCTCGGCACACCCGTCCTCCCCCTCAACTCCCGCGACAATCCACACTTGGCGCTCGTAAATGCACGAATTTACACGGTCAGTGAGCTGTATTTTTTCCAGCCAAGGCAACATCAGTGAATGTTTACTCCTTCCTACTTCTCGTACAGTTGGCGGGCGTAAATCGTACCTATTTCGTATTTCGTGTTAATTTGAGGTTTTAAATACTGTTTTGTGAATTTGTGATGATTTATTGTACTAATTATTAATATTTATATACTGTGATAGTAACAATGGATTTAGTTTATAATTTAGTTCATGTGAAGCGATTTTTTAAATACTCTTATGAAGAAAAAATTGATTTAAAAAACAATGGTAGGCCATTGCCCGATATTGTTATTGAGACTGCAGGTGTTAGCCGCGGAAAAGCATATAAACGTCAATTTAATAGACACATTTATTCGAAAAACAATTGGATTTGTGGGTGCAACAAAAAAAATGCATTATTTTGTTTTCCTTGTTTACTTTTTGGCGGTGACAAAGCACGGACGGAGGTAGGGGTGACAGATTTGGTGCACTTAACTGAAAAAATAAAAAAGCACGACAACTCCAAAAGCCATCTACATAATACAATGGAATTAGCTTTATTAGGAACAACTAATATTAAAGCGCAGCTAGATTCAGCTTATTGGATAAATGTGCAAAAGCATAATGATAATGTGACAAAAAAGAGATACGTTTTGTCAAAAATTATAAACTGCATAAAGTTTTGTGGGGCCTTTGAACTGGCGCTGCGAGGACATGACGAAGCTGAAACCTCTCAAAACCCGGGGATATTTCGTGGTTTGATAAATTTTTCTGCTGAGCTTGATGTAACTTTAAGTGAGCATCTACAAAATGCTTCAGTATTTAAAGGAACCTCTAAAGAAATACAAAATGATCTTTTAGACTGTATATTAAAAGTATGTCGTGAAGAAATAATTAAAGAAATTAACAAACCTTCATTTTTGGCAGTTATGGCAGACGAAACAACTGATGTATCTGCAGAAACTCAGTTAGTGGTAGTTTTAAGATATATTCTTGATGGTGAACCGATTGAAGGTTTTTGGACATACCTGAAACCTACAAAATGTGACGCTGAAACTCTTTCGGAAAATATTTCAAGTGTTATTTATAGACCCTCTAGTAGAAAATTCACCTTACAAGCCTTTTCTCTTAACCAAAGAATATGATGGCAAACATGAATGTTCTTCAAAAAGGTATTAAATTCCAAAAATTTTTCTTGTGAAAGTCTATATTTTTGTATAAACGGATTTTACATAAAAATTCTGAAGTATCAGGAAAACG
Source organism: Rosalia funebris (assembly GCA_037954035.1). Taxonomy (NCBI): domain Eukaryota; kingdom Metazoa; phylum Arthropoda; class Insecta; order Coleoptera; family Cerambycidae; genus Rosalia; species Rosalia funebris. Next base: position 7,049,062 of record JAZFAV010000002.1, on the reverse strand, counting down.
CGTGACCTTGAAAATTTTCGCCTGCGGCGCAATTGTTTTGCGGCCCCTACGGCGCCAGTAGTTTGAATACGTTTGAAATTTGCACGCGGGCGGCCAATACCCTAGGATCGGTCCTGTGCAGAACACCCGTTTCATTTCATCACGAGCCGCCACTGATAATAACAGCAATATAATAAATTGCGCCAAGAGAATCATAAACTGTGTTAGTAAGACCACATGGCGCGTAAAATTAATCCACTGTAAATATCGCACCCCACTAGGCGCAAAGGCCTTCGGCAAGAAGTCTCGCTGAAGCAGTACGAGAAACATTATATTAAAAAAGAAGTGAAAGACAAGTGCTGTAAATGCAACAACCATATAGCAGAGAGAAGTCCCTGATACGACTCAGCATATCTAGGGACACGCAACCAGTTAGTGAAGAAAATACACAGGAAAATGTCGGAAAAGTATAACCTACTATCTAATAGCCTACTAACAACAGTGTGGTAAAAACGCCCTTTCACCGTCACGAGTACTTTATTGGCACAAAACATTCTCTGAAAGGCGAAGAGAGTCAAAAATGAATCCTAAGACGAGTTTAACCACAGAACACATTCAAGCGGTTCGATGACGAGACGTCATCTTTCTTCTGTGACGAGAGTTGGATTCATCACTACACTCCTAAGAGCAAGTAGACGAGCAAAGAATGACGAAAACAAGGAGAGTTGCTCCCAAAGAAGGCCAAAACGCATTTGTCAGACAGGAAAGTTCTCGCGGCGGTTTTCTGGAGCTCAAAAGGAGTTCTTTTGCTGGATTTCCTTCATGATCCCAGAGAAGAATGTAATGCTGCTTATTATTGCACTCTCTTGGATGAAGTGAAAGCTACTTAGCGGAGCAAAAAAACGACAACCCGTCAGGGAAGTCATTTTGCTTCACGATAATGCCAGTCCCCATTTGACAAACCAAACACGGCGGAAATTGGAGGAAATTTTCTGGGAACCTTGGACACCCACCATACAATCAGATCTAGCGCCTTGTGATTCTCATATGTTTGGATCGTTAAAAGAGGCTTTAGGAGAGCAACGTTTCAATGAGTGGAGGCGTTTGTGCGTAATTGGTTTCAGACCCGCTAGTGCCATCTCTCTTTATACAATGATGGCGTAAACAATTTCAAAATTCGAACGCCCCTCGTATAAAAGAAAAAATCTATTTTTTTTTATATATGTTTTTGAGACAAACAATCTTGAATATACACTAGGCACAAAAATTAAGGGACGGAAAAAAATCCTATATTTTTAGATGATTTTCAAAGAGTTATAACTTGGAGAAAAATAGTCGCAGAGCAATTTAAAAAAACCCAAATTGAAGCTCCAAATTTATAGTTTTCAGATCTCGAAGTAACAATTTCTTACCCTCGGTAGTCTTTGAGTTATCATAAGAAAGCCATAAGAAAAAAAATTCACAAATTTTTGTTTGCCTTTCAAAATGGCCATGGACTTCAATACATTTTTTTCAGTGACTTCATCATAAAGCTCTTTTAGATAATGTTATCCTCTTTAATTTGAGCCATCTAAAAGCCTTGTATGCTGATTTTTCGCTGAATTATCATCCTTCAAAGTAAAAAAGTCAGTTTTGACTTTGGTAGTTAATTACTCGGGCAAATAATTATCGTAGAGAAAATTTAAGTAGGGTTTTAAAAACTGCAATATATTCTTCACAAGTTGTAATTATTGGTGTTTGATAAAAAAAAATTCGATGCGAGAATGTTGATTGAAAAAGAAGTAAAAAAATTGCATATTTAGGTATATTCGCTTAACTTGGCATAATTTTGCAAATAATGGACAGACTAAGGATGTTGACTGTTTATTTTCAATCTCAAAGTATCCCAAAGAAACCCTGAAAATTTCAAAGCGCTGCAATTTTTTTGTCATTGTGTTCGGAATGATTGAATTTGTCAGTTTTTGCTAAACATCAATTTAAGGATGATTTTTTATTCATTATTTTGAGGTTGAAAATATTTTTTTAGCAATAATTCATTTTTTTTATCAAAAAATGTTAATTATTTTAAGGAAAAGATTGAAAAAATATATTTCCCGAGTAGTCTGTGGACCTTTTGAAAGGCAAGCAAATTTTTGGAAATTTTTTACTATGTTTTTCTTATTATAACTCAAAAACTGCTGACGGTAAAAAAAAGTCAATTCACACTCAAAATCTGAAAACTGAAAACTTGGAGTTTTAATTTACTTTTTTGAAAATTGTTCTACAACTATTTTCCTCCAAGTTACAGCCCTTTGAAAATCAATTAAAAATTTGGGCTTTTTTATATCCTTTAATCCTAGTGTGCCTATTAAAATATACTGCCCTGCATTAAACTACTGAGAAATAAATAAGCGATTTTACTATAAATCTTCGCAATTTGGCAACACTGTTGTTTCTCCCACAGCTATATCATTGCAAAGTTATCGTAAAAATACTATATTAGTATCTATTTATACCCATAATGCAGTGTAAAGTGTTGTAGTGACGCATTAAATTGGCGCATTAGCAGGGATAATGAGTGTGCCTCGATAGCTCAGCGGTCAGAGCAACTAACCGGAAATAGGGAGAGCCGGGTTCGATTCCCGGTCGAGGCAAAATGCACTTTTATCCTTGCTACGCCAAAGTGGTGACCCCGACGTGATGTGATTCGTCATTCCAGTATATGCAACCTCCCTTACATCTCAAATTCGCGGATTCGATTCCCGTCCTATCCATCGCCCTATAGTCCCGGGGGTTACCGAACAACGGTACGTAAGAATGGCGAACGCGGTCACATTCCGTTAAATTGGATCGAGACAAACCATGTCTCTAGGGAGGGAGTACTGTAGTGACGCATTAAATTGGCGCATTAGCAGGGATAAGGAGTGTGCCTCGATAGCTCAGCGATCAGAGCAACTAACCGGAAATTGGGAGAGCCGGGTTCGATTCCCGGTCGAGGCAAAATGCACTTTTATCCTTGCTATCGCCAAAGTGTTAAATCTTACACGAGAAATAATTAAATTCTACGCCACTTTCACGCCATTAAAACTGATCAAGTTCTACCCCGGCAGATATTCAACAGTACGTGTTCCAATTAACATCCTGTATTGCAGTAGATATCAAAAAAGTAATGTCTCACTCATTCTCGTTGATATCATGAATATTTCGACAAAAAGAAATCGGCTAATGCCAGTAATAATAATAATAAAACTTCGTAAGCACCCCATTAGTTACATAACACGCATTATTACGGTTATTTACTTTTATTATTACGTTATATTTATATTAAAATATTTACGTTACGACATAAATCGATGGACAATTCGCCACGATACACATTGCCCGGCTACCACTTACCTATATTGATATTGCATTAGGCTGGTCGTTAATTGATTCTCGGGATGTATGACTTTTTCTCTTCGTATCGATATCGCCACAGGACCGAGCTGCTCGTCCATTCCAAACCAGTTCTGGTGCTCTGAAAGAAAACGGTAACGGATATATTGATGCTGTAATACGTACAGAGACATTGACATTGATCGAGTAAAAGTTATTTTCGTATAAATCCGTCGGCAACCCGTCTTGCGAGGATCGCCGACCGAGGATGGTATTACGTATAAATAGTAAATCCGCGATGCGGTGGTTCTAATCCTGGAAATCTAGGCGATACATTTTTTTTCTTTCGGCCTGCCAATGCCACCCATATGAATAACACCGTTATAGCTCACTTATTCGTCTACATTTCACGGTATGTGTGTTAAAACCAAATACGTTCAATAATAAAGGGTCTTTCAATAAGGACGCTCGATTTTTAAACGTAAATAAAACAAATTGTGTGTGAGGTATCCACTCAATTTTTTTCTTTATTTGAATGAATATTTTATGGCATTATATATGGAATATAACGTTTAAATGTCCGCTGAGGTTTTGCTTGGTGGCACGTATTCGGGATGTCCAATCTTCGATGACTTTGTCGCATAAATCTGGCTGAATTTGCTGGATGGCATTCGTTATGTTGACTTTGAGGGCATCGATTGTTTACGGTTTATTCGCATAGACCTGCGATTTAACATAGCCTCAAAGGAAGAAGTCTAAAGACGTTAAATCGCACGATCTCGGTGGTCAGTACACTTCGCCACTGCGCGAAATAACCATGCCCTTAAATCGCTTGTGTAGAATGTCTATTGTGGCGTGCGTTGTGTGGCACGTAGCGCCGTTCTATTGAAATCACATGTCGTCAGTGTCCATATCATCCAGTTTAGGCCACAAGAAGTTGATTGTCATCGATCTGTGGCACTTGTCGTTGACGGTTATGACAATACCAGTTTCGTTTTAGAAGAAGTACGGACCGATAATTCATTTCTCGCGATGCATTTGGTGCTGGTGTATCTCGTGTGGATTAGTATCGTCCCAAATCCAACAATTTTGCTTGTTCACAAATACATTAATCCAACAATGGGCTTCGTCGCTACAAATGATTTTTTTGGTGAAATCTGGATCAACTTCCACCTGCTCCGGAGCCCAATCAGCGAACACACGGCGACGTCTATGGTCCTTTACCTTAAGTTCCTGGGTCAGTTGGATTTTATACTGATGCAGACATAAGGTCTGACGCAAAGTTCAAGTCGCAGAAAGGCCAAGTTGTTGTGAACGACGAGAAATTGACTGCCTTGGGTTTTCCCGTACACTCTCACGCACAGTAGGGGTATTTTTAGCAGGCCTTGCGTTTCGGTAACGTACGGGTGTTGGCTGATTATTTATGAAACCGGTTGACTCAAATTTGGGAACCAAACGTCGAATAGTCGACTCGGCGGGACAGTCGCGAGGATAAAAATCACGTTTCCCGAAAGCACCGATTTTAAAAATAAAATTTGATGATTTTTACACGTCGTTGAACGCTATAACCTTCCATGGTGATTTGCCATACATTACTGAACAATTCACAACAAATTTGACAGATGTTGCTTTAACAACATGGCCGCTATAACCTAACAAATTTCGAGCGTCCCTATTGAAAGACCCTATACTTTGCTATACCAGGTAGCAAAACTTGGGGTAGTGTTTTTGGGTACGATTTTAAAATAAATCACACGTACTTGAGGGGTATTTTTAATAATAATAATAATACCTTCATTGCTTAACAGAAAAGAAATCAATTTACAAGATAGAATATACAAATACAGAGAGCTCCAAATTGATTGAAGGTGACATCGCATAGAAAATACAATAAAGCTGATAGCTGATTACCAGTTGTTCACTCTGTAGGCGCTTCATTTTGTTCTAATTTTGGATGCAACTGTAAATGATCGCTCACTTTCATAGAACAGTTGTACACAAACTATTCGCTGTTGAACTGTTAATCGCGACGTATTGACGTCGCATGATCTGTAGATGACAGTCATTAAATATCTTTGACAGAACACAAATGGCGCGCAATTCCAATACTATAGTTCCAACTGAGACCATCTATACATAAAATAAATACGTAAAGAGTTCATGGCAATAGAAGTTTGTACGTTTACCGAAAAATAAATCTATGCCAGGCACACGTAATTTTCCTGTGCAAGTTTCCCAAAAAATTAGCAAATTTCTTGGAGCTTCAATTTGCAAATTTAAAGCTTTCAATTTTAAAGCTTTCAGCTTTAAAATTGCTCTCCGACTGTATATAGGAAACGGAGGTTGACACTCATATTGCAACCAAGATTTGAAAAGGCCAACAACATTGTAATAATTTGAACTTCATAGTTAGAAGCTTGTTTGTTGCCAAAGAAGTTTTGTATAACCACGAAAGATAGCCACGCTGCTTTTTCCTTGTCATTCGTCTTTCTAAGAATGTCCTGCGTATGAAGGTCTTATCTATTTGCACATACACTTTCAAACATGTAAGTTCAAACTACCTACCCACAAACAAGCAGTGACCTGTTTAAAAATGGATTACGCCTCAGATGCCCGTGTTGAGTAAAAGTTGGGTACCAATAGTTTCTTGAAAATGAAACTATTTCACATTTAAGGTTGTATAAGTAGAAAAAGTAATACTAATAAATAAATGAGGCATTCCTGAGGGCACAATATCCTGCACAAAAAAATATCAGGAGTTATAGGATAGGTGGTGCATCATAGGGTTAATTAATAACTAACTTAATGTGATACGCTTTATATTCAACATTAAATTGCATGGAAACTAGAGCATGTAGTGAAAAACCCAATTTCAGATTTGAAATCGGCGATGAAAATAGAACTAAAATCGGTTAAAGAAAAGCTCTTGTAACAGCAAAAAAATTGTTCTCGGTGTAATATAGTTTCTATCCCGACAATCTGTACGATTTAATATGATTTCTGTCCGATTTTTATTGACTCGTCGGCTTCTTTTTAATTCTTTGAAAACTAAACCGGAAAATAAACAAAACATAATGCAATACTTTTAGGATAACTTTAGCCACAGGTTTACCACAAAACCAAGATTACACGACTAATATTCCAATTATTCCTGGTATCCTCTATCGTTCAGGCATGATATCAAATTGAAAATGAATGTACTGATAACAGGTATTTCCCAGCTACTATCATCTGCTGCTTATTTGTTCTACATGGTCATTCAAATTTAATGGAACGTTAACACTCCGAGAAAAATGGTAAAGAAAATGCAAAACTGTTCTAATAATGTGAATTTTTCCCAAAAAAAATTATTTGACAAAGAGCTACTAAATTTATGATTTTCCACTGTGAACGTCGCGGCTACATTTTTTGATATCTAGAAAGTAAATTCTTCACCTGTCTATTTCATAAAATGGCATTTATTATACCTTATAGACTAAACACAAAAATTAAGAGATGTAAAAAAATCCTAAATTTTGTACGTGATTTTCAAAGGGCTGGAACTAGGAGAAAAATTCTAGAGAAATTAAAAAAAAGCAAATTGAAGCTCAAAGTCTCTAGTTTTCAGGTTTCTAGTTTCTATTTTTTACCACTAGCAGTGTTTGAGTAATCATAAAAAACCTAACGGAAAAAATGTTTTCCAAATGTTTGCTTGTCTTTCAAAAGGTCCACGGACTTCAATATATGTTTTTCAGTATTTCATAAAGCTCTTTTAGATAACTTTATTTTCTTTAATTTGAGTGGTCTAAAAGCCTTGTACGAAGTCCGTGGACTTTTTAAAAGGCAAGCAAAAAATTTCCCAATTGTTTTCTTATGATTACTCAAAAACTGCTGACGATAAAGAAATTTTAAATCAAGATCTGAAAATTTGAAACTTTGAGCTTCAATTCTTTTCAAGCATTTTTTTCTCCGATGCTTCTTTTTAATTGCTCTGCACCTATTTTTCTCCAAATTACAGCCCTTTGAAAATAACTTTTTTTACGTCCCTTAATTTTTGTATCTAATGTATAATTTGCAAGTTATAGACAAAGATTTACTGATAACACAAAGACACTTCAAAAAAAATTAACTTAATTTTGAACAGGAAAAATTCAGATAAATTGGAATCTCAAAGAAAATAACAAAACAGAAGCCAGTCGTTATCAGTATATATTTAACCAAGGAAACAATGAAGCCGATAAATTGCATAAGTACAAGCAATGCTGAAGCTAAAAAAACATCTTGAAGCCGAAAGTATATCATTCTCTTCTAGAGCGCGTTATGTTGCAAATGACGACTAGCTACTGTCGTGATCTTGGTTCAATTCTAAGCGCCGGCACTGGCAATGCCCATAGTAAATAATGTTGTCTGCGTTTTTTCCAAGTGCGTCCCCCACCCTAATAGGTTCGACTTGCGATTTTGGGGATTGTCTAATTGACGTGGTGTGTTTTGTTTCTTTTCAAGTTTACGAAATTTTTTAAAACGAAAATGGAGCCAGTTATCAAATGGATACCATAAATGCAAAATTAATTTCCGATAACATTTGGTTATAGTTAAAGAAGCGAACTTTTTGACAGAAAATTAATATTATTGAAGTCTGAAGATGGAAACGAGTGTATTCAAGAAAAGAAACTGTGAAGTTAGTTTGACATATTTTTGATTAGTTTATTTTTTCACTTGTCACAAATATCAACAAGACACCGACTTTTAATTGCCTCGTACTTTATAGGCGCTATTTCTACAAAAAAAAAAAAAAATAGAAATAGGTATATAATTTTGTTTTAATTACAATGAAAACATTTTTCAACAAAAATTATATTTGTCTTATATTGACTATTGACTTTCTGCCATAAATCATGTGCCTCTAATGATTTTATTTTGTACCTTTCATCACATAGTAACATTCAACCAAATATTATTACAACAAATTCGGGTTTTACAGCTGTTATTACCACAAATGGCAATGTTGCTGGTATTTCGTATTACCCTAAAAGTATTATTCAGTTAAAATCATACCAAGGTCATTTTTTATTTGCTCTCGGAAAAAATATATCATGTTAATTATGATAATTAATACATACCTAAAAGAAAAAACAGTACACAAATACCATTGTTTATTTATATTAAAGTGGATACCCTCTTTTCTAGGTGGTTATATATATTGACTATTGACGATATTAGTTGGCGTTACAGTTTACAGTTTTTAAATTAATGGGTTTGCTTACTTACGATATAGTACGTGAATGTATATTATGAAGTAAACATATAATACCAAAAGTGGTTCCGATTGAAAAAAAATGAGCAATACGAGTCTGCAACATTCTTAATTCCATTATTTATTAGTTACTTAAATAGTGTTGAACAAAGCTAGTACTTTTCCCTACTTTACTTTTTTATGCAAGATTTATAAGATTACCTTCGATTTGTGAATACTCCAACTATAGACTGACCACCAAGAAACCCAGCTATGAACTACATAAAGCATCTATGGGATGTACTAAAACGATTAGATAAGCCTAGTTGGGACTATGCTAGTAATTTAAGGCTAGTACACACCTAGCGACAAAGACGCGGGACATTGTATGGCGACAGTTGCGAGACATGTCCCTAGACCAGGGGTCGGCAACCTTTTGAGACGGAAGAGCCAAAAGTTACAATTTACAAAATTTCCTAGTTTATAAAGAGCCACTAACATTTTTGTTTCAATATTATGGTATTTGATTAAGATTAGGTATATAAATTTGATTTTTGATTTAAAATAAATAGCTTTAAATATGAAATAATATTTATTTATATAAAAGTTTCGCACAAAACACATTAAAGTATTTTAGAATAATAAAATTAATAATTAAATAATGTAACTATAATTATTGAATAATAGATGCATGCCTTTTGAAAGTTTGGTTAAATCTGGCTCATAACTTGTTTTCAGTTTCAAGCACGCCTCTAGATTTTTATTTGTTAATTGACTTCTTACTTTACTTTTTATTATATTCATGGAAGAGAATGCTTGCTCGCATGAATATGTTGAGATCGTCAGCACTCCAAATGCCAACTTCTTCACCTCACAGTAGCATTCTGGAGGACTATTCCATGCGTCAAATATGAGTGCCTCAACTCGCGGCATTTCTTTTAGAGCTGTCCACTTGTGCAGCGTGACGTGCATGCTTTTCTGGACCTCCAACTCTTCTAACTTGCTCTTGAGTTCTGTGAACTTGCCACTCCACAAGTGTTTGGTTTTCAAATCCAGCAATTGTATTTGAAGCGAACCAGCATCGATTCCAAATGGCTCAATGTTGATCTCTTTTGTATTTGTGTTGAGAGGATTTACTATGAACGCCAGAGTACTTGCGTTTGTGTTGAATTGCTCAAATCTCTCTGCGAATCCATCCTTCATTTTGTTTATAGCCATGCAGAAGTAATTCGTGTCAATAGTTGCATTGGTTTCATCGCGATATTGTTTCAAATTTTCGAAATGAAGTAATTTACCGCTCTCCATGTCTTCGACAAAAAGAAGTAACTTACTTTCGAAACAAACCACTTCTTCAAGCAAGGCATAGGCTGGGTTTCCCTTTCCTTGCAGTTTTACATTTAGCTCATTTAGTTTCTTTGTGATATCCGCCATGAAATTCAATTTTTGCAGCCATTTGTTTTCTTTCAATTCGGGATGCAATGCCTTTTTCATTGAAGAATGTTTGCATTTCACTCAAGCAAGAAGCAAAACGTTTCAATACGTTATCCCTGGAAAGCCATCGCACTTCATTGTGCAGAAGTAGGTCAGAATACTGTCTTTCTATTTCTTCAAGAAATTTCTTAAACTGGCGATGGTAGAGTGCTTTTCCCAAAATGCTGTTAATGATCTTAATTACCAAATTCATGACCTCAACTATTTTGGCCGGAAATGTTCGGGCACAAAGCGCCTCTTGATGAATTATGCAGTGAAATGTTAAAATTTCGTGGTTTATTTTTTGCCGAAGAATCGTTGTCACCCCTTTATGTATTCCTGTCATACTTCCGGCTCCATGAGTTGATATGGAAACGATTTTATTTATATCGATTTCATAGTCTTCCAGGCATTTTTGCACAGCATTTGCTATATCTTCTCCACGAGTTTGCCCTGAGAGCGGCAGCAATCCTAGTAGTTCTTCTTTTGGACCTTGGGACGACATATACCTGACGAAAAGGATAACTTGTGCCGTGTCTTTTATGTCGCAAGACGCATCCATAGCAAGTGATAATGCAGAAGCCAGTTGAATGTCTTCCACTTGCATATGTGTTACATTTGAAGACATTTTAGCAGTTCTATCTTGTATTGTTTTAGCAGATAATGGCAAATCTGGTTTTATCCCCTTTGCAGTATATTTTTTTTTTGTGCAGAATAATATTTTTTTACGAGTTTTGAAAATAATACAATATAATTATTAATATTTGCGCATGGAACTGGAGAGCCGCATCATGACATCGAAAGAGCCGCAGGTTGCCGACTCCTGCCCTAGACTGTTGCGATACAATGTCCCGCATCCACACCTAGACAGTCAGTTGCAACACAAAAAAAATTTAGCCAGAGACTTTCTTCATTGCTTCCCTCCTTCTGTCTCTGTTTTTATACTCGGTAGACTTGACATCCCAAAGACAAGAGAGGGTGTGTAAATCCTTAATAAATTGTAGAGTAGTTTCCATCGCAAACAACATAATACAACAACAACACGTGGCGGCTATACATCGCCGCGTAACGTTTAAAACGTCACGCGGCGATGTTCGCGACGGGCTTTTGTTACATATGTAGACGCACCTTAACGTCGTCGATGTGGCCAGTTGGTCAGTTCGTAGACGTTTAATTACTAAATTGCTCGCCACTTGACTAAATTACTAGCATAGTCCGAACTAGACTTTAGGCGCCACATACCTGCCCTATGACTCTCAGGTAAAAGGTGCGTCTACATATGTAACAAAAGCCCATCGCGAACATCGCCGCGTAACGTTTAAAACGTTACGCGGCGATGTTCGCGACGGGCTTTTGTTACATATGTAGACGCACCTTAACGTCGTCGATGTGGCCAGTTGGTCAGTTCGTAGACGTTTAATTACTAAATTGCTCGCCACTTGACTAAATTACTAGCATAGTCCGAACTAGACTTTAGGCGCCACATACCTGCCCTATGACTCTCAGGTAAAGGTACGTCTACATATGTAACAAAAGCCCGTCGCGAACATCGACACGTAACGTGTAAAACGTTACGCGGCGATGTTCGCGACGGGCTTTTGGCGTGTCACAACAACGAACATTTCTTTTGATGCGACGCAAGAAAACCCACAACCGATGGATCACGGTGATGTTACGCGACGGTGTTACGGAGTTCCTTCTACACTACGCGGCGATATGAACGCGATGAAGTTCGCGACGGAGATCACGATGGGCTTTTTGTTACATATGTAGACGCACCTTAACTCGAACAAGTCGTTCGTTCTTGTCGAATGGGAGAATATTCCTAAGGAAATCCCTTGATCAATAGCATGCCCAGAAGAATGGAAGCAGTGATAAGAGCTAGAGGAGGATATATACATTACTAAATTCACATCGTTACTATTTAATTTCACCTCCAATTTTTTTTCATTAACACCATTTTCATTGAATTTGACATTATTGCTCCTTTCTTCTATTTATTTATATTTTCCCCGATAATACTAATTTGTTAAATATTAATTGAAATAATTTAATTATCTCATTTAAATTTTCGAAAAAATAAAAGTAATAATGTGAAGTTTCACTGATGTCTTAATTTTGTACAGGAGTTTATATAAATCGATTCTAACTTTATCGTTTTAAAAGGGCAATACATTTTTATAAATTTATTTCTTTTAGACAGGTCGTCATATCATAATATTACCAAATGCCACATTCTAATAGATCTACTGACACGGGCAGGTAAACGCTATTGCACTCTCGCGATTACAACAAATTACGTAATTAAGAAGTCCAGTTTCCAGTTATCTAAACTATAAAGATAAGATCGCGACTGGCACAAACCTAACAGTTTATTTATGCGTACAACGTGAGAATTGGCAAATATTCGCGGTATTTCTGCAGGAATCCTAGCCTCGAGCATAATGACGACGTTTCAGCGTGAGTACGGTCGGACGTATCGAAATTAGATCACCTTGAAGTTGAGATACTTCAATTAAATCTTGCATTTCTCGTGTCAGCGGAGGTCAGCGGAATCGAATTGCACAACTGCAGCGGACCGAAATAGACCAAATATGACGGTCCGTCGTGTTTTGAAGTGTGGAAATATTTACCAACATCGTTGTTGCAGGAATATTCCGACAATTTTATATGCGTCCTCGAATATTTCACGGGAACTTATTTTCGTACTCATTGACATTGGCGTTGGATAGAGTTAAATTGTGAATTAGTTCAGTTTTTCGTAAAACCGATACTGACCTCGCCGTGAACAAAATGATAATCTTTTCTCTGAATTACCTGACGATCCTGCAAATTATATCAAGGTCATTTAGGTCAAGTTACTGAAGTGAAAAATTTCGTTAAACTAAAATATAATGATACACAAAACAATTATAAACTTGCTACAGATTTGCGTTTTTATATAAAAGCAGATGAAGAGAGCAGAAGAGGTTGTACGGTAGACAAAATGAGTATTTTAAGACCAAGACAAACTCACACAATGGCACATAAAGCAAAGTTTACAGAATATATATTATGTAAACTTTGCTTAAAATATCTAGAAAATCTTTACTAAGAATGATACCAAATGCAAAACACTGTTGACTGACAAATATGCATTCTGTCACATCTGCAATATGGCCAGTATAAAATTGACCTAACAACCATTGGCTCCACAAATCAGGTAAAGCCATATAGGTGAATTTCATTCCTATATCACATTATGGTCTTACTTATGTCGTATTACAATAGATGGGGGGCAAGCATGGGCATAGCCAGGATTTTGAACAGGGGGGCAGTGGCGGTTTTAGGATTTGGTCTTCGGAGGGGGGTGCGTGCAAATCAAGGGTGCCGTGAGGTGCCAAGCTACAGCGCCGTAGACGAAAATTTTTAAAATTTTCAAGGTCACGCGTTTTCCTGACACTTCAGAATTTCAATGATAAATTCACTTTTACAAAAATATTGACTTTCACAGTAATACTTTTTGAAATTTGTTACCTCTTTGAAATAATAATAATATTTAATTTTAATGATAATAAGAATTAGAAGCTCCTTAATTGAGGTAACCACTGACTGTAATAGTTAAGCTGACTTTACATTAGCAGCAATAATGCAAACTGCAGAAGCAGGAAGAAGCAAATGCTTCTGTACTTTTAGAAATAAATGACTGACAGTCAATAGCGTGCATTTGCTGCTGCTGCGGTTTGTATTATTGCTGCTCATGTAAAGTCAGAAGTCTGCGCCCTACATTTGCAACTGCTGCAAATGTATCAGGCGCGCGGGAAATTCGAAGCGCGACGCCTGGCCAGGGGGGGGGCACGTGCCCCCCCTGCCCTCCCCGGGCTACGCCCTTGGGGGCAAGTGTTTCGAGGCAGTAGTATGTCAGACCACACTTGGATCATTTCTGGTCTAAATGCAAGGAGGGTAGAAAGACCCTCTACTATCACCACAGGTAGACAAGCTCGGCCCAATTTGTAACCTCTTGTACTTATGTATATGCAAACAGGACAAGGGATTGACATCAATATGGAAAACTTAAAGATGAACCATGTTCGGGTCACACCTTAGCGCCCAGAAGACGAAAACGTTCAAAAAATGTGCGATGCCATCATGTCTCATAGTCACAGAACAATCGACGAATTGGAGAAAAGTTCATTACAATGGCACAAATATTGTTGAGATTGCATCTTATATTACAACTAGTAAATTTAATAATAAATATTCAAGTGTATTACAAATAATGCAATTATTAAACCTTGCAATTGGCCCAAGCGCGCTACAATTTACCGAGAACTTGCATTCTCAATGAATATTTATAGCCAACATGAGAGCCCAACAGGAGACTATTGATTGGGCTGAGACTTTGGAAAACCCCATATATTAGGACCTACTTTCATATAAAAAATTATAAGACAAATCGCTGATCTAAATGCACAAACTTTCGTCGAAAAGTTATGGATATGCCCAAATATATTTAATAGCTGCCAAAAAAATATTTTATACCTACTTTTCCGAGCGCCAAAGTGATGTAACCCCTTAAGAGAGAAGTGTCAAACAATACTTCTATTAAGTAATGGAAAATATTAATTTCAGAATTAAAATGATTACTCTCGTAATTTTGTCAGTGCCCATGTAAATATTCCTTTGAAAAATAAAAATGAATTTTCTTTTATATTCGTAGCTACTCACCACTTTCATTTTCTACGGTACAACAACGAAAAATGCTAATTTTACAAGATTACAATGGTACTGAACACTGAACACAATGTCGTTTTTTCATGCTGTTCAGTGTTCATTTATTATAGCGTGCATTAGGCCCTCGACAAAAGAAAGCATGTTTTATTTACGATGACAATGGCGCGGCAAAAACCAGCGCATTGTTTGCCAGTTACATTCCATTTAAATAAAACTCTTGGTCCTACTAATACAGTTTGCAACTGACCCATGAAATTAAAACGATTTTCTTCTAATCACGAAACCGAAATTGCCGTCCTGCAGGCCGCCGCTGTCTACGCTGAGCTTTTTGCAACGGACGCGAAATACTTTTGCAATACGGAGATCAAGTGTATCAATTTCGTCGATCTTAAGCGTGACGTTATTAATTATGTCTACCTTATATTGTTCTTATTGTTTCAAGGAGAGGTATTACGTCGAATATCTTTGTAATATCTTTATTATTAATGTTCTGGTGAAGTCTTAAAATTCAATTCGTGCCTCTTATGGAATAATTTAATTAAAAATGGCACAACAAGAATCGTTCCTTGAAATGTAAGTCGAATTTATTTTATAATGCATAATTCTGTATCAACTGCGATGTTCAACCATTTATTGTTCAGTAAAGTTGAACAACAAATACCGACTTTAATGATTTTGTAACAGCAGAAATTTGTGTATGGTATCATTAGTATCCATTATTTCATATCAGGAGCATGCAGCCAGCTTCGAATAGTAAATAACCTCGTACTGGGCTATGGCATCACGCGCCCATTAGCGAAAATTAGAAACTGGGAGCTTCAATTTGCTTTTTTTTAAATTGTTCTGCAACCATTTTTCTCCAAGTTATAGCCCTTTGAAAATCACCTAAAAATTTAGGATTTTTTTACACCCCTTAATTTTTGTTCCCAATATATTCTATGGCATATTATACAAAAGTAGAGATTTTAATGTTTCTTCGAAAAAAAAAATTATTCAAATCGGTTGAAAACTACTTATTTTACAGGGATGATTCCATCTCAAATGGGTCACACTGTATATGCGATTGAAGTTATTTTACTTTACAAAATTAGTCGGTTTACAATATTAAATTAAAACATTATTTTACTGTAATTTTTTAGGTTGCTTTATTGCAAAAAGGAAGAACATATTACAGTCTGGATATCTGAATCGAGTCTGATATTTCGGAAAAGGATTTTAATTCCACCACGATATGAACAACTTTGATTAAAGCAGCGTATTAAAATTAATTTAATTTGTTAAGATTGTGTAAAAATCGGACTCCCAATTTTTTTTGTAAGTTATCAAAATTCCGAAAAATCTTCAATAAAAAATTTTGCTATTATGGTAATCTGTTAGATTTAGGAAATATAGATAATGTCGGAAGTTAAATAAATTATAAATCGTGCTATTCTTACCTTGTCCAGCGAAATACTTCCTGTAATACAGGGCTCCCTGGTCGACGTTCTCTATAGGTCTTGGAAACCTCTGATAGGGACATGTCGTATGTCTCCAATGGGTTTCCCCTGGAGGGAATTCCAACACCGCAACGCCATACGCCAACGGCGGTCTATGCAGGGGCTTCCTATTATGCCCGTTCTGCAATCGAGACAAGCTCACTATTCTCTCCTCCTCGCCACCGATCTCGTTCCTGAAGAAAGGGCAACTCTCCACGAGATCATTGCTCTGTCCGTCACCGCAGTCGTCGTCGTTCTCTCCATCGGGAGTAGACGATCGTATCAGCATCGACGCCGCAGACGCCCCCGTAGCGGTGTTCCTCCTCTTCGCCAACAGATTCCTCCTCAAACGAACCGTATAGTTCAAGTTCGTCGTCAAAGACTGACAATCGTAGTGGGCGAAGGCACGTCGTCTCGCTATCTCCTCCGCTTCCGCCGTCAAGACAACAGAACTAGACGAATTACTTACAGCACTATCATCCATTGTCTGTCTAGGATTTTTCACTCCACTATTGGGTACACTACCGTTGGCCCAGAAGTGCTTCTTCAACTTGTTCTTCAGTTTCGGACTTTGGGGGATGTTGTGCTGCTGCCCCGAACCCGTCTCCTCCGAATTGTACTTGTCCCCGCACCCGTCCACTTTCCCCCTGAGATACTCGGAAGGCCCGGGGGAGCGTTGGTCCGTGCCCACTAGCCCAGCAGGCCGGTAGTCCTGCAGCATCTTGAAGAACTCATTGTTTCCGGAAACTCCCAGCGGCCTGTCGATGACGTCTATCGAACCATGGCTCCCGTACTCCCTCTTCAACGTCGGCGAGTTGGAGTTGGAGGGCCTGCTGTTGTGGTCTAGCAACTCCAAGCTGGAGTTACTCCGGCAGAGGTGCTCGGAGAGCAGGTGTTCCTGCGACCTCCTGGGCGTCGAGTGATGATGGTGGCGATCGTTGAAGGAGGATCGATTGGCCGAGAGTCCTGCGTTGGCCCACGCGCGATGGACATGGGTGTTGTAGTAGTCGACTGCCAAGGCGGTGCGTTCGCGGATTCGATTCGTTGCGGACAGGGGCGCTCTAGGCGGCGCTGGTCCGCATTCTTGCAAACCGATCATCCCATCACGCTGGAACAAGAAAATATATATAAGAAAATATGCAGATGATTACACAAAATTTCAACGATAACTATCAATAATTAGCTTCAATATTGCATATTGCACTGGCATGCCACAAGATTCCATTCAAAACCCTAGAACTATACCAATCAATATCAAATAAATAATATAGGGACGAATATGTCACAGATTAGAAAAAGTCGTTTCGAAAGGCTGAATTTGAATTATAGAAGTTAATTGAAAATTGTGAACTAGGATTCCATTCTAAGGCCAATAATAATATCAGAACCAAACCAAACCGAGACCAAAACGTCAGATTAGAAAATGTTCTTTCGAAAGTGTGAATTTAGGTTACAGTTATGATAATTGAAAATTAAGGATAGTTTCCCATCGAAATTTAAAAATAAAAACATTTTTTCCTTAACAGGTTTGAAATATATTGGAATTTTTGGACAATGGTGAAGAGCTTAGTGTCAGTTGTTATTCAGTATTTAAAGCATATATATAATAATACAAAAAATATACATTAACCTAAATAAAATATTAACATAACGTAAAATATTAAAGTAAAAAAGAATAGATTAGAATATTAAATATATATATACCTATATAAAAATCACCCATTTCTAAAACGATTTAATGAAAAAGTACCACATTATACCAATAAAATTCGTTTATTATGTTTTAGCTTTAACGAAAATGTAACTACTCCCTTTCCACACCTTCGAAATAATACCCTGTGTATTATTTCGATTATGCTAGTTTCAATCTTAGATTGATTTAATCGATGTCTGGATTGTTATTCGTTTATCTCGTGAGAATAGTAACGTCTTAACGCCAATTAAATTGATCTCAGATTAAAACAGTTCATCGAGGTCAAAAATACAAGCTCTTAACCCAATTTAAACATGCCGACAATTTGAAGCTGGCAATCTCAAGGCTGTGATTTAAAACGTGAAAGAAAGCGTTTTCTTTTCATAAAAATATTAACGCTGCAAAAATACCCGACGTCCTCTACCACAGAACAGTGGCGTTCTCTGATAGGGGAGGTAAGGTTTTTATTTCTTATTGGATTGCCTTACAATTTAGTTTTAGGCCCTGAAAAAATTGCTAAATTTATGCTGATACCCTGAATAGAATTAAGTAATTTATACTTTGTATATTATATGCAATAAAAGAAAATGTTACTAGTTAACTGTATAACTTTATACTTAATAAACTTAAATAATATTAATACAATTAATATAACAAATAAATTTATTATTATTTTCCTGTTGCCAGCGATTCGTTCGATATTAAAAATGGATCGAATATAACGATCCATATTATCATATATCAATTACTGTTTAGGAGAACTTTAGATAGCAATATGAGTAGGATTAAACATGTCAATTGGTCGTAAAAAATTATTATTTAGTTTGTTTTAGAATAGCTATATAATTTCTTATCTACAAGCATTATAACAGGAAGTGGAAAACAATACACAAATTTCTAACTTTACTATTCCTCTGGGTAATAGTGTTTTTATGATAACTATTACGATAACCAGTATGATGAATATAATGAACATTACAGACATACTAAAATATTACAAAATATGATAGCACGAAACATTTAAAATGCATTTGAACAAGTATTTAATCAGTACACTGTCTGTTGTTTGATTAAATTTTAATGAATACACCGAGAAAACGATTTAATGTTAATGAATTACGTTAACGAAAAACAAAAGCCGATTTTAATATAGGGAAATAAATATAATTTTATCTTGAACAAATAACAACTTCGAATATATTAACTACTATATTAGATAAAATATAATCAATGCGCCAGATATTAAAATTATTTATTTGGCATTCTATAAAACCCTTATCGTAATCACGTTTCACAATTTCCACCTTACGATTTTAGTATTATCAGTTGTAGTGACGCAATAAACTAGCGCATTAGCAGGGATAATGAGTGTGCCTCGATAGCTCAGCGGACAGAGCACTCAACCGGAAATTGGGAGAGCCGGGTTCGATTCCCGGTCAAGGCAAAATGCACTTTTATCCGTGCTAACGCCAAAGTGGTGACCCCGACGTGATGTGATTCATTCCAGTATATGCAACCTCCCTTACATCTCAAATTCGCGGATTCCATTCCCGTCCTATCCATCGCCCTACAGTCCGAGGGTTACCGAACAACGGTTCGTAAGAATGGCGAACGCAGTCACATTCCGTTCAATTGTATCGAGACAAACCATGTCTCTAGGGAGGGAGTACTGTAGTGACGCATTAAACTGGCGCATTAGCAGGGATAATGAGTGTGCCTCGATAGCTCAGCGGTCAGAGCAACTAACCGGAAATTGGGAGAGCCGGGTTCGATTCCCGGTCGAGGCAAAATGCACTTTTATCCGTGCTAACGCCAAACAGTAAAAACATAAATATACATAAAGCTGAAATTACTCTAAAATTGTAACTAGAGTATAATAACTGTAATAGAATGTGCTAATCTATACCATTTTTTTATTTTTGGATGTTTTAAATCAAAAACCCACAAAGATCCACTCACAAAATTCAGTGTGTTTTCCTAGTGATACTTTAATCTAGCCTACTCTGAACTGAATTACGTTTGTTTAATTTTTGTTATTGATATTTGCGGGATTATCAAAAATTTAAAGTTAACCAAGTTACTTTATTTTTTATATATCGCTGATATATATTTTTAAAACAGTTGCGAGCACTTTACAAAGTATTTATAGCAACTTATTCACCTTTCAATAAATAGATTAATTACTCTTCACACTGTTCTATTTAGACGTTTCATTACAATGTTATGTTTAGCGTAAAAAACTGTGTCATCCTTAAAATTACATCTCTGAAATCGTGATACATCATGCTTAATTGTATTATACACAGAACTGTCAGCACATACTGAGCCGGTGCCGACTTCAGTTACTTCTGCAGATGTTCTATATGAGACAGGAGGTTTCTTATTTCTTCGAGATAGTATTTCACGATTTTTTCTTTGACCAAAAAAATCTGAAATCAATTTAATGTCTTGGGATTCAGTGTTATAGGTAAAAGGACACATACTTCTATTAATCAGGGTCTCTCGTGTGAATTAATGTTAATAACGCGTTTTCCTAATACTTCAGAATTTTTATGTAAAATCCGTTTATACAAAAATATAGACTTTCACAAGAAAAATTTTTGGGATTTAATACCTTTTTGAAGAACATTCATGTTTGCCGTCATATTCTTTGGTTAAGAGAAAAGGCTTGTAAGGTGAATTTTCTACTAGAGGGTCTATAACACTTAAAATATTTTCCGAAAGAGTTTCAGCGTCACATTTTGTAGGTTTCAGGTATGTCCAAAAACGTTCAATCGGTTCACCATCGAGAATATATCTTAAAACTACCACTAACTGAGTTTCTGCAGATACATCAGTTGTTTCGTCTGCCATAACTGCCAAAAATGAAGGTTTGTTAATTTCTTTAATATTTATTCATGACATACTTTTAATATACAGTCTAAAAGATCATTTTGTATTTCTTTAGAGGTTCCTTTAAATACTGAAGCATTTTGTAGATGCTCGCTTAAAGTTACATCAAGCTCAGCAGAAAAATTTATCAAACCACGAAATATCCCCGGATTTTGAGAGGTTTCAGCTTCGTCATGTCCTCGCAGCGCCAGTTCAAAGGCCCCATAAAACTTTATACAGTTTATAATTTTTGACAAAACGTATATTTTTTTTGTCACATTATCATTATGCTTTTGCACATTTATCCAATAAGTTGAATCTAGCTACGCTTTAATATTAGTTGTTCCTAATAAAGATAATTCCATTGTATTACGTAGATGGCTTTTGGAGTTGTCGTGCTTTTTTATTTTTTCAGTTAAGTGCACCAAATCTGTCACCCCTACCTCCGTCCATGCTTTATCACCACCAAAAAGTAAACAAGGAAAACAAAATAACGCATTTTTTTGTTGCACCCACAAATCCAATTGTTCTTCGAATAAATGTCTCTATTAAATTAACGTTTATATGCTTTTCCGCGGCTAACACCTGCAATCTCAATAACAATATCGGGCAATGGCGTACCATTGTTTTTTAAATCAATTTTATCTTCATAAGAGTATTTAAAAAATCGCTTCACATGAACTACATTATAAACTAAATCCATTGTCACTATCACAGTATATAATTATTAATAATTAGTACAATAAATCACTATACAAATTCACAAAACAGTATTTAAAATCTCAAATTAACACGAAATACGAAATAGGTACGATTTACGCCCGCCAACTGTACGAGAAGTAGGAAGGAGTAAACATTCACTGATGTTGCCTTAGCTGGAAAAAATACAGCTCACTGTCCGTGTAAATTCGCGCATTTACGAACGCCAAGTGTGGATTGTCGCGAGAGTTGAGGTGGAGAACGGGTGTGCCGAGCCGTGCTGAGAACTACCTCGTGTGGCCCAGTTCAATGTATCGCGACGGACTCGCGTAGAGACCCAGATAATTCATCTGGTCTACTACTCAATAGAGGACAGCGGGCAGAATGCGACTTTAACGCAATAATTTGGTTAGCTGCACCAACTAACCAAATTATTTTATTAATAAATTTTAGTAATTATTATGTCGCGAAAATATACAAATATCTAATTTTTTTGGCAGTTCTGCAGCTCTGCAGCACCTATACACCAGCCGCCCCTGAACTTTAGTGCCCTTTGAAATCGTTTAACGGATGCAGCTACTTATAACAGTTGAATTACACGTAGTCTTTTATACTAAAGATATGACAGATTTGAGTCATTTTGGGTAATACGGGGTATCAAACCATATATACTTTATTTTTGTCCATATTCTGCTTTACTTATGTATTTCCGTACATCACAAGTTAGGCCATAGTTCAATCCTGAACTTATTTATTTCTTTTCATTACCCCATTGTGATTTTTTTGTAGTTATTAACTTGAAAATATATATAACAACTTTTTATCGCTAGAAAATAAAATGACTATTAGTTCGATTTAATTTTATATAAATAGGTATATCGGTAACCGCATACCTTGAATGTGTCAAGTAAGTAAACAACAAAAAAGTCAATGTTAAAATTAAATAATGGGGCGCAATAATTTATTGTTGGCATGAGACTATACACCAGACTGATTTTTGAGGTCAGAACTTAACAGCTCATTTATTTCTTAGTTATTTCAACAGGAGATTGAAAAGAAGATATAAAAAATCTTCAGAAGTAACCTTGCACGATAGTTTTCATGTATTCGGTACAATTTTTGGCTTATCTAGGTTTACTGGCTTACTTCTTTGTTTTTTATTATTCTTCACTTAATATCTTATTTGGACTGTATTTATTAGATTAATGCAATATTAGGTAAAAGTAGTTTATATGAGATAAAATAAATATTTATTAAAAGGCTAGTAATAACTTCAAGACCGATTGATATTATGAAAACTTAAGGGGGCACGTCAGTTTTCAGCGCCGTTTCTTCAATGAATCTTAGGAATGTGTATCACCGCAACTGATAAAGGTAAGAACATACGGTTTACTGTGCATAAAAACTTACACATCGATCTTTAAAGACAAATTTTTATCTAGCTAAAATTCCCCGCTAATTCTAGCAATTAAAACAAAAAGGCCGTTACGTTTCTTCTCTCCGATTTTATCGAGAACAGCCGTCGTGTACATTTGATATATTTGAATCGATGTAGGTACAAGCAATTCAGTTTAACTTTGCCGTCATGTTTGACCGTCTTGTTCTTTTTTTGTTTGTTATAGCAGTCCAAATATAGCGTCTCTATGACTTTCGTGTATCGTAAATATGACGGAAGTTTGTAGTAACGCACACCTGTTTGGTTTAAATATAAATTTATAGTTATAGTATGGAGGTTTGTATAGGAAAATATAAGAGGTTTATATAGTTATAGTCGATTGGCTTTCCCGAAAGTCTCTATAACGCACTCGAGAATTTCCTAAACAAAATCCTGGTATTCCACGACCACCACAGCTCATTCTTCCACGATGTGGAACATGGTTATAGGCGGCGTTTTCTTACTTGAAACATCTTCAAAAAAATAAGTCCTTAGTTTTACAATTCGATGTTAAAGAATCAACTATCATTAAATAAAATCCATAGTGCTGATACGAATCCATTGAATAAAATTCAGAAACCATTTTTACTACGCAACATACTTTTACTACGCATATTACATCATTGGATGTCGAACGGTCATTTTCACCGCACACGGAAACAGTTTTAGACATACACAATGTTGCCGATGTGTAGCCGAGGCAATCCAGATTTTCAATGCTATCTGGATAAGTGTTGCACATTGCACATATAAATTATTATAACTGAAGAGCTGCCGAACAAAACTGTATAATTACGCTTCTGGTTAAGATACCTTTTTTTGATCCGGACGTTTTTGATCTTATCTGTTTAATACAAATCCGTACAATGACAGTAAAATTTCAACAGTTCTAGATAAGCGAGCACGTTTTCATTCAAAATGGAATAATTCTCATACAAATTTGGAAGATGTCAATCAAAACGAAATAAGTGACATCCACTTTTTTTGCACTTTCAATACTGTTTTTAATGAGGCTACACTAGCTTTTGTTTTTATTAGTAGAAATTAAGATAAAGTCTGTGGTCAAAGAGTGTAATCTATGATAATCAGCTGCTTCAGTTGGTTGTCGATTGTTTATTCGAAGTTATTGAGTTATTTTGAAAACAACTGGGAACAGTATCAAGAATTAAGTTGGTATAAAGAGCCCGCAGGAAAGCAATGAGGATGAGAGGGAAGTTGATGAAAGAAGATGTCAGGATTGAAATTGTGAGGAAATAGACATTAAGCTCAGTATATAGTGAATAGAGAGTAGTCACTGGTGATTTTTTATTTTGAGAGAGAAGTGACTCTCAGAGAATTTTTTTTTCAGAAGATACTGTTTTTATGATCAATAAGTTTATATAAACTGCAATCAAAATGGCTTAATTGCATCCTAGTGGCAATGAAAACGTAATAATTGCTCCGGTCGCAAACAATACGATATAATTGCATTTTTCAAATTTAAGTATCTTCCGTTTTATTAGAGATAGTAATATGGATTTTCGATAGCTCAGCGGTCAGAGCACTCAACCGGAAATTGGGAGAGCCGAGTTCGATTTCCGGTCGAGGCAAAATGCACTTTTATCCGTGCTATCGCCAAAGTGGTGACCCCGACGTGATGTGATTCATTCCAGTATATGCAACCTCCCTTACATCTCAAATTCGCGGATTCGATTCCCGTCCTATCCATCGCCCTATAGTCCCGGGGGTTACCGAACAACGGTTCGTAAGAATGGCGAACGCGGTCACATTCCGTTAAATTGTATCGAAACAAACCATGTCTCTAGGGAGGGAGTACTGTAGTGACGTATTAAACTGGCGCATTAGCAAGGATAATGAGTGTGCCTCGAGAGCTCAGCGGTCAGAGCAACTAACCGGAAATTGGGAGAGCCGGGTTCGATTCCCGGTCGAGGCAAAATGCACTTTTATCCATGCTAACGCCAAAGTGGTGACCCCGACGTGATGTGATTCGTCATTCCAGTATATGCAACCTCCCTTACATCTCAAATTCGCGGATTCGATTCCCGTCCTATCCATCGCCCTATAGTCCCGGGGGTTACCGAACAACGGTTCGTAAGAATGGCGAACGCAGTCACATTCCGTTCAATTGTATCGAGACAAACCATGTCTCTAGGGAGGGAGTACTGTAGTGACGCATTAAACTGGCGCATTAGCAGGGATAATGAGTGTGCCTCGATAGCTCAGCGGTCAGAGCACTCAACCAGAAATTGGGAGAGCCGGGTTCGATTCCCGGTCGAGGCAAAATGCACTTTTATCCGTGCTATCGCCAAAGTGGTGACCCCGACGTGATGTGATTCGTCATTCCAGTATATGCAACCTCCCTTACATCTCAAATTCGCGGATTCGATTCCCGTCCTATCCATCGCCCTATAGTCCTGGGGGTTACCGAACAACGGTTCCTAAGAATGGCGAACGCGGTCACATTCCGTTAAATTGTATCGAGACAAAACCATGTCTCTAGGGAGGGAGTACTGTAGTGACGCTTTAAACTGGCGCATTAGCAGGGATAATGAGTGTGCCTCGATAGCTCAGCGGTCAGAGCACTCAACCGGAAATTGGGAGAGCCGGGTTCGATTCCCGGTCGAGGCAAAATGCACTTTTATCCGTGCTATCGCCAAAGTAATATGGATTTAACATATGGCAAATAAAGTCACAAATTCCATATGGGTAAATAAAAAACCACGCCAAAAGCGCGCTGTAAGTATGTCCTTCAGTCTTTTGCTCCTCCTGTAAAATTCAATTTCGTATAATAATTTTATCGTTTTGCTCGCCAGATCAACTTATATCTAGTTATTTTATTATATATCGCGCCGCCACTGACAAAGCATCCCAGCGGTCAACTCTATTTATAAATACAGGCTTTGGCGTCAATTCCTTGTCACAACCAGTAAAACAAAAAACTAATTAAAAACTCACAAACAGAACGCGGATAGAGAAATTGATCACACGGATAAAAAATAAACCGACTCCGTACTTATCGCGATTTTCGCTAAAGATTACGCGCGTGTGAGATATTTTCATCTGTCACTTACCGCACAGCAACATAACAATTTCATTTTGTCAACCGCGACGGGCGCACTGGAACTAGAAAGGAAGCGACCCGGTGCGACTGCTTGTCAAGTGCAAATGCATGAATATAATTCACATTATCGCCTTGAAACAAAATAACTCATTTTCATAGTTTTTGAGGGAATCGATAGAGCGGAGTTTTTATCCGGACTCCGGGCGGTATTTAGCAATTCATTCACCGTTACAAGGCGTTACGTGCTACATTAGAGGTTTTGACAAAGATCGAACTAATTGCGTACGGCAGCTTCAATTTACGAGCGTAATAGATTCTGCGTTTTTGGGACTCCGTCCATGGAGGCGGTTTTTTATATGTGCGTCAATTTGGTCAATTGTTGCAAGAATTTCTGGCTGTAAATCGGAAAGAAATCAACTCACGACTGCTGGATTCGTATGCAAAAATAAGACTGGGTACAGCCGCTCGTTTCGTCGGCATACCAGAGGCGTCACCATCGCCTCTTCGTAATGATTTAAATAAAATAAAGTCATCTTGTAATAAAAGAATTTCAGGTACACATAAATAATAAACTTCCCGAAGGAAATTGCTTAAATGAAACATTTTTGCCCGTACAATAAAGAAGATATTCACCATCAAATTTGGAAATTTTTGTATGGTTTGAATGTACCAGTTGACTAAAAATTATACATTTTACATAATAACTTGAAAACTTGTCTATACATTTTTTCTAAAAACATCTCATATATGCATGCATTAGTTAATTACGAATATTTTGAATTAAAAAAATTATTTGTTGCCCGATATGCTAAAAAGATAAACATTGTTAAAGTAAATTTGTATCTACTCGTTAAGTCGAGAACTTGTCGATTATCGTCTGGCAACACAGCGGCATACATTTTATCAGTGCCACTTATTTTATTACTTCACATTCATCACAATATCTAAAATTGAATTTAATCCTAAACGACTTTCCTTTTTTATTTTTTCAAGTGAAAGAACGTTTTTATATTCACAATATATTAACTTTTTGCCAAGCTCGCTCAATTCAACAATACGTCGTCCGATGCGTAGGCACCAAACAGAAACGTCTTAGTTTCTGTTCGGTGGCTTAGGTTAGTTACTCTGTTTACTTTTCGCACGATTCATTTTACAATACAATTTAAACGGTTCTGTATTACTTTTAGGTTTACAAATTTTCCTTTATTGTCCCGCAACTGATCACGAAAAAAATCAATTTTTAATTTTTCTATAAATTTTCTTTCACGCTCCGAAAGAGTTTACACAGTCAGGTTAAGTATAAGGTATACACAATCACAACAGATTAAAATACGATCAACGCAATATTGCCATGTTTTTAGTTTCAACTAATAAATATGTATGGTAGTAGTGTGTATACGTATACATGTAGTGTCCGAGTATAGAGTACAGTCTCTGAACAAAAATAATGAATAGACTACTATATATTCCAAACATTTTACGTTTATCCGCGCATTTATTTTTGAATCGGACGATACCAAAGAAACTCCTTTAAATACTTCTTAAACATGTGCAGTATTAGGATGTTTCTACAGTCGTTGATAGTACGACCTTTCGACATCTAGTGATGTACTATTGATTAGAATAATCGTTGTAATTATGTAACGAATCTGTAGTCACAGAAACACTATATGTTTGTTTTACTATGTCAAACTTTGTTACAATACCATCATTTTTGCGTCGCCTGAGCCATGTATCTGTGTGTGTACAACATTCACTATTTACAGTGACTCCACTAACCACAAGGAAGGATTTTGTAACTTTTCTATTGCCCCCATTAGCCCCTTGTAATTATTATAAATTATTTGTAAATCTGCTTTAACTTGATATTAAAATATAACTTGACTTTCGTTGATAGCAGCTGCTTCTATAAGATCAAATTGTAACATTATAAACTTTAGAAGATTTTATTTGAGAATTAAAATAACAGAATGCTGTTTGTAATCATGTTTCTCAGGGAGAAGGATTGACTGGAATGGTTCAGGAATGTCGGGGGACACTATGAAATTCTCGAATACGTTTACGAGATTTGAGAAACACCGTTTTTGTAGATTTAATTCCATTAACGCTTGGATAATACCCTGGATGTAACGGAAGTTTACACATGATATATAGGAAATTATCACATTCTTGTTTAATACAACGACCGATACAATGCAGGGTTTCGGTATCATTCGTCACAAACATGAACACGTGGGTTCTTCAAAGTTGAAAATTTTCTAATGAATTTAGCACCATAGCTGAATTCAACCACAACAATAATAGCACTTGTTTGAAACTATCTAATTAATTTACAAAAAAAATTTGTAATCACGAGCTGATACAAATAGTTCTGTGGTGTAACTCAAAGTTTTAACATATAAATTTGTCATTGTTATTTAGGACTATATATTATTCCTCGCCATAGTCGACATAATTTAATATTTCGTAATTAAAACAACTTAAATGAAACTTGTCCTGCAAGTTAACATGACGAGGAGCATTTAATGACCGGCTAGGTTACCCGATATCACCCTTGTTGTTTTTTATAACGTGCACAACTTAATCTGTTTGACAACGTATTATCTGTATAGTTTATTTTATTGCTATTTGCCAAATAAAAAATCTCAAAACACGACCTTGGCTTGTTTTTATGGCTAGGATCAGGTAGACTCTTCCGTTTATCGGCAAGATAAAAGAGTTTTTTTATTTGACAAATAGCGATGAAATGAATAGTAAGTAAATTTGTAAGTTTATAAATAATTTTTAATTTTTCATTTAAATCATTTCATATTTTTAAATTAAGTTTATTTCATATATATTCTTATTCCCAATTTGTTTGTAATTAAATTTTTATAGTTTGTAATTAATAATTGTTTGTAATTAAATTTCCCAAAGGACAAGATGAAAAACACAGATTGCAAACAAACAAGAGACAAAAATAAGTAAAGTATTATCGTCACTTTATTTCACGTATTTTCCACATCTTACAATTAGAGGGTAGTCCCAGAAGTACCTGACCTGACGTATAGATGGCGGTTGTTGTTTGAAAAGAATGACTATGGTAAAAAGTACCAATCTTATAAAACTTAAGTTTGAAGTTTGACGACGCTACGTTGTTTAGTGTTGGCAGCCATCAATAGTGAATGCTCTTAGTGAATTCGTAAATATGGAGAAAATTGGTCATCCTTATGTGACACAATATTTTCATTTCAAAGGCCTCAGTCCAACCGATATCCAAGCTGAGCTAAATTGTACTCTGAGGGAGTCTGCTCCTTCATTTACAAGAGTAAAATATTGGGTGGTAGAATTTAAACGAGGCCGTACGAGCCGCCAAGACCAATATCGCAGTGGTCGACCAAATGAGGTGACCATGCCAGGAATGGTGAAAAAAATTCACAAAATGGTATTGGATTACCGTCGACTGAAAGTGCGCGAGCTAGCAGACATGCTAGGCATTTCAGAAAATGCTGTACATCGCATATTGACTGAATATGTAAACATGAAAAAGCTCTGCGCAAGATGGGTGCCGCGATTTCTCACAATGGAACAAAAACAGCGTAGTGAAAATATTTCAATGCAACGTTTGGCGAAGTTTCACAGAAATAAAACCGCGTTTCTACATCGATTCATGACCATAGATAAAACATGACTCCATTACATCACACCTGAGACGAAGGAACAGTCAAAATAATATAATGTAAGGGAAAAATCGGCTTCAGAGAAGGCGAAGACGGTTCTATCTGCAGGCAAGGTCATGGTGTCAATTTTTTGGGACACGCGTAGGATAATTTCCATAGATTATCTTCAGGAAGGAAAAACAATCAACGACGAGTATTATGCGAACTTATTGCAACGTTTGGGTGATGAAACCAATAAAAAAACTGCTGCATTTGGCGAAAAAAAAAGTTTTCACCAAGACAATACACCAGTCACACATCCGTTATCGTGATGGCAATCCACAATCAATGAGTTAAAGTTCGAATTGCTTCCTCACGCACTCTATTCACCATATTTAGGCCCCTCGGATTATTTTCTATTTCCAAACTTGAAAAAATGCCTCAGTGGTAAAAGATTTGCCAGCAATGAAGAGATGGGGATTACGGTAGATGGCTATTTTGAGCAGCTCGATGATTCTCGCTATAAAAAAAGTATCGAAGCTATTGAACATCGCTGAGAAAAGTGTATCGAACTAAAAGGAGACTATGTAGAGGAATAAAGATATTTTTTTTCCAAATTTATGTTTTCTTTGTTAGATCGGGTACTTCCGGGACGACCCTCGTACCTAAGTACGGAAATATAGATGGCTATGAATTTACAACAACACCGACACGTGCCTTTTTTTCTGCGATACATTCCTCGAGGTCCAAAACGTCCGCATTTGATGAATACCCGATTCATACCCATTAAGTATGATAAATTACATAACGATTCATATTAAAATAATACATGAATCATCCTGTATTTAATACGCCGACTTACAAGGCTAATAAAGCCATAATTCTAACTATAATATAAATTACTCCGGCATTAGTTTCGAATACTCATATTCCGACTGACCTAAATAAAGACAATACACTGGCATTATAACTGACAAGAGGTACTTTTGCTTGACTGATTAATAACGATAATTTTTCGCTCAATTTTAGACCAAAAGGTCAGAGCAAGGTTTTTTTTATTCGAAATCGATCACTCAACTTTACTACGGATATTACGGCGACTGCAAAAGAAATAAATAGGTAGGTGATTTCTTTAACGTTATCGAAGACAGGCTTTAAATAGTTTACTAAAAAAACTACTATTATCTATTATTACTACATTAGGTTTCGCTTTAAAATGAAAACAAGGGGAATTGAAATGTTTTTTTGGCACCATCGAGCGTGCGTGGCGGAAAAAAGTCTAATGGAGGAATGAACGAATGTACACATCGCCCGATCACTTTGTTACAGAAGAATACATTTCAAATAGTTGCTAAACTATTCCAGGAATTTTTTCAAACGTATATCAGAGTGAAACATTATTCAGTTCGATTCGACAATGTGCCGGATCGAGCGTGACAAAATAGTCTACGTCCGCCATTTTGCGAAAAAAATTGTCAGGAAACTACTCACTTGGAACTGCTATGAATTTACCGGTAAAGAAATGGTTTCAATATAGGGGTTAAAAAATACAAATAGCTCTAGATACTAATACAATTATGTGACGGTATTCTGTTCATTTACTTTAATTGTTGCTGAAATGGCTCCGCTTGCCGCATAATCAGGTGTACAATCATGGTGTACAATGTTCACACAAAAACAGACAATGCACAAAAAAAGTCTTACACATTTATTAATACTGGAATTAATACCTTTTATCGCTAACTTCTTTCCTCCATTTGGATTAACATTTTTTCAATACAAGTACATTGTTTATTTATTACTAAAAGCTTTTGTTAATCGTTTTAATGTAATCTACTTTTCTGGAACAATGGAGGGAAGTTAACAAAAAAAAAACATTGAACTTATAAAGAAAACCTACGAACTAATACAACGTAAATTAAGTTTCATTGTTTATTGTTTATTACAAATATTAATGAGATACTCGCTCAATTTTATAAATTAAACGCGACAAGTGATATTTTTTTCATGAGGATGAAATTTTTCTTTTACTGAATATTTCTCAATCCATAAAATCTGGCTCAATTTTTATGGATTTTGTGTGCTCGTCGTTTTTTGTTTTTCGATGTGAGAGGAGTTGTCCATTCAGAGTTTGTTCCACAGGGTCAGACAGTTAACCAGTTTCTACCTGGAAGTTTTGAAAAGATTGCGCAACAGTTTACGACGAAAGAGGCCTGGTTTATGGCAGTAGGGCGACTGATTTTTCCACCACGATAACGCCCCTGATCAGGCAGCCCTGTCTGTGCGCCAATCTTTGGCTAAATTTTCCACAACTTCGTCAATGGTCCGCCGTCGACTTTCTAGAATGATTTCATGAATTTTATCAGCATTTTCATAGACTCGAGCCGTGGAACGGCGACCAGAGCGACGTTTGTCATCAATTAACATTTCACCTCTTTTTAAACAGGAAAACCACTCAAAACACTTGAGTTTCCCCAATACCATCATCCCTATAGGCCGTTTTTAACATTCCAGGAGGTTCTGTGGCAATTTTTCGATTAAGCGGCCTACGGACAGTTTGTTTGACGCATGCGCAGCAGGCAACAGCTGATTAGTACATGAGCAAACATTTAATTGAGTACCACATCTAAAGATTAATTATACAGGTGCTACCCGGGACTTTTTTGGGGCAGAATTTAATTATCTACAAAAAAGATCCTGAGCAATTTTGTTGTATAGTTAGTTTATTTCATCTGCGTTTACCAAATAAAAAATCCCAAACGGCTCTTATCTCATACCGTGGCTTGTTTTTATGGCTAGGCTCAGGTAGACTGTTCCGTTTATCGGCAAGATAAGAGTTTTTTATTTGACAAATAGTGATGAAATGAATAGTATGTGGCTTCATTTAGGCAGCGTCTCGAGTTAAATATCAGAAAAAACGATTTTTTGAAAAATTTTTTAAACTTCATTTCATTAAAAACGTCGCAAAATTAGAATCCACAAACTGAAATTAGTAATAAGTATAGTATGTTCTATCAAATAGTGTAAGTTTCATCCCGGATATTTTGATCGATTTTGGTCTAATGCTCCTGGACTAAATGTATGTATATATTATGTGTAAAAACTAACAAGCCGAAAGAGGCTAAGGAATTCCTAAGAGAAAGGGTCAGAAATATTTCTTTCGTCGCCAACTTGCCTCGCATCCGCTCCATTCAGACTTTGTGAACGCCAGATCCCTACAACATAAACAAACAAAATCTATCTGTTCAGAATAATCCAGGTAGGTACTAACCGAGACGCAAACATCCGACTAGGTAGGCTAAAAATATTGTGCGCTCGGGCACATCTGTCAGTCTAGTAAATACCATCGTAATCAAATTATGGCGCTGGTCAGTACCTAATGATGACTGTATTTTATTTGTTCATGGAATAATAAACAGATGACTCACCTTATCTGCGGTGAGTGTGACAGTCCATATGACTACACCTGAGTATTTTTTGCTATTTTTCTTTTGTTCGGCTAGCTGGAGCTGAATGTACAGGGCGTCTCATAAAGATACCACTGGGTCTTGCTTCCATAAATTACTGTGAGGAACAATTTTTGTCATAGGCTACTGATTTTAGTAGTATTTTCATCGCTGATTTCAAGTCTGAAATTGGGTTTTCTATTATGCACCACCTGTCCTATAATTTCTAACATTTTCTTTGTACAAGGTATTGTGCCCTTAGGAATGCTTCGCTTCTTTATTATCATACTTTTTTTACTAACAGCCTTAAATGTGAAATAATTTCATTTACAAAAAAACTCTCTCGGTACCTCACTTTTACTCAACACGGCCATCTAAGCCGTGGCCCATCTTTAAGCAGGTCTCAACAGTAGTTTGTACTTACATGTTTTTACGATAGGCGTAGAATTCTTATCTCATTCCATAGATATTGTATTGCGTAATTATTCTAGTAAATATATTAGTAGATCACTATATAGGAATCACATTTTATGTTGGAAACCTTTTTGTTGCGTTAACTGTACATTTTATTTTTAACCACGTCCGGCAAACGCTGGCTCTATACTTGGATCTTTTCACTAAAATTATATATACTATTTTAGCTGATGGACATATATTGGGAAGAAAATGGAGAGAGCGCTAATGAGCCCTCATATTAAATGTATTCTTCACCTAATTACGATTAATAAAGCACACTGCATGTATAGTGCATCAGTGATTATTATAAAACATTCCTCGTGCCTGATAAACGCCTCCCCAATCCCCTGATATCAATCCAACTGAAAATGTGTGACATGAATTAGAGCAACGCTTTAGGCATCACATAACGTCAGCAGAACAGTTGTAGGGAATATTAATAAAAAAAAAACGACTCAAATTTCACCCCAAATATTTCGCAAGTTGGTTATATTCTGTGCTGTGAAAACTCCAAGAATTAATAAGGCGAAATGTGACTTCGTACAGGATATCATCATAACATGTAATCAGACGTAAAAGTATCTTAACACTTTGTATGAATATTTTTATTCCTATACAAAACTGACAACCTTGTTTTTGTTTTTAATTAATGTTTTTCAGCTGTGATTTCTATTTTTATGTTCGTTATCTGTAAATATAAATGTTTGGCGCAAAATGTTTGAACGTGTGTATTAGATTTCTATACGTTTTTCGTCCCTGCATGTATGTAAGAAAGAGGCAATCATATACGGGGGTAGTCCCAGAAGTACTCGACCTAACAAAGAAAACACATTAAATTAAGGAAAAAATATCTTTATTTCTTTACATAGTCTCCTTTTAGCTCGACACACTTTTCCCAGCGATGTTCAATAGCTTCGATACTCTGTTTTTAGTGAAAATCGTCGAGTTCCTAAAAATAGCCAACAGCCGCTAACTCCACCTCTTCATTGTTGGAAAATCTTTTAACGCCGAGTTTGGAAACAAAAAATAATCCGAAGGGCCTAAATCTGACGAATAGGATACGTAAAAAATGTGTTCGAACTTCAACTCATTGATTTTGGCCATCGCGTTAACGGATGTGTGAACTTATGCACTGTCTTGATGAAACCACACTTTCTTTTTCGACAAATCAACCGTTTTTTTCTAGATTTCATCACTCAAACGCTGTAATAAGTTCGCATAATACTCGCCATTGATTGTTTTTCCTTTTTGAAGATAATTAATAAATATTATCCCACGCGCATCCAAAACAACTGACGCCATGACCTTGTCTTCAGATAGAACTATATTCGCATTCTTTGGAGCCGATTTTCCCCTTTCAGTACATTGTTTTGACTGTTCCTATCGTTTAAGGTGTGATGTAATGGACCCATGTTTCATCCATAGTTATGAATCGACGTAAAAACTCGGCTTTATTCCTGTGTAACTTCGCCAAACACTCGATTACCCTTTCATGACCATCTCTGACCAAGATAATTATTGATATCGGTATAAATCGGAAATACTGATGATATTTTTGATTTTTGACATTAAAGTTATACGTTGACATTCAGCTAACAGTATAGATTAAGAAAAACGTGGGGATAGACTGATAAGACCTCATATTAAATATGTGTTCTTGCGCCAATACGATCACCAAATTTTAAAGTGACGAAAAGATGGGGATTTTTACGTAAAAACAAGCCACAGTATTATTAATCATTTGGTTTTTACTTTTAAGTTGGTTCTACTAAAAACTGATTTTATTAAAGCACAATTTGTTTGCTTTAATACCCAAATTTATTCCGGTACAGTCTTAGTACAGTAGTATAACTAAATTGATCTTAAGGTCACTTCTTCTAAGGACCTCTCTTAACAATAAGTATCTAACAGCTTTAAGTCTAGAAGGAAAGGGAGACAATTTAGTGTGTACTACTTCAACAGCTACCTTAAAGTGCATTATGTAACACATTAGTTAGTCCGATTGTAACAACAAAACCTCGTTGATTAAGGAGGGAACAACGTCGAGGTTTAGGGTTGAGGGAGAGTTCAAACACATCTGGTGCAGTAACTAACTACCTTATTGGATATCTACGGTGTGCCAACATCCTACGTTCACATCGAATGAATCAACTCGTCATCTCAACTCAATTGACCTCAACGCCGGTAAATTCTAGGTAGAGAATTAGTTAGTGGGATGTTGTGTGGAAAGACGTCATTGGTAGCATAGTCTCGATGTTTTGCCAACTTTTTTTTAGCTGCGTGGGATTTTTAGCGAATTTTTATTGATCTGATTCAGTTGCCCGGTTATTATAATTCTAAGTTTATTTTTATAAGGATATTGGCAATTCGCGACTTCCTGTCGTAATTTTGGCATAAACTACCGTTTCCTTCGATAACATTAATAAAAGCTTGTTTACGTATTCGGCGCCGGTGTGTTTTATTATTCTATATTGCGTTTACAATAACGTCAATGTTTGTAAGAACAAAACTGTAGCATTGGAAATATCTAGTATATCCAGTGGCGTGGTATACATATTGGCCCTAGATAAAGCCTAACCTAACCCGAAATGGAAAAACAACTAAAACGGTTCATCTAATTTATGTGAAAAATTGTAAACAATAGGTTTGCTACCATACACCACCTTGTATATACGAGTCCAGGTTCATAATAGTTCAGCCAGGCATAATTTTACAACTACTGTATTTGAGTAAAAGTAAAAAACTCTCAAAACTATTTTATTATGGAAAAATATTGGTAACAAATAAAGTATAAACTCTTAACTTAAATACGACGAAATATTACTACGTTATGATGTGTCAGTGACAAGTTTCTTAATAAAAAACAGATAAATAGATTCGCGGTTCAAAATAGTTCGGCCGCTTCATCAAGACCGTGTTACATCACCTTCAGTAACAATCTACCAGCTTAGCGCACTCTTCAGGAAGCGTGCTGTCCTAATTTGTTTCTAATTTGGTGCGTAGATTTGCAACTGTTTTTTTCATATTATGGCACAATATTTCTATTGGCGAGAGGTCTGGACTGTTAGAGAGACATTCCATAAGAGGAACATTATGTTCTGTAAACCAAGCTTTAACAGTTTTTGCTGTGACAC
This sequence comes from Rosalia funebris, assembly GCA_037954035.1. Taxonomy (NCBI): domain Eukaryota; kingdom Metazoa; phylum Arthropoda; class Insecta; order Coleoptera; family Cerambycidae; genus Rosalia; species Rosalia funebris. The sequence goes on along the minus strand of JAZFAV010000002.1, from coordinate 7,012,426 downwards.
GCAGCACTATCCTGCCCGAAAATGTACTGCGCATCAGTGCCTTGACATATTGGTATTGACGGCAATAAACTGTTTGTCAAAACTTGTTTATATTTTTCTGCTGTCACAGTACCATCTACGAAATGCAATTTTCTTACGCCCATACCACTCCTCATACACCCCCAGATCAGAAGGGATGCAGGGAACTTCACTATCCTAACCAAACAGTCAGGAACAGTCAGGATGATAGGTTTCCTGTAGGGTTCTTTTCACACGTTTCCTGGTATCACCCAAAGAGATTTCAAATTTGGATTTGTCGAATTTTTTTTTTATTTAATAATGCGGAAGAAATAAAAAGTGCTGTGCAGAACCCAGACTCAAAATTCATGTTGATCGATGCTATCTATCAAAATCACATAGCCAGAAAAAAGTTTACCAATTTCTTTTGCGATACACTAGATAGGGTTAGGCATCTATAGGTTGGAAAAAATTCGATTTAACCATTACCAGATAAGTACAGCTTAGGTAGAATAAAAACAAGTCTGGTCTTTACTCAGTGGCATTGAGACTTTTTCAGAGTGAATATCGATGAATGTATATTGACACAAAGTTCAATATGGCTGTGCGTAAAGTGCATCGTTTTCCCTCCGAATGCTGCCTCACTCTTCTACGCACACAGAGAGATTCTTACACTTTTTCCTATTCTTGCTAAGCTGTTTAAACACACGTTTTTCTTCATTACTGTTGGAGATATAACGCCATAAACAGTTTGTTAAACGACAACCCGCCAACACTTTATTTCTAACCGAAATGATCTGTTCTCCCAGTGTAACAAGCCCCGAGACCCATGTAAGAGATCCCCGCTACCAGAGGACTCACAACTACGTGCTCTCGACAATAAACACTGGAACATAAAAATATCAAAATGTAATAAACCTCCGTCATCTCCGTTTCCCTTTTTACGGCAACGTGAACGTGCATCACCTTATTTACATATCTCCGAGAAGTCACACAGACGTGAAACTAGGTTAACAACCTCTGAGGAAACACAGAATAACGCCAAACTATTAGACCTTTAACGTGGCAGCGAAGGAAATGCTAACGTATTATTATTAATTAAAACGCAGAAGAAACTATCAATCAAATTGACGGAGCGAAGGTAAGTTAATCATTGAATAAACAGCCGTAAAAGGCATTATCATAGGAAATAATGCAGATAATATTACCGTCGACTGATAAGCGATAAGAGAGGAAATCCATATCAATATGCAAACAAGGGATAGTCAACAGAAAATTAATATACGTATTGGGGATCGTGTTATTTTTTTCAGCTCGTGAGGAGTATGTATTTTTTATCACCAGATAATACGTATATTTGATTCTGGTAATAAGTACAATAGTAATATGAATAATACTCTGAATCGCACAAATTTCTATTATTAATACCTAAAGACTAATACCTAAGTTGTCTATTAGTCTTGTCAACGTGACAGTTGTTTCGCTGACACAAGATTCATCAAGTACTGAATGAATAGAACTGGGAAATACACTAGGCACAAAAATTAAGGGTTGTAAAAAATCATAAACTTTTAGGTGATTTTCAAAGGGCTGTATTATTATTATGTTTTCAAAGGGCTGTATTATTATTATTATATTATATGGGCTTGGGCCTTATCAGGCACTGATCGCGTTATCCAAAAATGCTATCCCATAAAAGGAGCAATTTAGGCACGTCCCCCGCCTTAAGCCTCGCCTCCTCTAGGATAACAGGGGTTCCTAATATAAGGTACCTCTTCTCCTCCAGTGCGAGGCAGGTGTAAAGAAGATGAATCGAGGTTTCCTCGTCTTCTTTACAGTATCTACAGGCCGGGCTGTCATTCACCTCAGCTTGTGCTTATATGCATTCAGGTTACTATGGTGGCCCGTTATAATTCCCACCAGAGTTCTGGCTTTGTGCCTGTTCAATTTAATGAATTCTTGGGCCCATTTCTCAATCTCTTGAGTATTCGATGAAAAGTTTGGTTATTCGATAACCCGTTACTCCTCTCCATCTTTTATTGTGCTAATCTCTTGCCCAGCCATTAATGCGGTCTCTGATCAGATTTCGATTTATTCCCACTGCAGGTTCTGGTCCAAAAAGGTTTTCCCTGGTCTCTAGTCTGGCAAGGTCTTCTGCAATTAGATTTCCCTTAATGTCATTATGCCCAGGTATCCACAAGAGTTCCACCGGTCCCTTCCCTGCCAAGTGGTTCAATGCTTCATAGCAATTATAGACCAACTTCGACTTTTGTTGTTGAATTCAGGGCTGCCAACGCCGCCCTGCTATCCGAGCAAAAGGGCTGTTGAGCAAAAAACTTGGAGAAAAATAGTTGCACAACAATTAAAGAGAAATTAATTGAAGCTCCAATTTCTAGTTTTCAGATCTTGAATTCAAATCCTCTTAAGATGTATAATATAAGTTGTATAATATATGTTCCAGTTTTTGTAAATTTGCTACACGAATTCTATTTTTTAAATAAGAAAACCCAAAATAGTCCTAAATATTCAAAGAGACCTGGGAGGAAACAACCCAACTAGTGTATGTAAACTGATTAGTCACTCAAAAAAAAAAAAAAAAAAAACTAGCGGAGAACAACTGTAGTGCCTTGTGTCATATCTTGTTGAAAATAATCATCCTGAATTTCATTATCATGTAGTTGAACAAATTCAAAATGTTGATTCATCATTCTTCATTGATGGTCAAATTGAAAAACAGGCCCAATCATCTATCTGATAAAAACAACGTCCAAACATCAATTTTGGGAGAATCTAGTGAAAATTCAAGGAACATATATGCATATTTGGAGAATTTACGTACCCTGGAATACAAAATAACGCTTCGTCAGATTGAAATATTAAGCTTAGTAGATCGTCGTTCTTTAAATTATTTACACATCACTGGTACTACGCAAGGAGTCTGGAGTGGTTTACCACGGATGTATGTCCAAATTCTTGTTTACAATCGGTCAGGGTATTCTATAGGGTCTCACAATCAGTTGGAACTTTGGGATATAAATTGCGCGCCATTTGTATTCCGTTAAAGATAAGGCGTCAATATTTAATGACTGTCACATATCTACAAACCATACGACAACACGCCTGTGATATCAGTACCAGCTTTATTTACAAAGAAGAATGGCCCAATTACCCCACCACTCGAAAATGTGTTTGTGGATGCATTTCTTTTTCGTGAACAAGTTTGTTTGCTGACGTATTCGTAAAAATTAAAATGTGCTTCATCGCTGAACAAAATTTTGTTGCAAAAATCCTAATTTTATGCGATTGCAACTGTAAATGATCTCTCACTTTCATAAAACAGTTGTGCACAAACTATTCGTTGTTGAACTGTTAACCTGAATGAACTGAAATTGCGCGCAATTCAAATGAGACACCCTGGTAATGTGCTCCGTGATAAAAACCATAAGTCAAAGACTACTTAGGATTACAATAGCTAGAAAACTTCACCAGAAATGCTTCACCAGAAATTTTTTTGCAAAATTAAAAGCTTAAATGAAGCCATATGAAAAATATATACAGACTTTCAGACCTTAAAATAGTAGTTTCTTTATCATAAAAATAAATAATTCAGCTTTAACTTTGTTGAGATATAATTATCGAAGTCCACACTAATACCTATAAAACTGTAACTACTCACCGGAAAACAACCGCTTACGTCTATTCGTGAGAATCGCGTGAATTCTCTATTAGTTAATGAAATACTGTTAAAATAACGCTACTAATGAAAATATCCATATGGCGTTCTGAGGTTTTATAACTTGCCATCTATTTACTACCATTACACTTACAAAATAAAATTATTTTTGGTGTTCGGACAAATCTATTTTTAATCTAAAACGTATGGTATTCTAAATTTTAAATATTCAAAGTAATTCATGTATCAGTTGTGTAAATATGAAATAGAAATTTGTTGTATAGAGCATCACGTTTATTGTATGAAAATGATAAAAAATATTTTATTCGTAGTATTGCCCATTGCTAGCTATACATTTTTCCCATCTCTGTGGCAATTTGTGGATTCCATGCCAAAAAATGTTTTGCTCCTTTGAGACCAGTCATCGAGCCCTTTTGTACATTTTCGTAAGAAGTGAAGTCCTGCTCAGTAAGTGGGTGTCCCATCGATGCAAATAAGTAGTAATCAGACGGAGCCAAGTCTGGTAAATAAGCTGCATGCGAAAGTATTTCCTAATTAAACGCCTCAATCGTTTCCTTGACCGCTTTTGCTGCGTATGATGGCGCATTATCATGAAGCAAAATCATTTTGTGTTGCCTTTTTTGATATTCTGGTCGCTTTTCACGCAAAGCTTGATTCAAATCCATCATTTGTTGTCAGTAGCGTTCAGTATTAACGGCTTGGCTAGGTTTTAGCAGCTCATAATATATCACATCCTTCTGATCCCACCAAACACAGAGCGAAACACCAAACACAGAGTCTTCCGTCCATAGCGATTTGGCCTTGCAGTCGATGTCGATGGTTCGTCTGGAGTTACCCATGATCCTTTACGCTTAAGATTCTCAAAATTTATCTACTTTTCATCACCAATCACACTTCGATGGAGAAATGACTTTCTTTTGTACCTGGCAAGCAGCATTTTCCAAATGGTTTTTCGGTTTTCCTGTTGTCTTTCATTCAGTTCATATGGAATCCATTTTCCCATCTTCTGGATGTTTCCCATGGCTTTCAAAGTATGAAAACGGCTTCTCGTGTCACATTTAATTGATCCGTGCGTTCTTGTTGTGTTTGAGCGTCATTCTCAACCAACAATGCTTGCAATTTGCTATATTCAAACTTTTTCGGTGGTCTTCCACGTTCTTCGTTTCTCACGTCAAAATTGCCACTTTTGAAGTTTTTAAACCACTCAAAGCATTGTGATTTACCAAAAGCATGCTCGCCAAGCACACTTCCACAAGCATTCGATGCTATTCTGCAGCAGTTTTCTACAAATTGTTACAGAAAATCAATGCTGTCCGCAAATCGTAGTTTCCAGGCACAAAATTCGACATGTTCAACGCTATTAAAACCGATGTTGTTGTATAAAACTTGAATTGTTGTGAGATAAAAACCTTTATCAAATGTCAGATGTCAAAACAAGAAGATGGCGCCAATGACGCGGTATGATGGTAATTACATTAGCAGCTAAGCCATCTATGGGCAAATTCCGGTTTTATATTTACATATCTGCTAAATTAAAAATCGACTTTCCCAAATATAGCTCTTGAATCTCTTTAATGAAGCCAACAATACGTTTACTCCGTATATAATATTTACGCATTATGAAGTAGGATCTGGTACAAAAATAAAGATTAGGTTATAACATTAACCAGATGTAATTATATACTTATCATTACATGACTGATATGTTCAATTTCAATGGGGAATTTATTGGATGTTAATTTGCTAAAATGAAAGCGGGTTTTTTTTTAATAACACTGCATTCTTCACGGAATGAAAAATGATATTTAACATACATACACAAACGAAACTGTAGGAATTTTGGATTATTGTAAAAAAATAAAACTTCAATTAAAACCGACTGAAGAAATACAACAGTTTCCTAATCTTCTAATTTAATCTGTCACAATTTTACACGAAAACTATCTGACTCTGATCACTGCAATCTGAAATATTAAAATACGAAACAGTCTTAGGTGGTTACAAGATAATTTATTTAATAAAGAATACCATGTAAAGAAAATATTTTAAAGATATATTTTATATATACCCGAAAGGATCAAAAATATCGAGGGACACAAAGTATATTATAAAATTAGAGACATTTAATTAGGCTTAGAGTTTAATTAGAGAGAAAAATTAGAGTTTGTGATTAAGTGGGTGAGCTGATTTGACGACATTTGGGCGGCAGATTGACGATTTAGATACAATGTTTGGGTAAAAACATTTAGAATGTTTTGAGGCAACTTGAAGTAACCAGGGCAATAATAAGAATAATGAAAAGGGTATTTAGAAATAGTAGAATATATCGCAAATTATTTTCGACGTTCTGTTAATAGATTGGCTAATTTTCTTTCTCGGAACTTCGGAAATACTTCGTATGTCAAAACTGATACGATAAGTAGGATATATATATATATATATATATATATATATATATATATATATATATATATATATATATATATATATTTTTTTTTTTTTTTCAATGTTCTAATTGGTAGTTAAACCTATTTAATTAACTTGTTAGATAAACAAAATGGTTGATGTAGACAGAACAACGATTATCGCGAGACAGAAAGTCATTAGATGTAGTTATGGTTGAAAAAGTCATCAGGTAGTCACTTAAATTAGAAAACACTAATAAGCACTAAACTTGTACTCGACAAAGTTTCTGTATATTCACAAGTACAAAACATTTATTATATTCCCCTTAACCACAACGGCATTCTAATACATCTGTATATGTATGTATTTCGATAACCATGCTATCATTCTCAGCAGGATGTTTCTTATTCCCGAAAATGATAGTTACTAATGACTGTACTAAATAAAAATGATCTTCCGAATAAAGTTTTGGAGGCTACACAAACCCTACAGAACTGGAACTACAGACTAGATTCATGGTTGTTTATGTTTTCTCTCGGTTTTTAGTACCAGTAGGTAATCATGGTTTTTTAGAAAACCCAAGTTCTCAGTACTCCACAAAAGAATGTACATACGAGATACATAGAACAAGATGGAACACCGTCCCTTCTTAGATATTTTCGCGTCTACGGTTGAACTCGAAACATTCACAATTACTATTCATTTCATCGCTATTTGCCAAATAAAAAACTCTCTTATCTTGCCGAAAAACGGAACAGTCTACCTGAGCCTAGCCATAAAATAAACTATACAAAGATTAGCCGACATTAATTTTTTGATACATAGGTTAATTAATTTTTATTTGGATAAATATAGGTATGAACAGGAATTAGCAAAAAAAAAAGTTACGCTCCATCTTTGTTCTTCCATGAAGGGATAGGATTGGAATAGGACAAATAATTTCCACAGGTCATAAATACACATGCAGGTGAAGGTGCACGTACAAGATCGTGAAACAATGCAAAATCTAACCGTCTTTGCCTGTCATCACTCGTGTTTACTCACTCGTTTTATTCCTCACACGTATAGGCTGAGGAAACTTATGGACTCTTCGACTGTCTATGTATGAGACTAGACATAAATGAGAGTAATTCAACAATTTTTAAATCAATAAACAACAATTAGACTCGTAATATCTGATCATTGTACATATATCAGAAAACGTAAAGAAATTACATGAAAATCTAGTTATATTTAGCAAATTTAAGGCGGTTCTTAGAACAAACATTTTCAAGTAAAATAAAACTGTAATAAAAGTCGTTGAAAATTGGAAAAAAAAATGCTTTAGAAGAAAAATATACTATATTTCTTTGTTTTAAACACGGCCCCTTTATTTTAGATTTTAAAAACAAAAAATAATTTACGACTTGTCCATGCACTCATAAACTAGTTAAAAATATTCGCCTAACAATATAAACGATAAGACACTATAAACGATAAGACATTCACCACATAATATGTGGTGAATGCATAAATAAAATAGTCAGTACTGAATAAGAAACAATATTCCCTGCTGAAGATAATGGCATTTCTATCGAAATATACATATACAGATGAACTAAAATATCGTTTGTGGTTATGGAGACTATGATAATAATAATAAATGTGGTGTTAATTATTTAAATGTTTCAAAGATCACTTAATTTTAAAACGGCAAAAAAAAAACGATTCGACAGTGAATGACTAGCATTTACACCTAAAATACGAGGGAGTGTGAAATGATTCGTCACCTGTTACAATGTTATATACGTCTTTTGAAGCACCAATCGGGACGAGCATCTTTTTGAGATTTTTTCAAATTATGTGGGATCCAGCGAGAACAAACCTTTCTTACAGCTAAATGATTATGTAATATTTTATATATGTTAGTGGAACTAATGGCTAAGGTTGTCTCAGTCTGACAGTATGTCACATACAGCTAATAGCGACCACCATTAAACTCGTTATACCAGCGTTTCACAGTGGCAAGGGATGGGGTTTTATCGCAAAAAGTGGAAGTAAGTCAATCGATGCAGTCGTGTTTCGTATCTGCAGAATGCAGATATGAAAATTTTTACGAGCTAGTTCCATTTTTTCGCTGAGATACAATCAAATCACAGTAAACAACACAAATCGCGCTTAAACGATAAAATGTTCTGAAGAAGGTTATGGTCAAACTTTCCATTGGAAATGTCAGATGGCGTTCAAAATATCTCGTATTTTGAAGAAAATTGATGTTTTCAAGATGTTATCCTCAATTATACAAATTCAAATAAATAACTCTCGTTTTTATTTTAGTACCCCCTCGTATGTATGTATATTTCGCTCGTGCAAATTCTCAACCATTGTTCTCAATATGAATTTGCCTTATGAGAACTGGCAGCCATTTTACACCTGACGGTAAAAGATAGTTATGAACGGCATCAGAGGGTTTATGATGCCGTCGCTGATAACGGACCCAGCTGAAACGCTTAATTATTATTTAATTTCTGGGACAAACCCAGACATTTTAATTGTAGTTAAAATTAATGTGAACACTGGACGTACATAATACACCGCTGAGAGGATTTACGCATCAACTAATTGCGCAAGTTTATGAAAAAATTATTTATAATTTTTTTGCATATAAATTTGGAAAGATTCTTTGCTTGAAAACGTTCTGCTTCGCTAGACCAGTCGACTATTCGCCCGCCCACATATTCACACGTAATCTTACAACACGATTGTATTACGTGATATTATATTATTTACACAATTCTCTTAATGATTAGATGTCGTAATATAATTAATAGGCGTAATAGTACGTGCTATATTTTCTTATCGTTTACTATATTGATATTTGTCTATTTCTTTATCACAGGTATGACTGATGTCTTATTGGCCTTGTAGAAGTAGTTCCTGCGATTTCCTCCAATTAACTTGAAATACAAACGTTTTTTACGCTTTACATTACATTAAGTATTCTAAATTCTTAACTTAGTTACTCTGGGGAACAGTGAATTTGTTGCAAGGAATTTAAGACTCGATTTTGAGTACATTGCTGTCCCTGATGCTTAAAATGGCATTACTTTTTCTCGATTGTTTGTGAAATAAATATACATGATAAGTATTAATGTAAGAAAAACAAAATGAAATAAACAATTTGTCTGTTTTGAATTTTCTTATAAAGGGTGGTCCAACCATAATGAACGATGTTAATTGTGAGTCACACCTTAACGTCAAGTTTTTTGCCCAACTTAATTTGACATTTCCTTGTTTCAGTGTTTGACAAATTCAACCATGGAGAGGTGCACAATTGAGCAGCGCGTTAAGATTGTTGAAGCCTTTTACGAAAATGGGCGTTCAAATCAAAAAGCATTTCGTGCACTTCGTGACTTTTTTTGGTCAGCATAATCGACCAAATGTGTCCACAATCGGGAGAATTGTGTGCAAATTTCAGCAAACCGGGTCTGTAGGAAATGTGGAAACACCTGTGCATGCTCGCCCAGTTCGTTCTGCGGAAAACAATGCTGTTGTTCGCGATAGTGTAGCAAAAGAGCCGTCAACCTCGACTCGTCGTCGTGCCCAACAATTGAACATCTCACGAACATCACTGATGCGAATTTTGAATAAAGATTTGAATTTACACGCTTACAAGGTTCGGTTGACTCAAGAGCTGAAGCCTACTGACCGTTTCAAGCGTCGTCAATACGCCGAATGGTTGGTTGAACAGACAGAAGTGAATGGTGACTTTACAAAGAAAATCATCTTCAGCGACGAGGCACACTTTCACCTCAGTGGATTCGTTAACAAGCAGAATTGCCATATTTGGGCAAATGAGAATCCCGTATTTGGGCAAATGAGAATCCACGAACATGATTGTTGAAAAGCCGATGCATCCACAAAGAGTGACTGTTTGGTGCGGTTTATGGGCTGGCGGCGTCATCGGGCCGTACTTCTAGGCGGCCGGCACCCCAAAAAAATGTTTTGTTTTGCCTCAATAGATAATCAGAAAATACAATTATGACATTATGTCATATGACATTTATGTTATAGGCTCCTAAACATTTCGGAAATCGTTTTTCCAGAATAACTCATTACTTTTAAATGGCATCATGGTAGCTCATTACATTATTTCAATAAAGCATTTTATTGGTACCAAACATTCCACTATTTATTCATAAAAATAGTGCATGTGAATATGATAAACGATAACAAATGAACGCCTAGATGAAAAATTAAATTTGCTCATAAAAATGTTAGTCATTAATATTCTTATCTCAATATGCCGTAGTTGTATGCAAAATGACCTCCTGAATCCAAAAATGTAAAAATATACAGGGTATTATATTTAACAATCCAAAGTTGGCATCATTTCCGGCGAAACCGGAAGCGAGAGAATTAGATAAATCGGTCAAATTAATCCATATTTAGCCGTTATTTAACGTGTCCAAATTTGAGATTTATATCTTGAAAGATCAAGAAGATATAGGGGCGAGAGTCATCTCGTGGTCACTCTGTATAAAATGTCGGTCATATCTACGGTCAAGAAATAAAAGAAGAAATAAAACCAATTATAAAATTATAAATACTATGGAGATAAAACAGATCATTTTATTTTAAAATTAAATATATCATTATTTAATAATAGTAGCTTATATGGTAATCTGAAGAATTTTTTTTAGAATATGGCCATTTTTCAATATCAGGAGACAACCAGTATAAATATTGTAACGAATTTACTAGAAAGTTCTTTATTTCGAACACTTATTTACACTCAACTATTTACAAGCCCAACTAACTAACTAACTTTCTTTCTACTTTAACTTTATAAACTAACTTTCGCACTGTGTATCACTTTCTTCGCACCGTATCGCTCACAATCGCGGTCCAGATTCAACTGACTCTTCGCTGAACAACACAATTCGTATATAGGCAGTAGGACGTATCTCCAGACGTTTCTATTATAAAGAACTTTGGCGAACCTTCTAATATAGAACGCACTGGAAGTCAACTCCACACGCTCTTGATGGTTTCGAATATTCCCGGCGTTCGAGATCGCTCGAGGCGTTCGTGACAATATGCTACTAGCGAATTTTAACGCACAACAGTTTTATATGGATTATAAATAAATACACCTTTGTATGAAGCTGAAGTATATTTCACCAGCATTACCAAAGTTTTAGTCACTATTCAATTCCTACTAATTTTGTTTTTTTTTTTCCTACAAAAACGATAATTCCGTTAATTATATATTATTATAATAGCATTTTTCTTTATCAACTTCATAGCACCCCCTCGGTCAAACGCCCTGTATATTTCAACGGATATCGGTTCTTTCTTTTCTTTCAGTAAACCCTCCTTCGTCTTTGGTACATGTTTATAGTTGTACGAGTATATTTTTCTCTTTTACCCGCAATTCATTGTCTTACCACCTAACATAAACACTCCGTATAATACATTTAAGTGATTAGTCATTTTTAATTAGCGACACCGTCGGGGAATACAGTATACGTTATTGCAGCAAAGATTATATCTACAAATTGCGATGACTCTTTCTCTTTGTCGCATCAACTTAACAAGATTTCATTATTTCACACGGTTTTTCAGGGCACTATTATTGTAATTAGTTTGACGTGGCTCTCGACTTAATTAATTAGATTAGTGCCGCCACTTGGGACGGGAACCCTCGCTTGCTACAAATTATTTTATTAGTTCGAGAGCTTTTAAACATTGTCGGTAAGTCATATATAAATAACAGTGGAACAGCAGGAAGATATAACTTCTAAACTACGTATTATTCAAAAAGAAAGCGACTGCAAATACACCAGGCACAAAAATTAAGAAATGTAAAAAAAATCCTAATTTTTTAGGTGGTTTTCAAGAGACTGTAACTTGGGAGAAAAATAATCGCATTGTTAAAAAGCAAATTGAAGCTCTAAGTTTCTAGTTTTCAGATCTTAATATAGTTTTGGGAAAAAAAATTCCAAATTTTTGTTTGTCTTTCAAAAGGTCCACGGACTTCAATAAATGTTTTTCAGTGATTTCATCGTAAAGCGGTTATTCTATTTTTGTTTATTTTTTTATTCTAGACTACAGAATACTCAAACTTAGTTTCAAATAAGCAATAGGAAATAATATTTTGATAAACTTATTTTTCAAATAAAAATAACTGAAGTTAAATTGGGATATGTGAAATGCAGTGACATTATTCTCGGGTACAGATACCAAATATTAGAAAAAATCATATTGTGAAAAATATCCTCATATCACCATCATATTTGATTTTGTTTAAAACACAATGTGGTTAATGTTAATGTCAAAATAAAGAGAATCTTTCTATAGTTTGATGGTTTAAGAGATCGTTAGCAATTAATGAAATTAATTATTAATTAAATTCATTAATTAAATTCATTAATATTTTATTAATAAATTAATTGGGAAATTATAAGAGGAACAAACAATGGCAGCAATCTAATTAAAATTTAAAAATAGGCTTAGGTAACAAAAATAATCGTAGTTTGTATTGGAACAAAGCATTATTACAACTATTATAAAATTCCTCGAATTACTTCTTTACTATATTAGTTAAGTATTCAATAAAAAGTATTAGTAACGCGTTTAAGTAATAAAATTACTCTACTTTTGTCCACTTGTTTCGACTGCTTAAGTTCTATTACCTTTATCATAAATTGTTCTTTGTCTATATAGAATTTATTTTGGAAGGTACTTATTTTATGACAGCTCCATTATTATAAAATATTATCATGTGCACAATTTTAATAATTACACGATTTCTGAAATAGATTTCTGTCATTGAAAACTATCGTGTCGTAAACTCTCCAACTACTAAATTGAATTCGTTTATTTTTTATAGTCGTAAGACTGCGTGCAGCTTTCTTGGAAATTTTTCCATTGGTTTCTATTGGTTTCACCGATTGATACACTTACAATTATTATATATTATATATTTCCGTAATTATTTTTACCAATTTGGCTTTAAAAATGGTTTTACTTATGTCCTAATAGCATATTTGTTGATTGCTGTTAGTTGTTCTAGTTTATTATTTGTATTTTTTGTTTTTTGTTATATACAACATATTGTAAATGTGTATTAATAAACTCCTTACTATAAGACATATCTTTGTAAACAATCAAGTTATTACAAATTATTATTATACTATATTTCTTCATTTATGTCTGCTAATGTGAAAAAATGACTTACTTATAATAAAATTAAAGCTAGTGTTAATCATCTCCTAATGATGTCAACTTGGTCGACAAAACGCGCATCGAGTGATTATAATCTTTTGGCGTTTATGGAAGACTGGTATCCTATTTTCTGTTTCTACATTAAAGGCTCTAACCCTAACCCTTTCCTAAAGTAAAATCTTCGAATAATGCGGAAACATGTCAACGCTTTTAACTTTCTATCAAAATATTTGACCTGTTAGGAGACTTTTTCAAATCGCTCCCACATGTAACTGGACTCACAAATGTTTAGTGGGCATGTGATTTACAACGAATAGACAGACCAAGACAGATGTACCAGAAATACGAGACTCGGACGAGGCAGATGGTTCTTTAAATGACGGTCGTAAACAATTCAGTCATACACCTTATTTTATTTTTATTGCGACTCACGATCAGTTGTTCCCCGATAAATAAAAATTCCTCGAAAGTAGTTCACGATTCGTGTTTCTTTAGAATCGTTGGAATCGTGGCAAATGACAAATATAGAATATTCTGGTTCGATAACGGAAATTTATTTATAAATATAACTAGGAAAGTCATGTTTTCGCAACCAACCAACAAAAAATGTTGACTATAAATTGAAATATGAAATTAAGGAAATCCCATACAAAAACTATAAAATAAGGAGGTTTAAAATGAAATATTATATATTTTACCCAATTTATTATACCGGGTGTAACAGGATCATGGTATGCCCCCTTTTCTCCTTTAGTTTCGAAGGTAATTGATTGAAATGTGGAATATCTTATACACATAATAAGCGACACTTTTTGATATACAATTGATTTTTCTTTCACTTCCGGTTTCGCCGGAAGTGACACTAACTTTCGATTTTTAAATGGAATACCCTGTATATTAACGCATTTTTGAATTCTGCATAATTTTATGAATCCAACGATATCAAATAAGTGACATTTCAAAAGTCAACATTTTTTATAACCTAATTTTTAGTTTTCCATTTAAGTGTGCCATGACGGTTTCGATTTATTCTAAATGACCCGTGTAATGCTACAAAAATGGAAATCCCGTCAAAAATACTAAATCACGTGATTTATGAACAAATAAAGTTCATCAAAATTGTTTTTGGGGCAAAACTCAATTTTGTCAAATGGAACCATATTGGTACCGTGGTACCATTTATTAGTACTGTTAACAAGGAATTTATTCATATGTCGTATTAAAATGTGCAACAAATACAAACAAAATTACAGCTAAAAGAAAATAAGAAAATACTAAAATTTTGTTTTAGCTGTAATTTTGTTTGTATTTATAGCACATTTTAATACGACATATGAATAAATTCCTTATTAACAGTACTAATAAATCATAAACTAAAGGAGAAAAGGGGGCATACCACGATCCTGTTACACCCGGTATATCAAAGCGACGGCGCTAAAAAAACAATTCCAAATTATCTTTGGGCGCACCTTTTTGCGACAACGTAATATGTATTATTTTCTATTTCACATAGTTTTCTTACATCATGACTCAATTATTGGCACTATTTATGATGAGTCACGACTGTCTACCGTTATAAGGCATAACTGACTATATTGGTGACTGAAAACCGGGTTTGCCAAAACAAAAATCAGACAAGTTCACATCACAAAGCTCGCTCGCATGTTTTCGTACTTAACCTTGGCCTAGGTAGACGAAGTTTAAAAAAAAATAAACGTACTATAACAATAAAGAGTAATAATTAAAGCTGTGGGTCCCATGAAGCGCTGCATACCACGCATCATGTGGGGGCATGAATATTTTACTGCAACGAACGTTTAGTTTATCAAATCCACAAATCTTAGCTATTCTAATAATAATATTCAAAAATTTCATAAAATTTGATCATAAAATCTCTATTAGATTGTAAACGATTACGTAAACAGTTTGAACGTAACGGTGTGATGATACCACTGAAATGAGGTAAGTGGTCGACGAACCGTAGTGAAGGGTATCTTCACGGCCGTAGTGGTGTACGTACGGTCGCCCATGGGTTAGTTGACACGTTTTAATTTAATAGTAAAGTACGTCGCACGTGCGAAAACCCAAAAAACGTTTATATGCTCTCCAAGTGAAAAAGTTTATTGGTAAATTTAATGATTTACCCTACGATGGAGCGAAAGTAATGTGTAAAGTATGCGATAAACCCTTAATGTTCCGGTCCAAATCTGAGTGCACACATAATATGATTTCGCAGAACATTATGGAGCAATATATTAACTGTACGCGACGACATTGTAGAGAAGATTACATGGAAATTACAAAATAGACGACTGTGGTTATGTGTTGACGAGACAAGGGATCGTAAAAAATTCTATTGTAAATATTAAGTACGTGTACTAGACCCTCGGCAATCGGCATGTAAAGTACTGCGTTACATCATGCGGCGGAAACTATTCGACAATGTTTCCCCAGGTAGATACATTAATAATGAATACAAAAAAAAGTGTATCTAAAATATCTTAAATGTCCTCGAGAGTTTCACAGAAAGTGTCCTGGAATTCCCGAACCACCAGAGCCGATCCTAACACGTTGGGGAGCATGGCTAAAATCAGCTCTTTATTATGTTCAAAATTTCCAGCAAAACAAAGCTGTAGTACTACAGTTCAATCCTACCGAGGCCGCCGCTATCAAGGAAAGCCAGATACAATTTCTAGATATTTCCATTGAAACCGATTTAAAAACTATTCATACCAACCATCAACGAGTGGATGACAGAGGAGAAATTACAAAAGTGAGCGCGTCAAACAAAAGTTCGAAAGTGTTAAAGAAAGACACCAATTTTAACAGAATAAGACAAGTTTGGGATGATGCTGCTAATAGTGACAGTGCATCTACAGTCCGTTAAGTGAGTGTAAAGAGTATTTTACGTATGCCTGTATTACATCATAAGATGTCGAACGGTCGTTCTCCGAATATAAGAACAGATTTTCACCACAGAGAACGTCATTCTGAGACAAATGTGGAAGCATACCTGATGCTGCAAAGTATTTACCAATCCTCTCCAGTTCGTGATGATGATATTAGTTCATCACGCTAGTTAAGAAGGTAAGTACATACAGTGTTATATTTACTTGCAACAGTTTAGTGCGTTTGTTACTAATCACTTTGTATTATTATTTTATTACCCTTGTTACGATTCGTACGTCTATGGAGCGCAATACATTTTCCACAGCCTTATTTATATCATCATCACCTTGCTGTACTAGATGCGTTAGGTATATATTTTGTTGGATATGCCTTTTGGGAAAAATACGATTTTTAAGCTTGTAACGTTTTCCGGGTCACCCTATATATGCCACTTACGGTACGTAGCGAAGTCGCCCAAGACATGCACAAGTGCACGGATTCGAATAAACTCGAATTCATGTCATCTGCATTCGTCGGGTGGCCACGGGTACCTCCTCCATGTGGGTCAGAGATATTTCGAATGCGATAAGGGCCCGGCTCCGTCTTCTGCGCGGAAAATCCGAGCCGGAAATACGTGCCAGGCGGATACGGCAACGGGATCCGGCCAAGCATATCTCCACCTACATGTATGCGGGTGTCATTTTACCATTCAATAAAACCACTACCAAACTGGTATCGCGGTAAGTATTATTATTGGAACAGCATGCCTGCACAGTTAATAACAACAAAACAATGACAGCCTTGCATCTACGTATTAAATATTTCCAGGACTGAATCACGTCGCGTCGGCTAGCGTTTATTTGGCAACAGCAGCGCGTCGTTTATATGAGGAAAAATGCTACTCAGAAATAATTTGTACTCAAAAATCATTTTGTACAGTAGGAGGAGGTAAAATGTTATTTTTTTTCTTGGTTATGGGGATGATGAAAATAGAAGACTAAGTATAGATAAACCGTCATTTCCGTGACGGGACTAGATCTTGGTTTCCAATTTCGTCCCATGCTTTCCCAATTAGCCTTGCTTCTCTCAGGATTGTTCTTTTCAAAGTCGTTTTTCTACGGCTCCCTTGTGGATTCCACTTTAGGATCATTCTTGATAGATCGCTTTAAGATCTAATGTTATACCCCAGCCACTAACGTGATTATTTGCATATTTCTATATCTATAGGCTGATATTCTTATCTTTTCCAAAGTTCTACATTCCAGATCCAGTCCAACCAGAAATTTCTCAAAACTCTTCATAGGAACATATGTTACTTTTCCGCACTCAACTATACCAGAGCGGAAAAGTAATGTAATCGTGTGAAGAAAAATGGCGTCTAGCGTTTATTTTTCGTTTTTCGACCTAAAAACAAAAAAAATGGTTTTTACAAAATGTTTTCTACATGTGTGTCGTTGTCGTCGGCATTTTAAAACTTATTAGCGCGATATCTCAACAAAATCGTGTCGGATCGATCTGGTTTCGCCTGATTCTGATTAGGGACGCCATCAGACGACATCTATTGATTTTGAGGTGGATAGGACACACCCCATCCTGTCCATGGGTCATAAGAAAGCACGATGATGGACTATTTGAAAAAAGTAAAACTGTCGCATAAAACACATATTCTGCATTTATGTGTTGGTTTATTTTTTCTCGGCCACTCGATTTCAATATAGAGATATTCTACGTGCGGAAAAGTCCATTGTAAGGTCTTAAAAGTGTTTATTTTAGTATGTTTTACAGATCCATATCTCGCTAAACATACTAAATGAATGAACTTCTAGCTTTTTGAATTCTTCCTTTAACATTTTTATTTCTTCCACCCCCCCCCTGGTCTATGATCCTACCTCGATATGTAAACTCAATGACAATTTCAATGGGTCGATTAATGAGATGGAGATGATTGGACTTGTTGATGTTGGTGCGCAGTTGCTTCATTTTGTTGACGTTTATGTGTAGACCAAGCTCTCTCTGACTTCTTCACAGAAGCGCGAATGTTTGCTCCATGCAGTTAAATGAATATGCCAACAAGTAGATACAGTAGAATTCAATATTTTACACCAACCATTTTATGGACATATACAGTGATCACTGATCAGTAGAAATCCAGCAGATCTTACATTACGTTATGTACATTCTGGATTCGTATTTGCTTTTCATACCACATGGTGATAATGTGTATGGATAATAATAATTATTCAGAACGTTAAAACATCGTCAGTTATCGCTATTTGACGTTGGAAACCATTATTATTTTGGAAATATGGGAGGAAAACCAAAAACACATCCAAGCGTAAGTTCCATTCCCACATCAGTCAGCTGGGTGTATGTCTGTATGATTTTCCGGGGACTAGGTGGAGGAGTAGCTTTACAGTTCAAGAAATCTCCAACTGTAGGCCCCAAAACTAACATCTGATTTTAAACCTTACATACATAGATACGATTCAGAGGATAGTATCCGAAAACCATTAAAACGAAACGGCTATCTGTTGATGACTTCAAGAAAAAGATCTTTAGATTGCCAATGATAGAACTGGCAACATAAGTCTTCTTCTCAATATTTGAAAGTGGGGGTACATTTTTTAAAAGTCAGAAAAAGTGTTTTTTGTACTTTTTTCAAATTAATAGCGAGGGAAAAAAAGTTTATTGCTCAAAAACAACATTCGTCATTTATATAGCGTTTATTCGAGTTTTTAAAACCATCCTTCGATTAGCTGTACGATTATTAGTTCCTAAGATATCGATGATCAAAGACAAAAGCGTAATTTTTTATTCAACCACCGATATTTCAGTAACAAACGGTCGTATAAAATCCGTGAAACACCAAATTAAAGCTGAATAAACAGCCTTTGTATTGATTTAGTCCGATAAAAATTCCTGAGCCCGGAGACACTCGTCAAAAAAAAATTTAGAAAATATTTGTCTCGCGGTATTTCTTTGGATTGCGCAGTAACTGTAGCGCAGAAAATTTGTTTACCAAAAGGTTTCAAAACTAGAAACTTCAAGCTACGAGACGGTTTCTTTTTCATCTCGATCCGAATATTTTTCATAAAGTTCCAGCCTTTCAAAAATTACTTAAAATTCTTTTCCCTTAATTATTTTGAGTAGTGTATAATTTGTTGTCTATCTCATATTCAAATGTATTCTTTGTTTTTCGAAAGTCTAATTATTTGTTGAAACATCGCTGACAACCTATTACCGATTTTAAAGTCAAAACACTGCAAGTTTCATCCGGGAAAACGACCCTAGCTGTTTTGACTTACGTCCAATATTCTAGATAAATATCTCAAAACAGTATGAAAAGAGCGCAAACACTTAACATTCCACAGTTTCGCCATTAAAATTGCCCGAAAAACATTTTATTCACCTATAAATAAACGGGATAGGTCAAAACAAAGTTGTTGATGTACAGTTGACAATAATATTGTATCCTATACAATGCCGCGAAACAAAAACGACTGCATTCTGCCGAAAATTATAGTCGTTTAAAAAAAATTCTGATCAGTCCGTAACTGCTATGTACCTGTATATGCATATTCCAACAGCAATGCTATCTTCGTTAGCAGGATATGCTATTTCTGGTTTTACTGCAATAGAATAGACAATAGAAAAAATAGACTATCCAGTTTGCATTTGGATAAGAAACAACATCCCCTGCTGGCGAAGGTAGCATTTCTATAGAAATATGAAAATATAAAATAGAAAATACCATCACTATAATTTTGAAAATTCAGTAACTATTTAATTTGGTGCTACCTGGGCATGTTCTCGCGTCCAGAAAATGGATGGGTAACCTAATTTATTCTCCTATAGAGGTGTCTACAATAAAATATTCCTATCGTGATACTGAATGGCGAATAAACCTACAAGCAGTATTCGAAGTATCATTGTATATTTGGATTCTAGCCCCAACGGAAAGGCTTTGACACTTCTCTTTAGGTACGAGTGTGAGTTATCTTATCTAATTTTTCTTCAGGCAAGCTAAAGAGATTACAACTTGAAAATTGTAATCGACTACATCTCTTCCGCCACGCTATTGGTCTTTGATTTGGCACTCTAGGATCTAACAGGCTTAGAAACAAATGAACCAATTGAACTGATACGTTACGTACAGATTTGAATCAAAATTAAAAATATCAAATAGCAGTCTTAGGATGTGTGTAAGTGAAGTGCGAGTACTGTAAATTGATGACCTGGACGTGACCTTAAACGAAAGATAGTTTTATGCAGTTTTCGCAATTTCGAAGTTCATTTCGGCAGTGAACTTTAAAATAGAGCAGTGACTCTTGACCAACGTAATATTCAGACTATGCGTACTAACGACGTACGGCTTGTCAAGAATAGGAACAAGTCTCAAAACTGCGGTATCGGATCGCCCACGAGGTGCGCAGTAAATAGCCTGATCTTTACTCGGTCGCATTGAGACCTTTGCAGAGTGAATATCGAGTATATATGAATGGGTCTACATTCATATATACTCGATATTCACTCTGCACATAGAGTGCATCTTTTTCCCTCCAAATGCTGCCTCACTCTTTCTTCTTTGTACATGAACACAGAGAACCTCACCCTTTTTCCTATTCTTGACAAGCTAGATATCCGCGCAAACTTCGAAGACGTAGATTCCTCCTATTTCTGGCTGCAACTAGTTGACTAAGTTTTTATACTAGATCTACACACCTCTACCTAAATCTTCCCCCTGGGTAAATACACTACCGCACTCCAGGCCGAACTAGCTGCAATTACATACGGGGATTTTGTTCTGGGGGCCGACCAAAATCGGACCCAGGAGAAGGTATGCATCTGCTCGGATAGCAGGGCGGCGTTGGCCGCCCTGAATTCAGCAACGACAAAGTCGAAGCTGGTCTGTAATTGCTATGAAGCATTGAACCACTTGGCAGGGAAGGGACCGGTGGAACTCTTATGGATACCTGGACATAGTGGCATTAAGGGAAATCTAACTGCAGATGACCTTGCCAGACTAGGGACCAGGGAAAACCTCTATGGACAAGAACCTGCAGTGGGAATAAGTCGGAATCTGATCAGAGACCGCATCAATGGCTGGGCAAGAGACCAGCACAATAAAAGATGGAGAGGTGTAACGGGTTGTCGAATAAGCAAACTCTTCATCGAATACTCAGAGATTGAGAAATGGGCCCAAGAATTCATTAAATTGATCAGGCACAAAGCCAGAACCCTGGTGGAAATCATAACAAGCCGCCATAGTAGCTTGAATGCATATAGGCACAAGCTGAGGCTGACTGACAGCCCGGCATGCAGATAATGTAGAGAAGACGAGGAAACCTCGATTCATCTTCTTTACACCTGCCCCGCACTGGAAGAGAGGAGGTGCCTTATATTAGGGGCCCCTGTTATACTAGAGGAGGCGAAGCTTAAGGAGGGGGACGTGCCTAAATTTCTCCTTTTATGGGATAGCATTATTGGATAATGACCCAGATGAGAGGGGATCGCCAAGAGACTACCTATGCGATCAGTGGGTGATGAAGCCCAAACCCATATAACATAATAATAATAATAATACATACCTCTAATTTTCAAATGATTTGTTCTGATTGATTGGTCATTGAGTTCCAAAGTAATAAAAAAAGAGCCAGCTCCAATTTACTAATAAACAAAGATTTACAAGTATTTTCCAATCCACAACCACCTTTGATCTCTTTCACAGACTCCTTTTCTAAAATGTCTTTGAAACAGAAGCTTCTTTGAAACTCCTTTTTGGTATTTTCATAAAAGCATGATAATCCTTTGACAAATGACATAGGTAGCGTTTGTATTTCTTCATATATAAATCTGTGAAATACATTTGCTAACCACTTTACTGCTTGTGTAACATCTAGAGGATCATCTCGCATCAGTTTCATGGCACACAGAAGTTGTACAATATCCAAAAATAGTTTTCTTGACCTTTTCTACATCTAGCGAGAAAATAGCGAAACTATTGAAATATGCTTAGTAATAATGGTATCACTTTAAAACTACGTTGACTGTTGGTAGTTTATCCTTTAAAAAAATTTAGTCAATCTCCTTGAGAAAATGACTAATATTTCCATTAGAAATAAATACTGAAATCGTGCTCCTATGATTATTAAAATACCCTCATCACTTCCTCGTTTTAAATAGTAAACAATTAAAATACAAAACTTGACATTCGATATAATAACTGTATGACAATAAACATTTTTCCTTCACAATTTACGGCTGCATCGATAAAATAATTGGATACAGCTACTTGTGCGGCTTCATGGTTGGAAATACCAGTAGGAATTAACCTAGTGCTCACATTGGGTCATTTCAGTTATAGTTAGTTTATTAAGGTCAGTGCAAGTCACGTACTTTTTTGCGCATTTCAAGAGAACTAGGTAACAAATTCAATATCAATTCCTCAAAAATTTCTGCGTTAATAATTTAATGTTCACGTTTACGATAAAATAAACGACGTAAAAAACATCGTAACAAATGAATCACAATAAATATTTAATTCTTAAGGGGAAATACGAATATACACGGTGGTTGGTAAAGTGTTTTGAACACGAAGTTCACGAAACGTTTTCATTTTTCCCTTTGGTAAAGATGTTCGCTCATAGAAGTGGAAGAATATAGGAGAATAATGTACTATTCAATTAATCGCTGTTTGTCAAATAAAAAACGAAAGAGTCTACCTGAGCCTAGCTATAAAAACAAGCCATGGTATGTTTTGAGATTTTTTATTTGGCAAATAGCGATGAAATAAACTATAGAATATTATTCCTGTCCTATATTGACGAATATCCTGTCCTATATACGATAGACGTTCAAATACAAACAAAAATTTCATTTGGGCTGGGTTGGGTACTGGTGCGAACGGTAGGCGAAGGTAATGGGAATTGTCGCTGACACAGACTTGAGAACGGTACGCCTTATTCCCCACGGCCTGTGGCTTGACGAGCGTACTCACAGACTTGTGGTCTGTCGTGATCTGTCGATTTCTGACCACAAGCCGTTCCCATGGCGCGGAAAGGCTCGTGGCTTGACGAATCTCGAGCGGCCACTAGTTGCCCGTTATTACATTTTTATAATAATGAACGCTAACATCCTGTAAGTCGCCATCGAATTTTCTTTCTTCTTTTTCAGCTGTGTTAAAGGACACTCAGCGCTGATGCTATCTTGGATTAGCTTCCAAGCATCATATGTTTTGTTTCTAACTCTGTAGTCAATATTTTGCGGGTTCCAGATAGAAGGTTCTCCGTCTTACAAGTCCAAAAACTCCATAATAGCTTCATTTGACCGCTCCATAATTATCCCAAATCATCCACAAACGTTCAGAAAACTTTGAGCATAAACCTGTACAACTGCAACTAACCATAATAGATCGTGGAAACGGGTGCTCGAGCCGTCCTGAGACTTATCATCCGTCGAGCCTCAAGCCTTTGATGTCCTAGTATTTACCGATTTACTGACAACACACGGGAAAGGCCAAACCACCTCCAACCACCTCGAGCAATAACGAGTCTTTACGTTCTCATGGCGTGAAGTATGGCAAACTTCAGACCAGGTTCGTCAAGCCACAGGTCGTGGGAACAACGCTTTAGTGTGATAAGCGAGAATTACATTATTCTCGCTGTTGTAAGTTCAACTGAAATTTTGCGAATACTCGAGAACAGTTCAGTGAATACATCCCTTCCCAGCCACGAGAGCTTTATTGGCATAAAACATTCTCTGAAGGGCGACAGAGAGAGAGAGAGAGAGAGAGAGAGAGAGAGAGGCAAAAATGAACCCCACAAGCGGTACACTTACTTATAATGCACTTCTGTATTCGAAACGGAATAAAATGATTTGTTTTATTCTTCTTCGTCCAACTATCCTACACTGCCACCACTATCCTCTGTACTCTCTATAGAATTGCGGTGTATTGTACTTATCTGAGTTCACTCGTTAATTACCCTTGACTCAATAATTTGCCTAGTAGCTTGCCGCTCTCTGTATATTATTGCATTCATATTATACGGTACGATTTTTTGGAATATAGACATGATACTATTATTTGTAGATGCACAACAGCAACAATCAACCGTGACAGTGGTAAAGTTTTTAAATAAGAACGCTCTATTTTTAAACGTAAATGAAATAAGTTATGTGTGAAAAATGTGTGTGAAGTTGCATTATCGATCTGTAACGCTCGCCGTTGACGGTTATGGCAATGCCAGGTTTCGCTTTGGAAGAAGTACGAACCGACGATTCTGCCAGACCCAAATCCGCACCAAATGGTGACTTTCTCAGGATGCACTTGGTGCTGCTGTATCTCGTGTGGATTGGTATCATCCCAAATCCGACAATTTTGCTTGTTCACATATTCATTCATCCAAAAATTAGCCGCGTCGCGTCGCTGAAGATGATTTTTTTGGATATTTGGATCAACTTCCAACTGTTCCAGTGTCCAATCAGCGAATACACGGCGTTATCTATGGTCGTTTATCGTAAGTTTCTGGCTCGGTTGGATTTTATACGAGTGTAGACCCAAGTGCCGACTCAAAATTCGCCAAGCTGAAGTCGCAGAAAGGTCAAGTTCTTGTGAACGACGAGAAATTGACTGCCTCGGGTCTTCCCATACACGTACATGCACAGCAGCAATGTTTTCAGCAGACCTTGCGTTTCGGTGACGTACGGGTGTTGGCTGATTATTTATCAAACCGGTTGACTTGAATTCGGCCACCAAACGTCGACTAGTCGACTAGGCGGAACGGTTGTGGCGAGGATAAAAATCACGTAATACGCGTAAACGTTTCTCGAACGAAGCACTGATTTTGAAAATAAAATTTGATGATATGCACATGTTGTTAAACGCTATAAACCTTGCATGGTGATTTGCTATACCCTACTGAACAATTCACAACAAATTTGACAGATGTTGCTTTAACAACATGGCCGGTATAACCTAACAAATTTCGAGCGACCCCATTGAGAAACCCTATATTAATCGGCACTTCACTGCGTATGTTATTAATTTATTTTTGGACGAATGGAACGAAATTTGCTTGACTAGAGGTAATTAATTTTGAAAAATAGTGATTAGAGTTTAGCCTTAATTTACTTTAAAAAAATTTAAAAAATATTGCAGAAGTGTGTGGACGTGTAATACTGGACATAGTAAATACGTCTATTAGGTGTGGTACGGTACCTGACAATTTAAAAATGACAACCATTCTGCCTATACCAAAAATTAGTAATACAAATAAAGTGGAAGAATTTCGTCCAATTAATATACCCTTAGCCATAGATAAGGTTATTGAACGAGCTGTATAGAAGCAAGTGACGAGCTACTTTGAGGATAATAAACTATTATATAACATACAGTCTGGGTTTCGAACCAATCATTCATGTGAAACTGCGCTCCAAGCTGTTATAACATCCTGGAAGGAAGTGGTTGACGATGGTCAAATAGTGGTAGCAGTCTTTATAGATCTGAGGCGAGCGTTTGAAACTGTGGATAGGGAGATATTATTGGATAAACTAGTCGCATATGGTATCGGTGATAAAGTGTTAAAGTGGTTTAAGTCATTTCTAGAGAATCGAAAACAAAAAGTCAGGGTTAACGATGTTGTATCAAGTGAGATAATAAACAATTACGGGGTTCCTCAAGGCAGCGTGCTTGGTCCACTATTATTCTTAGTGTACATTAATGATATATATCGAACACTGAAACATTCAAAAATATATTTGTTTGCTGATGATGCTTTACTATCAATACAGAATATTTAAATATTATAGAAAAAATTAATGAAGACCTAGCTATTTTGGAACACTATCTTTGTATCAACAAATTAAAAATTAATACAAATAAATGTAAATCCATGGTGATTGGTAACAAAAATAGAATTAAAAATATTAATATTGATGGTAGTGCTGTCGTTATAAATAATGAAGTGATTGAATTTGTACCTGAATTTAAATATCTAGGAGTAATATTGGACTATACACTTAGCTTCACTAGTCATGTTGATTACCTTATAAAGAAAGTTTCAAAAAAAAAAAGATATTTCTTAAGTAGAATTAGTAAAGATATTTCATTATATGCAAGAAAAATTATATATAAGTCAATTAGACTACCCCATTTTATGTACTGTGCGACATTATTGTATTCTGTCAATATTACAAAGTTAAATGAGCTTCAAATTGAGCAAAACAAATGTCTAAGAGTAATATTAAGATGTAGCATGTATACCCCAGTATCTGTAATGTATGAAACGTTGAGGCTCAACAATCTTAAAACTATATCGTATGTCCAATGTATGGTGTTTATATACAAGATGATCCATAAACTTGTCCCTGATTATCTAAGTGGAATAATACGTTTTGTTTCGGAGGTGCATGACTACGATACCAGGCAGAGAGAGGATCTATATGTGATCCCTGCAAGAACATTGAGCGCACAAAAGTCAATAACAAATGGTGCAATGATTGATTTTAATAAACTGCCCAAATATATAACTGATTGTGATACTTTAAATAAATTTAAAACAGCTTTGTACAAATTTATTAGTCATTCTGATATTAATTAACAAAATGTTTATTACTTATTTATTTAAGTTAGTGATAAATCATAATTTTTACAAAACCTGGGAACTATTGTAATTTGGTTGTAATAGTATTATTATACTAAATAAAGGTCTTATTATATTATTATTGCTGGACAACTAGCTACAAACTAACTACCTAATAACTGCAATTTATTGCCGATATTGAATTAATTGACACTTGAGGTGCAAAAAATTTATTCTAATGAAATATGTCGGTGAAACGACGTTTTCTTAGAAAGTGTTTATACATGTAAATAATACTCGTGAGGTTTTTTTTATTCAGCTGTAGCATGTTAATAATTAATTTTTCTGTTAATGTCACACCGACATGCCAAGTGCGAAACGTTTAACGATGAACACACGCCATTTTCTAAGGCTCTTAGAGAATTCCAAGCGAATTATGTATGTAGAATAACGATTTGTATTAGTAATAAAAAGAATGCTTAGAATTCCAAAGTTGTTAGGACGGTATACATGTAAACACTTTATTTTAAGATATTCAATTAGCTTTAAATTGAAACGCATTAAATGTGCCAGTATTGAAAATGTTTTTACGTGAATACGAAAAATGCGACTATTTGACGCGTGGCCTGTTTAAAACAAATTTTTTGGTATTAGCAACAGTGGATATAGTTAGCTGTTTAGTCAACAACACCTCTACATAAGGACAAAGCGCTCACAAAATTTTAGCTCGTGACGTCATGAATGTAGGCCTTTCCGATATGTAGCGAAGATTTAGGAAGCCAGCTTACCGGTGGCGAAACACGATCGAAAGGCAACAGATGTCTGCAACGTTGCCAGACTACTACGATACTAGCGAATATTAGGATTCCAGTATATAAAGGATGTATCTCTTTCTCTTATATTACCATTTTCTTCTTCAATATCGTAAAACACATATTTCCATAAGATGTTCTTTCCTCTTTTTTAATGTGGTATTTCGTAATTTATTTATTTAATTATCAAATACTACTACCTTGTTCGACTTCCCTAACAAAAATACTTTCCTTACGGAGCCGGCAACAGCGCTCATCTGGTACGTTAACCTCTAAACCTAAAAGTTGCTATATTCAGCGTTATTTCTTACATTTTTCTGAAATCAGAACTATTTATGTGCTTTTAAGTGCGTGAAACTTGTACCTAATATTTCGTTGTATATTTAGGTATACAATTTATATTGTTAGGCGTATTTTTAAATACGTAAAACCATATTTCGGACTTATAACCTGTTGCTTTTTTGGCGGTCCGTCGGTTTGTTTACAGCACAGTTTATAAGTTTTTGTTCGTGTTTAATTGTATGTTTTTCTCTTGGTTTCGGCTAGTTTTGTGGTAACTGATACTTAGTGAAATTATGCCTCAAAAGTATTGTGTTCCTCGCTGTAACGGAAACTATTATAAAAATGGGCCTAAAGTTCATGTTTTCGGTTTTCCAAAGGACGTAAGTTTACGACAAAAATGGCTAAAAGCGATACCCCGAGATAACATTCAGCCCACAAACAACACGAGAGTATGTGAAGCTCATTTTCCTGAAGGTAGTATAATAAAAAGTAAAACAGTTCAAGACTCAAACACTGGTAAGATTTTTACAATAGATTTACTAAAACCACGGCTAAAAGAAGACTGTATACCATCTATTTTTTTAAATTGCCCCTTTTATTTATCAAAAGATGTCAAAATACGGCAAGTAAAGATGAAAAGCTCAAAAATATTGATGAGTTAAATTTGTCAAAAGCCCTTGAAATAAGCAAAAATTGCTCTCAACAAGACTTTTCTCAAATTAAAACGTTATTGTCTCAAATTTTAATAAATGATGATCACTTTCACGATATCAACGATGTATTGCCGTTAATTACATATTTAGGTGGTTATTGTTGCTATATTACGTTAAAAAAATTACAATGTGCCAGCTGTAAACAAAAATTAGTATATGACGAGCAATTTATTGTTGAGGACAATTTTGATCTCATTAATAAATTAAATCGTGGAGGACTTTTATATCCCCAAGGACAAGTTATAAATGTCCTATCTGTGACTTATATAATCTTCAATAAATTAATAAATGAATTTGAGGACACATTTCTAGAAATCTATAATAAAAGATCGTTCATGGTTCATTTAATTTTGGAATATTGTATTGAACAGAAACATGTCTCACATTTCGATGGATGCGCTAATCATAATGGAAGACATTTTAAAAATTATTCTCAAAAGTATTTCCAATGCCCTCTTAAAAAATTATGGCGCTAAAAATAGCGACCATTTAAAAAAAGGAAATAAAAAAGAAAACTCGATACATTAACGAAGTAGGCCATATACCTACCTATACATGCATAAATATTTTTTATAACTAAACGTATATAATTTGGGACCTATTTCTTTAAAAGTTTAATTAATGTATTTTCATGGCTTGTGTTCTATAATATATTTTTTATACCTAAACTCTCACCTCAACACTAAGTTATGCACGATGTTAGGTAGTAGGTAAATGAAATTTGAAACTGCATAACATGAACATGCATACCTATATTATACCTACTAAGTAATAATAATTAAGAGAAGGTGTGTAATAGTTCAGTATATGTATTTATGTGTAATAATCTATTTTCAATAGTGCGAAAAATGTTTATTATACATAAATACATATCCTGAATTTTGGCGCAGGTGTAGGGGAGTTGGGAGCCTGCACTTAATACTACACCTAGTATTAAACCAAAACTCAAACATAATTTTTGGGATTTGTCAAGAAGCCTGTCATATAACTAGCGTTCTTTAAAATAAGTTACTATTGATAGTTTTCATAAATATTAGTGTATGTATCCCCTTATATGATTAAAATTGCACGGCCTACATTGATGACGTCACACGACAAGCACTAAGGCCTTGTTATTCAGTGGGTGTTGGTTTAGTTCAGACGCGTGGGATTAGGGGGGAACATTTTGCATCAATTTATTAACACTGTCAAAGAAATTGGCCAATTGTTAATATCCCAATTATCACACAGGGTGTCTGGCAAATCTCTAAACTGGCCATCCTAGTGATCAAAATATGTCGATTGGGCCAAATATCCTGCAAAATCCTCCTCCTGGACTCCTGGGTCCTGCAAAAATGTTGCTGGTTTCAAAAATACAGGGCGTTCAATGTTACACACAGATTACACATAATTATAATCATAACTCACATCATAACATCAACATGACTATAAAAAAATAAAACCCAAAAGACATACATTTAAAAATTGATAACATGATAAATACACTAGGTACTGAAATTAAGGGATGTAAAAAAATCCTAAATTACTTACTAGGTGATTTTTCAAAGGGCTGTAACTTGGAAAAAAAATACACGCAGAGCAATTTTAAAAAAAGCAAATTGAAGCTCTAAGTTTAGTTTTCATATAGTGAGTTAATTTTTTTTAATATCAGCAGTTTTTGAGTAATCGATAGAAAACCATCGGAAAAAATATTTCCAAATTTTTGCTCGCCTTCAAAAGATCCACGTACTTCAATAAATGCCTTTCGGTGATTTCGTCATAAAATTTCTTTAGATTATTTTATTCTCTTTAATTTCATCGGTCTAAAAATACGATGATTTTTCGCTGAATTATCGTCGTTCAAATTAAAAGTCAGTTTTGGCTTTTTTTTTATTTTTTTCTTTTACAATAACATTTTTTGATAAACAAACATTGATTATTGCTAAAAAAACATTTTCAACCTCAAAAAATTAATGAAAAATGAAAAATTCATATTCGAATTGATTTTTAGTAAAAACGACAAATTCAATAATTCCGAACACAATGAAAAGAAAACGCCAGCACTTTGAAAATTTCAGGGTTTCTTTGAGACACTTTGAGGTTGAAAAAAAACAGTTAACATACTTACTTACATAATATACTTAGTTACATACATTAACATACTTAGTTACTGACAGAGATCGTATCGATGAAGATGTATACGCCATAAAGTTCATTCGGCATTTGTCCTGAATCGGCGTACCGTGTACGGCACTGATGAGAAGTAACAAGTTCGAAACAGCTGTATGTCGTTCGGTTCCGGTCCGGGACAAATGTCGAATCCTACCTGTGGCGGGTTTTATTTTTTGAAACATACTTAGTCTATCCTTTATTTGTAAAGTTAAGCCAAATTAAGCAATAATCCCTAAATACGCAATTTTTTACCTCTTTTTCAATCAACATTCTTGCACCGAAAATGTTTTTTTATCAAAAGCCAATAGCTATGACTGGTAAATAATACTTTGCAATTTTTAAAACCTTGCTCGATTTTTCTATACGATCATTATTTCCCGAGTAATTAATTACAAAAATCAAAATTGACGTTTTGTTTTATTTATGATTACTCAAAAACTAGATGGTAAAATATTTTTGAAACTGAAAACTACTTAAAGATCTGAAAACTAGACACTTGGAGCTTGAATTTTATTTTTTCAAAATTGCTCTGCGACTATTTTTTTACAAGTTACAGCCCTTTGAAAATCACCTAAAAATTTTTTATTTTTTACATCCCTTAATGTTTGTGCCTAGTGCGTTATTATAGATTTGAAATTAGCAAAAGATACATATCTAAAAGATAAATAAATTTCTATAAGCTTTTCGACAGACAGCTTCAATATGACACTCAACCGATAATTTTGGTTCTAATGTAGTAATACCTAGGTCCCTAATTGAGTTTAATATCTTTAGTTGCTAGTTACTCACATGATATAAAAATACACCGTTCTCACATCACCTTGAAAATGTCATTGAATAGCATTTGTCGATGTTTAAAAAAAATTTGTTTATCTTACAGTAGTTGTAAATATATGGTATGTAAAAGCAACACGTTGGCAATACATTTACCAATTTATTTCCTTCTTATTATAACAAAAATCAAATTGTACTCCACTTCCGAGATACTTTCACAGCTTGCAATTTCCAGCGGTTTTCGTATTTCCTATTTGTGTTCATTACTGACAATATGCGCTATACTTCTTGGCATAATAAACGTATGCACGGTTTATCTAATCCAAAATATAAACAAACTTAAAATTCCAAACAGTTGAGTTTACACTATGGTATGTTTATTCATGTGTGCATATGCATATGACGTGTATGGGAAAAAAGTGAATGAAGCCGCATACTTATACAGAGCGTTCCAAAATTATTTCCCTGGGGGGCAGGTGCTGCAAATTACAAGCTTTATGGAAGTTTTATCTTGGATTTGATTTGGTTTGTATTTCCGGCCAATTAAATTGAAACAAAAATGTGATGCTAACGTTTCG
The DNA here is from genome assembly GCA_037954035.1 of Rosalia funebris. Taxonomy (NCBI): domain Eukaryota; kingdom Metazoa; phylum Arthropoda; class Insecta; order Coleoptera; family Cerambycidae; genus Rosalia; species Rosalia funebris. Next base: position 6,980,341 of record JAZFAV010000002.1, on the reverse strand, counting down.
GTTTTAATTGACATCTTCAGAGAAACTATAATAAGTAACAACTACTTATAAAACAATTTTCTAGTTTTGTGAGTTATGGCTACTTAGATTCGACTGTCTGCTACATGAAACTTATTATTATTTAATGATAATAATAATATGTAAATTTTAACAAGGATATTACCAATTTTTGTTTCAACAAGAAGTAAATTCCAATAAGAATAATTATTAATTGTTAAATCCTGAATTATAACACCTATTTATGACTTTTGAATAAACAACTCCAAATCCATGTTCAAATGGTTTATCTGTCCCAAGAAGCAAACACAGCAATTGTCACGACCAAGTTTATTAAAACTAATAGATATTAAAAAAATATGTTAAATTTTGAGAAATTCACTAAAGGTTTTGTTCGTTTGATAGGTAGTTAAATGGCATTTCATATTTGCCATTCTTATTGTGCATTTACTAATAATCTTGTGTTCACAGGGTTCCTCAGCACTTGGTATTCCTCAGGGTTCAACAACAGGACTTCTACTTTTTATAATTTTTATCAACAATGTAGTAGACGGCCTAGATGTATTATGTCATTTATACTGATGATTTTAAAATATTTAGGACTGTGAATAGCTATGACGATTGTCAACTAACCTTATAAAAATCAAAATGTGGTGTGACATTAATAAATTACCTACATTACTAAATGTAGAAAAATGAAAATTATATTATTCACGAATAAAACATTTTCACATCACTACGACTACACGATAAGTATGAGATATTGAAGACAGAAGCAACTTTAAGTACCTTGAAGTTATCTTTGACGCTAGATTTTCTTTTACATATAGTCTTGGTGTTCTATCTGAAGGTAGTAAAACATACGGAGACTCACTTCAAAGCTACACAAATTTTAATTACTTAAATAGTATAAAAACATATATGTCTTAATACAATGTTTACTCTAACAAGTTGAGATCTCATTTTTCTATTACTTTTTTACCTATATAATAGTGTTCCTTAAATAAATAAATAAATATTCCTTCCGAAAACAATGACACACAGTCTTGCACACTATTATACCTTATTTTCTTTTTCATACTGTCTTTGTTAAAGTTTTCAAAGATCTTATCAACATGAGGGTTCCTTTGTCATTCACTGGTGCGAATCCAACAAAATCAAGTTTCCTATGGAACTTCAGACATTCTTAAACTGGCTACGCGTTACCCTCATAGCGTGCCTTAATCTCGTCTCCCCTGTAAATTAATTTACATATGAACCCATTAACTGACGTAACTACGAAAGTCTATTCTCGTGCAAATGCGGGCAGCATTATGTCATGCTTCTCTAATGCAGGAATTGATTCTGGGACAGCAGAGAGGTCAACGAATTCAATATCTATATACACAATAGATCATCCAAATCACGTAACTTCCTCTCGTGGCTTATATGGTGCGTGCTATAACTAAAATTTTGCTTTGCTCCAACAATAGTTTCCTTATGCAATAATAAACAGTTATCTTCGGTATTTTCGACCTACAATCAGTTTCCTGGGGAATATCCCACGATGTCTCATTCCATATATTAATTTATTTTAACCAATTCGTCTTCCAAATCGTCCCAAATTCCTCCCAAGTTTTTAAATTCATTATATTCCTGTTGAATTTCTATAACTCTTGATCAGTTCCAGATTCCAGATCAGTTCTTATAAAATCCTTCCTAATTTATCCATTCCTTCCTTTATTAGGCATCCCTTAACTCAAGTTAATTTTCTTTCAATTTTCTTTCATTCTGTAAATATATAGCAACATATAGCAACATCTAAAAAATGAGGTGTTACGTATTTTTGCCGACAGCTCTTATAGAATCGGGTCATGGGATCGAAACTGGTGCCCTTTATAAAAGTAGTGAATCGTAAGTTTTGAGCCATCGTAATACATATATAAAAGTGTTATAGATATTGATAGATTACGGTTCCAGTGCTTCCTACTAAACTAATCAAGATTAAAGCATAATTCTCGAGCAGAAGGAAACCACAATTATTAACTATATGTACATCTTTAATACACGCAAATAAAATAGATGATATAATTTTTAATAACTAAATAACTTGGAAATCGATTAACACATTTTTAAAAATAAATTCTCGAGATATCTAATACAGGATGATGTCCAGAATACTCGTGAAACTGGGACTGACTGAAATATAATACACTGTAACTTCATAGCAAGATAAGTGTTTTGTTTTTACTTGAATAAGAATTATTTTCTGTTACAATTATTATTTTATATTTTGTAGTGCACGGGGCCTATATGTATATCGGTTATTAGGCAAAAGTAACGATACTTAATAAAAAGAAATGATGTTTTACGTTACTCTCTCTACATTCACCATATACATGTCTGTGATGGCTATTTCCATATCTATAAAATGGCTATTTCCATTTTTGCGCAGCTATTATTTAAAAAGTGAATTACGAATTGATGTTTAAGGTAAAACAATCCTACCAATTCTTTATTTTTAACAAACAAATAGATTGCATCCTTCTAAATCACATCCTTCTAAATCACACAAAATTCTTCTAAATATAAATTAGAAAACATTTATTTAAAGTAATTGTAATTATCTTGTTAATATTATCTGGATTAATGCAAATATTACTTTCTTTATTAAAATGTTTTTGGGATATAGTTAATGTACGTTACTCCAACCCAGGAGTTCCCCAAGGACAACACTGACTTAGTTTTCCACAAAACACTATACACTAAACTCGACGCGCATTTCGTCAACAAGTCGGCATCGTCTGGAGATGTTTAAAACTCTTAACTAAAATTAAAATTATTAACTCTTGATTAAAACTCTTAACTCTTAAGTCAGTGTTATCTTCACAGCAAAGGTTCCAATCTACTCCAGCCCCAAGGACACATTGTGGCCCGTTTCATATTTGTTGTAAAATAACAGTCTCTGCATAACATAGTTGTCTTCAATTTTTAAAAAAGCTGATGTAACACATAGTTTCCTATATAAACCAACCAATTTTATCGATGTAGATTTGTCGAAAATAATTCAATGGAGGCATTGCTGAATTGAGAGCATCGAACTTTAAACAATGTTTATATGAAAAGAGTAAAAGCAACAGGAAATTAAAAGTTTCTTGGTTCTAAAGAATAGTAGAGAAACTAGAGAAGTATATCCAAATCCTATTAAGCAATACTTTTTTCCATCCTTAGAAACTATCAGGATCTACGATAAAGCGCCTGTAGGAAATTAAAGTTCAAAGACTTATTTCTAGCATAAAGTATCGTATTTTAAGAATTTTAACTAAGAAGAAGAAGAAGTTTAACTCCCAATGTATTACAAAAGGATAGGAAGCATTCATCTTCCAGTGACATTTGACCACTTCTAAATCGGGCAAACCACTCGTAAATTCTTGCCTGGCTAGGGCACCTTTCCCATAAGCTTCCCGAAGCATTGAAACTGTATCTGATGCTGTCTTCTTTAAGAGGAAACAGAATTTGCCATCGCAAATCGCCGAAAGCGTTGGGACGGGTATAAGAAAAAAAATCACTGTCCGCTGTGATGGCTTCACGTGAACGGTACTTGGCCAAATAGCCAGGGGGAGTTTCTAGTAAACGTACCCAGCGGCGAGGGCAGCACTGTCAACCCACTTGTCTACAGAAAATATTTTTATGTATCCCTCGTATAACAAATTACGAATATTATAAATTTTATTTTTCAAAGTGCATTCAAAATTCTTCTGTGCATCTATCTATAATTATTTCATTGCCATTTAAATAGATCAACGATGGCCATGGATCAGTGATTACAAAACTGAAATATAATACCGGAAACACTATTTTGACTTGATTATTTTGTTCCACGCACATGTAATGTCGCCCTTTTTTTTGCCCGTGTAATCTGGGACCTTTAAAGATCGCTATTGTTTCATTTTTTTTTATTTTTACATGATTTGCAAATCACCATTGTATGCTCGTTGTTAGCCGCGTTCGAAACGAGAAAATACTCGTAATGGCGTCCGGTATTTATTTCTTATATACTGGTTTAGCGGAAGTTTAAAAATACCTTGACGAATTAATTAGACATAGCAACGGCGTTTCAGGGCACTCGCTATGGGATTTATAGACGTCGTTTTAGTCTGTTTAAAGTCATAATGCACATTAAGGCACGTTTGGAGGATGAAGGGTATGAGTGTTTTTTGTTTTGGTTTCTGAAAACATATTTTAGTCGCATATCAATATTCAGCATTTGATTTACAGATTTACATATTGCGCTTTGTGCGGATAACGTTAATAACTCCCACAACTATCCCAAATTTTTTTTTAAGTAGATAACTAGAAGAGAAGTATATGTAATATGAAATATAATTAAATATTAATTACTGATAAAGAAAACTGACCATTTTTAAAATGTAATTATTATTTATTATGCATATACAAAAATAATGAAATACAATACCTAGCGTATCTACAATAAAAAATTAATTATATGGCATATACATATGCATATATAATTAAATAAAAGTTGTAATTGAAACCTTATTGATATAAAGTATTTAAGTATTAATATTATTATTTTTAACTTTTCTGCATTCCACTATACGCGGAAAAGTAACGAATCGTGCACAGAAGAATTGAAAAACCTAATTTTTTTTTGGGTTTATTTTTATTTTTCGGCCTAAAAACAAAAAAAAAATGTTTTTAAAAATTTTTTGCTGTGTGTCGTTGTCGTCGGAATTTATTCTTGTTAGCACGATAACTCAACTAAATCGTGTCGGATCGATCGGGTTTTGACTCATTCTGATCGGCGACGTCTCCCAGACGACAGTTATTGATTTTGAGGTGGATAGAACACACTCTATCATGTACATGGGTCATGAGAAAGTACAATGGTGGACTATTTGAGAATTTTTTTTGTTAGCACAATCACTCAATTAAATCGTGTCGGATCGATCGGGTTTCGACTGATTCTGATTAGGGACATCTACCAGACGACATCTATTGATTTTGAGGTGGATAGGACACACCCCACCCTGTCCATGGCTCGTGAGAAAGCACGATGGTGGACTATTTGAAAAAAATAAAACTGTCGCATAAAAAAACATATTCTGCATTTATGTGTTGGTTTATTTTTTCACGGCGACTCAATTTCGATATAGAGATGTTCTACGTGCGGAAAAAGTCCGTTTAAAGGTTTTAAAACTGTTTATTTCAGTTTCTTGTATCAATATATCTAAATATCGGTTATACAATTAGGATTTTAGTCAACTATTATTAAATTTTTACAAAGTATTTACCTAACAGTTCGTCAATTAACTAAAGTGTGCCCTGTTAAACACTTGTTTCAATATCACTCATAGTCACTCTCTATTTAATAAAACACAATATCTTCTAAAATAATCAATCGGTGAAAAGTAAGTGGTGCTACCTTTCTACAACAGTTGTGGTTATGCGAAAAAAATATTTAAAACCGATAAATATCGGGCAGCCGCCTCTATCCACATCAGTATTTGGTAGGCGACCGTTACATGAACTGAATAAAAATTTAAGGTGAATTAAACTCGATCAAGAAAACAATCACGTATATCTCGAGACGAATCGGAATATTATATTAACGTAATGCTAATGTTTAGCCTGAAGCTTATTATCACGAAAAGGACATGACGTGTGTGTTCTTTATTAGTACGTACAAAGAAAAAGTATTAGATTTTTAATAATTTTTCAACCATAAATTTGACATTATAAGAATATTACAACGTAGAGTTGTGTCAAATTGATTATTAAATTAAGCTGGATTAATATGTACCATTAAGAAAGAAAATAATGGACCCAAGTAACAATTAATGAACTTCATAATTAACTATGTCTTAAAATAAGCATGCCCTCTATTGACCAAGACCATTACTACCTCTAAAATTAAGTAATTGATTACTTAATTTTAGAGTAAAATCTACACTACAGAAAATGTCTCATGATTTCTTACTAGTACAAAGTAGAGTGCGTTGAAAATTAGCAGATAATGAAGATTTAAGGTCACACTAGAACGAGTAATGTACCGAACACAGTTTCCAGTTCATTTTGCAACTGACACAACATCCCAGGATACTTTACTACGTTAGTATGGTGGTGGGAATATCGGGATGTCCACATCAGTAACGGATTTGTCCTCACTCAGTCGACTCGTTCGTTAGACTATAGATTGTCAATGTAATTACAGCAGATCGAAACAGATCTTTTTTTCTGAAATATTAATGGCGTGTCAAACTCTGTTTATAATAATTCTCGTAATTATTGTTTCAAAATTTACATGGCGATCTTGATTTTGTTTGATATTCGATATTTCAAAGGGCGATACTGTGCAAACTACTAGAGCAAAGATATAACATATAGATATTGTTGTAATCGGAAAAGCACGTAGATTTCAAAAATCGAAAAATAAATAAGGTGTTCCGTTTAAAAAACCATAAGTTTGGTCTAGATCTCCGAAACGCGAAATTCGATTGTTTTTCTAAATACATGTCTGAGATCGCACTAAAACTTCCTACAACTTTCGTATTTACCATTTTTTTCTATCTCAAAGAATCAAACAGTTAAGGGGAGTAGAACATTATGTAGATAATCCTGTACAATGTAATTTTCTTACAGGCCACATATTTCTTCCAATACTAGTTACACGTTCATCTAAAGTCTCCTCCATCTAAAATTCTTATCTTCATTGTTTAGAATTTATTTCATACGGTACTTCACCAATTATTATAAACTTGTGTGAACGAACGCTAAAAAAACCGTAAATTCCTAATACACACGTAAGAGCAACTGGAATTATGTCTTATCACAGCAATGCCTCGTAATGATAAATACAGTTTCAGAAGAACGACATATTTTACCGCAGATTTCTACAACGCTAACCTTCTGTTCAGGTGTAATTTTAAAAACTGTTTTTTTAATATTTTGTTCCGCTAGAAAAGCAACAGCAGAACGCGATGTGGTCTCGGTCTCTCGGCCACCTATGGCTATATAATGGAGTTCATTTCAACAATTCCGTCATGTTGGAAGTTAAATGTAGATTGTTTATTATTTTTCATTCTAGGCTATACATATGTATGTAAATATAACTCAGGTACTCTAAAGGGTATTTAGTGTTAAAACTTGAAGGGGTTAGTCCGCATAATTTTAAGGTAAAAACTTACATAATACAAACATACAGGGTGGCGCACGACGTTTTAGACAGGCAATATCTCGAATGTGGCGCTTAGCGCTATGATAGAAAATTAAATTTGAGGGGTTTATGAAGGGGTACCCAAAAAACTGAAAATTATTTTCTGTACACAAGTGAGTTGGCAGTGCTGCCTTCTCCCACTAAGTACTTTATTAGACGCTCCCCCTGCTCAGTTGACCAAGTATCGTTCACGTAAAACCATAACAATGGACACGTTTTTTTTTCTTAAGCCTATCCCAACGATTTCGGCTATTTTGCGATGGCAAACTTTAAGCAGCAACGCACCGACATCAACCTCTGTGTCTTGTTAACAGTAAACAGAAAACAGCACATATATAGTTTCAATGCTTAGCGAAGCTTATGGGAAAGAAACTCTAAGCCAGGCAGGAATTCATGTGAGTGGCTTGCCCGATTCAAAAGTGGTCAAATCTCACTTGAATATGAACCCCGTTCGAGACGCCCCTCAACGCCCAGAGTGTTCAAAAAGTGCACGATGCCATCATGTTTGACCGTCGCAGAACAATCGACGAATTGGAGAAAATAGCTACAATTTCCTTGAGTTTATGCTAAGAATACTAACTGAAGATTTGAACATGAGACGCGTTTCTTCATCATGACAACGAGCCTGTTCACACAATGTTGAAAATCAACCAAGTTTTGACCAAACAACGGCCATGGTACCCCTCTTGCTCGCTCCACCTATCCCCTTGCGACTTTTTCTTATTCCCAAGAATGAACAAAAACCTAGAGATAAATCGTTTTCAATAGGGAGAAGATAGTAGTAGGTTAAAAAAAATCGGTGAGGGCACTTACCAGCATAAGCTCAGGTGAATATGTTTTGAACACAGGAAAACCATTGATACGATTCAGAAAACTAAGATTGATATTTTCAACATGTTAAATTAAAAAAAATTAAATTCTAGTTTGTTTTTTTTTTTTTTGGTACCCCATCGTATACTACCTCGTGTACTTACTGCTGTAAGTAGTATGACATGTTTTTCTGTGATTCAATTTTCTATAAGAATTTACGTGTCATCAATTTCAGAATTTTCAATGGGACACCCTGTACATTATTACATTTCCCATATTCTTGTTATAAGACAAAGTCGGCAATACAATATGTGTAAGGATGTCTCCTCTATTTTATGCAAACTTAGTTGGCGAAACGCGCGTCGAGAAATGTGTCATATTTCGGTGTTCGTGGAAAATCGAAGTCCAATTTTTTTTAATAAGAATAAAAATGTTCAATTATTCCTGAAATATTACAAAATATATATCACATAGATGTTTTTCGTTTTCTTAACAGTGGGTATCAGTTATATTTAATTTATTTATTTTTTGTATTGTAGGTCATTAATAAAATACGTTTCTATTCCTACGTTTCAGGTTTATATAATACCATTTTCAGGGAAATTTGTGTTTATATATCTGGCGGTTACGTGGATATACTTAAATATTTTGCAGGAAATAATGAAAAAATTTAAATATATTTATGTTTAAATATATTAAAATTTTTTCATTAAATCTATTAAATCTATTAAAAATTTAAATCTATTCATCTAAAGACGAATTTTTCTGAAGATTATTATTTCATAAAACCAAAACGCCTAAGAAAAATACATTTTTATTAATGTAATTGACCCAAACTCCATGGAAAAAAACAAAGAAACAACACTGAGAATATTTTACAATAACATAATGCATCATATGCAACACAGGTCACGTTGCACAATGACATATTAAAAATAAAAAGCCTTAAGGACAAAAAATAGAAACAGTCCAATCGGAAAGACCATTTTCTGCTAACGATGATAATATTGCAATCGGAATATGCACATATATTGTTTTTTTAACCTTCGTTTTGTCGCTAATAAATGTTGATATTTCCGTACATCTTCATCTATGTACCTCCACAAAAGCGATTTCTATACGCATGAAAAGTAATGTATTTCTTATTTAGTCAGGATATGAATCATTACTGTTAAAGAACTGTACGAAATCGTCTCGGTTTAATGTATCCCCTACGATTAGAGTAGGTAATAGCACAGTTCCTTATAAACATCTAAGTTTAGTGGATGAACAATGCTATTAAGTTTATAGATAGCTATTAAACGACTGCTGGACTTTATTTGATTATAATATATAAGGCTATATACACTAGGCACAGAAATTAAGGTATATAAAAAAAACCGCTAAATTTTAGACTATTTTCAAAAGACTGTACCTTGAAGAAAAATAGACGCAGAGCAATTTTGAAAAAAGCAAATTGAAGCTCCAAGTTTCTAGTCTTCAGATCTTGAGTTTAATTTTTTTTACGATCAGAAGTTTTTCATAAGAAAACCTTTGGATATTTTCTTTTCCAATTTTTTGCATGCCTTATTTATTAGATCTGAAAACTATAAACTTGGATCTTCAATTTGCGTTTTTTAAATTGGCTCTGCAATTATTTTTCTCCAAGTTACGGCCCTTTGAAAATCGCCTAAAAATATTGGATTTTTTACAACCCTTAATTTTTGTGCCTAGTGTATTATAACAAAATACCAGGGATTTTATTTAAAATATTCTTTGTAAGAACTCCCAATATTCAAATTATTTTTAACCTTTCATATCATAGTTTGAAATATTTCAAACATGAATAAATTATTATAATCAGTTAAACTGCTGGCAAACAATTCTAACAAGCAATAAGAAATGATTAGACATATACTTTAAATGGTTTAACGACTTTATCTAAAACATATTTTTTACTCACGTATCTTAAACAATTTTAAATAGAAGGAAAGCAGGAAATTAAGCAACTGCTGGGGAAGAGTGGTGTTGACATACCCGTATGTCTACGACAAAAGAAAGCCATGGGGAAAATCCGGAAGATGGGATAATAGGTACCACATGAACTGAATGAAAGTTGAGCAGGAAAACCGAAAAACCATTTGCGAGATGCTGCTCGACAGGTACAAAATAAAGTCGTTTCTCTATCGAATTGTAACTGGCGATGAAAAGTGGATATATTTCGAGAATCCTAGGCGCAAAAGATCATGGGTAACTCCAGGCGAACCATCGACATCGACTGCAAAGCGAAATCGCTATGGACGGAAGACAATGCTCTGTGTTTGGTGGAATCAGAAGGGTGTGATCTATTATCAGCTGCTAAAACCCGGCCAGAACGTTAATACTGAACGCTACCGAAACAAATGATCGATTTGAATCAAGTTTTGCGTGAAAAACGACCGGAATATCAAACAGAAGGCAACACAAAGTGATTTTGCTTCATAATAATGCGCCATCACAGCAAAACCGGTCAAGGAAACGATTGAGGCGTTTAGTTGGAAAATACTTTCACATTCAGCTTACTCGCCAGGCTTGGCTCCGTCCGATTACTACTTATTTGCATCGATGGGTCCCGCAGTTGCTGAGCAGGGCTCCACTTCTTAGGAAAATGTACGGTAATGGCTCCATGACTGGTTTGCCTCAAAGGAGCAAGAATTTTTAGGCATGGAATCCACAAATTGTCAGAGAGATGGGAAAAATGTATAGCTAGCAATGGGCAATACTTCGAATAAAATATTTTTTATCATTTTCATACAATAAACGTGTATTTTCTATACAAAAAATTCCTGTTTCATATTTACATACCTGGTATTTACTATTTTATGATTTGTAGAGTAGTTCATTCCCCGATCGATAACTCTCGCTGTTTAAGAAAACATACACGCCACTGCACAGATAATTTTCCTCATTATCGTTCCGTTTCACGCAGGATCCGGAAATCTGCTTTCCAACGAAGTATTTATCGAAGCGAAATTAATTTCATTAAAATGTACGTACCTCGCAAGACCTCGCGCCCGCCTCTCCCGTAGCGATATTATTTAATGAAGGGTTGAAACCATCTGTTGCCGGCTTGCGTGCCAAACCGAGGCCGCGCTCTATTTTTAACCCCTGAGAATTCATTAATAACCGCAGAAAGTGTTCATTCACGTAGATTGGCCAGGCATATTTTAATACGGCGATGGCTTTTATCTCGGCGTTGTTTTTATCTCGTTACGTACGGAGGTGATGGAATTTTTTATTTGCAGGCACAGCACGCCCAGGGGCGTTCCCGCCCGAAAAAAAAAATAATAAATTGGCGCGTTGGATATTTTTATTTCTCATATTTGTGCGTCATCAGGCAGGCAGGTTGCAACGTCGAAATATTAGTTTATCAATGACTAAGAGGCGTGTACGAGATATGAATGCATTGACGTTCGTTATGAATCAAGATATAAACTGATTGATTTGCGTAAAAAAATCCCCCAAAACAGAGTGGACCAAAGTTGCGTTGTCTTGTATTTCCTAGGATTTCGGCTAATTAAATTGAAATAACAGTATTCAGTCGAACATCTCGGTTTTAATTTCCATCTTCAGGGAAAATTCTATTTACGCAGGGACTTAATTTTTTTACTGCAGAGACTTTAGTCTACTTTAATTACGTGTTTTGAAGTATTGGCGATATTTTTTATTAACTAATGTATACAGTGGCGTACCGAAAAATATATAGTGCGCATCTAAGGTCCCTTCCCCGCCCTTTAACTCTGGGGCTGAGATACCTAAAAAAAAAAACGATAAATGAACGAAATACATTAAAATGTAAAAATGTTGATATAATCAATGGAACTTAGTATTGCGAAGTTGCTGGAAGTTGCTTCAAATATATACTCAAACGTTGTTTTTATTGTTTCGTCTGTCATTTTTGAAAAATTCGATTAAACTTCATATTGGCTTACCGTCAATCTTTTTTAGCAATAACTTCCTGTAAAGTGGCAGTTTTTTTTTACAGAAATCATGTAAAAAGTCACTTAGACTAGAATTCTTAAAGCTTAATTCTCGTAAGGAAAAAGCTCTTACATTAAAGCAAACTACTGTACCTACAAATAGTGGCAGTTCTAAGGGTATTAATTTTTTTTTCATTTTAATTATTATACAAGATTATTGCGTATGTCCCTTTATCCCTTTAACGCTGTTTATTTTTTATTTAATATTTTATATAATAAAGCATACATTTTTACAAGCTATTATCTTGAAAAAGTACTCAAAGTACGCAAAATTGATCACTGAGGAGCAATACGTCTTTATTCCGACAAAATTTATGGTTAACAAAGAGTTATTGAAAATGCATAACAAAATCATCTAACAATATTTATTATTATTGTTTGCAAATGGTAAATAAAATTAAGTTAATGGCAGTTTGAAAAGTCGCTGTTGCATAAAATAATTTACCTATAATTTACTTGCAAATTTAAAAATACACAACGCATGAACGAAAAATATACGCAGTAAAGACACCCTGTATATACAGTAAGTACACTCGACCACACATTCATAGCCCACGTGTGGTATCTTAGCGGAGTTCTACAAACAATTTGCTAGTTAATTGGTGTCACACATTTAGTAATTTATCATCAAAAGGAATTATGTATCTGCCGTAAAGCGCCTGTAAGTAATTTTCGCCAGTTTAGGTGTAATCCTGTTGAGTGTGAAAGATTTCTTAACTGCTCATTTATGTTAATATCTAAACAAGCTCCATTTTACGTAGTGATATTTATGGACACCCGCATATACATACATTAAAAACCAGGAGATCATATTAAATATTTACATATCTATTATAAGAGCGCGACGCAGAGAAGTGGTTTACCAACAACGAACGTAAGTAAAGCATAAGTACTGCATCAATGGTGTTGCATTCAGGTAACTTAGCGGCAGCCGAGATGCCGTCACGTAGACTTGGTCGGCGTATTTTAATGTTCGTTGTTCTGTTCGTGGTGACGTGTAAATATTTATGTTTCTATCTTTTGTGACTTTCGTATGACGCAAATATGCCGAAAGTTTGTAGTAACACGCCACTTTGTCTTCGATTTTTAGCCGGTGTTAGCCGTAAATACCGCAAATTCAACAATGGGTTCCAAAAACACTCTGTGACCTACCCCATGGCACACTTGATCCGCTTCAACCGTCCGTTTCAGCGTATTTGCTACCCAGTAAAATATTAGTAAAATGTGCCAGAGAAACACGTCAAGCATTGTTTTCTCTTATTGATGGCACCGGAATTATGTTTTCTAGGCGCAGTTCCTTCAGAAATATTAGGGAAGACCGGGGCTAGTTGGCATACAACTTCTTTTTTCTACCGCTGTAAGCGCTGGGCGCTAGTATCGCCACAATTAAACTATCTACAGACGTTGCATCTTCCAAAGTAGTTTCAGTGTGATGAGAACTACCAGAGAGGAAGAACTTTCCTGATTTCCAGCCAAGTAAGTTTTGTCATTCTGCGAAGATCTAGAATATTTTTTAAGTAGTCTTGGTGGGTAGGGGAGTTAATAACAATTGTATTCCAAGTGCAAAATCGCTTTCTAAACCTTTTGTGGAACAGTGAGTCAGCCATCTTGTCTAAAAAGTCCTGTTGGAATAAATTGACATCTTAGCTTAAGGGCATGTTGGCATAGAGTACGTGACATAAGGAAATTTTTATACAAGGTATCTGTTGACGTATTTTTAAAAGTTATGTACCTACTTTCGAGCACTGTTTTGGAAAAAAATTAAATATTTTAATGCAAAAATTCAATAGCCAAACTTTTGGAGATGGCCGGACATTCATAGCACGATTTGGTATAACAGCAGCTAAATTGTGCGAAAATTGAAACCACCAGTTCAAGTGAGGGATGGACCCTACTTTCTTGATGGACATGAAACTGTGATTGATGATTTCCTTGTTCTTTCTGATTTTTTTTGTGCAAATTTTCTTTGTACTTTATTTTTCTTTTTTTACTTCATTGTACATATTTTAATATTGATGTTCAACATGCATTTTTGTAATTTCTTTCTGCTTTTTGTCTTGAAATGAAAGTTTCGCAGTTACTAACTTAAGTTTATTCCTCCGATGCTATCAACCATCATGCTATGCCAACTTACTCCAGGGGGTATGCCAACTTGCTCCACATCTGGGGTAAGTTGGCATGGTTGGAATGTTTTTGTGAACAATTCTTGGCGAATTCAGCATACAATTTCAAGTGATATCTCCATCATCAATTAGTAGCCAAGGAGTACCACTATCGACAGCATCGGTCACATAAGCGGTACAGTTCATACAAAACAAATAGCGATGCACGTCATCACGTGCCGTTTTTAAAATCAAGAGAAAGTTAAATTTGGCGCCCATTTTGAGATTGGCAGCAATTGACATATGTATGTCGTGCGTTATGCCAATGTTATCGGATGTTTAGACTTTATTCGATTTCGAAAGGGTTTTAGCCACGAGTTAATAAGAACACTGTTCTTTTGAGAACAAAAGTACCTGGTATCAGCCAGCGCAAGCGCCATAAATATTCGGACTGTTGCATACGTTGGGCTGATGTTTACACAATGCCGAAAAAAGTTATAACATAACCTTAATCTTATGACATTTCCTTGAGTTCTATAGTATTTTTGGCAATGTGGCAACAGTGGTCGACTCTGACGCATCAGGTACATTATAAGTATTATAGGGAATAAAAGAAAAATAAAAAACAAAAATCTTGCCAACTAGCCTCGATCTCCCCTACATATTAAGTGTATACTTCATACGTACATCTTACAGCAGAAATAATTCGAAAGCGTTATAAGATAAGGATATAAATAAATGAATAATCGACACCCAAATACACTCGGGAATATTGTAGACAGTGTCCTGGTATTCCAGAACATCCACAAATGATTCTTATATAATCGAGAACATGGTTGGAGCGTTTTATAATTTGCAAAATTTTCAAACGTTTCTTAGTTCTAAAGTTCGATGCTAAATAACCAGCTGCCATTAGAGAGTCGGATAACATTTCAATATGGTCAAATGGAAGTAGATTTATCGTAGTATAAGTATTTTATATTATAAAATTATGATAACTTGTCTCTGACTCCGCCACTGACTGAGACCACCAAGAGGACAGAACTCTATCTATAAGAAAACGTATCGCAAATCGTTTTCGAGCAAGTCGGTTGGTGGCAGGAAACTTTTACTTGCACTTAAGTCGTACCAGCATTAAAATCATTAACATAATCAGCATAATTATCCTATTTCTTGCCTAGAGTAAACACTTTCTTAACGAAATTTTCTCTCCAATTGAATCGGTAGCTGACGCCTCGTACGCATACAAATTCACGCAAACTATGCCAATTTCTAAACAATGTACTGCTTTATATCGTGAACGATAAATAATTGAATGGGTTGGTGAACACGAATCAGCAATGAATCTAACAAGGTTATATCTTTTGTTCGGTTAACGTTTGACGTAATCATCTCTGATTTCTATCGAATGCGGTGCATCAAACAGTTTTTATCAAATTTTACTTTAATGCGTAGTATTTTACGTATCATCTATCGATCTTCATTATTTCATTGGTATTTTCCAGGGACGTAGCGTAAGAAAAGAATCTAGGGATGTGATAAAAATTTTATAAGGGGAAGAAATATAGTCAGATGTATGGTAGGCCATATGAAAATGGTAAAAAATAAAAAAAAACACTAACCTAAAATGATTATGCCGAGGTATATATCCTAATTGTTAAATGAAGATCAATTCTTCGGTTTTTGTTTGTCCAGCGAAAACGTCTATCACTGTTTCTTCAAATGTTAGAGACGATCTCATATCTTCTAACAAGGCACTTTCAATATTTATTAATGCTCAAGCTGACGGTCTTTCTTGCTTTTGAGAATCTCGCAGATATGTCTCTATTCTCTTTAAACATGAAAATGATCTTTCCGCGGAACTGCTTGTGGCAGGAATAGTCAAAATTAAACGACACAATTTTGATGACTCCGGAAAATAGAACATAATTAAAGGGGCATAATATATTGGTGAATCTCAAACACAGTGCTCTTTTTCATATCGGGATCACTATAAATTACAGAAAGTTCACTTTTTAAACGGTTTGCGTCAAAGAATGTTCCATATGTATCTACTAAAGACGAAAAAAGTTCGTCAGGAAAACGTTTCAGAAATGACGTAAACTGTGTGGAATCTAGATTTAAGAATTTCAGTTTAGAAATTTCACTAAACCGTTCACTAATGTTCAAAGTAATAACGTCCAAAATTTCATCAAACAATCGTGCCTAGGTGCTTTTCTTATCTTCTTCAGGAATTAAATCCGAACGCATTATTTTACTTGGTGGTTGATTTTCTAACACAAATCTGTCCATACGGTCCCAAATGTCACTAAACTCGTTCTTCATTTTTTGAATATGTGATTTGAAATCGGCGATCTTTTTATTGCAGTAACTAATATCTGATATTTTTGTCTGTATAATTTTTAACATACTCTCGGAATGTGGGAATTTTGCAGAAAACACTGCGAACAAAAAATTAAAATCAAAGTCGCGCAATAAAGTTAAAAGGCCTCCAGCACAAATAACGGTTTCTCGATCCCATTCCCCATTTTCATTTTCCACAATTACCTGAAACAGCGCTTCCAAATCTTCCTTATGTTATGGCGACAGTCGCCAAGATGCGTTCACATAATCGCATAACTAAGTCCGGAAATAACGACAACACCCACTCGAGGTTCCACTGTTGACTGCGTAAGATCACTGACCTTTTCGCCCATCTAACGCGTAGCTTGGATGTAACGTGGGCCATCGCATTTCGGCACTGCAGCAAGTAAAAAAGTTGATGGTAGCGTTTAAAGTAAATAATGTATGTTTGCGGTCCCTTTAAAATAATTAAAAAACTGTAATAATTAAATAAATCGATTGAACTTTTAAATAACACTAATTTGCCATTTCTTTAAGAGATGCAACGCATCACTCGCACCCATGTACGCTACGCCCGTGGTATTTTCTATACCAGAAAACTGGATATTATACAGCTATGATGAAAACAAGGATATTCAATATTTTTATCTAATTGTAGGTCAACTAACATCAATGCCCATTTGTACGTTCTAGATAAAGTTGTAAGTGGTATTAGATTCGTTCATTTAATGAGCAATTTAGATGGAAACTGAATATAGTCCACATCGAATATTTAAGTCTATAGTTGATTTCATATTGGTTTATAACATAAAAAGTCACAAAGAATACTGACAATTGGAATAGAAGGGAATTAGGGTAAGACAACACATTAAGGGGAAACTTAACCACACTTTATCCATATGGGAAATATTTCTGAGTTTAGGTACACATAACATTCAAAGCTTTTTATATTTTCACTTGAAATTGTAACCAGTTAGTTATCACAAGTGTAGTAATACCCTGACGAGAGTTTTGTATATATATTTTTTTAAATTAGACCATTTTATTAACCCTTACACGCTAAGCGGTCGACACGACCGCATTTTCATGAAAGTTGAATTAGCGCGGAAACCATGCATCTAGGGCCAGGGAAAGCCACTAGTTTTCTTCGTCTATTGTGCTTAAAGAACTTCACAGGTAACATCCCACCACATCACATGTGGCGATCATGGCAGATTACTGCTGGATGTTGAGAGAAGAACACCCAACGAATGATTACACAAGAAAAACTACAAAACGAAGTTTTTTGTTAAAAAGAGAGAGATTTTCAAAGAAAAAAATAAATTAGAGACTCAAAACTATTTGTGTTGTTGCTTTTTACTGTTTGTTAATGTTTATTAGATATAATATTTATTAAAAAGTAATTTTTCCTTTAGTTTTTAATTTATTCTGATCATTCAGTTGATCAAATGAGGGGCAAAAACGGAAGGTAGATATGAAATGAGCGTAAATAACTCACTTAAAATCACTTCAAACCCAAATCAACTTTCAAAATGGCAAAATTTGTAGGCCTGTGTTATTACCGATGCTATAAATTTTGGGCGGAACTTTCTATCGCCACCCTGTATAAGCGTAAGCACGCCACGCTCTTCGTCGCCGTCATAACTAGCAGGCATTACTAATCGAGCCACGGAATACAGTAATAAAGATTTTAATAAATTATCTTTATAACTGTGAACATAGCAGAGTGGCGTGCTCTAAATTCTTCGTACTTTTCTACGATGGATAGTTCGCAATTGCGTTACAGAACAATAAACTCACTTAAGTTTTAATTAAGGCAATTAAAACTAATATAAGAACCCCCGACGCCGATCGGCAAATTAACTACTACGCGGGACCGACATCGACATCGCAAGGCGTAGGCGACCAAAGCAAAGTTGACCTCCATTCCGAGAAGGGAGATTCCACATTTAAAACGAGTTGTTGATAATAACAGTAACATATATTTCTTTTAATTCCTATTACGTCCTCCGCTTCACTGAAATTCTCTGAAACGTCCACATTCAATACCTCAAAAGTGCCAGTGCAAACTCCGAAAGGCTTCTCCAGATCCCCCGGATCTTTTAAATAAAATTTCTCCTTATAATTTACCTTTCTTTATACCGCTATTTGCTGAGCGCCTCGGGAGATAAGCCACAGCCAACCTAATAGAGGAATAAGTAGCTTATACTAGCCTAAAATGTAATGGATAAGGAGACCTCCGTATTACATCCTATCCGAAAGATCGTCTTCCATCGCCTAAGTTTGCGTGGCTTCTACGAGTCCACTGGCATACAAGTTGCTAGAAGATATAGGCGAGTCACCTATTCAAGTACCAATATCGTCCGCCAAAATTTACTTTTTTATTGTATAAAAATATTTGCTTCACATTTTAAGACCTCTGATCTGATGGATTATATTTTGAAATATGGAACGTTCTACGTCCAAATTGAACTGGCACTAGGCACTATTAAATGCTGCGTAGTTGCATAGCAAGTCCTGGGTGTTTTGCCAGCACGATTTAATGATCTTGATCTTGAAAACCAGAAACATCCATTAATTGCTGCAAGGCCAAATGTACATTATCCAATATATCCAACGACTCAGCTAAGAAGATAGAACTATCTTACAGTTGTTCATAACACGTTCTACTATACTGTAGTTTTCTTGTCTTGTGCGTAAATATGGTTCTACTTCTGGGCTTGCGAATAACTGCTAATTGCTCGGTATATCGCTGGCTTATTTTGGGTTGCAGGAGACAGAACTACAGATTTAACTGACTGAAAATTGGCATTGCAATAAAAAGCTGCTGTTCTGGTTAGGAACAATTGTGGAAGAATAGCAATAATTAGTGTGCAAAAGTTGTGAAATTTCTTAATGTCTTGTAGATTCATAACTGTTTCACAGTTGGCATTAATTTGTAATAATGTAATGGTCATCAGTAGGTGTCAACACCAAGGCGACTGCGTTGAAAATGTGCCAATTTGGGTTTTAATTAAACAAAGCAGCTGCTTTCAGCATATTTGCAGTTTCATCTGTCACTAACATCAATATATTCTTCGAGAAGTTACGTCAAACTTATGTAAATTACCCATTACCAGTCGTTGAATTACTTCAATGTTTGTTGCTTCGACTGGTAAATAGGTAAAGTTGAAATGGGTAATATTTTGGAGATAGGCAAACTTTAAACCCTGCATTAAACTAATCTAGAACCAATTTCCGTTGAGTCTAAAAATAGTAAAATTTGCGTATACCTTGAAATTGAAACCAACAAAAAACTGAAAAATTAAATCGATACTACTGTTAACCTTAATACTGAAACCTTAATACGGTCCTGGCCTACATAGAAAATGTCCCGTTCTATTGAGTGATCATAAGACTTCATGTAGTTCAAGGTACAGAAAATAAGCTATTTCTACATTTAAATAAGATCCAGGAATCGACACAAATGACTACATTACACAGGGGGTAGCAGAAATAGAGACAGACACAAAATAGATAATAGAAGAGTTGCAATACTAGAGTAGTATTGCAATGCCATAAGTATTTTAAAATCCAAGTAAATAGACTCAAATTCTAGAATAGAGATCAGATCAGTTTCTAGTTCGGGTTCGAATAAGGAACAGCATAGACTACTGATGAGGACAGCATTGCTATCGAAATAAACAGTTTTAAGACCTTAAAACAGACTTTTCCGCCCGTACATCTCTATCTCGAAATTGAGTGGCCGAGAAAAAATACCATAAACCAACACATAAATGCAGAATATGTTTTATGCGGCAGTTTTACTTTTTTCGATTTTTCTCAAATAGTCCACCATCGTGCTTTCTCATGACCCATGGACAGGGTGGGGTGTGTCCTATCCAACTCAAAATCAATAGATGTCGTCTGGTAGACGTCCCTAATTAGAATCAGTCGAAACCCGATCGATCCGACACGATTTAATTGAGTGATCGTGCTAAGAAAAAAATTTCTCAAATAGTCCACCATTGTACTTTCTCATGACCCATATACATGGTTGACTGTGTTCTATCCACCTCAAAATCAATAGGTGTCGTCTAGGAAACGTCCCCAATCAGAATCAGTCAAAACCCAATCGACCCGACACGATTTAGTTGAGTTATCGTGCTAACAAGAATAAATGTCGACGACAACGTCACACACACAGCAAGGGATTTTTAAAAACAATTTTTTTTGGTTTTTAGGCCGAAAAACGAAAAATAAACCCAAAAAAAAATTGTTTTTTCAATTTTTCCTTTCACGATTACATAACTTTGCCGCATATAGTGGAGTGCGGAATATGCATACATGTGCATTAAAATATCGGTTGGGATTAAGGGAAATATATTGAATGTGGGAAGCTACTTTGGTTTAAAAGGCATTATGTTGAATTTAATGGTTCTGAACTCAAAATAGTAGCATTAATTTCACAGAATTTTGAGAAAGCTCTCCTGATTAGGTTTACCATATACGACATTTGGGAAAAGTTAGAAACGACTTGCTTTTAAGTAGACATAACTCTTTCAATTAGACATTTTGAAAAGACCACACATTGCTCTTTCATAAGTGCTTTGATTGCTGAAATAAATTTTACTGTACCGTCGTTGGTCACTCTCTATCACTTAGCAAGTACTCGGATATTCCTTCAAATGTTATTATTAATTATTCTTATTAATTACATATGTTTGTCGTTAATATCTCATATTTAACCAAAAAAGTGCTGCATTTCTTAATACGCTTTCTAGTTTATCTTTGTTCATTAACGATAACGCAGATGCACGCTGGAAACCATAAACCAAAAAAATCCCCTCATTGTAATAAAAAGTATTTGAAATAACAGAATTATCTTTTATGCCATCCATTTGGAAAGACTAAGGATTAGAGAGGAATCTTATTGTTGGTACCAAGTGTCATTACTCTTTCTCACGTCGTCAGTCCGCATCAATCATAGACGGCTGGGCAGATGTGTAATGCGTTGACCGGTCGAAGGAGGCTGCCGCGAGAAGATCAAGTTTTGTGCAACGCGTCCAGTGGATAGTTTTATGGATACCCAGGCCTATTTAATTGTTGTCAATGGGTATTTAACGAATATGTACAACGACGAGAACAGTGTCCGTGACAGAGGACCTTTCTTCGCGGCAATAATTGTGACGATGCTGTATCTCAATTAGCAGATAAATTGGATATTATTTTTAAAGTTATTAGTAAGTGGTGATATGATGTACGTTCGCGGTAGAGATGGAATAGGAAGCAATCATTGGATTTGACAGTTTTAATTCTAAACTGGACACAAAAATTAAGGGATGTAAAAATATTTCAAAATTTTTAGTTGATTATCAAAGAGCTGTAGCTTGGAGAAAAATAGTCGCAGAGCAATTTTAAAAAAAACAAATTAAAGCTCCATGTTTCTAGTTTTCAGATCTTGAATTCAATTTCACAATTGTTTTACCATCAACAGTTTTTGAGTAATTATAAGAAAACCATTGAAAAAAAATTTATAAATTTTTGCTTGCATTTCAAAAGGTCCACGGACTTCAATACATTTTTTCCAGTGATTTCATCACAAAACTTTTTTAGATAGTTTTATCCTCTTTAATTTGTGCGGTCTAAAATTCTTGTACGATGAATTTTCCCTGAGTTATCATCGTTCAAAGCAAAAAAAGTCAGTTTTCGCTTTGGTAATTAATTACTTGGGAAATAATGATCGCATAGAAAATTTAAGTAGGGTATTAAAAACTGCAAAGTATTCTTTACACTTCGTAGTTATTGGTTTTTGATAAAAAAATTCGGTGCGAGAATCTTGATTGAAAAATAGGTAAAAAATTGCGTATTTCGGGACATTCGCTTAAGTTGGCATAACGTTGCAAATAATGGATAGAGTAAAGATGTTGACTATTTCTTTTCAACCTCAAAGTATCCCAAAGAAATCCTGAAAATTTCAAAGGGTTGTAGTTTTTTTTTCATTGTGTTCGGAATTTTTCATTATTCCATCAAAAATTCGACTAAACTTGAGACAAAGCTCGAAGTCAGGATTTCTATATATCTGATTACATGCGATTTGGATTGTAGCATAATTCGGTAGGTATAACAAATATTACGTTGGTAGCTGTCACATATGGAAAATGTTTGTTCGATGATCTAATAATTTGCTTGCTCATGTAAAATTTCGAACTAATACTACAGCTTACTCAATACGCGTTGAAAGTATATTTTCAACAAGAAAACAAAGTTAATCTCTGAATGACATTGAAACAATTATATCACCAGGACCACGCAATTATCTAGTGGATTTTTATTAATTGCGAATATTGCACGGCCTATAATTTAGCAGAAGGTCTGGCCTATGAAAAACATTTAATTTTGTCACCATCCATAATTTTGGGGAGAACTGTACATGATAGGTATTGTATACAGAAGGTATACACGCATATTTAGATGACTCAAGTCTATCGGCACGCCAACCACAATGTCTAAAGAGGTGCCTTGTGACTAGACGCACAATAATTTAATTCTTTCCTCTCTTTCCAGTAAATTTCACCGTCAAAATTCATTTATCTGAAGTAAATATCTCCCACAAGCTTTTACATTCTTTCCTTTATAGTCTATACGATAAAAGACACCAGACAATAATAAATTCTTCACGGGTATTGTTAACAGTAAAGAAATGTCAATGGCACAGTGAGGCGCATATACTCGTCCGTCTACACATATATACCTACTGCTAAAGACAAACAGGATGCATGACGGTTAGAAAGGACATCATATTTTTCACGAATGGTTTAAGTTTAAAATATTAACGTTTATCAATTTTAAACATTCCTGTTAAGCAGATTTTAATTCCAATTAACGGCGTGGTTAAACCATTCTTTATTTCTGTAGTGAATAGCTATATAATAGCTACTGGTCTTCTTGTACACTTTTTTTATTCTAACGTACGTATTCTTGCTTTCTGAATACCCTCAACTAAGGTCAATTTGGTAGTTGTCTACACCTTTCGAGATATGGGCCTTGAACTGCTCAATTGTAATTTTTTTAATACCGCCATAAATGGTATCATATTTATTTCACATACACTAGGCACAAAAAATAAGGGATGTAAGAAAAATCCTAAATTTGTAGGTGATTTTCAAAGGGCTGTAACATGGAGAAAAACAGTCGCAGAACAATATTAAAAAAGCAAATTGAAGCTCCAAGTTTCTAGTTTTCAGATCTTGAATTTCCAGTTTTCTTGAAGTTCAAATTTTTTTATCATCAGCAGCGATAATTTTATATGTCAGATGGATTGCCACTTGTTAATAATAAAGGCAGATCCTGGTTACGTCCAAACGTCAGGAAATGCGTGGGTAGAGACTATCAGATAAACAAAATGAGAAGTGGCTCTATTAAAGCCCCTGGGCAATCTTTAGCAGGAAAACTCGGGATCTAATTACCCCCGCAGGTCCTTTTGTTTTTGCTTTAAAAATGCTTGACGAATATCCGTTTCTGAAAATTTTACTACATATATTGATACTACTAAAAAGCTCTCTTATCTTGCCGATAAACAGAACAGTCTACCTGAGCCTAGCCATAAAGACAAGCCACGGTATGTTTTGAGATTTTTTATTTGGCAAATAGCAATGAAATAAACTACACAAGTCGAGTGATTGTCATAACTTGTGTTTGTAATATGTACATCGTCAGCGGAAAAGACACTAGAACAATATTTAGCGAATCCATTTACAATTTTGTTTGGTGCGCATAACGATACCTCGTCGAAGAAAACCGTTGATGGAATACCCGTCGAACTTTTTATAGACAAAAACCTCCAGGATCACTCTTAAAGTTTTGCTGAATGTATGTCGAGTAAAGTTTTACATCAAACCCGAAATAATCAGATGACATGTAAAATTATTTGGACAGCAAAATTGTCCAAGAAGTGTTATATATTCTTATAGTCGATATAATTGAAATCGTGCGACTACAGGTATGTTCACAATGAGAACTACAGGATCATAATAAAAGACAAGTGTTGCAACAGTTGGCCATAATAGTTATTTAACTCTGATCTGATGATTATGCACCATTGATAGACATTGTTTCAAATTTGCTAAAACAATACAAGGAAATGAGCTATGAATACTGAGAACGGAGAAAGTTTAGATTAGGCAGGATTATATTTTATGCGACGGTTATAAACTTGGTTTATGACCACAAAAATACGAAACAACAGACTAGTAAGGAAATGTCCGTATTAAATATCCCAATAATAAAATCAGGCTGTATTGCACATTCAATATCCAAAACACCACATATTACAGAAAACACACATTCTCATTACACTAACACATCGCATAATTTTCTCATCACACTGTAAGAAATTATTTACATTAGCGGTTACGGAGATTCGAAAGAATCGCAATATGTCGATGATTATGAATATGAAGCTTCGCCCTTAGTTTTTTCTAATTAATTGCATACTTTTGATAACACTTCACTGAAACTTTGACAGTTCAAAGTCGTGGTCAATAGTGACGATGTCCATGTGTTTTTTTTTTTGTAAGAGAAGGTTTTAGTTTTACTTTTTTATAATATATTTTTGTCTTGTATGAATTTTTGCATCGAAATAAAAATGCGATTGAAATTAAATCTGCAAGTTCGTAAACGTCCTGCACATGGCTCTCCTAACGTGAATACTATACATACTGCTCATCAAGAATAGAAAAGCGTAGAAGAAAGAGGCAACATTCGGAGGGAAAAGGATGCACTTTACGTGGGGCCAGATTGAACTCTGTGTACATTCATATTCAATATACATAATTATATTCGTCGCTTCTACTCTGCAAATAGTCTCAATTCGGCTGAGCAAAGACCAGGCTATTTACTGCGCACCTCGTGGGCGGTCCGATATCGCAGTTTTGAGACTTGTTCCTATTCTTGATGAGCTGTACATACATACTTAATGCTTTATTAAACTAGTATATATGTGTACCGATCGGCAATATAGTGATTTAAAATAATTTTAATTCCATAAGATTCCAAAAGGTTGCTAGCATCGTCATGAAGTTATTTTATATGTATACATACATAGGTATACCTATATCGGCATATATAATACGTATTTAAATAAATTTTGCTTTTTATCAGGGTCACCAAGAGAGGTGTGCCTGTCAAAGCTCCATATATGAGTTAAAAGAACCAAACAGACATAATACCAACCCATTTATTTTACATAATAGATAAATGTTATCTACTAACGGTTTATTGACGCTGGCACATACATAAACCAGTTATTTTTGTGCACATCTGCGACTGTTTATTAGTAGATACTCATAGAAAGTCATTATCAAAGAAAATGTGTGGGTAAAAATCTTCTAATAATGGGTAAAAGAAAAAAATTATTCCTTAATCAATTTGACAATAATAACAGAGTAATAAATCGGCCAGTTTCGCTAAGTTTATAAACATCGACCAGTAAACTTACATTTATCTTATATACCGGGTGGTCCAGGTTAAACGTCATTAATTTTAATAGGTGATAAGTTTTGGCCTGCTTGCAACACTTTAAATTAAAATAAAATATCTCAAAAACGAAGTCTTAAATCAAAAATTTGCAAGGCTAATTTTTTTTTGTAAATTAAACAGGGAATCCAAAAATTGAATCTTCTTTGTAAAATATCCAGTGGCGCCGAAGACTGGGAGGGGGAAGAGGCTGCCGACCCCCCATTATCTACACTACTGGAGAATTTCTTTAAATGATTTCAATCATTACTTAGAGATATACTACAGTACTTTGTGTGAGAAATGTTATGACAATCGATCGAGTGGTTTAGAAGTTATGATGAGAAAACCAGTTTTTTTTTACAACTTTGACACCCTGTATCTTTGTTAGGAAACATTTTTGAATAAAATTTTATTATGAAAGTCTACTTTTTTCTTGTTGTTTTATCACATATCAAAATTAATGACGTTTAACCTGGACCACCCTGTATATATGTAGATACCAAATATCTATGTATTAATGCTTTTTTCGAACAGAGTGTAGTCTAAACTATTTCAACCCATCATTACTACTAATATACAGTGGCAAAAATAAAGTGGGAATCACCGGGAGACATTCCTTATTCCTCGATTTTTTGATAGACCTTAGTTCATCGTCATGCATTAGCCAACATTAACTGTATCACATACCTAAGTTATCAGGTATAAATAATACTACGTGGTTTATCTAGCACAATACTAATTAATCCTCTATAAGCTTGTAACGAGCAAGTCGTAAGATACCTTTTAATTGAAGATTTCCGTTGTTTGACCTTGAATAATAATTTATATCATATTTCATCATGCAATATCCCTTAACATGATATGTAATTTCCTCCCCGATAAAAATAAGATAACAATTTGACGAATTATAAATTATAACGCTTAATTATTTGATAACATGTATATGTTTACCCCAAAACTTTGTCAACCTATAATTACGGTATAGGTAGCGTATAACTTAGGTTACGTCTGCATTTTAAGCAATTAATTATCTAAATATTATTTCACACCTACATGGATAAAATAGGTGTATCATTTATATGGAGGTAAATAGGTTCATATATAACACAAAGAAAATGCACCTTTAGAGTAACCTAAATACAGTTTTTAAAGCTGTAATGGGCTAGAAAGTATGCCGTGTCGACTCTTATCTTATAGGCCCCTTATTACCGTATACTCTATTGATAAATATAGGTAAGCCATTTAATAAAGCACCTTCAAGTTAAATAGAACTAATGGATTTAAAGTTAGAATTAGTTATGAGAAACTTACGCTTTCGTTCTGAGATGATCGTTTTTGTCGAGGCACACAAAATAACGTCACTTTAATGCCTTTTCTTGCCCTTTATTTATGTACCTCTTTAAATCCACTGAATTGTTAATTCAAAACTTTAACAACACACTTGCACAGGCGATAGTATTTTAAAATAAACCAACACACAAAAACAAAACAAAAACGACGGTATACTCTGTTAGTTTACATGTCAAAATGTTAACAAAAACACGTAAAATAATAAAAATCGCAACACAACGTTGTAACACTTAACAACTGACTAAAGTTCTATCTCTTTTGCTCGTGCGTTTTCGCTCACGGACAGCTTCCTATGATACCTACTCACTCATTCCGTGCACCACACTAATCCACTCTACACTTTACCCCTCCAAAAGAATAAACAGTTGAATGGTTGACGGACACAGTGACGGCTCGTGAAATGTTTTGAAACAATTTTTCACATTAGAAAATAAAAAATTCGATTTGAAAATAGTCAATTACACCGAATATAAAGTTACATCTGCATGTGCAAATGTAATTGTGTAAATGCCTTCAATGCCAATAAAATTTTTGATTTTAAGTGTCGTGATAGGAGAAAATAATAAGAAAATTATCGTGTGATACTTTAAAGACACTAATGTATATTTAATTCTTTGCAAGACTTCTGTATTCGTTGTTGCATCATATATTGTAGTCATCAGACAAATTTTACCATTTTTTCTTTTTTTTTTTTTTGTGCTGTTCAACTTTGTATTTATATAACTCTAAAATCAATAGAAGATTCAGTTAAGAAAATTCGAAGATATCTGATCGACATAATGACATCTAGATACATCAACATTACTCGTATTTAAATATTATTTGAATACTGGTGATCTTAACAGCTCAATAATCGATCAGTTAGCTATTTCGTTATGGTTTTCCACTTTTGCTTGTTTTCTTTGTTATTACTTTTTGAATATAAAACAACTGAATTTGCATTCACAAAAACACCATATTCATTCCAAAGTAAAGTCCATTTCTCATGAAACTGCACTATTTCAAAAATTAAACTATTATGCCAGGTATCTTTGATTCGTATTTTTAAATTAAGCTTAATTTATTTAGATTAATGTTATTGGTTAAAACTGCCGAACTAGTTCAAAATGAACATGGGATAATAATAAAATATTTTTTACGTTTTCCTGAAATTAATATTTTGGCCAGACGATAATGAACGTTTGAGAAATAATATTATTTAGAGTTATTTACAGTGTTTTGCGAGCCATAGGTTTTAAATACTGATAGACGTTATTAAATACTGTATATTTTTTGTTTATTATTCTAAAATCTGCTCTACGTCATAACGTTTCCATATTGTATTGATGAATATTTTGAAAAAAAGTCCTGAGTCATTAGAACATTTTAATTGTTTCCTACTACATTCCATATTGAGACGCCACTGAGTTAAAAGAACAGTTTCTGCCTGTTCCCTGCGCCAGACGCCATATTCAAATTCATAAACTGTCAGAATACACAAGGCGAGGGAAATTACAAATTAAAACCCAGGGTTGAAAATGGGAAACATTAATGATGTTATTGGGCCATAAGAAACTAATTTTCACTTACCTTATTATAAGAATTTATTGTTTTATATTTGTTTATTTTATATTTGACGAATATAAAAGGAGCAAAAATGGTGCTATAGATGTACAACGTTACACGAAGGCGTATATATGGTTGCATACTCGATCGTAAATAAAGTATGTGAATTTCAAAGTAAATATGCTATTTCTCTTAATAAAACAAGTAGATTAAATATTAAAAATATAAGTTGGTATAATATTTAAACTTTACAAAGATTTATATACTTTGTTGTTAACACGTTAAGAATATTACATTATTTAAGTTTTTTCTTGGTAAATCAGGTAAATTCCTGTGGTCATATACACAAAAAATTAATTCTTCAAAATTTCTAATAAAAATGTTACCTTAAAAACAAATTAATGATTAATGAATGATTTAACATATAATCGAGTGTTTATCGTTGGTGCTACAACCAGATATACACCCGTCGCTTTAGTATGGTTGTATACATACACAACTTTTATAAAAGTAAAATAAATATATTGGATTATTTAAACAATTAAGTTATGTATTTCTGTCCTTTTCTATAACAACACATACAACGCAGAATTATCTGTATTTGGAGCCAACCAACGACAACAATTTCCAGATTTATTTAAATTACCCCACAGTAATGTAAATTGCTCCAAGTATGAAATATAATTGTTTGTACTAAGACATTTATTTGTACATATTGCGATATATGTACATATTGACAATACATTGGTTTATGATATACTGGATCTTTTTGACATCATTTTTACAAGGAAAACAGAATCTGTAAAGAAATTTAAATAATTGTAAGAATGTTTAGAAATAGACCATGTAATATTTTAGTTCAAACAGTTTTCAATTCGCCCTGGAACCATGTAATGATTTTTTATATTTGAGCTATTGTTTTTGGGAATTTTTTCATGATGGTATGAATACTGCAAATGTTGAAGCCAACTCCCATTAGCCTATTTTTTTCAAATTTACCATTATTATTTTTCTAAACTTGTCAGCCTTATGTACAGGCAATCCTGTTGCACAAAAATAGTCAGCAATGACCTTTATATAACTTCTCTTCTCCACTTATCACCCTATACATAATTATGATTTAAAACAGAAAAACGCAGTCAAGATATGGGCATCAAACATGACCAAAGAACATGACTTTACTGAAAAAATGTAAATATGTGTAATACCCATGTAATTTAATGTGGAAATACCCACTAATTTAGGTTTTTTCTAAATCAATGGTATATTAGTATAACCTATCAAAGGAAAGGTATATTGAGATTTATAAAAAATGTTTCAACTTTTTGTGGTAATATGGTATTTGGTCTTGACAACGTCATTTATAACTAACAAATATATTTTTCTGGATAAAGTGAAAGAACATAGTGTCAATAAAGAGGTTAAGATATGTTTCAAATTTTAATAGAAAAAAGGGGTAAATTATTTGTATCATACATTTCCCTGTATAACATTTATATTTAAGTATAAACCATCTTCTGATTCTTCAATGCGATACATTAACCTGTCGCCATTATTTGGTTATACCAATACATTTTGTATTTTTATTTGTAATCCATTTGACTTAAACAGGGGGAATACATATTCTTTTGTTGCCTGTTATCGTCATACAATGTGGATACATGATGACGTATAGGCATAACAATAACAAATGAAGAAAATACTCTACAAAATATTTTTAGAATTTATTTTAGTTTTTTTCTTATTTTCCAATTTGTTATTTCCAAAAAATGAATGAGAAAAAAACAGGACGTGTTCTCATTTCCCGGTTTGAAGCATCATTTTCAGGACCCTTTAATCTAACGTTTCCCATAAGCAGTTCCATAATGACAGGACTTTTGAAGTAAAATTTAGTTCAGGCCACCCGTGATGAAGAACGTTACCTGCCCATATTTTTGGAAAACTAAGTTACTTATAGCAGATTCATTCCTAATTAATATCAAAAGACCTTTTTTTTTGCAAAGGGATACTTAATTTCTCAATATAATCTCGATCAAAAACAACAGAATATTACTGGGCCCCTAATTCGTTAATATTTGTTGCTGGTTATTCGTATCATGAATCGAATGTATGTGATTAAGGATATATTTACATATTGTTTTTTTTTTATTATTTACAATAGTGATATTGCTTGGTCAAGTTTGATGCACGTATTTTGAACTACGTTTTTCTGTTTTAAACCGTAACTATGTATAGAACTATATGAGAAGAGAAGAAGAGTTATAGAAAAGCTATTTTTTACTTTTTTTTTCTTTTGTACTATATGATTGCACGTTTATAAGGCCGAAAATATAGGAAAAATATATCTCAATCCTACAAAAGTAGTTAGTCTCCCATTGGTAATTTAATTGGTTTAAATGTTTATCGAATTTATTTTAAATAGCGTTAATAATTGATTAATTACATCATTGATAATGTGTATTTTTATTGATACAATAAATATTTAGTTTGATTGCATCGTTATCAATTATATTACATAAATGTACTGGGTGTACAATGTACATTTATAACTAGCAACATTTAACTCGATTTTTTTTATTTGACGTTATATAATTTTAATGTATTCTTTTTTAAAAAAGTAGCATCAAATCTCAAATAAATATTTTGTGAACGTACGAAATAAACTCTCAAAATTAATGAAAATATAAATACATGTAGTACATTTTGATATAAATGGGTCTATATTATGTGGCTAACTGAAAACCAAATAAAAATAAATAAAAATATACTACCATTTGATTATTGACATATCGATGTAAAGATATGTGAATACAGTAAGAAACTAACAAATAAATACCAATATTGACGAATATTCTTAGATTTTTTTTTGTTTCTGACGACTTTCCCCAAAACCCATTTCCTAAAAATCGCTCGATATATTTAATATACAGGGTAAGCCACGGTGCATGCAGTATTAAAAGTATATGGAGAAGGGATCTACCGATTGCTTTGAAATTTTGGTTACCAAAATAGTCGAGTATGATCTATGCAACTAAAATATTTTCGAAAGTGCGGTGTTGCCACTTATACGTAAAACCGGCAACATCTTCGTTATTTTAAATGGAATACCCTGTATATTGTCATCTCTTTCTGAGTAACTTTTGTTAATATTTCCCTATATCTATCTCAAGCCGTTATCGAGATAATAATTATTTTGTGAATTTACTGCCAAAAATTTTACTTTCAGTAAATCGTGTTTTCTCTTACTTACGCAGCAACTAAAAGATAATTTTTCAGTTGTGGCTAGGCAAAGCCTGGGAGCATCTTCTTCATTAATCAAATGTTTCCAATATCATACAGGGTGAGTTAGAGAATGCTTTCTATAAGGGACTTAGAGAAATGCACAAAAGTCTATTTTTTTAAATGGAATGCCTAGTATATTATTACTAATTCGGAAAGGTGATACATTTACCTATTTAAAAATGTTAATGTCCCCTATACCTAATGCGCACCGTTTTCGATTTATAGGCACTTTTCTGTAACCCTTCCAAGAATATTATATCTTTTGGTATGTTGTCATAACGGGTGGGCCATGAAATTTTTATTTTATCATTTTGTAATGACAACAGACATGCTATTTTTCTAAATAAATTTGACATTAGTAATATTTGCACTTAATTTGAATAGCTGTAGCACAAATATGGCAGAAAATAATTATACAAACGCAATTTTAATGGATTTGTTTATTATTCATGGACAGTGCAATAAGATTATCAACAGAACTTGTAAAATATTTAATGAGAAGTATCCGAATTTGCCGCAGATGAACAACAGAAAGTTTCTACGAATTCAGAGAAATTTCATAAATTTTCAGACGCACAAATATTTGGCACAAGATAATTCGATTTTTTCCCCACGTTTAAGACGAATTTCTTTTTGGCGGTCGTTATAACGTATCTTTTGGTTATTGAAAAATAGTAATACATGACCTTAAATAGAACTAGCATTTTTAGTAAGAAGTATCATAAAAAATAGAAGTTGAAATGGTTGAAAAGAAAATATTGTAAAACTTTCAAAAAATAATATTTTACATGAAAAAACAGAACGACATATAGAAGTCAATAGACCGAGCGATTTTTCATCTTCGTATTGATCTTTATTGATAGGACAGATATACGAATTAGAATTAATATGTTCGTATTAGTACAGACACATTGCATATAATACGAGCCCAGGCTGATAATAGTTCAGCCAGGCATAATTTTACAATTAGTATATTTAAATAAAAGTAATAACACTATCTAAACTATTTCATTAAAGAAACATATTGGTAACACAAACAAAGTATAAACTTTTACCGTGAAATACGATCAAATATTACTACGTTTGCAGGTCAGTTAATAAAAAAGCATTAAGATTCGCTATTCAAAATAGTTCGGTCTCTTCATCAAAACTGTGATACATCAGCTTTATTAAAAATAACCGCTTTAATTCTGGCAAGTATTGTATCTACCAGCTTAACGCACTCTTCATGAAGCATGCTGTCCCAAATTCCTTAGAATTTGGTGCGTAGATCGTTACCTGAACGGTCTGGATGATTCGCAAGTGTTTTTTAATTTTATACCACAATGTTTCTCTTGGCGACAGGTCTGGGCTGCTAGAGGGCCATTCCATAACAAGGGAATTATGTTCTGTAAACCAAGCTTTGACAGTTTTTGCTGTGTGACACACAGCACCATCCTTCTGGAAAATGTAATGCGCGTCAGTGCGTTGACATATTGGTATTGACGGCAATAAACTCTATCAAAATTTGTTTATGTTTTTCTGATGTCACAGTACCATCTACGCAATTTTCCTACACCTATACCACTCATACACCCCCAGATAAGAGACGCAGGGATCCTCACTTTTCTAACCAAACAGTCAGGATATAAGTTTCCTGTGGGTTCTTAGGACACGTTATCTGATATTACCCAAACAGATTTCAAATTCGGATTTGTCACTCCAAATTACCTGGTGCCATTGTAAATTGGAATAAATCCAGTGCCCATGTTCTCTAGCCCACCATAACTGATTGATTTTTTGTCGTTTAGATAATAACTGCTTGTCTCTTGCCTGAAGGCGAAACCGGTAAGTTCAAAAATGAATATAATAAATCAAACTTTACCTTATAGAATTTGTGTCCTATTTTCTTTATTAAGCACTTAGTCGTGGATACAGAAATATTTTTTCCAATGGCTTGCTTCTATGGTACCATAATTTCTTTTGCAGTGGATCGTCGATTTCTTGTTACAATCCTCTCCAGGGCATGTTGATTTAAACGTGAAATTTGGGATGGTCTACCAGTTTTCTTCCTTTGGGTTGTACCTCCAAAACTTTTAGGCAAGTTGACAATGCCTTATACTGTAGATTTAGGCAGCGAATACATAGCAGATATTTTCCTAGCCGAAATTTCCTGTTTATGAGTATTAACAATTGATTTTCGCATATCGTCACGCCACGTGCCACTTTTTTAGAAAATTTTAGCAGCGTCGTCGAAAACACACATTAGAATATACATTTCACTTTGATAACATGATAACAATTAAGATTCTATTTTGTTTTTAGACGCTACAAACGTTTAGCCTATTATGCATCTCAACAACTGGCCGCACATCTTACTGTTTTTTTATTAACAAACTTATCACTGACACATCATAACGTGATAACATTTCATCGTATTTAAGTTAAAAGTTTATAATTTGTTTCTGTTACCAATATTTTTCTTTAATAATGTAATTTTGAGAATATTATTTTTATTTAAATATATTATTTGTAAAATTATGCCTGACCGAACTATTATGAGCCTGGGCTCGTACAAAGGAATTGACGATACTCTTCCTTTCCTGATTGCATGTTTTGTATGATGACTAATGACAATCATAGTAACCATAGTAAAACATAAAAATAAACTAATAAAAGGACTGTGATCAATGTCACTTATACAATGACATAATACATTTTATCCTGACACTATACTGACGATATTTCACCAAATTAAAGCGGATCCATTCGCCGAGCGACGAGGAATCAGAATTCAAAATCTGGCGCTAGAGGCGGGCAGTGGAAAGCGACGACGATTTGCAGGAAACTCACGCGGGATTCCGTAGCGTTTCGTCCTGCCGCCGCGATTATATTTAGCAGGAATCTACAGGCGGAGCGTCAGAATTGCCGAAACAGTGCAGTTGCTCGCGAACGAACGATTAACAGACGATTTATTTACTTAGGAAGATATACTGTGTGATATTCGAAACAAAAAATGAAAGTGACATTTGGCGTACTCCTCAGCCTCGCCTGTCTGGCAGCAACCCTGGGTTTGCCCGGTGAGTATTTTTTTATTTAGTGTTAAACGTTAGTCAAAAGGGCTATTGAATCTTAGGTTATCGGGCATATGTGTGTATAACCATGTTAGGTGTTTAGTTTGGTGGGCATTCGTGCATATAATTTGATTAGTTTTGTGAAGGGGTGATTGTAGTAGCGTGAATTTTACCTGAACGGCTTATCAAGAACAATATATACAAAAACACGTATATTTAATAGCTTTATTAATTAAAAAAAGTGAAGTAACCTTAAGACATAATTTGAATCATCTAATTATGCTTATGGTTCTAGATAACCGGGTACCAGTTATGCAAATTTCTTATTTTTTGTTATTACCTACTTGTTGCTATAGTTAAATTACTTCGAAGCTTTTCCGCAGTATATTTTATATTTATTTCAATGACACCTTGAAGTAAATAGAATATTCGATGTTGGATGAATAAGTCTTCTAGTTTACGTTACTTTTTTTCGAGGAATACAAATATTACATTAGTTTTTTTCTTAACGCAAGGTTACAAACGACGAATATGACTAATGCTCTATTGCACCATCCCTAGAACAGGAAAACTAATCATCAGAATGAAACAGTGGTTTGCGTTTTATTTTTAAACTTTATGTGGATGCGTCGAGGAATAAAACGTCTACGTTTCCAATGAATGTTTGTTTAGAATTTAATAACGAATCTATGATTAGAATGATGATATTGGAAGGTTAATTTTTTTGATTTTCAATATTATTTTGTATTATTTTAAGGTTTTCCAACTACCTCTTATTAAATTCATTAATACTTTAACGAGAATAAAATTATTATTTTTTTACATTAATTTAGAGATTTATAAGATACGCCCGAACAGGCAGACTTTAAGTCTGAATAATACATCTTCTACATTAAATTTTAAATATACAGTACAAGAAAGATGTTTTTTTTTAATTAAACATATTCCTTGTAGCTCTTGTGATTAACTAATTGATTAGTTAATTTCGAGCATTTAACTGTGATATTGCAGAATGTGTTATTATTTGCTTAAATGTATCAAATACATCTTCACAATGTCTTCCATTTATTTATTAGCAGTAACTTGGCCTGTAGTAAACTTCCTCCAAATTAACCTTAACTTTCCCCAACTGCATCTTCGAACTCGAGATGACTTCAGATGATATTCCTTATTTGTATGTGTATCTTCTTTGAAATGGTCAATGTCATATGTTTTCTTGAATACATTTTGTACTTGAAGTAACCCCATAAGAAGTAGAACGGTATAAGGTCTGGTGTCCCAAAGAATTTTCCTCAGTAGGGTTAAATATAGTGCATTTTGGATATAAGTTTATCAGATCATGAGGAACTTTACCTCTAAAGGATATTTTCCAGCTGTTTTGCATTCGATTTGTTTAGTGGAGTTCACTGATGCTCGGAGAAATGCAGTTATATCATCATCAGTATTTTCTTCTGAAGATGGTAATGGTTGAAATAGCTTTTTGAGATGTTCTGCAAAAATAGCTGCCTTTTCTTTATCGGCTTTGTCCATTTATTTTTTGAATATATGTTATCTGCTTCTCTGATGGTTTTAGTCTCTTAATTGATTTGCAAATTGCACAGTCAGAGTTTTCGATAGTAGTGAGAAACTGAATGTGTTTCTGGAATGTATCATTCCTCAATTCCCTTAGATAATTACTTAGCCGGCTATCATTACGATTAAAGTTATTAGTAATTAGTTCTGTCTACAGAATATTCTGAGTTTTGCCACAGTTTTCTTAAGCGTCTATTTTCTTTATTTTCTTTAATGTTATCGTTGGTGTTGCTAATATCAACATATGTTCAATACACTGACAGTATTTCTTTATATACCTTTTTTAACTTAATGTAAGATGCCCTTCAGATTTTAGCCTATATAAATAAAATAATCGTATTAACCACTGTAAAGTTTATTCTTCGACATGAATTTCCAGAAGACCTCCAAAATTAAAAGAGGTTTTTATAACATCTATAACATATCCACAACCTTTTAATTAAAAAAAATATGTCTATTGTTTTTATCTTCCAATTAAATTAAGATGAATGAACCAAATTTCATACACAATAGCCCCTTATCAATTTTCACGTTGTGTTGAATTTCTTTCAATAAAATTGAGTCAATAATAGAGTTTCCGATTATACCTCCCTAAATGTTAACCCTTTGAAGATTTGTGTATATCTCAAGCATCCAATGAGGATTCTTCGACGACAGATACCTACAGCTCTTCAAAAGAAATATGGAACCAATATCTACCTCATTTATGCCAAACTTGTTCATTCACTTTCTCTACGATATCGGTTGCCTTTCGTTAATTTCAAGGTAAATATAATTTTATGATAGTTGCAGATTTTCGTTATGAAGACATTTTAATAGTTATATAGCTGAGGTAATATTTTAAGCAATTTGATATGAATTTGTAGTTGGGTTATGTTGAACACCCAACGAAATATCTAATTTTTGTAAATGTCTTGTTTTCAACTATTTAACCAAGAACAATCGACATAACCAAACCTTTCTCATAAATCTCCGAAATTGTTTTATTTCACAAACGGTGTTCACCCTCTATTAATACTCGTATGTCCTATAACAAATGCAGGTAAATCATATCATAATACAGCTTACAGACACGGTTCTTTTGTAAGTTCAAAAA
This sequence comes from Rosalia funebris, assembly GCA_037954035.1. Classification (NCBI taxonomy): domain Eukaryota; kingdom Metazoa; phylum Arthropoda; class Insecta; order Coleoptera; family Cerambycidae; genus Rosalia; species Rosalia funebris. The sequence continues at coordinate 6,942,479 of JAZFAV010000002.1, read as the reverse complement.
AATTTATTATATAGCGTGTTCACTCCTGGTGTCCAAATATTTAGAAGTTTCGCATATTTTTATGACATTTGTTTCTATACATTATCTATATATAATTAACAAGTGAATCATAATCGTATACGATTTATTCTTCTTTGTAAATCCTTTACGTCATATTTAAAATCGATATATTTAAATATGACACAGATTATAGTACTTAGAAAATTGAGATTATTATTGTAGTACAATTTACACATAGTAGCTTCAGAAAAACACATCTTATTTGTTAATATTCATAAATAGTTTGGAGTCGTATTTAATAATTAAATTTAATCTGCATTCAAGGGATATTTTCGATAATTTAATATTGTAATTATTTTGCAATAAGAATTCCCTTTGAATTTAGTATAAATTTCAATCAACATTATACACGAATTAAGTTTGGCAACTATTTCCGATCCAGAGGCCATGAACATAAATTTTATATCGATATTTTCCTTGCTATTTTAGTCGCACGCACAGCTGACGTCCTGTTCAGATCATGAATGCAGATTGAATATTTATTCGTTATCTGGTAAAGAGCAAACGGTCGCGGTTATTTAACATCGCATTATAATAGCAAAATAAAGGGAATTTGCATTTTCTTTATTTCGACCGAAGAAATGATTATATAACTTATTGTCGCAATAGTTATTGAATAAGGTGACGGTTGGTACGAATCGAACAGTGATTTTTTTCGTAAATGCTGTTTATTGAATTAATATTTTCACGCAAAGCTACTTACTGTTGACATCTGTCAGAGCTATATTTAAATGAACAAACAAAATACTAAATTGTATGTTTTATATTACTTGACAATATCTCCTCTTTTTGGAAAAAAATCTTTTTCTTTAAATCATTCAGATATTTCAAAGAAATTTATTAATACATCTCATATTGTATGGCTTTAATTATTTAGTTCGCTTTTTGAAAGTTACATGAGTCGATTTCTTTTTTTAAATACCCATACATTTTTTAGGAACACGAGGAAACTTATTCATCCATCTAAACTCCTGGACAAAATTAAGGCATCAATGAAACTTCACATTGTTACTTTAATTTTTACGAAGATTTAAATCAGTATAGTCCGTACTTAATATTATAATTAAATAATTTCAACTCATGTTTAGCAAATTGAAATGGTATTATCGGGAGAGAAACAGGAATAAATAACAGAAATTAACAAGAATATTAAATGCAATGAGAACGGTGTTAATGAAAAACATTGGAAAGAAATTAGAGGTGAAATTAAATTATGAGAATTTGAATTTAGTAGCTTGTAGATCATCCTTTAGCTCTTATCACTGCTTCCATTTATCTGGGAATGTTATTTATCAAATCGTGAATGGTTTCCTAAAGAATATTCTCCCATTCGACAAGAACGACTTGTTCAAGTTCCTTAAGAGTCACAAGGGCAAGTATGTGACGCCTAACTGATCCTTTTAGTGCATCCTATAGATTCTCTATGGGGTTCATAACTGGGCTTCTTGGTGGCCAGTCCATAGTTGGAATATTCACAAATCGAAGGCAGTCCAGTACCTCTCTAGCAACGTGGGGCCGAACGTTATTCTGCATAGAAATGAATTTTGCCCCGATAAATGGGGCAATCGTCATCACATGTTCTACGATGTTTTCTACGTATAAATATGCATTCGTGTATCTCCCTCGTATAGGAACCAAATCCGTACGATCATCGAAAGAAATTCCTCCCCAGAACATTATTATTGATTCACCAAAAATGAGATCCTCGGAGATATATTGCAGGTAGCAAACCTCTCTCCTGGTCTTCGGCACATCCGTTGACTTGAAAAGTTTTGCTGATGTGTTAATTTTATCCAAGCGTGTATAATATTATTGACACGATACCATAACTTCTAGGAGAATAACTAAAAACTATTTAAAAAGTGACGTTTACATTTTTCAAACATATTGCTTTACTTTTCTGTTACTTTATGTATTTTCTTTAATATGAGTATTTAATTATACCCTTGAAGTGCTCCAATATTCCCTTGAACTCAACAATCGGATTCTTAACAAAGAACTGTGTGTCTTCTCTTCATTATGTCCTTTTCTATAGTGCTATAAATAAAAGGTTCTTATATACTCTTAGAAAGTGTTATGTCAGGCGTGTTTTTGCATTACACATCCACATTTTAATGATATCAGGTGTCGTTTTATTCTAAACCCATTATTATTTCATTATGAGGTCAGCCACCTGTTCACCTAATACGATAAGGACGAAATCAACATACATATTTATATTAATTTACTTATTTTATATACATATGCATATATGTGGAAACTGTGTGCGGTTTGAATGTTTGTCGCAATATTTATCTTTAAAAAATGGAAATCGTTTATTGATAACTAGTGCCAAACTTCCTATCTATCTTTAACCTTGTATCTGCCAACACTGCTAATAATATTGATATAAACATATCACTACATTATTTCACGTTAGTTAATAAGAAAAATACACATATTTTTTTTTGGGTTATATAGGTCGCTGTTGTTATTCCAAGTAAACAGAAAAATCTCTAAAACAATGGATTTCCACTATTTTCTCTAAAATAAAACAATAAAGAAAACAACAGATTTAAACTAAACAATACCTTGGCAATATAAGAAAAAATGTAAAATACAATATTCAGAAATATTTCTTATTTGATTTATGTATGTATGTAGTATTTACCTGTATGTGAAAGCGAATATAGGACAAACAATTCTTCCATGATATATGGAGAGCCAATATACCAACACTAAAGTAATACCTGAATACAATCAATTACCACTTTTAAATAAGATTGTATGTTTTCTGGCTATTATTGAATAATAAACCACGACGTTTTAAGTTTGTGATATAAAATGTTAAATATTGATAACCTTAACAAGACGAAGAGTACTCTTTCTGCTATCCTCATTAAGAATAGAGAAATAGAAATCTAACCTTAATCTACAAATACTCCTTCCCCCTACATTTTTAATGATTACAAATATTATCCTCTATATCAAACAATTTTTATTTTATATGTTTAAACTGACTGAAGTGTTATCCCACATATTGTTTGTAATTACTTTGATGACATGTCTTAGCAGGAAATACATTTTCCATCAAATTAATTTTTTTCATTAAGGCTAAAAGAATGCGTTCAAGGCGCAGGTAGCTTAGTTTACAAACAGTATTGACAAAATTAAATCGATAATGTATTACTTTAATGGATTACCACTAAAATAGCAAGCTATAATTTGACACAAGATTTCTTTATGAAAAGAAATTTTGTGTCATCCCAAATATTCTACGTATTATTAGTACGCGTCTAAAGAGCATGTTAGTAGATTGTCTAATGTATGCCTTGGATTTTAAGTAGCCCCATAAATAAAATATATGGGCGTTAAATCTAGAGATTGGGCAGGCCACTTTGTTGTCCCCAGCGTCTAATCCACGCACTGGGATACTGTTCATTAAGATAAACTTTTACTGTAGTACTACATATGTAATTCTGTTCTATTTTATTTATATTTAATTTCTATGTAAATTAATTTCTTCCGTTAAATTCAGATATAATACCAAGCCGTTAAATTTAGATATAACACAGATACAAGACAGAACTTTCGCAAAATCGTTTTGGCCTTATCATATATATATTCTTTTAGGAAAAAAATGTTATCTGTAGATGTCTTCTCTTTGGAAATTGTTATACATATATAAAAGGAAAAATAAAGATGCCTAGATAATGTTGATTTAAATACATACATCTGTATTTATCAATAAATATGACAATAACAGACTAAGGATAATTAAAAGTCAATATTTATAAAATTGAAATATTAACCTTCAAATGTAACCCATCACATATTGATAATCATTTATAATTACCACTAATTAACATTGTAAAGCTTTATTTAACATTATTAAACAAAGCAATATTAATAAAGGCAATAACATTGTCATTGCTTTTATTTATTTTCATTAGTAATTAATGTTTTATTCTGATTATAAACAAATAAGAAACTGTTTTACCAAATAAAATTCTGATGAATGCTTGTCAAGTTTATTAGTTTTTACGAATGCCTGGCAATTTATAAAGGATTAGTCACAGCTACTTCATAGTGAATTATTCAATTACATCGAATTATATATAAATACTATTATTATACGATTACATAACTAAAACATCAATTGAGATTAACCTTGCATTAAAATTAAGTACAAGAACTTGTATCCAAAAAGTCACGATGCATTTATGTTTATTAAAAGAAAAATGGCCACTACGAAGTCCATAATAGTGTTCTGTATACATGGAAATGAGTGTTCATAAGTGTTATCGAAAGAATATCATCAGTTTAGTGTTTAGTTACAGAAAAAATATATTATACATGTCCTGTTTGCAAACGATATTTGGTCGTTCGTCCTTCATTACCGAATCTACGTAGAAAAATAGTGATTTGATAAAGAACGAGAATGAAGTAGGTCAACATTTTTCGCCATGGTATTAATTGGGAAAATAAATACAACGATATCATAACAAAACGTCCTACCTATGTAAATTGTAAATGTCATTCCTTCGAGTCATCATATTTCTAAAAATATAAAACTCTAATTAATATCGGGTATCTATGTTAAAATGTTCGTACTTTAAGTAACTTTCAATAAGTGTACTACTTGTTGGCATCTATTTATATGGTAAACATCTCTTCAAACCAAGATGATATGAATAATATGACGATGATCATAGAATAATAATTTTAATGTGATCCATGTTGTATAGGAAGATCATAATAGGGTGGCCCAGCGAAAGGTAGCCGTTTATGTTTGTAATTATTGGGCAAATAAATAACATTTCTACAATAATTTTGGGTTGAATTGTTTATTTAAACTATGCCATTAGACATGGAATACAGTATCTTGAACGCCTCTGCTTCTCTAGCAACAGTGGATTCTTTTGATGAAGTTTTCTACCACTTCGGGGCATAGCTGTTTTTCAATCGTAGCGGGAATATTGGCATAGATTTTTCCTTTAACGTAGCCCCACGAGGAAAAGTCTAATGGAGTATTATGGTCTTATGGGGTCTAATGGGGCCTTAAACGGTTAGCAGGTGCCTCACGACGACCCATAATTGCACGTAATTTTCTTTCGGTGCCCACAATTGAACCATTATTTTCGTAGTATGCATTTCTGAACAGTATAGCGCTCCATTTTGTAATGGCATACTCTTCACGTAATAACTACGAAGCATCAACTTCCAAAACCTGCCGCAAGAGTAATGGCTGAAATCGGCTACCTCTCGCTGGAACACCCGTTATATTGTTTATTGAAACAGTGACAGTATTTGTTGACTATATATTTTACATCCACAATTGATGCCTAGCACATACATTCATCGACTACTCTCACGTTTGTTTATGATATTATGAAACAAAGGGACCTCATAACAAGAATCTTTGAAATGACGGAGTTGATACAGTGAATTTAGGGAAGAAAAATATAGAGAAACTTTTAGATATGAATTATGAAAACACCAAACAATATTCTGACAAAAGGATTGTGGAGAAGAAACAAGTCACCTTTGGTAGTACAAGACAAGACAATCTTTGACTACTCCTAGTTTAATATTTGAACAAACAAAAGGGTCTCCTAAGGAGGGAGTTATGGTTGATAATGAATATATGTATCTCTGGAGCATATACAGAAAATGAAAACGAAAGTAAACATCAACTTTCAAGTCCTATTTATAAAGAAACAGATTAGTCGTACAAGGACAAACTTTTCGTGATATGAGTTTTGTAAATACCAAACCGTATTTTGAGTTGTGGCGGAAGTTCAAGTTAACTTTGACAATACATGACAACCATTAACTACTCCCAATTTGGTATTTGAAGATATAAAATAATATTCTGAAGAGAAAGTTCCAGACAGATTTTCCGACGAGAAAGATTTGGATGTAATTGAAGATAAAAATATAGTCGAAACTGATACAGAAAATCAAAATGTAAATACAGATCAATTTTAACTAGCAAAGCCCTATTTATGGAGCAACAAATGAGTCATTTAATAATACACTTTTAGACGAAGAAGATAATGCTGAAGTAAATTAGGAAATACAACTTCTTTGAATGTAAATTATGAAAATATTACAAAATATTGTGATGAAAATGGTATAGAGAAAGAAGGAACTATATTTGAAAAAGATACAGGAACCTATGGTCATGCTGAATTTTATATCTGAAGAAAAGGAAGAGTCTTTGGAAAATCCATTTTTCGTTGAAAATAAAGATAAATATTGAACCTATATAGAAAATAAAAATGACAGTACATATCAATAACTCCTCTGGATAGAAATTATGAAAACTCCAAACAATATTTTGATAGAAAAACTCCAGATTCGTTATGTGGAGTAACACATACATATAACAAAGTTTTCTATAACGAAGGGAAAAATTTAAATGAAAATCCTAAATAAGTCCTAATATCAATGGAAAACAAAAATGAAATCATAAATCAGTCCTCAACTATTTCAAATTATATTTATGAAGAAACAAAGGAAACGTATAGTAACAAAAGTATACATGAAGAAGATAGAATAGAAATAAACGTAAGAAATATAAAACAACCAATTTTAAATTACGAAAATTCCGAACAACATTCTGAAGAAGTCGTGAAGGAAATTGTATCTGAAAAAAAACCAGAAATATTTTCCGGGTATAATTGAATATGGGATATTCATGTTAAAAGAAACAAAAAATTTAAGAATTTTTCAGTAAAATAATCATTTATATGAAGAAAAGTTATAACTATTTTTATAACACCAAAGATGTTTTTTCTTAGGACAGATGATTTTTAATCTTACGACTTTTGTGTTACGTTCTAAAATTTCGTAATTAGTTACAGATTTAATTAATTCAATACCAAAAAGTATAAAGTTTCTAATTTTGGACATATTGAACGTGGTGAAATTTTAAGGTACTGAATTATCACGAAAACATGGTTTTTAGAATAGATGGTAATTTTTATTAGAGGGATAATAATAGCTAGGTCAGGTGCAACACAATAAATTTTTAATAAATAATAATAGTTCCTAATATGCCTAAAATTATCTAAACCTTTAGCTTAAGTTAGTACTTATGTCTTTGATATGTTTTATTTAATTTATCTTTTACTTTATAAGCAATACGTATAGCTTTATAAGTAATGTCCTATGCAATGTCCTATAGCTTTATCTCAACGATTTTTTAATTGTCAAATTCCAGAATTAGAGAAACTGATTTGAGAAATTTGATCCACCACCTCAGAAACTGATATTGTGGATCTTATTGAAAGTATTTCTTAGATTCCTAAAAACTTAAATGTTTATATTTAATATTGTTTTACAATGTTTGAATTAACCCTTCAAGATATAGGAAATATTAAAACTTTCAAAGATATTGAAATACCTCAGTCATCAGTTTAAGGGGACTTTTTATATTATCATACTTTTATATACTGTATAAGTATTTTTACAAACAAATTACATTGCGACATATTAACAATGTGACGTAACTGCGAAATGTAAGTAAACAAAATATGATTCGTCTTTCAGTAATTGTAATAATGTCTATTTTTCCAACGATAACAGTACCTAATTGTGTCGTCCATGTTCATTATTCAATTATGCTATCAGGTGACCTCGAAAAAAATCGTTTGAATTTAATGCCAGCAATCACGATGTTGCGCATATTTCACGGCGAATATTCTGGAATTGACCGTATGTAATGACAGAAAATTCGCCTGATCAATGACTCATGGACTGAACAGTGCATGTATATCGTCTATTATGCTCGTAGATTTAATCTATGAAAATACCTCGTCTTATCTGTTAGCGTTGCGTTTTGTAATGGTAATAGTAATAATAATGTATCTTTATTACCCAACAGATTACAATCCAGTAACTGGACAAATCAATTAAAATGTCAGATTCACCTAGTGTATCTAATATAAAGTTTAACCAAAAGTGCTGCTAAAACTTAATTGATAATGTATATTAAAAGAGAAATACAAAATTACAAAAAAAAACAAAAACAGAGAAATAATAGAAAATTACATAGAATTATTCAAAATATTCAATTCAAAAAGGAGTATACAACAGATATTATAATTATTATAATATATGTTTAATGTTAAAAAAAAAAAAGTATATTAAAGATCATGATCCTGCGTAGTATTAGAAAACTAGAAGGCCGTGGATAGATGAAAGTCTTCATTCACTGCTTATTAATTTCCTTTTCCTAGACTGTGAATTCACTTTGCTAAAGTACTCAGTGAACTCATCTAATATACAGCTCGTCCAGAACAGGAACAAGTTTCAAAACTGCGATATCGGACCGCCCACGAGGTGCGCAGTAAATAGCCTGGTCTTTAGTCAGTTGCATCGAGACCTTCGCAGAGTGAATATCGATGAATATATATTGAATGTGAATGTACACAGAGTTCGTTCTGGCCGCGCGTAAACTACATCGCTTTCCCTCCAAATACTGTCTCACTCTTTCTTCTACGCATACCTAGAAAATCTCATACTGTTCCCTCTTTTTGACGAGCAGTCCTTTGCGCTATATCAAATATAAGATCAATATCGCCTACTTTTTCACCTTCCCTATATTCTACATCGTTTTTCATCTAGAATGTTGGTTTTTTGTACCTCTGAAAAAAGGGGAAAGAAGAAAGGAGGTTATCAAATATTATATCCGCTATAATTTATACATTTATTCAATTTTATACAACGATATTTGTTTCATAAGTCACATATCAAGTTACAGTCATATCCCGACGATGTGAACTTGGTTGGTGAATTTACATCAAGTGCACTATAATATTTCAGTGTTTTGTAAACAAATGGTCTCTGATTTTGTGAAAAGTTTTTTTTTTAATTACAAAAATGAAAGTCGAATCAATATTTTAAAAAACATTCTACATACCACAACAATTATAAATATTCTCATAAAATAACACAAAATCTCGCAATGCTATTCTAGATCAATCAAACTATTGCAATACACAAAATGGACTCATCAGCCGGGCTGTCTATAATTAAATTCGTTATATAAACACAACACTGGTTGCTTCCGTTTCAAAAAAAAGAGAATGTCGGTCAATTATAACGATAAATATTGTCCCTGCGAATCTGATTGCTGGCTTTATTGCATGTACAATTGTAATTGAATGAGTTTAGGTGAACGTAAATGTGTCTTTAAATAAACATGTTTTTTTTTTTTCTAGAAGCTTCGTACTGATTTGCGTCTTTTTTATTTTGAACGTGTCGATAGATTTTCAACACGTTAGATAGATAGAAACGATTAGATAGATAGGAATTTTTTAGGAGGTCCCAGCGAATTCACCATTTTTTCGACAGAATATACATATTCGTCTGGCTTCAATTTTTCGTTATTTTTTTACTCCATTTTTTTTTATTGAAAATGTATTTGTATTACATCAAGTTGCCCAACGTTCTCACAATAGCATTAAGGTAATAGTAATGTGCGCATCTAGAAAGTTATTGTTTTCAATGCAAAGCATCTTTATTCTACACCGAAAACAGAATAAATAATTAATTCCATTTTTAGTCGAAAAAATATTTTTTTCCTATAAATTTTATGCACTTACTACATAGGCGTAAGTTCATAAAGGATTTGTTTCACAATTTCCCTAAAGCGACAATTTGAAATAAAAAAAGAATACAAAAAACTTTTGTTTGGGTTTATACATTTTTTATTAAAATAGATGTTGTTCTTTTATAAGACAAAGCCACTGAAAAACATAACATAATATTTTGAATGTGAAGCATTCGAAGCGCTGTAGGTCAAGTATCTTGGAAACTTTGTTTTAAATACTTATTAAACTATTGGGAAACTTTCTGCTTCTCCATATAAAATTCAGAAAAATTTTTATATTGAGATTTATTTTGTAGCATTTATCTTCATGAATCTTCATTAACTATAATTTTGTAGGATCTTTTTAATAGGAACCTTGTTTTCAATTTCATACAACGTTAGGTTACATACAATTCGGTTTTATAAAGTCTGCAAATATACATTACGTTGAATAAAATTTTTTGCCATAAAAAATTAAGATATTTCAACTAAAATATACTAAGTGACTTTTGTCAGTCTAGGCCATGATATTTATTACGAATTTATGTGAAGGCAACATTTTTTGAACAAAATTTGGCATCCAGTCATTGAAGTCTAGAAGGGTGCTTACTAGTCTCTAATTTGTATTTAATATTTTACATAATAGTATTGATTGAACCCTCATTACTAAACATGTTTAGTATACGTATACCTAGACTAGGTTCTCGAGAGAAAAGTATATTTTATTGTAACGAATTTACTAGAAAGTTCTTTATTTCGAACACTTATTTACAACGTAACACGTGCAATTAACTAACTAACTTTCTTTCTACTTTAACTTTATAAACTAATTTTCGCACTGTATTACACAATGTCACTTTCTTCACACCGTATCGCTCACTATCGCGGATTCAACTAACTGCTGGCTGGACGACACAATTCTTATATAGGCAGTAGGACGTCTCTCCAGACGTTTCTAGATAAAGAACTTTGGCGAACCTTCTAGTATAGAACGCACTGGAAGTCAACTCCACACGCTCTTGATGGTTTCGAATATTCCCGGCGTTCGGGATCGCTCGATGCGTTCATGACATTATATACCAGACTCCAAGAACTAACGTGCTGTTAAAATCGTCAGTGTTTGCAATGTCACAAAATTTTAACTCAATATTTGAACACTTATCATTTAAACAATTGTATTGATGATGAGTTTTTATCTTTAGGAAACAACAATTGCATTTCATATTTTTGTCCTGTTGAAGAATAAAGGCCTTATCATCATTATTAACGAATGGTCCCTTAGATTAGTTTGTTCTCTAGGAAAGACGACCGCACGCATAAGAGCTGGTTCGTTTCTTGTACAAACAAGATGCTTAAATGATTTTTAAATAGAACATTATGTTGTAAACTTCATAAACATATTAAACTGACAGTTTCATATTAATTCACAATTTCGTTTGATAAAATTTTGGAGTTACATTCCTTGGGAGATTCTAACCAAACATGTTCTAATTAAAGTACACATGATTCTCTGTTTTTCTCGTTTACTATAATTTGGTATCAGATGTAGCTTTGTATTCAAAAGTGGATTTTGGTCATAATCTAGATCATGTTTTATCTAAGTGCTATTCAGATGCTCCCATAAAAAGTAATCAAGAGGGGATCATAATTTACTGACCTATAAAAAAGAAAGGCCAATAAATATATTTCCATGCAATATGCAAGTGTCCAGGAAAATTAGGATTCCTGTCATGGCTGTCATGCAACTGAGGCTTTTGTTTGGAGAATTTTGTCTGTCAAGATCATCCTCAGGTAATTCATGGACCAATCATACATTGTTGTATTATTGCTGTTATTAAATAATTTTATGTATGAATTAATTAACCACCTTTCATGAAAAATTACCTGATTTTGTACAGAGTCTTTCAATAGGGACGCTCGAAATTTGTTAGGTTATAGCGGCCATGTTGCTAAAGCAATATCTGTCAATTTTTCATCTGTTGTGAATTATTCAAATCTGGAAATTGTGTCTGGCAATTCACCATGGAAGGTTATGACATGACGTTTAACAATGTATGCAAATAATCAAATTTTATTTTCAAAGTCAGTGCTCCGTTTGAGAAACATTCCGCACATTATGTGATTTTTACCCTCGCCACAACCCTCCCGACTTAAGGTAAACGATCATAGACAACGCCGTGTATTTGCTGATTGGGCTCTTTAGCAGTTGGAAGTTAACCCAAATTTCGCCAAAAAAATCATCTTTAGCAACGAGACCCATTTTTGTATGAGTGGAGATACGAACAAGCAAAATTGTCGGATTTGGGACGATACCAATCCACAAGAAATACACCAGCACCAAATGCATCCCGAGAAAGTGACTGTTTGGTGCCGATTATGGTTTGGCGGAATCATCGGTCCGTACTTCTTCCAAAACGAAACTGGCATTGCTATAACCGTCAACGGCGAACGCTACAGATCGCAACTTCTTGTGGCCTAAACTGGATGATATGGATACCGACGACATGTAGTTCCAACAGGACGGCGCTACGTGCCATACAGCGCATGCCACGATAGACATTCTGCACGAGCGATTTAAGGACATGGTTATCTCGCGCGGCGGCGACGTGAACCGGCCACCGAGGTGGTGCGATTTTACGCCTTCAGACTTCTACCTTTGGGGCTACTTAAATCGCAGGTCTATGAAAATAAGCTGCAAACAATTGATGTTCTCAAAGTCAACATAACGAACGTCATCCAGCAAATTCAACCAGATTTATGCGATCAAGTCATCGAAAATTGGACCTCCCGAATACGTGCCACCAAGCAAAGCCGCGGCGGATATTTGAACGACGTTATATTCCATACTAAATGCCATAAAATATTCCTTCAAATAAAAAATTGAGTGGATATCTCATACACAACTTGTTTTATTTACAGTTAAAGATCGAGCGTCCTTACTGAAAGACCCTTTAAATACGGCCAAAATCTCTATCTTATTTTTCTCTATTATATTTACTGTAACAATAATACTATAATAAAATATTGAATTTAAGAAATCGAGAATTATATCGAGATAGCGAGAATTTAAATCATAAATCGTCATCTCTAGATGGAGGAATAAAATACACATACGGAAATTTTCTGAGGAGATGAAAATTAATTTGTATATAAAGAAATAGACGCAGATAAGATATTACTCTCACAAATTAACAAAATAAGAGAGGTTATATTACAGGAAGCTCTACTGTTACTTCCTACCTATTTGACAGATTATCAGAAAAAAAAATACCACTCCCCTCTCTCGTTTGTATAACATTCGTATCATCATCATCCTTGGCGCTACAACCCAGGGTGGGTCTTGGCCTGTTCTAGTATCAGCTTCCATTCCTTCCTATTCTTTGCTTTGGTTTTCCAATTTCCTACTTCTAGTATCCGTAGATTTTCTTCGTAGATAAACTCTCTTACGCCTTCAAAAGTATATGTTCCTATTACCAGGTCTTCGGGTGGCGCTAATTGGGTGCTATTGGTTACTTTCATGTATTTTGTTTTAGCTACGTTAACTTGTAGCCCCATTCTCTTCGCTGCTGCCTCTACTGCTCTGAAAGCCTGTATTAAGTCTCTTTTTGTCCTGGATACTATATCAATGTCGTCCGCGTACGCTAGGATTTGTACGCTCCTATTAATTATGATTCCTCTAGTCGCTATACCTGATTCTCTTATGGCTTTTTCTAGTGCGATATTAAACAGCAGGCACGATAGACTGTCCCCTTGGCGTAGGCCGGTATATGTCTGAAAGGGTCTTGACATGTTGCTTTGTATCCTTACTCTGCATTCAACTTTAGAAAGGGTTGCCTTCACTAACTTAATCAGGTGTGTTGGGATATTAAATTCCATCATAGCGTTATAAAGTGAGCGTCTGTCTATGCTGTCGTAGGCACCTTTGAAGTCTATGAATAAGTGGTGGGTATCAATCTCATATTCGTAAGTCTTCTCTAGGGTCTGCCTAAGAGTGAATATCTGGTCGATTGTTGACTTATCTCTACGAAAACCACTTTGGTATTTGCCTACTAGACCTTCAGTGTATGTAGTTAGGCGGTCGTGTAGTATGTATGCCATTACTTTGTATACCACATTTAGTAACGTAATTCCTCAGTAATTCTCGCATATCATTTGATCACCCTTTTTATGTATAGGTATGATTATACCTATGTTCCAATTATCTGGAATTTTTACCTGCTTCCAAATTAGCGCTACTAGCCTACCCATGTGGTCTTTTAGTTTGGCTACCCCATATTTCAAGAGCTCAGGGGGTATTCCATCCATACCAGGTGATTTGTGGTTCTTTTAGCTTCTTTATTGCGTTAATAACTTCTTCTTCCGTTGGGGGATTGTGTCTTTCTCTATCATCTTCCATATTTCCAAACTGCATGTCTGCTTCATCTGCATCGTCCTGTTCTCTAATATTTAGCCTCTCTTCAAAGTTTTGTGCCCATCTTTCTACTATCTGCTCTGGTTCACTGATAATTTCTCCTTCTCCATTTCTTACCATTGATAATCTAGGCTTAAATTCCTTTCTGTTTTGATTGACATTTTTGTAAAATTTTCGCGCTTTATTTTGGGTGTTAAGCCTTTCTATTTCTTGTATTTGACGTTCTGTGTGTTCTTTTTTCTTTCGTTTTATAATTCTTTTTTCATCTCTTTTTAGTTGCTTATATTCTTCTTCTACTTGTCTTGTTCTTCGTCCTTGTAGCCTTCTATATGCCTGATTTTTTCTTTCGTTGCTTGCATGCACTCCTCGTCGTACCACTTTCGTTTCGTTTTTGTTTTTGTTTCCCTATGACTTCCGCTGCTACCTCTTCCAGTATGTTCCTACACTTGCCCCAGTATTCATCAATATCTTCACAGGTGATATCCATTTGATCTTCCAACTTCCTTTCAAGGTCCTGCTCAAATTTTCTAGCCTTCTCAGGATTTATGAACGCGTCCAGGTTGTTCATAACATTCCATAACATTCGTATAGTAACGTAAAATATTTATTCTGATGACGTTTGAGGAGCACATATAATAATTTGCAAAGCAACAAATAGCACATATCCGACATAAACAAATACTTTTAAAATGACACGGCTTATAAATATTTATGAGTAGATAATTACAATAATTTTACGTCACTGCTTGGGAAGTTCTCCGCTGGGTGTACGACTACAGCACCGAAGTCATCTTCTAACTAGGAGAAACCTACCAATCTGTATTCGTCGTGTGTAGCAGCGTGCGTGCCTGGACTATGTTAAATCTACTGCAATTATTAATAACAGCATCTTTTATTTCATACCTATTCTCTCAGCAATGAATAGAGAATAAAATATAACAAATTCAAGGTAAACCCTCATTTCAGTATTCGGCCAAAATCATCAGTAACAACGCATCAGCAAAACTTCATCATTTCTTATGATTTTTTAAAAAGTTTTAAATCCTTATACATTTTATGTAGATGGTCTAGGATATTATCTGTCAGTACTGAGAAACAATTCCCATTATTTGACAGATGTAAAGCAACATTTTGTAATGGTTTGTTAATAATTCATTGAACGCTGAGCAAATCACTTTGATTTGTAAAAGGCAATAAATTTAATTACGCTAGTGATTTTTTTTAAATTTAACGTCATCAAATGAATGGAACATTTTGTCCAGTGCACTTAGAGTAGAAGAAATGAATCTTGCATGCAACTTAAGAGAAGATGAAGCAGTGAAAGCAGGAACTCTGGTTAACGAGGGATGTAGCCAGCGGTATGTGGCTAATTTGTTAGGAATTAGACAAT
The DNA here is from genome assembly GCA_037954035.1 of Rosalia funebris. Lineage (NCBI taxonomy): Eukaryota > Metazoa > Arthropoda > Insecta > Coleoptera > Cerambycidae > Rosalia > Rosalia funebris. The sequence goes on along the minus strand of JAZFAV010000002.1, from coordinate 6,927,038 downwards.
CAACAATTAGTCGAACAGTTAAACATTTCAATGAAGTTGGAAGTTACTGTAGAACCCCAGGACAAGGTCGTAAGGATGCAAGAGTTGAGCGATATATTATTCAAGTCGCTTTAAGAAGTAGGCATTCTACCAGTTTAGAGCTAAGCAGAGCCCAAACAGCAGCTCGAAATGTAGCAATTTCTGGACGAACGGCCAGGAGAAGACTTAATGAAGAAGGATTGGACAGTAGAAGAAAAGCTATTTCGCCACTACTCACCAGAATTACTAGACTGTATTTTGCAAGAGAACACGTAAATTGGACCATCGACAACTGGAAGCGTGTTTTGTTTTCAGACGAAACAAGAGTAAATCTTAATTCACCAGATAGGCGTCAACGAGTCTGGCGAAAGCCCATCTGAGCCTGGCGGTGGAGGAGAGACCTTTGCTGCCTGCAATATCTTTCAGAAGATCTCATTTTTCAGAGAGGTACTGGATATCGATTTGTGAATATTCCAACTATGGACTGGCCACTAAGAAGTAAGGAGCCCAGATATGAATCCCATAGAGCATCTATGGCATGTACTAAAACGATCGGTTAAGCGCCAAATACCTACTCCTATGACTCTTAGGGAAATGGAACAAGTCCTTCTTGTGGAATGGGAGAATATTCCTCAGGAAACCATTCAGCACTTGATGAATAATATGACCAGGCGAACGGAAGCAGTGATAAAAGCTAGAAGAAGATCTAAACTCTACTGAAGTCATTTTCTTACAATTTAATTTCCCCTTCAATTTTTTTTCCATTTTTTTTATTATCACCGTTTTCATTGCATTTGACATTTCTGTTATTTATTCATGTTTTTTTTTGTTTTGATAATATCATTCTAATTTGTTAAACATTAGACTAAATCGAGACGGTGAATGATTTGCATAACAAAACGCTATTTTCATATAATATGGTATACATACATATAGTGATTGCGAGCACTTCACATGCTACTTTCTGTAAAATGTACGAGAATAGCCGTCTAACGAGGTGGCCAATGTGGTCACATCAGAAAATGAACCGTAACGACACGTTTTACGTTATGTATTGAGGTGAGCATAACAAAACGGTCATCGTGACACTTTAATCATTATTGTAGTGTATATTTTGCAACTTCGTCAATTAATTGTTGCATAGCTTAAAAGCAAATGCGTACGAGCGTAGTTGAAATATCATATTGGGTGAAACTGCACGAGATGATCTACAGACAATAAGTTATAACTATATATTCCTTAATTGTATCGTACAATACCTACTGAATGAATTCCTATAAATATATTTCTTTAAATAACTATTAAAATGAAAAAAAATATGTTATTTAATAATAACGAATTTATAAAATATATATATTTTATTATATGTCCGATTGTTGTTTTTTTTTTTATAAAAATCCTTTCACAGGCGATTGTCGATCCAGATTTTATCATCTATTCTGTGATAAATCAACAATATTATATTTCCATACTATCTGAACAAGCTTGTAAATACCAATTTGAGTTAGAAGTCTAACTTACAGATAAAAATCATTATTATTATTGCTATTTGCTTATACATATCCCTCTTATTACTATTAAAAATATTAACAATTTTTTTATAATATGTAACCAAAACTGCACTAGTAATAGAAGTAGAAACATAGTTAGTATTTATATCACCCTCTTCTTTCTATTTGGCTTGTTTTGTATACAGATTCATATATATTCCACAGAGATCTTCTGCATATCTTTCTACTACACTTTTACTTAAAATCAATAATCAGACTATCCAGACAATAAATGCTGCAAAATGTATTATAAAAGTTCGAAAACTTCTTTATTGACGAACTGTTTTGTTCTAAGAATAGAAATAGCGGATATTTTCCTGCTTTCTATCTCACTTTTAATCAGTCTTCTTATAAGATATTTCTTATTTGTCTATCACAGAGACACTCATAGGAAATCTATCTTCTCTTCTCAAAATCCGTTCACGGTTATACACTAGGCACAAAAATTAATGTAAATAAATACAAAATTTTTAAGTGATTTTCAAGGGACTGTCACTTGGAGAAAAATAGTTATAGAGCAATTCTAGAAATACAAATCGAAGCTATGAGTTTTCATGATTTTTTTACCATAAGCAGTTTTTAAGTAATAAAAAGAAACATCAGAAATTTTGTTTTCCAAATTTTTGCTTGCCTTTCAAGAGGTCTACGGAATTCAATAAATTATTTTTTTTTTCAGTGATTTCATAGTAAAACTTTTTTAGATAATTTTTTCCTCTTTAAGTTAAGCTACCTAAAACGATAATTTTTTGCTAAGTTATCGTCGTTAATAGCAAAAAGGTCAGTTTTGATTTTGGTAATTAATTACTCGGGAAATAATGATTGTACAGAAAATTCAAGTAGGGTTCTAAAGCTGAAAAGTATTCTTTATAAGTTGTAGTCATTCGTTTTTAATAACAAAAATTCGGTACAAGAATGTTGATTGAAAAAGAGGTAAGAAAGAAATTGCGTATTTAGATATTCGCTTAACTTGGCATAACTTTGCAAATAATGGATAGACTAAAGATGTTGACTGATTCTCTTCAACCTCAAAGTATTTAAAAAAAACTCTGAAAGTTTTAAAATGCGATTTTTTTCCATTATGTTCGGAATGACTGAATTTGTCGTTTTTGCTAAAAATCAATGGAAGGATGAAATCATTTTCATTTTTTGAGGTTGAAAATGTTTAGCAATAATCCATATTTTTATATCAAAAATTTTATAAGAAAAGTATTATAAGAAAATAAAATGAAAAAACTAATATAACATGAAATTATATAAAAAAGCTTTATGATGAAATCACGGAAAAAAATAAGTCCGTAGGCTTTTTGAAAGGTAAGCAAAATTTTTTTTCCAATGGTTTTCTTATGATTACTCAAAAACCGCTGATCCCAAAAAAATTTTAACTCAATATCTGAAAACTAAAAACTTGGAGCTTCAATTTAATTTTTTTTAAATTGCTCTGCAACTATTTTTCTCCACGATACAACCCTTTGAAAATCACCTAAAAATTTAGTACTTTTTATATTCCTCAATTTTTCTGCTTAGTCTGTTTAGAATGGAAGTTTCAACCCCTTGTGCCCATCGCGGCTCTGTACAGGGGTGAAATTAGCGGCATATTCGTATCCTACTAGAGAAAAATATCCTAATTCTTCTAAGACTGTTATACTGCTTTTCCAACTTTCACCATCTCTAACGTTTCCATTGCATAACAGTTTCTTGAATTTATCTCTCACTTCTTCCTTCAAAAATATAAAGCTCGAAGTTTTCTTCTGTTCTCCTATACTCGGCCCTATTAGGGGATGAAATTAATACCATATATCTTGTTAATACACGGGTAGCTCTGAATATCGTTATCATCATCATCCCCTATTAAAAAGGCAACAGTTATCTACCATATACTTAATAATTTTTCCAGTCGTTCTTAGTTTTACATTTTGTTTATATTTAACGAAAAAATTATCGAATATGAATCCTTATTTCTAATGTACTATTAATTTCATCGCTATTTGCCAGATAAAGAACTCTCTCATCTTGCTGATAGACGGAAGAGCCTACCTGAGCCTAGCCATAAAGACAAGCCAAGGTTATGTTGTGAGATTTTTTATTTGGCAAATAGCGATGAAATAAACTATACACTGTACAAAATGAGCTGCTAAAGACTTGATACGTTTATAAGACATAATTTATGTCTTTATGGGATATTTTTTAATATATCGCACCAAATGGACAGCTCTCATAATGACGAATCATCGTACTACGTAGTCGATTTGGTTTATCCCATAGCCTCATCTTTATATCGCACTTGCATGGCATCTGAATGCGAACTTTACGTGTACAAATGAACAATAATAGGGCATTGTCGTCGCCGAAGCCACAGAACGTCATAAAGCGCTATTAAGATTCCATGTGACTTGTTTGCTGAACTGCTGAGAGTATGCTCTTGACGCAAACTAAAGGTGTATTTTGAAACGTGATTTGATGAATCATGTATTAATCCAGAATTTCCAACTAATGGTACACACCTACGTACTTATAATGTATGTAGGTACATACGTGTCTTGTTGTTAATTTGTCATCACTGTCACCGGAGTATGTTCTTTTCTTCCTAAGAAGGTAAAATACGTTCGTCCATAACGTATTCCTCTTCTTATAAAAAATAGCACATTTGAAGCACACTTATTAAAACTACAATTAATGAATTTTAATGACAGAGAAGTTATTTTGCCAATATATTGTTTTATGTCACGTGCACTGCATTTTTTTACAAAATATGTAGCAAAAAACAAGAGTAATAGTTTTTTCAAAGTCGACAATAACTACTTTCTATATGACTCAATAATAGGTACTTCTCTGAAATAAGTAATGTTATATTATGTATTTAAATAGTGGATATTTTATCCGTTGACTTTATAACTTCGTTAATAAAATGTCGCTTTTATCTACATCATCACCTGTGATTTTAAGCAACTCATTACATCATCAGGATTTACTGTCAAAATCAAAGCAATTTTCATCAACCTGTAAGATGAAAATTAAAAATCTACGTGAATAGTCTCCTGTGCCGTCTGAAATATTTTTAAGATTGATGATATTTTCAACATCTACGTACTTTCAGTTTGTTATCTTCCAATTTCAGTATATCCTTACATTTTCCAGAGCAAGATAAAATTTACGTTCAGATACATCATAATAAGGTTTAAGTATAATAAAAGATATATAGCAATTGAAAAAGAAACTAAGAAAATAACTGATATAAAATAAATATGTCTGTAAAAGTATTTATATCAAAATATACTTCAAAATTAATATTGATAATTGTAATTACCTGTTCATTATTAAATTATCTTCATTAATCACCATGATATTCATCATTAACAGATTCTGCGTTTTTTTTTAATGTAACAGGGTTTCTTGCAAGGATACTTATGTAGTCTGTTGCCTATTCTTATACGCTTGACGGTTAAAAATCTCCTTATAAAAATATAGCGGTGTCAAATCTGAAGAATGGGCTGGCCAATTGTTCGCTAACTCATTGTTAATGTGAAGGAAATGTTTTATTCAAGTACTCGATTTCTCATCATCGATGGGTGAAGGTATCACCAAAATTTCAATTTATTATTAAGTCCTTTAACTCCTACACGGAACATAGGGCTTCGGTAAAAGCGCGTCATCTGGTTCTGTTTTGCGTCATGACTTTGGCCTCAGTCCATGTCTTTCCTGTCCTTTTTAACTCGTCCATCACTGTTCTTCTCCATGTCTGTACCGGTTTTTCCTACTTTTCTAGATCCCTGTGTATTCCATTCTAAAGCCTGTTTCGCAACACTATTGTTGGGTCTGCGGAGTGTGTGCCCCACCCAACCCCATTTTCTGCTTTTAATTTCAGATGCAATTTCCTTCTGCCCTATTTGATGCAGAAGATCGTCATTTGCTATGCGATCTGGCCAGAATATACGAAGTATTCTTCGTAAGCACTTGTTGACAAAGACTTGGAGTTATGTGATAGTACCTTTGTGACTTTCCAGGTTTCACAACCATATAACAGAACTGACTTGACGTTTGATTGAAAAATTCGTAATTTTGTTTGTGTGGACTATTGTCTGGAATTCCACACTGGGCCAAGTGAACTGAAGGCTTGCTGTGCTTTTCGTATTCTACTACGAATGTCAGTTTCTGCACCCCCACTTTTTGTAATGATACTTCCCAGGTAGGTGAATTCCTCAACATCCTCTATTTCTATGTGATTTATATGAAATGGGGCATTGTATCTAGTGTTAATTCTCATACATTTTGTTTTATTGATGTTGATTTTTAGGTCGATCTTGCTGGCTTCTATTGAAAGTATCTGCAACCGAGTTGCTGTTTCTTGAAAAGTTTGGTCCATAAGGCACACATCATCTGCATATTCCAGATCGCCCAGGCTGGAGGTTAAGGTCCAGCGGATACCTTGTGCATTGCTATTGACTCTAGATAGAATGTGATCTAGCACAATATTAAATAGGAAGGGGGAGAGCACGCATCCTTGTCTGACCCCAGAGAGTGTTTCAAATCCTTCACTATTGGTTCCACCATGCGCTACCCTGCAGTTAGCTTCTGCGTACAGCGCTTTTATGAGGGATATCACTTTTTCAGGAACCTCTCTTAGCTTTAATATTCTCCAAATGGCACCATGTGAAAGGTTATCAAAAGCACGTTCAAAATCGACAAATATTAAGTATAGTGACATCCGCCAGTCTACAGATTGCTCTACTATCATTCTAATCGTATTTATGTGGTCTATCCAGGAGCAATTTGATCGAAAGCCTGCTTGATTAGGTCGAAACTCTGGTTCGATCACATTTGTGAGTATCCTAAAATTGTGGCTAAAATTTTATTTATTGTATTTAGCAGGGTTATACCTCTCCAGTTCTGGCATAGGGCGAGATCTCCTTTTTTGGGTAGTTTTATTATTATTCCTTCCTTCCGATATATTAAAATATTATATTATAATGCCTTATATAAGAATAGGTGGCATGTCATTGCCTTCAATACTATTTTATTTTGTGTTTTTACTAACTACTTTTTACCAAATAATTCTTTACTAACTTTGTAAACATAACCAATAATATTTCTGAATGTAATTGTCTACTTTCCATTAAAAAATGTAAAAATATACTAAGAGTCTAAAAGAAACAAGGTGGACTTAGTTTGTCAGTAGACTAAAAGTGTAACAAATTTGAAACTGTGGAAATATTGCTAATAAGTTCTAAATTGGTGGAATGCAGGCTTTTCCAACCGCTCCTATCTTATCCATTTGTTCAGAAGAAATCCAAAGACTGGAATCATTGGGTTTGTCTGAAGAATCTGAAGGTCTTTCTGCCTGAACAATCTGAGGATGATCTTTGATTTTTTATTCTGAAAAGAATATGATCATCGAAACGTGAAAGAATTTACATCACAAGTTTTTTACTTTTCACCCTATATTCGTATAGAACCCGAATAAACATAAGTTACTTTATAAACTCTGACGTATTGTATATTAGAATATGCGCTTTCTGGGGGTCTGTAGATGATCTTGGAGATAGGGAAACTTTCGATATGAAAACAGAAATGAAGAAATCAGATTTTTACAGAGCGCCGAAATGTATTTTATCCGACTCACGTTTCTCCAAACCAGTTGATATTATCGGGAGGTTATTGCTTTCAAAGGTAATGCAAAATTGGTTATCAATATTTTAACTATACGTATTTTATATACAATAGGATAACAGCAAACGACATTACGACTATATTATTTATTTAGTTATAGTGTAATTTTGTCAACAAACAACAGCAATTTAGTGGGCCATTTTTATTATGAATAACAATCAGCAGATATTAAACATGAATTATTACAGGAAGCATGACCTGCTGCTATTTTGTTTTATTAAGGAGGTCACGAATTCGCAAGGACAATCATTATTGTCAAACGTTCTATAATGTTTTAAAATATTCGCTTAGCTACATATAATGTACTTCATATAAAATAATACCGTAATTTGTTTTGCATTACAGCGTAATAAATATAATAATCTTGTTGAAAAACGCACATATTTTTTAGTACAGGAAGATATTTACTAATTTTTATGATTTCAACAAACGTGTCGCCTTATTTATTTTTGGATCGTTTTCAAGAAAACCATATCGCTTGGTATAAATACTATAATAATTTTTATTTAATTGCATTATATACATACGAGTATATACAAATATATGTGTACGATATGAAAAAAATTACTTTTAATAAAATATAAACATAATTTATCGATAGCGTAATTATTTTATTAGAAATAAATAAATTACAATCCACAAATAAATCGAATTATATGAAATAATTTTATACGCAGGCGCGCGGCACAAGTAAACCCAAGATAGGAAAATATATAAACTTGATTTGACGCATAATACGTCATATTGACTATCGAATTGATTAGAAATAAAAATTAATTAAATAGAAGCATGCAGCAGAGATTAAGGCAAAATAATCTAAAATCTTGCTTGTGTCTTAAATAATTGTCACTTAGTTTTTGACTAATAAAAAAAGTTGCATTTCGAAAATTACGTATATATACTATCGGAAAGTAATATATTTATGAGAGATGCTTCTATTTTAAGGAAACAGATATGTTCTAAAAAAAGCAATATGAATTAATTTTGGAGTTAATTTTCCCATTGAACAATAGAAGACTATTTCAATATCAAGAACACAATTAACATAACACACATTCATTATTACCAATATAGTTATAAAGGGGCTTTCGATAAGGACGCTCGATTTTTAAAGGTAAATAAAACAAGTCGTAAACAGGTGGATTATTCCACCAGACCAAAATCCGCACTAAACAGTGACTTTCTCGAGATGAATTTGGTGCTGGTGTATATCGTGTGGATTGGTATCCTTCCAAATCCGACAATTTTGCTTGTTCACATATCCATTCATCCAAAAATGGGCCTCGTCGTTAGAAATGATCTTTTTGGCGATATTTGGGTCAACTTCCAACTGCTCCAGAGCCCAAAAGCAAACACACGACGTTGTCTATGGTCGTTTACCTTAAGTTCCTGGATTAGTTGGATTTTATACGGATGCAGACCCAAGGCCCGACGCAAAATTCACCAAGTTGAGGTCTCAGAAAGGCAAAGTTCTTGTGAGCGACGAAAAATTTACTGTCTCGGGTTTTCCCGTACACTCTCGCACACAGCAGCGATGTTTTCAGCAGGCCTTGCGTTTCGGTGACGTACGGGTATTGACTGATTATTCATCAAACCAGTTGACTCGAATTTGGCCACCAAACGTCGAATAGTCGACTCGGTGGGACGATTCTGGCGAGGATAAAAATCACGTAATGCGTTCGAACAGAGGACTGATTTTGAAAATAAAATTTGATGACTTTACACGTTTTTGAATTCTATAACCTTTCATGGTGATTTGCCATACACTATTCAACAATACACAATAAATTTGACAAATATTGTTTTAACAACGCCGCCGCTATAACATAACAAATTTCGAGCGACCCTATTGAAACGCCTGTAGTATGTGAAAAAATGTCACAGTGTCTCATTACACTCTTCAGTGGTACATATTAAATGCGTCAACACGTTATTGAATGTTATTAACTATTATTGGACATAAATATGTCTTCTAACCCCTGGACATTTTACTAATTAACAAGATATCAGTTTTTTTATTCCAAATAATTGTATGTTTCATGAAACATATTTCTGATAATTTTTTACAGTATAAGAAACAAAAACCTCTAGGATATGTTAATGTTACCTATTGTTAGTATCTTAAATTTTTTATTACATTGTTCTATTCTGTTTTCGTGTACATACATCAAGTTTACTACACAGCTATTAATATTGCTTTATATTACATTTTGCAACCAAACTACAATCAAAAAACAAAACAAATTAGCAACAGAACATTATTAATGTATTACTTCATGCCATTGAATATAGATTAAGTTAAACATCATTCCCTTTTAGAGGATATTCCGATATAAAAAATATGAACAGTTGATTGTATAAAAGTTATGAGCAGTTCTGTCGTGCATCATAATTTCGATTACAATGTACGTCTGTGACGATTCGAGTATTATTGTGCTAAAACCGGTAATAACTTTAGGAAAGCTTCCAGTGTTTCTCATTCAATACTGTAGTACTACCGTCATGCAAACAAATGTAGCAAATGACCATGCATACATTAGGAGGCAATCGCTCAAATGCATAAATTATGATTAATTGTTATTTATAATTAGATTATAAATTTTCTGCGTATCAATTAAAAAAATAAGCTGTGTGTTTATTTTTACTCAAGTAGGTCACGTTGATACATAAGCGAAATGTTTTTGTTGGCATAAATATATTTTGAAATGATGAAAACACATCAAATTAAATTTTCACGGTTTTCCCCATTTTTTGCAAACGGGCAAATAAATAATTAACATAAACCTCTCTCATATACGTAATTAACCTTCCTTCCCGTACTTCCCCTTCAAAATTGCTGTATTTCCATACACTTCATTTGATAGTCTCTAAAATAGTCTCTTTATCTCGTACCATCTTACATAGTTCGTTTATATCCCTAAAAATCATACCCCCTGATAACCATGGAAACTCACGTTTAAACATAAAAATAGCCAAATGTATGAGACTGTTTGGGGCACGTAAAACAGTAACCTCATTGAGAAAAGTATATAAACAAATAATAGTTGATTTCAATGATATTTCATAAAAAAATCTTGATTAGCAACGATAAAAATATATGTTATCAATTCCAAGGATGCATTTTAAGAAAGTATTGTTCATTTGTACATTAACAATTTGAGAATTGTTAATTTGACCGACAATTAAGCCACGCCCTGTATATATCATGAAAACAAAGGCGGTTACAATTCCTAGAACATGTAATTTACAATCAAACAAAATATGATTTTGGCAGTTAGAATATTATTTTATTGTTCATGCTGATCTTTTAATGATACCTCTATTTCAACAAAATGTGTTCATATGAAAATAAATCTCACAACAACATAATTTTGTTTTGTATTAGACCCAACCACGACAATTTCGTATACCACATATTAAATCAATACAACGACTAGAAGTTCCACTGTCTTCATAACTATTGCTTATTAAATATTTAGTTAAATCATAACGTGGAATACACGAGTCCCTAATATATAATTTATCTGAAATTTTGTTTAAAAGTCTACGCTATCATTACGGTTTTTTATTTGAAGATGCCACAAATTTCGTTACTTTTTTACCTCCGAAAATAGTGAATAACTAAATCCTGGGGTTTGTTATATCGGTAAAGGAGACATCAGTATTGTCTTTCGTCCATCATCGGTAGAATTCGCAACCGGTCGTTTCTTACCATTGCTATCTTGTCGTACATCTAACATGTCCTAGAGATGATCTAATGCATATAACATGACATTTAAATACATACTACTGAATCGCTCTTTCTATACCAGATGTAATACTGTAATAAAATACCAGTTTGATATTTTTTTTTAATAAAATATTAAGATATTAACTAGTGAATGTTGATTATAGATAATAAAATTACGATTATAAATAAATAAAACTAATTATTAGGCCAGTAATATCAACAATTTAATGTGAAAATATTTTCTTACTATCTCCATTCTTATTGCAATGAGAGTGAGGCAATGTCTCACTTACGTAGGCTGACGAACCGCCACTGGATGAGAGTAAGCAAAAATTTGACGATCACCTATATCCTTCATACAACAATTATTTTCTAGGAAACAACATGTTTACTTACATATCTTAGTACCATATATATAGAATAATTCCGTGAGCGGAAATACCAAATTGTGGTTGCATAAACTAACATAAAAATGTCTTGATGATCTACCTTATTTTTAAATAGTCGATTTATTTACTCAACGTGTTTTATCGATAATCTGTGGGTTAACGATTTGTATAATTTGTTTAACAGAAAATTCCTGAAATAGTTTGAGGTACGACACATTCAGTTTGGTTAAATTATTTGATTAAGAAGAAACCACTAGTCATGTTTTTATTATTTATATACTCGTATATGAAGGTATGTTGCAATGCAATTTACATAGTAAACATCGGAATCAGGTTCTATTATGATAAACAAGGACGCTGTTTCTATAAATTCAAACGTTGTTGATCGAATATATAGTATGAACATAATTTCAGATTACTTCACAATTTTCTAGTGAGCTTAACGAAAGGTTGGATATGCATGTACTATAACATTAATTCATCGAGAAACTTGCTTTAAAACTTTTAAGTTTGATCATAACGGCTTTCATTAACTGATCTTGTCACTTATATCTATATCACTAAAGATGCTTTGGGTTTAGTTTGTGTACTTCTATTTATACCCCATCTTATTTTCTCAATAAAGGCTATAAATAACAAAATGTACCAAGGATTAGAATAAAGCGCTTTTAATGAATAGATGGATTGGGTTCTTGTAAGTTTTCCGAAACTTACTTCTGTTGTGCTTTCTCCGGAAAGCACAACAGAAAAACCTTTCATAGTTAAAGAGGTCCAGTCTTGGTACTAAATTAAGAAAATAAATGTTTATAGTAAGAATGAATTCTTACTAGTTTCTAAAAAATAGTGGTCCAAAACTTCTGAGTTTGAGTTTGAAAATCTAGACAGGAGAAAGAGTTTTGAAATCATTGATAACCTCATTTATTCTACTACACTATAGAAATACTTTTTTCAGACATAGTCAAGTATCATTAAGACAACTATTATTACGTAACTAGCTATTCTATAATAGTAGTGTTAATTACAAAGTAATTGGAGTCAACCTGAAACCAATGCATTTATAGATTTTACGATGTAGACAATATTCCTTTTTAAAATAGTATCCATTAAGTATTATGTTCTCAATTCTTCTAAGAAGTGCGAGTTATTTCTGTTTCGTTATTTAGAATCATCCACTTAACGTATTAATCAGCATTGTTTGAATAAGTCAATGCATACTCTTTCGATGTTTCCCTTTGTAATATTATGCCAATGACGCATAGACGGATCTAAAATCAGTCATCGTTGTAGAATTATTTTTTCCAGTTCATAGATTGTTGACTTGGCAAGCATAATTCTCACAATCAAGAAAAACGATTATCTTTAGATCGATTAGGTTGAACGAAGACGTACTTATTTATGTCTGAAAATCCTACAGGGTGGTCACTTTTGTTTTGTAAGACGCTTTATGTGTATCATTTAGATGGCAAATCATTATTATATTATATAGGTTTGGGCCTCATCAGCCACTGATCGCATGGGTAGTCCCTTGGCGATCCCCTCTTATCCGGGTCATTATCCAAAAATGCTATCCCATAAAAGGAGCAATTTAGGCAAGTCCCCCGCCTTAAGCCTCGCCTCCTCTAAGATAACAGGGGTCCCTAATATAATATACCTCTTCTCCAGTGCGGGGCAGGTGTAAAGAAGATGAATCGAGGTTTCTTCGTCTTCTTTACAGTATCTGCTATCAGTCAGCCTCAGCTTGTGCTTATATGCATTCAAGCTACTATGGTGGCCCGTTATGATTCCCACCAGGGTTGTGACTTTGTGCCTGTTCAATTTAATAAATTCTTGGGCCCATTTCTCAGTCTCTGAGTATTCGATGAAGAGTTTAGTTATTCGACAACCCGTTACTCCCCTCCATCTTTTATTGTGCTGGTCTCTTGCCCAGCCATTGATGCGGTCTCTGATCAGATTCCAACTTATTCCCACTGCAGGTTCTGGTCCATATAGGTTTTCCCTGGTCCCTAGTCTGGCAAGGTCATCCAACTTGTAATTCCAACTAGCTCGGCCTGGAGTGCGGTAGTGTATTTGTCCAAGGGGAAGATTTTACCTATCCCGTCGCGTCACCTATACACCCCCGCACCCGCTCTGTTCCCACTCTTGGCTCCATCGGTGTACCAGATGTCTCCATTGAGCGGAAATCTAGCTCGACCCTCCATCCAGTCGGTCTTACTGGTGAGGGTGATCTTATATTTCTTGTCAAACAGGAAGTGGACACCCGTACTGTCAGAGGGCATCCATAGGAGTCCCTCCTCAGCTAGCTCTCTTGAGAGTCTATTCAGGTCTCTTACATTCCTATTCATGTTTCCCACCCTGTGCATTGCCTTTGCGGCTTTCGCTTTCAGGATGACATCAAGAGGTGGTATTCCCGTCAGTATCCCCATCGCCTCGATCGGTGTTGATCTTGGGGCTCCGGTTATACTTCTAAGAATTAATCCTCTTAACTTATTAAGTCGGTTGGCTTCCGACTTTAAACAGGCTCTCTCCCACCAGACCAATACTGCATACGTCAGTCTGGGTTTGAGAATTGTAGATGGCAAATAGTATTCCTGATATATGGGGTTGCCATGGAGAAAACTGTATTGGTAGCAACTAATCCTTGGTTGGTACAGACAATATTAATAACGTACTATTCATTTGCCAAATAAAAAACTCTCTTATCTTATGTATATAGATACATGTATATAGATACATGCTCAAGAAGAGCATGTATCTATATGCTATCATATCAAGTTCTTTTCATTTGGATGACAGTTTCTCACAGAAGAATTTTTGGGTTAGTTTCAATTTCATCGTCAACTCAGAGTGGCACAGAAGTAACATTTTGACTGAATTTGTCGACACAATTATTTCAAAAAACCTCAGAAAGACGTTTCCCATTTTATGATGTCAACAGCTTTCACCAATATATTTTCTAGGATAATGGTCACATAATTTAGAATTTTCAAGCAATTAATTGGAAACTGTAAGTTTTTAATTTGTCTATATAGAACATGATGCAGATTGACAGTGTACTTCTCGTTATCTCAGTTATTGTTTGTGATAGAGTAAAGAATAAAAAATAGATAGAAGTAGATTATTAATAAAAGGTAAAGAGTTTACAGTCCATGAAGACAACAGTTGTTTATTATTTAACGTCGTTTTGTCACAGCAATGGAAGAAAGTTCATATATACTTTTTTAACGTATAGAATTTTTTTTTTTAATTTAACCTACATCTTATTTTTCCAAGCTTCCTAGATCACACTTTTCTTTTGAACGTGCCAATTCATCATAAAAAAGAAAATTTAAGTCGTTACTCAGCCATGTTAATAGCTATGTATTACATATCATCATCAACATGAGGTCATCAGTCCTAAGACTGGTTGGACGCTAACCTCCAGCTTCTCCTATCTTGTGCTAACCTACGCATTTCACTAATTGTGATACAACCTACATCCCTTACTATTTGCGAGCAGTAGTCTAATCTAGGCCTACCTCTGCCTTTCTTCACTCCTACTTCTGCCTCCAAAATATCGCGGAATATTCCCCCATGTCTCAGCAAGTGGCCTACCATTCTATCTCTTCTCTTCTTTATGTTTTTCTACATACTTCTTTTCTCGCCGACTTTCTCCAATACTTCTTCGTTTCAACCCTATCAGTCCATGGTATTTTCATTATTCTTCGGTAACACCACATCTCAAAAGCTTCTAATTTCTTCTTACTTGCTTCCCCTACCGTCCAGGTTTCGCAACCGTATAGTGCCGTGCTCCATACATATGTTTTCAAAAATCTCTTCCTTGCTTCTAAATTTATTACCCCCGAGCATAAAAGTGCTTTCTTTTTGTTAAAAGCTACTCGACCCTGCTCTATTCTTTGTTTTATGTCTTTATCGCTTCTTCCATCCCAATTTATTTTACTTCCTAAATAAGTGAAGTCTTTAACTTCCTCCAATCTTTCATCATTAATTTGTACTTTCGTTTTTGCTCTGCTCTCGCACCCTCTGCACACTAACACTTTAGTTTTGTTTTTATTCACCCTCATTCCGTATTCCTCTGTCAACACTGCCTCCATTTCGTTCAATGCTGATTCTAATTCCTCCTTACTAGATGCTAATACTGCTATATCATCCGCGAGTCTCAGCATTTTTAGTTTCTGTCCCTGTACTTTAATCCCGAAATCCACTCTATCTTTTACCACATTAATCGCCTCTTCGATGTACTGATTAAAAATTAGTGGTGATAACGTACATCCTTGTCTTACTCCTTTCCTAATACCTACTTCCCTTTTTCCCCTTCTGCTTCTATAACAGCAGTTTGCTCTTTGTATAGATTGTGTACTACTCTCCTATCTCTATACTTCATTCCCGCGCTCTTTAGTATCTCGAACATTTTTTCCCATCTTACGTTATCAAAAGCTTTTTCAAAATCTACAAATCCTATATAAGCGTTCTTTCCTTTTTCTATTGTTTGTATTGTATTACATATATAGATCATAAATTCAAACAATCCCAAAGTGAGTGGTAATGACTGACTAGAAAATTGTTTATCTTTCAATTTAACATATCCTGTAGTATGACAAATATGTACAAACTATTCCTCGATAAAGGAAAACGTACATGATAATGAATTTTCACACTTATCCACATCTAAACTTTCTCGGAAAAAACAAGAAAATTGTTCACCCACATGCCCCTATATTATAACGAAGTACATTTAGACAAAAATAAATGTAGAAAACATGGGCTTCCTATATGGGCGTAATCTATAAAAGAAGAGATATGTGCATAAAAGCACACTATTCTTTGTGATGCTAAAATAACAATTGTTGCATTATTTAGATATTTTAATTCTATAAATATTGTGAGCATAACCTGGAGACCCTTTGCTTGGGCCTGATGTTCGATCTCCCATTGACACGATCAGTGTCTCGGGGATTGGTTGTAATTTTAGAATTATTGTCAAGTATACTGTCCTTTAAATAACACTCGAATTATTATTATAGGAAAGATGTCTGTTTTTGTGGGGTGATTTATTATTATATCTCAACTAATTTTCGCGAAGGGTCGATGTTTACAGAACAGAGTAAATTGACATAATTTATTGACTACATTGTGTGGTAACCAAAACTTTGACATAACTTTGGACGATATTTTTTTAAATTTTGTGTATTTAAAGATTTAATTAACATTGAAAATAGTGAAAAAATCTCTTACATGTTAAATTTCCTTATATCAATAAATTTAAATTGTGTGTTCTGTAAAATCATTCTGATATTAAATTTTAAAGTATAACTAATTACATTGTACAAAATACCTGCACTGGTACGAATTGGTATAACATTATTTATATTTTAACTGATATAAAAGGTGGTCCAACCAAAACGCACGATGTTAATTGTAAATAAAACAAAAAGTTTTCAGAGAATTATCTTAATATTTTTTATTATGATAGAAGGATCTATGACAATTATGTGTGAAACAAAATATCGGCCAAATGCTCGCCACGGCTTCGGTGGCATACCTCTATCCGATGGTCCATATTTTCAATGACTCTGAGACATAATTGAGGTTCACTGTCGTTAATGTGCCGAATTATCTCATCCTTTAGCTCTTGAATTGTTCTTGGCTTATTGACGTACACTTTTTATTTTAAATATCCCCAAAGAAAGAAGTCCAACGGTGTCAAATCACATGATCGTGGCGGCCAATAACATCGCCACGACGTGAGATAACACGGCCATTGAATTTCTCGCACAAAAGTGTCATTGTTTCGTTGGCTGTGTGGCAAGTGGCACCATCCTGTTGGAACCACATATCGTCCAGGTCCATATCCTCAATAACTGGCCACAAGAAGTCCGTTATCATCTCGCGATAGCGAACACCATTCACGGTAACTGCTTGGCCGACCTCATTTTCGAAGAAGTACGGCCCGATGACGCCGCCAGCCCATAAACCGCACCAAACAGTCACTCTTTGTAGATGCATCGGCTTTCCAACAATCACTCGTGGATTCTCATTTGCCCAAATGCGGCAATTCTGCTTGTTAACGAATCCACTGAGGTGAAACTGTGCCTCGTCGCTGAAGATGATTTTCTTTGTAAAGTCACCATTCACTTCTGTCTGTTCAACCAACCTTTCGGCGTATTGACGACGCTTGAAATGGTGAGTGGGCTTCAGCTCTTGAGTCAATTGAACCTTGTAAGCGTGTAAATTCAAATCTTTATTCAAAATTCGCATCAGTGATGTTCGTGAGATGTTCAATTGTTGGGCACGACGACGAGTCGAGGTTGACGGCTCTTCTGCTACACTATCGCGAACAACAGCAATGTTTTCCGCAGAGCGAACTGGGCGAGCATGTACAGGTGTTTTCACATTTCCTACAGACCGGGTTTGCTGAAATTTGCGCACAATTCTCCCGATTGTGGACACATTTGGTCGATTATGCTGACCAGAGAAGTCACGAAGTGCACGAAATGCATTTTGATTTGAACGCCCATTTTCGTAAAAGGCTTCAACAATCTTAACGCGCTGCTCAATTGTGTACCTCACCATGGTTTAATTTGTCAAACACTGAAACAAAGAAATGTCAAATTAAGTTGGACAAGAAGCTTGACGTTAAGGTGTGACTCACAATTAACATCGTGCATTATGGTTGGACCACCCTATATAAAGCAAGACTATTATACTCGTATATGTATGTACATGAATAAACTGTGCTTTTCTATGAATATACGGTTGCAAATATTAAACTCAATAATTAATAACGTTGTCGTAGCTGTTCACCTTGTGGCATAATGCATTAAAAATATATTTTTACATAAATAAAATTGATGTCGAAGATGAGGTAAATAAATAATATTTATGGCCTTTCATTATTCCCTTGCATTTATTGTATATAAAGTAGAGAAGTAAATCGGTCGAAATGTTAATTCTTTATAATATCAATAGTTCATGTATAATTTTAAAATTTACATTGAATTAATTACTAAATTATAGTAATGTGTGATTATTACTATTCATCACATCCGCTCTCTTTTATTAACTGATACACATGTTCCTTATTAGCTGATATACGAATATTTATAGTAAATTATTAATTTTTATTTTTAATAATAACTCTCTTCACAATTTCATAAAATATGTCAGAAATAGTGAATCAATCATCCTTATAACATTGTTGAATTTATCACTTATTACAATGTTTTAAGAAAAATATAATTTTAATATAATTAAAAATTATGATAACCGTTATAAATGACCTTTGTTATCGACGCCAAAAAAAAATAATATAAAAAATGTTATCATTAAATATTACATTGTTTTATTTAAATGTAGGAATTTAAAATTTCCATAAATTTAAATAGATATAGGTACAAGACGTAACATGTGATAAAGAATATATGTATTAAAGTAAAAACATCAGAAATAAGTCATCATCATGAGGTCATCAGTCCTAAGACTGGTTGGACACTAACCTCCAGCTTCTCCTATCTTGTGCTAACCTACGCATTCCGCTAATTGTGCTACAACCTACATCCCATACTATTTGCGAGCAGTAGTCTAATCTAGGCCTACCTCTGCCTTTCTTCACTCCTATTTCTGCCTCCAAAATATCGCGGACTATTCCCCCATGTCTCAGCAAGTGGCCTACCATTCTATCTCTTCTCTTTTTCATGTTTTTCCACATACTTCTTTTCTCGCCGACTTTCTCCAATACTTCTTCGCTTCTAACCCTATCAGTCCATGGTATTTTCATCATTCTTCGGTAACACCACATCTCAAAAGCTTCTAATTTCTTCCTACTTTCTTCCCCTACCGTCCAGGTTTCGCAACCTTATAGTGCCGTGCTCCATACATATGTTTTCAAAAATCTCTTCCTTGTTTCTAAGTTTATTACCCCCGAGCATAAAAGTGCTTTCTTTTTGTTAAAAGCTACTCGACCCTACGCTATTCTTTGTTTTATGTCTTTATCGCTTCTTCCATCCCAATTTATTTTACTTCTTAAATAAGTGAAGTCTTTAACTTCCTCAAATCTTTCATTATTAATTTGTACTTTCGTTTTTGCTCTATTCTCGCGCCCTCTGCAGAAATAAGTATTTTCTTAAAATAAATAAATACGTAATTAAATATTATTTTCAATTTGTTTCACAAGAAATGATCCATAAAATTCAGTTCAATTCTCTATAAACACCATAGACAATTCATAAATTATGATTTTTTTTTATGTACAGTGCTTTCGTTTCAAGGCTATCTACCCCCATTATTTCTTTATTCCCCCTTCAGAGGAAGTTTGAAATCGATGTCCGTTGTAGTTTAGGTTTCACTCCTTACCCCCAGTTACCCCCTCTTGAAAATTTTAAATGGTACCCCTATCTTGTAATACATCCTTTTAGAGGTCTTAAAAATTATAATTCGATTCAGTTTATAGAACTGAAGTCAATTGATTCGTTCTCGTAGAAATAAAAATAAAATGATTTAAATAAAACAAAATAAATTAGTGGATATTCTAAGGAGGGTGGTGTATGTACAAAATAAAGGAAACGTCAACCTTATCAGTGTTGAGTCTGCAGCAGCCATGATTGTTCCTCTATTGTAATGATTTAATAATAATAATAACTGTGAAAATTAGTCAAATCCGGATACTTGTATTTAAAAGTATTAGTAACTTTCACATGACTTCAACATAATATGTTTCCATAACCAATCATCATCAAAAGTTGTATTCGATAAGTTTCTATTACATAGTGCCTTATTTATTAAGTACAATATTACTTTCACAGAGACGATTTTTTACAGGCACTCCCGTATAGTTTATTCCATCGCTATTTGCCAAATAAAAAATCTCAAAACATACCGTGGGTTATTTTTATGGCTAGGTTCAGGTAGACTGTTCAGTTTATCAGCAAGATAAGAAAGATAAGAGAGAGAGAGAGATTTGGCAAATAGCGATGAAACGAATAGAGCATGATTTAATTTAGAGGACCTACCTTTTGGATTACAAAATGACCTGTTCAATAATTTTTCAAAACTTTCTAAAGTAACATCGGAAAATAACAATTCAACAAGTAGATTCCTCCTTATATACAACCTATGAGTTCCTTGTACTGTTTGTCATAATATATTATTATAAAAAGTGGTGCCTGTAGTATGCAGTACAAAGTCCTTATATAGACCGGTACTAATTTGGATATTTTTAGATGGCACTGTAAGTGTTTAATGATTACACCTTAAATAGAAATAACAATGATATAATGTCTCCATAAATGGAACACTTGGTAGTTTTCTCGGTAGGTACTATCAAGTATAAAAATACAATTGGTTTCCTGTTCAGATATCATAATAAACCGCAGTCATTTCTAAAATATTTTAGCTTATTTATAAATAAATGACTACATCATATTGTATCATTGTTTTTCTTTTGTTTTTAAATAAAATAGGCCTTTGGTTGTCCTAAGTTTTTATCGCACACTTGAACCCTTAAAAATAGGTCTACCGCACGTTAATGCACCCAGAATTCCATTTAAAACAGATAATCTAAGGTAATTCTCTCTAAATCAGAAATAAAAAAACGAGGTTTTAACAATAAACTCGATATGTTTTACCGTATTCGTACATACATATATGTACATACCATCAAGATATAATGTAATGTAATGACACCTTCGACATTCCCTTGAAATATAGAGAATACTAAATTCATTTTTGAAGTTGATTATGTTTTTCATCTAAACATGACGCCCTCTATTGACAAAAAGCATAAGTAACTCAAAAATAATTCAATATTGCTTATATTTCAGAGAGTATATACATCCAAGTATCTCATTACATTATTTTTTCGTGGTACATGTTTACTACATGTACTTATTTTTTGAATCTATATAAAAAAGTATTGTTTTTTTTTTAATTTTAAACACGAGATATGTACAATAAAACTGCACATTAAAAACAAACTAGAATTCTACTTTTAAAACATCGTTATTATTTCGGAAACTAATCTAGACACAGCGGTTTCCAATGTTTACTTAAATAACCAATTAAGATATGTTTATGGTTCATTAATTCTTTTAGTAATATATTTCCAGTTTCGTTCATCAAACTGGAGATATTAATTTCGTAATTAGGATTATTATCCAGAGTAAACTAGTATTATCAGACTAATTATTTTCACGTTATCTTTCTTATTGTTGGAATATTCTTACGCCCTTTTTATTTACAGCATCCCCAGTTAAGGCCGTCAACGATGAGGTGGAATTCGTACCCTTAGAGAAGCATAATCCGTTTGGAGACCAACCTATAGTCGACACTGGAGTTATTGGATACGATGGACCCTTCTCAAATCCTTTTGGAGGGCTCCTAGAAAATCTTGAAGGTATAACTAATATCATTATTTACTTATTATTGTCGGATTATTGTAACTTTGTAAAATGAGAAACAACCTAGACATGAATTTTCATTAAGCACTTCGATTGTTTGGCAATTCATGTGTTAAACGCCCTAAAAAGAAAATTAGTATATGGGATAGTTTCTGGTATAATTAGAATGGTAGTGATAACACTAATCACACTATGAGAGGCCTAAAACTTATATTGTAAGGCAATCTAATAAAAAATAAGAAACCTCATGTCCCCGGTGACAGAATGCCATGGGGTGGTATCAACAAATTATTAAATTTGAGACGAATACAGCTAACGCAGCTGACGTTGATGTTCCGTGTTCTATCGACTATTGATTTACCCTAGCTAATCTCTCTCTTTTGCCAATCGCGGCAGCTTTTTTTGGCATGTAGGATTTGAAGTTTAATGCTAGTGTCCTATTTTGATAGTACTTACCCAGAGTGGCCACATTAAAGGAAATTACACACTTCAGTTATTCTCGTAGCATTATATTTTTTGTGGAAAGAAAAAAACACTTCCTCTCAGATTTTAAAATACAGACGTGAGACTTTCAGCTTCAAATTACTGGCACGTTTGAATTTAGTTAAGGGTTTGTATTTTTGACCTCGCTGAACTGTTTTAACCTGAGATTAATTGATGTTAAGACTGTAATTATTGTAAAAAATAACATAATCTAAACACCGATTAAATCAATTATTACTTGTATTGTGATAATATTCATTAATGTGAGGAATTCTGATGTCTAAAAACTATATGCACCCTTTTATAATACTAGATTATTCTTGTACCAGTACCAGAAGCAGTAAATTATAAATGTTAATCTTAATTAATTGATCAAGAATCATAAAACGTTTATATATCATAATATTGATTATTCTCACAATTCCATATTGCTATTAATTTCACAAAAACGGTCCTAGTACTTTTTCACTAGTTAATTTGTTGTTTCCGTTATATATTTGATATAGTATAGAAATTTTTTAAATATTAAACAATGTAGTTGATTAACAATTCACTGAACTCTGGAAAACTGGAAAAAGTAAACAAATTTATTGGGTAGTGCTTAAAGGGTGACGGGGAACTGGGGAAGTGAGTATCTCACTTTAATCTCAACTGATTGAGATTTGTGTTTATCAACGTTAAATTCATTTGAATAAGTGAAGATAAGCAGAATGTTTACCGTAAATTCTAAATGGAGGACGACTCTATTTGTATTTTAGTAGATAGCATCTCAATCAATTCAGCAGTTGACTAAGAAAGAGAAACATATTTTGAACAAAAAAATAACATATCAATGACTTTTATATCTTTTAATAGCTTCATTAACCTTAACCTTAAACTCTAAATTGAAAACGACTCTGTCTGTATTTCAGTCGTTTTCATGTCAAACAATTCAGCAACTGACTAAGAAACAAAAACATATTTTGACTGCGAAAATCAACATAGCATTGATTTACATCTCTTAAGTTCCTTTTTAACAAGACCAGCATGAACACATTAATACAAATAACTATTATTACTATTATATATGTATAATAAACAATATTCTTAGCCCGAAATGGATCTCGGTAATACCTAAGGAACCGCCATATATCAATTCATACCCACGACCATCCATTTCTATATGTAAATCGATGCACGTGTAATAACGATGAAAATCACAACGTTAACATATTTCCAACTATATTGTAAAGTAGGAGTTTAATTGAAGACATGTGTGCGAACCTAAACAACTCAAGATCTTCTTCCAAAATCAGAATATGATGATGTAAATCATAGGCGCCTTATTAATTATACATTATACTATATCGGTGATTGCGAAGGTTGGCCATTCCCTTCCCAGTGGAACACGAAAAGTACCATTATATGCATACGCCTGGAAGGCGCGTGGGTACTTTATTTATAAACAGACACCACCATCAGGAAGTCTGCAGTTTGAATAACAATGATGCCTTGTCGGTTGTGGAATTGTTGTACAGGTATTTGCTAGTGTAACGCTAATGCAAGAATGCAGTTCGTCGATTCACTGTGAGGAGCCAAAGGGAAGGAAGGGCCGTTTTAGATAGAGTTATACTCTATGAACTGCAAGTAAATGAGCAAAGTGTTTCGGTTACTTTACTACCATTTGGAATACAAAATTATCAAATTTAGTTGTTCAGTGAATGGATGAAGGATATGTAATAACATAAAAGAACTAATTTATAGATTTTCGAACATAAATATAACTTAATATAATTGATGCAAAATATTAAAATTCCGGTTCACATCACATAATACATAATCATGTCGGAAATCACAATACTTATCAATAGATATGTGGCATTGCAATGTCAAATATCTGTTGATGAGTAGATGCAATAACATCCATTGCAATAGATGCAAATAAATATAGCACCAACTAGCAGTACTTTTAACTTTTAACTTAAATATGATAAAATATTACCACTTTATGATGATATGATGTGTCAGTGATAAGTTTGTTAATAAAAATGATGTGTTCTGGCAAGCACTGTATATACCAGCTTAGCGCACTCTTCAGGAAGCGTGTAGTCCCAAATTTCTTGAAATTTGGTAAGTAGATCGTTAACTGAACGGGCTGGGTCCTTGCGCAACTATTTTTTCATTTTATGCCATAATGTTTCTATTGGCGAGAGGTCTGGGCTGCTACAGGGCCATTCCATAACAGGAACATTATGTTCTGTAAACCAAACCTTGACAGTTTTTGTTGTATGACATGCAGCACCATCCTGCTGGAAAATGTAGTGTGCGTCAGTGCCTTGACATATTAGTATTGACGGCAATAAACTGTGTGTCCAAATTTGTTTATATTTTTCTGCTGCCACAGTACCATCTATGAAATGCAATTTTCCTACGTTCATACCACTCGTACACCCTCAGATCATAAGAGACGCAGAGAACTTCATTTTCGTAACCAAACAGTCAGGATGATAGTTTTCCTGTGGGGTTCTTAGCATAGATTTTCTGGTATCACCCAAACAGATTTCTCTGGCACACCGTAACCGATTGATTTTCTGTCGTTTAGTTAATGACGGCTTTTCTTTTGCCTGGAGAAGAAACCGCTCAGTTCAAAAGTAAGATGTAAAGAATTAAACTTTACTTTGTAGAATTTGTATCCTATGTTCTTTATTGAGCGTTTAGTTATGGATACATATATGTTTTTCAATGGCTTGCCTACATGATACCATAATTTCTCTTGCTCTGGATCGTCGGTTTGTTGTTACAATCCCCTTCGAAACGTGTTGATTTAGGCGTGTTTGGGATGGTCGACTAGTTTTCTGCATTTGGGCTGTACGTCCAGTTTTTGGTTAATATACAAGTGGATAATGCCTCGCACTGTAGATTTAGGCAGCGAATATGTAGCAGATATTTTCCCAACCGAAATTCCTTGTTTATGCACATTAACGATTGATTTTCGCATATCGTCACTTAATGCTACGCCACGTGCCATTTTTTTTAATTTTAACAGACGCATCCAAAACACACATTATAATATCCGTTTCACTTTGTCAACAACTGAGATTCTATTTTGCTTTAAAACGCTACAAATGTTTAGATTATTATGCATTTTAGCAAGTAGCCGAACTATTCTGAACCGCGAAGCTTAATGTTTTTGATTAACAAACATGGGCACCACACATACAGGATCAAGCAGCCAGATGTAAGAAATATTTTAAATATTATACGATATACTTATACGATAACGAAATATTTGAAACTAGCACACATAAAATGGGGAGCGAACCTCATACATTTATATAAATCCATGATTTTATCAAAAAAAAATGGATTATGGAAGTATAGTCTATCCTGGAGAACGAACATGTAAAAATTACATGTAGAAAAACTAGACACTGTCTATAGAACAGGACTACGGTTATCAATAGGTGATGCACGAGCCCACTAACTTCTATATACATATGTATAGTGAGACAAGAATTCCACCGCTACATATAAGAAGATCCAGACTTATTTTAAATTATATGACAAACATATGACTGGAACACCCAAGCCATACTATAATATTTGATGAAGAAAATAATGTCATTTTTCAAACCGCTCTTATACTAGTTTACCTATATCGTAAAACCACTAGGAGTAAGAATAAAATAACATCTCAATAAGCTAGGGATTAACCCCCTTTCTGTTTACACTTTAAAATACAACGGTATCCCATGAGGCAGGCTCAACTCCCCATCCCCATTTAGATTAGATAATGCCGAACTCAATTGCGACACAAACCCATTGTTATATCGTTCAAGTCTCATTAAAATTGTAGATCAGAATCCCAACTCAGTAATTCTTTATACTGATGGAAACACTGAACAAGGAGTAGCTAGTGCATTCAGAAGTCTATGTGAAACACAAATATTGCGCCTACTCTACTGAGAAAGTATTTTTACTGTAGAACTATGCGATATGGAGGGCAGTGCACTTTGCTGCATGTCGATAAGAGATCAATTAATACGTATACGTACAGATTCCCTAAGTGGTTTGCAAGCTATAAAAAATAGGTTTACTTTTAAGCCACTGTTTCAAAATATTTTCAATATAATAATGAAAGGCAACAAGAATTGGGTAGGAAGTGTGTTCTGTATTGAATAACCAGCCCTATAGGAATAACAGACAACGATATAGTACACATACATCAGGCTCCGGAGGATGCAGCAAGTGATGAGCCAGATGATCGTATAAATATCCTTCCAAATGACATAAAGGCTCTATTACAAACCAACTTATTGAATGGAACAGAATAGAGTTCACACTAGGAACCATTAAATCAACAATAGAACGATGGCATTTTTTCTGCAATGTATCTCGAACAAATGAAGTGACTGACATCCATCTAAAAAGATATTGCGATCCAATTCTCAGTTACACCAAGCACGTCGCTGAACATATCGCGATTTAGTCCTTGTTAGGACTCATCAGTGTAGTATACTGGTCTATGACTAATGCTATGAGAATATTAGATGAAACTTCATACCTCTCACACATGAGTATGTACGTATGTTGTAGACAGAAGATGGCGTTAGCCAATTACTAAAATACAATCTAATTCTAAAACATGTAGGTACCACCCAGAAATATGAAAAACTCGATACATTTCTTGGTGGTACATACTAATCCATCTCTGATTTTTTATGTGGTGTTAAAAACCATAAACGACCATCGTACACATATAACTTTACTTTCCCATAAGACATAAATATAAACGTAAAAATGTTATGTATATATTTGTTGTTGCAGGTATAATGTCAAGGATAAGGCAACAGATGGAGTCACTGCTGAAACGATTTCCTGTTATTCGAGGTAACTCTACTGAGGAGATTCCCGACTTTCCAATCAGTGGAGACCTGCCGTCGTTCAATTTCGGCGACATAGACTTGGGAAAAGGAAATACTACATCAGTAACTAAGGTTATTTCATTACTTTTTGTTATAGTTAATACTATATAATATTATGATTTTGACAAATCGCTCGATGGGATGGGATTAGAGCTGTTCAACTTGGGACAGGGCACAGTTTTCACACACACGCTTTATCAAGCAATTAAGAAAAGTAAAATAATTATTATTGACAGTGTTTCCCTACTTAAAATTCTTTCTTAAATATAAGGTCGTTCAGAAAGTTCTTGCAGTTTTTAACCTTTAAATTAACATGTACATATCTCAGCTCAAACAAAACTTTATTAATCGAAATAAGAACCATTAGAATCAGCACACTTTTTCCAACGAGAAACAAGTTTATTTATGCCGGTAGCGTAGAATCCGAATTTCTGGAGGCGATGAAAGCGTCGAAGGCGTTTTTGGCATCCTCTTGGTTTTTGAAGCATTTCTCGCGAAGCAAGTTGTCGAGATGCGTGGAAACGTGGTAGTCGATAGATAAGAGGTCCGGAGAGTAAGGCGGATGAGGCAGAGTCTCGTAGCCTAATTCGTTCAGTTTTTGCAGGGTCGGTTGTGCGATGTGCGGCCGTGCGTTATCATGAAGCAGAATTGATCCCTTTCTGTTGACCAATTCCGGGCACATACGCCGAAGCTTCTGGTGCATTTCTTCGATTTACTAACAGTATTTCTCTGCCGTAATGGTTTCGCCCGGATACAGGAAGCTGTGATGGATGAGACCGGTCGCAGTCCACCAAACAGTGATCATAATCTTCTTTTGGTGCAATGCCGGGGTTTCGGGAAGTGTTGTGGAACTTGATCACGGTCCAACCACTGAGCCGAACGTCGCCGGTTGGCGTACAGGATCCACTTTTCGTCGACCATCACAATTCGATCAAGAAAAGGATGGTTTTGGTTGCGCAGAGTGATGGAAGATGTCACGTCAAGACGGCGATTTTTTTGCCTGTCGTTCAATTCGTGCGGCACCGACTTCTCGAGCTTTCTTGACTTCCCAATTTCTCGCAGATGGTTCGAAATCGTCCCCATTGTGACGCCTAATTCTTCTGCAAGCTCCAGAATAGTTGTGCGTGGATTGCTTCGACTAAGACTCAGTTGGTCGTTGTCAACATCCAATGGCCGGCCACTGCACGCGTCATCTTCAAGACTCTCGTCACCGCTGCGGAATTTCTTGAACCACCACTGTGTTGTACGTTCATTAGTGGTTCCTGTGCCGAACGCATCGTTGATATCGCGAGCTGTTTCGACAGCTTTTCGGCCTATCTTGAACTCGAACAAGAAAATCGTGCGCATTTGCCTTTTGTCCATGCCGTATTTATTTAAAGTCATGAAAAAAGTGGCCAAATTATCTTAAAACAAAATAAGTATCACGATTGATAGAACGAAAACTGTGCTTTAAAATGATATATAAAGTCAAAGCAATATGGCAAAAAAATTATTTAAAAATACGTCATTAAAATTACAATAATAAAAACTGCAAGAACTTTCTGAACGATTATAGTTACAGACAGAAATGTAGGGAGTCCATTTTCATCGTGTTCACGAATTTGTATTTTAACATTTGTGTGAAGCTTTGTCACAATCATATTGTACATTAACGAGCAACCGACAACTCTGTATACACATGATAGGTAATCAACGGACACAAAGTGGTTATCAACGAGACGGAATACAAGAAGGAGGACGACTTCGGAGGTGCTTTCTTCAAAGTCCGCATAATAGACGTGAAGCCTGACGGCAGCGAACTGACTACCAACAAGGATGCGGAAGAAATAACGACGGTATCAACCACAAGAGACAGAGAGTCCGTTGAAAACAGTGTCGAAAACGAGATATCTAAAAGCAGAGAGGTTGGTACAAAAAACACACCAGAAAAACTGCAAACAGTTAATGCATGAAACTGATGTATTAAAAGTATTAAAAACCCTCCCCCCGTTTTCAAAATAAATTTTTAATAATATATTTACCTAATAACATTATAATATACCAACCTAATTAATACTTGCTTTATTGTAAAGTAATATATATACAGTATTTTATTACTACCTTATACATTTATTGAGTAATATACTTAGTTAGAGATGACCGTACAGTAATTGTTAGCTGTTATTTTTGTATTAGATAGAAATGTAAAATCATTGTGTCGAATAAAGTTGTTCTTCCCGTAAATCTGTCAACATGTTTAATTATTCTTATCTCTAGAGTCAGGCGGTTTTTTTTTCTTTGTATCTATGGGTTTTCTCGATTTTACTGTTTTAATTTATGCTAACTAACACCGTCCTACCACTTACCAAACTCCCCTTCTCCGCACAGTGGATAAAAACGTACATTGTTGCTGGTAATTGCGAAACTATGATTAGTAATGTTCATAACAATTACAATTAACAAACCTCTTATAAGATGGTGCTATGACTTATTCGGGATCACGATATTTTCTGAGAATTCACTTCTATTTATCATATTTTAAACAATAATGTATTCGAATGTAATAAGTAGACATTATCAATTTCTGATGATGTCGTAATCGAAATTAAAATTATGCCGATAATGAAACAAGAAAATAGAATAGATCGGCATAAACTGATGTATATACAGAAGGCGGCAGGCTACTAGGTGAATTACTGTGTCAAGGCAATGAACGAGTAGACATTTATAGTCACCCTTAAATTGTAACTGTATTCCATATACTACAGAATACATGGTGTAATGTATTCTACATGAATAATTTACAAAAACTTATCAAAATCTAATTTCAATAATCTGTACAACTCCATATCACTTCTACTCTTTCAGGAGGTATAGTAAAACTGAGTAGTAAAAAAATAATTTTAAAATACTCATTTAAATGGCTTGAACGTTGTTGGGCAAATTATGCTGAAGAGGCCGGTTTTGATAAAGCCCTATGCAAAAGAATGTACAACTTGTCAAGAATAGAAGGAAATGTAAAATTCTCTATGTACAGCTCATCAAGAACAGGAACAAGTCTCAATACTGCAATACGGTACCGCCAACGAGGTGTGCAGTAAATAGTCTGGTTTTTACTCCAGTCGCATTGAGACCTTTTCAGAGCAAATGTAAATGTCTTTTCAGAGTAAAGACTACCTCATGGGCGGTCTGATATCGCAGTTTCGAGACTTGTTCCTATTCTTGACGAGCTGGAACTGAAAATTTGCTCAAATGGTTGTGAAGAAATGAAAATGAACATAAATGTTCCATAAAATTACTCTTCATTACGCATTTTGTACCCTAATTCAATTTCTAGGAGACTTCAGCTGCTTGTATATTAAGAAAACTAAAATAAAATATCTTATTTAGAACTGTCTAAATACCAAATTAAATTTTGCAGTCTATTTTCTTCACCATTTTCATCCACAAGATAAAAAAGACAAAGATTTCGACTATTTCCATATTGTCCAGCCTTATTTTTGACTACACTAAACAACGAAGACATAAATGAATTTACTTATACCATAACTATTTTTCAATGTATGTCATAAATTTTAATACTTTTAATTAATTTATTTATTTCAACATGTCACTTTTACAATGTAAAAGTAGTTTTAAGTAAATATTTTTAAGCAAAGCATAAATATCTCGTCGACTACCACTGTACCAATACATTTATGCAGTGGAATGGTTGAAAGAGTGGGTCGGTGTTTAACGACAAATTGGTGGCTCTGACGGAGGCAGCATAATAAACCCAATATGATGTCCTGAGTGCATGTGGAGTCTGCCCACCCCTTATAGTATCCGAATTCAAAATCAAAAATTAATTTACTATCATATACAATCGAATACTGATATATTTAATGTTCATATCTATTATATTGGCTAGTGTATCCAGCGCCATCGCTAGTCCTAGCACTCTCTTATAAGAAATAACTTACCAGCGCCCTTTCGACCGCTTACCCTAACTCGACCTCCCAACTGCTTGCTCTCTTTTTTTATGTTACCTTTGCACATTTCATTTCCACGCACTTGTTTTTCTACTAGGCCAGCAATTTCGACGACATAGAGACTATCGACGAGGTGGACAGAGGGATGCCCTATCAAGAATTCTCAACGCCCATCCGAGGCGTCGAGTGGAGCGACGTGAGCCCCTTAGAACCCTTCGAGGATAATTCCGTGAACGGCGTCGAACTTTCATCGCCTATAGATCTGTCCGGAGATATCAGAATAAATCAGATAATGGCCGACGCAGGCGCGCCCATAGATCCCGACGCCGAATTCATTTACGACGTCCGGGACCCCTACGTGAGACGGTTTGAAAAATTTGTCAATCCTAGATAAAAGTCACGTCAGGAAACTCGAGTTTATTTATTTTACTAACTGTGAGATACTAAAACAAATTATTGTTCGAACAAAACAGACTAAGTAAAGCGATTTTCTAGTCCTATGCACACTAACACTATGTAGGTACCTTTTCACAAAAGATTCAAAGTCATACAGGGCCTTCGAAAGTTATAATCAAACGGTTTTGACCCTTAGCGGTCTCACCAACTTAATTATAACAACCCAAGATCTATTTAACCTTGTCAAGGTCATTTAGAGGCTACCTCAGTTTTTTTTAAGTATACTAAAAACGTGTTGATTGTTAACATGGCCAAGAACAAGCTGATGTACCACAAATACTTAAAATGAAAATATAGCTAATTAATACACAGTTCATAATACACAGTTTAAGAAATCAACATCAGAAATCGTATATGACCATATAAGCAATAAATAGGATATTGAATGGGGTCTATAAGATGTCATTCAAATCAAAGCATTGATAGCAAACAACATAACTGTTCAATTTGAATCAAACGATAATGTCTTCTATTTTAGGTTCGTAAGTCTTTATTAACGAGTAATTAAAAGGTAAAAATAACAAAATGTCCTTCAAATAACCCTGAGAGCCTTCAAAGTATGACCTTGTATCTTCATAGAACACCAAAGCTTTTTTTTTATTTATATTTAATACTTTTACCTCTAAATATATAACTTTCGAACTTTTAGAAGACCCTGTATTATACGAATTTAATTATAACTTAATTTTTCAACCTTGGATGAGAAGCAGCTAAATTTAACGGGCATACCTACATATCTTCATACGCATATGTTTGATTAAAATGGACAGAAGATGAATTAACAAGTGATGCAGTAATAAATTATTCATTCTGTTTGTTATATAAGAAAAATGTAGATCCTATATAAAAGTAAAACACCTCGATTTCCATTTATCAACTATTCATTCTATTCAGTTATCTGTTATGTATATTGCCGTCATAGGCCTAATCGACGAGGCAGCACTATTAAAAAATGTATAATTATTGAAATAAAAATTCCCTTGATAATTTGCACACAAGTCACGCGTGCCAATGTGGACTTTTTTTTTCTCGATTTTGTATTCAAGCTACGTACATTGTAAATGCTAAGTATACCTCGTGCAACTCTGATATGTCCTGGAATTCCCCGGAATTTTTCCAGAAGCCGCCACGAAAATAACATCTCGTTCCCGGGTGCTTTGACTTCTGTTTTAGGCAAAGGCGTTATTCTGCAATCATATCGTTGAGTTATTCGGTCCACGTCAAAGTTCAAAGTGTCAGCACAGTGATCCGATTTCAAAACAAATATAAGAGTTTTTATTACTTGTTTATCTGTTGTTTTTCGATTACTTTTTTATACACATATGTTATCGATCGTGTTTGTATTTTAATTAGTTATCTCCTGTTAATTTATAATGTAGGTATTTATTTTAGATTTTAGGTAGTTTCTGAAGTCTGACACAATATCGACGAGAAATTGGGAGACATAATCTCAACATAAACAATTTGTTTCTGTTAGATATTGACCATAATATAAGGAATCTCGTCACATATAAAAATACAATAGTTACATTTGAGAGAATACATATACCTACATATTTTGGAGAAAGAAATAGTATTACAATAACCGAAATAAGAAATAATGTAATACATAATGTTGAGATCTATACTCAGTACAGTATATTGGTTAATTATTTGTCTATTATTCAAGAATATAACTGAAACGGCAGACGAGAGTTCCTTAATCATTTATAAAGATTTGTTAATTAATTTGTAAAAGTCATGTCTGTTAATAATTATTCTTAAAATCTATGATTCCTAGCATCTCTATTTACATGTCTCCAAGTATGGATTTGTGTGGCAATATGATTTGAAGATATAATTGAGAAATATGATTTGCGCACAATTTTTTATTAGACTATCCACATTTCTTAAATATAAATTATGTTAAATGTCGCTATGTA
The DNA here is from genome assembly GCA_037954035.1 of Rosalia funebris. Taxonomy (NCBI): domain Eukaryota; kingdom Metazoa; phylum Arthropoda; class Insecta; order Coleoptera; family Cerambycidae; genus Rosalia; species Rosalia funebris. The sequence continues at coordinate 6,893,581 of JAZFAV010000002.1, read as the reverse complement.
TATTTTATTTTTTTATGTAAAGATATTTTCAGGCGAACGTACTTCTTCGTGTATTTTTTTATAAATAAATATTGTTTATGTTTTTAATCTGAAGTATTGATTTAGAGAAATAACAATATTTCTACTTTACTCATCCTTCACCATAATTCACAATCCTAATCCTCATTACCACGTTAAATTTACTAGATATCACTATACGATTTTTCTACGAGGATAGAGTCCTCTCTAGTTCAGTTTTTATTTATTTAAAAACAATCATCGAATGTTATGAACTAATATGTACATAAATGTGCATGTATAAAGGTTTTGTATAAATATAAACCTTTTAAATGTGCATCAGTTTGCCATCTATGGTGGTATGGGTAGTAGGTCGAGTCTTTCGCATTATAAAATAGCAATGGATATAGTCATAAACTATTAATTGAGATATATCTTTGGATTGGGTTAAAAACACATTTATTTTCGATTTAAACAAAATTGAAGTGAACTAGTTATTATATCTTTGTGCATAATAATTGCATTGTGTATAATAATTGCGGTAGATTTTCTCTATATGCTAAAGAATAATGTTTTAAAAATATAATCGACAGTATTTCTTATCTCCATTATAAATTATGGTGATATTCACTTATTATAATATATAGAGGTAGGTATCAATAAACAAATATTAGAGTAAAACATATTCGAACTGTCAAAATTGACAAAACAAAATAGAAATATCAATATGAACGCTCAAAAAAGATTAAAAGACTAATATTAAAAATGTATTATTACAAAATATATTAAATAAAATAGATATATTGATATCGGAACAAGATATGTACCATGTGATAAAAAAATAATGTAACACCTTCGATGCATTTTCCTGAAATATAAGAAATACTGAATGATCATTTTCAGTTAATTATGTTTTTGGTCAATAGAAAGCGTGTTTGTATTGAAATTAACTAAATAATTAACTCAAATAATTAAAATTATTATTTGAACTCATATATTGTTCAGGTTTTATACAGATGGAGGGCTACTTCCTTCCCTTGCCTAACCACCGGGCGCTTGCGATGCCCTGCGATCGCTAGATTTATGCAGTGGCGAGACGTCCATTAAGGCTGTAAGGCGCAGTCTACCCTATATATTTTAGATAGTAAATCCTTTTTTATATTGCCACTTGCCTTTGCCAGAATGATAAACATTTTCTATTCATATTATCATATCTATTTCCATTTAAACTGAAGCGCCAGCATGACGGCAACCGGCAGTGCGCAAGCTTTGGCAGACCTGCGCACTGAGCATCTGGGCTGACTTTCTACCGCCTTGGATTTTATAGAGATTCACGGTGCACGAGGTGAAGAGGGGAGTATGCGAAAAATTATATGCAATTTAGCTAGCCTGATCGATGAGTTTGTGTAATACAGTGGTTATAATATTGACCTTGTTAGAAGAAGTAATCTCTGGTTGGCTCAGTTCAGTTAAGTTCAGTCTTTTAAATCTATGATCTATGGGGCCATGTATCAGTGTGTATATTCTGTGATTGCATTCGATAGTAGTAGTTGCATAGAAAATAAATATATTTTGTTTGGTCTGCATTTAAGAGTTTCATTTGAGAAACAAGTAAAAATAAAGCGCAAGTAAAAGTAAGAATTCAACAGACCTGTCGTTAGTCGTAGTGATTAGTGTTATTTTTAAGGATAACGGCGTCTAATCCAGAACAGCCTACCCTCAGCTTAAATCGACGCTTCGCCACTGGATTTATGTTAACTAGACATCTTATTATGGGAATCTTAAAAAGCTATATTTTATTTAAAATAATTAGTTAAGTGCTATCAACTAATTCCTTCAACAATCCAAATTATTTTCCACCACTTCTATTTTGCCCTTATACTTTACTCAATATATTTAACAATGATTTGCATGGTAATTATAATTATATTTTCCACTTGTATACCTTTATAAAAAATTTAGAATTACAAATTATATAAAAAAGACACATACCATATACTTCATAATTTATTCATATCTCTCTAATATTAAACATATAAAACCATTAGTATTATACAAGATAAATAATACAGACACGAGAATTGTCTTTTCACGAGAATTCGTATACTATTCATTTCATCGCTATCTGCCAAACAAAAAACTATGTTATCTTGCCGATAAACGGAATAGTATACCTAAGCCTAGCCATAAAAACAGGCCACGGTATAATTTGAGATTTTTTATTTGGCAAATAGCGATGAAATAAACTATACATTTCACCTTAAAACACAATACAAAAATATATATTACACTTGAAAATACATTACATAAATGAAAAATTACTTAATCGGTATTCAGATTTTTTCTTATTCCTAATTCAACAAGTGTATAAATCATTTCGTAATCATCTGTAGCCACAGCCCAATCTAGAGCGTCTTGTAAATCTTTAAACAAAATAGAGTTCTCTTCAACGATACTGCCTCGATGTGCTCCCATACTGAGTACTTTCTTAACGAGACCAAACATTCGTTTACTGGCAAGGAAATCTAACGAACTTAATCCCCTATCATATTTTATATTTACATCGCAATTTCTCGACAACAGCTCGTTAATAACTTCTGGAGTCCCATGATATTCGCACGCACTTAAAAGGGCTATACCGCAACTTGACTCATCACCAATGAAGTCTAAAAGTAACTTCAAGCAGTCAAAATGACCCCACTTAGCGGCTAACTTCAAAGCCAGTTGAACGTCGTTATCATTAAGATAATCGTCTGGTTTATTGGTCAAGAAAAAGTTGACAATCTCGGATTGACCACACACGCTGGCCCAAACTAACAAAAGCCCTTCCAACGTCTCCTCGGTACCACTTTCATTGGATTCGGATTCTATTAAAAGCTTAACGCATCTTAAGTGACCTTTCGTTGATGCGCAAACCAATGCCCCTTTCAAATCTTCATTATTTCTATATCTATTCGATATCAATAATCGCATCACGTTTTCATGGTTATTTATGGCTGAAACTACCAGTGGAATATTTTTGACTTCGCCTAGCGGCCTAACGATCTTATTATAATTTGCCCCAAATTCGCTTTTAAGGATTACTTCTATTCTCTCTTGATTTCGAGTGCTTTCAAAATTTTCCATATCTCCAATATGATGCAGTAAAACATTTACGCATGTTTCAAAACCCGAAATCGACGCCCAAATTAGAGCGATTTCAGCATCCTCTAATTCATTTTGGGTATGTTCGGGAGTGGCCAACAGGGCATCAACGATCTCGTCGTAACCCTTTAAGGCTGCCCATATCAGGGAAGAATATCCTAAACCGATCGTATCTTCCGCGCTTTTATCTGCACCAACAGCGATAAGCTTTTTCACACAGTCTACATGTCTTTCCAATACTGCAAAATGTAAAGCTGATAACCCCCCACTAGCGGTTTCATCTTTACCGACTCCTAGATTAAATAACTTTTTAAAATAAGGTAAGTGCTCAGAACGACTTTGGTTGCGAATACTGCCCAAACTTTCAGAAAATCTCAAGTTCAAATCGGTGTTTTGAGTTTGGGCTAAGTCCGTACTCATTTTTGGGAGAAACATTTTATTAGCTAACATTAAAGAAGATAATTCGTCATCCTCGTCATTACTGATATTCAGTCCCCACTTAATCAGCTTCTCTACACTCTGCAGAATAGGCCATTCCCTGTTAGTTTTCAGACTCTCATTGGTTTTCATCAAATTCAAGTCACATTCCTGGGACTGGGCTAGTTCCTCGATCACTTTTGGAAAACCATTCTTGCTAGCCAATATTAGAGGTGTATTTCCATCATCGTCAATGTTATTCACGTTTAGTCCATATTTGACCAATTTTTCTACGCTGTACCCCTTCGAAGCTGCAATATTTAAAAGGATTTGCACGCTTTTGCTTTGTTTTTCTTCGTCAGATAAAGTATTTATCATAAATTCGACACAATCCATATGACCGTATAAGCTTGCGTAAAATAGAGGTGTATTTCCAAAACCATCAACTTGTGTAACCCATCCTCCAAGGGTTATCAATTTCTTTATGCACTCGAGATGACCTCCTTGACTTGCATAATGTGTTGGTGTCATTGTCGAGTTTCTCTCGAGATATTTAGCGTCCTTAAGAAATTCGAAAGTGATATCAGTTTGTACTCTTTTTCCCGATTGATAAAAGTGAGCGTGTGCTGGAGACCAACCTACAGTATCCTGACTTTTGACATCCGCTCCCATTTTATATAGTAAATCAACTACATCGCTTTGACCACTGAAGCAAGCCTTGTGTACAGGAAATCCATCTTGCAGACTCAATTGGCCAGTCTGCAACAGTTCGAATAAGGTTTCTTTACCCCCCATATACGCAGCAATTTCAGTTAAATACGACTCGTTATATTTAATTTTCAGGAGCTTGAAGTTATAGCCCATAAACATGTCTCTAAGTTCATGATGAATAGGATACAAATCGTAATTGTAAATTTTTCTTTTACTTAAAATATTGTGTAAATTATCGTTAACTACGCAGAACAAGAATATCTTTAAATTAAGTCCGGGCTCAAACAGCAAACTGTTCTTTTCTAACTTCTCGAAGAGGCAGTTGAGAGAGTCTAGGGAGCATGATTTCATTGCGTAGTCAAAAACGTCATAATTGAAGAGGAGATCAGGCGTGTTGGAAAATCCGTGTAGAAGTAGTTTTTCAGTAACTTCCGTAGGTATTTGGAGTTGAGTTTTTCTGTCTGGGATATTTATCCTGCATTCATCCCCAAATTCCTGTATAACTGTATGTAAACCTACAGCTCGCACTCCTTGTATCTTCTCGGCGACATAGAGGTCATAATATTTTCCGTAGGACACTGCTAAGTGCAAAGCGGATCTTCCTAACTTATCCAAGGCCAATTTGTCACATGCTTCTTCATTTAGCAGAAGCTGTATACGCTCCATGTTGTTGTTAAGTACCGCCAAGTGAAGGGGCAACATTTGGCATAATATCGTATCGAAAAATATACGTACCGACATCATGTCAATGTAAAATAATTTTTCTACCAACGGTATCCAGGCCGTATTGCATAGTCCTTTCTTTGTAATAATTTGCTTTGTAAGCCAATGCGCTGCGAGGAATTCTGCAAACGTCCGGTGGCCAAACACCGCGTCGCCATCTTCATTTAAACCTATTACTATAGAATCTTTCTTATAGCTTTCCTGGAAAGCCAGTGCCTCTTCCGCCAGCTCCTCAAAGTCCAATAGTTCATCTAATTGGTCATCGGTGAAGAACAGCTTCAACGCTAATTTAGAAAGTGTTTTCTTTAAGCTAGTAGCCTCATATGACTTATATTCTTTGAGTTTGACATCAACGAAGTTATTATATAAGTTAACGATCGTAAACTTTTCTATTTCAGTAACTCGGTTGATATCGTCGCCAAAGATTTCAGCTAACATACGGGTTTGTAGAGGAATGGCAACGAATGTTTCATCCAGAGTAATAGAACACTTGTTTATAGAATTTATTATGTACTGTGTCTGGTTTTTGTCGTAACCATAAAAGTCGTGAAAAGTGTCGAAGTACTTCCACAGAAACACGTCGTGTTCATCTTTTCTGAAATGAGTAATCTGTAATGATAAAGTATCCATATGCGTCTCTAGTTCTCGTTTATACGTTGACCTAGTCGTGATCCAGAGTTTCACGTTTCTTATGCACTTAATACGTTTTAAAAAGTTTAGAGTTTCTTCTGAAGAAGCCTCGTCGTATCCATCTACGAGCCATATCATGTTTCCTGAATTCCAACGGTTCAAGAAGATTTGCTTACAAAATTTTACCACCATTTTATCGCTCATCTTTGTTTGATAATCGACTATGTAGTCGACGTATTTCCTAACATATTCTTCTTTTATTTCGGAAATTTTGAGAATGTGTTCACTGACGTTTATGAAACACACCCATTCGCTGGGTTCAAACTTATTGGCTAAACTCTTGAGCATAAGTGTCTTTCCCATACCGGCGTTATTGCTGATAATATTTACATCTGATTTGAATTGATCTAACATGTTATCTTCTGGTACATGTGTATCTTCGTTATTGCCTGCCAAAATTGTCGATTCTTCCAAATATGCATGGAAGCCGTCTACGGATCCATGGGAGAATAACCATAGCAATGATGATTCTAACGGTTTCATTACATGTACTGCCTTATTGGTTTCTGTCTGAACATATCTAATTAATTGCATTACATCTCCGGCATTACATGACGAATTAGTGGTTATAATATATTTTTCTTCGCTAATTTTGCCTGACGTACAATTTTTCAAATACACATCAAGATCTACCATATTGGCAACATATTTGTATGGTATATACTCGGTATCGTTACTTTCGACTAGTAGATATATGGCTTCAACGCGATTTTGACGCATTTCTTTTAACACAGTGGATTTATTTAAAACGCTGTAACTTAAGCGAGGTCTTTGTAGCGATCTCTTGATGTAATAATTTTCGATTTCATACCTTTCCCCAATTTGCAATACTCTGTTTAGAAGAAGCACGTATATATCTGGTGTAACTTCCGCTAAAACATCAACGCTTTTTTGAAATTCTTTAAGATTAAGAGTACTTTTACCCTGGAGCGACACCTTCATGTTCTCTAAGTTTTCGTTGATCAATTTGACATCATCAATGTTGGTAATATCATTAAAAACTTTTAAGTTTGCCATCAATATTCCGGTGGTACTTGGAGAAAACAACACAAAACTCAAATGCTTTGTTACGTCCTCAAATTTGGAAAGTATTTTTTGTATTGAAGCTTCGGATATATCGCAGTAAATTACAAGAGGAATTAGGTTGCATTCCCAGGCGGAAAGGTACAAGTCTTTTACTGTCAGATGTGCTACGAACTGATGCCTCTCCTTAAGAACCCTGTTAATTTGCTGCGTTGCTTCCTTGTCGCTTGCTTTTAAAATTCCGTGGTAATTCCCCTCCAAATTAGTATTCCAAGATGAATGAAACTTTAGTTGGACATCGCACAATTCTTGTATGGTATAAATTATGGAAGCAAATATATATTCCAACGACTTTTTACGCATCACTGGGGTCAAATTAAAACTCACTAAAGTGTCATTCAATAATTTAAGTGTGCTAACTTTCCCTAGTACGCTATTCTTTGGTTCAATTACATGAGGTTGCAAAATATATTCCAACAGCTTCATCTGAACGTCTTTTTTAAGTATCTTTTTAATCCTATTATTTTTGCCAATAGCCCATTTGAAAAAATAATCTGTTATAGTTGTAACAGTAGCGTTACTTATGTCGTCAAAATGTGAGTCGAATTCGCTTTTTATAAGACTATCCAGAGCCATAGCAGATGCTTGGTCTGTATAAAGAAAAAAGTGTTTAAGAAAATTTTCATCGAAATGATTATTCTTATCTGCTATATTAGACAGTTGGAAAGTATTATTCAATTTGGAGGTGGTGCTGAGGAGGTCAAAACTTTCTTTGCTTTCCAATTTTATGGAAACAGTGCTATATTTGCCAGATAAAGGTGCATTTGTATACAATATAAAGTAGATTTGCTCCATGGTGATACCTTTCAAAACCTCTACGTTATTAATATTTTTCTTAATTTCCTGATAACTCTCATAGTACTTCTCCAGGCGAAAATTTCCCTTATCCGATTCCAATTGAACTGCTTGCAATGACTTGTTCTCTATATGTTTTAATTGTATGCAGTACAGTCTTTTTGATCTGTCATGGCTTTCGACCAAAAGGACTATGTCGTCGAATGCTCCAAAATCGTCAACGTTACTCAAAATCCAAAAATCAGCCACCAACGGATCCAACGCGCATCGAATTGAAAACAGGGCTGCCATTTTGTGTTCGTAGATTCTTCCATATTCAACGGCGCCTTCTCTAAGTTTCATTATCTGTAATGAATGTAAATCATTTTTATTTGCTTAGTCTTCATTCTGCAATCATATATCAGCCTAAATAAAACGGTTGAGAGTATTCCTACGACAGTAAATGTAACTATCATGCCTGTTCTTACCTTGAGAACAGCGTCATCATATGACAATGATAAATATAAATTTCAATAATTACCTTAGCAAGTGATATGTTACAGACTATGAAAATGAAATCTCATGAATTACCCTGATGATAAATTATTCTGTTTTTTAAAGCAACTGTTTACAAAGGTGAGTAAAATTGTGATAATACGAACGTTCCATCATAGATCCAATTATATATGAACTGAACGAACTGAACTATGGAGTAAATTGTAAATATTAACTAACATTAAGTTGGCAGCAATGCAGCTGCATATTAGCGGTCGTAGGGTTATCCCTACGAGCAAAGAGACATCCCCTTCACTTTTGCGGTACAAAGTTTGCATTGCATTTGCAATTAACAGTTACATTCCTAAATGCTTATTTTTCTATGTCTATGTTGACAAGTAAACGGCATAAGACGTAAACTTTACATTAATAGGTGTAATTTGCTAGACATATTTCACAAAAAGGCCGTTTTACCTAGTACTCACATTTCTGTTTTTGTCTTCAATTGTAGAACAATTACTAAATGATATACAATAGTATAGACGCAAAACAAATTTATACACGTACAAAGGCCTGAAGATAACGTACCTAAAATTATTATGTGATGTGAAAAACCCACAAATATACTGATTTATAGAAATTTAGTTTACGAAACCTTATCAACATCATAATAATCAGATAATACAGCAAAGATGTGTAATCGTTTCTGGAAACTGGTGACTACACTGACACAAATATAAACATATTTTAAAGTAATGCAAATTATTCTGTTGGTTTGTCATATTGAATTATTATAACTTGAATAAAAGAAATAATATAACTCAAATAAAAAGAAGTAATAATACTTATTTTCGATTATTTTTTCATTTTATCAATGATATTGATACAGTTTTTCACATACGATGCAATTTCATTACTCCGATTGAATATTGCCTGTAATATTCTAGACATTTAAATTTCGCGGCGTTATCACAACAACATGACGAAAACCAATTTCACTAAATTCTCTTCCGCTTCCCTACGTCAACGTGATAGGTTAGTATTTTTTCTGGAGAAATAAGTAATCTTAAGAAATCTACGTTTCTATTAATTTTTCGTGAACATAAACTGATTTGTATGTATTAACTAAGAATTTTCTATATGATAGGGTACATATTTTTTTATTGTAAATATAAGAAACTTGTAAATATTGCATGAAAACACTTTTGTAGGTTATGTTTTTTATTTTGGTAAATTTTATAGTTCTCAATTTACTTTTAAAATATATGTGAAGTTGTTATGTTCTCCTGTCATTATTAAATATAATTTATGTGACATTAATGTTTTAGGACATCATGAAGCAAATTGTGACAAACCAAACCGTAAAAATCCCAGAGGGGATCACCGTCACGGCCAAATCTCGTGTAATTACTGTTAAAGGGCCGAGGGGCATCCTTAAGCGGTCGTTTAAACATCTCGCTTTAGACATTCGCATGGTTAGTCCTAGATTACTTAAAGTTGAGAAATGGTTCGGGACCAAGAAGGAGTTGGCTTCCGTACGTACCGTCTGCTCCCATGTAGAAAATATGCTGAAGGGCGTTACTAAGGGGTATCAGTACAAAATGAGAGCTGTGTATGCTCACTTTCCCATTAACTGTGTTACAACAGAAAATAACAGTGTTATTGAAATTAGAAATTTCTTGGGAGAAAAATATATTAGGAGGTATGTGACATGATGTTTCACTAATTATCATTGTTATAAGTGGCGGTAATTATTTACTTTAGCGTTAATACTCAAATCCTCATCAAAATTTAGCTATCCCCCTATTTTCGAGGGTGCTGACAATCAATCTGGCTTTAGTTTTTGGCGATCAGACAATTTTTGAGAATGAATTTTCAACTTTCTGCACATGACACTTACTTTATATTATGTAGATACTTAAAATTAATAAGTAGATGCTAGAACAGTTCCTTTATATATATCATACATTAAAACCGTCATGAAACTTATTATTCATTACAATTTCCTTAATTTACTTGCAATGTTTACAATTTTCATGCTGCTATCCAAGCGCCCTCTATTAAGTCCGAAGTTACGACTTCATAGGTCAATATACAGGGGGTATCATAAGTTATAAATAGTATGTATATATAATATAACTAATCAGGAATTCATTCAATGAATATTAATGTTTCGGAAAAGTAGAACTAAAACGATTTTCAAATTATTTACAATAAATAAATATGTGTACATCCAACATAATATGTTGCAAATGTATATTTATCACGACCAGTGTTAGTTTAAAATGCCAAAAATTGAAGCCAGACTCTTGTTCAGCACCCTCGAAAATAGGGCTTTGCGAAATTTTTCTGAGGATTTGAAAGTTTTATGCTAAAGTAAATAATTGCCTAGTTTTGTTGTCTACGAATGTTTATGAAATAGTAATTCATCAGAATCTTTTTTTATACATCATTAGGTCATCAGTCCTAAGACTGGTTGGACGCTAACCTCCAGCTTCTCCTATCTTGTGCTAACCTACGCATTTCGCTAATTGTGCTACAACCTACATCCCTTACTATTTGCGAGCAGTAGTCTAATCTAGGCCTTTCTTCACTCCTATTTCTGCCTCCAAAATATCGCGGACTATTCCCCCATGTCTCAGAAAGTGGCCTACCATTCTATCTCTTCTCTTCTTTATGTTTTTCCACATACTTCTTTTCTCGCCGACTTTCGCCAATACTTCTTCGTTTCTAACCCTATTAGTCCATGGTATTTTCATCATTCTTCGGTAACACCACATCTCAAAAGCTTCTAATTTCTTCCTACTTGCTTCCCCTACCGTCCAGGTTTCGCAACCGTATAGTGCCGTGCTCCATACATACGTTTTCAAAAATCTCTTCCTTGTTTCTAAGTTTATTACCCCCGAGCATAAAAGTGCTTTCTTTTCGTTAAAAGCTACTCGACCCTGCGCTATTCTTTGTTTTATGTCTTTATCGCTTCTTCCATCCCAATTTATTTTACTTCCTAAATAAGTGAAGTCTTTAACTTCCTCCAACCTTTCATTATTAATTTGTACTTTCGTTTTTGCTCTGCTCTCGCGCCCTCTGCACACTAACACTTTAGTTTTGTTTTTATTCACCCTCATTCCGTATTCCTCTGTCAGCACTGCCTCCATTTCGTTCAATGCCGATTCTAATTCCTCCTTACTAGATGCTAATACTGCTATATCATCCGCGAGTCTCAGCATTTTTAGTTTCTGTCCCTGTACTTTAATCCCGAAATCCACTCTATCTTTTATGACATTAATCGCCTCTTCGATGTACAGATTAAAAATTAGTGGTGATAGCGTACATCCTTGTCTTAGTCCTTTCCTAATACCTACTTCCCTTTTTTCCCCTTCTACTTCTATAACAGCAGTTTGCTCTTTGTATAGATTGTGTACTACTCTCCTATCTCTATACTTCATTCCCGCGCTCTTTAGTATCTCGAACATTTTTTCCCATCTTACGTTATCAAAAGCTTTTTCTAAATCTACAAATCCTATATAAGCGTTCTTTCCTTTTTCTATTGTTTTCTCTAGCATTACTCTTGGCGCCAGAATAGCTTCGCGAGTTCCCCTATTTCGCCTAAACCCGAATTGGTCTTCTCCTAGTATTTCCTCCTTTTTATACATATGTAATAAAAAATATAAGTATTTTTTTTTTAATGTATTTGTTTTAGAGTAAAGATGGCAGCAGGTGTAACTGTTACCAACTCCCAGAAACAGAAGGACGAACTTATCATTGAAGGCAACTCGCTTGAAGATGTGTCGAGGTCGGCAGCCTTAATCCAACAGTCTACGACTGTTAAGGACAAAGATATTCGTAAATTTTTAGACGGTCTCTATGTGTCCGAGAAGACCACCGTTGTACAAGATGATTAACTTGTATAAATAAATTTATAATAAGTTCTGTTTTGTTATTTATGTTACCTATTTAAAGGTACCTTACTATAAGCCCACTGATTTAATTTCACAAAAACAAAAAAAAACCTTGGGGAAAGATCTGAAAAAATTTATGTAGACCTAGGAAGGGCAGCCAAATTAAACGGTGCCTTCAGATTTGTTCTAAATCCAGAGGTTCTCTAGGTAAATAAGTAAAATTTTCGAGTTGTTGCCTTGAGGTTGAAGTTCGATAAAACTTATCCAGTTTCAGAGAAAAACGACAGTTTTTCATTAAAATTGTCGACAGGTCTATTTGTCGTACAATCCCTATAATTTGAGTCGATTTCGAAGCTTGTATTTTCCACAATATTTCCTTACTATATCAATTTTTTATTTTGCCAAAAAGTTTTGAGAAAAAAATTATATAGACCAAAGAAGAGCAACACAAAGAAGATATTTAATTGTGCCTTCAGATTTCTCCAAAATGCAGAGTTCTCTAGGCAGGCAAGAATTTCCAAGTTGTTCCCTTGAATTTGACGTTTGATTAAACTTTCTTGGTTTCATAAACACCAGTTTTCCCTAAAATTTGCGTCGATTTCGAGGCTTTCGTAGATAACAATCTCCAAGTAGTTACATACCTTGAATTTAAAGTTCAAGAAAACTTTTTAGGTTTTAGAGAAAACCGACAGTTTTTCATTCAGATTTCAAACGGAGAATTGTATCGTATTTAAGACGTCGATTTACCATGTATCCCTTATAATTTGCGTCAATTTTGAGGGTTCTATATTTGCCACAAAATTCCCTTACTGTCCATCGATTTTATTTCGCAAAAAAAAACGTTCTCTTGAGAGAGTCTGAAAACATTCTTATAGGCCAAAGAAGAGCGGACTAGGTGAGGATTTCCAAGTAGTTATTTTGACTTTGAAGGTCAAAGAAACTTTTTATGTTTCAGAGAAAACTGACAGTTTTTCATTAAATTGGAGATTTATGTCGTATTCAAGACGTCGATTTACCATGCATTCCTTATAATGTGCGTCAATTTTGAGGCTTTTTTTCCACAAAATTCCCTTACTATAGTCCATTGACTTTATTTTGCAAAGAACATCTGAAAAAATTCTTCTATACCAAGGAAGAGCGAAGTGCCTTCAGATTTCTCCTAAATCCAGAGGTTCTCTAGGTGAGGATTTCCAAGTAGTTATTTTGACTTTGAAGGTCAAAGAAACTTTTTATGTTTTAGAGAAAACTGACAGTTTTTCATTAAAATGGAGATTTATGTCGTATTCAAGACGTCGATTTACCATGTATTCCTTATAATTTGCGTCAATTTTGAGACTTTTTTCCACAAAATTCCTTTACTATAGTTCATTTATTTTATTTTACAAAGAACATCTGAAAAAATTCTTCTATACCAAGGAAGAGCGAAGTGCCTTCAGATTTCTCCTAAATCCAGAGGTTCTCTAGGTAGCTGAGGATTTCCAAGTAGTTATTTTGACTTTGAAGGTCAAAGAAACTTTTTATGTTTTAGAGAAAACTGACAGTTTTTCATTAAAATGGAGATTTATGTCGTATTCAAGACGTCGATTTACCATGTATTCCTTATAATTTGCGTCAATTTTGAGACTTTTTTACACAAAATTCCTTTACTATAGTTCATTTATTTTATTTTACAAAGAACATCTGAAAAAATTCTTCTATACCAAGGAAGAGCGAAGTGCCTTCAGATTTCTCCTAAATCCAGAGGTTCTCTAGGTAGCTGAGGATTTCCAAGTAGTTATTTTGACTTTGAAGGTCAAAGAAACTTTTTATGTTTTAGAGAAAACTGACAGTTTTTCATTAAAATGGAGATTTATGTCGTATTCAAGACGTCGATTTACCATGCATTCCTTATAATTTGCGTCAATTTTGAGACTTTTTTACACAAAATTCCTTTACTATAGTTCATTTATTTTATTTTACAAAGAACATCTGAAAAAACTCTTCTATACCAAGGAAGAGCGAAGTGCCTTCAGATTTCTCCTAAATCCAGAGGTTCTCTAGGTGAGGATTTCCAAGTAGTTATTTTGACTTTGAAGGTCAAAGAAACTTTTTATGTTTTAGAGAAAACTGACAGTTTTTCATTAAAATGGAGATTTATGTCGTATTCAAGACGTCGATTTACCATGCATTCCTTATAATTTGCGTCAATTTTGAGACTTTTTTACACAAAATTCCTTTACTATAGTTCATTTATTTTATTTTACAAAGAACATCTGAAAAAACTCTTCTATACCAAGGAAGAGCGAAGTGCCTTCAGATTTCTCCTAAATCCAGAGGTTCTCTAGGTGAGGATTTCCAAGTAGTTATTTTGACTTTGAAGGTCAAAGAAACTTTTTATGTTTTAGAGAAAACTGACAGTTTTTCATTAAAATGGAGATTTATGTCGTATTCAAGACGTCGATTTACCATGCATTCCTTATAATTTGCGTCAATTTTGAGACTTTTTTACACAAAATTCCTTTACTATAGTTCATTTATTTTATTTTACAAAGAACATCTGAAAAAACTCTTCTATACCAAGGAAGAGCGAAGTGCCTTCAGATTTCTCCTAAATCCAGAGGTTCTCTAGGTGAGGATTTCCAAGTAGTTATTTTGACTTTGAAGGTCAAAGAAACTTTTTATGTTTTAGAGAAAACTGACAGTTTTTCATTAAAATGGAGATTTATGTCGTATTCAAGACGTCGATTTACCATGCATTCCTTATAATTTGCGTCAATTTTGAGACTTTTTTACACAAAATTCCTTTACTATAGTTCATTTATTTTATTTTACAAAGAACATCTGAAAAAACTCTTCTATACCAAGGAAGAGCGAAGTGCCTTCAGATTTCTCCTAAATCCAGAGGTTCTCTAGGTGAGGATTTCCAAGTAGTTATTTTGACTTTGAAGGTCAAAGAAACTTTTTATGTTTTAGAGAAAACTGACAGTTTTTCATTAAAATGGAGATTTATGTCGTATTCAAGACGTCGATTTACCATGCATTCCTTATAATTTGCGTCAATTTTGAGACTTTTTTACACAAAATTCCTTTACTATAGTTCATTTATTTTATTTTACAAAGAACATCTGAAAAAACTCTTCTATACCAAGGAAGAGCGAAGTGCCTTCAGATTTCTCCTAAATCCAGAGGTTCTCTAGGTGAGGATTTCCAAGTAGTTATTTTGACTTTGAAGGTCAAAGAAACTTTTTATGTTTTAGAGAAAACTGACAGTTTTTCATTAAAATGGAGATTTATGTCGTATTCAAGACGTCGATTTACCATGCATTCCTTATAATTTGCGTCAATTTTGAGACTTTTTTACACAAAATTCCTTTACTATAGTTCATTTATTTTATTTTACAAAGAACATCTGAAAAAACTCTTCTATACCAAGGAAGAGCGAAGTGCCTTCAGATTTCTCCTAAATCCAGAGGTTCTCTAGGTGAGGATTTCCAAGTAGTTATTTTGACTTTGAAGGTCAAAGAAACTTTTTATGTTTTAGAGAAAACTGACAGTTTTTCATTAAAATGGAGATTTATGTTGTATTCAAGACGTCGATTTACCATGCATTCCTTATAATTTGCGTCAATTTTGAGACTTTTTTACACAAAATTCCTTTACTATAGTTCATTTATTTTATTTTACAAAGAACATCTGAAAAAACTCTTCTATACCAAGGAAGAGCGAAGTGCCTTCAGATTTCTCCTAAATCCAGAGGTTCTCTAGGTGAGGATTTCCAAGTAGTTATTTTGACTTTGAAGGTCAAAGAAACTTTTTATGTTTTAGAGAAAACTGACAGTTTTTCATTAAAATGGAGATTTATGTCGTATTCAAGACGTCGATTTACCATGCATTCCTTATAATTTGCGTCAATTTTGAGACTTTTTTACACAAAATTCCTTTACTATAGTTCATTTATTTTATTTTACAAAGAACATCTGAAAAAACTCTTCTATACCAAGGAAGAGCGAAGTGCCTTCAGATTTCTCCTAAATCCAGAGGTTCTCTAGGTGAGGATTTCCAAGTAGTTATTTTGACTTTGAAGGTCAAAGAAACTTTTTATGTTTTAGAGAAAACTGACAGTTTTTCATTAAAATGGAGATTTATGTCGTATTCAAGACGTCGATTTACCATGCATTCCTTATAATTTGCGTCAATTTTGAGACTTTTTTACACAAAATTCCTTTACTATAGTTCATTTATTTTATTTTACAAAGAACATCTGAAAAAACTCTTCTATACCAAGGAAGAGCGAAGTGCCTTCAGATTTCTCCTAAATCCAGAGGTTCTCTAGGTGAGGATTTCCAAGTAGTTATTTTGACTTTGAAGGTCAAAGAAACTTTTTATGTTTTAGAGAAAACTGACAGTTTTTCATTAAAATGGAGATTTATGTCGTATTCAAGACGTCGATTTACCATGCATTCCTTATAATTTGCGTCAATTTTGAGACTTTTTTACACAAAATTCCTTTACTATAGTTCATTTATTTTATTTTACAAAGAACATCTGAAAAAACTCTTCTATACCAAGGAAGAGCGAAGTGCCTTCAGATTTCTCCTAAATCCAGAGGTTCTCTAGGTGAGGATTTCCAAGTAGTTATTTTGACTTTGAAGGTCAAAGAAACTTTTTATGTTTTAGAGAAAACTGACAGTTTTTCATTAAAATGGAGATTTATGTCGTATTCAAGACGTCGATTTACCATGCATTCCTTATAATTTGCGTCAATTTTGAGACTTTTTTACACAAAATTCCTTTACTATAGTTCATTTATTTTATTTTACAAAGAACATCTGAAAAAACTCTTCTATACCAAGGAAGAGCGAAGTGCCTTCAGATTTCTCCTAAATCCAGAGGTTCTCTAGGTGAGGATTTCCAAGTAGTTATTTTGACTTTGAAGGTCAAAGAAACTTTTTATGTTTTAGAGAAAACTGACAGTTTTTCATTAAAATGGAGATTTATGTCGTATTCAAGACGTCGATTTACCATGCATTCCTTATAATTTGCGTCAATTTTGAGACTTTTTTACACAAAATTCCTTTACTATAGTTCATTTATTTTATTTTACAAAGAACATCTGAAAAAACTCTTCTATACCAAGGAAGAGCGAAGTGCCTTCAGATTTCTCCTAAATCCAGAGGTTCTCTAGGTGAGGATTTCCAAGTAGTTATTTTGACTTTGAAGGTCAAAGAAACTTTTTATGTTTTAGAGAAAACTGACAGTTTTTCATTAAAATGGAGATTTATGTCGTATTCAAGACGTCGATTTACCATGCATTCCTTATAATTTGCGTCAATTTTGAGACTTTTTTACACAAAATTCCTTTACTATAGTTCATTTATTTTATTTTACAAAGAACATCTGAAAAAACTCTTCTATACCAAGGAAGAGCGAAGTGCCTTCAGATTTCTCCTAAATCCAGAGGTTCTCTAGGTGAGGATTTCCAAGTAGTTATTTTGACTTTGAAGGTCAAAGAAACTTTTTATGTTTTAGAGAAAACTGACAGTTTTTCATTAAAATGGAGATTTATGTCGTATTCAAGACGTCGATTTACCATGCATTCCTTATAATTTGCGTCAATTTTGAGACTTTTTTACACAAAATTCCTTTACTATAGTTCATTTATTTTATTTTACAAAGAACATCTGAAAAAACTCTTCTATACCAAGGAAGAGCGAAGTGCCTTCAGATTTCTCCTAAATCCAGAGGTTCTCTAGGTGAGGATTTCCAAGTAGTTATTTTGACTTTGAAGGTCAAAGAAACTTTTTATGTTTTAGAGAAAACTGACAGTTTTTCATTAAAATGGAGATTTATGTCGTATTCAAGACGTCGATTTACCATGCATTCCTTATAATTTGCGTCAATTTTGAGACTTTTTTACACAAAATTCCTTTACTATAGTTCATTTATTTTATTTTACAAAGAACATCTGAAAAAACTCTTCTATACCAAGGAAGAGCGAAGTGCCTTCAGATTTCTCCTAAATCCAGAGGTTCTCTAGGTGAGGATTTCCAAGTAGTTATTTTGACTTTGAAGGTCAAAGAAACTTTTTATGTTTTAGAGAAAACTGACAGTTTTTCATTAAAATGGAGATTTATGTCGTATTCAAGACGTCGATTTACCATGCATTCCTTATAATTTGCGTCAATTTTGAGACTTTTTTACACAAAATTCCTTTACTATAGTTCATTTATTTTATTTTACAAAGAACATCTGAAAAAACTCTTCTATACCAAGGAAGAGCGAAGTGCCTTCAGATTTCTCCTAAATCCAGAGGTTCTCTAGGTGAGGATTTCCAAGTAGTTATTTTGACTTTGAAGGTCAAAGAAACTTTTTATGTTTTAGAGAAAACTGACAGTTTTTCATTAAAATGGAGATTTATGTCGTATTCAAGACGTCGATTTACCATGCATTCCTTATAATTTGCGTCAATTTTGAGACTTTTTTACACAAAATTCCTTTACTATAGTTCATTTATTTTATTTTACAAAGAACATCTGAAAAAACTCTTCTATACCAAGGAAGAGCGAAGTGCCTTCAGATTTCTCCTAAATCCAGAGGTTCTCTAGGTGAGGATTTCCAAGTAGTTATTTTGACTTTGAAGGTCAAAGAAACTTTTTATGTTTTAGAGAAAACTGACAGTTTTTCATTAAAATGGAGATTTATGTCGTATTCAAGACGTCGATTTACCATGCATTCCTTATAATTTGCGTCAATTTTGAGACTTTTTTACACAAAATTCCTTTACTATAGTTCATTTATTTTATTTTACAAAGAACATCTGAAAAAACTCTTCTATACCAAGGAAGAGCGAAGTGCCTTCAGATTTCTCCTAAATCCAGAGGTTCTCTAGGTGAGGATTTCCAAGTAGTTATTTTGACTTTGAAGGTCAAAGAAACTTTTTATGTTTCAGAGAAAACTGACAGTTTTTCATTAAAATGGAGATTTATGTCGTATTCAAGACGTCGATTTACCATGCATTCCTTATAATGTGCGTCAATTTTGAGGCTTTTTTTCCACAAAATTCCCTTACTATAGTCCATTGATTTTATTTTGCAAAGAACATCTGAAAAAATTCTTCTATACCAATGAAGAGTGAAGTGCCTTCAGATTTCTTCTAAATCTAAAGGTTCTCTAGGTAGCTGAGGATTTCCAAGTAGAGCGAAGTGCCTTCAGATTTCTCCTAAATCCAGAGGTTCTTTAGGTAGCTGAGGATTTCCAAGTAGTTATTTTGATTTTGAAGGTCAAAGAAACTTTTTATGTTTCAGAGAAAACTGACAGTTTTTCATTAAAATGGAGATTTATGTCGTATTCAAGACGTCGATTTACCATGCATTCCTTATAATTTGCGTCAATTTTGAGACTTTTTTACACAAAATTCCTTTACTATAGTTCATTTATTTTATTTTACAAAGAACATCTGAAAAAACTCTTCTATACCAAGGAAGAGCGAAGTGCCTTCAGATTTCTCCTAAATCCAGAGGTTCTCTAGGTGAGGATTTCCAAGTAGTTATTTTGACTTTGAAGGTCAAAGAAACTTTTTATGTTTCAGAGAAAACTGACAGTTTTTCATTAAAATGGAGATTTATGTCGTATTCAAGACGTCGATTTACCATGCATTCCTTATAATGTGCGTCAATTTTGAGGCTTTTTTTCCACAAAATTCCCTTACTATAGTCCATTGATTTTATTTTGCAAAGAACATCTGAAAAAATTCTTCTATACCAATGAAGAGTGAAGTGCCTTCAGATTTCTTCTAAATCTAAAGGTTCTCTAGGTAGCTGAGGATTTCCAAGTAGAGCGAAGTGCCTTCAGATTTCTCCTAAATCCAGAGGTTCTTTAGGTAGCTGAGGATTTCCAAGTAGTTATTTTGATTTTGAAGGTCAAAGAAACTTTTTATGTTTCAGAGAAAACTGACAGTTTTTCATTAAAATGGAGATTTATGTCGTATTCAAGACGTCGATTTACCATGCATTCCTTATAATGTGCGTCAATTTTGAGGCTTTTTTTCCACAAAATTCCCTTACTATAGTCCATTGATTTTATTTTGCAAAGAACATCTGAAAAAATTCTTCTATGCCAATGAAGAGTGAAGTGCCTTCAGATTTCTTCTAAATCTAAAGGTTCTCTAGGTAGCTGAGGATTTCCAAGTAGAGCGAAGTGCCTTCAGATTTCTCCTAAATCCAGAGGTTCTTTAGGTAGCTGAGGATTTCCAAGTAGTTATTTTGACTTTGAAGGTCAAAGAAACTTTTTATGTTTCAGAGAAAACTGACAGTTTTTCATTAAAATGGAGATTTATGTCGTATTCAAGACGTCGATTTACCATGCATTCCTTATAATTTGCGTCAATTTTGAGACTTTTTTACACAAAATTCCTTTACTATAGTTCATTTATTTTATTTTACAAAGAACATCTGAAAAAACTCTTCTATACCAAGGAAGAGCGAAGTGCCTTCAGATTTCTCCTAAATCCAGAGGTTCTCTAGGTGAGGATTTCCAAGTAGTTATTTTGACTTTGAAGGTCAAAGAAACTTTTTATGTTTTAGAGAAAACTGACAGTTTTTCATTAAAATGGAGATTTATGTCGTATTCAAGACGTCGATTTACCATGCATTCCTTATAATTTGCGTCAATTTTGAGACTTTTTTACACAAAATTCCTTTACTATAGTTCATTTATTTTATTTTACAAAGAACATCTGAAAAAACTCTTCTATACCAAGGAAGAGCGAAGTGCCTTCAGATTTCTCCTAAATCCAGAGGTTCTCTAGGTGAGGATTTCCAAGTAGTTATTTTGACTTTGAAGGTCAAAGAAACTTTTTATGTTTTAGAGAAAACTGACAGTTTTTCATTAAAATGGAGATTTATGTCGTATTCAAGACGTCGATTTACCATGCATTCCTTATAATTTGCGTCAATTTTGAGACTTTTTTACACAAAATTCCTTTACTATAGTTCATTTATTTTATTTTACAAAGAACATCTGAAAAAACTCTTCTATACCAAGGAAGAGCGAAGTGCCTTCAGATTTCTCCTAAATCCAGAGGTTCTCTAGGTGAGGATTTCCAAGTAGTTATTTTGACTTTGAAGGTCAAAGAAACTTTTTATGTTTCAGAGAAAACTGACAGTTTTTCATTAAAATGGAGATTTATGTCGTATTCAAGACGTCGATTTACCATGCATTCCTTATAATGTGCGTCAATTTTGAGGCTTTTTTTCCACAAAATTCCCTTACTATAGTCCATTGATTTTATTTTGCAAAGAACATCTGAAAAAATTCTTCTATACCAATGAAGAGTGAAGTGCCTTCAGATTTCTTCTAAATCTAAAGGTTCTCTAGGTAGCTGAGGATTTCCAAGTAGAGCGAAGTGCCTTCAGATTTCTCCTAAATCCAGAGGTTCTTTAGGTAGCTGAGGATTTCCAAGTAGTTATTTTGACTTTGAAGGTCAAAGAAACTTTTTATGTTTTAGAGAAAACTGACAGTTTTTCATTAAAATGGAGATTTATGTCGTATTCAAGACGTCGATTTACCATGCATTCCTTATAATTTGCGTCAATTTTGAGACTTTTTTACACAAAATTCCTTTACTATAGTTCATTTATTTTATTTTACAAAGAACATCTGAAAAAACTCTTCTATACCAAGGAAGAGCGAAGTGCCTTCAGATTTCTCCTAAATCCAGAGGTTCTCTAGGTGAGGATTTCCAAGTAGTTATTTTGACTTTGAAGGTCAAAGAAACTTTTTATGTTTTAGAGAAAACTGACAGTTTTTCATTAAAATGGAGATTTATGTCGTATTCAAGACGTCGATTTACCATGCATTCCTTATAATTTGCGTCAATTTTGAGACTTTTTTACACAAAATTCCTTTACTATAGTTCATTTATTTTATTTTACAAAGAACATCTGAAAAAACTCTTCTATACCAAGGAAGAGCGAAGTGCCTTCAGATTTCTCCTAAATCCAGAGGTTCTCTAGGTGAGGATTTCCAAGTAGTTATTTTGACTTTGAAGGTCAAAGAAACTTTTTATGTTTTAGAGAAAACTGACAGTTTTTCATTAAAATGGAGATTTATGTCGTATTCAAGACGTCGATTTACCATGCATTCCTTATAATTTGCGTCAATTTTGAGACTTTTTTACACAAAATTCCTTTACTATAGTTCATTTATTTTATTTTACAAAGAACATCTGAAAAAACTCTTCTATACCAAGGAAGAGCGAAGTGCCTTCAGATTTCTCCTAAATCCAGAGGTTCTCTAGGTGAGGATTTCCAAGTAGTTATTTTGACTTTGAAGGTCAAAGAAACTTTTTATGTTTTAGAGAAAACTGACAGTTTTTCATTAAAATGGAGATTTATGTCGTATTCAAGACGTCGATTTACCATGCATTCCTTATAATTTGCGTCAATTTTGAGACTTTTTTACACAAAATTCCTTTACTATAGTTCATTTATTTTATTTTACAAAGAACATCTGAAAAAACTCTTCTATACCAAGGAAGAGCGAAGTGCCTTCAGATTTCTCCTAAATCCAGAGGTTCTCTAGGTGAGGATTTCCAAGTAGTTATTTTGACTTTGAAGGTCAAAGAAACTTTTTATGTTTTAGAGAAAACTGACAGTTTTTCATTAAAATGGAGATTTATGTCGTATTCAAGACGTCGATTTACCATGCATTCCTTATAATTTGCGTCAATTTTGAGACTTTTTTACACAAAATTCCTTTACTATAGTTCATTTATTTTATTTTACAAAGAACATCTGAAAAAACTCTTCTATACCAAGGAAGAGCGAAGTGCCTTCAGATTTCTCCTAAATCCAGAGGTTCTCTAGGTGAGGATTTCCAAGTAGTTATTTTGACTTTGAAGGTCAAAGAAACTTTTTATGTTTTAGAGAAAACTGACAGTTTTTCATTAAAATGGAGATTTATGTCGTATTCAAGACGTCGATTTACCATGCATTCCTTATAATTTGCGTCAATTTTGAGACTTTTTTACACAAAATTCCTTTACTATAGTTCATTTATTTTATTTTACAAAGAACATCTGAAAAAACTCTTCTATACCAAGGAAGAGCGAAGTGCCTTCAGATTTCTCCTAAATCCAGAGGTTCTCTAGGTGAGGATTTCCAAGTAGTTATTTTGACTTTGAAGGTCAAAGAAACTTTTTATGTTTCAGAGAAAACTGACAGTTTTTCATTAAAATGGAGATTTATGTCGTATTCAAGACGTCGATTTACCATGCATTCCTTATAATGTGCGTCAATTTTGAGGCTTTTTTTCCACAAAATTCCCTTACTATAGTCCATTGATTTTATTTTGCAAAGAACATCTGAAAAAATTCTTCTATACCAATGAAGAGTGAAGTGCCTTCAGATTTCTCCTAAATCCAGAGGTTCTCTAGGTGAGGATTTCCAAGTAGTTATTTTGACTTTGAAGGTCAAAGAAACTTTTTATGTTTTAGAGAAAACTGACAGTTTTTCATTAAAATGGAGATTTATGTCGTATTCAAGACGTCGATTTACCATGCATTCCTTATAATTTGCGTCAATTTTGAGACTTTTTTACACAAAATTCCTTTACTATAGTTCATTTATTTTATTTTACAAAGAACATCTGAAAAAACTCTTCTATACCAAGGAAGAGCGAAGTGCCTTCAGATTTCTCCTAAATCCAGAGGTTCTCTAGGTGAGGATTTCCAAGTAGTTATTTTGACTTTGAAGGTCAAAGAAACTTTTTATGTTTTAGAGAAAACTGACAGTTTTTCATTAAAATGGAGATTTATGTCGTATTCAAGACGTCGATTTACCATGCATTCCTTATAATTTGCGTCAATTTTGAGACTTTTTTACACAAAATTCCTTTACTATAGTTCATTTATTTTATTTTACAAAGAACATCTGAAAAAACTCTTCTATACCAAGGAAGAGCGAAGTGCCTTCAGATTTCTCCTAAATCCAGAGGTTCTCTAGGTGAGGATTTCCAAGTAGTTATTTTGACTTTGAAGGTCAAAGAAACTTTTTATGTTTCAGAGAAAACTGACAGTTTTTCATTAAAATGGAGATTTATGTCGTATTCAAGACGTCGATTTACCATGCATTCCTTATAATGTGCGTCAATTTTGAGGCTTTTTTTCCACAAAATTCCCTTACTATAGTCCATTGATTTTATTTTGCAAAGAACATCTGAAAAAATTCTTCTATACCAATGAAGAGTGAAGTGCCTTCAGATTTCTTCTAAATCTAAAGGTTCTCTAGGTAGCTGAGGATTTCCAAGTAGAGCGAAGTGCCTTCAGATTTCTCCTAAATCCAGAGGTTCTTTAGGTAGCTGAGGATTTCCAAGTAGTTATTTTGATTTTGAAGGTCAAAGAAACTTTTTATGTTTCAGAGAAAACTGACAGTTTTTCATTAAAATGGAGATTTATGTCGTATTCAAGACGTCGATTTACCATGCATTCCTTATAATGTGCGTCAATTTTGAGGCTTTTTTTCCACAAAATTCCCTTACTATAGTCCATTGATTTTATTTTGCAAAGAACATCTGAAAAAATTCTTCTATGCCAATGAAGAGTGAAGTGCCTTCAGATTTCTTCTAAATCTAAAGGTTCTCTAGGTAGCTGAGGATTTCCAAGTAGAGCGAAGTGCCTTCAGATTTCTCCTAAATCCAGAGGTTCTTTAGGTAGCTGAGGATTTCCAAGTAGTTATTTTGACTTTGAAGGTCAAAGAAACTTTTTATGTTTCAGAGAAAACTGACAGTTTTTCATTAAAATGGAGATTTATGTCGTATTCAAGACGTCGATTTACCATGCATTCCTTATAATGTGCGTCAATTTTGAGGCTTTTTTTCCACAAAATTCCCTTACTATAGTCCATTGATTTTATTTTGCAAAGAACATCTGAAAAAATTCTTCTATACCAATGAAGAGTGAAGTGCCTTCAGATTTCTTCTAAATCTAAAGGTTCTCTAGGTAGCTGAGGATTTCCAAGTAGAGCGAAGTGCCTTCAGATTTCTCCTAAATCCAGAGGTTCTTTAGGTAGCTGAGGATTTCCAAGTAGTTATTTTGATTTTGAAGGTCAAAGAAACTTTTTATGTTTCAGAGAAAACTGACAGTTTTTCATTAAAATGGAGATTTATGTCGTATTCAAGACGTCGATTTACCATGCATTCCTTATAATGTGCGTCAATTTTGAGGCTTTTTTTCCACAAAATTCCCTTACTATAGTCCATTGATTTTATTTTGCAAAGAACATCTGAAAAAATTCTTCTATGCCAATGAAGAGTGAAGTGCCTTCAGATTTCTTCTAAATCTAAAGGTTCTCTAGGTAGCTGAGGATTTCCAAGTAGAGCGAAGTGCCTTCAGATTTCTCCTAAATCCAGAGGTTCTTTAGGTAGCTGAGGATTTCCAAGTAGTTATTTTGACTTTGAAGGTCAAAGAAACTTTTTATGTTTCAGAGAAAACTGACAGTTTTTCATTAAAATGGAGATTTATGTCGTATTCAAGACGTCGATTTACCATGCATTCCTTATAATGTGCGTCAATTTTGAGGCTTTTTTTCCACAAAATTCCCTTACTATAGTCCATTGATTTTATTTTGCAAAGAACATCTGAAAAAATTCTTCTATACCAATGAAGAGTGAAGTGCCTTCAGATTTCTTCTAAATCTAAAGGTTCTCTAGGTAGCTGAGGATTTCCAAGTAGAGCGAAGTGCCTTCAGATTTCTCCTAAATCCAGAGGTTCTTTAGGTAGCTGAGGATTTCCAAGTAGTTATTTTGACTTTGAAGGTCAAAGAAACTTTTTATGTTTCAGAGAAAACTGACAGTTTTTCATTAAAACGAACTTTGAATTTAGAATCTACAAAGTTATTTTTCATTTGAAATTTGAAATATTTTTACTTTGCCTTTTCCGTGAAAGGATTTATTATATTTCAGAAAGCCGTGGGGTTTTATAGTTCGTATATATATCCATATTATGTTCTTGTTGGGACCCTATCGATAATAAGAAAGAACCAAAATAAAAAACTGTTTAGGTAACTGTACTTTTACTTCATAGTATAATATTAAATAACAAAAAGAATATGTTACATACAAAATAATGTCCGAAAGAAATGTCCCTATGTGAATTATTCCATTCCGAACAAACAATTACAGCTTAAAACTATTCTGCAGTTTTCTCTCTACCAAAAATAATTCTCATATAAATTACTGATTAATACAAAATAATACAAGATGTTCAAATTTTAGTGGACATAGTGGACAAACTAAATTTCATTTGATTACTCTCATTCCCGTCTTTAAAGAAACGACCTTCTAAAATTAACGTATCATTAAGCACAGTGGAACTTTACGTTATGCATAATCGAACTCCTGTTTTTCGACTTTGACGAAAGGAATGTCATTGACGACCTCCTCAATATCGTCGCAGGCGTTTTCGTTCTTTGTAACTACGTTGCCACCGCTCGTGCTGTGTTCATGTCGATTTATCAAGCCCAATGAGGTATTCACGTTCTTCACGTCGTTTTCTTCTTTGACGGTCATTGCTTCCTGTTTCATCTTCTCCCTTGCTCTCTTGACGTTGGGCGGCAGATCGTTCATCCTTTTGAATTCTGGAAAGTAAGCCGGATGACGCTCGCGAATATGCTTGTACAGCACTTTATTCAGCGCAAACCGCTTATCACAGAGGCTGCATCGGAACGGCTTGTCTCCGGTGTGAATTCTCATGTGTTCCTTGGCTGTAGTACTGAAATAATTCTTGTTTAAAAGTCTAAATATTTTAAAAAGTCTGAAAACACAAAATTTATACTTTTAATTTATAATTTTAATTTATAGTTACACCATAGTTTAAAAAATCTAGTTAATCAAGCCTATGAATAATGAATAAAAGGAACACTGGGTAAAACTACCAGATGGTGCTAGTTCCAGAAGGCATATTCATAATATTTAAAATTTAAAAAATGGAACACCAAAAATAAAAAATGTAAAACTGAAAATAAACGCCAAAAATGTAAAACTAACAATTAAAAATCAAAAATGTAAAACCAAAAATTAAAAAACAAATATAAAACAAAAAATGTAAAACCGAAAATTAAAAATCAAAAATTAAAAATTAGAAATATAAAACCAGTAATAATAATAAATAATCAAAAATGTAAAACCAAAAATAAAAAATGTCACCAAAAACTAGAAATCTAAAACCAAAAATAAAAAATCAAAATAAAACGAATAAATGGATACATTTTATAGGATAGACTAGTTTGCTATTTTCTGATTTTAAGTTTAGTTAGCGACAGTTAATTATTTATTGTGATTCTTTTGTGATAAGAAGCACCTATTATTGTGACATTTATTATCAGTTTTATAATATATAAGGAACGATTTAAGAAATTCCACAAAGCTTGCAGTTTGCTATATTTTTGTACCATAACATATTTCTTATATCCATAATTAGGTGATTAATACATTTTTTTCTTGTAAATGGTAGAGTTGAGCACCCCTGTTATATGACGCTTTTTTGTTTGTTAGGTCCAAACCCCGATCCGATAGGACTTGAACCTTGACGAAGTTCTAGTGCAAACTGGAACGGGTGGGTCGGTTTGCGCGTTTTAATGATTTAAGGAGCCGTACCATAGGTTTAACCATAGTGGGGGGGTCCTTATTGAAAAACCAGACTAAGACAAGTCCCTGAAGGAGGGCAGCAGCTCTTTCAGTAGTCATAGTGGCAGAAACCGTGGGGGTTGGTATGGTGCTATGACACACACGACTGCGATGTGGAAGGCAAGAGGAAACCACCACATTATAATCCTCAGAACAGCTAGCAGAAAGCTTATCCTAAATTAATGATGGCGTCTCCTGGGACAAAAAACTCCGGAGGTAAAATAGTCCTCCGTTCGGATCTCCGGGTGAGGACTGTTCCGGGAGACGTGATCGAGTGCAATAATAATAGGAAGTGTAGCATTTCACGAGTCGGAGCGTGGAATGTCAGAAGCATGAGACAGGCAGGGAAGCTAGAAAATCTGAAGATAGAAATGGATAGGTTAGGATTAGATATAGTAGGTATAAGTGAGATGCGCTGGCCGGAAGTAGGAGATTTTTGGAGCGGTGACTATAGGGTAATACACACAGGATCGGTAAATGGAAACGCGGGAGTAGGGATCGTTATGCGGAAGAACGCAGGACAGTGTGTAGATAGCTACCTACAATACAGCGAGAGAGTAATGATGGTTAGGTGAGATTGGAAGCCAGTGGAAACAGTAATAGTGCAAGTATACATGCCTACTTCTAGCCACAGCGAGGAAGAGTTAGAAGCCGTTTATTCGGACATAGAGCAGGTAATAGGATTTGTGAGGGGTCATGAAAATTTAATAGTAGTAGGAGATTTTAACGCAGTCGTAGGTGAGGGGAAAGAAGGAGAATTTGTAGGGCCTTATGGATTAGGAAACAGAAACGAGAGAGGTAGCAGACTGATAGAATTCTGTGAGAAGCACAAGATGGTAGTCGCGAACACATTGTTCAAGAATCGCGTTAGGAGGCGGTACACATGGAAAATGCCAGGAGGGATAGATAGGTATCAGATAGACTACATTCTGGTTAGGAAGAGATTTAGAAATCAAGTAAACGACTGTAAGAGTTATCCAGGAGCAGATGTAGACAGCGATCACAACTTGGTAGTCATGAAAGCTAGATTAAAGTTCAAAAATCTGAAAACCCGGAAGGATAAGAAACGTATAAATTTAGACATATTGAGGGATCAGAATATGAAAGATAAGTTCCAGGAGAAAACAGATCAGTTAATAAATAAAGCGAGTAAGGACGAAATCAAGAACGCAGAAACTGAGTGGGAGGGTATCAAGAATAGTCTAGATTCCGCGGCTACGGACGTTTTAGGACACGATAAAAGGGAAGCTAGGAAGCCCTGGATAACGGACGAAATCTTAAACTTAATGCAAAAGAGACGAGACTACAAAAACAGACGAGACGAAGAAGGCCTGAAAACGTATAAGGCAATAAAGTGGGAAATCATTAGAAAATGTAGAAAAGCGAAAGAACAATGGATAGAGGAGAAATGCAAAGAAGTAGAAGATAAGTTGCAAGTAGGTAAGACCGATGAGGCTTACAAAATAATTAAGAGGAACTTCAGGGATATAGGAACAATAAGTAGAAATGTTAGGAGTCAATCGGGGGACATACTGATAGGAAGAGAGGAGAAAGCGGATAGATGGAAGCAGTACTTAGGAAATTTATACGAGGGTCAGGAATTAGGAGAGATATTAGAGGAAGAATCTAGCATCGATAGGGAAGATGTAGGAAAACCTATATTGAGAGAGGAATTTGAAATAGCACTAAGGGGGCTAAAGAATAATAGAGCGCCGGGTGTAGATAAAATACAGGCGGAAATTTTGAAATGTGCGGGACAGAAAGTAGTAAATAGGATGTTTGAACTGGTAAAATACATATACGAAACGGGCGAGATGCCGGAGGATTATAAGAGGAACATTATCGTTACTATACCGAAAAAGAGAGGAGTCGACAAATGCGAGAACTTTAGAACGATTAGCCTAACTTCCCATGCGTCAAAAATCCTAACTAGAATAGTGCAGAAGAGGATGGAAAATAGAGCGGAGGAAATACTAGGAGAAGAGCAATTCGGGTTTAGGCGAAATAGGGGAACTCGCGAAGCTATTCTGGCGCTAAGAGTAATGTTAGAGAAAACAATAGAAAAAGGAAAGAACGCTTATATAGGATTTGTAGATTTAGAAAAAGCTTTTGATAACGTAAGATGGGAAAAAATGTTCGAGATACTAAAGAGCGCGGGAATGAAGTATAGAGATAGGAGAGTAGTACACAATCTATACATAGAGCAAACTGCTGTTATAGAAGTAGAAGGGGAGGAAAGGGAAGTTGGTATTAGGAAAGGAGTAAGACAAGGATGTACGCTATCACCACTAATTTTTAATCTGTACATCGAAGAGGCGATTAATGTGGTAAAAGATAGAGTGGATTTCGGGATTAAAGTACAGGGACAGAAACTAAAAATGCTGAGATTCGCGGATGATATAGCAGTATTAGCATCTAGTAAGGAGGAACTAGAATCAGCATTGAACGAAATGGAGGCAGTGTTGACAGAGGAATGCGGAATGAGGGTGAATAAAAACAAAACTAAAGTGTTAGTGTGCAGAGGGCGCGAGAGCAGAGCAAAAACGAAAGTACAAATTAATAATGAAAGATTGGAGGAAGTTAAAGACTTCACTTATTTAGGAAGTAAAATAAATTGGGATGGAAGAAGCGATAAAGACATAAAACAAAGAATAGCGCAGGGTCGAGTAGCTTTTAACAAAAAGAAAGCACTTTTATGCTCGGGGGTAATAAACTTAGAAACAAGGAAGAGATTTTTGAAAACATATGTATGGAGCACGGCACTTTACGGCTGCGAAACCTGGACGGTAGGGGAAGCAAGTAGGAAGAAATTAGAAGCTTTTGAGATGTGGTGTTACCGAAGAATGATGAAAATACCATGGACTGATAGGGTTAGAAACGAAGAAGTATTGGAGAAAGTCGGCGAGAAAAGGAGTATGTGGAAAAACTTAAAGAAGAGAAGAGATAGAATGGTAGGCCACTTGCTGAGACATGGGGGAATAGTCCGCGATATTTTGGAGGCAGAAATAGGAGTGAAGAAAGGCAGAGGTAGGCCGAGATTAGACTACTGCTCGCAAATAGTAAGGGATGTAGGTTGTAGCACAATTAGCGAAATGCGTAGGTTAGCACAAGATAGGAGAAGCTGGAGGTTAGCGTCCAACCAGTCTTAGGACTGATGACCTAATGATGATGAGGTCCAAACCTCAGGTTTGTTTAAGTCAACTGCCAAAATAATGGCAGTTATACTTCTTACATCCTGGTATAATAACCAATAATAAGAATTGTTACACTATCTCAAATAAATAGTTTAATGATTTCATATTATTAATAATCATCCACAAATAATAATCCTATATTAAAAATTGTTACACTGTTTCAAAATAAATAGTCTACCAATCATTTTATATTATTAATAATCATCTATTACCATATTGATGGCTAGGAAGTGATACTTCGTATCTGTCAAAATAACCAATAGAATCATGAAATATGTATAAAAGGTTTGCCGATTTTCAAAGAAATTGCTTTTCAAAGCAGTGAAATTCATACAACTAAATTTCCCATTATGAACATTCCTACCATGACCTACTCATTGTAATGATGTTGAGTATGTTACTATGAATGTTATTATTGGCATAGAGGA
This sequence comes from Rosalia funebris, assembly GCA_037954035.1. Taxonomy (NCBI): domain Eukaryota; kingdom Metazoa; phylum Arthropoda; class Insecta; order Coleoptera; family Cerambycidae; genus Rosalia; species Rosalia funebris. Next base: position 6,862,366 of record JAZFAV010000002.1, on the reverse strand, counting down.
CGGGCCGATGGATGTAATTACAACTTTTTTTATTTCACGAGGGCGCTTTAATTACTTATTTTGAATTGTTTTTAGGACGAATATATATATGCAGTTATGCCAGAAACTATCCTGAAACCCCGTATATATGTCTATGACCTATACCCCAGTGTCGAAATAATATGGAGTGACTCATCGATGACTCAGGAGCAAGAAGTGTGCGGGGAACGAAATTCCATAGGCGTATCAAATTGGACGGGGCAATATATAAAAAAATAACAAAATAATACCAAGACAGTTGAAAAGGGTTTTAAGTGGATTTGTAACAGTTTTGTAGTTAGCAAACAATGTAGAATGGAAGTATCGTAAGTTATGTAATGTACTTAACTTATTTCATGCTTACCCAGTCAAAAAATCTCCTGTTAGCATATCCTGATAAAATAGACATTTTTGTAACATATGCCATATAAAGGGACGTAGGAGTAGCAAGCTACACACATGTGGCCCCTCTGAATCCATATATTGACCTACCGCTTTCACTATTTAAAACTATCATTATATTTATGCCACACCACAACACAATCCATATTTTACTGTATCAACAACACCATCACAGTCACTATATCTATCACTATACATATATGCCACACTTATCACACATATTTTATTTTATATTACCAATCACTGTCATTATCCCACTATCACTATGTTGCGTCGCACTGAAAATATTTTCTTAATGTCATTATTATAAGAGTCATTCACTTCAGACAACACGACTTCCACTTTCAATATTACTATTCCACAGTTAGTCACTGTCACTATCAAAATCACAATCACTGGAACTGCTATCGCCTAGATTGATTATAACTGGATCTATCAACGCTTCCGCTCTTGTGTCAAGATCCCATATGCGTTGTTCGTCTTTCTTTACGTGCACAATGAACTTGGAGCATGTTTCCGCGGTAACGCGGCTGATAGCATCGTTCAACAGCAATTTGACGTCTCCCAGTTTAAAAGTCCTATTATTTCGGGCTACGTCCGTTTTTATTTGCGCCCAAATCAGCTCTATGGGGTTCAATTCGCAATGATATGGTGGTAGACGAAGTATTGTCACATCACGAGCTTTTGCCATTTCATCTACCACATATTTAATGTACCGGCTTTTTTCTCGCTGCGCAATTTTTAATAGCTGCACTTTTAACATAATATCGCCACAATCCAGATTTTTAGATTTTAGGGTTTCTGTTTTCTTCTTTTTTGCACTTGTCTCTTCTTCATCATACTTAATTGCACGGTACACACTACTTACACTGACTTTTTGTTGTCGTTGTTTTGTTAACTGCCTCGGTTGCACTAATATCTGGGTTCGCGCCCGAATTCTTTCGTAGACGTTTTTAATCATTTGAAGTTCTTGATTTGTTAAATGTCACTGTTTTCGATTGGAATTCTTCGTCGTAGAACCACTACAACTTCCATCCGCTGCTTCCATGTTAGAAAAACACTAAACACTCACTTTTATCGCAGAATATAATAAATAAACAATCTCCCGAATCCTGAATCAATCGCACACAACCACAATGTAACGCCACTGGAACGCCAAAATCTGGCCTAAACGACGCATGCGTCATTCTATCGATCGACATTGATCCGTGCCGCCAATTGCTGATCATGACCAATCGAATTCAAATGTATTTAAAACCGCCTAAAATGATTGGCTAGCTTTGCTACAACAGCGCACCAGGCGGTACAACCGATTATTATGCGATTCGAAATTTAATAGGAGAGGGAGTAGTTCACATTGAACTACTGTTTCTATAGAGCGGCACATAAAATTTGTATGCACATAATAGGTGATTACACAAGAAATAGACAAACCGTTGAATAGGTATGGTGGTCTGATATTATATACGAATCACTCCACATTATTTCGACACTGGGGTATATCTTCATTGTTTAATCTCGTATGTAATAAATCTGTAAGTACTTGGTTTTACAGACATTCTGAACAGATGATGTTCAGAAATAATATCAAAAACTAGTCACTATGTGACAGCACTGCTTCATCAACAAAATAATAGTTATCTTAGGCTGTACAGCTAGATATCTTTCAACTATGATTGTACCTACCTATGTGCAAAGAATCGGCCACAAATGTCGCATGGAAAAGGTTTCTCCCCGGTATGGGTTCTCCTGTGGCGGGTAAGATTTTCTAGCGTTAAAAAACCTTTTCCACAGTCTGGACAACTGTGCGGCCTCTCACCGGTATGAGTCATCATATGTCGTTTTAAGTTCTGTTGAGACGGGAACCCTCTCTTACACAACTTGCAGCTATATGGCCTTACACCTAAAAATGGATTAAAAAATAAATACGACACCATAATGCCATAATGTTTTCACCTGTATGAGAATTCATGTGCCTTCTTAAGTGGCTGGCGTTACAGAACGCCTTGTCGCACAGGTTGCATTTGAACCCCTTCTCCCCGTGTGCTTTTAAGTGATAATTCAGAGAAAATAAGTTGCTGTAACTTTTTCCACAAATGTTACAGGGGAACGGTTTACTACCGTCTGCGTCGTGGACTTCCATATGCGATACGAGTTGTTTCGTACTTTTCAGCATTTTAAAGCACACTGGGCATGACACAGATCTCCTGGTAATTCTGTCGTCTTCGTGGGATTTTCTGTGTTTTCTCAGTCTTGCCTTTGTCTTAAAGGCACTTTTGCAAAAATCGCACACATACGGTCTATCACCTGAAACATTCCATACCAGTAAAAATCCATTTTTTACGAGACTTGGAAACTGAGTTTTGAGCACAGGTCTTCTTATATTACTAAAAGAGACTTATCTTGAATAGCCAAAACCACAAATATAAATAGTATTACAGTGTTCATGCTAACAATTAAAATTAATCATAAAATATAAGATAAAAGCATTTCTATTTCATTGTTATACTTAATTCAGCACCTGTTATAATTACCTGAATGAGTTTTCATATGATCCTCGAGATGTGCATATTGCGTGAATTTTCTCTCACATGTATCACATTCATACCGTCTCTCTCCTGTATGAATTCGCATATGCTTACTCAGATTCCCATTAACGGAAAATCTTTTATCACACACAGTACACGCATAGGGCTGCTCGCCAGTATGTTTTCTAGAATGCACATTTAACTGCGTGTTATCTCTAAAGATTTTGTCACAACCACAACATTTATAACTCTTTTCGGCTGTTCTTCTCGACTTGAAATGTAATTGTAAATCAAATTCATCCAAAAAAGTCTGCTTGCAGACCTTACATGTAAACTCGCCATCGTTTTCATCGCTTAAAGAATTCTCAGATCCCGAATTATCAGAACTAGATTGGTCTTTATCTAGAATGTGATCTATATCCTTTCTGTCAGATATATTTTCGACATCACACGTATCACTTAAATTGTCATTTAATTGAACTTTTTCATGTGATAGTGATGATGCATCACCACTCGAAATATTTTCGTAAAAAACATCGTCATTTAATGTTCCATTAAAACTACTTATCGAGCTACTTTGCAAGTTTATAAACTCTGGTTTGTCTTGTAGTATTGTGTCATCTTCTAATTTTACACTTACACTGGGAATTATATTACTTAATTCAGTTGTTCCTTCGACATCATCTTGCGGTTCTTCTTTTATTTGAAAACCTTCAATCAAAGCCATTATTACAAATAAATTTCACGTAAAGGTTACGTTATAATAATTCAATTTAACTCATTGCTTGTAACTAATCGTTTACGTATTCATTAACCACTACATTGATATTTAGCAAATATAACAAATTTCGATAAGTGTATAATTTCCAAAACAAAACAATAACGTTCCTAAATTTGACATCGCATAACACCTAAAAAATTTGACAGTGTTGACCATTAAATAGTTCTATAGAAGTAGATAGAAAGGTAGTTAGTCACGTTCCCTTCATATTATAAGTGTGGGAATTCTAGCTATCTAGAGTCTAAGGCCATTAACAGGCATGAACAAAATATATACTTCAAAATTTGCACACAAAAATCGCTACTTCCTTACCCTATAACGTGACGCCACGGAGGGAAATGTTACACATAACGGACAAACACACCTATGTTCAGGGAGAGGTGCTAAACTCCCCCGTTGGAACTCGAACCGGAGCATACAATGATCCCAATAGTGGGACTAGTCTGTCATCCTTTACTACATTAATGACATTGTAGTAGCCACATCTATAGGAGAATTAGAGATGTGTAGTTCGCGAACGAACTAGTTCAATTGAACTATTCACGTCACTGAATGAAATGAATCATTCAGTTGTATATGAAAGAATCATTCACTTGCGAACTAAACCCAAGTGAAGACGGACCTAAAACCAATTCCTGTTACTCTTGTAATTCGGTGTTTGTATTCACAATTCGGTTGGGTACTAGGTCGGTTCGAGTCAGACAATGAACTAATTGAATGGTTTATGTTTTGAAGTATGAATGCCACTAAGATGCAAACTTGCAAAGGTACAATTTCGTGGAAGGTCTGTCGCTATCGGTATGAGCAGATGGGCGGTTTAAAAATAAAGGGCATTGTTTATGATACTGGCACGTGCATTAGTATAAACTGTACTTATGTGTTATGTATGTAGAGTGCCGAAATAGGTTTTTTTTTTGTTTTGTATATGTTTTTAATTGTGATCTTGTTTCGTATCACTAGGGCGTACTGTTGTACCACGTCTGTTGTTGCGTAAGGATTGTAAAATAAACATAGATGTCTACTTCAATACATAAATTTATTAAAATTAAGCAACAACGGTGAACACTTTAAATAAAACGTTCAAAAATAATTCTAAAAACTGACTAATACCCAAGTTACATATAAGGCAGTGGGTGTTGTAGCAATTAGCAATGCAATATGCAATTAATGCATATCTGTCGGCTTTCGGTTATCTATTTTATAATCTGTCTCTCACATCTGGCTGTGACCTGACGGTAGTGGCTTTTGTCACTTACCATAGTTCTCCTTGATTCCGAAATAAATGCACAAATGCAGCCGACCATTCCCATGATAAGTACATTTTTAAAGGAATCAAATTATTTACTGTGACCCTAATAAACCCACTGCCATAAACTAATAAAAATCGTTTCTTTTATAACTCAACATCCCTTTCCTATTTTAAGCCATAAATTCCTCACCATACTGAAATAACTGAATCAAATGAATCGTTCAAGTGAATGATTCAGTTAAGTGAATGAGACTTAAAGAATTAGTTCATCAAAATGGATTAAACTTGCCATCTCTAAGGAGAATACGATAGGTCACCAAATCACTAAAATGTAATGGCCTCGGAGCAGTAAGTTGCATTTCTATAGTTTCCAAATCGAACAAGTGACCTGAGCGCTCATCGTATTCCAAAATTATATTGCTTAATAACATCGTTTGTTTGGTGCACTGATTTTAACGTTACTTTTTTATATAAACAACAGAAAAATATTATAAAACAGAAAGTTATTATAATTATAGAATTTAGTCTATTAATAAGGAAACGGAGAAATATAAGTGTAACAACTAATTAATATTATGAGTTTTCCTTTCTAGTTTTGAATGTAGTCAGTACGTTTCAATATTTTGTGGAGATTTTTAGTATACGTGTTATACTTCCTTTACAGAACACACCTGGTTCTGATTTCATTATAGAACACACCTGAAAAAATCTCAAGAAACAGTGCTAGGGTACTTACGAGCGCGGATTCCGGTACACAACTATGAAATCGTATTAACGCATAGCGAAACATGTATTTCCACCAGAATGAAGGAACTAAATATGTGCCGCTCTCATTACGTAGCGAACGACACAACTGTCGCCAGTTAATGACTCGGTGACGAATGAGAAGGGTCGAGTACAGATCGATAGGCAATATTTACAATCTCGCCCATAGGCGGGTACTACACATGCATTACAGGGTATAATAATTACACTAAAACATTTTCCAAGAAAGTATTTTAAGTTACTTACGTCTTTAAAATTGTACACTCTTTTTTGCCCTACTGCACATGAAATATACTAATAATGTAATTCAGCATAAATCACATATTTTCACAGTTATAGTGAGGTAATGATTATTAATTGATTGGAAATGAAATTAACTGTCGACCATTATAAATAAATATAAACCATTATAAATATAAATACAGCATATGTATTATATGCACATAAAATATATTATGTATCTAATACGCATGCATTGAATCAAAATATATATTAAATAACTTACGTATTTCAGTTATGACATGTAAAATAGTTCTATCCTATCACATACTAATATGCACATCACATTATTTTTAAAGTCGCAGTTACAAATGACGATTATAGTAAATAATCATGTATTTTTCTACGTTTTCTCCAGTAAAATGTCATCTAGACGTACAAACATCCTTCAATAAAGAAAATGAACGTTCAGGGGCATATAGATAATTTGTGTGATTGTGTTTGACACACTATCATTTTTGAACAAGGTTGCTATTTCACAAAGTTTTTCAAAGCCGGGATTATGTTTTACTATAACGTTTGCAATTTTCTTTGACAGCTGTTATTCAAATTCTCCACCGCATTTTAAATTTTCTGTAATATTCTTAAAAAAGTCCACTGCATCTGACAAAGTTAGTTCCCTCGTCTCCAACTACGTAATTGTCATCGAGATTTTGTTGAAGACGTTAAAGTGTTCCTTGATTAAATTTAATTGTAGAGACAAACGCGACAAGTTAAGTAACACTTTACATTCTGTAATGGTCTTTGCACTGTTCTCTAAATGCGAAATAGCATTTTTTACACTTTCAAAATTATTTGCATAATAAATTGTTGCATCCAACCATGTACACCATCTGGTTATCACGGGTTCTGGAAGCAACTGCAAGTTAGGACACAATTCTTTAAAAGGTTTTTGTCGGCTAGGCGACTTAAAAAATATTATTCTAGTTTCACTAATGAATTTGTCCACATCTGAAAATTCGTCTCTAATATATTTACACACCCGATGGAGGGCATGTGCAAAACAGGTAACATATAACATATGTGGTAAGATTTTTGATAATTCACGTCCCGCTTTTAACATATATGCAGCAGCATCGGTAACTAGTGACAAAACTCTATCTGACTTTTCTATAATATTGTCCAGGCTATCACGAATTAAAGAAACAATGGTCTCTGCGTTTGTTTTTCAAGCACTTTACTTGCCACGAGATAAGGTTCTGTATATTTATTAGGATATAATGCACCAACAATGCCAATAGCACGTCCTTGACCATCTGTAATTTCATCAACAGATACCCATAAATATTTGTCTTTGAGTATTTGTCGAATATTTTGCACTTTCTTGTCATTCACAGGAGCTAAATAAAGTTTTCTCACAGTGGACGCTTCAGGTATTTTATATTCTCAATATGTTTCTAGATAGTTCTTGAATTTAACATTATTCAGTTTATTAAAAGCCTCACAGAGGTCACTAAAAAATTCACTGCCACTAGCGGACGGCCCCTTTGACTTATGAATTACGACCACTATGCATTTGAGAATTAATATGATGGTCTACATCCCGTTTACACATGTATGTAATGTTTCACATATAGTATACTACTACTACTATGACATACTACTACTACTACTATATGTTTCACATATAGTAGTAGTAGTATGTCATAGTAACACCGTCCTCGGCTAATTTTAAAACGTTTGAATATTGGGCAATATATGAACCGAGAATTGTACGGGACATTTTTATGCGTAATCTCACAAAGCGTACCCTTCAGAAGCAACAAACAAACTGAGTTAAATTACCACCTGCGTCCTAACATGTGGACACATGTTAAGGGCCGTTTACACGCTACCATAAGTCGGAACAATGTGATTGTAACAATTTATGTTACAATAAATCGAAAGAGTGAGTACTGTTTACACGCAACGATTTATTGTCCAATATTCATTGTCGACCGTGGTAGAACTCAGTCAGCTGTTGCGATGGAGGAAGTACTATTGTGGTCTTTATATGTTATTTATTCAGCGAGAAAAGTAAAAAAGTCGCGAAAACCAAGAAGAAAGTGGAGTCGCCAGAGGTTTATATACATCATCTGCACCTGCCCCGGATTTCAACGAATTGTTGACTTTTGCTAGTTCTTTTTTATATACCGTACGCAATGCATTGATATTTTTCACTACAGTGCTTCTGTCTGTCGACGAATCAGACTCCTTGTATTTTTTAACAAGCTCTGCATACGCCAGGTCTTTTTTATTTCTGTCGGAGTATTCTTTGCTCTTAATGAGCCACATGGAAAACTCCGATATAGTTCTATGAATTCACTCAAGAACTCACGATAACTTTGATTGTAAATTGCCAGGATCACTTGACTAAGAACTCGTCAACAGAACAACGAAGAAAACAGTACTTTTCCTATTTACAGCCAATGCTAAACTATGTCAAATTGTAGCGATAGATCGTTGTTACTGTTTACACGTTCCAACCTCTCGTAACGATTCGCAGAAATTGATGCTGGTCAGCACCAACCATCCAATCCAATTCCAACTCCAATAAATCGCTACAATGTCCTATTTACACGCAACGATAAATTGTGACGATTTGATTGTTACGATAAATTGCTCCGATTTATCGTAGCGTGTAAACGGCTCTTTAGAACGCAGGTGTATGCAGTATAATTTTCGCGTTGTGTAATATTGTACAAGTATCTTGAGCAAGAAGACTAGAGAGTAAGGAGACATAACTCCTCGAAAAATCAGTGGTGGGGGTGGTACGAAAAACGTCGGTAATATGGCAGGCTCGCGTAGAAACGCGTGGGATCTGCGCATGCCGTTTATCCTCGTCTATCGCGGTTTCTCTCTCACACTATCAAAATGTCGGGTTCCATTGAGCCATGATCAGGGCTTATGCAGGAACAATTCGCAACGCAACAGTACCTCGACGCTTTTGACATATTCAACAGAAAAACTGGAAACGCTCAAAACACAACAAACAAAAATAACCTCGCTCGATTCTACGCAATGACCGCCATGATGAAGCACACTACGTGATCACTGTACGGACGCTTTTCATGCTACCCCCACCACTCGAGTTATGTCTCCTGTTCTCTAGTCTTCTTGATCTTGAGTTTGTTTACATAGAATGCATTATTGTGGGTAACGTTCAGATACAAATTATAAAAATTCCTTTTGCAGACTCAGTGCTTGCCTGAGTGTGCGAAATATAGCATTATATCATTATTAATACGTGATATTGTAGAACATATAATTTTAGTACAAACAGCAACTTGTTAACTAAATTCTATCCACGCCTATGGTTTGGGACGGGAATTATGAGTCATAATCCCCGTCTCAAACTAGAAACCATAGGCGTGGGGCGTGGATCGTATTTATTTAGTTAACAAGTTGCTATTTGTGAGTGACTTCCTGTTATTCATCAGGCCATCTGATAAACAGAGAACAGAGTTCATATTTATTTCTGTGCTATATTTATTTTTATTATTTCTTTCATAGTTAACAAAATTCGAAAAAAAAGTAATGACAACGACGTCACGTTGTTGGGTTATGTTATTGTTTTTTATCTTGTTATACTAGAATGGATAATTTAAAAATTAAAACAGAAGACACCACTGATGAAAAAGTATCCCTGAATATTGAAAAACCAAGAATTAAGAAAAATGTAGTCATAAATTGTGATATTTATAAAGATGATATACAAGTAAAACCAGTTAAAAAGGAGGAATGTGAAGATGAAAATGTAAATAGAAGTTTTGAGACAATATTCTTACCAGATATGTATGAAGGGGTTGAAGTAGAAACACCTTTTTTTGATTTTAATAAGTACAAGAAGAATTGTGGTGTATCATCAGCTGAAGATCACGAAACTTGTTCAAACATAACAGATAATATAAACACATATAATTCAGAAAATTATTTTTATCGACACATTAAACCAGATAATCGTCAAATGAATAATGAACATGTATATTTTTATTCACCTATTTCTACTTCATACTTAAATACAAATCTCGATAGTAATTTTAAATCGAAACCAGAATGGAATTCTCGTATACCTATGCATAACTTACATGTAAATTTTAATATTCATCCACAAACATATTATGTAAATACTCGTTTGGTGAGTAATATACATCAGTGTGAACAAATTGTAGAGTACAATAAAAATAATGACTCCCTGTCAAAGTGCAAGGATGTGACAGAATCTGCTGAATTCGAAAGTATCAATAGACTCTCTAAATTAGTAGACACAAGGATGAGAGAAGTTGTACATGTCGTAGGCACTGATTTACCACCAAGTGATAAGTCTATAGAGACAGTCAATATAAATCCCAACGAATCCAGTAATGACTTTAGCAATCAACTTATTAGGCGAATAAAACGTGGTGAAGCAGAGGAGGCACCATATAAATGTCCTATATGTAAACGACCCAGAGTATTTTATACCCTTACAGCTGTGAATAACCACTTGAAATTTGAACATATCTCGGTATTTCGAAATACGGTAGCTAAACTGCGAGCAGTTAGATTACCTCAGAAGACAAAAACACAAGCTGATATAAATGTGAATAGCATTTAATATTGTTAGGGACTTACAGATAATACTAAGATCAACAAAGTGATAAATGAATATAATTTTTATCAATGTTAAATATTAAATTAAGCAAGTGAGTTTCAAATACTATATTATGTATTTTGGAGTTAACATTATGGAATAGTATATAGTAGTAATAATCATTTATGTAATAATAAATTGATTCATTATTCTAGTGCAAGTATCCTACATTTCTATTCTATTTTCTCCACAATTGTTACTAATCTGTTGTCAATCAGTGCCTCCACTGTATTATTATTGATATATAATGTTAACTCTAGATATATTATCCGGCAATTCGTCATTCACTACAGGATGTTAAATATTCGAGCGAAATATTGCTGTTGAAGAATGTAAATTATTTTTTACTATTGCGTATTTACCTAGTTTTTGTACAAAAAATTTTATTGTATCTAAATGCTTATTTAATAAGGTGAAATATGTTATTTCATGACTTAAATAAAGCGTATTCTGTTTGTTATATATACTTTTCTTCTTATCGTTATGTAGTAGAATCCATACAATAGAACTTTCATTTGGAAGACTATATCAACATTGAATAAAATGTGTACTTTTCTTCACTTCTATTGTGTTACAAACAGAAGTAGACAAGAACACAAAAGACACTAGGTATATGGTATGCAAATGTACTAAAATGTATAGTTTTTATGCATTTAATTAATATATTTGAAATTATGATATTAAAAGTTTTACAAGTATCAGAATGTAAAAATGACACTCAGTCTTAAACAATATAATTTGTAATGGATGTAAAACTTTCGTATTATATATAATTTCACATTTATTTTTCACTTGGTATACGTCTACATCACATATTTTGATAGTAGTTGTTCCATTAAGAAACAATAAGTACCATATATGTCATATCTCGATGAAATCCATAAATACGTAAGAAATACAAATTTTATGAATAAGAAAACGTAATTCAAAGGAAACTTTATTTTATAGGAAATTTTATATTTTAGGTTATGTTCACATCACAGAATACCATTTACATTATATAGATCTGTGTAGTGTGTATAAGTTCACACAATTAATAATCCCAATTCGGATCATAGAACCTATGATCTTGAATTCACCATAGAGTCCATATATATCAGGGAGGTGATATACAGTCCGTACATAAACTCATTAATTTATAACACTTTATTTTGTTTGAGCAGGGTGATTGTCCAGTGAAAAAATTCTTCCAAATTCTGCTGCTGTACCCACATTGATTTCCTAAATTGTCAGAACGCATAAGGAATGTGTGCACAATGTTTTGCTTTTTGTTTTTTCTTAATTCATATTATATTTGGCTATAGGTTGATGATCATGGGAGAAAATTGGAACTTTTAATGAAGAAACAACAAGCTAGATCAGTTATCCACAAATATTAGTGTTTTTAGGAAAACTGGTATCTTGTTTCCTAAATTGTTTAGTTGAACCATAATTATTTTCTGGCACACAGAAAACTGTACCTAATTGAAAAAAAAAGGTTAAAGTAAACAAATTCTGATTGTTTACTTGTTCATGTGACTTTGATGTTACAATTATGGTGTAAACGTCAAACTTATGTAAACAAGGGAACATAATCAGGACCTGTTCACAAAATAGAGGACAGTTTTAAACTACATTAATGCTTCAAACGAAAGAACATAAATCGTTTCCTGAGCCATCCTCCATTCGTGAACAAATTCCGACTTTGACGTTTAAACCGTGGCCAAACGTCAAAGTCACGTGAATAAGTAAGCATAATTAGGATTTGTTGTTCTCTTTAAGGTCGTTGATCTAAGGCCGCAAGTCAAAACAAACGTTTCTAATGTTCTGTTAATTTAGATATTGTGCTGTATACCGTTTGAATTAGTTAATTTTTCTTGATTATTAGAAGGGCTTTTACAATTAATTGTAACTCGAGTTTATCAATATGAATAATTTTACTTGTGCAAGTTATTACATTAAAAAATATACTTCTTTGTATATTATATGTAGAATGTGGCTTTAAATTAAATTAACCAAATGAATAGTTCAAAATTCTGTACTAGGGCTGTAGTGTTGTCCTCTTTCAAGTTCATTTCAAAAGCAGTATTTTTTCTACGTTTTTACTTACTATGGTGTCATTTATTTGCTTATAATGAGGAATCAATGTTTGTAAATAGTTTTAATCCATTTGTATGTATAGTGGTGACTGAAGATGACAACAAATAGGTATACTGGGATATTGAAATAAGGATACAACATGTTTTATTATTTCTTATCGAGTATTGCTCCCTCATGGATACTATGTACAAGACAAACGTATACAAAATATATCTAGCTATTATCTATATATATTTATGATTATCTACATAAGATCACATTGTTGTATTTTATGAACACATTTTTGAACTACTTTATAAAAGCAGTACCTTTGGGTTTTCATTACAGTCATTGCACGCTAGGTCTTCCGATTGCGGTTGCACTTCAATTGGATGCGCAGCGCAAAATAGGCAGCTAATCTAATAACTAGAAATAGGCTGATTAGAAAGATCACAGCTGTGGAATATTTCGCGTGTTTCATGTCCATTTGGCCTAAAAATTTTTCAGGGTAGACGAAATGGCAATAGTCCGAATTGCACGGTAGCTTGCCGCGGTCGTAGCCTAGGACCGATAAGACTAGTCCCTCAAAGCCATGCTTTAAGAATGAAATATGAAACACCCAACGCATATATGGATGGCAATCGTTGAGTTGGACGAAAAATCCAGAGAATATTGTGAACGGCAGGAAGCAGAATGGTCCAAAGATGACACCATTCTGAAAAAAGAAAATAATTTTCATTTTTTAATCTCGTTGATATGGGTATTTTTAGGTAATTGTATACAAGAAGTGTTCCTGGGCAAATGCTTACGAAACTTTTCCTTCCCCCCTATTTTCGAGGGTGCTGGAGACGAATCTGGCTTCAGTTTCATCCGCTCGGACACGGTTTTCGAGAAAATGAATTTTCCACTTTTCCGCATGAGGTCATTTTTTCTATCAAATAACTTTCACTTCACACTACATAGATAGCTAATATTAATACCAATAGATGCTACAACACTTCTTTATATCATATATTAAACCGTCATAAAACCTATTAGAAACTTTCGATGTTTAGTTACTTCAAATGTATACAATAACTTGCAGTTGGCGCCGTCCATTGTAGTCGTACGCCCTCCGTGTCGTTCGATGAAACTACATACATACAGAGAGGCTCCAAAAGCTAACTTTGGACAAAATAACAGCGTATTTAGTTGTTAATATTCAAAGTTAGCTTTTGGAGCCTCTCTGTATGTATGTAGTTTCATCGAACGACACGGAGGGCGTACGATTACAATGGACGACGCCAACTGCAAGTCATTGTATACATTTGAAGTAACTAAACATCGAAAGTTTCTAATAGGTTTTATGACGGTTTAATATATGATATGTGTAAAGGAAGTGTTGTAGCATCTATTGGTATTAATATTAGCTATCTTTGTAGTGTGAAGTGAAAGTTACTTGATAGAAAAAATGGCCTCATGCGAAAAAGTGGAAAATTCACTTTCTCGAAAATCGTGTCCGAGCGGATAAAAATGAAGCCAGATTCGTCTCCAGCACCCTCGAAAATAGGGGGGGTAGGAAAAGTTTTGTAAGCATTTACCCAGGAACACTTCTTGTATACAATTACCTATTTTTATACTAAATGTTCCAGGTAAATAAACTTTTTCGAGAGAAAGAAATTTTATTTTAAAATTTAAAGTGAAAGTCTGAGTCATACAGAGATCATAGTGTGTAAAATGCTATTTGATTACCTTTATATCCATACATGCTCCTATTAGAAGTCCAAAGCTTTGAGCAACTAACGAAATTAATATACACATAAATAGAAATAATAATAATCTATAACCCTCAGTTGGTTGCATTGTGAGAAAATAAGTAACTAATGCATATATTAATGTGGCAACAATCTGAAACAAAAAAATTTATGTTTAAAGACTATTGAATCATACATATTAGTTTCGCAGGTACCATCAAGATAGAAAGTAATGAGATGCTGTTGATATGATGAAATTATAGATCATGAGTTATTTTTTGGGGTTAATTATGCTCTTTGTCTTAAAGTAGTCACTTCCTCATTTACTAAGAACATGATTAAATAAAAAATTAATTCAATATTGACTGCATTTCAGGGAAATATACTCAACGTGTCTCATTACATTTTTTCCGGATAGTACATATATACAAAATTTATCACAAATTTGCAGATCAGTTCCAAATTTGAAAATGAATTAACACGTACATAATATTCATAACAGATGAAGACAGTTTGTAGTGACTGCTAAAAAATTTACACCAAATAGGAGAAACATTATATCAGTCGTTTTTGAAGTTTTAAACTTGAAAAAATAAATGTAGTTTTACAATTTTTGAAAAATAATTTTTTATTGACAAATCGTGAACTAAAAACTACTAATTAATACCACCACCACCACCACACACCAATTATTACCACCAATTATTAAACCACTAATTATACAAAGCCACTATATTTAATGTATGTTCATTTCAAAAAAAAAAAAAAAAAAAAAAAAAGGAAAAACCTGAAGCATATTTTTTTCCATTTGGTGCAATCTTTTTCACTGTTGCTGCATACTTTGGCTGTAATGAGAAACTTTCGATATATTTTTCTGAAATATGAACAATAAGGAATTCATTTTGGAGTTAAAGCTCACTTGAAATCTCAGTTCTCCCTATTACATCATATTGCCCCGCGTATGTATTTCTGATTTCAAATCAGCTTAGTCTGGTCTTCATGGAATGTACTAATAATATCTCGTTACATCTTTCTCTTAATTATATATTCTCAGGAAACAGTTACATGGTGAAATTTATTTAAGTGATATACAAGATATATTGAAATGCTTAACATAAGAGGTAAACGTGTGCGCGCATGTATTTGTTAGCTATTACGCCTTGGAAATTCGGTTGCAATGGATCGTTTCACCGATGAGCAGCGTGCCATGTCTATATCACGAGTTTATACGAGAACCATCGTTCTCTCAGAATAGTTCATCGTCTGTATCGAGCGCACTACCTTCTTCACTACTATTAATAAAAATCCAACCAACCAAAAACCAATTATTAATAAAAAACCCTACCGAGTTATTTTGATAATTTTCATAACATCTTTTTCACCCGACGAGACACATTCCATTAAATGCCATGCAAATAAACAAAATTGTCGTTATAGACCAGTAACGACAATTTTGTTTATTCTCCCCCTTACATTGTCTCAAATTAACGGTGTGGGCGTCAATAAATTGCATTTGGAATTATTGGCTTTTTTATGAAAATGCAAATGGTGTTGTACTCACCATCACTTCCCTTTGATATAGAGATATGAGAATTTTTTGGCACCAGACTTCAAAAATTTGCTGGATTTAAAGGTTTCAAAAAATAAAACCCGCCACAGGTAGGATTCGACATCTGTCCCGAATCGGAACCGAACGACATACAGCTGTTTCGATCTTATTAGGTCTCATCAGTGCCGTACACGGTACGCCGATCCAGGACAAATGCCGAATGAACTCTTTGGGGTATACATCTTTATCGATATCGATGGATTTAATGAGGACAAATGGTTTCAGCAAGATGGGGCTATAGCCCATACAGTAAATTTATCAATGGAACCGTTAGAGAAATTTAAAGAATTGAGCCAGCATTATTTTGGCGAGTAATGGCAAATTTTAGGTCGTGCCTTCAGGAGGTACAGTGGCATGAGGAAAGGCACCTTGACGATGTTATTTTTCATATGTAACTTTCCCTACATTGTAAATTTAAATAAAAAATAGCGAATGTGAATATCTTTTTTAATAAACTAGTTTTATTCACCCAAAAAGAGGAAAACATTCCAGGACACCTGTTATACATTGTACTAATTAAATAAATAATCAAGGTTTTATGTTTATCCAAACACAATTACAAAATTTCAGCGCTTAGGGCCAAATAAATGCCAATTTGTGTTATCTTATCAAGAAATATTATCTTAAAAAGGTCTTGCCAAAATTGAGCAAATATTTTAGACACAATCATGGCACAATCAGTTACCATTGATAATTATAGTGTCACAAAATAAACCTGTATAATCTTTATGGCTGTCATTTTCAGTAAATATAGTAAATATAGAGTTGAATTTGACTAAGACCTACGATTTAATGAGAAAATAATGGACCAACAGAGATAATTATAAATTGACAGCTGTTATAATACGAAATTACTCATTACAGTAGGTAATAAAGTAATCACATCACCTTTTTCAGTAAACAGTCTGCCAACAAATTTTAACATTATTAAAGTGTCATTGAAGTTAAAACCTCCACTGTTAGAAATTAAAGAATCAGAATAGACGATGATTTATTGAAGTGAATACATCATTTATTTCCTTTAAATTGTATACATACATCCCTTTTAGCCAGTTAGTTTATAACATAAATATTTTGTTCACCCCCAAATATCTAATTAAAATATGAAATTACATCAAAGGTTGAATAAGGGGTTCAAGTTGAAAAACTGTAGCGTGCAGGTGGTCGGGGTTTTTGAAGCCATTTAAACTAGTTTTTGTTTCATTTTCCTATATTTTCCAATAACAAAAATGTTGCTTATAACAGAAATTTTGGGATGCCCTGTATGTATGATATTTAATATTTGCCAGTTTAACAAAGTGTAAGTTAAACATATAATCAAAAACATCTATATATCCATCCAAAATAATTAAAAGAAAACAAAAAGTAATTATTTTATATCTTAGGACTAATTATTCAATATCTTATGAGTCTTATGACTAAGGATATTTAATAAATATTCTTATGATTACTTACTGCTTTATTCAGATTTTGTAATAACTCTCTAAAATGTATTTGTTCATTAAGCTTAACACACAGACAATTTATTTATACAATGTCTATAAAGAGGAGATTGGAAAACTAAAGTAATGTCATTAAAATCGTGAATAAAATAAGGTTGACCTGATCTGTAAACTTGATTACACACGAATATTGGAAAAGAAATGTGTGCGTGCATTATCTCAGAGCTCTATTGAAATAAAAAGAACATAGGACAATTAAAACCAGCCCATTATATTCTTAAAGAGTGCGCAATTTAAATTGCCCAATGAAAATTTGTTTACTTGACGTTAAACGATCCTTATTATTTCAATTAAATTCCGGGAACCCAAGATCGGCCTTTTTAGTTCTCATTAATAATATAGTAGATAATTTAAGATACGAGTAGTTTAACATACCTGTATAGGAACATCTGCCAATGAAATAGCTAAATAATACGACTTCAATGAGTACCACTTATTGAAATGCTCTTTGGTTAGAACTGGCAGTTCCGAAGGGACTGAAAAAAAATTAAAAAGTGTCGTTTATCAAATGTAAATATCTGTATTTGGAGTATTAACATGTAAGAGCTATTATGTATTACAATTTTATGCGATTCTTTATAATTTTTTTTTACCGACATCATAATTAGCCAGTGGCAAGTTTGTTGCTCTAAATAAGGAGGCTAAATGTAAGCAAAGGAATAAAAAATCAACTTTGTCAATAAATATGTATGTTAATTTTATGCGATTTTTTATAAAAAAATTTACCAACATCATAAATAGCCAATGGCGGCTCGTTGTTGTAAATGAGGAGGCTAAATGTAAGCTAAAGAATGAAAAATTAACTTTGTCAGTAAATTATATTTTCTTAATTAAGCACGTGAAATGTAAAAATATCTATATTTTATGTTTACCGCATACGAAAATATAATAATAGATCTAATAATCAACAAAGTTGACATCATGTGGGGATGATTAAAACTGCAATTTTAATTATCTCCACCGTGGGGCACCAGATTCATTTAAACTAATTTATTGTGACTTCTGATTGAAATAAATAGGGCATTGGTCTTCTTTTAGTATTTGCTAAATGATCTATATATTTAATAATCAAAATATAAAAAAAACCCGATCATCAAAATTAATCAATCAAAATCATTTAATCCTCAAAATGTGGTTCAATGTTTGACATTATTGCTCCATAAATATTAGTTATTGTTTTGATAAATTTGCAATTAATAAAAAATGTAGTACTTGTTAGTTTATCCGAATAGAAGAATCGAGATAACTATATGGGTTTCTTAAAAAATTTGCTGAAATATTTCTAGTAAAAATCGACATTTTGGATCGTTTAGATATTTCTTAAACCTAATGCATGTGTATCGAATGGCCACCCATATCACCAGACCTTATGCCGTTGGATTTTTTGTGGGGTTATCTCAAGAATAAAGTATATGTTGCCGTTTCTCATAAATCTTTGAAATAGCGCAAAAAATAATGTTATTGAACAAGTATTTTCTACCTTGTAGATAAATTACATGTAATAAAATTAGCTGGCTCAATTCGTCGGGTAACCAGTGGCGTACAATTTTCCACGACATATTTAGGTAAAAAAAAAAAACAAATATATGTTTTTAATATCGTAAATTTTCGCACCTATATAGTTATTGAAGCCAGAAAACTAACGCCATTTGCATTTACATGTTACATTATATTATATGGACCCCGTTGAGCAATAAATACGAGTACTAGTGAAATTTTTAATTATGAAAAATACTTACATGTTGTTGTGACACAGTTAAACGCCGTCAGCATGAGGAACATAACTGTGAAAAACAGAAAATTAAAATTATTTAACACGTTCGAGGCGTCTTCCCCTATTCCATAATACAAGATCCCTATAAATAACGCTATGCCCAGGTGCGTGCCTAACCTCGAATACGTTAGCGTTCGGTCCCTGGTGAGTATTAAAAAAGTTCGCTTAAGTAGGACACTTAACTGGTAACAAAACGACGTCGGGTATGTTCCGACGCACCACTGGCTTAACGGCTCCTTATTCTTATCGAACATCGTAATCTTAGGTCCTAGTATGGAGGGCGCGGTGACGGGGGTTATTTGACCAGTGGTCATCATTTTACCTGCGGAGCAAGAGAAAAATATGTCAGTAGCGGTTATCCAATTAAATCGAATGAAAAGAAGTGTCTTTAGGAGAGTTGGAAGTCGGCCATCTATCTGATGATTGTGAAAGCTCAACTCACGGCAAGATAATCGAGCCGTCACGTTCGGTGAGTCCATAGCATGTAGGATCTACCGCGATCTTTTCGGTAAATCAAAATATTTTCACGAAGGGGTGTTAACATTAGGCCTACAGATCTTAATGTTAATTAAGGCTGCCCCATGCGGAATAAATGTTATTGTGATTTGTCATGTCAATGTTTCCCTTTAATGTAATATCGGATGTAATAGTTTTACGTAAGATATTATCTTTTTTTACGAGTCTGAATCTAATGTCAGTATTTTCATTCAATAGTCATCATTTTAAATATTCCAGACTAGGGACCAGGGAAAACCTCTATGGACCAGA
This sequence comes from Rosalia funebris, assembly GCA_037954035.1. Classification (NCBI taxonomy): domain Eukaryota; kingdom Metazoa; phylum Arthropoda; class Insecta; order Coleoptera; family Cerambycidae; genus Rosalia; species Rosalia funebris. The sequence continues at coordinate 6,842,288 of JAZFAV010000002.1, read as the reverse complement.
CTTAATCTGATCAGAGACCGCATCAATGGCTGGGCAAGAGACCAGCACAATAAAAGATGGAGAGGAGTAACGGGTTGTCGAATAACCAAACTCTTCATCGAATACTCAGAGATTGAGAAATGGGCCCAAGAAATCATTAAATTGAATAGACACAAAGCCAGAACTCTGGCGGGAATCATAACGGGCCACCATAGTAGCCTGAATGCATATAAGCACAAGCTGAGGCTGACTGACAGCCCGGCCTGTAGATACTGTAGCGAAGATGAGAAAACCTCGATTCATCTTCTTTACACCTGCCCCGCACTAGAGGAGAGAAGGTGTCTTATATTAGGGACCCCTGTTATCCTAGAGGAGGCGAGGCTTAAGGCGGGGGACGTGCCTAAATTGCTCCTTTTATGGGACAGCATATTTGGATAATGACCCGAATAAGAGGGGATCACCAAGGGACTACCCATGCGACCAGTGGCCGATGAGGCCCAAACCCATATAATATAATAATAATAATAATAATAAAAAGAGTCACTTTGAAGTAACTTTAACAAATTACGATAACTGTAGACTTAATAGATCGCTATTTCTATGCTTGAAGATCAATTTAAAGCATAGAAATCTACTTATAGTAAAATATATTATACAGGATGAGGCATAGGAACCTGACGGTTTTTGATTGGCGTGATCTAGCGACTAGTTTAGCTGACGTTGTGGAGGTTAAGGGAGGGGATAGGGTATGTGATGCCATTTCAGTAGCTATGTGTCAGTTGTCCAGGCACCATCGTGCGTTCGTAATTGGAATGTTTTTTAAAAACGATGAATCAGTTATTACAACTTCCCAATGTATTCCGAAATCCCTCGCTATGGTGCAGTTCCCAATCATAATATCATAAAGCTATGGGTTTATTTTCGACAGACTGGTTCTGTAGTGCAAAAAAGCCACTGAGTGCCGTTCGTACAGTGCGAACTTCTGAAGTCATTGAAAATGTTAGAGCTGCAGCTCATTAAAGTCTACGTTGTTCAGCCAGGAGACAGGCTAGTGTCTTGCACATTTCAAAATTGAACCATTTTCCACATAGACTTGATTTTTCATCCATGTAAAATGTTGTTTGTTCAATAGATAAGCGATGTGAACTTGATTCACCGTGTATATTTTGCTCAAGAGATGCTTGAAATTTTGAATGAAGGAAGTTCCCTCGACTTTCTGCATATGTCAGATGAGGCTCATTTTGAGTTATCTCGTTGTGCAAATAAACAGAACGGTATTGGGAATTCGACAATCCGAGCGAATTGCGCCAGCGTCCTCTTCACAGCCAGAGGGTAACTGTATGGTGTGCAGTAGAATCATTCGGCATTATTGGCCAGAAGTATAATTATTATTATACTTCTTTGAAAATAAGGCAATGCTGTTACAATAACATCAGACCGCTATGTGCAAATACTTCGTAACTTCTTGGAGCCACAATTGCGTCAAAGTGGAATTGATCGAAATACCATATGGTTCCAACAAGATGGTGTAATTAGTGGTCATACATACTGTCGCGCCGGTTCTCCCGATTTAAGTTTTTTCGACTTCTGGTTATGGGGTTAACTTAAAAGTCAAATTTACACTTCAAGACCCGTTGATATTGATGACTTAGAACAACGAATTAGTGATGAAATTTTGGCAATTTCTGAAGCAATGATCGAGCAAGTAACAAAAAATCTTCGAAACCGACTAGACCAACGTTTGCAGAACAGTGAAACACATTTCCCTGATGTTATTTTTAAAAAATTAAATGGCATAACAGTGGGCTTAAAATAACAACAATATATCAATAAAAAATTAAAAAGGAGTGACTCTATTTCATTAAAAAAAAAGCCGTCAGGTTCCTATACCCCACCTTGTATAAGCTCGTAAACACCTTGTCATTTTTGTATTCAGATAAAGGTAAATAGTAACTTACCAACATGTTCTAAAGACTGAATTTGTAGTGGATCTCTTTGTACTTTCCTCCATTCCTGAGATAGTCCATTTTCTGATTTATTTGCTAATATATCTGTGTAGTCTCCGTAGTCTCCAGAAACTACCTCAAGAACTGAAAGTCAAATACAAGAAAAAATGTTAAAAGGTTTTTTTATTGTTTGCTATATATATTTTTTTAATATTCTTTGCATATCCAGGGAGGGGTTTATTTTTTTCCTACAGGACGAATTTATGTTGAATTGTACACAGAATGTTTTACCTAGAACGGTTTCCATAATTTTTGTATGCTTAAATAAGAGGTTTAATAAAAATAAACAATTTTTATGCCTCACCCAAGATGTTTACCACTAGCCGGCCCTAGAAAACGCCCATTATATATTACAAGCAATATCTCCCTTATTAAAAAAAAACAAAACAGAAATATGAAATTAAAATCAGTCTGAATATCATTTTATTCCATAAAAAAGCTAAATAACCATAGAATTAATGCAATACCTACGGTTTATTACTATGGAATTTTTCTATGTTCTACAACGAAATATTTGAAACTATGAACAAATTACGACGGAATTTAAGGAAGAGGCTAGTCAAGAAATAGTTTGTGACAAACTGTGTAAGTCTGTACAAGATAACGAAAAATAATTGAACATTGTGATTTCAGTCAGTGCTGTTAGAACTCAAGATTTTTTTCCAAAGCTGCATTAAAACATACCGCTATGCCTACATATAAACGGCACCATCGATACGCTACTGATCTTGAGTACTGTAGTACACGAAATGTTATTTATATCTGTTCATACATCTTCAACAAGTATTTCAACTATTAACATTCTTAGAAGAAAATATAGATGACGAAATAACTGCCTTTCTCCATGCACCAACGAACACTACCGAGAAAATTGAACGAATAACACCTATGGAAGTTAAAGGTTAATTCAAAACATCTAATCCCGAAAAAAGCACCTGGGTATGACCTAGTTACAGGAAGAATAATTAAGGAAGCGCTACAAAAAGAGATCCTGTCAACCTACATACTTAATACTGTTTTTCGACTGAAATATTTTCCAGCACAATGGAAAGTTTCCGAAATAATACTTATGAAAAGCAAGGAAAATCCCTAAATTCTCCATCATACCGACCAATCAGTCTCTTGCGAGTAATGTATAAAATTATGGAAAAACTAATGGCCAAATATTAATGGGTATCGTCGCACATAAAAATTTGATACATGATCATCAGTTCGGGTTTAGAAGCCGCCACTCTACCATTGAACAGATTCACCGGGTTGCGGATCAAATTAATAAAACATTCAAAAGAGAAAAGCTACTGCGCAGCAATATTATTCGATGTGAGCCAAGCCTTTGATAAGGTTTGAAATCTGGGGTTACTATATAAGCTCAAAACGGAATTACGCCTCATAAGATCCGGAGTTCTTCAAGATAGCGTGTTTGGACCAATATTATACCTAATCTTGACCGCTGATCTTTCAACCAATGAAGGAGTAACTGCCTCGACCTTTGCGGATGACACTGCTATCCTAACTGAAAACAATGATCCAAATGTAGCAGCAACAATTTAGCAGACCAAATAAAAAATGGACCTCCTAGATAACAGGCAAGATGTCAGAAGACTGAGGCTTAGAAAACCATTGCACTTACCATTTTTAAATTAAAGTACGCATTACAGACATTATGCTATAAACTCATGAGCGTTGAATTGCGTCATATATAGTTGTATTCACTGGAATAGAGTTCTCTCATGCCATTAATGTCTTAAATCTTAAATCATATACAGTGAAGTCTCACTTATACGAAACATTCAATTATACGAAGAATTTCTCATTCCCTGGCGAAACCCCCATAAGTCCTGTGCTATTCACTTACACAAAATATTCGCTTATACGAATAATTTTTGGTTCCCCCTCATATTCGTATAAGTGAGACTTCACTGTATTACGTTTATTGTTTGCATAAAGACATATTGCATAATAAACGTTAAACAAAAAAAATCTGTACATTAGCTTATACCGCTTCCGGATAGTACTAAGCAATCCTATACAAAAATAGCACATTATTCTTTCAATTTGTTACAAAAAAAAAAAATAAATATAGATAATAGAATATAGGCATGGAAACTTACGGTAATCTGCAGGATTGTGATAGGGCGGACATCTGAGATCAATTTCTTCTAAATAAGGAATTACCCCCTTTACCGACCCCTGGTATATGCATTTTCCGTTAGCTAACACGTATAAATGGTCGAACATTTCAAAAAGTATAGCACTAGGTTGATGGATTGTGCAGATGATCGTTCTGCCGGTCGACGCTAGCTGCTTTAGTAACATCACACATTGCTTGGACGTAAGACTGTCTAACCCACTAAAAACATTATCGTTTAAAGGTTCTTCCGTTTTGGTCTGGATTATAAGCTATGTAAATTATAGTTACCTTGTTGGTTCGTCGAAAAACATAACCTGGGGATTTTTCAACAACTCTAAAGCTATGGAAAGTCTCTTTTTCTGCCCTCCTGAAAGATCGCTGGTTCTGAACTTGCGGTGTTCCCACAAACTCATGGACTCCAGAATTTCCTTCACCTAGAATCAGTATTCTGTGATGATTTGACGTACCTATGAGGTTAGGGAAATCCTTACTCTAGATTGTTTTTCCTTAGTTGTATATTTCGAACCCATTTTCAGGTTTGCGGCGACTGTCATCGCCTCGTGGACGGTCAGAAGGGGTTGGAGTTTGTCGTCCTGCATGATGTAGCAGGATTTCTTAAGAAACGTGTTTTCGTCTCGCGGGTCGTCGTTTATTAGCTGTTCTCCCGTCACTCCCTTGTTCCTGCAATGAAAGGGGAGGCCAAGATGTAGTAAACGATGGCAATATATATAATAAACTTGTAGCTAACATCCTTCTGCCTCTCCTCTACGCTAATGGCAACATTCACAATAACAAACACAACATCGCATACAGTAGGTAGGTCATTTCACGTTCATAATACATTGTTTATATCGTATGGGGTTGTGAAGCATCGTGCCCATCACGAATTCACGAAAATAAATTTAATTTGTCTGGCAAATTACATCTGTACAGACATTACTTATGTTATTCACTTATTTCGTCAGAATAGTAACACGGTTTTAATATCGATCTAATTAATCTGAATAGAGTAAGGTCAAAAATACAAGCCCTTAATCAACTTTAAGCATGCCAATTTGAAGCCGACCGTCTCAAGCCTATGTTTTAGAATGTGGGAGGAAGTGTTTTTTTCTTTTCGCAAAAAAAATAACGCTGCGAAGATAACTCCTAATGTGGCTGATCTAAATTGGTAATTATTTTCAAAATAAGACACTAGCTTAAAATATCACTTTCCACATGGCAAAGAAAGTAATCTCAATTAGTGAAAGAGAGAGATTAATGTAAAATAGCAGTCGACAGGACACGGAATATCAACGTCAACTGTGCTAGCTGTATTCGCTCTGAACGTAACAGTTCATTGGCCTAATCCGGTGGCATTTTGTCGTAGGGAACATGAAGTTTTTTATTTTTTTTTTTAGATTGCTTTACAATTTAAATTTTGGGTCTCTGGCAGTAGTACCAAATATTAAATAGTGCCAAAATTATTCCAGAAGCTATATTGAAACCAAGTATTTATAAATTATTTAGTATCTATGACAAGATACCTGAACTATACACTGCTGCAATATCAATTACGACAAAAGTTCTGGAACGGTCGGGTTTTAGATGTTATGACGTATTTATTTCGTCACTTACTTAATCCTGCAATTCTTATAGATTGCGTGGCATATACATACGGGTACCTACGTGCGAAATGAAAAAAAAACTCATTTATTTTAAATTTGGCATTTCAAAAAACAATGGAGTATATTTTCAGTAACTAGGGACTAGGGGTATGTGTTAAAATCATTATTGCGTTTAAGTCTCAATATATTTACTATGTGTATTTTATGTTTATTTATTTTTGTATTAACTTTGTTTTTAAATAAAACCCTTATTTAAAAATATTTCTAAGTTTTTGATTCTGCATATGAAAATGTTAATACCATCCATGTGAATTAAGTCGGGCAATTTTATGATAAACAGGATATGAAGAAAGATAAAGGTATCATAAATTAATTCCTTATTTTACTTATCTCCAGGAGAAATTATAGACGTTGTTCAAAACTAATTAATTGTTAAACAAAATGACAATTAATCAATTCATTAAAGTAATAATAAACATCAAGATAATGATTTTGAATTATCAATTTTTTATCTATTATGCCACATTCATTGAATCTTCACATTACACCTAGAAAGGAAAAATAGTGTAGCATATAAACAGTTATTGTCGTTGCAATGGCGGCTCGTGATATTTCCCGCAGGGGACGTTCATTTGAAAACGAAAACCTTAAATTATATTATATAGAAATATTTGCGTAATATTCAACATGGGATGGGCAACGGCCATCCCATGTTGAACATCGATCCTCGTCCGATCACCGATGTCAAGCAACCTCGGGCGCAGTTAGCACTTGGATGGGTTACAGCTTGAAAACACCGCGTGCCGTTATCGTTTCAGCCTGCAGTGCTGCTGGGTGGATTGAGTAGCCCAGTAGTACTGTTGCCGGTCCCAAGCCCGGAAGAAAGAGGAGGGTTTAGAGGGCCAGGTTTAGCTGCCTACCCTCTGTAAAAATATATACAGCTCATAGTACCGATGATATTTATCGAAGAGGAATAGGTCATAGACCTACTTTAGAAGAAAGAAGAAGAAGAAGATTTGCGTATTAAATACCAAACTGAGTCACAAAATTAGCATGAATCAGCACTACTTCATGTCATATTTAAATGCCTGAATTTTCATCGTACAGCAAAGCAACTGTAAAAAGTGGGAGAAAGTCTTATGAGCTGTGTACGTATTAAACAGAGATAGGTAATGGTAATTACCTATCTCTCAATATGTGTTGTAATTGACACTAAAAGCAAAAACCAAAATTTGCAAAGGACTACAATCGTATAAAAAATTAAATGTAAGTATCCTTTGACAAATATTATGTCAGAGATATACCTGTATGTATCATACATACAAGTTAAACTTACATTAACTGAAAAACAACAATGTAGAATTATTTTAAATATTCCATTGTTTTCATACATCTTTAATTGTATTAAAAAAATCCCAAAACAACTGACAATATAAATTAGACATAAAAAACTAGCAATAAATAGTAATTAAATTAATAATATCAGACAATTTTTTTTTGGCCTTTAAATAGGGAAAATGTTATAATTAGGCGTAAAATCAAATTGCGTAGGGGAACGCAATTCCGATTCACTTAAAACTCTGTTAACTGTGACTTATTCTCAAGTTAAAAGAACTACCGTGACTAATGGATACTAAAGAACATTATTATTTTCAGTACACCTGCACCTAAACGGGGAATGCACTCGCGACTTTTCAGTACGCGTGCACCCAGCGTTACCGGTAGTTTAGCGACATTCTCATTGGTACGTTTGTGTTGGGGTGCCCCGTTTAGATGCGAGTACATGTGCACTGAGAAACTTCTCGGGTTACATTTTTCTAGCTTTAGTTGGGTATTGCCAGGATAATAAAACAAAGGATGTAATTGTTTCCTGGTCGGGTCATTACTATATGTAGTTTTAACCACAATGCAGTGGAACAAGTAGATCGGTTGAGTGAGTAATTAATTATATTGACATAGCGTGGTTGTTCAAAAACTGATAGTATACCTGGAGAAAATAATCGATTATCTAGTACTGATAACACACAGTGTGGTCGATTTAAAAAGTGTTCTAATGATATATGTAGGTAATCAGGCAAACTCAGGCATTTATAACAAATGAACCTGAAAATTAATAACAGAATATTGTCGGAAATAATAACTGGATATGAGGATATGATAATCAATTATGAACGAAAAATATCATCAATTCTTCTAAAGTACTAATAGGTATTTGCTTACAAGTAAATGATGGGGCTTTTAGTGTTTGGGTAAATCTAAAACCGTTTGTGGTTTGTGCTGCTTTGGTTTGCAATGATTAAGTCGTTTGCATTAAACCGCAATGACTCAATGAAGTGTTCTTTATACCAAACTTCAAAGGATCGACCGATTTAACCCAAAGGATCTTTCAATAAGGACGATCGATTTTTAAACGTATATAAAATAAGTGTGTGAAATATCCACTCATTTCTTTTATTTGAAGGAATATTTTATGGTATTAATTATAGAATATAACGTCCTTCAAATGTCCGCCGCGGCTTTGCTTGGCGGCACGTATTTGGGAGGTCCAATTTTCGATGACTATCGCATTAATCTGGCTGAACTTGCTGGATGGCATTCGTTATGATGACTTTGAGGGCATCAATTGTTTGCGGTTTATTCACATAGACTTGCGATTTAAGATAGCCCCAAAGAAATAAATCTAAAGGCGTTAAATCAGTGGCTGCTGCGCAAGATAATCAATCACGCGCTCAAATCGCTCGTGCAAATGTCCATCGTGGAATGCGCTGTGTGGCACGTAGCGCCGCCCTGTTGGAGCCACATGTCGTCGGTATCGATATTATCCAGTTTAGGCCACAAGACGTTGCTGATCATCGATCTGTAGTGCTCGCCATTGACGGTCATGGCAATGCCAGTTTCGTTTTGGAAGAAGTACGGACCGATGATTCCGTAAGGCCAAAATCCGCACCGAACAGTGACTTTCGCGGGATGCATTTAGTGCTGGTGTGTCTCGTGTGGATTGGTATCGTCCAAAATCCGACAATTTTTCTTGTTCACATATCCATTCATCCAGAACTAGGCCTCGTCGCTAAAGATAATTTTTTGGCGAAATTTGGGTCAACTTCCAGAGCCCAATCAGCGACCACACGACGTTGTCTATGGTCGTTTATCTTAAGTTCCTGAGTCAGTTAGATTTTATACGGGTGCAGACGTAAAATCTGACGCAAAATTCGCCAAGTTGAAGTCGGTTGTGGCCAGGATAAAAATCAAATAATGCGCGGAACATTTCTCGAACTGATTTTGAAAATAAAATTTGATGATTTGCACACGTTGTTGAACGCCATAAACTTCCATAGTGATTTGTCATAGACTACTGAACAATTCACAACAATATTGACAAATGTTGCTTTACCATGGCCGCTATAACCTAACAAACTTTTAGCGTCCCTATTGCATATACCTAGAAGACCTTTGTATATAGAAGACATTACAATCCCAAAATAGATATACATAATGATGTAAATAAGTGAAATACTTTGGTTCATCTAAACTGATGCTGAATAGTACTGGTTTTAGGTGGTTTAATCTTTATAATATTCATTTAATATAAATTTTCGGATAGTTTATTGTTATGTTTAACAGTAACAGCAGACTAGTTTTCCACGAACACCGTTATACGTCACTCGACGCACATTTCTCCTACGAAGTTGGCGTCATCATCAGGGAAGGATGGGTACAAGGCATTAAATGCAACTTAAAATACTATATAGCAATAATTTGGTAATAGAAAACATTTAATCCAATCAATAATAGTTAAATGTAAAAGATAAAAGAGTTAAATGTAAAAAATTGACATAATAAACATGTTTACAACCTAAATCCTAAATGATAGATAGTATTGTTACGTTAAAAACCAAAATATTTACAATCTCAACGTTTATTTAGAAAAAAAAAATAGTTAGGAATATTATCGGTAGGTTTTAGTAACATATTTCAAATAATTCTTCATAAAATGGAACTAGAAAAGACTGAAATAAAAATAAAATGTATTTTTAACATGCTCTTTCTCAACCTTCGATGTAAAAAATTATATATAGTCATCGAATGAAAATTAATAGCTTAAAAACTAGAAATATAACACTCTTCATAATCTCTTACGTGCATTTCGATGCAAATGCATAACGTGGTTTCTAAAACATGCACTGGAGATAAAAATTATTCCAAGCAGTTTACGGTAAGATTTATGTTTTTCTTTATTATTTTTACGATAAAAATAAATAAAAACTCGTTTGGACAATCGAAAGAACGTGTTTAATCTGACGCAAACAATTTCGCGGTTTGTGTACCTGAACAACAGCAAGATTTTAACTGGCGTTATACAAACATAATTTATAGAAAGGTAATTAATTATACGTGGTATGCATGTCAATATTCAATATGTTATCTATTAGTAACGGGTGTCCAGAAAGGGTAGATTCAATAAAAAAAAAACTAGAAGTCAGAAAAAATAATTATTTTTGTTAATTTTTAGACAAGGTTTTGGAAAATTAAGTACTAAAGATTATGTTCTCCAAATGTTGACCCTCACGCTGCTGGCACTCCTCTAACCGTAAACGGAAATTAGCCACCACGCGTCTACACATCTCTCTGGAAACGGCGGCCATTTCGGTGCGAATGTTGTGCTTTAATTGCACTAAAGTTCGTGGTTTGTTTACATACACTTTCAGTGCGTGAAAATCCTTCTCAATCAATTCGCAAACTCTCACTTCTTCAATCGCTTGTGGGGTTCGAACAGAGCACGGGCGACCTGGATTGCGAATTTTTACAGTCGAACCGGTATTCTCAAACATTCGAATCCATTTTCTGATCTTAACCTCTTGATTATTTCTTATGGGGATACCTTAAAGAGAAAGTGTATGTAAACAAACCACGAACTTTAGTGCAATTAAAGCACAACATTCGCACCGAAATGGCCGCCGTTTCCAGAGAGATGTGTAGACGCGTGGTGGCTAATTTCCGTTTACGGTTAGAGGAGTGCCAGCAGCGTGAGGGTCAACATTTGGAGAACATAATCTTTAGTACTTAATTTTCCAAAACCTTGTCTAAAAATTAACAAAAAATTTTATTCTAGTTCTTCTTCTTTCTAGTTCTAGACTTCTAGTTTTTTTTTTATTGAATCTACAAATACCCCCTACCCTTTCTGGACACCCGTTACTATGCAGTATTTGTTCTATAATTTTCATTTAACACGCAGCTATTTTACTTAAGATTGTCCCAAATGACACGTGAATTTTAAAATTGGATTTTGATACCGAAACGTCCCGTACAGGAGTTATAAGATCACACGGTAGTTTTCAGTCTTTCGTAATTTTATTAAAGTAATTTGGCTTGTAAAATTTTACGAAAATTATGTTTATTTCATTTAATAATCAGACAGTCAGTTTAAATTAATTCTCAGAGAGAAATTAGAGCTTTAAAATATTCAATACGAAATTATGGAGATCATAATATCAGAATCTTTACGTAAAACGTATCGAGGCATCAAACTCTAGGCACTTGACGACCAACAGTATTTGTAACATAAACAAAGTGAGACACGCATTTACTTTCGATAAACAATTATCGCCCTTGTGTGTTAAAGTCTTATATATACGGAAATTAAGTAAAGTAGCAATAACATGACTAAATATTTAGAAATATTAAAATTAATGTTGGATTAGGGAGATCACGTAACTCTGGTACATCGCGTGCAACTTATTTTCGTCGCACAGAGGGTTTTTGTGTTCTCTAGCATAGAAAACCACGATTTACTTGAATACGTGTGCTCTCGAGATAGTAGAAGTCTAAAAATAATTCGGTGACGATTACAGTCTATAATTTGTTCAGGAAGAGACACAGTTGGAAATTAGTCCGGGAAAAGGCAGTCACGACGACTAGGACGAGCAGAAGATTAGAAGAAGAGACAAGGAGACAACGACACCAGGAGGTAAGAAGACAAGATAAGAAAAAAATAATACAATGATACAAGAAGATAAGAAGACAAAAAGAGAAGAAGACAAGAAGACTAGAAGACCAGAAGATAAGACCAGTAGAAAACCAGAAGACCAGCAAACTACCAATTACTGTCCACTATCTTATCTACAGTAAAGGTGTAACGAAACCGACTCCGGTATTATCATCACCACGTAGGGGTTGCGAACCTGAGGGAGAAGTCGAAAAATTTATTGCGACTATCTGCTCCTTGCTAGGCGAGATTTTATTACTTCTATTTCAGTTTTCAGTTACCATTCAAATTATGGCACTCCTGTTTCAACAGTTATTATCAGTAAAAGGGAGATTTATTTAACTAATGACTCACTACATACACGTCGAAATTTCACTATAGTAGTCAATCAGATTAAATATATTATTTTTTTTACCGATAGTCCAGTTGTTTTTGATTTTATAGATATGGTTCTACACGGTGTCTCAGTTGGGACTATAGGATTTGAGTTGCGCGCCATTTGTGTTGTCAAAGATAGGATGTCAATATTTAACGACTGTCATTTACAACCAATACGATGTCAACACGTCATGTCACGATAGTGTTCTCAACTTTTTCTGTGATAGCATTATTATTCTGTTATAAATATGGTCGAATTACTCCACCACTCCAAAATTCGCGGATTTTCAGCATCTCAAAATTCGACAATTTTGTTTGCTGACGTATCTGTCAAGATGAAAATGTGCTTGATCGCTGAACAAAATTTTGTTGCAAAAATCAGCATAATTTTCTTTCTTTTCTAACACCCAATTAACAAATGTACGACGTTGTAATTGGTTTGTAACTTTTAATTGTTGTGTCAGTTGAATTTTATATACTGGCAGATTTTTCTTTAAAATCTGATGCGTGGTGGCTCTTGACAGATTCAATTGTTATGCACGACGTCGAGGTGCTGTGTTTAGATGCTCCCGTACACTTTATTTCGCTGCAGCAATATTTTCATATGACCGACAACGAAGAGGAAGTATTAATGTTGTATTACACAATTTGTAGATGAGTCGTTAAATATTTACCCCCTATCTTTGATAGAACACAAATGGCGCGCAATTCAAATTCTACAGTTCCAACCGAGGCACCTTTTATTTGAAAAATTGTTTACAATTAATCATTCTATAAAAATACAGGATCCGTATTTTGTTGATCTGAATACAGGGCCTGTTTAAAAAAATACACGGTCTCCTATTTATTTATTTACACAAATTCGAAGTCAATGCCGTTAGTGATGTAAAATATTTGTATTCGCCGTTCTAAGAACCTATATTGCAAACTCACTATGAACAGAGATGCAGATGTGTTTCCCTTCAAAACAATCACCCGGTATATAATACTTTAAATATTGCGAGCAGTTCTCACAATGTAATCACTTAAAATTTATTGCAATAGCAATACATGGTTTTATATCTAAAATAATTTGTGTGGCCGAGGAGTTGGCTATAATGTTATATTTTGGACATTTATAATTTTGATACTATTAAACAATAATAAGAACATACTAGCATATCTGTATGTAAAAATATATTCGTAAAATATAGCCTGCAACAGCTTATAATTTAATGGATGTAAAAGATACTTCTTTAAATAAAGGAAAAGCAGTTAAATGAATATATCCATTGTTGTTGGATATTGAAAATGTTTCATATTAGTGTCCTGTTTACTCTAGTAGGCAAATTGTTGTTTACTACAGCAGTATGGTGGTAGAAGTGAACGAGTTCAGTGGTAGTAAAAATAACAATTACAAAACATCTAATTCTATTGAATTTCCTTATTCAGAAAAACTGATAATTGTAAGATTTAGTTATTAAGACAAAAGTTCCTTAAATACGATAGAATTAACATAAAAATATAGTTTTTCTATATAAGAATAAAAATATCAAGCTGTTATAACTTTTCCCTTGCTCCACTATACGCGGAAAAGTAATGTAATCGTGTAAAAAAATTCTTTTTCTAGGGTTCATTTTTCGTTTTTCGGCCTAAAAACAAAAAATATTTTTAAACCATTTTGTCTGTGTGTCGTTGTCGTCGGCATTTATTTTTGTTAGCATGATAACTTAACTAAATCGTGACGGATGGATCGGGTTTCCACTGATTCTGATTAGGGACGTCTACCAGATGACATCTATTGATTTTGAGGTAGATAGGACACACGCCACCCTGTCCGTGGGTCATGAGAATGCTGGTGGACTATTTGAGAAACTTTTTTTAACACAATAACTCAACTAAATCGTGTCAGATTGATCTGGTTTTGACTGATTCTGATCGGAGACGTCTCCCTGACGACACCTACTGATTTTGAGGTGGATAGAATACACTCTACCATGCTCATGGGTCATGAGAAAGCACAATGGTGGACTATTTGAGAAATTGTTTTTGTTAACACGATAACTCAACTAAATCGTGTTGGATCGATCGGATTTTGACTGGTTCTGATGGGAGACGTCTCCCAGACGACACCTATTGATTTTGAGGTGGATAGCACACACTCTACCATGTTCATGGGTCATAAGATGGCACAATGGTGGACTATTTGATAATTTTTTTTTGTTAGCATGATCACTCAATTAAATCGTGTCGGATCGATCGGGTTTCGACTGATTCTGATTAGGGACATCTACCAGACGACATCTATTGATTTTGAGGTGGATAGGACACACCCCACCCTGTCCATGGGTCATGAGAAAGCACGATGGTGGACTATTTGAAAAAAGTAAAGCTGTCGCATAAAACACATATTCTGCATTTATGTGTTGGTTTATTTTTTCTCGGCCACTTAATTTCGAGATAGAGATGTTCTACGTGCGGAAAAGTCCGTTTTAAGGTTTTAAAACTGTTTATTTCTGTTTGGGTTGAAGAGTTCAAGAATATGTAAATTATACGCGAATTTATGAATTATTCTACTAACTGTTTATATGCAACAATAATACAATTCTTCCTCTAATACACTCTAATTTTCCAGATATAAAATTTTAAACGATACGTATCTATATGTAGATACAACTATGGAAATTTATTTATATGTATGTACCTATATTTATATGTAGGTATGTCAGATTTAGAATGACTAAACAGATCTAATTACACAGTTTAGTTAAGACTATAACAATAAAACTTAAATCAGAATTATCAGTTTGTGTTTTTACTCATTTTAAGGTCAATTACTTAATATTTAGAAACATCCATGACTAATTCACAAGCGGGAATATGTAATCGCTAGTATTTAGATATATTAATGATTCATAGAGATATTACATCCCAATCGCCCTACTTACTTCACAGAACATAATCCAAACGGCTTTAAGAATAGCTTAGTTCAAAGTTCAAAGTATAGAACGCAGTCCATATTAGGTGTATACGAACTCAGACTCATAATAGTTGGGCCAGGCATAGTTTCACAACTAATATATTTAATATTTTTATTTAATAACACTCTCAAAACTATTTTATTAAAGAAAAATATTGGTAAGAGAAACAAAGTATAAACTTCTAACTTAAATACGATGAAATATTAATACGTTATAATGTGTCAATAACAAGTTTGTTCGCAAATAACATTAAGATTCACGGTTCAGAATAATTCGGCCGCTTCATCAAAGCTGTGTTACATTACCTTTATTAACAATAACAGCTTTAATTCTGGCAGGCATTGTAGATTTCAAAATAATTAGGATTTCTTGCATATAATTTTGATTGTCACATTTTAACAATATTATAGACAAGTTAATACAAACATTTTTGACTTTTAATGTGGCGAGGAGAATATTTATGAAAAAACTTGAAATTGCAAAATTTGTAATCTTTAATTGTGGCATAGAGGGTTGAGGAAATGCGTGGAAATAGCCTGGTTTCAACTAGAAAGTGGGAAAAATAATCTTAATGTTTTTTACATTTTCTCACTTATTATGTCATCGACTGCTTCTAATGAATGATCATATATTTTTTTTTCATTTATACATATATACACCTCAATATTCAAGTCCAATTAAATTAATTTGGTAAATTATCAAACCTATGATATAACGCAACAATGAGATATCATTGTTTCGAGAATTTTGCGTGTAATACTAGATTTTCAGCAATTCATACCTTAACTCTTCATTAACTTGATGGATTATGAGATAAATAATACCTACTTTTATAATTCGATAAGGATTACAGAATCAAATTTGCCTCAAAGATAAAACACCTTTAATGTCGAATAAATTTCAAGTACAAAGCTGTTCATATTAAACATCTTTATCGAACATTTTTGCTAATAAAACTTGTTCAGAATAGTTTGTGGCTTGCAACAACGTATGCTGAAATTAATCATCATGTATTTACATAGATAATAATGACAATGTAAATATAAATGCACATTTTAATGAGAAATGAATCTGAAAACCAGTTATTTATGGAAATTGTTTAAGTTTCTTTTTAATCCTTCTGGCTCTAAAGATTACACTTTATTCTAAGAAAAGGGAATTAATTAGTTGTAGTAATTCTGGGAATTATAAAAAATAGCTGTATTGACTCACCGTCTCAATAACTACATATACGAGTATAGCATACGAGTATTCATTTCATGCATAATCGAGAGTTTTTAGGAATACTTAACTATATTACAGGTGTCTAATCGCGGGTCTATTGATAAGCCATTTTAGGTGTTAATATGAACTTGTGTTGGCCTTAAAGATAGGAATAGATAATGTATTCATAGACGTTGCCAGTAGATTATTTCCTATTTACTTCATAGTATTTGATTTGATTTGAAAGGTAACCATCGGAGAAAATATTTAAATTTTTGTTTTCCTTTCAAAAGGTCCACGGACTACAATAAATTCTTTTCAGTGATTTCATCATACAATTTTTTAGATGATTTTATCCTCTTTAATTTGAGCGATCTAAAAGCTTTGTACGATGATTTTTATCCCCGTTCAAAGAAAAAAGTCAGTTTTGATTTTGGTAATTAATTACTCGGGAAATAATGATCATACAGAAAATTTATTTTCTTTACAAGTCGTAGTTATTGGTTTTTTGATAAAAAAAAATTCGGTGCAAGGATGTTGATTGAAAAAGAGATAAAAAATTGCGTATTTAGGGATATTCGTTTAACTTGGCATAACTTTGCAAATAATGGATAGATAAGGATGTTTCTGTTTCTTTTCAACCTCAAAATATACCAACGAAACTCTAAAAATTTCAAAGCGCTGCGATTTTTTTTCATTGTGTTTGGAATGATTGAATCAATTTAAGGATGAATTTTCCATTATCTATTAATTTTTTGAGGTTGAAAATGTTTTTTAGCAATAATCCATTTTTTTACTAAAAAATGCTAATAATAGTAAGAAAAAAAATTCTGTATGATCATTATTATAGCAAAATGTAACAATTAATTACTAAAGTGAAAACTAACTTTTTTGCTTTGAATGAGGATAACTCAGCGAAAAATTATCGTACAGGGTTTTTAGACCGCTTAAATTAAAGAGGATAACATTTATTTTTTTAGTTTTTTAAATATTTAATGACAGTTTAAACATTTCGATAATTGTCAATATAACAACAGTTGCCAATTAATTTCTCTAAAACTAACTAGTACAATGTCTTCAAAGTTTAACAAGCTATTAAATGGGCCGTCCATTATATATATATATATATATATATATATATATATATATATATATATATATATATATATATATATATATATATATATATACATATATATATAATTTTTTTTTTTTAAAGAAGCGCCATGTTGTTTTTCAACATATAAAAAATATTGCAAAAAGAAACTAAACGCCCTATTTAGGCTAACTCCTCGTATATCTACTACTTGAACAGTTTTATATACCTAGTGTACTGAAATTTTATGAAAATATTGTTTATAGTTTTTTTAAAATATTTAATGCTAGTTTAAAAAATTTCAACATCATTGTCGGTACAACAGTTGTAAATTAATTGCTCTAAAACCAACTAGTAAAAAATATTTTAAAGTGATAATTTTATTTCTATTAATAATAAAATTCATTTTTTCGCGTAAGACAGTAAGTATGTACATGCATAGCAAATCTCTTGTGGATAAATCTAAAGTTATATTTAAACAACGACAAATGCCGTGCAGTACCTCACGAGGAGGTTTTCATAATAGTAATACTTATATACTTATATAAGTATATATATATATATATATATATATATATATATATATATATATATATATATATATATATATATATATATATATAACTACTTATATACGTATATAAGTAGTTATATATATATATATATATATATATATATATATATATATATATATATATATATATATATATATATATATATATATATATATATATATAGTTATACTTACGTATAACCTGCTAATATATTCATAAGGCTGGACTTCCCAGATCCCGATGGTCCCATGATGGCGGTGAGCTCCCCTCCAGCAAAGTCACCATTTATTTCGTCGAGGAGTTTCCGAGGTTCTGCAAAAAATAATGGAGACTATTATATAGCCATTTGTTACTTCTGAAAATGGAAGTTTGCAAGTAAATCTCAATTTACTTGATTGGTATCGGTTTTAAGAGCACTTAACAAAGCTCGGAAATAAAAAAATAATCTATCGCTCTACGAGGAAATCTAATTCCTAGACATGAAAACTGCATATCGCGATTTCATTCGTCCATTTAATTTTATTCGAGGCATCAAGCACCAGATACGCTGTGTTGATGATTCTCAACGCTGATTGATGGTGGTTGATAACTCCATGGAAATAAAATAAAATAGAAAGGTCTCAAAGAATTATTCTCCTTCACTTCAGTTTTGTGTGTGGTTAAGGCTTGCAGAGGCGAAGGCATATGTTTCGCTTAGCGAAGAAATTTGCCTTGTTATTTAGCAGATAGATGGCGATAGTGCTATTATATTTATCTATGGCCGTTGTATTGGTATTATCCATTTTAAACTTGGTTACAAAACTTGTCGACAGGCTATATATTCTAAAAATCCAATCCTGCGAACATGATAATATTCAAACTACAGAAATAAAGAGTCCAGCCCATCTGCAAATGCCTTATATAATAAGGACTAAACAAATTAGGTCAAAACAGCTATTCTCCTAGCTATATGCCAAACGTCAAGCGCTGAATTACATGACAAAATTTGTCGTATTTTTGTCTAACAGAATTAGCACTAAAAATACAGTGATTGTTCCAAAACCACCAAGAAAGATGCAAAGTGTCACCTATCTCAGGATATCATTAACTGCAGACCGGTTTCGACCTTTCTATCTTGGGTCTCGTCAGTGCAGTGTAAACGAGTATACCTTCGACAGATAAAGCTCACATCTAGTAGACGTTGCTACGTTCCACCGCAGTAGAACGTACCAAACGTCATCTCTTGGTAGTTTCGAACAATCTAAATCGAAGTAAAAACTTGAGATCATCAATATAATGCAAAGTTTTACTATCAGAGGGTAACATTCAAACTACAGACATAAGGAGTTTATACTCCAACCCATCTGCAAATGCCTTATATAATAAGGACTAGACAAATTAGGTCAAAACAGCTATTCTCCTGGCTACATGCCAAACATTGAGCGCTGAATTACATGACAAAATTTGTCGTATTTTTATCTAACAGACTTAGCACTCAAAATACAGTGATTGTTCCAAAACCACCAAGAAAGATGCAAAGTGTCGCCTATCTCAGGATATCGTTAACTGCAGACCGGTTTCGACCTTTCCATCTTGGCATATAGCCAGGAGAATAGCTGTTTTGACCTAATTTGTTTAGTCCTTATTATATAAGGCATTCGCAGATGGGTTGGAGTATAAACTCTTTATTTCTGTAGTTTGAATGTTACCCTCTGATAGTAAAACTTTGCATTATATTGATGTATAATATTCAATTCATGTAAATGCCAGGCTATTATAATATAATACATATGTGTATGATAATCAAATTGTATTTTATTTCCATGGTAACTGATGAGCACTTTAGGAGATGCCGGTATGGCAAAATGTTACATTATTGAGATTAAAAGATGCATGAACAGATGTCTTATCTAGGCATACTTACATATATTTTTAGATTACATTCGGTACTATTTCATTTCACTAGTGCGTGGTATTTTGTTCTACAATTAGAATTAATGTTCATATTAGTATTCATATTTATTAAAATCTACACTCGATATTAATTCATAATCCACTACGTAATTACCTCTTTATTGCTTGCTCCGCTAATTTCACAGTTTCTCTTATATGTAATTCAATTGTTAAATATATTATCAAATTTATTATATCATCTGAGAACAAATTACCATAAAATACTCACGTACAGATAATCACTAAGTAGTTAAAAATATTAATTTGCTTTGCATACACGTATATTTTTTTTAATAAGCGAACAGTAAATATTTATTCTTAATAATTGCATAGACCAACTCGTGTTAGTCAACAATTTTGTGATAGGACTTTTTTGACTTTTAGCTTAGTTACATACCATGAACTACAGAAACACTGTTTTTTCTTTGTTTCCATCACCAACCAGTATTTATAAATGTACATTGTACAATAATTTGTAGTTTTTAAAACCGAGGTTCTATAAAATTAAATTTTGCCTCAATCTTTGCGGCGCCCCTGTGTTTAATCGGTTTGAAGTGTATACACAACTGTGGAGGATTTTGAAAAAGAGACTAGTCTTACCGAAACTGAGTTGGCTGGTGGGAGTATTCCGGTTTTATACTATACGGGTATTTACGTAGTCGCTGTAGTACGTCTTTAACGTGTGTACGTTTACTGGTGGCATGGCGTCGTGTGTTTTTATTTTGTTTTAAAAATGTCTAGAAATTGTAAAAATGTACCAAATATATTTTGTTATAAACTTAACACCTGGTTCAAAATATGTTATTTATGCAAATTTGGTTGATCCGAAAAAAATGTTTGCCGCCACTTCATATTAAATTAGGATTAATGAAGCAATATATAAAAGCTATAGATAAAAACGGGAATTGTTTTAAGTACTTATGTGGCAAATTTCCAGCTCTTTCTGAAGCAAAATTAAAGGAAGGCATTTTCGTAGAACCACAAATAAGAAAATGAATGCAGGACAAACAGTTTGAAGAAACAATGATAGAAATTGAACAATAATATTGGGTATGCTTTAAACATATAACAGATTTTTTTTTAGGAAATTATAAATATTTTCAGTATGAGGAAATTGTCAACAAAATGCTGAATAAGTTTAAGCAACTTGCTTGTAATATGAGCATAAAAATTCATTTTCTACATGCTCATCTGGACTACTTTCCATAAAATATTAGTGATGTTAGTGAGGAGCAAAGTGAATCGTTCCCTCAAGACATAAAAGAGATGGAAATGAGGTACCAGGGTTGATGAGATGTGGCGATGATGGCAGATTACTGCTGGATGCTGAAAATAGAACATCCAACGAATGATTATACAAGAAAAACTACAAAACGAAGTTTGTTGTTAAAAAAGGAGGGATTTTCAAAGAAAAAATAAATCAACGACTCAAAACTATGTGTTGTTGTATTTTACTATGTTTTTTAATGTTTATTAAATATAATATTTATTAAAATGTAATTCTTCCTTTAGTTTTTAATTTATTCTGATTATTTAGTTGATTAAAAACCTTACGTGAGGGGCAAAAGCGGAAGTTAGATATGAAATCAGCGTAACAACTCACTTATAATCACTTATCAAACCCAAATCAACTTTCAAAATGTCAAAATTTGTAGGCCTGCTATTATTCATATTGTCCATTGTTATAGTTGGTAAGGTCTATTTCATTTTTTGGTTGTTCCTATACATGTAGGTATATATTTAAAAGGAAATTAAATTAAATTCGGTATAACTTGTTTTATTATTTCATTTAAAAGTGTACAATTATTCAATTTACGTTTTAATATAAAATGTAAAAACTGAATGACTTATCTCTGATAATGACTTTTGATTTATTTCTTTCAATTTAAACATTTAAAATTACATTTATGACATGACTAATACTGAATCATAAATAATTTCATGGACACATAAAAGATTTCCGATTTTGACATACATGTTGCGATAATTTAGTAATACATATAAGGATAGACTAAAATAATACATTACAATTATAAAAATTGTTACTAAGGTGATAATTTTTTATTACTTTAAATTAGGTCTCGTGTGGATTATATACTAAAAATATCATGAAATAATAACGCTCCGTTTACTTAGGAATTAGAAAAAAATTATGTAGAGTATGTTTCATTTTTACTTTGATTAAAAACGTTGACCTCATTGGTACTTATGTAACAAACTGAGGACTGAGATTTTTTTACTTTCTATTAAATTACCCTATTAGGATATACCGTAATAAGAAAAAATAGCCTGACCAGGATAGTATATCTTGCAAAGATTATTTTCCTGGATCTCAGTTAGTAATATAAAATACGAGAGACGTTCAAATATAAACGAGTTTTAGGCAGGCGGTCTTGGAAGAAGCAGGGTTGGATTGGGTACTGTTGGAGGGGATTATGAGAGGCGAGGCGTGTCGCGGACGCAGCCCTGAGAACGTTAGAGTGGCAGTAGCAAAGATGAAAGAGAGCAATATATACCTTTCATTGCGTAACGCATCATCATTAATTTTTCACACGAGAGAGGCAAGATTTCGGCTCGTTGGGTGCCATGCCAGAGAAAAACGTCCATATTGACATCTGTCAACGGCTTTTTCCTCTTTTAGGCAACCTGTCACTGACGCCATTTTTCTTTACGACAATACCAGGTCCCATACGGCAAACCAAACAAGTCCAAAGTTGGACGAAATCTTCTGGGAACTCTTGAATGTCCACCATACAGTCCGGACCCATTATCGTGTGATTTTCACATACTTGGACTGTTGTTAAAAGAGGCTTTAGGAGAGCTGCGTTAGCGTTTCAACGATGATACTGGGATAAAGGCGTCCGTGCGCCCTCTTTTTACAGTGGTGGCATAAAAGACTCTCAATTCGGTGGCAAAAAGTCTCAATTCGGGGGAGACTGTGTAGAAAAGTAAAGTATTTTTGGCAAAAATCTAAAAAAAAAACAATTCTTGTTCATATTTCAACGCCCGGCGTATTTATCATATTCCCTTTAACCAAAATCAATACTTTAATACACCTATGTATGCATATTTTGATAGCAACGTTATCATCTCCAGCAGGAAATGATTCTCACTGAATACGAACATGGAACTACGAACTTTTCTGTGATTTTCACAAATACACATTTTTATTATATGCTCCTTAATCGTAAATAAATTTTAATGTATACCTGTATACGCATATTTCGATTCTGATGATATCGTCCGCAACAAGAAATATGATATTTGTGAAAATTATAGAAACATTGCGCGGTCCATTTTACCCTCAATCATGTGGGTTGTGCCTGATAGCGTAAAGCTGATTTTCATGACATTAAAGCAGGAAAATGAATCAACAAAATCCAACAAGTGGTACGTGAAAGCTTGAGGAATTTTTAAACATTACAGCAGACATAGTTTTTTGATATCATAGAATCCTCAAATCATCATCAGCTTTAAAGGAGGCCGTAAATCATCAAAATCGTCGATCACTTGAAGCTGTTGTTCAACAATTAGGTCACTCATATGTCTTAAGAAAAATGAATGAAGTCTTTTCACCATGGAAGTTGAATTTCTATGTAGAAAAAGTACTAAAAATGGAAACGATAACTTTTTGATTACAATATTTTCTTCTGCGTTAAAAGTAGATGAATAGAAAAGGACTATATTTGGTGAACGATGAATGAGGGATGATCAGTTAGTTCAAAGCCCAGTTTATTCATTTTTTATAACGTAGTCCTGTGAGAGGGCGATGATATTTTTTAGAGACCTTTTATTTTTTTTCCATATTTTTACAAAGCAGTTGATTAACAAATGTAGCATGATAATCATTTGTCACAGTTGTACTCTCTAAATAGTACAATGGAATCACATCTTCAGTGTAAGAATGACTAAACATTAGTTTTTGGTGAAAATAATGGTAAAAATCCGTCAAACAATAAATAGCAATTGCCTTTAATTTTATTTATGAAAAAGCCTTCTGAATTTATATTTTTATTAACATTTAGATAACTTAATGGTCGAACTTCATGAGGTGATATTTTCAGGGTTACACATTTTTATATTTCATTTCGATTTAATTTGAGTTTCCTCCTCATGGGTCAGCTAATATTATAAATAAAATTTATTTATAAAGGATCGTAGTAACTTGGTATGAAGAATATGCATCGTTGTCAATAACAAGTGTTATCTTTATATTAGAAATCTTGAAAAAACAACCTACTTAGCTCTGTGTAAGTCCCAGAAGAGCGTTTCCCATACATACACACACGTATTATATAAAATTAATGATATATTTAGTGATAGAGGGCAATAAATAGTCTAAACATTATCAGTGCATGGTGACTACGTTGAAGTATTAATAAAAAATCCCTTAATAATTATTATAAATTATTCAATAGGGATATGAATTCTACTTTATTAACTTACTACTTAAACTTAACTATTAGGGTAAATTAAATACGAACTTTTTTGACAATTAACTACGTATAATTAAAATTTAATTAACAGAATTAAGTGACTAAATTTGTCATAAATGTGAAATGAGCACGTAAAACAATATAGTATATTTTCAACATTAGATAAGGCTGCTTCCATTAAAGAATGTCGTGACGTCCTAACCCCAACAGTAATTATGCCAAAGAATATATACGTACACCGACAAATGCGTATTTAAATAAGACAGAACTGTTCAAGTATTTTTTCTAACTTGCCCATTAATGAATTTATCGAAATTGTTTCAACATTTACGTGATCACTATATAAAAATAATAAGGAAGTTTTAAAACGATATAGATACAGCACGTGAATCATTATGATTTATCTCTATATATTAGACAATTTTATCAATTTGGGACAAGCATTTTTATCAATTAAGTTCACTTTTTTTAAAGTCAGTCCATTTGGTATTGTTTTTAAAATAATTGATAACAATGTAATACATGTTCCCAAAAATTCAACCTAAAAATGTATTTGAAACCAGTTATTTCATATTTTGTGCATTTATTTGTCAAATAGTAAAAAGGAATAAATAACAAAATAGGATAAATATATAAGAAATATATAAAAACGGAAATACTTTTTTTAGTTTTCATAAATTCTATAAATATATCAATTAGTGTTATCACATCCCTACTTTCTTTTTTTTACAGGCGTTTCGAATTTAGGCAACATTCAACATAGTTTGTTAGGCAACAAAATTAAAAAGAAAAAAAATCGCCACACCCAGAGTAGGCTTTCCGAAACCTCAATATTGACAATAGACAACTCTTAGAGAGCCCACACTAAGTCCCGTTAAAGATAAAATCGCCTTAATATTTTTTTACAAGCGCTACGATTTTCTTATAAAAAAAGAACAAGATTTTTAGGGAACGAAATTAAAAAAAAATTGCCACTCTCTTATTAGGTTTTCCACAATCTTGATAATTACAACAAGCAACCCCTAGAGACTCTAAGACACTATTGAGATAAAACCGCTTTAATATTTTTTACAAACGCTATAATGTTTTTAACGAAAAAGTTTTTAGGCAACTAAATTAAAAAAAAAATCGCCACACCCTCAGTGCCTACTGAGGCTGTGGCACTGAGGGTGTGGCCCTCAGTGCCACATTTTTTTCCGTAACCTAAATATTTACAACAAACAACTCCTAGAGACTCCACTAAGTCACTCTAAAGATAAAACTGCCTTAATACCTTTTACAGACGCGACGATTTTTTTATGAGAAAAGAATAAGACTTTTTAAGGAACAAAATTTAAAAAAATTGCCACACCCTCATTAGGTTTATCGCAACCTTGATAATCACGACAAGGAACCCCTAGAGACTCTACTAAGACACCCTAGAGATAAAACCGTCTTAATATGTTTTTACAGGCGCTACGAATTTTTTAATGAAAAAATTACAACATTTTTAGGGAACAGAATTCTAAAAAATCGTCACACCCTTAGTAGATTTTCTGCAAACTCAATATTCACAATAGATAAACCTTAGCGGCTCTACTAAGACAGTTTAAAAATAAAATTGCTTTAATATTTTGTTTACAGACGCTATACATTTTTTAATGAAAAATTTACAAGATTTATAGGGAACAGAATTTAAAAAAAATTTGTCACACCCTTAGTAGATTTTCTGCAACCTCGATATTCATAATGGACATTCCTTGGAGAGTTTACTAATAGACTCTAAAGATAAAACCGCCTTAATATTTTTTTACAGACACTACGATTTTTTTATTAAAAAAAACAAGATTTTTAGGGAACAAAATTAAAAAAAAATTGCTACACCCTCATTACGTTTTCTGCAACCTCAATAATCACAACAGATAACCCCTAGAGACTCTACTAACACAATCTAAAGATAAAACTACCTTAATATGTTTTTTTACAGACGCTACGAATTTTTGTATGAAAAAAGTACATTTTTAGGCAACAAAATAAAAAAAAAATCGCCACACTCTGAGTAGGTTTTCCGTAACCTTGATATTCACAGTAAACAATTCTTAAAGACTTCACTAAGTCACTCTAAAGATAAAACCGCCTTAAAATTTTTTTCAGATGATACGAATTTATTTTATGAAAAAAGAAGATTTTTAGGGAACAAAATTTTAAAAAATTGCCACGCCCTAATTAGGCTTTCTGCAACCTCCATAATCACAACATCTAAAGATAAAACCACCTTAATACTGTTTTTGTTGCAGTGCCAGTGATAGGTTTCATAATGGGGTATACTTCACAAGGAAATACCGAAATTATTTGTATTGATGGTGTTAAAAATAAGTGTGTTGATACGACAGATCTAGTTCCCAATGAAAGGCATCACGACAAAAATGTTTGACATCGATATGTACTTGACCTTCGCCAACAATTTCAAGAGACTGGGTCTGGGCACAACAAAGGAAGTAAGCAATCGAGAGTTCTTACTGAAGCTGCACAGATTGGAATTTTAGGCCATTTCACCATTGATCTTCAATGCCACTTCAAAGCTGAGTTAACAAATATTTCAGTTGGTTCCATACACAGAGTTTAAAAGTAATAAGTTATTTCCTTACAAACTTAGCATTCTACAGCAACTCGACGAAGATAACTATGACAGAAGGATTGAAGTTTGTGAAATAATGACTGCGAGCTTTGTAAATAAACATAACTACTGGATACTGGAACGATGACAATCCACATGTGTTTCGAAAGAAGCACACCCAGTATCCTTAAAAAATACACGTCTGGTATAGAATTCTCGGGAATGAAATAATAGAACCTATGAATTACATTTTGCTAGAGGGTCTCTCAGCGAGAGGTAGCCGTCAAGCCCAGAGAGAGGTCCCGTGGTTTCAACTCCTGTTTCAACTGGATCTTATACGCAGGAAAATGAATTCTTTCGTCAAAATTCTCTGTAATGTTGACTTTGAGAGATTTAATTGTTGGGAACGACGTCTTACGTATATGGCGTTATCTGCAGCCACACTGATCGCTTCAATATTTTCAACTGAGCGTTGCCCACGGTGACGTATAGGTGTTTGTTTATCACACACGGAGCCACTTTCCCCGAATTTCGCCATGACGCTTGAATGGTCTGCTTAGCACGTGCCTCACGACGACCCATAATTGCACGTAATTTTCTTTCGGTGCCCACAATTGAACCATTACTTTTGTAGTACGCTTTGACAATAAGTAGGCGTTGCTGAACAGTATAGAGCTCCATTTTGTAATGGCATACTCTCCACGTAATAACTACGAAGCATCAACTTCCAAAACCTGCCCCAAGAGTAATGGCGACAAGTTTCAATCGGCTACCTCTCGCTGGGACACCCTATATTATAATGGTGCAAAATTTTACAAATTAGTTAGACGCTGCTAAAATTTTACGGTAAAATTTCGATAATGTTATTGCTCTATCTATATAACGACGCCACTGACAGCGACTACTAGTCGGACTTTCGATTGTTTATTCATTGATTAGTCAGCTTTAATCACAAATCATTCATGCGTTAAATCAACCTCTGTATAAAAAAATTACGGCACAATTAAAGACTAAAATACTACGTTTTTTATAGTTCAGTGCAGCTGTGAGTACTTGTAACTTCATTTGATTGCGTATTAACTCCAAAGAAGGCCGTATATTGCAGAAACAGCATTTGTTGCATTAAAGGTTGAATACTTGTTTACAATAACGCAGAAAGTAATATATTAAACTACTGAAAAATTTGTCTAAATAGGTATAAGAAGGTTTTAGTCGATATAATCAAGACGTGAGTTGAATGAATATTCAAAAATGTGGAACGACTATGTTTTCAATATTTGGAAAGTCAGGAACTCAATTTACTTAAGTAAAAAAATAAGACACTGATTCGACCTTCGCTTAAAGAAAATCTAAAGGGTCTTTCAATAAGGACGCTCGATTTTTAAACGTAAATAAAACAAGTTGTGTGTGATATATCCACTCAATTTTTTTTAATTTATGGTATGGAATATAACGTCGTTCAAATGTCCGCCGCGGCTTTACTTGGTGGCACGTATTCGAGTGGTCCAATTTTCGATTACTTTGTCGCATAAATCTGGCTGAATTTGCTAGATGGCGTTCGTTATTGTTGAATAACCTGTATATTGATGTTACAAAAATAAGCGAATTTAGAAAATTAAATATTCTGTTTTGTTAAGTATAGAATTAAGTACAATTTGTATTTCATCTAAGCACCCGAACTATGAACGTTCCAATTACTAAAATGCTGACATATGAAGTTTCTTTGTTTCAGTGATTATACACATACATATATACAAATATTAATCTAGTACAGTATCGCACGCCTTTTTAAGATATATAGACAGAACCACTTCGCATAATGTAAAAATAATAATAGAGAAGAAATTAATAAGGAATGCAAGACTTTTATTTATCCATGACCTCCTCTATTTCTAATAGGTTATGGGTCCAGTCACTAAATAAATTAAAAACTAGTGAGATGTGTTTAAAAGTGTAATTATGGAAAACATAAAAGTGCGACGAAATATTAAAGCCTTTGACGGCGGGAGATTTACTTTGACAGTAAATGGAAGTTAAGACTTCGTGCTTTGTTGAGTGAATTAAGTGTAATTCAAGTGATAGACAATGATATCCCTGTGCAACCAACTCATGGATGGAATCATGCCGAACATATTGCTAAAAATACAATTATTAAGTATCTTGCTGATTCGTTTCTGGGATTTGTAAAATCAGAATATACTGCTCTGGATATATTAAAAGGTTTAGATGCTATTTATGAGCGTAAAAGTCTGGCCACCCAGTTGGCTCTACGAAAAAGATTGTTAAGTTTGAAGTTACAGGATGACACACCACTAATAAAATACTTCACAATTTTTGAAGATTTAATAACTGAATTACAAGCAGCTGGTGTTAAGGTAGACGAAACGGAAAAAGTGTCCCGTTTATTATTAACTCTTCCTTCTTGTTATGATGGAGCCCTTACAGCTCTTGGACTCTAGAAAATAATTTGACATTAGAATTTGTGAAAATTAGATTATTAGATTAAGAAGTTAAATTAAAAGAAAACCTTTTATATCCCAGACGCATAGGGCAATTTGAAGAAAAATTGTGTTAAATTACAAACGCAACTTGCAATATAAAAAACGGAACCGAACAATCCAAAGTATTTAAGTTAGTCAGCCAAGTACAACAAATAGTGAAAATTCAAGTTTTGCTTTCATGACTGGAAGAAGAAATCAGGAAATTAAAGATAATGCCACAATCATTTTTATTTTGGGTTTCGGAGCAGCGGATCACCTAATTAACAGAGATGACCTTTTCACGGATTTTATTGAACTAAAGGACCCCTTAAAAATTTCAATAGATAAGAAGGATGCCTTCATTACCACAACAAAGAAAGGGACCATCAGAGTTGTCAGCAATTTAGGTGTCCATGGTGTTCTAGAGAATGTTCTCTACTGTCCAGATGTTCCCTACAACTTACTATCTGTTCAAAGAATGCAGCAAGCAAAACTGCCTATCGTCTTAGATGGAAAAGGCGTTAAAGTACTTAAGGGTGCTAAGACTATTATAAAAGGTAAGATTTTAAATAATTTAATGGTTGCCTCAAGAAAGTTGAAAAACTCTAATGTACAAATATACAATGCAAAAACAAATAACCATAACTTGTGGTGTCAGCGATTAGGTCATATTGGCAAATTAATTTTTTTTGAATTAAATAACAATCAAATTGTTGAAGATACTAATGAAATTAATCAAATAATACCAACTGATGAATTATGTGAAGCATGTATAAATGATAAACAAGTTAGATTACCATTTGCAAAAAATATGTGCAACGCCCATTATTAAAGAAGAAATAATAAAGAAATAAATAAGCAGTGCATCAATACTTTTATTTATCCATGACCTCCTATATTTCTAATAGTTATGTTGACTTTGGTTTATAGAGAAATGGTTAAATGAAAAATTTTAAAAGCCTCGCAAAGAGTGGCATTATTCATAGAAATGCTTTCACACACACACACCTTCACCGCCTGTAATAATCCGGTAGAGAACGTGGTTCGAGCTTGATATTATTACTGCAATTTTGAGAATATTACCAGGGCATCTCAACAGTTGGATCCAGATGATGCTATTGCTATTACGACTATGCAACAAACTTTAGCAGATAAAGCTATTCAACAAGATTTGGCGTAGGTGTATACTCGTATATATGGCAATTTTGCATACAAAAACTATTGAAATGTTGAAAAAAAACACAAACAGATTGATAGCATCGATAATGGATGCTATAAACGTTGTTTGGGACCTTCGGCAGTATATCTTTCAGTTGGAGGGGGATTCTGCGAAGGCTATAAAGAAAAAGTTACTGCAGTTTTGGATCATGTCTCTAATCCAGAAATCAATACGAAGGCTCTACAACATTCATATTTCCGGAATGCTCCTTATTTGTTCCTAAACGACCACGCAATGAAAAGTAAACTGCCATTTAAAAAAAATGCGCTCCCTTTAACCCTGCAAACGTACGCCACTGTACATGGAGCTAAATTATGTCAAAGGACGGAAAATTTAAAATATTTTTTGACCCCTTCGTAAGCTTTTGCAAGAAAAAAACATTTTGCGAGATTTTTCACATGTTCCAGACTTCTTTTCCAGAGTGAATATAGGTATGTATACGTTGTGTCACACCTACATATCTACATATGTATTAAATCGCAACAGGCCTCCTTTAATTGAGACAGACACGATAAAAACTACAATTAACAGAATAAGTTAATTACAATACAACTATCCTAATTATTTAATAGTAGTAACAACGGAAAGAGTAAAGACATGCCAGAGGTATGGGCGGTCGCGATTGCAATAAGATATTTTGATAAGGTCATTGTATTAACTAGCCATTCGCCGACAAAGTTTGGGTTCAACACTTCGTCTGACCTTTATATTCTATGTCGTTTAAAATAAGTGGGACGCCAATTTTTGAATAGACTATTACACGCATGGATTGTATAAAAATACCGCATATGATTCTCGTTTACAGATTATGCGACCGAAATTGTTTTCTTTCACACTGGACGAGTCGGACGGTACGAAAGTGGGTTAAATGAAATTGAACGCTATTTATCTCTGACACGAATTATAGTTTTGAATTTTGGTAGGAAAAAGTAGGGAGTTGTCATATGTGAAAATATTCCGGGCCAAAATTGTTCATTCCTTTTTAGAACTAAGAATATCCTTAGATGAGTCAGGACTGACCAATAAATTTGTTAATAAAATTTTTTTCTTGGTATACAGGGGGATTTTTTAATTCGAGCCAAAACTTTCGGTGGCTGTATTTTTTAAGCAAGTTGCAGAATTTTTATGAAATTTGGTGTGCAATATACTTAGTAGCAGGCTATTATAGAACATATCCAAAAATTTACGACAATTTTTTTAGGCTTAAGTGAATAGCTCTACGAAAGTCGGAGATTCGAAGACAGTCGTGCTAAAAATTTATTTTCTTTTTTTAGATTCTTTAGATTTAGGATTCTTATTTATTATTTAATATTTATATTTACATTAAGATTTACCATGAAATGGATAATTGAGGCAATTCTCAAACCCAGACTGATGTATGCAGCACTGGTCTGGTGGGAGAGAACCTGTTTAAAGTCGGAAGCCAACCGACTTAACAAGCTAAGAGGATCGATTTTAAGAAGTATAACCGGAGCCCCAAGATCAACACCGATCGAGGCGATGGGGATACTGGGATACTGACGGGGATACCACCTCTTGACGTTACCCTGAAAGCGGAAGCCGTAAAGGCAATGCACAGGGTGGGAAACATGAATAGGAAGGGAAGGGACCTGAATAGACTCTCAAGAGAGCTGGCTGAAGAGACACTCCTATGGATGCCCTCTGACAGTACGCGTGTCCACTTCCTGTTTGACAAGAAATATAAGATCACCCTCACCAGTAAGACCGACTGGATGGAGGGTCGAGCTGGATTACCGCCCAATGGAGACATCTGGTACACGGATGGACCCAAGAGTGAGAACAGAGCGGGTACGGGGGTGTATAGACGACGCGATGGGAAGGTAAAACCTCCCCCTGGGCAAATACACTACCGCACTCCAGGCCGAGCTAGTTGCAATTACATGCGGTGTCAATGGGCCGACTAATACTGGACACAGGAGAAGGTATGTATCTGCCCAGATAGCAGGGCAGCGTTCGTAGCCCTGAATTCAGCAACGACAAAGTCGAAGCTGGTCTATAATTGCTATGAAGCATTGAACTACTTGACAGGGAAGGGACCGGTGGAACTCGCATGGATACCTGGGCATAATGGCATTAGGGGAAATCTAATTGCAGATGACCTTGACAGACTAGGGACCAGGGAAAACCTCTATGGACCAGAACCTGCAGTGGGAATAAGTCGAAATCTGATCAGAGACCGCATAAATGGCTGGGCAAGAGACCAGCACAATAGAGATGGAGAGGAGTAACGGGTTGTCGAATAACCAAATTCTTCATCGAATACTCAAAGATTGAGAAATGGGCCCAAGAATTCATTAAATTGAATAGACACAAAGTCAGAATTCTGGTGGGAATCATTACAGGGCACCATAGTAGCCTGAATGCATATAAGCATAAGCTGAGGCTGACTGACAGCCCGGCCTGCAGATACTGTAAAGAAGACGAGGAAACCTCGATTCTTTACACCTGCCCCGCACTGGAGGAGAAGAGGTACGTTATATTACGGAACCTTGTTATCCAAGAGGAGGCGAGCCTTAAGGCAGGGGACGTGCCTAAAATACTCCTTTTATGGGATAGCATTTTTGGATAATGACCCGTATAAGAGGGGATCGTCAAGGGACTACCCATGCGATCAGTGGCTAATGAGGCCCAAACTCACATAACATAATAATAATAATCATGTTTTAAAATAAATAAATTGAACTTTTCTAACTATCTACGAGTATTATGTATATCGGAATATCTCAAAAAATTGGTAGACAACAAAAGTAGTGGTAGTATATTCAAGTGGTATAATTAATATTGAACGCCACTAGAAATTATCGTTTAAAAAGGTTATCGATCTTACAATTACTGTAATTTTTTTTATTAAAATAAAAGCAATTATTCATAGATATGATATCTGATGCGACATTCTCAGTTGCTTAAACTTTGGCATCGATTAAATACTTAAAAATTTTTTAAAAAGTAAATTTGTGTTGCCAATTGATTTATTTATTGCACATTATATAATCTTTATTTGAGTAGTATTTTGATGTGATTAACATTTCACGTTGATTTAAAATTTGCTAATCATTTTCGATTATACACTACAACTCGTGTATGATTTCCAAAAATCAATCAATTGATTTGATTTCCAAAAATCAACTCATAGCAACGTTCATAATTAATCACCTTCTTCAGCGCAAAACAATCAACAAAACGTTTTTATATATAAAAATACCACGAAATTGGTACAATTATCGTTGATCATTATAGAATTTTACAATAAATATTTTTGGACTCCGATCAGAGTTGTGTTATATCAAAGATAGGGCGTCAATGTTTAGTGACTGTCATCTACAAACCATACGACGTTAACATGCCGCGATTAACAGGTCAACAATGAATAGTCTGTGTACAACTGTTTTATTTAAGTTCTGTTATTGATAGGGCAACACCAATACGTCCTCATCGTCGTCGATCGAATGAAAATATGACTGCAGTTAGAGAAAGTATACGGGAGTACCCAAACATATCAATTCGACATTCGACATCGTGTACAACAATTGAATCTGCCAAGACTCACCACGCATCGAATTTTAAAAAAAGATCTGTATCTGTCAGCATACAAAATTCAGTTTTAAAAGTTACAGACCATTTACAACGTCGTACATTTGTTAATTGGGTGTTAGAAAAGAAAGAAAGTGATGCTCACTTTTGCAACAAAAGTTTGTTCAGCGATGAAGCACATTTTCATCTTGACGGATACGTCATCAAACAAAATTGTCGAATTTGGCTTGCTGAGAATCCACATTTCTTTTTCACGAAAAAGAAACGTATCCGCAGAGATGCACGGCTTGGTGCGCATTTTGAAGTGGTGGAGTAATTATACCATACTTCTTTGAAAATGAAGCTGGGTAACGCAATCACAGTAAATGGGGAATGTTATCGATTTCTTTTTCCACCAAATTGGATTGGATTTGAACAACATGTGGTTCCAGCAAGATGGTGCAACATGTCATATACAGCACGTGCAACCATAATTCTGTTGCATACCAGATTTCCTGATCATGTTGTCTCACGGAATGCCCACATCAATTGGCATGCAAGATCATGTGATTTAACACCACTGGACTTTTTTCTTTGGGTTATGTCGAGGGAAAAGTGTACGCCACCCAGCCAGTAACAACCAATGACCTCAAAGTAAATATTTTACGTGTTATTTGGGAAAATTGAGCCATCTGTATGTGGCCGTGTTATGGACAATTTTACTAAACGAATGACAGTATGCCATATGAGTCAAGGCAGCCATGAACGATGATATTCTTTTCTATTTGTAGCCATAACATGTCCATTTTATGCTGAAGAATAAAAAACCTCAGTTTGTCAAATATTATTAGTTTTATTCACAAATTACATCATATAGTTCCAAATGAGACACCCTGTAGGATGTACACAATGTATAAACAATGGTCTAAGATCGTTCCTAGCGAGTAATATAAAATACTGTAAATACACAAGGTTAAATGACAGGGTCGCTGTCGGTAACGTGACGTTTTATAGGTGTATGCCTTGAATAGTAAATCTGAATCAAATTTGAATTCGCATAATAAATATATGAATTAATTGCATTCTTTTGTGAATTATGATAAAATGAAACTTTGGCTTTACTTTTTATACTATATGATTGATCTTCAAGTATATATCGCCGAACCAAATCTGATCGGTGAACAGAATAGTAATTATTGAAGTCTTGAAATCCAAGATATAAATAAATTATTTTTATTTATTAAATTGAAGTAATGATAGTGCAGATTTGCTTACTAACATGCTGGTGTATGTTACATCACGAAATCACATAGGCCATTATCGTTTTTACTATTGATCTAGTCTAAAAATAGAAAGAGAAATAGTAATTATATTTAATAACATTTTTTTCTGAAGCTTGCCAATTTCGAAGAGCATGGTTATACATATATTTAGAAATTTTCTTCTTCTTCTTCGTTAGAGGACAAGTAGTTTGGAGTAGATCTATTAATTATAAAATCGTAAAGCTTGAAAAAGCTTCGGAAGAGAAATACCCACGATCCTATTAAAATTAAGAAAACACCGATAGAACTTCTTAATAAAAAAGTATTAAACCTCTGAATGATATACCAAGTGCACCAATATTCACTAGCAGGCGTAACGGCCTTGATGGGGTTATTTGCGAGCCGAGCGAGATTATCGCTCTTTACCTGCCCATATACCAAGTCAACTTGAATCAACTTCTTCCTGTCCTACTTAGGGAATTCGTTATGATCAGACTACAATAATAGATATCTTGTGGTGTATATACAGCTTGTCAAGAGTAGGAAACTGTAATGTTGTCTATGTTGTTTATAACAAAGAGTGAGACAACATTCGGAGGGAAAAGGATACACTTTACGCGTGGCCAGATCGAACTTGTGTACATTAGATACACCCGATCAGGGGGCTGGCACTGCCTATATGTTACGTAGTGTGAGCTTGCAATTACGTGTACAATGGTTGCCAGGGGTGCTAGTGCTCTTGCAGTGTCGTTTCCCCCTTTCTCTTATGTCCCTCACTTACAGTAACCGTAAACATAACCTCGCGTACATGTAAACAAAGACGTAATCACGAGTTGTAATGAATCTGCAGTATATAAATATAATAGTGTAAAATAGTAAAATGGAGGATCTGCCGAAAGTAAAAAAACAAAATGCGCCGTGTGATACGACGTTGCATAGTGCCCGCATGCAATTACGAAAAGAAACTTGCTCGGTTGAGCAAATCTTAATTCTAACTTCACTTAAAGGGACAATCTTTCTGTCCATAATCATTTCACAATACACTGGAACACATAATTTACACTAAAAATACCTACCATGTTAAAGTGTTATCCACAATTGTACACAAGTGTGTTCAAAATTTGCGAAATTGTGGCGTGTTCTGTTTTCGGCAAAGTGCAGTGAAATAGATAGCTTCATTTTCCCTTCAACGATACTTTGATTACTCCCAATTTACAATATTATAATTCGTAGTATATACTATAGACTTACTCCGAAAAGAGGAGCCGACAAATGCGAGAACTTTAGAACGATTAGCCTAACTTCCCACGCGTCAAAAATCTTAACCAGAATAGTGTAGAAGAGGATGGAAAATAGAGCGGAGGAAATACTAGGAGAAGACCAATTCGGGTTTAGGCGAAATAGGGGAATTCGCGGAGCTATTCTGGCGCTAAGAGTAATGTTAGATAAAACAATAGAAAAAGGAAAGAACGCTTATATAGGATTTGTAGATTTAGAAAAAGCTTTTGATACTGTAAGATGGGAAACAAATGTTCGAGATACTAAAGAGCGCGGGAATGAAGTATGGAGATAGGAGAGTAGTACACAATCTATACAAAGAGCAAACTGTTATTATAGAAGTAGAAGGGGAAAGAAGGGAAGCAGGTATTAGGAAAGGAGTAAGACAAGGATGTACTATCACCACTAATTTTTAATCTGTACATCGAAGAGGTGATTAATGTCGTAAAAGATAGAGTGGATTTCGGGATTAAAGTACAGGGACAGAAACTAAAAATGCTGAGATTCGCGGATGATATAGCAGTATTAGCATCTAGTAAAGAAAAATTGGAATCAGCGTTGAACGAAATGGAGACAGTGTTGACAGAGGAATACGGAACGAGGGTGAATAAAAATAAAACTAAAGTGTTAGTGTGCAGAGGGCGCGAGAGCAGAGCAAACACGAAAGTACAAATTAATAATGAAAGATTGGAGGAAGTTAAAGACTTCACTTATTTAGGAAGTAAAATAAATTGGGATGGAAGAAGCGATAAAGATATAAAGCAAAGAATAGCGTAGGATCCAGTAGCTTTTAACAAAAAGAAAGCACTTTTATGCTCGGGGGTAATAAACTTAGAAACAAGGAAGAGATTTTTGAAAACGTATGTATAGAGCACGACACTATACGGTTGCGAAACCTGGACGGTAGGGGAAGCAAGTAGGAAGAAATTAGAAGCTTTTGAGATGTGGTGTTACCGAAGAATGATGAAAATACCGTGGACTGATAGGGTTAGAAACGAAGAAGTATTAGAGAAAGTCGGCAAGAAAAGAAGTATGTGGAAAAACATAAACAAAAGAAGAGATATAAGGAGAATAGTCCGCGATATTTTAGAGGCAGAAATAGGAGTGAAGAAAGGCAGATGTAGGACTAGATTAGACTACTGCTCGCAAATAGTAAGGGATGTAGGTTATAGCACAATTAGCGAAATGCGTAGGTTAGCACAAGATAGGAGAAGCTGGAGGTTAGCGTCCAACCAGTCTTAGGACTGATGACTTCACAATGATGACTACAGACTTATATTATTTGCCTCTGTGAATTAATATTTTGAAATGATTTCTCTCATTTGTAACAGAATGTACATAGAATAAGTTTCAGCACGTTTCAGACAGATTATATACGTATGTGTACATATTACGTGTAAATAAAAAATGATTGCAGGAACATCATCCGTTACGTATATATTAAAATTTAAAAACATTTATGTTCAAATTTACCGGCAATTTCGCACTGCAAGACAACTAGCGCCCTTTGTGCAGTAATTTACCAGCGAACTACCGCAGTGCCAGGGGGCTGCACTCGATATCCACTCTGCAAAGGTCCCAATGCGACTGAGTAAGGACCAGGCTGTTTGTTGCGTACCTCGTGGGCGGTCCGATATCGCAGTTTTAAGACTTGTTCCTATTCTTAACAAGCTGTACAAAAATACAGAATAAGTTAACACTCATACAGTTGTAAAATATTACATTTATTTCAGTACGTGGATATGTGGGAGTTCCTATACTTCGTTTTGTTATCGCGCTAGTCTCTATTATGTAACCAGTATCATAAAATAATATAATAGTATGAGTATACCCAATAAGCTGTATTATTTTGCAATATTCTTATCTAAAGATTATCTGGTTGAATTTGTTTTGCGGCAACTAAAGCGATAATACCGGCAATACAGGATAAAGGTGGGTATATATTTTTCGAAATAATAAAAAATAAACAAGATAAGACTATCTGATCGGTTCTGTACATGGAACTATTCTTTTGAAATAGGAACACAAATCCGCGTTTAATTTATTTGGACGTAATGCACCTCAATTTTTTCCACATTTATCAATTTCATTCGAATTGATTGATTATCCGTGGGTCTACATTAAATAAAAGATAAACCATGAATGGCATCGGAATTAATAGATTAATAATATGTGTCATACAATAAGTAGGTATGTGTATAAAAATAATTTTTGGAATTGAACGTAAAAATTGATAATTAAAAGACTATGTGGAAGATGAAATTTATGTGTGTTCAAGGAACAAAACGCAGAAGCTGTGTTAGATCATATTACCAAATGGTTCTTCTCATCTATGGCAGTACTTATTAGGATGTTCACGATGAGTGCTGCGTGAGTAGTGTTTCTTTGGGTAAATCTGAAGAAGCTGAGATTTCGTTACGTGAACTTCAGGTAATTGAATCAACGTAGATACAAAAAATTTAGTTTCGGTTTGTGTACCAGTCGTCGGATTATTCACTATAATTGGATTATTCACTCACAACAAAACAGTTTTTCGAAAACCTCTCAAACGCACCTAGGAATTTCATTGTTTTAACAGTGTCATGGTATTAGAAAATCTCCGCAGCCAATTCTTACGTGATGACGAACATGTGCAGCGTTTGATTACATAGGCCAACAAGGATTTTGTGATCGGATTTTTGACTTTTTAGCTTAGTTACATACCATGAACTACAGAAACATTGTTTTTTTGTTTCCATCACGCACCAGTATTTGTAAATGTACATTGTACAATAATTTGTAGTTTTTTGAAACCGAGGTTTTAGAAAATTAAATTTTGCCTCAATCTTCGCGACGCCCCTGTGTTTAATCGGTTTGAAACGAACATACAAGTGTGGGGGATTTACCGAAATAATTGGCCGGTGGAGATATACCAGTTTTATATTATTCGGGTATTTATATAGTCGCTGTAGTACGTTTTTAATGTGTGTACGTTTACTGGTGACATCGCGTTGTGTGTTTTTATTTTGTTTTAAAAATGCCTAGAAGTTGCAAAAATACACCAAATATATTTTGTTACAAACTTAACACCTGGTTCTAAAAACATTATTTATGCAAATTTCGTTGATCCGCAAAAATTCTTTTGCGCTAATTTATGTTAAATTAGGATTAATGAAACAATATGTAAAAGCTATAGATAAAAATTAGAATTGTTTTAAGTATTTATGTGGCAAATTTCCAGCTCTTTCTGAAGAAAAATTAAAGGGAGGCATTTTCGTAGAACCACTAAGAACATTAATGCAGGACAACAGTTTGAAAAAAACAGTGACAGAAATTGAAAAGGAATATTGGATATACTTTAAAAATGTACAGGTACAGTAAAACAGGCATTTTTTAGGAAATTATAAACATCCGCAGTATGAGGAAATTGTCAACAAAATGCTGGATAAGTTTAAGCAGCTTGGTTGTAACATGAGCATAAAAATTCATTTTCTGCATGCTCATCTGGACTACTTTCCAGAAAATCTTGGTGCTGTTAGTAAGGAGCAAGGCGAATGGTTCCATCAAGACATAAAGGAGATAGAAAGGAGGTACCAGGGTAGATGGCATGTGGCGATGATGGCAGATTACTGCTGGATGCTGAAAAGGGAACATCCAACGAATGATTACACCGACAAAACTACAAAATGAAGTTTTTGTTAAACAGGGAGATATTTTCAAAGAAAAAAAGAAGTTAGAGACTCAAAATTATTTGTGATGTTGCTTTTTACTGTTTTTTAATGTTTATTAAATATAATGTTTATTAAAATGTAATTTTTCCTTTAGTTTTTAATTTATTCTGATTGTTCAAAATGTAAAAATTCAAAAAATAATATATAAACGCCATTATGCTTCTGTATGTCTCCCAAGTGACTAACTCGCTTAGCCTATTTTTGCAAAATAGGCAATAATATTATCTATGGATCATTGCCCATCAACTCTATGGTGTGAAGAAGTTATCTCAGTTAAAACGGTCCAGATAAAATCTTGTTACACGACGTAAGTATCTTCTAGACGTTGTTAAGTCTAGATCGTTCTAGATAGTAGCTCGATATTTTTCGCAGGTACTTTTTTTTATTCATGTTTCATATATAAGATATAAAACAAAGAATAGCGCAGGGTCGAGTAGCTTTTAACAAAAAGAAAGCACTTTTATGCTCGGGGGTAATAAACTTAGAAACAAGGAAGAGATTTTTTAAAACGTATGTATGGAGCACGGCACTATACGGTTGCGAAACCTGGACGGTAGGGGAAGCAAGTAGGAAGAAATTAGAAGCTTTTGAGATGTGGTGTTACTGAAGAATGATGAAAATACCGTGGACTGATAGGGTTAGAAACGAAGGAGTATTAGAGAAAATCGGCGAGAAAAGTAGTATGTGGAAAAACATAAAGAAGAGAAGAGATAGAATGGTAGGCCACTTGCTGAGACATGGGGGAATAGCGATATTTTGGAGGCAGAAATAGGAGTGAAGAAAGGCAGAGGTAGGCCTAGATTAGACTACTGCTCGCAAATAGAAAAGGATGTAGGTTGTAGCACAATTAGCGAAATGCGTAGGTTAGCACAAGATAGGAGAAGCTGGAGGTTAGCGTCCAACCAGTCTTAGGACTGATGACCTCATGATGATGTTTCATGTCAACTGTAAATTATTCACTTTATTGGTTATGATTCCAGACGTGTCGAAGTAAGTTATCAGCTAAACCAGGGATTTACCAATTGTTTCGGCATTATTAGCTATAAATCTATCGAAAATCTCTCGGAATATATTATGGCATATGTTTATAGCAGACGCACTTGAACAAATACACGAAGAGATTCCATGGATTTATGATTCTAAAAAACAATGAAACAGACACATCACGCAACTGATATCAATATTCATAAGATAATGTGAACGATAATGTGAAAGATAATAGGGATTATACGGTCGCGATTAAAAAAAATATATGTAGTTTTTATTCAATAGACACTTTCTCATGACGGATTGCGGACAATAAAAAAATGATGCGAATACACCATCGGTGTATGGATATAATGATAGTCTCAACTATATTTGCATTTAGTCAATTGCGCTGATAACAACTTACAGATAATCAACTATACAGAGTCGATGAGAAAAGTCGACATTAAATGACTGGTCGAAATGGTCAAATATCTTGAGGGTTTTGGCTTACAAACTGAAGATTTTATACACAGTTTTATTGCGTCCCCTCCCCTTAATTTAATGGCAGAGAAACCGTTATCGGATGCAAATGCTGTTTCGATTTGTCTGCTTAGAAAATTAATGTTATCTGTTTTTCATTTAGCCTGGAAAATCTCCCTAATCCTTCGCCTGGAACCCATTTCCATAATCTCTAATGATGTAGTATGATATGTCTAATTTTGTTCTCGGACATCCAAGAACCAACGCTAACAATACAAATAGAGAAACATGGA
This sequence comes from Rosalia funebris, assembly GCA_037954035.1. Classification (NCBI taxonomy): domain Eukaryota; kingdom Metazoa; phylum Arthropoda; class Insecta; order Coleoptera; family Cerambycidae; genus Rosalia; species Rosalia funebris. The sequence goes on along the minus strand of JAZFAV010000002.1, from coordinate 6,800,208 downwards.
CTATAAAAGAAGAAAATTTTTAGTACAAAAAAAAACATGAAGCGTATTTTTTTCTCTGCAAAATGTATTTCTTCTTTTAAAATGTTGTAAAAAATTTCTTTTTTTTAAGTATTCGAGTTACTTGACTACTTAAAGGAGACGAGATAAAAAATAAGTAATAGACTGTTTTAGGTATAATATTACTTAAACAGAAAGTGTAATATTAGTCAAGAACCTTTAGCAGATTCCTTTAGTAATGGAAAAGAAGATAAGATAGGAAATGCATTTTTTGTCTCGAAAAGGGGGTTAGAGGATGCCATTTGGAAACGATTGAATTCCAAATAGTCTTATCCATAGTTTCGCCGTTTGCGAGATAATAATTCTTGTATAAAAACCAAAGAACTGCCTTGATAGTTGCAATCAATGAAATGTAGCGCTGAGGAGAGACAAGCGTTGTTTTCTTGAAAGTTACTCCTATATTCAGCTTCTCGCCAAATAAAAACCAAATCAGTTATAATCTTCTCGATATCATTTATCATTTCTCCACACATCACACATTGTTATATAAAAAAACAAATAACCGTCTTGATATTTGCAATCATTGAAACGTAGTGCTGAAGAGAGAAAAGCGCTGTTTTCTCAAAAGTTACTCGTACATTCAGCTTGTCGTAAAATGAAAACCAAAGAAGTTATAACCTTCTCGATATCGCTCATCATTTCCCCACATGTTCTTGTATAAGAAACCAAACAACGATTTTGAAAGTCGCAATCAATAAAACGTAGCGCTGAGGTGAGATAGTCGATGTCTTCTCAAAAATTTACTTTTAAATTCAGCTTCTCGCCAAATGAAAAACAAAGAAATTATAATCTTCTTGATTTAATTTATTATTTCCCCACATATTCTTCTATAGAAAGACAAAGAACCGTCTTGATATTTGTAATCAGTGAAACATAGGGCTAAGGAGAGACAAGCGCTATTTTCTCAAAAATTTCTTACATTCAGCTTGTCGCCGAATGAAAACAAAGGACGTTATAATCTTCTCGATCTCATTTATTATTTCCTCACATATTCTTGTATAAACAACCAAAAAACGGTTTTGAAAGTTGCAATCTATAAAACGTAGCGCTGAGAGCCAGTCGACTTTTTCTCAAAAATTTACTCTTAAATTCAGCTTCTCCCCAAAATGAAAACCCAAGAAGTTACAATCTTCTGGATCTTATTTATCATTTCCCCACATATACTCGTACAGAAAGACAAAGAACCGTCTTGATATTTTCAATCAGTGAAACGCAGGGCTGAGGAGAGGCAAGCGCTATTTTCTCAAAAATTACTCTTACATTCAGCTTATCGCCAAATGAAAACCAAGGAAGTTATAATCTTCTCGATCTCATTTATCATTTCCTCACATATTCTTGTATAAACAACCAAAAAACGGTTTTGAAAGTTGAAATCTATAAAACGTAGCGCTGAGGAGAGGCAGTCGATGTTTTCTTAAAAATTTACTCTTAAATTCAGCTTCTCCCCAAAATGAAAACCCAAGAAGTTACAATCTTCTGGATCTCATTTATCATTTCCCCACATATTCTTGTATAGAAAGACAAAGAACCGTCTTGAAATTTGCAATCAGTGAAACGTAGGGCTGAGGAGAGATAAGCGCTATTTCTTCAAAAATTACTCTTACATTCAGCTTGTCGCCAAATGAAAACCAAAGAAGTTATAATATTCTCGATATCATTTACTATTTCCCCACATATTCTTGTATAGGAAATGAAAGAACCGTTTTGAAAGTTGCAATCGATAAAACGTAGCGCTAAGGAGAGATCGTCGATGTTCTTGTATAAAAAAAACAAAGAACCATCTCGATATTTGCAATCAGTGAAACGTGGTGCTGAGGAGAGACAAGCGCTGTTTTCTCAAAACTTACTCTTACATTCAGCTTGTCGCAAAATGAAAACCAAAGAAGTTATAATATTCTCGATATCATTTATCATTTCCCCACATATTCTTGTATGAAAAACCAATGAACCGTTTCCAAAGTTGCAATCGATAAAACGTAGTGCTGAGGAGAGACAGAGGGTGTTTTCTCAAAAATGTACTCTTAAATTCAACTTATCGCCATATGAAAACCACAGAAGTTATAATTTTCTCTATATCATTTATCGTTTCATCATGTACTCTTGTACAAGGAAACTAAAGGACCATCTTGATAGTTGCAATCTATGGAAGGTAGCGCTGAGGAGAAGCAGGCGCTGTTTTCTCAAAAATTTACTCCCTCCTTCCACTTAAATAAAATAAAATATACGTATAGGAAAATATATAATACAACAAATGTTTTCATTTTCAAAAAAAAAAACTAAAACTGTGACACATCACTGCTATTGTGTATGAGTTCCTAGAGCTTCGTTACACCCTTGAAACATAGTTTCATCAAAATCTGGTTAACGGTGTCCGAAATACTTGACCGTTCAAAACAAAACTTGAAACTTATATACGATATTTTTTCATTCTACCTCATGTTGAGAATATTAAAATGGATGTGTTTGTGTTCTACCTCTACCAACGATTCTGTGCATATAATTGTACAGAATATGTCGATAGTATATACATATATTTAATTCATCTCGATTAACCTATGACATTATATGTAGATAAACTGTATAAAACATTTATTTATGCTTACTGGTCTCATTGCACTTTTTATTATAATAGCCAATGTGCTGCTTCATTCCCGGTTATACGCTATATTTCATTCCCTGTTATGCAGTATATTTTTATACATGTATTGAATAGTAACATACATTGAATAATAAGTTCACGGTCATTTTGAACTTTGATTTGGAAAAGGTATAAAAATTCGAATGTAGTGCTATCAGTGTTCAAATATCAATACTTATAAGATCTTATACATATATTAGATTTTTAGAAAGATTTATATTTCATTAATTCATTATAATACATATCTAGAAATCACCAGGTGTTGGTGTGAAAATTATTAATTATTTTTTATTAGTGCCAACACTATTTTTGATATTATTTCTAATATTACGTCCATATTACTCAATTTTATACAATTTCTTATAGAATACGATAGTTAAAATAATATATTTTAAAAATTGTATGTTACATATAATAAAATTTTATTTCAAGATTCGATGTGAATAGTTTTTTATTCTTTTTAAGTTATCTTCTTTCTGTCCAAAGATAATCAATTATTACCGACGATAACATTATCACTAGCTTTCATATTGGATTTGTTCTTGTATGAATAACTTATAAATAGAAGTAAATAGGATTTGTTGACATTGTATATGTATTGTATTTCTAAAAAGTGAAAAATTAAACTGTACTTGAAAAATGTGCATTTTTAATATTTACTTTTTTTTCAATTTTATCCTTAAAAATTTATAGAGTGAAAATGAAGAACAAAAAAAATAAATGCCACATTCAAATATGATTTATATTTAAAATATACTACAATAAATCCAAAACTTCTACCGACAGCGGTACTAGATGATATGTTAAAGCATAACCACAGTTTGTCTGTTTTGTAGAAATAGTGTATCCGTTTATCTGCTTTCTAGCAAAACGATTACGTGTGTTTGACAATAACGGTTTTATTTGTTTTAAACCAAAAAAAAACCAGATTGCCCGATTTTAAAATCAGACAAACTATTAATTTTAGGGGAAAGTTTGAACACAGTAATCGACTTCCTTCCTCAGGTTGCATAGAGGAAGCGGTACAACATGGACAAACACATCCCATCCTCAGGGACAGGTACCAAACTGTCCCCATTAGGATTCGAATCAAAGCATATACTAACAGCCTCAATACGGGGCTCAATTCGTCACCCCCATCTCAGTACCCCAGGCTACCTCTATATAGACGCGGAGCAAAGTGCTGCACTTTTATTAGATCCGTATTCTCATTATTAAAGGTTACCTATTTTCGAGAGTAACGGTTTTATTTGTTTTGTTATTTTGAAAACACGAACGCGATACCCAACTGATTTTACACACAATTTCCTGCTATTTTTTTTTATATGTATGTTACATTGTTTTCAAGTAAATATTTTTTGATTTTGAAAACTTTTTAGTTAATAAATCTGTGGCTTGGTGCTAGAAGGGCCAATGTGACCAATGTCAGATTTCTTATAGTTGAAAAAATTTTACGAACAATTTTACGACTGTTCACTTTGGCCTTTTGTGCCTACTACTAATTTTCAAGCGATTGGGGCCCGATGTCATATTTGGCCCTTTTTGAAATCCTATTAACATATCATTGACCTTGGCCTCACAGCTTTTGTTTCTAAAAGGAATACACAGTGACCGTTTGGCTATATGAATTGTTATATTCTTTCTACTAATTCCAACATAGAACCTAGAAATGCGAAAAAATTACATTGGCCCTTCTAGCACCAAGACACAGAAATATTTAGTGCGAAAACTGTGAAAGTGGGAAAGACGAAATAAACGAGCGACGCATTTTTTTCTAAAAATAACGTTCAGTTCTTTTTCCTGACAGTAGATGATATGGATGACACCTTTGGTTGTCTAATTTTTGGTAAAAGATTACCTATTTCTGGCAATAATGGTTTTATGTTCTTGTTTTGAAAATACAAAGGCTATATCCAACAAATTTCATATACACTTCTCCGCTAATTGTATCTGGCATTCAGACATTAGCAGGAAACCGCAATTAAAATATTTTTCCCACTTTACTCGTCTTAATTACCCCGGAAACAAAGTCAAGGCAAATGTTTATACAAAACGGTAACATTTGGGATCTAATCAAATATAGGACAATACTCCACACGATAACGATAATAGCAAGTATTATCACCGCCGTATTATATATCGTGCGATAAACGAAAAATCTCGAGTCCACCTCGCATTTCGTCGTACGAACAGATACCTGTTCTTTGTTGTTTCACATCATAACATAACACGTGTTCCATTACTGTGGAGAAAGAAAGAAGCCGTCTGCCGTCCTTCATCTGGACTGGATAAGTAAAGAGAACAGCTGATCGGTGTCAACGCTTTGTTTATTTACATCGTCGTTTGAAACCAATGCAGATTGATTTAAAAAATAGTTGCATCTTAATAAACGCACTTATCAGTTATCAGTTCGACCGAGTGTCTCAAACTAATCTGTAACACTTTCTTACGAATATATCGCATGCATGAAAACGGGAATGTTCAGATCTCTTTTTGAAAACTTACTTCTTTTGAATAGTCCTTCTCGTACGGTGTAGGAGATATTTCTAAAACCCACGTGCACAGCACCACTATCGGCGTTAGATCCGAAATTATTAACGCATCCGTTCTCCGGGATGGTAAGCAAGTCTATTTTGAGTGAATCCGGCCGTTTCAACTTCAAACGTGATATGCTCGGCGTACTACTGGAAGAATCCATCCTCCCGCTTGGACTTTGCGCGAGCGACTGCTTTTTGAAAAGTTCAGTTGCGACAATACACTGCGCGATCTCGTTTCCCCGTTCCGACACGCTACGGAATACCGCTCGAACTAACTGAATAGCGACGAGTGACCCACGAAGTTGTCATTATTTTTATTTACCTATCAGATAACGCGAAAAGGGAGATAGACGTTTCGATATGCAACGCCTACTTGGGGAGGCCTAATCTGCCAGAAAATAACGTTTAATCTGTAGATAACCCTTTGTTGTCGGGGTATATTATCTGGGAATTTATATAAAAAAAAAACTAGTAAATTGGTATATCATTATTTCAAGTTTTATTCTAAGGAAGCAAAGTCTACTAAAAGATGAGATTCTAAGACAAGCCGAGTCCGTACTCGGCCAATGTAATCCAAAATGCAACACTTTTTTTTTTATAATAATATTTATACAGTGGTCACATAAAAGTTGAGTAATTATTTACTTTAGAGTAAAACTGTTATATCCGCACCAAATTTTGGCTACCTCCCACTTTCGAGGGTGTTGAAAATTAATCTTGCTTCAGTTTTTCGCGGTCGGACACAGTTTTCGGGAAAATTAATTTTCAACTGATCCGCACGACACTTACTTCTCAAATAACTTTCGCTTTACATTACGTAGATACTTAATATTAATATAAGTGGATGCTACAACACTTCCTTGATACATATCATGTATTAAAATCGTCATGAAACTTATTATTCATTACGATTTTCTAGTTTATTTGCAAAGTTTTCAATTTTCATGCAACCGTCTATTTGTTATCCACGTGTTTCGGGTTATAGAGGGCGCTGGGATAGCAAATGGATGAAAATTGAACATTACAAATAATGAATTAATTCTTAATGAAAATTGTAAACATTACGAATAAATTAGAAAATCGTTTTATGACGAATTTAATGCATGGTATGTATCAAGGAAGTGTTGTAGCATCCACTTATATTAATATTAGGTATCTACGTAATGTAAAGTGATTTAGTAAAGTTATTTAAGAAAAAAGTGGTGTCCAGAAAAGTTGAAAATCCATTTTCTAGTGTCCAATCTCCAAAAACTGATTCGTTTTCAACGCCTCCGAAAATGGGAGGTAACCAAAACTTGATGATGATTTGAGAGTTTTACTCTAAAGTGAATAATTACCAAAAGTTGGAATAAATTCGTTTTAAGTTTCGGAAAAAGGCCTAAATTTGAACGTTTATTTTTATTTAGTTACGCATTTTTTAAACTAAATAGCATATATACAAAGTAGTTCAAACAATCAGGCCTAAGACTTTTTATTTCAGTTTTCGGTAATTGTTTATTTTAGCGTAGAACCTCAAATCCACATGAAATTGTGACTACCCTATTCTTGAGGTTGTTGAAGACAAATCTGGCTTTAGTTCTTGGTGAACAGACACAGTTTCCGAACACGGATTGGGGTCCCGGAGGGGGTCGGCATACTGGGATATGCGGATGACCTGGCTGTCTTGGTGATTGGGAAGGATGGAATCAGTGTTAGGGAGGATGGCAACCTTGCAATCGAGAGAATAAGGAGGTGGGTGGAGGGCAGGAGACTAAGTCTGGAAAGTGAGAAGACGGAGGCCATCCTCCTTACGCGAAAGAGAAAGCCACCGTACATCGTCTTCAGGATGGGGGAGGTGACCATCGTGCCGGGTGCGGAACTGAGATACCTGGATGTGTGGCTTGACCCAGGTATGCATTTCAGGAAGCATATGGAGAGGACCATTGTAAGGGCGGGGAAGACGGTGTCGGCTCTAGGGAGATTGATGCCCAATGTGAGGGGCCCCAGAGCTGCCAAGAGGAGAGTCCTTGCGGGAGCGGCACAGTCCATCTTGTTGTATGCCGCTCCTGTTTGGGTGGGAGTGTTGGATGTGGGTAGGTGGAGAAGGATAATTGGGAGCGTGCAGAGGAGGGCCGCGTTGCGAGTGGCGAGTGCTTATAGGACGGTCTCTGGCGAGGGAGAGGGAAGAGGTATACCGCGGGTCTGAGAGGAGGGATGCGAGAGAAAGGTTATGGTTGAGATGGCAGGAGCGTTGTGATGCAAAGGCATGCGCAGCGTGGACCAGGTCTCTCATCCCAGACCTACGAGCAATCGGTTATGGGTTGAAAGGAAACACGGGGAGGTTGGGTACTACCTCACGCAGGTGCTGTCGGGCCATGGATGATTCGGGGAGTATCTGCGTGGGATAGGGAAAATGGATGGGGATGAATGCGTTTACTGTGGTGAGAGGGACAACCCTGAATACGCGTTGCTCAGGTGCCCGACGTGGTCCGATAAGAGGCAGGATTGGATGGAAGTGTGAGTCAGCCCGAGAGTATGAGAGAAGTGGTGAATGGTATGATTGGCAATGCGAATGTGTGGGACAGGGGAGAATTGATGATAGGAAGGATAATGAGGAAGAAGGAGGAGGAGGAAAGAGAGTTGGGCCCGAACCCCTAATCGTGGCAACACGGAGGAGGGATGTAGGGCCAGGTATTTACGAGAACATCTTATGAAGAAATTGACCTCTATCTGGAAGAGATGCGAGAGCGGTTCCGAGGTAGGTGGGACACTGATCTGGGGGGCCACTTGTCCGGCTCGTGCTGGACTGTCTACGTCCCCGTCAAGAAAGAAAAAAGACACAGTTTACGAAAAAAGACAATTTCCATCTTTTCCACTGATCACACTATTTTTTCTCATTAAGTAATTTTCACTTTACACTACGTAGATTCCTAATATTAATGTTAAAGGTACTACAACACTTTTTTTCTGCATCTATGTATTATATTAAAATCGTCATAAATCTTCTCATTTCTTATTCTTTTAAGATACTTGCAATTTTTAAAATTTTAATTTAACATTCTGTATGATTTCCAAGCGCCCTCTATTATAACCCGATGCAATTTGGCCACTGAGCATGTCTAAAGTTACTCCGAGATTCCGTAGATCAATATACAGAGGCTCCATAAGTTAATCATAAGTTAACTATAAATAATATGTACAGCTTGCCAAGAATAGAAACAGGTATCAAAACTGCGATATCGGAACGCCCACGAGGTGCACAGTAAATAGCCTGGTCTCTACTCAATCGCATTGAGACCCTTTCAGAATGAATATCGAGTATATATGAATGTACACAGAGTTCGATCTGGCCGCGCGTAAAGTGCATCCTTTTCCATTCGAATGCTGCCTCACTCTTTCTTCTACGCATACATAGAAAATTTCACACTTTTTCCTATTCCTGACAATCTGTATGTCGTATAATTAGAGCCTCTTGTTTTATCAGCGTACCAGATGCGTCAACTTTGCACCTTCGTTATAAATCAAATAAAATATAATAAGTCATAATACTATAAAGCAAATCCTCTTAAAAAGCGTTATCAGTTGGATTATCTGGATTAAATATTTGCAACTCTAGGTATGCTTTTACAGCATGCTTCAGCGAGCTATGTTTGCCGTGGGGAAAAATGTTTTTATATGAAGAGACTGACCGTTCGACATCTAATGATGTAATATTGACATAATTAAAATAATTGTCGCGATTATGTAACGGTCAGGAGACGCAGTAACGCTATATATTCTAATTATAAGCCAAACCGAGTCTAAGTACTTCCAATCCGAAGTACTTTTCACTTCATACCTAAAAGCAAAATAAAACATATCGTTATAAAGTGAACATATTAAATTAAAATTAGAATAAAATATATGACTCTAAGAAATGCTTCTAAAAGTTCACCCGGTATAACTAGTGACGATAACATGGAACAATGAGATCATTTTCCTGTTTTATTAAGCTTGAAACTTTTCTACGATTTTTTTTTAAGTTGATCTGTCCAGCTCAGTATAAATATTTCTAATTGTTAATTTATTAAAAATCTGTTGTCAGTAGACAAGTTAACTTAGAGATGTTAATGTAACGTTTCTACTTTATCTATTTTTAAATAGCCAGGTATAGTATATCGATTTATAAAACATCATTGTCGGTAATTCTGCCAGCGTCCCACGAAAGGTCGAAAGTTAAACGGATAATTTAACCATGAGAAATAATCGGGATAAGAAAGATGTGTATTAAATCTAATTCCATTTGCCTGTCTGTGTCTGGTTAAATAATCAATTATGATTACGGAGCATTCCTTTGGTTTTCTGTTCGATCGTGAATCGAATTTGATATTAAAAGCAGATGTTCGTAATTTCGATTGATCCGTTTATAAAATTACGTCAAACAAGGTGATGGTGCTTGGATTTATTAGTTTGGATTCAATAGTTCTTTTTGCGTCAAAGATCACAAAAATGTACTAGATTAATATCATATTTTGTTAATTTATAGCACAATTCTGAGATATAAACAAAAATTAGTTAATACCATGTCAATTATTAAAAGAATTTGTTCATCTCTACTGAGAAGTTGTACTGGAGAATTCTTGACATTATTCTTAAAATCGCATGACTTGTCGAGTTGTTCGACTTTGTCAGGGGGACATTGCTGTTGTATATGTGCGTATACGCGGGGATGGTGAGTCGATGAATCAGCGCCTCCGCTTGTACACTGGAACCTCTTAAACCATCACGTTTATTCTTACTAGCGAGTAAAGAATTTCAAAAGTGTACTGGCAAAACAATTACGGGGGTGGTGCTAAATTCATTAAAAAAAATCAACATTTGAGAAACATCAACGAGAACAAAATCCTAGTAAGAAGAATTATAAACAATTATTAAAATCTGCAGCAATGCGCCTATTTATTATTTCTAAATAATCATCTTATACTCAAATGGTCTGTCTCTCCTAAGGAGCATGGTCATTGTCATGGCAAAGTTTATTAAGACATATGTCTGACAAATATATTAAATATTGACAAATTCACTGGAGGATTTCTTTGGGTAGGTAGTTAAGCTATATTTTATATCTTCCATTCTTATTGTCCACTTATAGTAACACATATCAAGGATGTGTTTCAAGGATTTCATTATTAAATAATGAATGCAATACTTGGGTACATTCTTGATTAGGTTACTACTACGTTAATACTTTTTAAATTATAATGATTATTCCATTACCCTCATTATAAGAAGAATTATTTGTAAATATCCAAAGGCATCTGGATATAGCCGAAGCATATTTATAACTTATTAACCTGAAAGAATATTCACATTAGGATAGGATCATAATATTTCATTAGTGCAACAAAGAAATTAACCTTGTATGTTAAGAAGATACACATAATAATATTCCTAAGCCTAGGGATATATAGGGTGTTTCATTGGAACTTTAGGATTTGAATGGCGCGCCATTTGTGTTCTGTCAAAGGCAGGGCATATTCACACGTTGTACTGTCTTTTTGAAACCACATGTCGCTCAGATCCAAATCATCAATTTAGAGGAGAAATAAATTGTTTAACATGTCACGATGGCGTTCAAAGCGTTTGATTTTCAAAGAAGTATGGCCCAACTAGTCTATCACTTCAAAATGCGCACAAAACTGTGCATCTCTGTGGATAAATTTCTTTTTCGTAAACAGTATGTCAATTTTCAATACCCCAAAATTAACAGTTTTATTTGTTGACGTATCCGTCAAGATGAAAATGTCTTCATCTTCATCGCTGAATAAAATTTTGTTCCAAAAATCAGCATCACATTCTTTCTTTTCTAACACCCAATTAACAAATGTAAGATGTTGTGGTATGTAACTTTTACTTATGTCAACTGAATTTTGTACGCTGACAGATGTAAACCTTTCTTTAAAATCCGATGCGTGGTGGCTCTTGACAGATTCAATTGTTGTCCATCACATCGAATTGATGTGTTTGGATATTCTCTTACTGCGGCAATATTTTCATCTGTCTCTTCACATTTATTGATTAAGTTACGAACTGTTAACTCTGTAGGCCCTTCATGTTGTCCTAATTTTGTGGGAATTGTTTCTTGATGCAACTGTAAATGATAGCTTACTTTCATAAAACAGTTGTACGCAACAACTATTCGTTGTTGAACTGTGAATCGCGGCACGTTGACGTCGTATGGCTTGTAGATGGCAGTCGTTGAATATTGACGCCCTATATTTGGCAGAACACAAATTGTGGGCAATTTAAGTCCTATAGTTCCAACTGAGACACCCTATAAAAAGTTTATTTCAAAGTCATTTTATTGTCTTTGTTCAGAATGGACAGCAAAAGGTACAAAGTTGAAATGAAACATACACCACAAGGTTTACAATAGACATCGTGTTGATTTTATTTACCATGGTGATGGTAAAATTCTATCTACCACGACCTTGTGGTGTTCATTTCATGCCAAACTATATCCCTATATGTACCCCGTTTGGGGTACATATAGGGTACAAATTGGTATTAAATTTTATACATTTCAGACAAGTGGGGGTAAATATTTCATATATAAATTATTATAATTTATACACAGTTATAAAATTTAAATATTTAAGTTACGTGGTTGCAATTTAAAAAAGGTTATATCGAAGCAAAATCTGGCGCGTACATTTATTTAGAATGAATTACTTTCGCCTAAATTAAATTCATAAAGGAAACTTTTCCAGGACGAATAAGACTTGATCCGTTGCATCACTGAATACATACGAAGGACTTAGAGGGCGCTGGTAACTAAAATCTATACGCTGTAAAGCTCTCTGTTTCAGGAAAAGCTGTGCTGTTGTAGAGCGCTTCGGTAGACACTCCGGAAACTAATAGCAATTAATAACAGCGAGTCATTGACCGATAATGCAAATATGACTTTCTATATATAACATAGTAATGGTGATTAGTAATTATATACAAACGACAATTAAATTAATCATGAGCTAAAATGGCACTCGTATTGGTAAATTCCAAGGAAAAGGTGACGGACAGTTGGTTAAATATTTTATTACCTGGTTTTTCTTGTCATAAATATTCTACTACTAAGAATGTCTATGCACATTCGGGTATATAAAATATATATTCGCGAATATTGGAGGGCGTTTATTGAAATCAAAGGACCTCCTTCCTACGTTCGCTACAGCATTAAAGGTTTCTCCCTTAATTCCCGTTGCCGATTCATAAGCCTCAAAGCAGAAACCTATTCACATATCGTACTCATTGATATTTTTTCCAGAATGGTATGTATACAGTTCCAAATGGCTGGAAATAGCTGACCTACATAACCCCAAACTAGTGACTGCTGCGATGACGTCATTGCCGTTGTCATGCCAACAGGTTAACATCACCAAAGTTTAGACACCTTACGTATTACATGGCCGAACGTATTGTTATCGTTAATAAAATCGCAATTAAGTTGGCTCTCCTGGAACGGGACTATCGACGAATTGGAGCCAACGGCGCCTTAGCGATGTGGGGGTCCTGGAAAGTTTTTAAATTTGGACGAATATAATTTCGGTTTTACATCGATATTTTTAATGGCAGGTGTTTTACTCAGAGGGCGAGCGAACGTCCGACGCTTCCTTCTCCGATTTCAATGAAAGTTTGGTGATTCTAGGTCGAAAATAAGTCGACACGTGTCCAGCCGTTCTTCAGGATAGACATCAAGGAGTTCAGGAAAAAATGTTTTAGACCGAAAAATGGCTAAAAATGGCGTTCTCGAAACAGGTATTACTCCTAGCTCCCTGAATGGATCTTAATAAAATTTTCAGGGATATTTTTACATTAAAAAATATCAGACACGTGCATAGGGGTTTATTAAAATATGTCCTACGAAGGCCAGAACGAGATATTTAACATGAGGCTTACGTCAATAGTGTTAAACTGTTATATTGCAGCAAAGCGTGCGTTTAGACATTTGATATCAGATTCGTGTTTTTCATCGCAAAAAACCCCATTATACAATTTTCCCCCAGAAAAGAAGAACATTGTTTTTTCTTAAAAATGTATTCCAACGTGTCAAAGTACAGATGAGATACGAATGTATACGAATACCTAATAATAATACAAAGGAAACAACTGTCCTGCTGTTTCTTGGTTGTTTTTGAGGACGTGAACAGTTCCAAGAACGACGACGACGATATTGGTTTTCAAGTGCAGTAGTATTTCTTTCGCCGGGTTGGTCGGTTTCATCGTCACTATGAATATCGTACCAGTATTAGAGACAATAGTATGATTCCGGGTGAATCTGGTGGAGGAATGAAATATTGCATCGATTTGCTGCTTCAAATTGGAATAATGGATGAGACTCCCAGTTATATTTCCGCAACGTCAAAGTTAATCGGCGAGAAAATTGCGAATTATGTGAAGAAATTGATCCAGGAATACTCGTTCGAGATTTGCGACGCGCTGTGTTTCGAAGCAGAAGATGAATCTGGACAGATGAATACGGAGTGGACTTACATGAGCGTATTCGAATCGGATACGCATAATATTGCCACGAACGCCTCGAGCGATCCCGAACGCCGAGAATATTCGAAACCATCAAGAGCGTGTGGAGTTGACTTCCAGTGCGTTCTATACTAGAAGGTTCGCCAAAGTTCTTTATCTTAGAAACATCCGGAGAGACGTCCTACTGCCTATATAAGAATTGTGTCGTCCAGCCAGGAATCAGTTGAATCTGGATCGCGATAGTGAGCGATACGGTGCGAAGAAAGTGACATTGTGTAACACAGTGAGAAAGTTAGTTTATAAAGTTAAAGTAGAAAGAATGTTAGTTAGTTAGTTGGACTTGTAAATAGTTGAGTTGTAAATAAGTGTTCGAAATAAAGAACTTTCTAGTAAATTCGTTACAATATTCTCAATTGACGTTAATTCTTAATAGCGAATTGTATTTTTTTATGTCGATAATTATAAAGTTTTCCTACACATTCCTTATAACTATATTATTATTTCCTCTTGAACTTATTATTTCAGTTACTACTGTTCTCTCTTCTTCATTTCGATTGCTTGAATATCTTGTGATATAAATGTCATTTATGACGTTAGTTGTCTTTCTAATCGTTCTATTTTGACGCACAAAAAATTACTCTGTCTAGAATGACATAATAACGAGTGTTACAGAAGTTTCTCAGTATTAATTTGCTTTGGATAACAAAACGCTGTATTGGCATGATATAATCATGAAAAAAGCGTCATCCAGTGACCTTTCTAAGAGGATTGACATTTCAATATAAAATGTTATGCATTGATGAAGCAATAACATAAATGATATAACAATTCTGGATATAAGACATTTTATTTCAGTAATCCAAGTTTTACATATATTTTACTACATATAATGATCCAGAATGGCGGGAATAAAAAGAATAATTACCCCTGCTCTAAGGCGCAAGAAGAGGTTCAAATACGAACACAGCGCTGTTCAAGGGGACGCACAGTGGACGAATATTCCGAAAAGCTGGCCAAAATTCAGAAAATGAAGGTTCCAGTTTAGGAATTTTTTGTCTCGCAATGTTTAGTAGAGTATCCTAGGTATAATAAAAACCGGTTCTAAGGGGTCGCCGATGGCCCTACACTTTGTAAAGGCATTCTGAATTTGACCGTTGCAGCAAGCGCTTCGTGTATTTCGCATCGCACATTTCGTAAGCCTTTGTGAAAAGTACAATAAAAAGTGAGCTATAAGCGCTAGAACAGTTTTGCCAAATATATTCTCCTCCGCAAGGTACGTATAATTAACTGATGAAAGCTGAATTTGTTCATTCTTAATATGAAAAAAGTTATTAACAATGCAATGGAGATGGTTTTTTTGAAAAAAAAATTAGTTTTCTTTAGTATATCGTGAAAAAAATTTATCAATCGTTCACACTCGTTTAATAATCTTTATTTTGTGATACACCCTGAGTGTTTATCTTACAAAAAATTGAATAATTGGCTGCGGCCATCTGCGGCTGTGCCTGTAATGATACTTATTGTTACGCGGTGTCAAATGTAGCAACACGTAAAATTCGATTAATAACATTATGTTCAAACATATTCATTATTAAATTCCATTGCATTATACAAATAAACTATTTTTTGTTGTTATTAACAATTTTTACATAAAACAATGAATTTTTTTATGAAATAAAATATATTTTTTATGATATTTATTGCAAGTAAATAGCGATGATTTTTATTTTTGCTTTTATCAACATTTGTATTATTCGAAAAATAATGTGTTCGTGCATATTTCCTCTGTTTCAGATGTTGTGAGCAGTGGAGAAGCTATTTCTATAACGAGAAAGGAACTGTTTTTCTTATTGAAAACACATTTGAATGATGAGTTGCAAATTACAACAGACATAATGTCATAGTAATGAATTTTAAGCCGATTAAAAAATATTTCTGTCTTCAATATTGTATATTTTCTATATTTTTATAATTGTATGTAATAAAATGTAGACTTTAATGAATGCTATTTTATTTTTCTCCCACTATACCTTTGATAACAAATTGTCAGTACTAACGATCAATTTTTTTATTTTGTGGTCTCCATATTGGAGTCGCCATTTTGTTCTTTAAATAACAGTTATCAAACTCGTACTCAGGAGCCTCGACAACCCCCAGGTACCAATTTTTACTAAGAATAATAAGCTTTTGAATAATTTAGAGCCATATTGGAGCCGCCATTTTGTTTTTTGAAAAACGATTATCAAATTCGTAGTCAGCGACCTCAAAAACCCCCGGAATACCAATTTTTACTAAAAGTAATAAGTTTTTGAATAATTTAGGTCGCCATATTGGAGCCGCCGTTTTATTTCTTGATAAACCATTACCAGATTCGTAATCAGTGGCCTCGAAAACTCACGTATACCAATTTTTGATTGGATTACATGAATTTTATAGTTTTGGCCAGCTTTTCGTCCACTGTGGGACGTGTCAAATCGTCTTTGTTAGGATTTGAACCCAAGCGCATACTCGTAATAACACTCCCAATAGACATAGGAGAATATCGTAGGCCACCCATCCACTTTCTGGATGCGACAAAAAGCAGTTGATTTTATTAGCTCCTTTTACAAGCATTGATTGGTTTCCGTTTCAATTTAATCATTGAATAAATTAATCATGAAATGAGTTACATTCATTGACTTCCACAAAAAATAATTAAAATTGTGTGTGCCAAATAATAAACCATACTTATTATTTTTCCCCGCTGAACACGAATCAAACAATCAGAATTAGGGGTTACTGATCAAACTTCTAAGAAAAACCATAAAAATTTTAATCTAGCAATTTTTTTCTATATGATGGTACTATTCTTATATCGATTTTCGTTTTCGTACACGTTCGTCTTCAAATGAACTATGTAACGGATTTCTGCTTCGTTTCTTTCTTTCTTTGTTGGTTTCTCTCTGCAAAAGAGCGCGCCTTCGCTGACTTCGATACCACGAAGATGTATTTGTAGAGTAAACGAATCATTCTACAGATCCCATTTTCCGGACAGTTGTCATCGCAGTCCGAACACTCCGTGATAGTAGGTTTCTGATGATACTTGTACCGATCATGTAAAAAACAAAAACTTGAACGACAAAAATAACGCGAGAATCTGTTTTCAGCGTAAATTTATGCTCCACCAATACTATGTGGTTATAAAAGTTTATTCGTCATATAGAAGCCATTATATCATGAGATCCATGGTTTCTAATGCTATTTGCTTATAGAAATTTTCCTTAAAGATAAAGAATTCATTACTACTATGAGTGAACAAGAAAAGGTATCATGGTACAGTTTTGAAGAAGTGTCAACTAAATTTATAGGTAATAATAAAGATGCTCATTACAGAAATATTGTGGCAAGTATCGGTTTTATTTGCCACACAACTTTTATTTTTTGTGGACCTGTGTAACTATATTGTGTACAATAGAAATGATAAAATGTTGCAAATATCACATTCCTCATATATTAAACTTAAATATTAACAATTGACCCCACACGCGTAAACACTGTGGATAAATATTCTACAATATCCGGCCCGATATTTTTCATGTCAAGCCGTTCTGAATACATTGCGAATATTTTGAATTTTTTTTTGCGAAGTCTTTCTAACAATTCGGGATTTGCTTTCAAAATGAACAACATTTAATAATTTTCTTATAATCTTCATCGTTTTTCTTTAAACGCTCTTGTTCTGCGATGTAATATCAGACTTCTGCTTCACAATAAAGTCTTAAAAGTGTACAAATAAATACACTACTCAATTATAGCTAAAATCATCATTCGACTAGGGTGAATCACAAGGTGAATTATCCTATTCCAAATGTCCAAGGTGTGGTCGATATAAGGGAGAGGGTGACAACACTTCGGTACTAATGCAAATTGACTTATTATTGGGCATTTTATTATCGCTTTTTACAAATTACGGGTACACATAAAGAATAGACTCCCCGAAGAAAATCGAAATGTTTGCCCGTACAAGAAAGGAGATATTCAGAATCAAAGTTGGAATTTTTTGTATGGTTTGAATGTACCAGTTTACTAAAAGTTACACATTTTATATCATAACTTGAAAACTTTTCTATACGTTTTTTCCAATAAGAACTCATCCATACATTAGTGTATTATGAATATTTGAATATTTTCATTAGAAAAATCGGTTGTTGTCTGATTTCTTGAAAAGATAAACATTTTTAAAATATGTCAGTTTAAGCTACGTTTTCATATCCACAACATTTTAAATTTTTGCCAAGCTCGCTCAATTCAACAATAAACCGTCCAATGATTAGGTTAGTTACTCTGTTTACTTTTCGTAAGATTCATTTTGCAATACAATGTAAACGTTTCTGTATTACTTTCCGTTTTGAAGATTTTCCTTTATTGTCCCACAGCTGATCATGACAAAAATTTATTTTTAATTTTTCTATAAATTTTCTTTCACGCTCCGAAAAAGTTCAGTCAGGTTAAGTTTAAGACATATACAATAACAACAGATTAATATACGACCCAACGCAACGTTGCCATGTTTTTAGTTTCAACTAATAAACGTGTAGTTGTTTGTATAAAATAATGAACAGTAAACTACTGGTATTCCAAATATTTTACGTTTACCCGCGTATTTACTTTTGGAGTACATGGTACCGGAGAAACTAACTTAAAAATTATTAACTATTAAACAAAGTTATTCAATTCCTTCTAAAAAAATCATTCACATTTAATGGCGGTGTTAAATCTTGCCTGCATCAGAAACACTTCTTATTATTTTTATCTATAAGAAACTGTGATCTTATTATTTGTAACTATAAGATCACATTTAAATTACGCAACAATTCTCACTCTGTACAGTTATTCTCAACCCTCGTGGGATGATGTGGAATGGAATATGTTCACCGCATAAATAAATGCACAACATCATACTGTTATTCGGTTTTCTAAATAAATTGCGCCTCTAAAGTTACGGGCAACGTTGAGCGGGGCTGGTAAATCGCCCGAACGACCCCTGACCTTTCCAACCCTTGCTGATCCCCCCTAGAACAAGAGAATAGTGGATACATTGGCAACGATAATGGTTGTTTCGCTGTGGAGGAAGGTAATACTTGGATCATTGTATTCTAATTTTTGCAATAAATAAATGTTATTTAAGCTTAGCCTTAGTGTTTATTATTTAATTAATAAGCAGACACATTTTCGGGTATAAAATATATCGCTTTTTTTCGAAAATACCCATAATAATCCTCGGCAGCAATTTTATACCTTGCTACGTACCAACTACTGCAACTGAAATTTCTAGTATTTGTCACTAGTCATGGCCACGTAAATACCATATTTATATGAGGTCTGGCTAAAAGTAAACCAGACTAGTCTCCGAAATTTCCAGTAAAACTGTCTGGAAGATGGTTAGGCAGCTTCTGTGAACTCTATCCCCCGTCTGAGTACCACCACTGAATCTCAGTTGTCTAGTAAAATTGTAGCGAATAATGAAACAGTTTTTATTCAACCCTGTTTGTGTTTGTTGCCGCAATCACGTGAAGCTTGAAATCCGAACAGCGAATTAACATTAAATTCCTCGCAAAATTGAACAAATCAGCGACGGAAAGTTTTGAAATGTTGAAACAAGTGTACGGAGATGACTGCATGACCCCCATCCATCCTAGCCAAGAAGGAAAAAAGCAACAGCAAGCAAGTCAAAATTCAAGGCAATATTGATTGTGTTTTTTTGACATTCGTGGTGTCATTCATATTCAGTGGGTCCCTCAAGGACAAATAGTGAACGAAACTTACTGTTTGGAAGTTGTAAAAACTCTTCGAGAACGAGTGAGGAGGAAAAGGCCACATTTGTGGCAGAAAGGGGGTGGGTGCTTCGCCAACACAACGCCTCAGCTCTCAATGTTTTCTCGATTAAGCAATTTCTGGCAAAAAGAAACATTCCTGTCCTCGAACACTCACCGTATTCGCCAGATCTGGCTCCATGTGATTTTTACCTTTTACCAAAAATCAATAGTGAACTCAAGGGAACACAGTTTTCATCACTGGATGAGATAAAAGATAAAACGGCAAACCTTCTGAAAATAACTCTTAAAATGTATTTAATCACTAAATAAATATTTGTTTAATACTCAGTCCGGTTTATTTCTTGTCAGACCTCGTGTTATGGATAGAAGACTGCAGTGGGGAATAATTTTTACTTAGCTGTTACTTACTGTACTGTAACGAAGCGGCGGCTTCGTTACAGTACAGTTAAAACAAAAAGCATGAAAGTATGTACATCAAAATTGTGGAAACGGATTTTAAATATCGCTGTGAATTAAATAAATATTATTACGCATTCATTTAATATTTCAGTAATACTGAGTACGTTAATTATGTTTATAGTTATCAGAAATTGCATAAATTAATCATAATGGTGTGCAAAGTTTTGTAATTAAATATGGCGTATATTTCTTTTAACTCCTAGAGAGATCTGCAATCTGCCCAGTGGACAATAAGCGTTTTTGTGACTGAAATGTAATGTTGTGTATAGTGTCACTCCCGTGAATGATCTCCTTTAAAAATTAATCTTAAATTTAGAGTTTATTTGTCTAAGTGATCTTAAATCTAAACCTATCTGAGTCTTCAGTCGACTCGACCAAGTCGAGTGTCAGGAGACGTTTTAGCCTACGTGCTTCACTGATATCGCATACATTTAACAGATTGGCCAGCACATTGACATGCACTATTACACCTCTAATTCTAATTTCTAAACGGTTTTAATATAACAGTGCGATGATAAAGCTGATATGAGGTAAGTGGTCGGCGGACCGTAGTGGAGGGTATCATATGAATCGGAAATGCATTTTTCACGGCAGTAGTTTATCTTGATTTATCGATCGATGTATACGTATGGTCTCCGATGTGTTAGTTGAAACGTTTTAATTTAAATAATAAAGTAAAAGTAAAATAAACCCGATCGTGCAACTTGCGGGTGTACATCGGGTAATGCCAATTCCGACGGTACAATAATTTGAAAAACTAACATTAGTTGAATAAACGTAAAAATATAGAGTTTTAGGGTGAAGGTGTTATTAGGGCACAACAGTATGTTTTGGGCGCTTGAGACAAAACAAAAATTGTGTGAGAAAAGTCTAAGTTAAATGTCTAACATACGCGGTTATTGGAGTTGATAGATTTTTGGTTAAGTGGGTTATGGGGTTATGGAGTTTAAGAGCTTCGGTTTTCAGATTACAACTTCATTCTTAGGGTTATATACATATACTGGCTTAGGTTATGCGTTCTTTGAAGTTATGGCAAAATTCTGATGTGATGAGGTTAAATAGACCTCTGATTGACCCCAAAAACATGTAGTAAACATGGCCAGACCCTTCTAGATCAGAATTCTTTTTTGTGTGGCTGTGTTATCGGTGATCCAATAAGTAACACAAAAAACGTCAAGAAGGAAGCCAATTTTGACCATATATTTTTAAATGAGGTGTGCGTTGCATTGCCATCGCTGTGACTATTTGAAAAAAAAATTGGGGGCAGTCACATCCTCCAGGGCTAAGTAAACGTCATTATCCTGTATTCATCCTGTATGCAAATTGGGAACACTAAATCAAACTAACTATAAACATACGAAATCATATGAGAACGCAAAAATCTAATTGTGAATAGATTTTCACTGATGAATACATACTTTTTCATCCTCTGGTATCGCTATGGAAAATAGGATTGCTTTCCTGTTGCAGATCCTTCATTTTTGTATACCTCAGCAGGAACTGGGACTTGGGGTGAGGCGATCTAAAAACGCCGGCCGGGCTGCCCTAGCAAATCCTGGATATTACATAATTGAAAATATATAAATAGACATTTGATTCATAAAACGGCGACAGGGAGCTCAAGCGTGAAGGGGCGGCGAGGAGATATGAACGCAGCAATCTATGAGAGGGGGCTCACTAGACCAACCAGGAGAGCGATTCCCCGAACAGCTAGAATGAAGCCTGTGCAGCGTCCTCGAACCTGCTAACCAGGGCATCGCACCCTGTTTGACCTAATTCCACCAACTACATCAATGACATCATAGTGACGTCATTCGAATGTAGGACAATTTCATTCTAAAATATCGGGTTGGATAAACCTGCAATTAATTTTCTCTGTGATGCATCGGATTATCGAAACCGCGGACGTTTGCTGTTCGGAATTGCAGGTTAGTTAAGGAAGACGACGGAACGGCTACCCATAGGGTCGTCCCTAATACGGTGGAATGCCCAACTGAACCGTATCCACTGTGATTGGAGTGTCAATAAATTAAAATTATTACCGAGAAGGATCGATACTCGACTTTTATAAAATATTTAGCAATTATTTTTCTATAATTAAAACAAATCATATAACCAGTATAGGCATCATTGTTAATATAGCCAATATTCCCAATATAGCTAATACAACTAATGTAAGATAATGAATGAATTCGTTAAAAATTCAAGGAATAATTTTTGGGAAAAACTTTCGGACCCGTCAAATTTTATTTTTAGTTGTATATATTTTAAAATATATACTACACTTAATGGAATGATTACGCAGGCCTACAAATTTTGACAGTTTGAAAGTTGATTTGGGTTTGATAAGTGAGTTATTTACGCTGATTTCATATCTACCTTCTGTTTTTGTCCCTCACGTAAGGTTTTTAATCAACTGAGTGATCAGAATAAATTAAAAACTAAAGGAAAAATTACATTTTAATAAACATTAATAAACATTATAAATAAAGAAACATAGTAAAAAGCAACAACACAAATAGTTTTGAGTCTCTGATTTCTTTCTTTCTTTGGAAATCTCCTTTTTTAACAAAAAACTTCGTTTTGTAGTTTTTCTTGCACTATAATTCGTTGGGTGTTCTCTTTTCAACATCCAGCAGTAATCTGCCATCATCGCCACATTCCATCAACTCTGGTACCTCCTTTCTATCTTCTTTATGCCTTGAGGGAACCTTTCACCTTGCTCTTCACTAACAGCACCAAGATATTCTGGAAAGTTGTACAAATGAGCATGCAGAAAATTAATTTTTATGCTCATATTACAACCAAGTTGCTTAAACTTATCCAGCATTTTGTTAACAATTTCTTCATACTGCGGATGTCTATAGTTTCCTAAAAAAATCTATTACATTTTTAAAGCATATCCAAGGTTCTTTTTCAATTTCTGTCATTGTTTCTTCAAACTGTTGGTCCTGCATTAATTTTTTTATTTGTGGTCCTACGAGAATGTCTTCCTCTAATTTTGCTTCAGAAAAAGCGGGAAATTTACCACATAAGTACTTAAAACAGTTCCCATTTTTATCTATAGCTTTTACATATTGCTTCATTAATCTTAATTAAGTATAAAGTGGCGGCAAAATAATTTTCTGCGAATCAACCAAATTTGCATAAATAACGTCTTTTGAACCAGGTGTTAAGTTTATAACAAAATATATTTGGTGTATTTTTACAACTTCTAGGCATTTTTAAAACAACATAAAACACATGACGGGATATCACGAGTAAACGTACACACATTAAAAACGTACTACAGCGACTATGTAAATACGTATACACTTATACGTATTTACATAGTAATACGTAAGTAAGTTTCAAACCGATTAAACAGAGGAGCGCCGCAAAGATTGAGGCAAAATTTAATTTTATTGAACCTCGGTTTTAAAAACTACAAGTTATTGTATACTTACAATGTACATTTACAAATATTGGTGCGTAATGGAAACAAGAAAACAGTGTTTATGTAGTTCATGATATGTAACTAAGCCAAAGAGTCAAAAAAAGTTGACCTGTGTAATTGATTATCAAAACGAAAATCTATAGAATAAATCAGATTAATTTCAAACAGTGTACTAGAATAGAAAATTGGAACATGGTAATATTACGACTGTTGCATCTAACTTTTTTCAAATTATCCTTCGCCCCTCACTCTTGTCGTAACCCTACCAACCTAAAACAGAATATTGATATACTAGCAGCAATGCCATTGTCCAGAAATAGGTCTTTGAATTTATATTTGGATTATGACACGGATATCTCAGCAGGAGATAAATGGGTCGTATAAAATACATAGTTGTGTAGGGCTCCTATATGAACAGTCTAAAAATACTTACACGAAAACAGAGATAAGATATTAGGACAAAGGTCGAGGGATTCGAAAATAATCCACAAAGAGAAATTATTGTATTTTTGTATTTCGCTTGTAGGGTTTATAATTTCGTTTAATGTCATAATTTGCGCCAAATATACAAGTTATTATAAGGATTCTCAATAGATGATATTTAGAATTAATCGTCGTAAATTACATAGGGACAAATATAATAAATTATCATAAATGGTGGGAGAGAGCCTGTCTAAAGTCGGAAGTCAACCGACTTAACAAGCTAAGAGGATTGATTCTAAAAAGTATAACCGGAACCTCAAGATCGACACCGATCGAGGCGATGGGGATACTGACGGGAATACCACTTCTTGATGTCACCCTAAAAGCGGAAGCTGCAAAGGCAATGCACAGGGTGGGAAACATGAACAGGAAGGTAGGGGACTTGAATAGACTCTCAAGAGAGCTAGCTGAGGAGGGGCTCCTATGGATGCTCTCTGACAGTACGGGTGTCCAGTTCCTGTTTGACAAGAAATATAAGATCACTCTCACCAGTAAGACCAACTGGATAGAGGGTCGAAATGGATTATCGCTCAATGGAGACATCTGGTACACTGATGGAGCCAGGAGTGAGAACAGAGCGGGTGCGGGGGTGTAAAGGCGACGCGATGGGATAGGTAAAACCTTCCCCCTGGGTAAATACACTACCGCACTCCAGGCTCCAGGCCGAGCTAGTTGCTATTACATACGGTGTTCTGGGGGCCAACCAAAATCGGACCCAGGAGAGAGTATGTATCTGCTCGGATAGCAAGGTGGCGTTGATAGTCCTGAATTCGGCAATAATAAAGTCGATGACTTTGCCAGACTAGGGACCAGGGAAAACCTCTATGGACCAGAACCTGCAGTGGGTCCTGCAGTCGAAATCTGATCAGAGACCGCATCAATGACTGGGCAAGAGACCAGCACAGAGAAAGATGGAGAAGAGTAACGGGTTGTCGAATAACCAAACTCTTCATCGAATACTCAGAGATTGAGAAATGGGCCCAAGAATTCATTAAATTGAACAGGCATAAAGCCAGAATCCTGGTAGGAATCATAACGGGCCACCATAGTAGCCTGAATGCATATAAGCACAAGCTGAGGCTGACTGACATCCCGACATGCAGATACTGTAGAGAAGACGAGGAAACCTCGATTCATCTTCGATTCATCACCTCGAAATCTGCCGATTAAGCATGTAGTATGTATATAAAAATACGAACCTAAAATTATTGAGGTTGTCCACTGATGTCCGTGCACGACTGTCCCGCAAAGATGATTAGGTAAACACGTTTTTATTTATATTCCGTTTAATAGTCGGAAAGCGACTTATAAGTTACTGACAGAGATCGTATCGATAAAGATGTATAGACCATAAAGTTCATTCGGCATTTGTCCTGAATCGGCGTACCGTATGCGGCACCGATGAGAACTAACAAGTTCGAAACAGCTGTATGTCGTTCGGTTCCGATCCGGAACAAATGTCGAATCCTACCTGTGGCGGGTTTTATTTTTTGAAATCTTATCTGATCGTGCAGAAACACGAGAAAGGGGTCGAGGATCGCTTCTGGGTATAATTCAATGCCTGGCGGGGCTTTAGCCCGAGGAGTAGTTGTTTCCTAGAGCGATTATGTAATAGCTTTGCTATTCGGGAACTACTTTGATAACCGCTTGGCGGCTTGGTGGTTCCTTTCTCGATTTCCGACTTATAAGTTACTGTAATGTCAAGTGACAATTCACCAAACGTCCAGATCAATATCACCAGCCTCGTGATATTTAATATGTTCTAGAAAATATGTTATTGTAAATTTTCCTATAAAACGTTACCATCAAAGTTTTTATAACTGAATGAGAGTGTACGGAATTGGAACTTATTGACAATAACATTGAGAATTGATGAAGACTGGTAAAGCGTTTCATCTGGCCATTAGTTTATTCACCAGTTATGGTTATATGGTGGATTTTTTTGGTATAATATTTTCTTCTGGATTGTTTAATCCAGAATAACTTGATTTTTCAAATAATATTTTATGGAATAATAAGAAATGAAATTTAAAACCTTTTTTTATCATTTCTCTGTGTACTAGTGTTAAATATAGTATTTAGTAGTAAGTTACTTTACTTTAGCAATTTAAATTTAATTTAGTAGTTAAAGTTATTAGGGATGACTAAAGTTCAATATTATTTAAACTAATTTGCAATTTCTAACAGTGAGAAATCTTTTTGACAAATATTAGTCTTACTACTTACCAGTAATAAGTAAACTATCTAAAATAAGACCGTAAGTTATTGTATATATTCGCATGTATAAATATAATCTGTATCAGAATTTTTCAAGTCATTTGATAATTCTTCAAACTTTACCTGAAGAATTATCGAAATTTCCCAATTTCACGATTACACTGTATAGCTTTTACTGTGACCCAGAAATATGATGTTAATTAAGAACTCATTTAAAATTAATATATCCCTCCTTTTTAAAGCTGAAAGTGTGGACTTTCAGCTTTGAATGCTCGTAGGTGTAATCAATGAAATTAACTTTTTAAAATTCTCGTTAGATTTTATGGCAAAGAAGTGATTCTATTAATAAAAATAATTATATCTGATGTTAAAAATAACGTATCATTGTGCTGACGTATTTCCCGATTTATATTATACTGAGAGAACAATTTATTTATTGTTAATGAATTGCGTTTATGTAATAAACAAATAGTAACGTCGAATATATTAGCAAATATTGAACAATATAAACAGGAATAATGCTCTGATTTATTAGGAAGGTAATATATTTATTATGTGAAGGAATTTCTTTTTTTTGGGATTAAATATTTAGATTGATGTTCAATAAATCTAAATTATATACCTACTAGATCAGTATCATATAACTATTTCAGTCTTGCTATACTTTTTATACTTATAGGCATGAAAATAAAAAGAAGGTAAAACAAAATCAAAACTTTAAAGTGAAATTTTATATAAAGTCAGTTTTTTGTGTATGTTGGGTAGATAGAATTCATTTATATTAAATTATAATATACATTTTTATTACAGTGATATTTATCTGATTCTGATCTAAATGTTCTTTGGAACGACTTGTTATACAGGGAATGGTAAATGTGTGGACTTTAATAATATAGAGTACTCGACTAAGAGTAATCAAATCTGGATATTATAATTTGAACATATTGGCAGTCATATAGTTAGTAATTATTCAAATCATATCCAGTATTTTTATAAACAATTATCTTTTAAAACAGGTAACTTTTTATAAAAATTTAATTTTCAATTGAATTGTAACTGTATTTTTGTATAATAAGATAATGGCACCATTTCTTGGAATCAAATTTTTCTTCGATATTACGATTTCTTTTGTGGTATCCATTTAGATTTTAAGAAAATTATAGAATATTATATAATTAAAAATTAGAATCTGAAATTAAATTCAGAAAATGTATAATTTTTCTTCCAAATAATGCTGTACTGAATTATTTTTCAAATAATGTGAAATACTTACCTCATGAAGACTATAGAGAATAAACAAAAAGATCTTGTGAAGCTATTTATGTTATAGCATTAGAAGATACTGTTTTTGTAGCATTTTATCGATACATTACCGCTGCTTTCTTTTTTGTACGGTTTTTCGAATTTTGTTTGAGTGTAAACTTAATGCATAAAAATTTTTTATAAGTAACACATAGTATTCATCTATTTTTTTTAAATAATAAAAATGTGGGGCGAAAATATGTTAATCAGACTACAAGATGTACTAAATTGCATCACACTATTTTCTGTTCTTATTTGGAATCAACTCTTTTTTTGCGTACGGATGTGTAAAATATGTATGGCGTTGCATTAACAAAGTTTTGATAAAACCTAGCATTTCAGTAAAAATTCAAAAATCCCAACTCAAGAGCGTTACCGAAGAGAGAGATATTTTGACCCTTTTGCATATAACGTCGACTTGTCAACGTGACATAGATCATACAAGTCTTTTAAAATGTGTCTTATCAGCAAATTAAAATCGTACATTAAAAATAACAAAATTGGTTGCCATGCCAACGAAATTACTTGCTCGGAAACAAACTCAAGGTTATCAAAATTTTTAACCAAAAACTTTTTCTGAACAACTTTTTCATGCAAAGTGTTTGTAAACGTTATAAACATTATTCCATACATATGGGGTACCCTGTATGTTTTTTTATTGATAAAATCCTTATCGAAAAAACTAAATTTCTGCTCGGGGTCTCCCCGATTGCAATCCAATTATCCTACCCGATGATCCGGATAAAAATACCTACCGTCGTCCGGCATCCATGTACCTAGCACTAAATATAGCTGTAAATATTACAAAATAGGTGCATAACCCCTTCTTCAGGTGGAAAGGATACGTAATGACGTCACAGCGATCAAAAATGGGTAGGGGTAAGTGCGTCAATACTTGTTGCAACCTGAGTCAAAGTAGGGAAGTGGGTCAGCTGAGGGGTGGAATGTTATAGGTCTATGACCTGCAGTTCAATACAGAGTTCACTAACTGCGCTCATACGTATACCGATGTACTTATTTGTTTATAATTAATGGCGGGGATGTATTTGGGGACAGGGTTGCTTTTGTTCCGCAAATTTTTCGCTGATATCTAATGTTGCAGGCACTAAGTGGTAGTTGAAAGAATTTCAAATATCGCTTCACGATTTTTTGCTCCCGATAATCAACGGAAACCTTTGGATGATATTAGATGCATACTCAATATGTCAGGATGTTTTACAAACAACCAAATATATTACAAGCACCGATACTGGTTCGATAAATCCTTCTTTAATCTGATTGTTAATAAAAGGATTCAAGGATGAAAGGATTCAAAATTGTGCTTCATAGTTTATCGATATTAACTACCATACTCAGTAACATATAAGTCGAAAATCGAGAAAAGAACCACCAAGCCGCCGAGCGGCTATCAAAGTAGTTCCCGAATAGCAAAGCTATTACATAATCGCTCTAGGAAACAACTACTCCTCGGGCTAAAGCCCCGTCAGGCATTGAATTATACCCAGAAGCGATCCTCGACCCCTTTCTCGTGTTTCTGCACGATCAGATAAGGTTTCAAAAAATAAAACCCGCCACAGGTAGGATTCGACATTTGTCCCTGATTCTCATCAGTGCCGCATACGGTACGCCGATTCAGGACAAATGCCGAATGAACTTTATGGCCTATACATCTTTATCGATACGATCAGACAGAGATCGTCTCGAAGAGAATATCTTTGGTTCTCATCTTTTTAAAATGGTCAAGTAACTTTACAGCTTCTCGTCACAAATAGTTACGTAATTTTATATTATCCTTAACTAAATACGTAATAATTGAATATCTAAAAAATTAGATTGTTCAAACTTGATGCTATATAATGATATACTGAAAAGTATCAATGAGAGCAAATGTTCTTTGTATTATCGACAAAAAAGTGGAAAAAGACATGGAAGGAGTAATAATTACTAATAATCTAAGGAAGTGAATAGAATATAAACAAAGGTGGAGGAAGTTTAAAAAATATATGTACAATATATCCTTTGTTCTCCGCCTGAAAAACAAGTTTACTCTTTTAAAAGTGGGTTGAACCTCCTACGACATAAAACAAGAACTCCCTTCCTTTTATTTTTCTTAAAACTTGTACCTTTTCTTAAAAATACTTTAAGTATTA
Organism: Rosalia funebris; assembly: GCA_037954035.1. Lineage (NCBI taxonomy): Eukaryota > Metazoa > Arthropoda > Insecta > Coleoptera > Cerambycidae > Rosalia > Rosalia funebris. The sequence goes on along the minus strand of JAZFAV010000002.1, from coordinate 6,770,620 downwards.
TATCTCATATATATATTTACTGTTAAATTTAATTTAAATATATAGCAATTTTAAATATACAATCTTTTATCAAAAGGAAATATTTTATATTTCTTGTTTGGTGTCCGAGGCAGCAAATGAAGTAGATCGTAATAAGAAAACTAATTTAGAAGAAACCTATGCAGTGCTTTGTGAAAATTATTATTATATCATACATGGCGAATAATACCTACCTACGTTGTCGAGGCGTAGGTAGGTATATCGTATGATGGAGGTCAAAAAATACCCATGTTGTGAACTTTATGAAGACTGAATGTTTCCGTTAGTGGATGACATAAGATTTCTCTACTTCTAAATTCTGTTTGTTATTTACTATATAATTAATGGTGCATATGGGCGTTTATTAAAAGAATATACTCCACAAACAAAATGCCTCAGACTTAAGAAAACGTACATGTAGACATGGATTACTGAGAGGTTAACTTGTCATATAAATTAATACAGTATTTTCGTAAAGCAATGAATAAATTCATTAAAATATTAAGGAATAACTTTTGGAAATACTATTGGACCCGTAAAATTTTATTTTTAGTTACACATTTTTAAAAATATAATTAATACATTATTATGGGTATAGGTTAGATAAAAAATAAGGAAAGTGATTTTGCAATTTCAAAATACCAAATTTAATGGCAAGGATTGCTTAAAAAATCAACCGAAGTAAATGTTTTAAATGTGCACATTGGTTAAATTGTAGTTGGCTGCCTGATAGTAGCTTTAGAGATTGATGACACAGGCCAACAAAGATTCTGTGATCGGACTTTTTTTGACTTAATTACATACCATGAATTACAGAAACATTGTTTTTTTTTGTTTCCATCATGCACCAGTATTTGTAAATGTACATTGTACAACAATTTGTAGTTTTCAAAACCGAGGTTATAGAAAATTAAATTTTTCCTCAATCTTTGCGGCGCCCCTGTATGTAATCGGTTTGAAACGTACAGACAAGTGTCAGAGATTTACCGAAACAGAGTTGGCCGGTGAGGATATTCCGGTTTTATACTACTTGGGTATTTACATACTCGCTGTAGTACGTTTTTAATGTGTGCACGTTTACTCATTACATCGCGTCGTGTGTTTCTATTTTGTTATAAAAATGCCTAAAAGTTGTAAGAATACACCAAATATATTTTGTTACGTCTGTGGCTGTTTCAGAACGTAGTTCAAAAAACGTTATTTATGCAAATTTGGTTGATCTGCAAAAAATTCTTTCGCGTCACTTCATATTTAATTAGGATTAATGAAGCAATATGTAAAAGTTATAGATAAAAATGGGAATTGCTTCAAGTACTTATGTGTCAAATTTCCAGCTCCTTCTGAAGCAAAATTAAAGGAAGACATTTTCGTAGGACCACAAATAAGAAAATTAATGCAGGATCAACAGTTTGAAGAAACAATGACAGAAATTGAAAAAGAGTCTTGGATATGCTTCTAAAATGTAACAGAATTTTTTTAGGAAATTATAAACATCCGCAGTACGAGGATATTGTCAACAAAATGCCAAGTTTAAGCAACTTGGTTGTAATATGAATATAAAATTCATTTTCTCGATGCTCATTTGGACAAACTTCCAGAAAATCTAGGTGCTGTTAGTGAGGAGCAAGGTGAAAGGTTCCATCAAGACATAAAGGAGATGGAAAGGAGAGACCAGGGTCGATGGGATGTGGCGCTGATGGCAGATTACTGCTGGATGCTGAAAAGAGAACATCCAACGAATGATTACCCATGAAAAACTACAAAACAAAATATTTTCTTAAAAAGAGAGAGATTTTCAAAGATAACAAGGAATTAGAGACTCAAAGCTATTTTCGTTGCTACTTTTTACTATGTTTTTTAATGTTTATTAAATATAATGTTTATTAAAATGTAATTTTTCCTTTAGTTTTAATATATTCTGATTATTCAGTTGATCAAAAACCTTACGTGAGAAGCAAAATGATAGATATGAAATCAGCGTAAAGAACTCACTTATAATCACTTATCAAACCCAAACTTTCAAAATGTCAAAAGTTGTAGGTCTATGTAATTAATTATTGCTGTCATATAGAAACTTGAAGTTGTACCGAGAATCCCCGATGGAGTATTACACTGAAAATCCAGAGAGAGTGAATGTGTGCACCACATATTCGATACAAATAAATAGTAATCGGACGGCGCCAAGTCTGGTGAGTAAGCCACATGCGAGAGTATTTCTCAACTAAATGCCTCATTCATTTCCTTAATTCAGGGTGATGTTGCATTATCATGAAGCAAAATCACGTTGTGTTGCCTTTTTTGATATTCTGGTCGTCCTCGTTGGTTGGTCTGGTCGAATCGTTTTGATATTCTGATCGATTTGAATCAAACAAAACTTGATTCAAATCGATCATTCGTTGTCGGTAGCGTTCAGTATTAACGATTTCGCCAGGTTTTAGCAGCTCATAACAGATCGCTTCCTGCTAATTTCACTAAAGACAGAGCATTGTCTTCCATCCATAACGATTCGGCCTTGCAGTCGATGTAGATGGTTCGTTTGGATTTACCCATCACATTTTACGCTTAAGGTTCTCGAAACATATCCACTTTTTATCGCCAGTCACAACTCGATGCGAAATGACTTTCTTTTGTACCTGGCGAGCAGCATTTCGCAAATGGTTTTCGGTTTTCCTGCTGTCTTTCATTCAGTTCATGTGGAAACCATTTTCCCATCCTCTGAATCCTTCCCGTGGCTCTCAAACTTATGAGGACGGCTTCTCGTGTCATTTTTTCGTGTCGCAAGTTCTCGTTGCGTTTGAGCGTCATTCTTATCCAACCATGCTTGCAATTATCTTCCTTCGGCGGTCTTCTACGTTCTTCGTTTCTCACGTCAAAACTGCCATTTTTGATTTTTTTTACACCACTCAAGGCACTGTGATTTACCAAGAGTATGCTCACCGTAGGCTGCGACAAGCATTCGTTGCGATTCTGCAGCAGTTTTCTTCAAATGATAACAGAAAATCAATGCAGTCCGCAAATCGTAGTTTCCAGGCACAAAATTCGACATGCTCAACGCTATTAAAAACGATGTTGTTATATGGAACTTGTACTGTTGAGAGATAAAGCCATTTATCAGATGTCAAAACAAGAAAATGGCGCCAATGACGCTGTATGGCAGTAACTACGTTAGCAGCTAGGCCATCTATGGGCAAATTCCGATTTCATATTTACATACCTGGTATAGTCAACCATTGATGAAACTTATCAAATTATGCCAAGGAATCAAACAGCATTCATCAAAGGGCGTTTGTTCATATCGTATCGGCGTGAATTTTCATCGAACATCGTCCCTGTTAGCTCGGCGTTCTACACATCTTTCGCATCCATTCTGTTACAAAGAGCTACTAATTAAAACGGTAACGTTCCAGTTGATTTGTATTACTTACTAAAGGGCGTTTAGTAGGACCCAAGAACTGCGCGTGCTGGAGGGTACGAACACAAAATAGGGATGGAAAATCGAAAGAAGTTGAATTTTAAAAGGTCAAAGGTCGCCTCCGCGGCGAATACCGAAACCATCAGTCGGCATAGCGCCCCCATCCCATAGCAAAACTATTGCGATTATCCCTTGAATTAGGCTCGATGTTTGTCACCGCTGAAAAGGCGGCAACGCAAAAAATGCTTCTTCCAAAACCGCCGCTCCAGCGGCCCGCCCGATTTTGTGGCACCCTCACCCGGAGCTACCCGGACGTCATAATATATTGCGCCAGGATATGTATAAAACAATAAAAAATATGTTCCGCAGGACAAAAGGGGAAAATGTATCCCTGATTTTCCTGCAAGTATTATTATGACTCCGCTCGGCACGTGCCATTTGACAATCAATGTAATGACGTCAGAGCGTATCGGGCCAATCGCCGTCGAGATCCATTCACTGCTATGAGCCATGCTGGTTAGAGATTCATCTCGAGCTTTGGCTTTACTTTGGACTTCAGTATCGCTGCGGACACCCCAAGCTTCAGCAGTAGGCCAACAGCCTTCACAGAGACCTCACCACGCGGCTATTCCCCATTATATATTTGGCATTTATTTTAATTCGATAAAAGCCATGTAATTTATACAGTGATAAGTGAATCGACATAATTTTGTTTTCGAAATTAATTTCTTTAATTTTCTGAAGTGGTGAATTGACGACAAGACGCTTGCTGCACTTCGTAAGTCTGAAATTAGTGTTTGGCATGATTCTTGCACGTGTTAATATTAAAAAGTATTTATAGAAAGCCGAAATATGTCCAGTATATATGAAAGAACGTTGTTAGATTTATAGGAAGATTTAGTTTGAAAGAACTTTGTCTGCGCGCTCAAAATTGTATTTTGAAACAATTTCCTGAAATAAATGTTTTTTATATAACAATAATGATGAAATAGAAGACTTATCATAATTAAAATTAATGTTAGTATTATTGTTTTGTGTATTTTTATTTCTATTTTTATCTTTATTTTTATTTCAAATTAAATACTAAAATTTTAAAAATAATTTTTAATTTTCTTCAGGTGATAAACATTTAACATTTTTAAATTTAGTTTTCGATAATGAATACCATCATGTTTTGTATACAATGTGGTTCACAAGTGAAAGATTACTTAATTTTCTGTATAACTTAAAACTAAATACCTATGTAGAATTTTTCTTCTAAAATATTTTTTACTTTATTTCAACAGTGTTGTACTTTTCCCTCCAACTCACTTGAGGTAGTTATTATCCTTTGAAAAATTTTAAATGCAATGACGTCATACATGGAACATCTCATTGGGAAGAATTTTTTCTTTTCTTTTCTGTAATATGAGGTTTACTGTTCTGTGTTTATTATAAAGAAAATCATCCGTTTAGTATGTCCTATTGAAGTTTTCACATTAGGTGGATCGATGGACGCATGGAATTGGGTTGCCAGGAGGTTCAAAGTTCCGAATAACGTCGATTATTTAAAATAAGAAACAGAGTGAAGCACGAAATTAATCAAATCTACCCACAAATGACACAAAATGTTTTATAAGACTTTGCAACAATGGCCATTGTTCAGAAATAATCACCACTGCGTTTGGATAGTTGATCAACTGTTTCGAAATAAAATTTGGCAATATTGAAAATGCAATATTTTCTATAAAAATAAAGAAACTATTAAATGAGGTATTACACATTCTAACACAAAATTAAAAAAATATAACCTTCGTTTCAAAGAGATTGGAGGGGAAGGTATATGTGTTAATATAATTTTACTGAAATTAGAAGTTTATCATAATATTATATTTTTTTACTTTTATAATTTTATAAGTATGTACTTATACTACAATATTTAACATTGTATATCAGAAATAATTTATAATACAAATAAATTCTATTTATGTTTTATTTTTTGTTTATTTATTTGATTTTATTTATATACAAAGTGATTCTTTAACAATACGAAAGACTTCAAGAACAAAACAAAGAGTAATTTCTACTAATTGGAGATTTCTTTTTTATTTTATTATATTTCACTTATTTATTCCAGAGGATTCTCAGAAGGCACTTCATTTAACATGAGAAAAAATCAGGTAGGTTACTGCTACAAATCTGTACCAATACTTTTCAGATATTTTGTATGTAAGTACAAACATCATATTCATTATATAAAGAATATTATTATATAAAGAAAATATATTCATTAACAGTGGCGAAGCGTCCATTAAGGCTGTAAAGCTAGCTAAATTGCACATCATTCCTCGCGTACTCCCCTCTCCCCTCACTGCACCGCGGATCTCAATAAAGTCCGTTAAAACTAAGACGACGGAGAGTTAGCCCAGACAGCGCATAGATACGCATTGTCGCTTACCGGCATGCCGACGCGAAGAATGATATGCAATCCTGCCAGCCTCGCAGCCTTAATGGACGTATCGCCACTGTTCATTATAGAAAGAAAACTACTGTGCGTTACCTAAAGATGTAACATTTAAATAGTGAATGGTTATATAATGAAACTGTGTTAGCATTGTTACTATAAATATGCCTTAATCTGGCAAAATGTGGATTCTTCCTAATTACACTGTCAAATATTTCCCTAACACGAATACCATCATCGTTATATAAAATATGTAGCACTCTTTGCACATACTTTTACACTATGATAAACACATACACTATGATAAATTTGGTATAATTTTGTGTACGATTTTTTTCTTTAGGTGTTTTATTGCTTACATGCTTTATACATAAAAATCTCTTAAAGATCAACAAGCTTACGATTACAAACCCAAGATATTCTTTGGTATCCGTCATCATCATTTTAAATCACGAAATTCTTATGCAAACCATCTCACATTGTACGCGATCCCTCGCGTGTTACTGCAAACATTCGGTATATTTATGCTATACAAAATTCACAGAGGTAAGATAGACATATAAATGTTTACATTGCCACAACGAGCGAAACAATAGGCGGTTAAATACAACGGCAGAGTTAAACTGAATTGCTTACACCTAGTCGATTCAAAAATATGAAGGAAAGACGATGGCGTCTCGGCTGCCGCGGAATTAAAAACATGTGAAGAACATAATGCCCTGTACACATAAACAATGTATAAACCCACACTCGCTCCAGGACTCGACCTTAGCCAGTTTCAAATTCTGTGGTTAATACTTTGTTATGACGATAATGTTGTAATTATATCCCCGGGGGGCGAATTTCATGTTTTAGATTTCATTTTATTTATAAACACGCCACCCACTAAAATAACAGTCGATCAGTTTTAATTTGCGGGTTTTAAGTTATACAAAATACGAAAAGGAAAAGTTTAGTCCATAAACATATAAAAGTTTATCGACAGGCTGTTAAAAATAGTCTTTAAATTTAAATTTTAAATTGGTATTTTTCGAAATTAATGGAATTCATTACTATCGAGTCAAATGTCTTGCAACACAAACAAACAGCACGATATGCCGAATATTTTTCACTTAAAGTTCACAAGGTTTTATTTATAGAATCGCTGAGAGTTTTTATTTTTTTTTTATAAACACGCGTGCAAAAAAATATTTCAAAACCTGCTTGTCAGTACGACTTATATTTTTCGAAAGTTGATCGTTGGATACATTGCCCGAACAATGATGAATCATGCACTTAATTACAAGTACTTCCTCCGTTGCTGAAAAACAATTTGCCACCTCTCCCCCAATTTATCCACCCCCTGAAATATTCCCTGTCATTACTTCTTTGATTGCTTTGATTGCATTACTTACAATGTAGCGTAGAAATTTAGCCAGACCGACAACTGATTGTCCTCTAATTAACGTTTTAAATCATGCAAGAGGGGCTAAAGTCTGAAGAATAAGAATATCAATATATGGTTAGCAATAACGAGTCTGATATAACAGAGGCTGCATAGTAAACTGTACTTAAAGGCCAGATCACATATACACATACACATTTGTCACTGAAACATTAATTTGTCACTGAAAATTACTTTTCAGTGCGTTTTTCAAAATATTCTTCTTCATGATCTATACACTTTTGCATGCATTGGAACCATTTGTCAAAGCATTTCTTCCATTCCGCTTGAGATATCTCCAAAACATGGTTTTTGAACGCATCAACGGCTTCTTCTGCCAAAGAAAATCGTTGTCCACGCAATTTATTTTTGACGTTCGTGAATAAAAAGAAGTCATTGCGTGCCAAATCAGGACTCTATGGCAAATGACCCATTAATTCGATTTTTTAATGTTGAATCATTCGGTTGTTAGACGAGATGTGTGAGAGCTCCCATTGTCATGATAAAGAATGTTCCGAAGGCACTTGTTTGTTTTCCTTAGTTCACCGAAGACTTCAGGCAAACAAATGGTTATGTGCCATTCAGAATTGACTGTTTGACGTTCCTCTATAGGCACTGTTACCACATGACCAGTTTTTCCGAAAAAACAGGCGACCATTTGTTTCGAAGTGCTTCGAGCGCGAATAACTTTTTTTGGATTTGGTTCATCTTGAATACAGTCAACCGCTGTTTACTTTCCGGCTCATATGCATAGATCCCTGATTCATCACCTATTACAATGTTATATACGTCTTTTGAAGCACCACCATTGTATTTCTTAAGCATTTGTTTGCACCAATCGATAGGAACATTTTGAAATTTTTTCAAATTATGTGGGATCCAACGGGAACAAACCTCTCTTACAGCTAAACGATCATGCAATATTTTATATATGTTAGTCGAACTAGTGTTTAAGGTTGCCTCAATCTCAGAGTATGTCACATGACGATCTTGCATTATCAGTTTTTGCACAGCATCAATGTTTTCTGACACAACAACTGATTTTGGAAGACCTATTTCAATGGAATTATCTATTAATATAATAATAATATAATGATAGGAGTATACCAAGGTTTAAAATTAATTACTATATTGTCGTATAATAGCTGTTACTACACCAGCAATAAAATAAAATCTCAGGTATGTGTGAATACATTGTGGAAAATCATCGGCAACTGATGTTGTCACGTTGTCTCTGTTAAGGACTGAGAGATAATTAAAATGTGACATATAAGACGTTAACATTTTAAAGGATATTTTCGATAGCGTAAATAATTAAAAGCACTCTATAAATAGGAACGTAAATCAAACAGGCCTTGAGACATATTTTTGTAAATGTTATATTATCTGGTGGAAAATTATTTGACATGAAATTTTTTTATCTACGCTTCCTTGTTATAATTTATGTAATGTACAGTGAGTCACATATATGTTTTTATATATCCGCATTTTTTTGTATATATATTAAAAATTCTAGTAATGGAAAACAATATGGTTAATTCACTTCTTTACTTACTTTTTATTTGGTAAGAATATTCTTTTATCCAACACATAATTTAGTCATAAAACTATGCGTCTTAACATATTTGTCCAATTCTGTATACCGCTTTGTTAATTTCATTATTAATTTGAAGGCTTGTATACCGAACTAAAATTCATTTAATGACCCGATGAATTTGGCTGTTACTTTGTGATATTCCATTGTATTAAATAACGAGCACGGAATTGTTTTGTAATACGCTAGGCACAAAAATTAAGGGACGTAAAATAAAAAATCCTAAATTTGTAAGTGATTTTCAAGGGTCTGTTAACTTGGAGAAATATAGTCGCAGAACAATTTTAAAACAATCAAATTAAAGCTCCAAGTTTCTAGTTTTAAAAAACTATTCAGAACATTTTTCACTGTCAGAAAATAGGAAAAGAAATTTACACATTATTGCTTGCCTTTCAAGAAGTCCACGGACTTTTTGAAAGGCAAGACATTTTTTTCAGTGATTTTATCATAAAGCTTTTTTAGATAATTATCCTCTTTATTTTGAGTGGTCTAAAAGCCTTGTTCTAAGACAAGGCTTTGTCCTTTTCCGCTGACTTATCGTCGTTCAAAATAAAGAAATGAGTTTTGACTTTGGTAATTAATTACTCGGGAAATAATTTGTTTCTTTTCTCTTTTCGTTACAACGATTAATATTTTTTGATAAAAAAAATGGATTACTGCTAAAAAGAACATTTTCACCCCCAAAAAATGAATAAAATATGAAATATTCATCCTTAAATTGATTTTTAGCAAAAGCGACAAATTTGATCATTCCGACTACAATAAAAAAAGGTGCAGCGTTTTGAAATTTTCAGGGTTTTTTTTGGGATTTCATATCATTTGAGGTTAGCCTATCCATTATTTGCAAGTTTATGTCATCCATTATTTGCAAAAGTTAAGCGAATATCTCTAAATACTCAATTCTTTACCTCCTTTTCAATCAACATTCTCGCACCGAAAATTTTTTTATTCAAAAACCAATAACTACAACCTCTAAAGAATACTTTGCAGTTTTTAAAACTCTACTTGAATTTTCTGTACGATTATTATTTCCCGAGTAATTAACTACCAAAATGAAAACTGACTTTTTTGCTTTGAGCGACGATAATCCAGAGAAAAATCATCGTACAAGGCTTTTAGACCGCTCATTTTATAGAAGATAAAACTATCTAAGAAAAATGTATGATGAAAGCACTGAAAACAATTTATTGAACTCCGTAACTCGTTTGAAAGAGAAGCAAAAATCTTCAAAATTTATTGATCTCCGTGGCCCGTTTAAAAGAGAAGCAAAAATTTGGATAATTTTTTCAATAGTCTTCTTATGATTACTCAAAAACTGCTACATACAACTATATATAACACTACATACAACTAAAATTCTACAAGATATTATTGAACGTTACCTAACGAAGACCCAATTTGTAAACAAATGGCGTAGGATGCGAGTGGAATTTTTAAACGATTCTATATTTTATTGTAATAAACTTTACTTGAAGTGTTTCTTTATTGTTATAATTTTACCGTATATTATACCTGATATAGTGATGGTTACCAGTTATAAATAAATAATTTATAAGATATATTTAGATAAACAGGAGTACAACTAAGTATCCATGCATATCGTGATAACATTGGCACCTCCGCCACATTTTTAAAGTATATTTTTATTTGTGTAAAATAAATTTAACTTACTTTCGTTTATTTTGGTAACAATCACCTTGGTGTAACCCTCATTGATTGTGTTTCAATAACTTTATCAGCTGAATTTGATAAATATGTTTGGCATGATGTGAAAATATAGACTCTAGTCGTCCAGTCCTATTCCTAGCTCATATAGTTAATCAAGTTGAATTCGGTCTAGTTCATTCTATTAAATATTTCACACATTACTTTAGCTAAACATAATTAAAAATCTGGATGCTTATAAGTGTTAAATTAATATAACGACAAATATAATTATTAAACAAGAAATTAGTTACTTGGGAGACAGTGAACTATAAATATCATTCAATTACATAAGAATAGCAATTAGGAAAAACGTGGATTCATCGGTAAAATAAATTGTTTTTAAATATCCAAGTTTGCGGGAAATTTTTTATATTATTTCACAAAATTGAAGGCTGCGATCGGGATCGTCTTCGGGAGCTATACCATTTGTAATTTGTCTTGGTGATATTTTTGTTTGGCTAAAACCCTTTGCATAGTTAATGTATCGATTTTCATTCGTTCAGGTCTCCCAGATTCAATTGTATATTATTATATTTATACACTATATATTTTTTTACTAATTTTATAAAGGGTGGTCCAACTAAAACGCAGGATGTTAATTGTAAATAAAACAAAAAGTTTTCAGTTAATTATCTTAATATATTTTATTATGATAGAAGGATATATGACAATTATGTGTGAAACAAAATATCTGCCAAATGCTCGCCACGGCTTGGGTGGCATACCTCTATCCGATGGTCCATATTTTCAATGACTCTGAGACATGATTGAGGTTCAATGTCGTTAATGTGCCGATTTATCTCATTCTTTAGCTCTTGAATTGTTCTTGGCTTATTGAAGTACAATTTTTCTTTTAAATATCCCCAAAGAAAGAAGTCCAACGGTGTCAAATCACATGATCGTGGCGGCCAATTAACATCGCCACGACGTGAGATAACACGGCCATTGAATTTCTCGCGCAAAAGTACCGTTGTTTCGTCGGCTGTGTGGCAAGTGGCACCATCCTGTTGGAACCACATATCGTCCAGGTCCATATCCTCAATTTCTGGCCACAAGTGTTGGGCACGACGACGAGTCGAAGTTGACGGCTCTTCTGCTACACTATCGCGAACAACAGCAATGTTTTCCGCAGAACGAACTGGGCGAGCATGCACAGGTGTTTTCACATTTCCTACAGACCCGGTTTGCTGAAATTTGCGCACAATTCTCCCGATTGTGGACACATTTGGTCGATTATGCTGACCAAAAAAGTCACGAAATGCACGAAATGCATTTTGATTTGAACGCCCATTTTCGAAAAGGCTTCAACAATCTTAACGCTCTGCTCAACTGTGTACCTCTCCATGGTTGAATTTGTCAAACACTGAAACAAGGAAATGTCAAATTAAGTTGGGCAAAAAACTTGACGTTAAGGTGTGACTCACAATTAACATCGTGCATTATGGTTGGGCCACCCTTTATTATTGGAGAAAAAAAAGTTAGGTTTACTTAATTCAATGATGTGCGTTGATTATCAGCAACTACTCTACTATATTTCGTAATTAATGTCGTCATTGGATTTTTTCTTTTTGTAACAAATAGCCCTACTTAATTTTTACTATGTCATTTTTACAATCTGACAGTATGGGAATAGACAACAAGTAAAATATTTGGCCATTAACTTGAGATGTAAGAGAATAATCCAGTGATTTATCCCTTATAATAATAACCTTTCGTTATTTATAGCTTATTCTAAACCTTAAAAAGTAAAACCTTTCCTTTAGTCAAGTAACTAAGTAAATCTAACATAAAGGTCCAAAGGCTTAAACCTTTTGAACCGTCGCACTATATCATTTTCGTCCCACATTGTAACATATTTAAATAGATATATTTTTATTTTATAAGCTTGTAGACTATTTACATCTTACCTTGTCTGTGCAAAGCTCAAAGCTTCTGTTAAAAAGTACTCATAATTTTTGTTGCTATGATTTATTCGAATCATTATTTATAACTTGTGTGTACCATATTTTGTTATTTCCATTATTCATTTGAAATTTTGTATACCAAACTAAAATTAATTTTTTGCAATAGTTTTTACAATTAAATTTGAGATAACTTTTTACAATTCTAATAACAAAACATTTTGTTGTATTGAAATATTGTTGCTCGCTGAATACAACTATAATTCTACCCAATATTACCCAATGAACATACAATTTGTCAAGAAATAACAGGGGTGTCAGTGGCATTTTAAAATTATTCTATATATCGTTGTAACGCACTTTACTGATATATATTTACTGTATACTATACCCTATATAGCGATGGTTACTAGTTAAAAATATATTCCAGATAATCACGAGGACAACTGAATATCCATACCTAAATAATGACGTTGGCGCCTTCGCCATTTATTAAACTGTCGCTAATTTGCCTGTGGATTAAATTTGATTTAATTTCGTTTAAATAACAACCACCTTGTTATGACCATTATTGGTTATATTTCAACAACTTGATCATCTAATTCGATAAATATGATATGTATAAAAGGTATGATATAAAAGCATAAAGTCTAGTCGTCCTCTCGTATTAGTTGAATGAAATTGAATTCGGTCTAGTCCACTCTATTAAATATTTCATACATTACTTTAAGAAATCTTTACTCAATGGATATAATTATTAAATGAAGATAACGACAAATCTAATTATCTGACAAGAAATTAGAGTAAAAGAGTTAAAAAAAACAATAAATATTATTCGATTACATAAGAATAGCATTTAGGAAAAAAATATTTATCGGTAAAACATTTTTTTTTTATTATTCACGGGCTATTCTTTTATATCACTTCACAAAATTTATATCTACTGTCAAAATCATCTGTGAGCCGGTGAACCATTTGTAATTTTTGGGCTTTGCACAGTTAATATATACTGATTTTCATTATTCTAGGTATTTCAGATCCAAAGTTAAAGGGGGAAGGGCCTTTAGGAGCAAATTGTATCTATTTTTTCTAATGTTATATTATTCGGGAACAATTTTTATTATTACAATATTAAAATTTATTTTCAGGAAATCTCTCGCGTAATATTGCAGGACAATCAAATAAATTTTTCACTTCGTGAACTCGATAATATTCCGGAAAAATAAACAATTGAATTTCTAAAATAGTCTTGCATTAAATTAAATAGTAAGCTTGTAGACCCTTTACATCTTACCTTTATATCTTGCCTCTGCGAAGTTATCTGTTAAAGAAATACTCATATTTTTTATCGATTTATAACTTCATTATATTTTGTTACTTTCATAATTGTTTTAAATTTTGCATACCGACTTAAAATTTATTTTTTGAGATAACCTTTCTCAATTATTTTTTTTTTAATTAAATTGCTCACTAGTTGAGCAACAAAAGTGCAGATAGTATAGTTGATTACTACTATGATTTTACCAAATATTATTAAACGTTCCCAAACGAACCTACAGTTTGCATTTCTAATAATTTTTTTTTTTTTTATAATTTTATTCATTTAATTTAACATCAATCTCACAATTACATGATTATATATAGATGTTATGAAAATTTCAAGTAATACTACTATTTCTAAATATATATATATATATATATATATATATATATATATATATATATATATATATATATATATATATATATATATATATATATAAGAATTGGATGCAAATAAATAAATAAGATGATCCCCAGAAGTATCACTAAGATACTTGTACGGGTACAAAAAATAAAGAATATAAATACAACCAAATCATAAATATAAATCAAGAATGCCACATAATTGAATACAAAATAACATAATATAATAACAACACAACATAAGAGAGTTGGATGTATTCTAATGTAGTGTCACCCATAGATTAATTTTAGTATTTGGCTGTTTCTATCTTAAAATTTAATTAATTTAGGTATATGATTTAGATATTAGATAAATAAGTATACGTGCACAAAAACAACATAAACATACATATATAAATATAGATAAAATATAAATAAATGTATGGATAAAATATAACTAAATGTACAAATAAAATTATAAATAAATTTTAAGTAGTAAAATCAACCGAGAGGTACGTACGAATTATTATTTTTTTATTTAAAATTTTTATTACACTTTATTTTATTTAATTAACGACAATAAAAATATTCATGAATAATTTAAATCTTGAGGCAGTGAGTCATTTTATTTTACTGTGTATATAGAATTGACTTGATAATTACATGTAATTGTTTTGATCAACTAAAACGTGGAACATATTTATGTCATAAATCAATGTTATTAATGCTCCACGTTTCACTTAAAACAATACACTCAAATTCGTTAGTAAATTGACTTAAAAATACCTCCAATTCCTCAAAAATTTTATTGAATACTTCTGATATTGAGATGTGCTATTTTGAAATTTTCATTATCTATATTAACATTTAATACCTCATTAGCTTCACTAATATTTTCTAGTACCTCTGTGATGATTTTTTTTGTTTGGTTATCTCTAATAAAGGGGTTCATTTGTAATCCCGCAAAATTTAATCTTAGTATTATTTTAAGATTTGTATAATATACTTAGTACGTGTGTTAACAAGAAGTACACAAAATTATTAATTACAAATAATGTTATATATTCATATACACCCCTGTACATAAACATTAACACGCATACATTCACCTAAATTAATAAATTAATTGAATCTTCACATGCATTTTAAGTATAATTTAATATTGGATTAAAACAAACTATATTAGATAATAATTATTCAAATTAAATACTTCCTTTGACAAAATATATAGGCTATAATTACACTGAGACAGATTTAAAATACACAAGGCAGACAGATTTAAATAGGATTTAACAAATTAACAATATATATTATTTATTGGAACTGAACCAGAACGAGTTTTTATTTTACACTCTTTTATTTGTCTGGCAGTTTTTTTTGTTCCTCTTTTTCCCTTCACGTTATCTGTTGGAATGCCGGTTGTTTTAATCGGTGTGTTATCTAGGACTTCTTCCTGATTTTGAATTTCTTGCCTTAAGCCAGATGTTGGGATAGTTGGAGTCTCTGAAGCGCTAATCGATTTTAATTGATATGTAATTTCGCTATCTTCAAAATCTTGTAACTGATTTGGTGTGTATATTTTGTTGTTTAGATGCAATCTATTCTTTTTAATGTAGCAGACATTATTTTCGTCCTGCTTTGCAAAGCGAAGATGTTTCCTTAATATTTTGTTTTCTTCTCGTTGTTTAGGCATCAAATCGCTTGCTATCGAGATGTTTGTAACTTTAAGTTTTTGTGTGTTTTTGATGATTGCAGCTTTTTTTAGATAAGATACAAATTCAACCTTGACAGGGCAGCCTTCTTCTTTTCCTAGCGAGTACAAATTTTTTAAATCTGCCAAATTTATACCAACATCAACCAACTTTTTTAATTCGTTACAAATATATTCTGGAGAAATTTGCTGGGTATAAGTCAGACCAAATATTACAATATTATTTTTTCTTCCTATTCTGCCAATTTCTTCAAGTTTCTCTTGAATGATTTTATGTATTATTGTAATTTACTTAAGTAAGTGCTACCTTACTGCTATATTTTTACTGTATATTATACTCAATACAGAGATTACTATTAGTTAGAAATTAATCATTTAATGGATACATTTAGATAAATTCCAGTACACCCAAATATTCATACATATCTGGGTGTATTAAGTATAATGACATTGGCGCATTCGCCAATTATTTTAAATATTCCGATTTACTTAATTGAATAAATGCTATTTAATTTCATTGATTTTGATAACAAACATCTTGTTGTGCCACTTATTGATTATATTTGATAAATATGTTTGGCATAAAAACTAAAGTGTTAGTGTGCAGAGGGCGCGAGAGCAGAGCAAAAACGAAAGTACAAATTAATAATGAAAGATTGGACGAAGTTAAAGACTTCACTTATTTAGGAAGTAAAATAAATTGGGATGGAAGAAGCGATAAAGACATAAAACAAAGAATAGCGCAGGGTCGAGTAGCTTTTAACAAAAAGAAAGCACTTTTATGCTCGGGGGTAATAAACTTAGAAACAAGGAAGAGATTTTTGAAAACATATGTATGGAGCACGGCACTTTACGGCTGCGAAACCTGGACGGTAGGGGAAGCAAGTAGGAAGAAATTAGAAGCTTTTGAGATGTGGTGTTACCGAAGAATGATGAAAATACCATGGACTGATAGGGTTAGAAACGAAGAAGTATTAGAGAAAGTCGGCGAGAAAAAAAGTATGTGGAAAACCATAAAGAAGAGAAGAGATAGAATAGTAGGCCACTTGCTGAGACATGGGGGAATAGTCCGCGATATTTTAGAGGCAGATATAGGAGTGAAGAAAGGTAGAGGTAAGCCTAGAGTAGACTACTGCTCGCAAATAGTAAGGGATGCAGGTTGTAGCACAATTAGTGAAATGCGTAGGCTAGCACAAGATAGGAGAAGCTGGAGGTTAGTGTCCAACCAGTCTTAGGACGGATAACCTCATGATGATAATGTTTGGCATAATATGAAAACTCTAATATATAATAGTCTCTAATCATCCAATCCTATTCTTAGCAGAGTTAATCAAATTGAATTCAGTCCAGTTCATTCCATTAAATATTTCACACATTACCTTAGTTAAACTTTATTGAAAACCTAGAAGTTTAGAATTATTAAATGAATATAAAGATAAATATAATTGTAAAACGAGAAATTAGTGGCTTAGATGAAAGTAAAAGAGACAATGAATTCTGAATATTATTCAGTTATATAAGATTATATAGCATCAATAATGTACGATAAGGAAATGTCTCAGTGACTCAAGGGAAAATAACGACGATATTGTACCGTGAATGAAGAAGAGAGGCTAAGAAATATTAACAATGTCCCGAAAAATAATGATAATTATAGAATTATTTTTGATGGTATATAAGTTAGACCCGGCTCCTGGACAATAACTGATAAAACATGTCTTAAGTATTTCTTCTAGGACAAATATATAGGTGCAATTTTTCAGAAGGCTATAAGGGTTTATTTCAATGAATAAAAAGACGTTTTACTTAACAGGATAAAGAAAAAGTATTTGCCGAAGAGTAAAAATATTTATAGACTTCGAAAGGTCCTTTGGTGGTATGCATCATGCACTGTTATGGTCTAAATTATTCAATCTAGTTTAAGTTTTAAATGCACAAACTAGATTGAATAATTGAACGCACCGAGGGTGTTCTTCAATGATAACCTTTGACTCCTTTGCTTTTTCCATTGTTCGTCTCAGACATAAACAATTTTTTTAAATCCATATGTGTCTCTGGGGTTAAAATAGATGGAAAAAATAATTTACTTTTGTTAAAGTATGCAGATGACATAGTTATACTAGTAGCTACTGACATAGTTACCGAGTAAAACATAAAAAAATATATACCTTGCTACTATAACAACGAGTTTACATTTAAAATTGCTGAAGGCCGGCATTCGCATTACTAATATTGTATGGCGCCGACTTCAAAATTATATAAAACAATTAATAATAATTACATAATAAATAATAATTTCTAAATTACATTAAACGGAACAACAAATAAGTATTATATTGTTGTAGAAAACATTTATTTCTTGCTGTTTAGTTAAGTTATTTTTTTAAACTTATTATTTTACAAGTTTAAGTGATGGGTAGGCCTACTAAGGATGTTTTGCGAATTTGAGAAAAAGACGGCTACTTGAATAAGGAGTTTCGTTGTGTATTTTCGAAGTCCAAGGTCCAATAACAATGAAATTAAGATGGGACCACCTTGGAGCTATACTGAAACCAACGCAAAAAGAATAATTACATAAAATCGGTTCATAAATATAAGAGTTATATACGAACATGCATAAAAAAATACGAGTATATGCCGGTTAAAAATATATACGTATGAATAAATCAATATCTAAAAACACACTAGACTTTCTGAAATTTTTTTTATCTTACATGCCCTCTAAAGGTTTCGAATTTGATCCAACCTTTACATATTTGCCGTAAGAGAAATTTTGAAGGACATTTTATACGTTCATAAAAAACATAATAATAAGAAAATTGGTTCGTAAAATTACTGTTGCGGAAATAACATACGTTAACAAACAACAAAGTAACGGTTTTGCTGGATGGAAAGCGCGTCATAGCGCGACAGTTAAAATCCGATCCAGCCATTTATTGTGATGTACGGCATAACGTGAACAACTTCGCAGTGCGACGCTCTGGCAACCCGAAGTTATCCAGATACAAATCTGGACCACGGATGACGTCACTGGAGAGAGCGCAAGCGCCACACCCCCTAATAACCTACATTCTAAAAATAGAACGTCCCTGAGCTAATAATAGCGGTGGGAGGAGACTGCGTCTAACAGAGATAAATGCAGGACGTTACCCTTTCTAAGATCCTGGGTTTCAACTTTCCGTTACTTTATGCACTGCTAACTATCGAATTATGGTCGTGGGGCAGGAGAGATCGATTCGGGGGTGAGAAGTTCGGGTTTTGAAGCGGGCCAAGGGGTTGCTGGTGCAGCTGAATTATTGAGGAAAAATGGAGGGTTGATAACTTATAATTTCACTAATACAGCTTCACGACACGTCGGCCAAACTGGAGGTCACATTCAGCCCTGGAATCGGGAAAGTTTATTTAGAAACAGACGATGGCAACCTAATTTTAATAGAGAGGTATTTTTTTGCGTGAGAGAGGTGACCTAATTTATTCTTCGGTTCACATTGGGGTTGCGGATAACTGAAATATATTAAAACATGAAATAATTCTAAATTTAATGAAATATACAGGGCGTAACATAAAGGTTGGGAATAAATTAAACAGTGGATTGCTTAGTAAAAAAAATAGATTTTCTTCATATGAAGTTATGCTCTATGTGTTTTCGTTTCCAAGCTACAGGGCGCTAAAGAAAATCAAAAAATTTAGTTTTGCTCTAATAACTTTCGAAGATTAGAAGATAATTAAACGAAATTTTAACCGTAGCGTAATTTGATAATGCCCTAGTAACAAGAAAAAGATTGACTTCGTAAGTTACTCAGTGGCGTACGTACACATTGTACCGTAAAGTTTTCGGAAGAAAATTGTGGTACACCACTGGTAAAAACATTTTTTTATTTCTTTTTTAAGATCTACTTTTCATTTTAAATAAAATTATCCTCTTACATTTTATTTGTATCTCTTGTCATTTTCCCGTAATTAGAACTTTTGCAAATACTAATTTTTTCCCACTGCTAACATAGGAAAATTAAAGTAATAAAAACATTATCGAGTATGATTTGACTCATCTACCGAAAAATGGTCGAGTAAGCATTGAAAATACTTTTTGATTGAATATGATATTAAAATGTCACATTATTTTAACAATAATAAAAAATAGAGGTAACTTAGGATTTTATAGAATTTATTGACTAGGTAATAGGAAGTAATAAACTAACAAACTCGACTACAAAAGGTGCTGGAAATGTTGCCCCCTAACTTCAATACATTTTTCAATGCGTTTTCTCATGGATTCTCTTACTCGCACAAAAATACCAGGCATCTCTTGAATTTGCTGACAGCCCATTTCAACTCTTTGCCGAAGGGTCTGCACATCAGGAATGGGAACGGAATAAATTATGTTTTTTAAGTGCCCCCACAAATAATAGTCTAATGGATTAAGGTCAGGAGAACGAGGAATCCACGCTCTTGGCCCTCCACGACCTATCCATTTATTTCGGAACATTTCATTCAGATATTGTCTCACTTCTCGCCTAAAGTGAGCTGGGGCTCCATCATGCATAAACCACATGTTCTGGCGTGTTTCAATTGGGACTTCTTCGAATAGAGGTTGCAATTCGTTTTGAAGAAAATCCAGATACGATAATCTGTCTAGTCTATTTGGTAGTATTATCGGACCAATCAAAAAATCGCCAATTATTCCGGCCCAAACATTAATTGAAAATCGCTGCTGGTGCCGAGATTGTATCATTCCATGTGGATTTTCATCAGCCCACAGATGGTTATTGTGGAAATTAACTATACCATCCCTTGTAAATCCAGCTTCGTCGGTAAATAAAATGAATGAGTGGAATAACAAATTCTGATTACACTTATTTAAAAACCAGGTACTAAATCTGAGACGTGATACATAATCCTCGGCAAAAAGTGCTTGCACCCTTTGTAGATGGTATGGGTATAACAAATTATCATGCAGGATTCGTTGGACAGTCATATGACTTACTCTCTCCATTCTTCCAATTCTTCTAGTACTTGATTCAGGATTCGCCTCGGCCGTCCGAAGGATTCGTTCTTCAAGTTGTACTGTCCTTACATTTCGAGGTCTTCCGATGGAGGTGCAAGGCTTTAACGAGCCGGTATCACGTAAGCGCGCATGAATTCTCGAGAAAGTCTTCCTATTTGGAATGCGCCGAGCTGGAAAACGTTCAACATACAGACGCACAGATAACACAGTATTTCCGTTGGCAAGGCCATAAATAAAATGCATATCTGTTAATTCTTTAAATGAGTAGTCCATTTTTAACAGATCTAAACCAAAGTACAACTGTTTAAGGAAAACTAAATGTCTTAACTGACAATTGAGTCAAAGCATACATACTTCATAATGGTTTTGTAATTTTCATTTTCTTATGGAAGTGGGAAAAATAGTATTTGCAAAAGTTTTAATTACGGGAAAATGACAAGAGATACAAATAAAACGCAAGAGGGTAATTTTATTTAAAATGAAAAGTAGATCTTAAAAAAGGAATAAAAAAATGTTTTTACCAGTGGCGTACCACAATTTTCTTCCGAAAACCTTACGGTACAATGTGTACGCACCCCACTGAGTAACTTACGAAGTCAATCTTTTTCTTGTTACTAGAGCATTATCAAATTAAGCTACGGCTAAAATTTCGATAAATTATCTTCCATTCTTCGAAAGTTATTAGAGAAAAACTAAATTTTTTGAAATTTTTTAGCGCCCTGTAGCTTGGAAACGAAAACCCATAGAGCATAACTTCATATGAAGAAAATCAATTTTTTTTACTAAGCAATCCACTGTTTAATTTATTCCCAACTTTTATGTTACACCCTGTATACAAGTATTGAAATATTTCATTATGTAAAGGGTATCTCATTAGGAACTATAGGATGTAATTTGTGAATAAAACTAGTAGCATTTGACAAAATTTTTTCACAGTAGTAATACTTGACAGTTGAAAAACTGAGGTTTTTCTCAGTTTGTCAAACTTCTTCCCACTTTTTAAACATAAAGTGAAGATGGTATGGTTAAAAATGGAAAATAATATCGTTCATAGTTTTATCATTTATTATTCGTTTAGCAAAGTTGCTCATGGGTACATTAAACTGGCCCTTTTTCCCGAATAACGCTTTAAATGTTTGCTTTGAGGTCATCGATGGTTGCTGGCTGGGTGGCGTGCACTTTTCCCTTGACATAACTCCAAAAAAAAATGTCCAGTGACGTTAAATCATATGATCTTGCAGGCTAATTGATGTCAGAATTCCGCAAGACAACATGATCACGAAATTTGATATGCAACAGAGTTATAGTTGCACGTGCTGTACGACGCGTTGCACCGTCTTACTTAATCATGAATTTGGTGAAAAAACATTGAACATGTCACGATAGCGTTCGTCATTCATTAGCACTATCAGATTCATTTTCAAAGAGGTATAGTCCAAGTACTCCAAAACTCCAAAGTGTGCACCAAACTGTGCATCTCTGTGGATGTGTTCCTGTTTCGTGAATACCATGTGGGTTTTCAGCACCCAAAATTCGACAATTTTGTTTGCTGACGTATCCATCAAGATGAAAATGTGCTTCATTGTTGAACAATATTTTGCTGCAAAAATCACCTTCTTTCGTTTCCAACACCCAATTAACAAATGTACGACGTTGCATATAGTCTGTAACTTTCAATTGATGTATCAAATGAATTTTGTATGCTGACAAATGCAGATCTTCCTTTAAAATCCGATGCGTGGTGGCTCTTGACGGATTCAATTGTGCATGACGTCGAATTGATGTGTTTTGGATACTCCCATACACTTTCTATCACTGCAGCAATATTTTCATCTGACCGACCACCACGAGGACGTATTGGTGTTGCCTTATCAGCAGCAGAACCCGTCTCTTCAAATTTCTTGATTAAGTTACGAACTGTTAATTCTGCTTCAAATCCTATAGTTCCAACAGAGACACCCTATATTACCAGGTTGAGATTAAATCGTGCCCGAGTTTCAAAAAATCTGAATAAAAGTAGAATTCTTATCACTCCAAACTGTAATAAGTTAGTTAAAAGTCTAACAAATAACAAAATATTAGAGATGTATGACAGTAACCTTACTGTTTAAAATAACAACAGTTGATTCTCCAGTGAAGCGTAAATTGCGCAATTCATGTCGTTTTGTGAATTAAATAAGGGAGTAAAATTCATTTAATAATAAACATAAACTTAATCCATTTCTTTAAATTGTTGACGGCATCTTAGTTTTATGTCGCACACGCATTCAAATATTGGCAAAATTATCGAAATTCGCAAAAATTAAAACTGAAACTACTGAAATTCTTTCTGTTCAATAAAAATATACCCCGAGATCTCCGTGGCCTAGTTTGCGCCAAAATCACGGTGCGTGGACGGTAGGTGGAAATTCCCAAAACGCCTCCCGCATCGCTTTATAAAAGACATTCTACGATAAAGTTAGGATTCCTTCTGTCATCTGACGTACTATTCGAGACAGTCATGTCTCAAAGGATTATTTATTCACATTAAACGTATTTTTTATTAGTTACCCACGGAACGGTTGGTATTTTAAGTCGGAGAGGAAAATCTATTTGTAGGGTGAATTATTGAATGGCTCATTGATGTCGTCTTTTCCACTGCGAGTGGGGGGACGCTGACCTAGTTTAGATTTTATCCAGGAACGTACTGGAATAAGCATACGCAGTTGAATGAATGCACTAAATAACTAAATTTAAACAGTGTTATTAACGTAAATTTTTGTATGAATATTTGTCACCATATAGTTGGCAGTGGTTGTGAAAATAGGTAGGAAATGGGCGTCAATCCAAGAGAATTCATTGACGATATGAATTTGAATCAATACGGACACAGGAAAATGTAAAAATGTAAAAGGATAATCTGAACATTTTATTTTATATACAGTGCTTTCGGAAAGTAATAAATGTTGGGAAAAACTCTGGGACACTTCAAATTTTATTTTTAGTTCCACATTTCTTAAAATACAATTAATACATACAGGTTGATTCATGCAGGGATATGATGCAATCGATGCGATGTATTTTTAATAACAATCCACCTTCTTATTACGGAATGTGAAAAAGCACATTGTTTACATACGTTATGGTAACAATTACATTACCGTGAGGAGTAGGTTAGATAAAAAAATTAATAAAAATAATTATGCAATTTCAAAATCCTAAATTTAATGGTAATGATTACACAGGCCAACTAGAATTTTTTGATCGGATTTTTTTTACTTTTTGGCTTAGTTATATACCATGAACTACAAAAACATTGTTTTCTGTTTCCATCACGCACTATTATTTGTAAATGTATATTGTACAATAATCTGTAGATTTTAAAGGCGAGGTTGTATAAAATTAAGTTTTGCCTCAATTTTTGCGGCCCCCCTGTGCTTAATCGGTTTGAATCGTACACACAAGTGTGGGGGATTTACCGAAACAGAATTGGCCGGTGGGGATATTCCGGTTTTATATTATTCGGGTATTTACATAGTCGCTGTAGTACGTTTTTAATGTGTGTACATTTACTCATGACATCTCTTCGTGTGTTGTTATTTTGTTTTAAAAATGCCTAGGTATTTTAAAAATACACCAAATATATTTTGTTATAAACTTAACACCTTTCAAAAAACGTTATTTATGCAAATTTGGTCGATCCGCAAAAAATCTTTTACCGCTACTTCATATTAAATTAGGATTAATGAAGCAATATGTAAAAGATATGGATAAGAATGAGAATTGTTTTAAGTACTTATGTGGCAAATTTCCAACTCTTTCTGAAACAAAATTAAAGGAAGATATCCTGGTAGGATCACAAATAAGAAAATTAATGCAGGACCAACAGTTTGAAGAAACAGTGACAGAAATTGAAAAAGAACCTTGGATATGCTTTGAAAATATAACAGAATTTTTTTAGGAAGTAATAAACATCCACAGTATGAGGAAAATGATAACAAAATGCTGGATAAGTTTAAGCAACTTCGTTGTAATATGAGCATAAAAATTCATTTTCTGCCTGCTCATTTGGACTACTTACCAGAAAATCTTGGTGCTGTTAGTAAGGAGCAAGATAAAAGGTTCCATCAATGCATAAAGGAGATCAGCTTTCAAAATGTCAAAATTTGTAAGCCTGTGTTATTTAAAAAATCAACTAAACGAATTGTCAAAATTATACACCGTTGGCTACCAGATAGTAGTCAAGACGATTAGTAAATCTTTTTTCAACATTGTTAATAACTTCAGGAGGTGTACGTTGTATTTTGTGACGAATTCTTGCCCTTAGATCTTCTAAATTCTCTGGGTCTAGTAACGTTTATTTTGCTCTTTAAGTATCCCCACAAAAAGTAATCTAGGGGTGTCAAATCTGGCGACTTGGCTGGCCACTCAATTAGCCCCCTCCTCCCAGTTCAATGATTTGGGAACATCTCATATAAATAAGCGCGGACAGTTGGTGTATAATGGGAATGTGTACTATCTTGTTGAAAAAAAGAGTAATTTCTCAGAAGATCAGATTCCTTTACATCTGGATATTGCGCTAATAAGTTACCGATCAGGATGAATTGCATTGAACAATTCTCTTTGGATGCGCATCCTGGCTCCTAATTCGATCATGCAAAGCCATTCAATTTTTCACTTCTCCTCGCTTCTGATCCTCGAGTTTTTAGCTGAAAAGAAGATTCTTGTCTGTCCACATCCACCTCACCCTCCGGATTTAACACCATGTGACTTCTGGTTCTTTTCAAAAATCATAGCCGTGCTAAAAGAAAAACGACGTTTCGATACAATTCCCGATATTGAGAGGGCCACAACGGAGCCGCTGCAGGCCCTTTCGAAAAAAGCCTTCCAGAAATACTTCCAATCATAGAAACAACGTTGGAATACTTGTATCGTTAGCCAGTGACAGTACCTTGAAGGGGATTAGTTCAAATTGGAAGTAAGCTTAGTACTTTTTTCATAATAAAGTTATTCACCGTATTTTTTTATCAGCCCTTGTAGGTTATGTCAATAAGGTTCAAATTGTTCATTATAAATTAAAGTTGTATATTTGCATTTTATTAGCCCAATCAATTACGAAATAAACGAATTATTTTATTTAACTGTTAATAATATAGGTACAACAGTTGAAAATATTATAGAGGCCTTGTATATAACCTCCATGAACTTTTAAAGTTGATAGGGGTTGTATACATTGCCTCTAATTTACTTTAAATGACTACTAACGGAATACGAATTTTGTAAATTTTGGCGAATGCGCCAGTATACAATATTGAATTTGTATACTGGTTTATTTCTATTAGCAAGATCTCCTATTTCTATTAGACAAAACACACGTAAATTTAGATATCGAGGGGGAAGTTTAAAGCCAGTGTCTGTTGTAGCTTAACTTTCATCCCCTTACCCCCAGCTACCCCCGCTTAAAATTTTTAAATAGCAACCCCTATGTCGTGGTATATCATTTTAAAGGTCTCAAAATTTTTGATTCAACTATGTTTAGAAAACTGAAATCCGTTGATTCGTTCTCGTAGTAGCAAAGATAAAATAATTTAAATAAAAAAAATTAATTAAAAGAATAAATTTACTTTTCACAGCACTATTTGAAGCTTTACTTGATTCAGTATTCAAAATAGCCCATCATTGTTGACTAAACAAAAGTATAATTAATTTTTGAATTCTAGTCGGATGTTTTAAAGTGGTGTCTTTAGTAATTAGCCTGTTTATGTGGGTAATTCTATATCTTAGGTCTTGAATATTTTGGGGCAAAGTTTTCTATACAATTGTCTTCAAATAACCCCAGAGAAATCCAATGGAGTTATATCAGAGAAGATCTCGCCGATCATTCCAGAATGCCTCGTATGCCAATTTATTTATCGGGAAGCCTTTGATCCAGTCATTGTCAAAAAGGTAATGTAGAGTGTTGTGGTATGTCATTCTGTTGAAAGTGTAAATTTTTCATCCAATAGTGGGTTTTCTCCTTCATTGACATGATTTTCTAAATACTGTAGTATGAGAGGGTTGATTTGATTTTCCAATAAATTTAAGTACAATTCACCAGTTAAATTTTCTTCAATGAAAATTTGGTATTTCCCAGAATTCCAGCCCGGCCGTTGATTTTTTTGAGTGTTATTTCCTTGAAATATGCAAATTGTGTTTGGCCCAGGGTCTGCAGATATATCTATTTAAACATCAATTAAGAAAAAAATATTTTTCTTCATCACTGATACGAAATTCGTTATCAAATTTGGATCATTCGGAATGCTCACACAGTCATTATTTCACAAAATTGAATCCTTATATCAAGTTATCTTCATCGAGTTGATGAATAATTCCCATTTTATAAGAATATAAGTCACCAGAGCATTAAAAAAATAGTATTAAAGCCTTGTGTATGGAACCAACTGAAATATCTGTTACCTTAGCGACTTTTGGAATTCGAGTGGTAGTAGGTAGTAGATCAATAGTACAGTGATCAAAAATTTCAATCTTTACAGCTTGGGCAAGAACTCTCGGATGCTCAGTCTCTTGAAATTTTTATCACGATGTTTTTCATTAATAACCAGAGCTGTTATATAAGTTCACCTATTTTCCACACCATAAATAAAAATCATTTTAGTTATTTCTCGTAAACCATTAACCATATTCAATATCTCAATTTACGGGTTCTTACTACAAATCATTTTCATTGCTAAAAGAAATAATGGGGGTTGGCATTTTGAAACGAGTGTACTATATAAAACCGTTCCTACAGTTTCTACCAATTCAGTTATTAACCCTAAGACATTTATTGGGCGAATTTGATTATTTGTATTAATGTTAATTCAAGTTTACACCCTGATTTTTTACGAATATGTATTCAAACCCATTTAATGACTGAATTCTGCCAAGAAATCTTTAGATCTATCATTCTAACAGTCTAATAATTACTCTTTTTACATGAAGTCATTTACACATAGTGACATCTATTGTGCATTAGCGAGACTTGCTGGGGATGAAATACAGACGCTTGTTTTACAAATGCATAGTTTTATTGGCGTATATTTTAACATCAGCGTTAGGTATCTACTTCAGTGGTTACTAGCAGAAATGGTTCTTTGCCAGAATTATCAATGAATTTAATTTTCTCTTATGAAAATAATTTTTATAAATTACTAATAATTAATTAAAAATTACTAGTTATAATGAATAAGAGTTCTTGTCTAATTAAAACATATTAAACTTTAAAAAAAAATTGAACATATGTATATAAAATGTTATTATATCGTAAATACGCCTACACAGGGTGATTGTAAATAAATTACATTTCGGTTAAAAGAATTTTAGAAGTTTTGAGACAGGCCGATTTTTTTAAATTATTAATTGTTGGTAATCAGAAGATTACTCTCCTCTTTAACACTCTCTAAAATTTTAAAATTAAAAAGGGGTCGGATATCCTATTGAAATGGATTTTGGTGACTTATTCAAAAGGATCACATTTGAATAATATTGTGCACTAATTACCAAGAAAACTATAGAGGTGTCTTATGCGATATAGTTAATATTATAAGAAATATTGAATACAAATTTACATAAAATCTACCTTTATGTAAACTTCTATGCAGATGCATTTACACAAAGAGTTGTATAGAGTATAAAGCAATATTCAGAATGTACTTCAAAATGTATTTTATAATAAAAATGTATTTTTAATTATAATAGAGAAATTATCTTTAAAACATAACTAAATTAAATGTTCCAAACAAGGCTATTATTGAATTTTCGGATGGCATTTTATGCCCTAGCGGCTTATGTTTTCAATTTGCTCAGGTATCATATTTCTTAAATCTTCAATTTTAAAAAATAACTTGTCTATATCATTTGGTTAATTGACATCAGGAAAAAAATCTTTTTAATGTATGTACTAAGAAATTAGTCTAGGTATCTAAAGAAACCATTAGTGTATCTAAGTCGCTATTAACTATATATATTCGTTTAACTTGGCATAACTTTGCAAATCATGGACAGAATAAAGATGTTGACTGTTTCGTCTTAGCCAAAGAAACTCTGAAACTTTGAAAGTGCTGCGATATTTTTTCATTGTGTTCGGAATGATTGAATGTTCGTTTTTGTTAAAAATCAATTTAAGGATGAATTTTTCATTTTTTATTAACTCAGTCAAAAATCATCGTACAAGGCATTTAGACCGCTCAAATTAAAGAGGATAAAATTATCTAAAAAAGATTTATGATGAAATTACTGAAAATAAATTATTGAAGTCCGTGGACCTCTTGAAAGGCAAGCAAAAAAAAACCTAAAAATTTAGTATTTTTTTACATCCCTTAATTTTTGTGTCACATCTCTTCGGTGTATTTACTCATTCATCATGTTCTAAACCTCGTATATCTGAAATATATTGCAATTTAGTATAATGCACAGCATTCATTTGCCTTAAGTAATGCTCCTTTATCGTAATCAAACGCATCATTCACTGAAAATTATATATAAAATATACTTCACAATATGTTTACACAATATTGTAACCGAGCACTATCATACTTAAGCAGATAAGTATAATACACCTCCTTGCATGTGCAGGATGGCTATTAAATTAACAAGTACTTTTACAAGCGTGCAGGATTACAAAATTTTATCCATTCGCCCACAAGAAAGATTCGAATGCCATTTCTAAGGCTTTGACTGAAACAACCACACCTTTGAAGATGAATTGAACCACCCCTAGCGTGCTTGCGTCGTCGTTAATGAAAGCATGAAGTATATTGTTAAAATTATAATGACGTCAATAGCAGGATTGACGTCAGTTCGAGAAAGAGCGGAGACTTCGATGGTAAGGCAGGCGACCAACCCCAAATCGCATTTCCCCCAACAGCTTCTAAGTTATAATCGAAGTTACTAAATATACATTGCAGTTAAAATCACTTTAAACTATACAATTTTAACGGTCATATAGTTGTTTCCATTACCTGTTTTAATCATATAGGTCTATTACTTCTAAGGAAGTTTTGAAATGCCTTAAATGGTCAAATTACGTTAAAGTTACTAGAACAATGAAGTAATATATTATAGTATCAAGAACAGTATGGTGTTACTTATTTGCCACTTAGAAGTTTTAAGTAGTTCAAAAGTAACAGTTACGTTGTAGCAACCTTACCTGATCCCTTAAAGTAATCAACTAAGTAGTAACAGTTTGTGAAAATTACGTTTGATTGACCCATAAATAATTCATCAAATGACTAGCCACTATGTACCAAATAACTACAAAGTTAATTTCTCAGTATATTCCATTTTTATTTACAAAATGTTGGCTATATTAGCTCCAAGTATATTTGGGTATGTTGTAGGCGAATAGGGCTACAACATGACTCAAAGATTAATGAAAATAGGGAGACCTACGCCACATCGTAGCCATTCCGCGATTATGACGTAATTACCGAATTGGCGTAACTTTATAGCAAAGTAAGATTTATTCCCCATTTTAGTCACCTGTCCGTAACAAAACCATGACATTTACGTGGCTTTGGCTAGTGACAGAAAGTTTCAAGATTCAATGGCAGTAGTTGGTGCGTAATAATGTCTAAAATTGCCATCGGGGATTGCTTATTGATTGATTATGAGCGACATCAAATGTGCTGAATCGAAGCAATGGCGTGGGCGTTTTATTCCTTGATGACGCATCAATAGGTAACATTTATAAATGAATCTCGTTAATGAATTCCCAGTTGGAGATTTATTCAGTGTTTTGAAATAGGTATAAATGGTGTGTCCCAGTTAGAAGGCCAAATAAAATAGTGTAGTGCGGTAAGATTTTTTCCTGAAGTCTAGTTAGACTGACTAGATTTTAATGAAAATAGTGGAATAGTGAATTGAATGCAACGACATTCGTCTATTAAAAAAATACCCTTATTATTACATACTTTAAGAAAATAATTATAAATAACTGTACAAAGTCATAATTAAATGACTGAATTGATAGTTAACTGTTAGAGATAATTCGAGAGGATTTGAGGATTTGTCGAAGACTATACAGATACAGAAAAACTGATGGGCGGTTTCTAGGATGGTTTTTAAGAAAACTGCAATGCACAGTATTTAATCTCTTTCTTTAGAAAGAGATACTGAGCATTTCTAAAAAAAATTGTAGACCGTATTTCAATACTAAGTACCTACATACTGTTTTATTACAATATTAAAAAGACACAATAACATATATGCCGTCGTTGCAGGTAATATTTAATTGCAACGACGACATATATGTTATTGTGTCAACTGCCTCAAGTAGTAATTTTCTCTTGAAAACTTTGCCTTCTTCGTGATAGTTTTTTTGTGTGTAAACTCAAAAAATAATTGAGGAGCTGGCGGACAAAATCATCTGGTGAATAGTCATAGCCTAATTTATTCATAAGCCCCTGCACATCACTGAAATATGTAAGACCATTTTCTTCTTTAAAAAAGTCAGCATCGCGTTGTCGATATACTGAAATTTGTGTACTCGACGTAAATTCTGAACCAACAATATCGTACTGAAAATAAACAGATGTGAGGATATATTGTTTACTTAATACCAGTCTTGTTTTTGTTAGTATGGCCAATTACAATACTATTTTTCGATATACCGTCAAAAATTAAGTGAAATTTATAGTTTATCACTTATTTAGATATCTCGATGTAATAGAATTTTTTCATTATTTTTTTGTTAATACTTATACATGAGAGATACCGAAAATATATAATTGGATTAACGGCAAAAAATCGTGTTGACCAGTGTTATGAATTTTATTTTCAGCAAGGACTAAATCTTTCGAAGAATTATTAGTAAGTATTTAAAATCATCTGGATATCAATGAAGCACATTTATTATTTATTAACCCGGAAGTATTCACAGTATTCGCTAGTTTATTATAAACTTGTATAATACTGCATGGTATAGTTTATTTCATCGATATTTGCCAAATAAGTAGTCTCAGAACATACCGTGGCTTATTTTTATGGCTAGGTTCAGGTAGACTGTTCTGTTTATCGGTACGATAAGAGAGTTTTTTATTTGGCAAATAGCGATGAAATGGATAGTATATCTTTTTGTACCATGCAGCTTATGTAATAGTGTTTACTTCTTGTAAAACTTTAGTGTTTTCTTCAGATTTTCATACAATGAAGTTATTTTAAAAGTATCACAAATATGAATGAAGTTTTTTTCTGTAATAGATATTTATTTGCAGGCGAGTATTTGTGCTACATTGAACACGTTTCTAATACATCTTTTTGTAGAAAAAATCTATTTTCTTAAGACATGTTATCCTAAAACATAATGCTATATTAGACACGTTAATCTCTATTTTTTTCGATTGGAAGTCTTGTGTTTCGAAACCCTACCATTAATAATAATAATAACACCTCGTATAACATTACCGCGTTACGCTGTAACACTAATCAGCTTTCCACCCTGAA
This sequence comes from Rosalia funebris, assembly GCA_037954035.1. Taxonomy (NCBI): domain Eukaryota; kingdom Metazoa; phylum Arthropoda; class Insecta; order Coleoptera; family Cerambycidae; genus Rosalia; species Rosalia funebris. The sequence continues at coordinate 6,738,281 of JAZFAV010000002.1, read as the reverse complement.
GTTATAAACAGTATATTTTACTACTAGAACTCATCGAAGCCACATTACCATAGACTCTAACTGGAAATCCAATTAAAGATAATCTTCACTCCAGTGTCGACTCGTTTCCGGTCGATAGGGGCGGCCCATCCTGGGTAGTCAACTGGATATTTGGGTAGTTTCTGCCTATGATGGGTTCGTTCCTGTTGACCTTAGAACAGCGTCTGCAGGAAGACGTAGGCCCACACGAAGAAATGAGAGAGGTAGATAATTATCGTGTAGATAAGAGAACAACAAATACTTAATAGATTCAGTCGTTGAACAAAACGGATTGTATATGAAAAGAGATATATACTGAAATCGTATATAATACAAAAATTATTGATTGTTCGATTTTCGGAAGAGGTGGTTTTTTCTTATACCTATCCAAAGGTGTCTTAATGTCTGTATTTTTTTAGTATTTTTTTAGTACATAACACCTTATGTACTAAAAAATGTAAACTAAAGAAATAAGTTGTACTCTTTTTTATTAACTAATATTAACGTTCAAATCAATAATCAAAATATTTTCTAATAGAAAATGTGTATTATTTAATCATTTTGTTTTGGTAAATTTACGTTAGTATATTACACCTGCTGATTTAGATTGATATTACTTGCCCTAAGTTCTTTATATTTAAAAGAATAACACCTAATTTTATATAATTGTATATTATTTGAGTTGTTCCACAGAATTAATGTTATTAAGTTGTCGAAATAAAAATCAATAATCACTGGAGAACAATACATTTTTTTATGTTACCACAAATTTAAGATCGATTTCTGAGTACTCGAGGAGCCTAATTTCAGATTATATCTTTATTTTAGATAAATTGACTACGTTTGTTAAAATAATCACCACTAAAATTTACCAGATGATTGGCAGCTTTTAGTGGATAGTTTCAAAAAGACCTTGAAGTATGTATTACTGCACAATGGAAATAAGTTGTCGTCGATTCCAATCGGTCATTTAACAAAACTTACAGGATAATATGAAAATATTAAGTTCGCATTAGAAAAAATTGCTTATTCTCAGCAGCAGTGGTTTGTCGGTGTCGATTTAAAAATGGTCAGCTTACTTCTTGGACAGCAAAGTGGATATACCAAATATCCTTGTCACCTCTGTTTATGGAGTAGTCGTGCAAAATGAAAGCATTGGGAGCAAACTGGTTGGCCTCTGAGAGACGCTATGATCGTTAGATCGTCAACATTGTCATATCATATTGAGTTTAATAAGACAGTTTATAAAAGTACTGGTCAAGTCAGGTGATTGTTTTAAATACATTTGTCAAGCATTTCCAGCATTGAGTATAGAAACATTAAAAGCAGGGATTTTTGACGGTGCACAAATTCGAAGACTGGTAAAAGATCCAAATTTTAACAGATATATGACCGTTGTAGAATCTGATGCATGGTTTAGTTATGTATCTGTAATTCAATATTTTTTGGGCAATCACAAGGTAACTAACTAGAAGAACTGATACATAAGTTGCTAAAATATTTTGATAAATTGGGAGCCAATAGAGCATTAAATTATATTTTTTGCATAATCACAAATTTCCATCTAACTTAAGGGATTATAGTGAGGAACTAGATGAACGGTTTCATCAAGATATCCGAATAATGGAAAAAATGTATGAAGGTGGAATCGTCACATGATTACTGTTGGAGTCTGCAGAGGGACTGTTCACAGCAACAATATTAAAGAAGGTCGTACAAAAAAGCTATTTTATTATTTTTAGTATTTTCTTCATCAGTTATTCTTTATCTTCATATATAAAAAATATTTCATATATAAAAAAAATTGGAAACAAGAAAAATTGGTTATTTTATTTTGTTATATATTTTTTTTGCATTAATATCTATCGTGTATGTTTATTTGAAAAACTAGAACCAGTCAAAAAAAGTAATGCTATTTTCAACATCAGGAACAGTGATGTACTCAAAATCGACTTTTAAATTCCTGGCAACACATTGACTGTTCCCTAGTTAATAATTAATGCCAGTTCCGGCAAGAATGAATTATAATTAATTATATATATTATTAAGATATGTTGGTACCAGCTCTGTATAAAGATACCTATAGTCTTTACAAAATTATACTGAAATTCCTAAACTACTTTTTTATTGTGATGCAGGAATTAGCATATACATGCAACATATTACGCAATAAAAATTAGACGAGTGATGGGAGTAAAATTTAAATGGATAACATTAAACCTATTGTGTTTAAATGATCTAGAAACATTTTCTTCGTATGTTTTATTTTCAATTTTGAGGCGGATTTTTTTTATTTCAAAGACTTTGGAAAATTAAATACATATTATAAACGCTTTTGAAAATAAACAATAATTATCTAATACAAATATACAGTAACTCAATTAAGCGAATCAATTCAATTTAGCAATAGCAGTATTAAAGGAAAGAATACATTTGATTAACTTCCCTATTGATATATTTTGATGACAAGTTAATAAAAATTAATTATCAATTGTGGATGTAATGTTACCAACAACAGAAGTCCTGTCACTGCATTCCCTTGAAGGGCTTCCTAGTAATCCTGTAGAATATGTAAAATTAGACCTTACTTAAGGGGTTTCTTTTACCGGAAGGAAGAACATCATCCGATATATAGGTAGGTAGGTGTAAATACAGGCAAGTCCCCTTATGTGGAGAACAAGTTACATTTTCGTATATGCAACGATACCACTAACGCACTATTTAAGTTAAATTGTTTGTTAATTTATAGTATAAATTAACAAAATTATACACTAAATTCGCATAAGGAAGTTATACAGTGTGATTTGAAATTATTATGACAATATCACATTACAGAATCTTAAAATTGAAAATTTTGTATTTCTATAATGACTATAAACTGACTTTGAGCACGACGAGATTTTAAAACAGATATAGGATGTTCAGAAAGTTAAAGAATTGATATACTTGTATTTTTATAAAAAAAAAAGTCGACGCGAATATTATAAATAAAATTGGATAACGTTTTAAAATACTTTTATTCTTCATAAAAATATATATGCAATATTTTTTAATTAAGGGATGTTTATTCATTTTATAAAACTGTCAATTGTTTCGACAGAAGTAGTCTATCTTCTTAAGTTATTATCATAATATAAGAACTCGTAATAATTAAATAATATAAAACCAAGACATAACAGAAATATTTTAGATAAAACTGGTCATGAACTTTAAAATAATTATAGTAGTTAGTACCGTGCAGCAATCATTTCTTTATTATCAAAATTGATGAATGGTTGTAAACAATTTGGGTTCATATAAGATGCAATTATATAAAAAAGCCCTTTTACCGACAGACCACCACCAGACACTGTGTGTGCTGCCAGTGGTTTATAATAATTTATTGAATGTTCTATTAAATCTAACATTTTTTCTAATAAAGTTTGAGTTTATCATCTAAGGTACCTCAATTCTCAAAATACGCAAATACTAAACAATGACAGCTACCACATTTTCGTCGAGTCTCCACCTCATAGAATGTGTGTTCGAATGACAATTTTTCTCAAAAGAATCATTAATTTCTTGTTTTTACAATTTCAAATATAACAATAATGGTCTTACGTGATTTAATACTACTAATTAAAGAAACTAGTTATAGGACAATAAGAAAACGAGGAAACTTTGTATCAAGAGCAGTATATTGGGATGAATATTAACAAGAAATGACATTAAAGTATATACATAAAATATAAATAAGTAATAGTAATCAACTAATCAACAAATCATTAACGAAATAAAACGTTATTTTGTTAATCATTGAATAAGTAATTAAAAGTAATTAGACCGAATCTACAGAGAAATGAGTTATTTGAATCAATAATCTCTGTTCAGTGTATTTGAATGTTGTCATTCAGTTAGAGAAATATTTTTTGTTCGAACAAAAATGGATTTGTTTCGTATCGATTCCACTAAATCTATAATTTACACTTATTGTTAGACTAAGAAATTATTTAGAAATAATAGAAATAAAAGGATATAAGTCAATAATATTTTGCAGACTACTGCTAAATATTATTTACTTTTATATTATTGATTTTAGTATTTTAGTACTAACATTTAAGCATAATTTTAATATGATAATCAGGATATTTTGCTAATAAGTTATAGTTGTTGGCAACCAGATCTTTATTTAGTTTTTGTGACAATTCTACTTTTGATGTTGCATTATGATTGTTGTATGTTTCTGTATTATTGTGAAGTCTTAAACATAACTGTCAGTAACTAATATAGTAACGAACTAGATGACGATGACCTGTTGCGAATTTTGGCAAACAAAAATTCTCTTGATCTTTATTTTTACCATCACTCTGAATCTCAAATGAAAAATAATTTGCTAAGTTTGAAAACATACTATATACAGTATGGACACGAATATTTTTGTACGGATGGCAGTAGATTAATGCATATTTGTCATAAAGACTCGCAATATACAAGTAAATATATGTATATGACGTAGATGTTGAGATTATTTTCACCTAACATTGTAAAAATGTAAACTGATAGTAACATCTTAGTGTACGTTACTTCTGAATTGCATGTAATGGTATGGTAATTCAAAAATTAAGAGCTGAAAGGGGGACGTCTACGGACGTCCTCCCCAAAATTCTTACCAGTTTTCCTTTAATTGCATGTGTATTTGATAGAAGTGTTATTTGTTGCTTCAAATTGTACAAAATGTAAAATTCTAATTTGAAAAATGTCCTTAAACACTTTTGTAATGTTTCAGAAAGTGCCTGGGAAAAAATAGTACACCACTATAATATGATAATGCCAATGAAAGGTGAATCAATAAATACAAGGTAATTACAGTACTGCTTCATACTTATAAAACAATAGCTGGAGGGGATGCTACGTTATATAGGGGATGAAGCCTGTTAAAAACTTTAGTCAGATATACATGACAGTGTAATAAAATAGTGCAGTGAACAGTGAATCCCCGAGGTCCCTGTTGTTTGAGATGTATACACGATTTGGTTTACACTCGGTCAGGTGACAAATTTCCTGTTTTTAATTGTAGTTTTAATTAATTAATTGACGTAATTCACAATTTTTAACTAATATTAAGTATATGGTTAATTGTAGTAACAATTCTGCAATCATTATAATTCTATCGAATAGTTTCTTAACATTCTCATAGCAATAAGTATGTACATAAAAATACTTCATCTATCTAATAATAAGCTATATTTTTTACTTTATCTGTCTATCTACACTAGGCACAAAAATTAAGGGATGTAAAAAAAATCCTAAATTTAGTTGGTCCATGGACCTTTTGAAAAGTAAACGTGGAATTTTTGTTTTGATGGTTTTCTGAATGATTACTCAAAATTTGCTTTTTTTAAAATTACTCTGAGACTATTTTGTTCCAAGTTACAGCCCTTTGAATATCATCTAAAAATTTAGGATGTTTCTACATCCCTTAATTTGTGTGCCTAGTGTATATGTCTACTGTAATTTCGTCAATTTAGTGTATCATTGCCAAGAGAGTTAAGGCAAAATAAATTAGTTTAGCTTACTCTATTTAATGTTAGCTAAATCGCAATCACTACAATGTAATAATAATATCCCTACAACACTCATAATTTTGTTATTAAATAATTTCTTGACAACACATCGACCTTATTTTTTTTAGCTTATCATCGACTGACGTACAAATTTAGTTGTTCTTTGTGTTTAAGCCGTGAGGTAATTTTAGTCTTTTTTAAATTGCAACCCCATATTTCCTTTAACAAACATAAATGCCTTAAAGTCTCAAATAAGGGGTATCCTATTTACCATTTACCTATAAGATAGAAGGGTATTCTATTTTCACCAAATTGCTATCGCATGTAGAATAATTCGCTGAATCCACATATGTAAAAACGTACAGGGTGTTCCATATGGAACATATTTCGTGAGATTTAGGGGAAATACGAACTGCTGAAATAATGTAAATTTACTTGTTATTTTATTACAAAACTTGGAAGCGATATATTAAAAAACAACAATGTTATGGGGTAATACCCGATACATTTACACCCGATATACAACATAGTATATCTACAAGTGTTGATAATATTCATCTTCGTTATTTGTTCTTATCAAAAAATACATTTTTCATAACAGCTGAATATTTTGTCGAATAATATAGTGAACAAAATTGAAGTGAAATTATATTATCCATATTTTATTATTATATAACCTTCATAACTAACAAGTACTTACATGAAAGTTATTAGAAGTCTCAATACTTACCCCATTTATTTATTATTCGTTACTGGAAATACTCCCTTCGTGAATAATGTAATTTACTAATTCAATATCTACTAACCTAATGAACGATTTCCAATCGTAGAACAATACAATAACGTAATAATTACATTAATTAAAACTTTTGAAAGTTTACCTGAATAGAGTGGAAAATCATGTGTTACGAATTACTTTAAATTTTTTAAACTAGGCGCAAAAATTAAGGGATATAGTAAAAAAATTCTAAATTTTTAAGAGAATTTCAAAGGGCTCTAACTTGGAGAAAAATAGTCGTAGAGCGATTTTAAAGAAAGTAAATTGAAGCTCCTAAATTATAGTTTTCAGATCTTGACTTTAAAATGTATTACCTTCAGCAGTGTTTGGTTAATAATAAGAAAACCGCCGGAAAAAGTTCTAAAATTTTTGCTTGCCTTTCAAAAGGTCCACGGACTTCAATAATTGTTTTTAGCGATTTCATGATAAAGCCTTTTTATATGGTTTTATTCTCTTTAACTTGAGTGGTCTAAAAACCTTGTATGATCATTTTGCGCTGAGTTATCGTCGCTCAAAGCAAAAAAGTCAGTTTTGACTATGGTAAGTCCGTGGACCTTTTGAAAGGCGAGCAAAAATTTTAATTTTTTCCAATGTTTCTCTTATAATTATTCACTGATGGTAGAAAATTTTGATCTAAAGATCTGAAAACTAGAAATTTGGAGTTTCAATTTAGTTACATGGAGTAATTAAAATTACTCTACGACTATTTTTCTCCAAGTGACAGCCCCTTGAAAATCACCTAAAAACTTTGGATTTCATTTACATTCCTTAATTTTTGTGCCTAGTGTACATTTAAGTTATCTTTGTACTTATTGGTAATATTTGAGTAAGGTATCTTTCGTGTGTGCTAGGACTGTACTTATATCCCGCTAAATTTACTTTAAAAAAATTTAATTGGAAAAAGTCGAAATTTCATAATAAATTTGTTCGGGAAGTAACCTGAAGATTTATTCAAGGAGTGGCCATAGAGCACTTTATTTAAAACCTCTAGAGAGTTGTCCACATTGGGTGATACATAATCTAGGTACACAGTCAATATAAAAAAAATTGTTGGTGTAAATGATTATTAGCTTTCCTTTTGAAGAGGCACTTGGACATTTAGTGTTGCCAACATTTTTCAAGAATGCTATTTAAAACTTCGGACAACGGTATTTTATAAATGACTTTATGAACAAACTATAGATACGAGAGAATTATATTGTAATTCTTTAATTATAATGTAATTCTTTAATTACCCTCTCACGTGGTGTCACGTGAAAGCCTGCTTAGACGAAGTAATCTGAGAAAATGGGAAGTAGAATGGTTTCCACTTGGTCGTATAGCAGGCAGATGGCGGTCGCCAAATTTTTACATATATCGCTCATGCCGGATTGGTACAAGACTGGTACTATACTTGCACTGAGGATTCCTAATAAGTATGGAATCGCGATATGCAGTTTCGTGATACCCTGATGTAACTGAGAACAACTAAATGATAATAACACTTTATTTTTGTACATTTTTATGTATATTAAGGTTTGTATAAATAATATATCTCGTTTTATAATTAGAGTTTTTGATGTAGTGGCATTTTAAAAAATTTTAGTATTTTTTGTGTAACTACAGTATTTTTCTCATTAAACATTCATAACCGTTTTGTTCCTTATTCATATTGGTAGTAAAATAATTGTAAATATGGTATATTACGGATACTGTTTCGGATCATATCTAGAATTTGCGTAAAAAGAAGCTAAATCCATATGGCCAAGGATATTGCTCAACAATATACACTATTAGAAATATTAAATTGGTTCTCTACTATTCTAACACACTTGAATAGTTTCTACACGACAATATACCGAAACTATTGAGCCTCAATTCTCTTAATTGTTATATGATCGCGCTGTTCAACACATCTTTCATTATTGAATACCGTTATGCTACTGAAAAGCATATATTTTCCATAAAAACGATTCAGCGAGAACCTTAAAGGTCGTAAAAGGAAATCCAATTATCTGAATATAATAAAAATATGAAACCTTATTACAACATTCAGTTTCAAAGGTACATCTCACAAGTACGAAGACGTAATCTACGTCCCTAAAAAAAATAAGGCTGAATAACTCTAATATTTATGGTAACTTGATCAATATAGAACAACAGGTATGGAAACGTCGCAGGAAAATGTTATTTGTATCATTTTACTTTTTTCTGTTTACTTGTGAATTTATCTCAGTGAAAACACATATTATTGTATTTTTCCAAGATAGACGACAGGCAGACTAAGCGGAGGTGGCATTGGATAAAACTGTCACCGTGACCGTGAGTGTGTTATTAGTGGAGTAAATCCGCGGCAGTAGAGATGCCATCGCGTAGATTTGAGATATTTGAATCTATGTAGATACAAGCAATTCAGTTTAACTTCGCCGTCGTAAATATTTGTATTTCTGTCTCATCTCTATGATTTTCGTATAGTGTAAATATGCCGAAAGTTTTCAATAACACGTGACTTTACGAATATATGAGTCAGTTTTACAGTTTTCAAAATTGCAAGATACTCAAGTGGAATTACATTAGAAACCTATCCATAATAATTACGCAGAATTAGTGGGTGTCATAGATAAATTACAGAACCTTGTATTATCCTTAGGTGAAGTATTGCAAATTGTACATGACATACAAACAATGCTATAGATTTTATTTGATAAAAAAAGATATTCGTCATATAAATTTATATCAAAAACTTTCTAAACTACTTGTCAGATTCTTCGTTTAAATGCCGATTAATTATACAATGTTTCTAATTCTACACTGAGATAAGTGAGACACGATGCATGTGCAACCTGGCACTGGAATTACAAGTTACAATTATTTTGTAAATATTGAGTGACGTGATTTAAGTATATTGTATATAGTGTTACCTACACTTATACTCTCCAAACAAACCGTCAACTAATAAAACCATGTGTACTTAGGAAGTTCTGACATTTTTGTCGACACAAACACCCTTTTTGTTCAATCAAACCTATCAACCAATAATCAAACCTACTAGTCTTAAAATATATCTTGTGATCTCATTATGCATTTTTTAATCCAATTTTTTCCAAACTAAAGAGATCGGAAGGAATGAATGCATGCAATTACACAAAACGATCGACTACTCGACGTTTGATGGCCAAATTCGAGTCAACCGGTTTGATAAATAATCAGCCAACATCTGTACGTCACCGAAACGCGAGGTCTGCTGAAAACATCGCTGTTGTGTGTGAAAGTGTACGGGAAACCCCGAGGCAGTCAATTTCTCGTCGTTCACAAGAACTTGGACTTTCTGCGACTTCAACTTGGCGAATTTTGTATCGAGACTTGGGTCTGCACCCGTATAAAATCCAACTGACCCAGAAACTTAAGGTAAACGACCATAGACAACGACGTGTGTTCGCTGATTGGGCTCTGGAGCAGTTGGAAGTTGACCCAAATTCGCCAAAAAAAAAAAATCATCTTTAGCGATGAGGCCCATTTTTGGATGAATGGATATGTGAACAAGCAAAATTGTTATATTTGGGACGATATCAATCCACACGAGATACACCAGCACCAAATTCATCCCGAGCAAGTCACTGTTTGGTGCGAATTTTGGTCTGGCGGAATCATCGGTCCGTACTTCTTCCAAAACGAAACTAGCATTGCCATAACCGTCAACGGCGAGCGCTACAGATCGATGATAAGCAACTTCTTGTGGCCTAAACTGGATGATATAGAAGCCGATGACATATGGTTCCAACAGGACGGCGCTACGTATCACACAGAGTATACTACAGAGCAGATATGGACATTCTGCACGAGCGATTTGAGAGCATGTTTATCTCGCGCAGCGGCGACCTGAACGTGCCACCGAGATTGTGGGATTTAACGCCTTTAGACTTCTTCCTTTGGGGCTGTCTTAAGTCGCAGGTCTATGCGAATAAACCGCAAACAATTGATTGAACTGATTTCTTCAGGTAGGTAGTCCTTCGTATATGCAATAGTATCCACTTGGTGTGGTATCTTCGCTTGACAGAATTGTAACGTAAAATTTTAGCTATCGAATAGTGTTTTAACATTTTCGCCTACATGCAAAGCTACCATAACAACCCTGAATTTCTGTAATAGACTTTACAAAGTAAAAGTAAATGGATTCTGCTTCATAAATTCTAATGGTACTAGAAATGTCGAAGATAGAAATGTGACTTCGATCGTACTAGAAGATAGAAATATACCTTCGATGATAATTAAAAAAAATAATCGATTAGAAACCTTATACGTATTATTCACTTTCCCACGCCCTCCATATTACCCATATTAATAGCCAGATTACTAACATTTCTGAATTATCTGTGCCGCTACTAAATGTATGACTGATGAGTTAACGGGTGATAAGTTATTCATGAGCAAAAACTTATGCAATCGATATAGCGAAATGGAATCCATACTAAGGCCATCTGTTCGTTGACAATAATTATACGCCTGCTATTCTAGGTTTCTGGGGAATAACAGATGTCTATAAATGTTTTAACACGGCTATATTTTATTGTCGTTTTTCTATATTTCGACACGCAAAGAGTATCGCCACTTTTGATGAGGGTTATTATTGTTTTGATATTAATAAAACTGATAAATAATAGAGTAGCTTCGTTTATAAACTCTGGGGTGCATATGAAAACCACGTGGGTAATATACAAGTCTAATATAATAGTAAATTAACAGTAACTATTTCTCTATTAGTTGGCGACCCCAATTAAGAATATCAGTAAAAATTTTGTACCACGTATCATGTACTTTTGTGTTATAGTTAGTACGGAAAATGTCAATTACATATAATAATTATTATGTGTAATTATTATCATATGTATTCACTTTATTATTGTATGTATTCATGTATTATTATATGTATTCACTATATTATATTTATTTATTTATTTATTTATTATATTATATAGGTTTGGGCCTCATCAGCCACTGATCGCATGGGTAGTCCCTTGGCGATCCCCTCTTATCCGGGCCATTATCGAAAAATGCTATCCCATAATAGGAGCAATTTAGGCACGTCCCCCGCCTTAAGCCTCGCTTCCTCTAGGATAACAGGGGTCCCTAATATAAGATACCTCTTCTCCTCTAGTGCGGGGCAGATGTAGAGAAGATGAATCGAGGTGTCCTCGTCTTCTTTACAGTATCAGACTACTATGGTGGCCCGTTATGATTCCCACCAGGGTTCTGGCTTTGCGCCTGTTCAATTTAATCAATTCTTGGGCTCATTTCTCAATCTCTGAGTATTGGATGAAGAGTTTGGTTATTCGACAACCCGTTACTCCTCTCCATCTTTTATTGTGCTGGTCTCTTGCCCAGCCATTGATGCGGTCTCTGATCAGATTCCGACTTATTCCCACTGCAGGTTCTGGTCCATAGAGGTTTTCCCTGGTCCCTAGTCTAGCAAGGTCATCTGCAATTAGGTTTCCCTTAATGCCATTATGCCCAGGTGCCAGGTATACGAGTTCCACCGGTCCCTTCCCTGCCAAGTGGTTCAATGCTTCATAGCAATTATAGACCAGCTTCGACTTTGTCGTTGCTGAATTCAGGGCTGCCAACGCCGCCCTGCTATCCGAGCAGATACATACCTTCTCCTGGGTTCGATTTTGGTCGGCCCCCAGAACACCGTTTGTAATTCCAACTAGCTCGGCCTGGAGTGCGGTGGTGTATTGCCCAAGGGGAAGGTTTTACCTATCCTGTCGCGTCGCCTATACACCCCCACACCCGCTCTGTTCCCACTCTTGGCTCCATCCGTGTACCAGATGTCTCCATTGAGCGGCAATCCAGCTCGACCCTCCATCCAGTCGGTCTTACTGGTGAGGGTGATCTTATATTTCTTGTCAAACAGGAAGTGGACACCCGTACTGTCAGAGGGCATCCATAGGAGTCCCTCCTCAGCTAGCTCTCTTGAGAGTCTATTCAGGTCCCTTAGTCCCTTACCTTCCTATTCATGTTTTCCACCCTGTGCATTGCCTTTGCGGCATTATATTAATAATTATATAATATGTAATTATTAATACAATATAGTGAATTGATTATAATCATATGTACATGAGAATCTAAAATAAGTGAGCATTCATAGATTCATGTCTTCTGCTTGATGAAAGAATTTAAACTCGAAAAAATGTTTTTTTAACTATTTTATGTGACAAATATTGTCACAACATATTGAGAGGTTGTAATACGATAATTTCTACAAACTATTTATTATGCCACATTATTGAAAGATTGTCAAAACTTAATGCAATACTGTGTTGTTAATTCTTCAAAAATGTGTTTTTATTCGACGCATCGACTTCTGAGTCCTTATTCAATTACATAGTTTCTTCCGGATCCTTCCTGTATGGAAGAATCTAGAAATAACAACATCGTTACTATAGATTATTTAATTAAATTAATAACATTTTTGTTTGTTTAAACAGCTTGCAGCTAGTGAATTCGCCAAGTTAACTGGGTCATGTAATGGAAGGAACTATCGATATTGGAGGCGCCGATTCAAGAAATACATTGAAGAAAGCATAATGACTCCAGAAAATGAAGTAAAGCTGTCACTAGAAATTCACTGCAGCTGCTGGACGCTGCACAAGAGAGTCGTTTAAAACTCTTGTGCGTGTGACAGCGGCTATTGTGGATATTCTTTTTCGTCAGTCCAGTCAGTTGTTCAAATCCGTATAATAAAAACTTCTTATCGAATATTTGTCTCTTGTTGGATTGACTGTGAACTGTCGGCAACCGATCGGCCCGAGAATCGTTACTGAGCTATCAAATACTAATTGAAGATTGAATAACAGGATTTTTAATAAATTTGCAAGTAGACATTGTAAAATAGGGTAAAAATTAGATATAGCTCTTCACTTGCCTAAACAAAGTATGTTTTATATTATAGCATAATATACTTTCCAACACAAATTATTATTTATTTCTTCTTCAACTATTTTTTGAGAACTACATGTTTTCTCCAATAATAAACATTTTATTTAAATTAACATTATTTTCATTGTGTTGTATTTAAATCTAGAAAGGAGTTTCATCGATTTTCAACTTGATTAAAATCTAGTCTAGTCTTACCTTCAATACAATCAGAAGCAAAACATGTATTTTTCAAAAATAACGTTGATTTATATAAAAACATCTTAATGGCGATGCTTAGGCAATTGATTATGTGTCTGTAATTTATTTTAAGAGTATTTTTCATTCTTCTGTTTACAGATTTTTGTATTAAAACTGTATGTACTCTTTTATGTCCAGTCTGTTTTTCAAGCATAAGCATTATTTTAAGTGAATAATTGACAACAGAAAAGTCCCAAACAGTTTTTATCATATACCTAAACCCCTAGATTTAGATTTAATAGTCCTACTATCATACAATACTATATCAACCATATCACAGTTTGTTTAAATAATTACTTTCAATTCATTATTATTACTACATAATATATTGTCTGATATTTAAAATTGTTTCAATTTATTTTATTTTCAAAGAAAGTAACGCCACCTTAATGTTATAACTGTGACGCTAAAATGTAGATGGCGCTACTATAGAATGGTATTATGGACAGAGTATTTCTAATAATCTATAAAAGCCTCATAGATTAATAAATAAAAACTGTGCCACAGATAGTTGAAAAAAAGTTCTATTAAACGCAGAAAAATAAATAGTGGGAACTCAATACTTCTTTAATTTCTGCAATGATGTCAATTAAGTATTAAACGAGCTACGCCCTAAGAAACTACTCTGTCTGTAGGCATAAAATAATAGAAAAGTGTAAGATATATTTATAATATAAACGTTATATTTATTTTTCTCTTTAGAATAAAATATATCTATGTAATTTGAGCGCGCCATCTACTATTAATCGTGAATAAGTTATTCTATACGCACATATTGTTTAACAGATTGCTTCTGGGAAAACATCAGCAGAGGGCGCGTGTCTATTTCGTTAAATATTGTATGTTATTGTAACCATGTTTCAATTAAACTATAATGTTATATTAAAAGTCAATTTGGTGAGGATTTGAGTTTTACTATAAAGTAAATAATGACCAAAATTAATGCTCAAAGTATGACAAAAATCGGTCAACAGTCTGAGGCACTACAAGGGTCTGTACAAACTTATGCAAAAACATGTCTTATTTGGAAAATAATGCCAATATGCTAGTAGACTGTCATTATTATGTTGTGCGTTTATAAGATCTAAGCTTGAATATAGTTCTATCATCTGGAACCTTAATAATAATGAAGTAAGTACTGCTAAGGTTGTTCAAGGTAAGTTTTTCAAACCAACTTGTATTTTTTCTATAAAAAATTTCTATTAAATAAATAATTTAAGATTAATTTTTGAAAAAATCGCATTAAAGTATAGACATTACAGCATAAATTTATAGGAAATATAATGTGTATGATGCAAGTTTTCTAATTTATCATATAACTCAAAAGTCTGAAATTGAATTATGCATTGTGTGTTCATACATATGTACAAATTTTGTACTATTAAGAAAGAAAGTAATGAGACACTTTAGATGAATTCTCCTGAAATTTATGCAATAATGCATTTATTTTAATATCAATTGTGCTATTGTTGATAGAGAACGCTATAATTTTGATACCATGAATATAATTTACTCTTAAAATTAATTTATTTCTGGAAAACTTATAGAAGTCTGTCCCATGATGTGTATACAGTATAAGCAAAAATATATATAAAGTATCCAAGGTTTCCCAAATTTAAACGGACATACTCTAGTGGAAGGTAGAGCACACTCAGTTGAGTTCAAAACACCCGTATACGTACCGTTGAATGTGAACCGTTTCTGAGATACGGGATATTTTATGGTTTTTGACCAGAAATTTAGTCCGCCATATTCTTGAAATGGCTGCACATATTTAGATATAAAATTTGGTATACATATTATACTCTTTTAGGTTAATAAATAGCTTTAGTGATTTTGGAAAAATTCAAAGACCGACCTCCATTTCTTTAATATGGCTCTTTGAGTCGTTAACATCACACTGTATATTATTTTGTGGCAAATGTTAGTAAACTTTTAATAAGCCTATGGACCAGTTTATGAAATAATGTCATAATATTTGATGGCACGTTTATGGTTATTCTTCAGTAAATTTTCAAAAGTATTGAAAGACAAAATTTGCAATTCTACGAATAACACAATCCAGTTGCTAACATCATTATTTTATTAATTTTAGCTATATACCCCGCAGAAGAGGTTTATTACACCCTGTATATTTTTGCTTATAGGTAGATGTAGTTACATGTACATGTGTTTGTTAGTTAGTGTTTATTTTACTTTTGTTTATACTGTTTTGACATGTAGTATTATTTTCGTGCTGCAAAATACTCAAGTAAATTCCCCCACATAATGTAATTATATTTCTGTTTACTAATTAATTTTATACTTACCATTTTTATAGTCTCACTGTTTCAGGCCATTTCCTGTCATTGGATTGTTTTGGTTGAATTTGTAAATTTTCTATGAGAAATGTCTTGAATAAAACAAGGCCAGTTATATACATAGGGAAAACAGGAAGATTGCCTAAGACTAGACTGGAAGAACATCAAATCTATATCCAAGATAGGTAAGAAAATCGAGAATATTGAATTATATGCAGAATACAGATGGTTTTAATTGAGCAAATGAAGATTTAAGGGATCTAGGGCAGCCCGTACCTGAAGGCGTCATTCATCTCAACCTTGCTTAACTGTATATTAACTTTAAATACCATATAAATACCTCAGATACGTACATATTCTCAAAAAATCCTCAGATATACATTTGCTAACAAGTATAGATCATTGTCAATTGAAATATTGTGGAAGCATAAGCAATGATTTATTTAAAACAAATGTTATTTATTCCAGAAAAATTTTAACTAAAACGGCTCCCTAAAATAGTTAAAACCAAGAAAAACGTCAGCTGAGTAAAAAATTGTATGCACACTGTATGGTACTTTCTTATCATACTGCCTATGAAGAATCACCTCAGTTTTGATCACAGATATAATCTTCTTAATAAAAGCATTTTCTCAAACCTCCGACTCTATAAATACAAAATGTCGGTATATCGTGTATAATGCACATAACCAAAGATGCAAGACAGATTATAAAATATTTTATTTGCAAAAGAAATGTAGCAGTCCGAATCCAAAAATAGATATTTAATGTTTTGTTCCCACATTTGATAGTTTCTCAGTTATTCTTGTGTATCAGTGTATTATTGTGTAGCATTGACCCTTAATCATGAATTGGGGGATCCAACGACGCCTGTACTGTAACCATTTTGACGATTATACATCCAGTATGAAAACAGATAAAAGAAAAGAAAGGATCTACTATAAATTAATTATGAACTATACCAAAATTGATCACCCATTAGTAATAAATCTCCAAGTTTATAAACACCCTGTATATGTACCAAATGTTTTTGTATTAATTTCAACTTGAATGCTAATTAAACAAGTGCGCATCAAGTAGACAGTAGTACGTACCAAATTAAACAAGTAGATTTTAAAACACTTTATTTAAGTCACAATAAATAATGAGAGTCAGTCTATCAAATCATTCTGTTTACGCATATTAGCATCATCGAACAACAAGGTACACAGCATGGCTTGCAGCCTCACCCTGGCCGGCTCAAAATTCGAGTCCAGTGCGAGGCAGACCCTATAGAAAGTTACTGCCTTCTCAAATTCCCCCTAAAACATAAGAAAAAAAAACAATAGTCTTGTATATCTGGATCTAAATGATTCGCGTGATTATAAAAAAAATGTATTACCATTGAAACATGGATGTTAGCAACAGTGAAGTGATTCAGTACGAAGCTGTGGTGGGTTTTAAGAGCGAGATGGGCTACATCCAGGGCATCTGCATGGAATCCCACCCTAAAAGTATAGAGATCAGTAAAACTAAATTGGTTTAGTGCAGGTGCAAGCTCACATCACTTTTGTACATAGATAAAAATAAAGGTTTAATATGTTGGCTGAAACTTTTAAAAAATAGAATGTACACACAAAGAAAGTGTCCAATATTTCAGTCAGAAATGGACTCAAAAAAAAAAAAAACGCTAAAACATCAAAAGTGGAGGTCAAAAATACAAGCCCTTAACCGATTATAAACATGCCAGCAATTTGAGGCCGACAGCCTCAAGGTTGTTTTAAAATGTGACAGGAAGTGTTTCTTTAATTTCACAAAGAAACTGGAATAGGTTGGAACCTTTGGTGTGAAGATAACACTAATTGAGTTTTCCACAAAACACCATACTCGACGCGCGTTTCGCCAACAAAGTTGGCATCATCTGAAGACGATTAAAACTCACCTAACCAAACTGAGTTTTAATCATCTCCAGATGATGACAACTTTGTTGGCGAAACGCGCGTCGAGTATAGTGTATAGTGTTTTGTGGAAAACTCAGTTAGTGTTTTCACAGAGAAAATTAACGATGCGAAAATAACTTCTAAAGTGTGTACTTCATTCTAATGTGGTTAAATCTTGCTAAAGTTATGCCACAAACTATCCAGAAACCCTGTATATTCGTTTATAATATTGGATCATTTTTCTACCAGGGCCAAAGGCAATTCAAAGAATATAAAAATGGTCTTAATTATATGGTCTAAAATAAAGGAAATTTAATTTAACAACACACTATTTTCATGATTATTTTTCAAAATTATTTTCACAATTTTCCTATTTCTTTTGTAGCTTTTTTATATTTCAATTTTAGAAAATTATGCAAGCATTAAACAAAACAACTTATTAACAATTCAAGTGACCTGAACAAACGATCAAAATTATTTTCTCAACAACAATAATCTCTCACCGTTAAATTCATGCAAACAATTCAACATAATCAGAATTTGTTCCTCTTAAAGTCTAAATGGGGACAGCTCCGCTCTTGACTTACCAACTGTAGTTTTCTGTAGCTCAACAACAACCACTCTAAAACTGGAAAAACCACTCAAAAAAGTGCAAACAGTACCTGTTAAGAAGATTGGCCAAATGAATCAAGGGAATATCCATCCTATCTGGGGGTACGTGAGCCAAAGCTAATCGTATACAAGTCACGGCTTCCTCGGTGTTCCCAACTATCCTCCAATAAATCGCCGAAGCCGTCGCCAGAATCCAAGAAGTGGTATTCTAAAACGAAACGTACATCTTACAACTTGAGTACATAAATGTACCCAATATTCACCTCTCTTAGCGCTAGACCAATTTTGGCGCCCAATTCTTTTATGGATATTTTCTGGTCGCTCGCCATCAAGCCCAGCAACTCGGCGAGGTCCTTCTCGGGGGAGCTGGGCAGTCTATTTTTCAAGATCATATGCGTCAGCTGGTCTAAGATGAGCGATGTCGACCGGGGAACGTCCACGCAGTATGGCTTGTTGCTGTCGATGTCGTTTTTGTCCGTGATCGGCTTCAGATACGATGTGAGACTGAAGATGTTTTCTAGTAAATTATCTTCGAATTTGGTAAAAGAAAGGGTTGCAAATATATTTCTCTTCGAATATCAAGGAAATGTGTTGTCATATGGTTCTTAATAAGGTTAATATTTATTCTCGACAATCGGAAAGAAACAATTTTCTCCATATTTAATTTTACCACACCATTTAATATTACCGATAATGATCAGTGTGAAGTTCTACAAATACGGGCGATATTTTAAGAAGGCTAGAAAAGCCCGCGGCAGTGACGTCATCTTCCGAACTTCCAATGGCAAGTTAGATTTCATATGACGTCTTGAATGAGAAACTTCAACTGAAACGTATTGTTGCGTGTTTCTCTTTAACACTGCAAATCAAACTATGAAATATTTACCTGACAACTGTTTATTCACAACCGTCAAATATAGCAATGTTTATAACTCTGTTAACAGTGGTTACAATACTACTCGATTAACCGTCCTCGTCGCTTTATAGACTTCAATTAGCCTTCCCAACTGTTGCGGCTATTCCCAGAATTAAAACAAAAATCTGACCACATACTGAACATTCGCGGCTCAAAGAAAAAGTAGGAAGGTTCAAAATAACTCAAAGTCTCAAAGAAACTCCAACAAGTAGGCCACTCTTTCACATGGGGAGTTTTTCGGCTACAGCTCTGCCATTGCGTCAGTCGCAAAATACGCGTCGCAATGGTTCGTACATGTTCGGACAAAAACGCCAACGTTCCGGAACATATTAGGTCCATTCTATCAACCAAAGGCGCGATGAAGCAGGTGTTGCCACGCTTTATCAAGAGCTTCGACGGGATGGCAACAAATTTCACAATTACTTTAGAATGTCATTGACCACATTTGATGAGCTCCTCGGGAAGGTTATCAACATCTATTTTGACTTAACGCCGAGGAGCGAGAGACTGGCGAGCGAGAGCCATTGCAGCCCTTCGTGTGAATGCCCCAGTTCTCCCTTTGCATTTCGAGGAAGAGACGCGACTCCCTTCCAAGCGCCCGGCTCGAGATGCACGAGCCATACCGGCTCTCAGTCGTGCCCCCTAAAGGCCCGTGTGCCCCATGTGAAAGCTCCATTGTACTCTTTGCATTTCAGTTTTCCGCGCCCTCCTCCCGCTCGCGAGGTCGAGCCTTGCGGCTCTCCGTGTTAAACTGTGAAAGAACTCCTAAGGTATAAACAAGTAGATCTAAAGTAACAAGTCAGTAATGCCAACCTCACAAATAAAAAGTCTGGTAAATGTCAGTTTTATATAAAACTACGTTCAGCTTGTGTAAATATACCTTTTGAGGGCATATTTTCGTCCTTTCGTTGTACAGATGATGCAAAATAAAATGAGGTTAGAAAATCGTAAACATTGCAGAATAAACAATAGTTTAAAATGTGAGTGGAAGTAATTAAGATGGAGAATAATGGATGCACAAAAAAGTGATTAGTAATACGATTGTTTACTTTAGACAGTAACAGCTGTGATGATAATGTATAAAAGCCCCATCCTACGCGAGAAGGAAAATGTATTAAAATTCAAAACTATTCAGATTTGATTCGTAAATATTGTATGTATTGTATCTTGTATTCCTTTTTATGGCGTTGATTGATAATGTAAAAATCAAACATTTCTACTATTTTCACCAACTTATTATGACGTAGGCACGAAATTGCCGAGTATTTTGACGATATTCGGTAATTAATTTGCAATGAAAAAACAAGTAACTATATTGGAAATGACAAGGAAGAAATTAACATTAGATTTTGATACTGTTTAAGAATAAATATTAAACGATAGACCAGTCGGTAACACATAAATCTGTTTTGTTATTGTCTTGCCAGCTTGTTAAGTGGTTAATAAAAGGGATATCACAAATGGTTATACATATAATTTTTAGCGGTTAATTTAACGATTTGTTTTAACATAATTTCCCATAACTTTCTTCTTCTAAACTGTTATAGAGACAGTATGATTCCTATTTCCATACAAATATAAAATACGCTTAAAGTTTCTCTTTTAATTTGCTCTGTAACTTTTAACAATATATAAATAGTGTAAAGAAATTAATTAATTATATTAAATCTATTATTTACTGTTACTTATTTCAAAAACACAAAATCAAAGAATTAATCTTGTCGATATCGCGCGAATAAATATTTTGGTCCTTCGAGCTGGATTCAACATTTTGGTCTCCTCCTAGTCTCGGATTTACCACTATGGCAATACATTTTCACAATGAACACTGGGACTATGACGAATATATTTATATAACATCAGCAGTATCGAAGCAACAAGTTGAGAATGCACAATTAACAGAATAGACAATTTTCTGTAATTCTTCCAGAAATATTCGTCAAGAGAACCATAAAATATGACGCTTCTGGCCATAAATAAAACAAATAAGCTAATTTAGTTTTCTAATTCCTTGCCACTAATGGGGGTGCGCCATCTTTTATGTCGGTATGTAAACATTGAATAACTTTGACATTTGTCAACCGATTGACTTGAGTAGACAAGTTTTGGAAACGTCAATTCAGTACAATTTTAACCATAAATCGCTTCACACCGAAACGACGCGATGAAATAGTGACGCTTTACATTGAAAATAGACGTTCAGTTGTGTTAACTCAACGTGCATATCGTCGAAAATATCGTGGCAAATAGGCACCCTCTGAGAACACTATTCGTCGTTTGGTGTCAAATTTTGTTGAGCACGGAACAGTGGGAGATCGTCCACATGTCGTTCATCAACGACCAAGACGTTCCAATGAACTGGTTGAAGCGGTAAGAGAGAGTGTTGCCCAGGACCCAAATGTGTCGTATCGCCACCGCGCTCAGCATTTTGACGTCAGTGGAATCACTATGCGGCGCATTTTGAAGGATGATTTGCATCTGTTTCCATATAAAGTGCAATTAACTCAAAGAATTTTGCCGACAGACCGTCCACGTCGCTTGGAATACGGCCAAACAGTTGCTCGAACAGTTGACACTGAACCTGATCTCCAGATTTGACGCCTCCGGACTTCTTTTTGTGGGGTTATTTGAAAACAAAAGTTTACACCAGCAAGCCACAGACCATTGAGGAGCTCAAGGCAAATATTCATGCCGAAATCATCGCTATACCGCCCGAGATGCTCGAGAAAGTGATGGAAAACGCAGCAAAAAGGGCGCATTTTACTTTGCCCAATAAAGGCGACCACTTGATTGATGTTGTATTCAAAAATTAGTGTAAACAAATTTTAAAGGACCAAATTAAATAAAAATACCTCATATTTGAAAATGGGTTGTTTTTTTTTTAAAGTTATTCAATGTTTACATGCGACATAAAATATGGCGCACCCTGTAGAAATGCACAGAAAAAAATTATTTATTTTAATAGTTTTTTTATGTTATTTAACATTAATTAATTACAAAACACATCTAAAAAAACATGAGTATGGTTCTGCTTAGCCTAACGCGCACGTGTTGCTGGGGCCGGCAGCTTGTACTTACAGCGAAACAAGAAGTTTTTTTTTCATGGTAAAATATATGATTAACCAGAAATTTGGGATTTAACTAATAAGTATACTTACTCCAAACTCCTTGCTACAATCGATGGCCACACCGAAGAATATTTAAACTTGTGTATTATTTTAACATTTTTACATCCAGATGCTGACAACGTATAAGTTCCATATTTATCGTAAACGTGAAGAAGGTTTTCTGACTGAGGATCTTCCGTCAGAGCTACTGAAACTAAGCACCATAAAAAATAATTGGCTAGAGACTTGCCAATAATATGCTGGCGGGTATTATTGGCAGATTCGCAGGAATATAGCACTGTGTAATTAATTATATTTGAAATCAGTCTTTTATATTAAGAATATTGATGATTTAGGTTTATATTATTTATTGGTTTTATTCTATCAATAGAAAAAAAGTGATTATAATTAAATATATGAGACATTTATAGAACCAAAAAGAAAATTGTTGAGAGAGCTATGAGATAATATAAATTTTTAAAGAGCTGTAACTGATAAAAAAAAATAATAACCTTATACTTATTTAAGAGTATTTTTTACGGAATGTAGCATTACTCAATTTGGCAAAGCCAATATGCATTTACCATAAAAATCCCCCAACGCGGCATGCTCTTGTGTCGGGTGCTCCTCCCCCAAGGACAGCCTCATGTGAAGAGCCTGAGGGGACTCCGATTGTTGCTGACTAGAGCTTTTCGGAATATCAGTCATTCTCTCTAGTCTAGACTGATCAGGCTCGGTATCTCCAGATCCCTCGGCAGCTAGCAGAGATGAGATAATGGTTTGCCCTAGATTTGTACGTTTGGAATTTCCGCAAGCATCTATGGTTTGTTTTATTACAGGTTTGGAGATAGTGCCTGAAATGAAAGGCATGACACTACTAAAGTAGTTAAAAAATATCCCAACATGGAGGTGTTTTATGGTACTTAGATGAAATCTGTTTTATATGACTCAGTTTTATGTGTAAGGCCATTCACTTATTATTATAGACTGGCAGTTCTTCGTACATACTCCGATATTCTAGGACTGGATCCAAGACATTACCTCAATGTCAAAATAATATGGAGTGACTCATCGATGACATATGGATGGCTCAGGAGCAAGAAGTGTGCGGGGAACGAAATTCCATAGGCGTATCAATTTGGAGGGGACAAAATATAAAAAAATTAAATAATACCAAAACAGTTGAAAAGGGTTTTAAGTGGATTTGTAACAGTTTTTTAGTTAGTAAACGGTGTAAGTATCGTAAGTTATGTAATTAACTTATTTCATGCTTACCCAGTCAGAACATCTCCTGTCAGCATGTCTTGATAAAACAGACATTTTGGCAACATGTGCCATATAAAGGGACGTAGGAGTAGCAAGCTACACACAAGTGGCCCCTCTGAATCCATATATTGACCTACCGCTTTCACTATTTAAAACTATCATTATATTTATGCCACACCACTAACACAATCTTTATTTTATTGTATCAACCATAATAAGTAGACAGTCAGGTTAGGTTAGTATCCTTCAAAATAACAGCGTATTTAGTAGTTAATATTTAGAGTTAGCTTTTAGAGCCTCTCCGTATATATGTGGTTTCATCGAACGACACAGAGGGCGTACGAATTACAATGGACGAAGCAAGCCAGCTGCACGTCATTGTATACATTTGAAGTAACTAAACATCGAAAGTTTCTAATAGGTTTTATGACGGTTTAATATATGATATGTGTAAAGCAAGTGTTGTAGCATCTACTCGTATTAATCTAAAGTGGAAAATTCATTTTCTCGAAAACTGTGTCCGAGCGGATGAAACTGAAGCCAGATTCGTCTCCAGCACCCTCGAAATTAGGGGGTAGGAAAAGTTTCGTAACCATTCTCCACGGAACACTTAATGTAAACAATTACCTTCTGTGCAGATCATTAACATTTAAACACTTCTACAATCTATGGTGACACCGTATGATTTCTCCGGCTCCCCACCCTACGAGAATATGCAGAGACAGATAGACCGCTTGCGTTTTCTTTCTCTCTCTAATAGAGGGACACTTTTTGGACCCTGATGCTCAATCTATACAATCTATAGTTCCTAAGTCTATGGTAATTCCATCGAAGGGTACAACCGGGAATTTTTAATATGAATATTTTATGTTGGTACCTTCTTTTGAGCGCCACCTATTCAATTTTTTTATTATATTTACATATTTAAACCTATTGTAATGGTATTTTGAATAGTTTGCCATCACTGTTATGAATTTAAAGAATAATGAATATTCTTTTTTTTATAGTACCTATAACATATTTAAGTTAGCTCATACACTTGATTTATGAGTATGACAGAAGGAATCTTAAAGTATAATAAAGTGATACCAATGTACAAATACCAAAATACCCTATGTTAAATTTAACACTACAACAAATATGTTTGAAAGGGTACCAGTATGAAATTAATGAAAATAACTAGAATTTTGTAAATTGAATATTTATTTGTCTATCTTAATCCCCCTCCCCCCATTTTTCGTTGGCTATCGAACACAATTTTGGAGGAAATGAATATTCAGCTTGTCGACTGAATATGTCTTTTAATACTGATGATGATTATTATCGGTTTATTAGTTATTATCATATACATTAATGTCCTGTTTAAAAGTGTACTTTTTCGTATATATCATGTTTGGCAAAACAAAAATATGAACCTGGAATGTATGAAGAATTGTCAGTCTATATATATTATATTTTTGAATTGAAGCATTGTAAAAATTGAAGCATGCAAAGATGTGTGGGATTAACATGACTCACAACAGGAAAGAACCAAGATAAAGAATACTCAAGGCACCTTATCACTGATGATAAAAACCACAAGGAACATGTACTAACAAATATATCTACAATATTAAAGTGGAATTATTTTAACAGAAAGAGAAGCTGATTCTAAAAATTTACCATCATCAATGTTGTTAAAAAATAAAAGAAAAATCTTAAAATGCATAAAACTGCTTAAAGGCCTTTGCCTGATTTTGTAAAATAATTGAATTATAGCCACTATAGCAGAAATAAAATGGGCGTATACTTTCTTATCGTCTGCCTATGAGAAATTAATACATTTCTCGACTATTATCTTCTTATTGAACTTTTATTTAGATTAGAACTATATTCAACCCATAATACTTGCAGTAATAATCTGGAAAGTATATAGCCAATTACGCAAGTACTCGAAGATTTATTTTATAATATAAAAAATCATGAATAAATATATTGGTTAAAGAATCACAATAATAATAATACAATATCAAAAACTACCAATTGCTTCGCAAAATTATAGTAATTTAAAAATACTCTATACTACAGATTAATATGTTTTCCTATGCTGGAAAATTAATTATAATTACTGTAGCAGAAGTTCTAAGTTCCAGGTTTTAATAAAACAGCTAGTGCTCTTGCTAATCAATTACTTTAGCAATAAAAAGTAACTGTTTAGCTTACATTGCACCATTTTTCCAGTCTGATTACTTTTCTCGTGTGTGTCTGTATTACTGTGCAATGCTGTATGTAGTTAAAAAATTACTCATAACTTCAATGATAATGAATTGGGCGATGTTATCAATTTATGGCAGGTTTAAGGGAGTTTACGCTATTTATGCTAAAATAATGACATTACGAAAATAAGATACATGCAAATAATGGGCTCCACCATCTCAGTAATAGCTCTGGAGGCTTTAATATATTTTTGCATATATTTTTGCCTTTTTCCTAGATCACTACTTATGATAATAAAAAAATAGGAAACCGTTTATCATATAATACTCCAATGTACTATATCATCAAGAAACAATGTAATGAGATACTTTCATAAAATTTATATTAAAAGGCAATAATGAATTATATTATTATTTTTACTATTATAACATTTAAAATTGGTATTCTTTAACCATACTGAGTATAATTAACTCGAATATTAACCACTATTGTCTGTATTGCAGAGGAACATATTGAAAGCATCTCATGATCTTTGTCAATGGTCCACAACTCATGAAACATTATTCTGAAGGTGAAGATGAAGTAGAAGATGGTGAGGAAGAAGCCCAAGAAGAAGAAGAAGAACTAGCCCAAGGAGAAGAGGAACAAGCTCAAGAAGAAAAGGAACTAACCCAAGAAGAAGAGGAAGAAGCCAAATAAGAAGAGGAAGATTTCTTTGTCATGTTATACAATGTGTTGAAAACGCCGTTATTCCTATAGTTACAAACTCACCTTCATCGTTCTTCTTATAGCAAGCTATGGCGGCATTTTTACATTGATCGCCGCTCAGGGAGCACACGACGCCCTCGCTCTTGAACGACTCCTTACTCTCGCACACCTCCTTGACGGGCGCTTCGTTGTTCTCCTTCACGGGGCTGTAGCTCCCCAGTTTTATGCGGCAGCCCCACGTTTTCAGTAGCCTCTCGGCGTACCCGTCATAATACTCGGGATCTGCTCTTAAAACATTCTTCATGTAGTACATCGCTAGGAGGGGATTGTTATTGGAATAGTGGAGGACCGCTAGCAAGAAATTTGTGCTGGGTTCTACATAGTTAATTTTAAAAGCGAGCGTAGCGAATTTCATAGCCTGTTCTACGAAGCCTAGCTGGTATACCATGGAGCCTATGGAGACGAGGACGACGTCGGTGGGGTCCTTCGGGACTATCTGAAAGGCCAGGTCTAGGCAGTCGAGGGCCCTGCGGGCGTTGCCTCGCACGCGCCAGTATAAGCTGGCCAACGTTGCTAGGACCCACCTCGGCGCGCTTTTCTACAATTAATAAAAAAAAAATTGCCGTAATATCAGAATTTACATCAAGATAAAGGGCAAAGTATTTATCTACAGTTATGGTTACAATTTGGGATCACAGGGTCTCCCGTTAATAGATAGGATCATAATTTAAACAGAAATTTTTTAATATACAGTGACATTAAATATATACGAGGGCTGATCAAAAAATACAGTGAATAAATTTATTATAAATAAAGTAATAAGTTTACAAATTTGAACTAATCTCCTTCAAAGTACTGTCTTTGGCTAGCAATGCAATTCTCCCAACGTTATTTCCATGACTAGAATCATTTCTGGAAGGCTTCTTTGGGAATGGCCTGCAGCTGCTCCATTGTGGCCCTCTCAATGTTAGGAATGATGTCAAAACGTTTTCCTTTTAGCACGATTTTTGGAAATAGCCAGAAGTCACATGGTGCTAAATCTGGAGAGTAAGGCGGATGTGGAGAGGAATATTTTTTTCGTTAAAAAAAGCTCGCCGATCAGAAGCGAGGTATGGCACGGCGCGTTGTTGTGGTGAAGGAGGAAGCCATTGGCCCGTACGAGATGTTCCATTCTTCGCTAATCTCTCGAATAGTCAATCGCGTGTTTGAACAAATAATTTTTTCTACTTTTGCAATGTTTTCATCTGTTTTTGAGGTCAAAGGATGTCTCGACCATTGCTTGTCTTTAGCCGGCTTATTTCCGCTTTTAAATCTCTCATACCACTTGTAAACACTCTTCAGAGTCACCACATTGTCACCATACACTGATATTAACATTTCATGAGATTCGTTGGCACTTTTTTGCAACTTAAAACAAAACTTAATATCAATGCGTTGTTTGAAATCCATGATGCGCGACAAACGCGGTAAACACGTCCTCACTATTTCAGCTCTGGAAGCCAATTGATAAATCATAACTTATTCAAACTTGACACTCACAATCAGGCTATCGGACGTATTATTTCACACAAATGTAGCGTCAGCAGTTTCTGCTATAAAAGTTCGTTTACCGTATTTTTTTATCAGACCTCGTATACTTTGCTATACAAATATACTTATTTTAGATATTATTTTCTTTATATATGCGAAGTGAGTATCAAATGATAATAAATAAGGATGCTCACTCACCACGAATGCCCCATCAGTGGTGTTACACTGGGGTGCAGCGGCAGTCGAATTGCCGTCGCGTAAATTTTATATTAGAATCGATGTACAGATGAGAACTCTAAATAAACTGAGAAGGCAGGCTGATCTCTGAACTCCGACCGTGATCCATATTTTCACATAAATATAAACGCGCTTAATTCGACCTTTAAAATTCGCTCTGTAACTTTTTAACAGTGTACAAACAATGTATTATTTATTCCAAAAATACAAAATCAAAAAATTATCTCGTTGATGTCAGGCGAATAAATATTTTGGTCCTTCGAGCCGGATTCAACATTTTGAACTTTAGAGTCGCGGATTCAATACTAGTATTATATACTATACTATAGAGATAGACTATGATGAAAATATTTGTACAATATCAGCATTACCTAAACACTGAGTTGGGAACACCACTAAGTTAGGTCAATAGTTAGGTACAAGGCGATATAGCTAGCACACTTGACGTTGATATTCCGTATCCTGTCGCTACTGCTTTCACTAATCTCCCTCTTTCACTAATTGTGAGTTTTCTTTTGTTTGGAATGTGGAAAGTAGAATTTTATGCTAGTGTCTTATTTTCATAGTTGTTACCCAGTTAGTACAGTCGCGTTAGAAGAAACAGTACACTACAGTTATTATCGCAATGTTAATTTTTTATAAAATGAAAAGCCTCAAAGCTTGTCAGCTTCAAATCACTGGTATGTCTAAAATTGGTTAAGGGCTTGTATTTCTGACCTCACTGACCTGTTTTGACATGAAATTAATTTATTCGATGTTAAGGCCGCGTTACTATTCTGACGAGATATACGAATAATATAATCCAAACACCGATTAAATTAACCTAATCTTAAGACTAGCCCTGGTAGCCTTAAACTACACTATTAATGTAGGTACACTATTTTTATTACAAAAATTATAAACTAACATATGTGTATATTCCTGGTGAGTAAACTCTGTGCCATTTTTAATATTGCTAAGTTTGAGTAGTTTTGATAACGCGTGTGGCCGTACAGATATAATTTGCCAGGCAAGCTAAATTTAATTTATTTTCGGGAATTCGGAATGGATACGATATCACACGACATAAACAATAAATATTTGTTCACCACGTCAACAGAATTTTCCATTATGAACGCGCAATACCCTATTATGACCTCACTGTATGTACAGCTTGTCAAGAATAGGAACAAGCCTGAAAATTGCGATATCGGTCCGTTCACGAGGTGCTCGGTAAATAGCCTGGTCTGTACTCAGTCGCATCGAGACCTTTTTGCAGAGTGAATATCGATGAATATGTATTGAATGTGAATGTACACACAGTTCGATGATTTGGGAACGCGTAAATTGCATCCTTTTTGTTCCGAATGCTACCTCACTCTTTCTTCTACGTATACACAGAGAATTTCACACTTTTTCCTATTCTTGACAAGCTGTAATGTTGAGGATGTTACTATGAACATTACCATTAGCGTAGAGGGGAGATAGAAGGATGTTAATGAATTTTTTTATTTTGTGAGGCGTTTTAAGTTATTTTTTGTATTGATTACCATCTGAAGGATGTATATATAAAGTTACGCCAGAAAGTATCCTGACACCCTGTATTTTTTAAACATATAAAAACATATATTTATAATTCCAAATTTAGATCAATTCTTGAGAAATCAAAGCCACTGTTGATGAGGTAACAGATACAAATACAAGAATTATTAAAATATTTAAGTGTTACAATTTTTGTAGTTTAAAAATATATTTGTATAATACAAAATCACCTACCTTCTCCATAGCAGTAATGATTCTTTGTCCGATTTCCGCCTCGTCCGCCTTGCCATCATTAACGTACTTAAGCAGATGATTCCTAAGATAATCGTTACTCTTTATAACATTACTTAATATATGGCGTTCAGTAGACGGTATGTACTTATCGCCAAAAACATTTGAGTATTCACAAACTGGCGGGTACCATGGCAGTTCATGCTGAGATCCATCCTCTAAGTCAATGTATTCCGATAAGATCTTCTTTATTCTAAAACAGAGAGCAACCGTGCAAATTTTTTTAGATATTACTCCTCCCATTACTTTTATATCAAGTATCTCTAGTTCTCCATTGAAATTTTTAAATTTTCAATGGGTAATAACTTAATAAGTATGTAAACAATGACTCCGAATATCTACTATAAAATTGAATTATATAGTTCATAATTAATATAAAAAGTACTTGTAGTTTTAACTAAAAAACAAATTAAAATCCTCAAAACCATTTATTTACCGGTATTCTACATGTCATATTAATTAAACGGTACTTACTGGTACCCTTTATTTTCTGGAGGCAAAAACAACGGGACATTCAGATCGTCTTCTTCGTCAATCGGTAAACTCCAACTCAGGCACTCTTCCTTAGTCGGCCAGCCGGTCACGTCAAAGTACTGATTACCAGAGGTGGGCATGGTCGTGGGAAATTTAGGATAGAGCACCGGCGGCATTTTGATGTTCCTCTTCTCCTCGTTCCCGTCGTCTTGCCTCGTCGTCTTCTCCTCAATAGCCTTGCTGATCTGATCATTTATCTTTTGCTTCTCGTTCTCGACGTACTGGAACAAATTCTGCAAGTTTAAATGGTCCATATCGGGCGCGTGGCTGTAGGAGTCGCAGGATATGATGGGTTTGGAATTGTCGGAGGTCTTCTGCACGCATCTCTGAATTTTCTTGTCGTTCGCGTGACTGTCCGCGGAGTCGCTGTGCAGACCCTCGTATTGGTACTCGAAGGAAGCGTGTTCCCACATCAGACGCTCTTGCAGCCTCAGCCACTGCTGCTGTTGGCTGTGGTAGTCGTGCAAGTCGGACAGAATCCCCTGGAGAGATCTATCCAATGTGAAATTTTAATAAGTTAATTTACTTCAGACGCAACTATCGAAAAGTGGAGAATAAGTTTCATACATTATTGCATACATAACATACATTAACTTACTCCTGAAAGCTAATCAGCCCGTTTTCCAGTTTCCAGTAGCACAAAGTGGCGTGTTTATTGGCCACCACGTCCTTCTGGCCCGGTTTAAGTTCCAAGAATTTATCGTAGTACATTACGGATTTATTATAATCTCCCAGGGCAGCGTATACATTGCCAATGGCTAGATAATGAATGGCCTGTGCGGGGGCGGCATCTATCGCGCTGTGCAACAACAAAGCCGCCTCCCTGGAATGCCTAGCCTGGTGCAGGATACCGGCCAAATTGTGAAGAGGAATGTCTTGATACTCTCTTAAAAATATATACTAACTCGTTATGTACAGATCACAATTATATAATATAAGAATAAATAATGAAAAAAGTAAAACTTCTAAATACATAAATATTTTTCAAATTATATTAAACAATATGAGAAATAATTTTTTGATCAAGTTTCATGTCAATTGGTTTTCCCCAAGTGTTGTAAATAATTTGTGAAAGCATAATAGTTAAATAAAGCTTATCGAAATCATAATTAGAGTAAAATACCAGGAAAATTTTAAATAAAATGCGCATGAAATAAGTTGATTATGAAATATTTTCACTATTTTAAGATTTATTATGCTCATTTATATGCAATTATCCGGTGTTTATAATCAACGGAAATTAATTAAATCATAACCTTTCATGTTTTCGATACACTTGACTTAATATCAATGCCATAGGTTATTGCAATAATATTAATTTTATTTTTAAGTTAAGTGTATGAAGTGTATAGTAACGTAATGTTTTGTGAAGATAAAAAGAAAGTGTCGATTTTATATAGCAATGTATCCATTTTTTTATTATTTATCTCATATAACGTACAAAAAATTTAACAAAACGTTTTTTATTTATGAGCACTGTTTATCACTAAACAAATCACGTTACAAGTTAATATTTTACTATTCATTTAATCGCTATTTGCCAAATAAAAATCTCTCTTATCTTGCAGATAAACGGAACAGTCTACCTGACCCTAGCCGTAAAAACAAGCCACGGTATGTTTTGAGATTTTTTATTTGGCAAATAGCGATAAAATAAACTATGCTTGGTTCTAGAGACTGTTTCCGTTTTAAGAAATAAATATTTGTATAAAAGACCTTTCAAGTAAAAGAATCGCTATTTAATATACAGGGTTGGAAAAATTTTGTATAAATAATTATTATTTGAATTTTTTATTTTATTATTTTACTCAATATTTAGAAAATTGCAAATCACACACCACATTCTATATACAAGAATATATCTAGTACAAAAATATATACAACAGATAGAAACAATTACAATAACTTTTGTTAAAGGTATTTTTTAATCCAACTTATACTTTAGTTAGAAGTCAACTGTTCCGGCAAATCCTGTATAAACGTTCAAATAATTAAATAGTTGTGGTAAAATAAGTATCAGTATAAAAACATCAGACTGATACAACAAAAAACTTCTATAACACAAAATAGTGCACATTTATAAGAATACTTTTAATCAAACATTTCTTATCTGATTATAACTTTAGGGTTAAAACACTGGAATATCCTGTGTAATAATTGATATTTCAAACAACCAAAATAAGCAAATGAGTTAAAAATTAAATCAGAACTTAAACTCTATATTATGAACTTTGGACAATTTTTTAGTTTTTGAAAAATGGTGAATATTTTTGTAAGCAGGGATAAAATATTTTAAAACATATTTTGTTCCATTTTTCTCCGCTGTAAAATAGTAAATTAAACACAAGAATGATAAATAAATGAAAAATGTGGAATATCAGTATGTGAGGGAAAAGGTTTTATAAATCCTATGATCAGTCTAGAATTCCAAAATATTAAAAAAAAAAAATTATGCCCCTTTTCCCATTCTCAGCAATTATTTAAAAAACGTTAAAAATTGGTAGGCTTTGAAAAAAGCAACAAAATATATCTCAAATGCATTTTGTTTCAGAAAAGATATGTATTTAAAGTAGTACTGATTCTTAGTACATTTGATTTTTTTAACAATGAAAATTTCTGCATTCTGTAGCTATTCTAGAGAAAAAACTTTGTAAGCCAAAAGGGTTATACCGACTATATTTAGAAACAATTTTTTGTTGCATTTTTGTCCACTATCACTATAAAGTAGTAAATTAAACAATGAAAAAAATAAATAAAAATGTAAAATATCAGTGTGATTTATGATGGAAAAGTTTCTATACATCCCATGATGTCTAATTAAAATTTCAAAATTATGTTAGGTAAAGGAAATCTTTACTTTAGACTCCTTATATTTTTATTATTCTAAACGGCATCTCCTATGGTATGAGAAATGAGGGAAAAGTCGTTTATTTTTCAGTTTTGACCACTGTGACGTCAAAAATAGACATTAATAAATTTTAAAAAGAAATTTTCTATTGGAAATTATCCTCATTTGATTACATAATTTATTTGAAGGAAGATATCTAGCACAAATTTTAAGTAAAATAAATAATTATATTCCTACGTACATTATTTATGAACAAAATTTTCCTGTTATTTAACAGGTATAAATAATAGTAGGTTTCAAAAAAAGATAATCTAAAATCTACCTTGAATATATTCCATTTAAAAAAAAAGTGTTATTTAAAATAAATATACATATGTACAAAATTAGAGTCACTAGTATCTTGCTATCAGGATAATTCTCACCTTGGAACATACTGAATGGCCCTTTTAATGCATTCAACAGCCTTATTTCCATCGCCCTTAATTCTCCAAAAAATAGCAGCCAAGTTATAATGCACCCAAGAGCTGCTATTCTTTTTTAGAGCCACCGCTATTTCATGTCCAAATATTTCGATGGTTTCAAGCGGGATAAATTGTTTCAAAGATTCATCAGGCAATAAACTTATATTGGTTTTATTTTCGATTTCTGGTAGAGTTGAATATTTCTTATTAAGTCTACTAAATTTTCCACAGTATGGTTCCTCGTACCACTTATAAACGTCGCTTAGTTTCGAAAAATCAATAGCCACTCCTTTTCTGTCCGTACCGTTGGTAGCTATATTGGCGTACAGGTCTATGTCAGAAAATAGTTTTCCCGCTGTTAGACAGTCAGGGTCCTGGGAAGTTATTTTTGTACCTATATTAGAATTGCCCTCCAGGGCGGACCATTTCTTTTCAATGGTTTGTTTGCGGTTTATGAGATCATTGTATAATTTATTTATTTCGTTATTTCTGGTTTCCTGATCTAACAACGCTAATAAATCGTATGGCCTGCGTAAGTCAAACGGTGACTCCAACTGCAAATTTAATGTATGTTTTAACTTGAAATTACAGTTCTTAGAAATTCATGATCTTAAAACCATCTCTGAATTAATATACTATGTTTAGTAACGGAGATATAAAAATACTAAATATTTAGACAGTTTTATTGAGTTGTAAAAAAAAACTTGTTGCTTTTATTAGGGATAATCAGGATTTCAGTATTAAACATATCGAACCTAGTTCTTAAAAACCTTTGAAGTTTAAAGCTACATATTCTCCACAGTAGTACAAAATACATAGCAAAGGCCATTTTTATTTGGGTTTGCAGATAATATCCAATTCTTTAATGAATAACAATGCCTATGTTATTGGGTCAGATGATTGTTTTTATTGATTTTTAATTCCCAAACAATGGTTAGGCCCACCACGGCAACCTTGAACGTGTAATTTCATAGGTTTTATACAACTTCTCTTTCAAAAATATACTTTCATCAAGGCAATTTCTTGTACAGCGTTAAATATAATGTGAATATAAAAAAAATAAACATACGGAACATAACCTAAAATTGAATATGGAGAATGAAGAAAATATTACTTACGTATGCTTGAATCCTTCCGGTTTCTGTAACGACCCAGTGCGAAGCAGCACTTCCAACGAAAATTTTTTGAAGTAACACAAAAATAATGAACCACAAATCCATCACCATTTTTCTCTATTGTTTAACACGCATGTCCCGTCCACAGATTACCCACAGAGTCCCGTCAGCATGTGTCAGTAACGCCCCTCTGGTGGACAGCTGATTAACTTATGCAAGACCATTGGCGGCCAAGTGGAACGGGCCAAGGGCAAAATTTGTTTTCAATGTTACTTTTCTATTTGTGCGTCAGATGGCATTGCGGGTTTTATATTGTTCTTTGTATAAATCTACGGATACATTAATTTCTAGTACTCTTCCATACACACTTCGATCATTTTCCCCTTGTTAAAGTTAATAAAGATTTACCAAGAAAAAATTGAAATCTAGGTAATCCCCATGAACAGGTTTAGGAGAAACAAATGGAGCAAGACACAATTAAGTTAACATCTCAGTATCTACTTTTTCTCCACAAAAATTTTACAGCTCCATAAATTGGGAAGCTTTACAGTCTGATTTGTAGATTTCAACAATACATAATAACTCTGAAAAGTGTATAATTAGTTTAGGTAATTAAATATAGGTTTTGTTCAATGTTTTCTAATATTCTTATGTTGTTCACTAATAAAATGTAGAGCTAAATGCTGTTTTTTTTATTGGTGTATAAAATAATGAACAAAATTAGTCGATGTAAAATAATTATCAATGAGTAAACATTGATAATTATTTTACATACTGTGTAAACGTACTTTAGGTTAGGCACTATCGGCAGTGAATATACTATCATTTTGCACAATTTTAAAATTTCACAAATAATTAAACCTCTGATTATATACCGCTACATGCATTCAAGTACAGAAAGCTCTATACATTAACGTAGTTTTATTAAACATAAATATTTCTAATAAAAAATGGATACGCCCCTGGGGTAACAACGACGTCGTAGACGCCCGCAACGACGCTGTTTTGTTTTCATGAGATCACAGTGCACTCGTATATAAATATCTACTTTATTCGGCAAATTTTAGTCCTTGACTTGAACCTCACTTGGGTGTTCTGCGGTTCAGTTTGAGTACAAACTAATCGCAATTAAATTTTAACATTTTTTCATCGAAATATTCACAAATTGCAGCCAGCTCACGAAATTGATATGATGACGTCTCAAGTGCGACAAAATTTTCATAAAGACTGCGAGGATGGAATTAACAAACAAATAAATCTTGAACTATATGCCAGCTACGTGTACTTATCGATGGTAAATATATTTTTTGTTAATTGTATATAGAATATTTTATTAATATAGCAACGTTGATTAAAAGAGAATTCATCTTTACGGATATTTATGTAATAATAGGTGTCTATTATTATTTTTAAGTCATATTATGACAAATTCAAAAATTGTGTGCGTTGGTTTTGTTGTTTAATGAAGCTTTGTATATATATTTTTTGATATACCAGGTGGGCCAGGAAGTTCGCTTTGATGTACGACTAAAATGTACGATAAAGTAATCGATTTCGGTGATTCGTTGCGTTAAACTGTCTTGTTTTGAACGAAGCTGTGTTGCTGTATATATATTTAAATAAAAAATCTATTTTATATTCCAAATATTTTAAGAAAGTCAAGACAGGTGTAACCCGGTATGCGATTTCAACTTTGCCATGTTTTCTACATAAATCGCTCCATAAATCATATCAAGAATATAGTAAAAACATTAAGAAACATAAATATATACATATTTTTACAAAATGTACACGTCAATAAATAACATGAGATACATATATTCATATTTATTTGCCAATAAAAATAAATCGGAGGATCGAATAAAACTGAATTAAATTTCACTCGCAGACCTCAAAAGTAGATGGATTAGTATTTATTAATCCATCGACTAAAAAAGAATTCTTATTATGTTTTTTAATTGTATTTTAAGAAGCATTACATCACTTTTTATTATTTTCAAAGTCCGATTTTTATAAGGTGTTAATAGGAACAAATCGTCGTATTTACCTACAACGAAACAAATTGGTTATATATAACATATGTCAATATGTCAAACATAAAAATGTTCCTTATTAGTTGCTTTTTTAAACCTTGTCGCAAATCAAGTTTAAATAAAAAATAAATCAATGTTGTGGGTTTTAAATATGGCTTACATAATGAATATTATAAATATTTTCTAAATACAAGAAGGAAATCAAAACTTGTTTGTGTTTAATTTTATAGCTAACATAAACAATATCCTCCTATTATAAATATTTGCTTTGCAATTATTGCAAAGTGAGCCTTGTAAAACAATAAATTATTCAAACAAATATTACACAATAGTTAAGTGTTAAGTATAATGTTTGTGGAAGCAGATTATTCAAATTTGGATAATTTTTTTTTTTTTTTTTTTAGTAGATAACTAGAAGAGAAGTATATGCAATATGAAATATAATTATATAATTACTGATAAAGAAAACTGACCATTTTTAAAATGTAATTATTATTTATTATGCATATGCAAATATAATGAAATAGAATACCTAGCGTATCTACAATAAAAAATTAATTATCTGGCATATACATATGCAGATATAATTAAATAATTTGTAGTTGAAACCTATGATATAAATGGGAAAACAAATCTTGAGTATTTAAGTATTAATATTATTATTTTTTACTTTTCCGCATTCTACTATATGCGGAAAAGTAATGTAATCTTGTAATCGTGGACAGAAAAATTGAAAAAAAAAATTTTTTTGGGTTTATTTTTAGTTTTTCGGCCTAAAAACAAAAAACATTCTTTTTTAAATATTTTGCTGCGTGTGTGTCGTTGTCGTCGGCATTTGAATCGTTTATTTCAGAAACCACCTATGTGCGCTTTTTTCAACTTTCGGAAAACTAAAAAAAACTGTTTTGCAGCTTAAGTATAGGTCTAGTCTCCTTCAAATATTTTTTTACCAAATCAAAAACATGCTATTGGGATAATCTATTTTTTTTAATTTTTTTTCCTTTAAGTTTTTGGGTTATAAATTTTTGAAAAAATTGCACTTGGGTGGTTTCTGCAATAAATGAGTGTATCCAAAGTGATTTTTTTAAAAGTATTATTGAAATTAAGTCAAACCATTAATTTTTACCTGTTTTGGTATCAAAGGTAAGTAACAGACACACTTAAGTATAAAAAAGAGTGTTTTTACTATGCCTAAATCGAAAAATACAAGTAGACTACACGCTACAGTATGTCCATATACAGATCTGGCCTTATTCACTTATTCAGCTTCTGGCAAGTCTTCTGGCAACTTCTGGTCAGTTGTTGGCCATTGGATGATAGTGTCATAGAAGGCTTCATATCCAACAGTGTATTCCATCACCTTTTTTATATCGTCTATCTTTTTTTTGTTGATTGGAACCTAAAATCAAAAATCTCACTGTGCAAAACCCGATAAATTTTAAAATTTGTTACAGCCTACAAAAATGTTTAGCTAAAAGTAAAATATAAACGTTTAAAATAAAAGTAAACATACCTTCCCCAAAGGATAAGCTTTCTCTGTTGGTAGTTCCGGAGGGCTGGCAGTTTTTAGAAATGAAGGTAGATGTTGTTATTCCTTCAATGAATAATTCATTGAAGGAATCCTTCAAACAAAACAGCGAGTCACAAAACACGTGATATCAACAAGGCCGCCAACCGTCACGAGTGAAATTTACCACAGAAAGAACCTAAGCGACGGCGCTTGGGTTCTTTCTGAAATAAACGGATTATTTTCAAGGCTGCCAAATAGCATTGCTGATATGGAACATAGGTTATTTCTGCACTAAAAGATGTATTTACCTTTAAATTGTACGGTATCACCAAAAACACATTTTTTTAATATTTTATCCCTTAGGTGGTTTCTGAAATAAACGATTCATTTATTCTTGTTAGCACGATAACTCGACTAAATCGTGTCGGCTCGATCGGGTTTTGACTGATTCTGATCGGAGACGTCTCCCAGACGACACCTATTGATTTTGAGGTGGATAGAACACACTCTACCATGTAGATGGGTCATGAGAAAGTACAATGGTGGACTATTTGAGAAATTTTTTTTGTTAGCACGATCACTCAACTTAATTGATAAAAAATAAAAAAATTAAACTGTCGCATAAAAAACATATTCTGCATTTATGTGCTGGCTTATTTTTTCTCGGCCACTCAATTTCGAGATAGAGATGTTCTACTTGCGGAAAAGTCCGTTTCAAGGTTTTAAACCTGTTTATTTTTACCGCCTTGATAGATATATAGTGTGTTCTATACAGGTATGTTGGCTGTTGTTACTAGTGAAGATAGACGATCATTAAAATATTTAAAATAATATAGAATTCTGAGTCAATTAGTACAATTTCCATTAAATAAGAAAATTTCAATTAAAATAATTTTTGGCTGATATAACTTATATTCTTATAGCCTAATAATATGTATTTGATACATTTTTCCTTCTAGAGCGGTATTTCCGTTGCCTGGATAAAATATAGTTTTTAACTTTGTGAAAATAAAACAAAAAGATCCAATCAAAAAATATAGAAATATAACATGGAACTATTTTATTACATATTACAAATAATATTAAGATTACTGCAGACCACAGGTTATCATTTATTATTATGAATATTACGAACGATACTGCTAAGTATTTTCTGCTACGCACTCGTCGCATTATTTTATTTTGGTGACCTTATTGTTTGCCATCTATGCACACTGTTTTGGTTTTAAGAACTGGAGACTTAGAATTTCGTAAACACAGATAAGAATTCTTTTAATATAAGGGATCTATAGTAAAGTATCCAGTTTGTCTCGAAGAAGTGAAATAACATTTTTTTTATTCTGTCTGGTTTCAGAAAAAAAAACAGTACATTAGAACTGTTATAATTAGTACATGAAAGTTCTTACTTTTGAAGATATAGCACTTTTCCTTAGTATTTGATATACTTTTTAATTACTTATTATAAAAATGTTAATAACGCTTCATTATTAGTGATGAACATTATTGTTTTCTTTTTGCTTTATTCATAGAAGTAGATGTTACACCATATTACTTATTTTTAACTATACACAA
The DNA here is from genome assembly GCA_037954035.1 of Rosalia funebris. NCBI lineage: Eukaryota > Metazoa > Arthropoda > Insecta > Coleoptera > Cerambycidae > Rosalia > Rosalia funebris. The sequence continues at coordinate 6,698,114 of JAZFAV010000002.1, read as the reverse complement.
AATATTGGGTTGACCAAAAAGTTCGTTCGGTTTTTTCATAAGTACCTATTTATTATTAACATTATAGTTATTACAAATTATTTTAATCAATAATGTTCCTCCATTTTAAATAACTTTCTCCCATCTCTCAGTATGTTTCATAATACCGTTTAACCGTTTTCATAAAATCTTTGCGGTTTGCTCGCAAAGAAACGTTTTTAAATGATTTCTGACTTCCTCGTCACTGGCAATGGCAAATGTTAAGTTTCGTAAAATGTTATCCATGGAACTGAATAGGTGAAAATCCGAGGGCACGAGGTCTGGAGAATGCGGTGGATGGGGTAAAACATCCCACTCTAACTTCAACAATTTCCTCCGGGTCTGCAGAGAAGTGTGAGGTCGTGTGTTGTCGTGATGGAACACGACCTTACGATTTACAAGTCCTGGACGCTTTTCCTACATGGCTTGGCTCAATTTTTGTAGTTGTTCGCAGTAAACGTCCGAATTTATTGTTTCGTTTCTCGGGAATAGCTCAAAATAAATGATTCCTTTGAAATCCCACCAGACGGACAACAAAACTTTCTCGAGGTGAAGCCCTGCCTTTGGTGAAAGAATTGCTACGTTGACAAATCCTTAACATATCGCAGATGTTGGTGCGATCCATTAAATTGGATTCGGTGAGTTCGTGAGAAACCCAAACATCGAGTCTACTGACAAACCCAAGTTGTTTAAGGTGATTCTGATTCTGTACACTAGATTTTAACGTCTCGATTTCTGCAAGCTCACATATGCTTTGGCGAGGATTTGCCTCAACTAAGAATTAAGGCTGATAATGCTCGGGAACGACTTCTTTAGGTCGACCTGACCTTGTTGCGTCCGTGAGGGAAATCGCCAGATCTCCAGAGAAATCTCTTGAACCACTTTTGAAACGTTTGATCTTGAATAACATTTTTGCCGTACACAGAACACAATTTGCAACAAGTTTCAGCGGCTCTTTTGTCTTTTTTAAAATAAAAAAGCACCACGTGCCTAAAATGCTGGGTTTCACTTATTTTCAATTAAGCTCACACACAACAATAATAAAACAAGTTCACAAGTATAACGGCAGTAAACAACAGTTAAATATAGGGAGGAAGGCTTCAGCTGTATGCATGACATCATAGACCGTGACGTAAGTGGTTAATTCGGAAAAACGAAACGACTTTTTGAACAACCCGATATTTAACAAAAATGTGACAATGTTTATATGCCAATTTATGGATTTTTATATTTTATTGCCAGTCTATTAATGAAGAAAATGTTTATTATATTACTAATTTTAGTCACCTCTCACAATGCTGTAATATTAAAAAATATTAACCCGAAACGAACACACCGATGTTTATTGATAGGAATCTCACAAGCAGAACGCCATTTCGGATTAATTTTATTATTTCCATATTAACATCGCCACTCCTTATCAACAGTTAATGTAAGGATATAATAAAAACGTGGGGGGAATATGAAGTTGTTTAATTGGCAGTAATAATAAAACTGTAAAAATAATCTTATATTAACCTTGGAAACCAATTATTATGAGTCCGTTCTTATACCCTGAACTACATACACATCTCCCGCTTTAAAATGTGCAAATAAAATCTAAGGTGGAGCAAATTTGAAACGGGATATTTTGTGTACTGTTTTTACTTTTTCGCACTCCGAAAAAGTAATGTAATCGTGTAAAGAGAAATCGAAAAAAAAATTTTTGGTTTATTTTTCGTTTTTGGTTTAGTTTCGTTTCGGCCTAAAAATCAACAAAACAAATGGTTTTTAAAAAATGTTTGCTGTGTGTGTCGTTGTCGTCGGCATTTTAAACTTGTTAGCACGATAACTCAACTAAATCGTGTCGAATCCATCGGGTTTTGACTGATTCTGATTGGGGACGTCTCCCAGGCGACACCTAATAATTTTGAGGTGGATAGAATACACGCTACTAAGTACATGGGTCATGAGAAAGCACAATCGTGGATTATTTGAGAAATTTATTTTGTTAGCACGATCACTCAGTTAAATCATGTCGGATCGATCGGGTTTCGACTGATTCTGATTAGGGACGTTTACCAGACTACATCTACTAATTTTGAGGTGGGTAGGACACATCTCACCCTGTCATGAGATAGCACGATGGTGGACTATTTGAAAAAAAATAAAACTGTTGCATAAAACATATGCTGCATTTATGTGTCGGTTTTATTTTTTCTCGGCCACTCAATTTCGAGATAGAGATGTTCTATGCGCGAAAAAGTCTGTTTTATGATTTTAAAACTGTTTATTTTATGAAATGTTTACGAAAATCCATGTTAGATTCAGTTATCTCCTGAAGAGACTCCTTACAAGAAACATTCAATGTCGTCTGAAATTTTATATTTACATCAAGTTTATATCATTCCTATGTCAACGGTATTTTTGACAAAAAGCGTCGAAAAATTGTTGCTGCAAAAAAGTTTTTGACAAAAATATTTCGATAAATACTCATTATCATGAGGTCATCAGTCCTAAGACTGGTTGGACGCTAACCTCCAGCTTCTCCTATCTTGTGCTAACCTATGCATTTCGCTAATTGTGCTACAGCCTACATCCCTTACTATTTGCGAGCAGTAGTCTAATCTAGGCCTGCCTCTGCCTTTCTTCACTCCTATTTCTGCCTCCACAATATCGCGGACTATTCCCCCATGTCTCAGCAAGTGGCCTACCATTCTATCTCTTCTCTTTTTTATGTTTTCCACATAATTCTGTTCTCGCCGACATTCTCCAATACTTCTTCGTTTCTAACCCTATCAGTCCATGGTATTTTCATCATTCTTCGGTAACACCACATCTCAAAAGCTTCTAATTTCTTCCTACTTGCTTCCCCTACCGTCCAGGTTTCGCAACCGTATAGTGCCGTGCTCCATACATATGTTTTCAAAAATCTCTTCCTTGTTTCTAAGTTTATTACCCCCGAGCATAAAAGTGCTTTCTTTTTGTTAAAAGCTACTCGACCCTGCGCTATTCTTTGTTTTATGTCTTTATCGCTTCTTCCATCCCAATTTATTTTACTTCCTAAATAAGTGAAGTCTTTAACTTCCTCCAATTTTTCATTATTAATTTGTACTTTCGTTTTTGCTCTGCTCTCGCGCCCTCTGCACGCTAACACTTTAGTTTTGTTTTTATTCACCCTCATTCCGTATTCCTCTGTCAGCACTGCCTCCATTTCGTTCAATGCCGATTCTAATTCCTCCTTACTAGATGCTAATACTGCTATATCATCCGCGAATCTCAGCATTTTTAGTTTCTGTCCCTGTACTTTAATCCCGAAATCCACTCTATCTTTTACCACATTAATCGCCTCTTCGATGTACAGATTAAAAATTAGTGGTGATAGCGTACATCCTTGTCTTACTCCTTTCCTAATACCTACTTCCCTTTTTTCCCCTTCTACTTCTATAACAGCAGTTTGCTCTTTGTATAAATTGTGTACTACTCTCCTATCTCTATATTTCATTCCCGCGCTCTTTAGTATCTCGAACATTTTTTCCCATCTTACGTTATCAAAAGCTTTTTCTAAATCTACAAATCCTATATAAGGGTTCTTTCCTTTTTCTATTGTTTACTCTAACATTACTCTTAGCGCTAGAATAGCTTCGCGAGTTCCCCTATTTCGCCTAAACCCGAATTGGTCTTCTCCTAGTATTTCCTCCGCTCTATTTTCCATCCTCTTCTGCACTATTTTGGTTAAGATTTTTGACGCATGGGAGATTAGGCTAATCGTTCTAAAGTTCTCGCATTTGTCGGCTCCTCTCTTTTTCGGTATAGTAACGATAATGTTCCTCTTATAATCCTCCGGCATCTCGCCCGTTTCGTATATGTATTTTACCAGTTCAAACATCCTATTTACTACTTTCTGTCCCGCACATTTCAAAATTTCCGCCTATATTTTATCTACACCCGGCGCTCTATTGTTCTTTAGCCCCCTTAGTGCTATTTCAAATTCCTCTCTCAATATAGGTTTTCCTACATCTTCCCTATCGATGCTAGATTCTTCCTCTAATATCTCTCCTAATTCCTGACCCTCGTATAAATTTCCTAAGTACTGCTTCCATCTATCCGCTTTCTCCTCTCTTCCGATCAGTATGTCCCCCAATTGACTCCTAACGTTTCTACTTATTGTTCCTATATCCCTGAAGTTCCTCTTAATTATTTTGTAAGCCTCATCGGTCTTACCTACTTGCAGCTTATCTTCTACTTCTTTGCATTTATCCTCTATTCATTGTTCTTTCGCTTTTCTACATTTTCTAATGATTTCCCACGATAAATATTATACATATAATAAACGTTGAGGTTTTTAAAAAATCTAGGTAATCAACAAAGGACTTGTCTACAAGATTCTACCGGAAATATATATTGTTGCTGTTTAAGAAAATCATGAAGTCATGAATAACTTTGTGTCCGGAATTTGAATAGTGTACATTATTTGTACATCCAAATTTGCGCAAAAAATAAAATCAACGTATCCAGGGATATTGTTCAACAACGCACACTAAAAATATTGACCTTTCTAATTCACTGTATGTTTACATTTGTTTACTATCTGCTTTAGTGCAATCAGGTTCACGTTGATTTTCTTAGATGTATTTCAGTTCAAAGGAAATGTTTTGCAAGTAGATTTTCCGTTACGAGATTTAATGATTCATAAAGATAGCAACCTATAAAAAATATACATTTTGATCTATCACAAGTTTTCAGTTATAGATCAATAAAAAATAACGAGAATCGACGGTCGCGGCGTAATAGTGTTTTCAAGTGTCTAAAGTTTATGATGTCATGAAAATTTTAAAAGGCGACATGTTTATAACTATTTAAGCAATATATTTTCTTAAACGAAAATCGAAATGTATTTTAAAGGCGAAATTAATTTAACAATGAACTGTTATTGTCATAATTAAAAAAAATAGGTATAGTTTTCTATCTTTATTTAAGTAACAAAGATTAATTAATTTTTTTATATACATAACTAAAATAGTATTTACGTTCGATTTTTCTATTTTTTGCTTTCAATGTTGCATACTTAGCTGCCCAATAGTATACAATATTGAAGGTAATTTAACAATATAAAGTAAATCATGTTTAAACACAAAAATTAATTTTCGAGTAAACGTGTTATATATAACTGTTGACCATAAGTAACGGATAATCGATGTTCTAGTTAAAATAAAGAAACTTTTAACTGAATGTTTGAAATTATATAATCTTTGATGAAGTTAATTTTTGATATCGGTACTTTTTTATTAAATCATACAGGGTTAATATAAATGATCGATATAGTCTTATTCCTTGTTATATTCAAACCGTTTTTTAATATGATATATACAGGGTTTCAGGATAGTTTCTGGCATAACTATACAGATACATACCTCATATAATTAGCAATACAAAAAATAACTAAAGCGTCCCATGAATTAAAAAAAGTTGTAATTAACATCCTTCTGCCTCTCACCAGTGGGGGAACTTCAATTTGCTTTAGGGAAGTTTGCTTTAACTAGCATTAAGTATGTATGTAGTTATATGAATAACATTCTCGTTAAATAACGTTAAATATCATTTGTCATTATTTTCTTTTCTGAAAGATACAGGCCTGGTTTTGTAATTATCTCCTGATGATGCCAACTTGGTTGGCGAAACACCAACCTATAAATCTGGTCTCCTGTGTTCTTTTTTTAATGATACAATCACAAGAAGGGACTTACACCAGTTCACGATCACCCATCCACCATTCCAAATTATCAAGACATGACACATTTACTTATATTTCAGGCGTATCACTTTCATAGGGACGACGTCGCTCTACTGGGGTTGTATAAGTATTTCAAGGAATCATCCGATGAGGAACGAGGACACGCTGAAAAACTACTGGAGTACCTCAACAAGAGAGGAGGTACCGTAGTCCTTACGGATATCAGTGCTCCTGAAAAACAAACCTGGGGCACAGCTCAGGAGGCGATGGTCGCCGCTCTTAACCTTGAGAAGAAAGTAAATGAGGTAAGTAAATCTATTACCGACCAATATTATTATTTATATAAATGTTTGCTATATTTCTTGGAGTTATTGGTCTAGGCCAGACTTTCATATCCACATATCCGGAGTTTATGTACTAAGATATATATATATATATATATATATATATATATATATATATATATATATATATATATATATATATATATATAAAGTTGCTAAGGATTATTTCACAAATGAGTACATTAGTATGAGTAAGGATTATTTCACAAATCTTAAAAAACAAATAAAACTGTACCCATAAAATAACAACTATTGTAAAATTATTTGTTGGTTACTTCACATGTAATATAAACAGGTTAAATTCAAAATTTGCTGGGCTAAGAATATTTCTCATATGCTAATGGTTAGTTTTTCTACAAAAATTTACAAAATATTACTCGCATAATAATACTGTGTGTGGTTAAACACTGTGTAATTACTGTATGGTGATAGTTATGTGATCTTTACTTGTTATTTTAGGGAACATAAAAAATATATTTTTGAGCGTTATTGTGATCACTAGTTATTGATTTGAACTGATCAATCCTACTGCCTTCATTGCAAATTCTTTGCCCATTTGGCTACAAGACAGCTTCATAAATGATCCATTTTAAGAAATTTTCATAAACTTATTTCTTATAAAGCGTGTGGTTTGAATTTACATTTTCTTTTGTAGGACCTGTAATTTGTTAATTTTTGCCTTTCAAATTTTTTTTATAAAAAATATTTTTTAAGTAGATGGTTTAGTTCATATTATTTTAATAATTTATTTTTTATAACTTGACCCATATGCATTGTTTCCTCACAATACTCCGAAGATTCTCAGCAGCCTGTATGCTTTTTGCGGTTTTAAAAATGACTTATAGTACGGTGCAAAATTAATTTGAAGTGATTTATCGACAATATCGGGTTAGACGGGTAATATTTTGAGGAGGACGCTATTCCATAGGCGTATCATGTGAGAGGGCCGAAATTATTTAAAAAATAGTACAATGTGATTAATTATCCACATGTGGATAATACCATGGATAATTAATCCTATGAAAAATGGGATAGGTAAAACCTTCCCCCTGGGTAAATACACTACCGCACTCCAGGCCGAGCTAGTTGCAATTACATACGGTGTTCTGGGGGCTGATCAAAATCGGACCCAGGAGAAGGTATGTATCTGCTCGGATAGCAGGACGGCGTTGATAGCCCTGAATTGAGCAACGACAAAGTCGAAGCTGGTCTATAATTGCTATGAAGCATTGAACCACTTGGCAGGGAAGGGACTGGTGGAACTCTTATGGATACCTGGGCATAATGGCATTAAGGGAAATCTAATTGCTGATGACCTTGCCAGACTAGGGACCAGGGAAAACCTCTATGGACCAGAACCTGCAGTGGGAATAAGTCGGAATCTGATCAAAGACCGCATCAATGACTGAGCAAGAAACCAGCATAGAGAAAGATGGAGAGGAGTAACGGGTTGTCGAATAACCAAACTTTTCATCAAATACTCAGAGATTGAGAAATGGGCCCAAGAATTCATTAAATTGAACAGGCACAAAGCCAGAACCCTGGTAGGAATCAGAACGGGCCACCATAGTAGCCTGAATGCATATAAGCACAAGCTGAGGCTGACTGACAGCCCGAAAGATACTGCAGAGAAGACGAGGAAACCTCGATTCATCTTCTTTACACCTACCCCGCACTGGAGAAGAGGTGCCTTATATTAGGGACCCCTGTTATCCTAGAGGAGGCGAAGCTTACGGCGAGGGACGTGCCCAAATTTCTCCTTTTATGGGATAGCATTTTGGATAATGACCCGGATAAGAGGGGATCGCCAAGGGACTACCCATGCGATCAGTGGCTGATGAGGCCCAAACCCACAAAACGTAATAATAAAATCCTATGAAAAATCTTTAAAATATCGGGCGCTTATTTTAGATATTGTAGTCTTGCTATATTTCCGTCGCAGCATGGCCTTCGTTTATTCATGTTGTGTCATTACTTTCCGAAGCACTGTATGATTTCTTATAGGAATTAGGACATCCTCTTAGCTTTACGCTTCTCATTCCTACAACTAATATCGTTATCGATCGAGTTGTTATACACATATCGTTTGGATGCTGTAGCGGACCGTAAATGTCACAAACTCTTGATATAGGTACTCAGTAAATGTTTATTGAGGTCTAGGCGAGAGTAACAACGTATTTGTAGGATCCCATTACTAGAAATACCGACAGGTAAGACCATCTATTTCCCCTGCGCATCTCGTAGTTTCTAAATTACTGGGAATACAAAATATACGAATAATGTGTAAATAAAGTATATCGTTCTATTCTGCAGTCTTTTGTATATGAACTCCGCGACCTACAATACCTTTGTCGTTGTTTCTTTAACCTTCCGCCGGCGTTGGGCGCACCCGATCTGTAAGATCGGGCAGCCACTTCTTTCTTTGCCCTTTCGTGTGTATTATGAATATTAACTCGAACTCCCTCGTAGCTTCCTAACTCCAAACCGCTCTTCTGGATATGGTATCGATTTTTTTAGTACATTCCCTGGACTTGTAAACGCTGCCCGGATGTATCAGATTGCGCCTGAGTACGTTATTATTTTCACTTATATATTTTATTAATTTCCTTTATTATTTAAATTAATATTTTTTAGGATCTCTAAACTTACTTATTCTGGCTTTTTATGGTATTATTATTCAAAATTAACACATTTGGGGGTTAAATTAGTTGTTTATACTAAATATCGTTACCAACAACGTTTATTTTTGTCTGGAAAATGCTAAAATGATGAAAAGGATTTATAATGCTTTACACTTAAAATAGGCAGTTGCTTATAACTTTTCTTTGTAATCCACCTTAAAAAAATTTTATATCATGTGATTATGATTTTTACATGAAAAAATATGTGGTTTGTATTCAAAATATTGTTCAATATTAATTTATGTGTGTTTTGTCCTCAAAACAGAAAAAAAACTTGTCAATAGTTGATTCTCCTATAAAAATATTCCAAATTTATTGTTTTACAACATGAAATGAGTCCCTTTATGTAAATTTAATTATTGCGATGAAAAACTAGTGTGAAATATTTATTGTTGTACTGTATTAATTAAAATAAGCGATTAAATGAGTCTACCCCTCATTAAAATCTAAATTGTGTAAGATTTGATATGGGATCTCTCAGATGCATTGCGCCCGAATGTGTTTGGATTCAGACTGCGCCCAACGGAAGGCTAAAGAGGTTATATTTTATCGTTAGAATTCCCGAACGCATTGCTATACCCTATAGAGCGGCACATAAAATTGGTACACATTACGTGCTCACTTAGAGATAAACGGTGAAAAGTGATGGTGGCTTGACACTATGTATGAGTCACTTTTAATACATGTGTAAAAACAATGCTTATGTATTGACTGGTATGTTCTACGCTGTGTAGAACATACCAGTCAATTACAAGCTTTGTAACTTCCACATTAAATGTGAATTCGTCTGATAATATTTGCATTTCTTTTAGAGTCTGCTCGATCTCCACAGCGTCGCTTCAGGTCACATGGACGTAAACTTCTGCGATTTCCTGGAGACCCACTTCCTGCAGGAGCAAGTGGATTCCATCAAGGAAATCGGCGATCACGTGACAAACCTGAAGAGAGTAGGGGAAGGTCTAGGCGTGTTCATGTTCGATCAAAAACTTCGCGATTAAGCCAACGCCTTTCTGTTTCTAAAAATGTTTATATTCGTAGTAGCAACTAGAATTGGGTAACAAATTATAATTACGCAAATCATTACTAAATGTTTTATAATGGTTTTACAAGTTTTCCTTTGGAATGACGACAAGAGACAAGTTTAAATGGTTTCTTTTTCAGTCAATAATGCGGGTAGAATTCTATAAAAATTTTCAGTAATGACATAGGAAGATTGTAGGCTATATAACTTTAGAAGTTGCAGTCTCATATTATTTTTGTTGAGTTCGTTGAGCAGAAAAATTTCTTAAATTCAATTCTAAAAATACTTATTTAAAAATGTGAGATTGAGCAAAAAAAAAGATATAATTCTACTGTGCCATGCAGCTTTGGTTTCACGCTAATAAGTGCCATACTATAAATCCTAGAAATTATTATAAATCATATACTGGTAAATACGAGGGGTGTTCAAATATAACGGCAATTATTTATTTGTTTAGATTTATCGAAGACCAAAAAAATTAACCAAAAAGACGTTGGTTAACGCGTTTTGGCCTTCTTCGGGACGGATGCCCCCTGTTTTCGCCATTCTTTGCTCGCCTGTTTGCTCTCGGTAGTGTAATGATGAACCCAACTCTCGTCACAGGTCCTGATACGACTAAAGAAAGGGTCTCTCCCAGTTCGATAACGCGCGAAGCCGTCGACATATATCAAGACAAACGTTTTTTATTCCTTTAATACAAGGCGTGGTACCCAACAATCCACGCCACGGTTAAACGTCGCTCATCTTTGCTGCTGCCACACTAACGTTCTTAGAGCTGGGTCGACGATAATTCTCGCTTGAAATTCTCGTTTATATTTGACCGCCCCTCGTATATCAAGGTCAATGTAATTCCATTCTTTACTTAAAAGGCATTGTTTGTATATCAAAGATGGTACCTTTTTTAGTCATGCAATGGTATCATCACTTGTTATTTTATCGCTATTTATTATATAGCAAGATATAAACTGTTTACCTTACAGTTTGACACTTTTAATGACTAATTGACAGACTTTACTAATGATCAGGTCTCGCTTTGTAGAATGTACTTAAAGATAAATTATTTTTTATATATATTTTCATATTATATGTATACTATATATTTCGCTATTTTTTATATAACTTTGTTATACATTATCTGTAATCCCAATCATTTACAAAATTATTATCAAAATTGTAGGTATTATTATTTTTTATTGCCTTCTGCTGTTCACACACTTCATGTTAAATGGAATATTCACAACTAAATTACATTATAGGCAACATAATGATGGTAATTGATTTGAAACGCATAACATAGACTCTAGACTCTAGTCAATTATACCTATTACCACAAATAAACAGGGAAAGTACTCCACTGTGTTTTATTTACTGCAGTTTGCACACTACCATAGGCTTACTATACACTTTACTTATACATTTCATCATCCTTGGGATCCAATTTCGTCTTATACATTAGATTATCTTTAGATTTTTTAACGAACGAGTTATACAAGAATTTATCGAACAGATATTCTTCAGTGGGACTGTCCGTCATTTTCGCTTTCGCCAGCAGTCTGGCTAAGTCACAAATTGAACGATTCTACAAAATAAATAATGGCATTATTTATTTGGCCTTAGAAAACTGATAAAAATTATTCAAGTAGTGGAATAAGAGGTACCTACTTGTTCTTCCATGAACTGTGTAGAAATGAGGTCCATTACTTGAAGATCCTTATGCTTCTCGGCAATATCAAAAACGCCTGATAATTTCTGGAAGCAAAACAAAGAGTACTTATACTTTGTTACGCTTACCTGCTATACATAACTGGTTTGTTTCTTTTTATAATAAATTATTTATATAAAACATCTCTACAAATTCATTTTACATATGCTTGAAAACAGTATAATGTTTATAGTATAGAGAAATAGTAGCTATTTATAGACCAAAATATTTTTAACATATAAATTAGAACAATCATCTTGATTCCAAAAATTTTTAGAACACATTTCAGCTCGTATCTCGCTTATTTGTGGCTGTTATAGGGCTGGACAACAGGAAAACACTACCAACTCAACATGCTGAATCCAATTCTGAACTCAAAACGCAATTTAAGGTGGATTTTTAAGAAATTTTGGTTAAAAAAATTATTTAATCAATTTTCGAAAACACATGTAAGTCTGTTTCTCACTTATTTGTGGCCCAAGATGGCTGGAAAACAATAAATTACTCCCAACTTGACACGCCGATTCCGATTCTCAAGTCGGAAAAGCGATTTTCGAAATTTGATTTTTAAGAAATTTGGCTGAAGAAAAAACTTATCCCTGAAGTCTATTTTTGAAAACATATTTTGGCCCGTTTCCCTCTTATTTGTAACTCTAGAGGGCTAGAAAACTTCCAACTCAACACGCCTAATCCGATTATGTAATCAAAAGTACGCTTTTCCAAAATCGACTTGTAAGACATTTTGGCTAAACAAAAAAAATTTTAATGTTGAATTTAATGTTATAAAAATAAAATTGACAAGTTGTCCCCTATATCAGAGAAGACCAGTTATAGATATATTGCCATCCATTTCATTCGTAAGAAAAAAATTAAAATTAAAGGTAACAGAAAAAATATAAGAATTTTTATAGATCAAAAATTGGTTATTTAAGCACTTATTAGATATTTTATTTTATGTTAAAAGTTCTATTCAATGTTTCCATTCAACCAACAGCTTATAAATAAAATAAAAAGTACGTTCACATGCAATTAGTTCCTTTTGACATCCATTGTTAATTGCAAACTTATTTAATTATAATAAAATAATTTTGTTAATATTTGAATGTATAAAAAACACATCTCTAAGAATTGATTTCGAAGTAATTTCCAAAATAATTGACAAAAAAGTATATTGCCTTACCTTTGAAGGAATATGTTTCACTTGCAACTCTATACAGGGTGTACATATTTGGTTGTATAATATAGTAGCATCATTTTTGCTACACATAAATCTTATACAACAAATCTATACATTTCTTATTTGTTTTATTAACAAGGGTTTTACTAATTTTGTAAAAAAATTCATTTTAATTAATGAGAATAAATGTGGTGGACTTCATACATTCTGGTTAACAATTTTATATAATTTCCTTTCTTATATTATTTCCTTATATATTTGACACATCTAGGAAAATGCATCTACCTTCATATCCCCTGTTCAAAAAAAGGAAGTGAGAAGAATTAGACTGATGAAAAGTTACCACAAGAAGTATTAATTTGTCGAAATTACTTCTGCTATATTAAAATAGAGTGAAAAAACCGTTATTTTATTCTTGTATTGTAATATAATAGAACAATCCAGATCTTACATCTTAATTATAGAACTTAGTCAATCTATAAATAACTAATACCAGGCTCTTCCATACTTATATACAGAGTTATTTGATGACATTTTAATTGCACAATAGACTAAAACAGGACTAAGGAACATCTTAAAATGCCTTCATTATAAATGTTTTTATGAAAATACATTAAATGACTACATATATGTTCAGGATTATTTAATTTAAGTTATTGATATTGGATTTCATTTTTGTACAATGAATTTTATAACTTAAGTACAATTAATTATATTCAACAACCTTTTTCCCTTGTTTATAAATAAAGGGTAGTCCAACCATAATGTACGATATGTTAAATGTGAGTCACACCTTAACGTCAAGTTTTTTGCCCAACTTAATTTGACATTTCTTTGTTTCAGTGTTTGACAAATTCAACCATGGAGAGGTACACAATTGAGCAGCGCGTTAAGATTGTTGAAGCATTTTACGAAAATGGGCGTTCAAATCAAAATGCATTTCGTGCACTTCGTGATTTTTTGGTCAGCATAATCGACCAAATATGTCCACAATCGGGAGAATTGTGCGCAAATTTCAGCAAACCGGGTCTGTAGGAAATGTGAAAACACCTGTGCATGCTCGCCCAGTTCGTTCTGCGGAAAACATTGCTGTTGTTCGCGATAGTGTAGCAGAAGAGCCGTCAACCTCGACTCGTCGTCGTGCCCAACAAATGAACATCTCACGAACATCACTGATGCGAATTTTTAATAAAGATTTGAATTTACAGGCTTACAAGGTTCAATTGACTCAAGAGCTGAAGCCTACTGACCGTTTCAAGCGTCGTCAATACGCCGAATGGTTGGTTGAACAGACAGAAGTGAATGGCGACTTTACGAAGAAAATCATCTTCAGCGACGAGGCACACTTTCACCTCAGTGGATTCGTTAACAAGCAGAATTGCCGCATTTGGGCAAACAAGAATCCACGAGTGATTATTGAAAAGCCGATGCATCCACAAAAAGTGACTGTTTGGTGCGGTTAATGGGCTGGCGGCGTCATCGGGCCGTACTTCTTCGAAAATGAGGTCGGCCAAGCAGTTACCGTGAATGGTGTTCACTATCGCGAGATGATAACAGACTTCTTGTGGCCAGATATTGAGGATATGGGCCTGGACGATATGTGGTTCCAACAGAATGGTGCCACTTGCCACACAGCCAACGAAACAATGGCACTTTTGCGCGAGAAATTCAATGGCCGTGTTATCTCACGTCGTGGCGATGTTAATTGGCCGCCGCGATCATTTGATTTGACACCGTTGGACTTCTTTCTTTGGGGATATTTAAAAGAAAAAGTGTACGTCAGTAAGCCAAGAACAATTCAAGAGCTAAAGGATGAGATAATTCGGCACATTAACGACATTGAACCTCAATTATGTCTCAGAGTCATTGAAAATATGGACCATCGGATAGAGGTATGCCACCGAAGCCGTGGCGGGCATTTGGCCGATATTTTGTTTCACACATAATTGTCATAGATCCTTCTATCACAATAAAAAATATTAAGATAATTCTCTGAAAACTTTTTGTTTTATTTACAATTAACATCGTGCGTTTTGGTTGGACCACCTTTTAGGACATAAAATATTATTTTCCTTGGTTTGATTATATATATATTTTACTATTCTTTTTAACAGTACTTTTATTTCCTAATATTTTCTTTTTAACTTTTGGTACATTGTGATAAAAGGAACATGATAAAAACTAAATAAGGTATCACTTGAACCTACCTCTTTTATGAACTTTTCCATCTCGACTGCAACAGCAAACGCTTTATTAATGCATCCCCAGTCCTGCGACGGAGGTGTATTAATAGGAGCCAAAAGCACGTGCGCTCCCCTCATCAGCTGAAAATTGATGAAAATCGTGGCGTGTTCCAACTCCTCCTCGTACATGTTCATGAAAAAGCCCTGACAACCAGCCAGGGCGATGTCGGTTCGTCCGAAATAACAAGCCATCGACAGATATGCGAAAGCCGCATTGAATTCGGCATTTATTTGCTGGTTTATTGCATTCTCAGTATCCTGGTGGTATAGGTGGCGCCCTATACTCGAATTCTCCGAACCCTTTTTTGATTTTGTGCAATATTTCACGTTAGGTATCAAAGAGTTTGCCACGAGTCTATAATTATTCATCAGCAAGTTGGTACGAAAGCTCAGAAGGGACCTGTATTTCTTGTTATCGATATTTTGAAATAATGTATTACAAATTTTGGACTTCTTCAACTTATACATGAATTGTTTATTTGAATACCGCTTATCCAGGACTCTAGACAATTTTGTTCTTAACAGGAATTTTATAGGCTCCATAAAGACGTTCAAAGCCATGATAAATTTGGAACATGTTAGACGGACAGAATTTTGACACAAAAAGTTTCATGATTAACCTGTACAGTGTCAAAAAAGTTCAAGACGTTATTATCCAGTATGCTGTGATACTACCTATTAGTCTTGATTCAAGACAACAGATGGTGCTGTACAATAATTGCACAGCACAGACTTATGCTATTAGTACATTTATCAAGTGTTCAAATAAGGAACCAATTGTTTTCTTTGTAAAAAAAAAACACATTTTTAGGACTTCCTAACAAAGAGCTACATTTCCTGCAAATTTACAGAAAGAAAAATATTTTTAGTAGGCTTCCGTGTATCAATTGACTGTTTTTATTTTACAATAAAAGTAAGTAAACAAAACAACTGCAGGTATTAATGTCAGTAAAAAGGTATGGAAAAATTACCATTCTTCTATAACCTTGGGTTGTATATTAAATATGCATTACTAAAAAAAAAAAAACCCCCTACCAATGTGAAAGTAGTAGTAAAGTAACTAAGAGGATATATATTACAACAGTAAAGGAACAATACCAAGATTTATTTAGAGTACAGTATGTCATAGAAAAATATTGGCCTTTTACTACTAAAATAGTTAATTATTTGTAGGGGCTGCTATGCGTTAAATAGTTATTTTATAAAATTTCAATTTTATTTAACTATACTTCTCATGAACTTATTATTTATGTTCATTTAAGATAATATATTCTGTATATTATTGAAAAGAAGAAAATTATGTTGTGACTATAGACCATTGTTCAACACATTTGTAGCACCCTGTATGATCATTACATACAGAACATACAGATTGAGGCTAAATTGCCAGTATTGTGATACTAGTGTATTCAATCCCCAGTGAGTAAAAAAAAATTGAACAAAATAACATATAAAGGGTGGTCCAACCATAATGCACGATGTTAATTGTGAGTCACACCTTAACGTCAAGTTTTTTGTCCAACTTAATTTGACATTTCTTTGTTTCAGTGTTTGACAAATTCAACCATGGAGAGGTACACAATTGAGCAGCGCGTTAAGATTGTCGAAGCCTTTTACGAAAATGGGCGTTCAAATCAAAATGCATTTCGTGCACTTCGTGACTTTTTGGTCAGCATAATCGACCAAATGTGTCCACAATCGGGAGAATTGTGCGCAAATTTCAGCAAACCGGGTCTGTAGGAAATGTGAAAACACCTGTGCATGCTCGCCCAGTTCGTTCTGCGGAAAACATTGCTGTTGTTCGCGATAGTGTAGCAGAAGAGCCGTCAACCTCGACTCGTCGTCGTGCCCAACAATTGAACATCTCACGAACATCACTGATGCGAATTTTGAATAAAGATTTGAATTTACACGCTTACAAGGTTCAATTGACTCAAGAGCTGAAGTCTACTGACCATTTGAAGCGTCATCAATACGCCGAATGGTTGGTTGAACAGACAGAAGTGAATGGTGACTTTACAAAGAAAATCATGTTCAGCGACGAGGCACACTTTCACCTCAGTGGATTCGTTAACACGCAGAATTGCCGCATTTGGGCAAATGAGAATCCACGAGTGATTGTTGAAAAGCCGATGCATCCACAAAGAGTGACTGTTTGGTGCGGTTTATGGGCTGGCGGCGTCATCGGGCCGTAATTCTTCGAAAATGAGGTCGGCCAACCAGTTACCGTGAATGGTGTTCGCTATCGCGAGATGAGAACAGACTTCTTGTGGCCAGAAATTGAGGATATGGACCTGGACGGTATGTGGTTCCAACAGGATGGTGTCACTTGCCACACAGCCAACGAAACAATGGCACTTTTGCGCGAGAAATTCAATGGCCGTGTTATCTCACGTCGTGGCGATGTTAATTGGCCGCCACGATCATGTGATTTGACACCGTTGGACTTCTTTCTTTGGGGATATTTAAAAGAAAAAGTGTACGTCAATAAGCCAGGAACAATTCAAGAGCTAAAGGATGAGATAATTCGGCACATTAACGACAGTGAACCTCAATTATGTCTCAGAGTCATTGAAAATATGGACCATCGGATAGAGGTATGCCACCGAAGCCGTGGCGAGCATTTGGCCGATATTCTGTTTCACACATAATTGTCATAGATCCTTCTATCACAATAAAAAATATTAAGATAATTCTCTGAAAACTTTTTGTTTTATTTACAATTAACATCGTGCGTTTTGGTTGGGCCACCTTTTATAAAATTATAATTTCAATGAAATAACCTCCCTGTATATTAATACATATTAGAATAAAAAATATCAATTAAATCATGAATATTTTTTTATTCATTTATGAATAAAGTATTCATTTATACCATACGCAATTTCATAGTTACTTTATAAAATTTAAAATTTTATTAAACTCGAATTTTCTTCACATGAACGTTTTTTCAATACCCGGCCACGTATCTGTCAAAGCACATGTAGAAAAAAAATATTAAACAACTTTTATTTGAACCATTTCTTGATTCACTTCATTATGTATATTAAACCATTCACCACATCTGAAGCACCCTGTATGATAACTATACATATAGTGAATATCTGGGTTAATGTTAAATTCTCAATATTAGTGTAGTCACTAGCGGTATTCCTTCATATATTAATTTGGAATTATAATTATTACTGTAACCTGTTTATTAATATTAAAATTAAAATTTTGTATTACGGGGAAAACTTTCTTTTTATTTATCCAATTATCAGCTGTAACTGTAATAACTTTTACATACAACAGAATCATCGGAAAGTGACAGATTCTCGGATATCAAAAACTTCTATCCAAATATTTTGTATCAGTTCAAGTCCACCACAATTTCGGTACCATCGCTGGCCACTATTACGTTGTGTTTCACTCTCTTATGTAGTTTCATTGCCGAGTCCTGCTTGAATTTCTGCCCACAAAACATACAAGTGAAAGGTCTGTCGAATTGATGGACCAGGTTATGCTTGTAGAGCGACGAGTATTCCGTAAATCTTTTTCCGCAATCCTAAAACGAGTAGGGGTAACGAGCATTCAAATAAACCATAAACGAACAAGACTAACCTTAAAATTGCACACGTACGGTTTTTCCCCGGAATGTATTCGCACGTGATTCTTGTAATTTGTAGATGAAGAAAACGCTTTGCCACAATTTGGATAAGTACACGTATACGGTCTTTCCCCCGTATGAGACCTGATATGGACTTTTCGTATGTTAGACGTAGTGAATGATTTGCCACAGCCCTCTATCGGACACATGAATGGCTTTTCTCCTTAAAAATAATTGATATTTTCTTCCAAAAAATATGCCTATAAGATTAATTTACCTGTATGTATACGATGGTGCTTTTGCAAGTCTCCAGAAGTTTTAAAACATTTCTGACACACTACACATCCATAAGGTTTTTCCCCTGTGTGTGTACGTATATGAGCTTTTAGAGAATAATTTGTTGAAAATGCCTTATCACAGCCATCCTCAGTACATACATATGACTTAGTGTCCAGGTGACTATGCATATGAACCTAAAAGACATGTAAACTATAAAAATTATAAGCAGACTATTATTGTCTATGGCATACATTTAAGTCATTTTCTGCTGAATACATCTTTCCACATCCTTTATATAAACAAATAAAGGATTTCCCTTTCTTTGTGTTCTCTTCAGTAGACAGACCAACATCACAATAGAACATCTGGTACATTTGAGGAGATTCTCCCACAACCTGTACAATTTCATAGCCAGTATCTAAAAGTATACATGTTTAATTAAAATTGGTTAAATTAATAGATCTTCTGTAGTTACCATTTGAATTCTCTGTTGATTCCTCCTCAATATTTAAATCATTATCACTGCCTTCACATGTGATTAAATGAGGTTCTACAGAATCGAAATTTTCGTCTTAAAAAATAGGTTTATTCAATTAGTTTTGTTCAAACTAAATATAAAAGTAGAAAAATATAATTAAAATCAATACCTTCAGATGGTGTGGTCATAAACATTCTGCCATCCTCCAAAGTTATTATTTTAACGTTTGAGCCCAGTGATGACATATTATTTTCTAGAACATTATTTTCAGAATCCGAACTCTCTGTTGTGATATTGGTAACTTCATTTTGACGATCAATAGTTAAACAGACCAACTGGTTGGTATTGCCTTCTGTTTCGCTATTAAGTGAATCTTCTGGGTCGCTTATGATTGTATAATATTGAAACACTTCCTTAGTGCAATCTCCTACAACAGATACCTTCAAATTGCGAAACAATAATAAACAAAGAAAACAGTTTATAACACATTTTTACGTCTGTAAAATTACAGATGGTGTAGTGAAAATTATTTTTTTATTAAGCTTAGAGAACGTAAATTTAAATGCCATATTTATATAAAACAATTTACAAAAATAAGCATGGGAAATTACCCATAATTAAGTAGAAGAAATGTCGCCGACATATCAAAGAAATGTCGATACACAATAGCCGCTTTTTCACGAATCAACCTTATACCGGTTCGTACAGCCCACTAACTCATGGAAACATAACTTTTTCAAAGACGAGGTTCATTTAAAAATTCACTTTTACAGATTTCTGTTTAACCTAATCCTCGATTTATCGTTTCCATGGAATGTAACCTACGAAATTTAAAGTCCGAACAAGGCCAGATATTTTAGATTATGGTTTTATATACAATTATATCAGAAATACTTATTACGTCTATGTAGAACATTAAAAAAACGGTGAAATTGAGTTTTGTAAAATAAAATGAAGAAGGATCTATGTGTTTTTGTTATAATTTTGGCATACAGAGGTCGCGCATACTTCAATTGCTCATTGTATATATAAAATTATAATATACAGTATATTTTTATACATGTAAAGATAATTGGTTATAACCTACTTTTATTCTTCATCATATTTGCAAATATCACGCCTACTACATTTTTGGAAAAACAGCACCTGTGTATATATATTTATTTTGCAATTTATTTATATTGAGTATTGAATTTAATCAATTAGTTACGCAAAGGATATTTTTGTAATTCACATACGGAATAAAAAAATAGATATTGAAACAATGCAACAGTAAACAAATAATTTATTTTTAAGTACGCATTATAAACAAACCAAATAAGTGGTATTTTTTGACCTTATACTATAACTTAACTAGCGACATAGGGTGTATATACAAGACAACAATTTAATTTTGAATATATACCTATTGGTTGTTTTAATTCAGTAGCATACACAAGTCCATGATATGGAATATCGTTATTACCTAATAAGTCCTTAATGTGTTTCACTTAAAAGGTATGTCTGCTTTGTAGAACGAGGTACCCACATGAAACATGGAAGAATTTGCCTAATTTTAAGCCTAACACATATTTCAGTCATTACTTAACATATTATTGTCACCATTTATCATAGGCAGCCTTAAATGAAATTAAAAATATAAAGATAAAGGCAATAACAAATATGTAAACACAAGCCATACATATTATATATTATCAGCCGTAGCCATAATAAAAGTTGATTAACAGTATCTCTATATTAATACAAATTTAACAAAATCTCTTATAAAAAAAAAAATAACAAATGTATAAATAACCAAAACGGAACCTGAGTTTTATGCAAGTTAAGAAGCTAACGAGATTATTCTTAAGTTTACACAATTTTATATTATTTCCCCATCAACATCTCCATTTATTTTATCCATGTGACTTTTTCTGTGTGTAGCTAACGTTCCAGACTGCGCGAAACTGTGACCACAAACTTCGCAAATATATGGTTTCTCACCCGTATGGGTGCGTATATGGGCCTTCAAACCCTGGCTTTCTACAAACCGTTTCCCACAGTAAACACACATATGATTGCGTTCCCCAGTATGTGATCTTAAATGAACCTTTAAATGACTTGACGTGGCATACTGTTTGTGGCAATGCGTACAGGCAAATGGCTTTTCACCCGAATGGAACCGTAAGTGCGTGCTGAGGTCACCAGACCTTGCAAACGTTTTGCCACAAACCTAAAAATATGCATCTTTTGTTATGACTATATATTCAAATATAGGCAAAAATAAACAAGAAATAAACCTAACCAAACATAAATAATGCAAAACATTATGTAATGTGTAATAAACTATGTGAACAATTACCTGACAGATATATGGTTTTTCCCCTGTATGAATTCTTGAATGGATTTCCAACTGACCATTTTGCGTAAAACGTTTGTCACAGATCATACATTTATATGGTAATTCACCTGTGTGTTGCCTCATATGAATTTTTACGTAATGACTCTTAAAACAGACAAAGAAATACATAGTTCCCCATTTAAACAAATAACTGCATAATTAAAGGAAAAATAAAATATTATCCCACACTTATTTTTCAAGTACCTTGTGCATATCTTACCTGTGTAAAAGATTTGCCACAAGTTTCACATACAAATGGTCTCTCTCCACTATGAACTCTTAAATGCTTTTTTAATACGAAAGAACGAGAAAACGATTTGTTGCAAATATTACATACGTGGTTCCTTTCTCCAGTATGAGACTTTAAGTGGCTTCTCAGCCCGTTTGGATCAGAAAATTTTTTATAGCAAATACCACAGCTTATGGGTTTTTCCCCAGTGTGTATTCGCATGTGTACAGCCAGAATATTAGCCTCATAGAAACCTTTTCCACATGCTGAACAAATGTGTCTCTTTTCGCCCCTATGCTTCCTTAAATGTCGGGTGAGACTACCAGACTCTGTGGAATAACAGTTTTAATATATGGCTATTTTTGGTATCACAAATAAGTCACCTGAAAAACTTCTAGTGCATATACTACACGGGAAAGGTTTTGATTTGAGATGTGTACGAACGTGTCTCTTCAAAACTTTAGCGTCGTTAAATAATTTATTACATAGTGTGCATTTCAGAACACCATCACTAGGATGGCTTATATTATGAGTCTCTAGATCTACCTCCAAAGTAAAAGTCTCTGAACAAGTATTACATTTATAAAGGTTATTTGTCACGGACTGATTACTATTATTACTGTTATCATCATCGTCACAGTTATTAATGTGTTCATCTAGTATTTCATTAATTTCTTTATCTACAATATCGATAACACCGTCTTTTGATAAGTCACAATTTATATTGATATCTGGATCACATAAATCTGTTTTCAGCAATTCAGTTAAATTAATTTCAATGTCCTCAATTTTATAGCGTGATATACATCCCAGTAAAATGTTATTTGACTTAACACACAAATCCTTGAAAGTGTGTGCTTTTACTAATTCTCCTCTACATGGATTACAAAGCAGGCTAGGCAATTTATCCTCGCTATTTACCTAATGAACAAAAAACTGTATTAAGAACATCAAACTGCTTCTTCACTTACATACTTCTAGCGATGTGCAGAATGTAAACATATTTTTTATTTCGGGGTGATAAATTGAAACCATATTCTCAGTTTCATTTAAGCAAGCTCGACATATTTTATCATATCTTACTATTACTGAGTTCATATCACTTTTCCAATTAACATCTTTTATATTTTCCATTATAATTTAAATTATTCCAATGTAAACAATAGGTTATATACTTATGGAATGTTTATAATAAACAAAGAATGGTGAGAAGAAGATGAAGATACTAATCATCTAATCTAATATATAATCATTCTTCTAATTCTATTGCACACTGTACAGCATGTGGCATATCTATGCCATAGATTATGTTATGGCAATTTCGGTAATTTAATTATACCAATTATACTATCCAAAAATGTGAGTTACCCTACGAGCAAAGAGACAGACTCTTTGCTCGTAGGAGTTACCACATGGTTGCAACCGTTGCAACAACCGATTTTGCATACACATAATTAGCGAAAATCGTTGCAAGTTTGTTATAAGGATAACATATGTGGGCATGTGAAATATTGAAAGCAGTATCAAAAATTTATTAATTTATTGAAGTTAGGGGAAAACCGTGTCTCAAGAAAACCAAACACAAATACGTCATCAATTAATTTCAATTATCAAAAGTAGTCATTTAATCAATTATCGGCGTTTTTATCAAAAACGAGGAAATGACATAGATAAATTATTTATAAACAAAAAAGTCCCTATCATTGTACAGAATGAAAATGAGACATATAGAGTTTACTGGGGTTGGTCTGTGAGATAGAGAGTGGCATGAAAGCTTGCAGAGAGTTCCATAACATAATTGGTGTGCTCTATAATTTAATTGCGGGTTGCCGTAACCAGCGCCACATATTGTCCAGTAGAATAAGCGCACTAGATCGTTAAATAAAATTACCTATTATAAATAGATAGATTTTACAAGAAAACTAATATATTTTTTTACATTATATAATTATATGTGGATAATTGTCAATATCAGCTATTATACGATAATAAATGTTTTCTGTGGGCATATATACTACATTTTTACCTACCATTGTTGTGGAACATATTATATAAAATAGATAAGAACACCAGATTTATTTATTTTTAACTATTGAAGCAAATAAGTTCATAAGTTACTAATTATTAAGCATAAAAACAACAAAAAACAGTAAACTTTTTGTGTGTGTCGTATGATTCAAATTCAGTATTCTACGATATTTCGCCCAATACCTATTACTATTACGGTATAACCCACCAAAATTTCTCTTGTGAAATCAAATATTCGAAACATAATTGTTAGCTGCCTATATAGATATAAGATAACACAACAAACTCATTGCAATAGAAATTTAATTGTAGTGAGTTTGAAATTGAATCGAATTATTTTCGTGTAAATACGTAACCAAAACGGAAACGGGTAGGGATAGATTCGGGTGTATGACATACCGAGTGAGACAGACATATACGTAAAATCTGGGAGAAAAAAAGAAATAGATTTCACCAGATGTTAAGGTTGGTTGAAAGTTGGAGTGTGAACATTTCCAGGAAATTTTATGTTTTTTTGTATGGTAAATCAAAAAAAATAATAGTAATAGTTTAAACCAAAATTTCTATGTGTAAATGAAAGTGTAACTGTGTTCATTGATATAGTGAAATGGTGAAAAGTTGATTATAGTTAAAATGGCGATTTGAACGGCAATGGTGGACATATGAAATTTTCTACTTTTGGATCCGTCACAATGGAAGACAACTCGCTTAATCACCAGAACGGCGGACAAATGGGCCCTCAGAGTGGTTCTGTTGCGAATAATAAACAAAATGAAGAAGTTAATCCCAAGTCACATTATTCCATACCCGGAATCTTGCATTTTATTCAACATGAATGGGCTAGGTTCGAATTAGAAAGATCACAATGGGAAGTCGATAGAGCCGAATTACAAGTAAGTTTAATTATGTGTTCAACATTGTACTTTGTCCGGATTTACCTATTACCATTGCATAAAGAAATCTCCATGAAAGCATCAGATTAATGTCATTTTTGTATAAACAATAAGAGCAATGTTTATAATAAACAAAAAAGAAAATACACGATTATAAATTTTCAAATAAAATATTTAATATCAATAATTAAATCTTTACAATTATATATCAATGCATAGACGTTATTCGGCTGTAATATGATTTGCTCATAACTGGCTTCCTATTCTGAATGTAAATGTGTATTTTGAATATTAAATATCTAATTTTAATGTGAATCATCAATCTTACAGTCAACTAATATGAGTTCAAATGATAAGACATTTTATTTAACATTCTTAGGAACCAAATCCAGGCTAGTTTGACTTGCCTAGAGTAATAGTTTCCAATTTTGAAAATTTACATAAGTATTGTAAATTATAGTACTTAATTAAGTTATTTTTTTCTTGAAATGTTTTAAAACCAGATATTAAAAAACCATTACTAATGTTTAATAAGTGTGGATGTTATTTATTTTTTATTGACATTTATCTTAAACTAAAGGGTAGACTGAAAGTGAAGATAAATTTAAAGGGAATTTATAAATATTGATTTAAAATGTATCATTTAATAGGTATGTGGATTTAATTTTATTCATGTAAATAATTATATAAAAACATCTCTGGTCTTTTTGATTTACTTCTTTTATGTCCTTTTAATTTAGAGCATTCTCTTATATAAAATTAGTTGCACATATTTTGTATATTCATATCTTAAGTATATATCAGTATTTTACTTTCTAAGAGAGGAAAATTAAGAATGTATTTTCCAGAATATTAATATATAAAGTGTACTTGTAAAGGTAATTTAATATTGCAGAGAAAATAGTCCGTAAAATGTGTAAAATCAACATTACTGAATTGTACTTCTTAAGAAGAGTGTTTAATTCATTAAACTACAAAGTAGGTGATCCACTTGTGTATACATAAAGTTGAATAAATGTTTTTAAATAAATACACCTTTTTTTATGGTTGAGTTGTTGCGGCACAGTTTTCACTGTTTAAGAACTTTCTTAATTCTATGAACGATACTTGCTGCAGTAGTAATTGTGTTTATTTTGCAGGCTCGAATTGCATTCCTCCAAGGCGAACGGAAGGGTCAGGAGAACCTTAAGAATGACTTGGTGCGTCGCATAAAGATGCTGGAATTTGCTCTGAAGCAAGAAAGGGCGAAATTCCACAAGCTGAAGTATGGCACGGAGCTGCAGCAGGGCGACATGAAACCGCCCGTCATAGACGAGAGCGGGGAATCTCAGCTGGACGCAGACCAGTCGTACGTTTCTGTCTCGAATTCAACCTGGAAACAGGGCCGTCAGTTGTTGCGGCAGTACCTGCAGGAGATCGGATATACTGATCGCATCATCGATGTTAGATCGACGCGTGTAAGGGCCTTGTTGGGCCTGAACAATAACAACGCCGAGCAGGAGGAGAACCACAATAGTGGATCTGTGAACGGTAATGAATCCAATAAAAGGGCCAGTGAAACTCAAGGTAACTGATGTAAAACGGCATATTCACATATTTCAGTTCACTGTATCATACTTCGTAAAGGTATATTTTAAGTAATTTGTTCACAAAAAGTAGTAACCAAACGACGTGATAATTAAGCTGCATTAACGAAAATAAAATTCAAAATTAGAATGTTAAATGTCTGTATATAATGAAAAAACAGTTTATTCTCGATTAATTAGTACATTTTTAAAGAATTATTTCCTATTTTAATTTGAAAAGAAGATAAATAAGCCCATAAATACTGTGTAAATATATCAACATGGAGGTGCAATTATAATTCGAAAAATAATATACAGGGTGTTTAATTAAGACAGGCCATCAGCAAATTTTGGTATCCTAATAATAATTGAGTTCTGAAAGGTTACATAAGGGCATAGGGCAATAAATTGTATTCGAGGAGTATTTCAAAATGGTGGGTACCATCTATGGGAAAATTGGAGTGTGGATTAAAATTTAATATCTTAAGAAGGAAGGATGTATATTGGTGTAAATATTGAGTTATTTATTTTGAAAGTTACATAAATATTTTTTGCCAAGTTTCATTGCATGTTTCATCGTACAAATTGGCATTATCAGGAGATAAGTGTTCTTATCTCCTCGGTCAGTGAAAAGATGGTTGTGTTTTCGCATTGAAAATTCTATTTATTTGATGAGTTTTATATGTGGAAGCAATCAGTATTTTCAATGTACATAATCGTTTAAAAAATGCAAATATTCACACTGAAAATACGGATTTAGTTTGTCAGTCAATTGACACTTAGTCAGGAGGTAAAATACCAACTCTTAATATTATAAAAGATCTCACAAAGAACTAATAGATTATTTATGGTTGCCTTTCTTGTGTAATATCGATCTATTTACTATTTCAAATAATCGTATTTTCTAAATTATGTGATTACTATAGTATACCAATACGATTATTTTCTAAATTATTTATTTGTTATCTATAGAGTTATAAAATGCGGTTCAACACCCTTTTAATAATTATATTATTCTTTTTCAAATAAAAATTCCATTTTTCAAGATCAACTTGAATGGCTTCCTCAATTTATTTTTTATATGAAAATATGGAATTGTACAAAATGCATTCATTTTATTTTACTTAAATGGTAAAAGCATCTCATTTAAATATTTTTATTTAATTTTGTGAATGCTTTGTGCAAAATTACATAACCTCATGCGAATATGAGCAAGGTTAAACATCGTCTCATTGGTTAGCGTTAGATATAGCAGATATACTTTGTTTTGACGTGGAGAATCTCAACAGTTGGAAAGTCTTTTTGTTTTTGATGTTTTTTTAACAAGTATTTCCTGTGAATAGTTTTTTTTTTTCTTCATTCAATTACCTATTTTTTTAACATATCTCAATAGTCAGCATGTCTTTTTTTAAACATATCTCAATAGTTAGGAAGTCGTTTTGATCTAAAAGGATCAAAAAGACTTTCTAATCAGACAATCATAATTTTTTTTAGCTTACATTACAGTTTTTTGTTTTTCAGAAACTGTTTTTCTGAAACTGTTTTAACAGCTAAAGTTAATTTTAAAAGAGTTAATTTAATATTTAAATGATGGGCTTTACAATTTGAAACATTTTTACTTTTCACTGAAATAAGGAGGAATTTTACTACTTCAATAATAAAGAAACCCCCTACACAACAATGAGTTATGTAATAGTCATAATATATCCATTATCTTCAAATAAATATATCCTCTCCTATCTGAACTCTATACAAATTGTCCAAAGGAATTTAGTTGTTTAAATATTTTTATTTACATAGGTAAATCCTCTAAATTTATTATTAGTAAACTCATTATTCAGTAATAAATTATATGACATGTTAAATATAATAACATTGATATCGTACTGACAACAATTGTATCTGGTAACAATTGTAATGAGTGTACCACAAGGATCTCATTTAGGGCCAGTATTTTTGAATCTTTGCATTATTGATCTAGTATTCTTTATAGTAGATTTTTGTCTTTTTGCTGAAGATCACAAGATTGGAACTGCTTACATGTTCTAGTATAGTGACTACATGTTCCTAAGACCTACTATTAAAAAGATCTACTATTTAGAGAGTAGGTCTTGTATAACATCTGATACATGAAGTATGGGAAAATAATTAAACCACTATTTCATGCAGCAAAATCGGTTAATATAAAGTCTTCCATAAGTTGTCCTAGCATTTTGGAGTTTTGTTTGGCGTTGGAAAATGTAAACCAATATTTTAAAGCAAAACAAACATGAGAAGGTTTACTAATAGACCCTTTGTAATGAGTAAGTAGGTATTCACTGAAATTTCTAATTGTAGTGTGCAAACATTATTAAACATAACTTGATTTACTTAATAAAGAGATAATGACTTTACAATTTCCCATGAGCTACAATTCAAAATATCTACTATTTAGAGAGTAGGTCATGTATAACATCTGATACATGAAGTATGGGAAAATAATTAAACCACTATTTCATGCAGCAAAATCGGTTAATATAAAGTCTTCCATAAGTTGTCCTAGCATTTTGGAGTTTTGTTTGGCGTTGGAAAATGTAAACCAATATTTTAAAGCAAAACAAACAGGAGAAGGTTTACTAATAGACCCTTTGTAATGAGTAAGTAGGTATTCACTGAAATTTCTAATTGTAGTGTGCAAACATTATTAAACATAACTTGATTTACTTAATAAAGAGATAATGACTTTACAATTTCCCATGAGCTACAATTCAAAATATCTACTATTTAGAGAGTAGGTCATGTATAACATCTGATACATGAAGTATGGGAAAATAATTAAACCACTATTTCATGCAGCAAAATCGGTTAATATAAAGTCTTCCATAAGTTGTCCTAGCATTTTGGAGTTTTGTTTGGCGTTGGAAAATGTAAACCAATATTTTAAAGCAAAACAAACATGAGAAGGTTTACTAATAGACCCTTTGTAATGAGTAAGTAGGTATTCACTGAAATTTCTAATTGTAGTGTGCAAACATTATTAAACATAACTTGATTTACTTAATAAAGAGATAATGACTTTACAATTTCCCATGAGCTACAATTCAAAATATCTACTATTTAGAGAGTAGGTCATGTATAACATCTGATACATGAAGTATGGGAAAATAATTAAACCACTATTTCATGCAGCAAAATCGGTTAATATAAAGTCTTCCATAAGTTGTCCTAGCATTTTGGAGTTTTGTTTGGCGTTGGAAAATGTAAACCAATATTTTAAAGCAAAACAAACAGGAGAAGGTTTACTAATAGACCCTTTGTAATGAGTAAGTAGGTATTCACTGAAATTTCTAATTGTAGTGTGCAAACATTATTAAACATAACTTGATTTACTTAATAAAGAGATAATGACTTTACAATTTCCCATGAGCTACAATTCAAAATATCTACTATTTAGAGAGTAGGTCATGTATAACATCTGATACATGAAGTATGGGAAAATAATTAAACCACTATTTCATGCAGCAAAATCGGTTAATATAAAGTCTTCCATAAGTTGTCCTAGCATTTTGGAGTTTTGTTTGGCGTTGGAAAATGTAAACCAATATTTTAAAGCAAAACAAACATGAGAAGGTTTACTAATAGACCCTTTGTAATGAGTAAGTAGGTATTCACTGAAATTTCTAATTGTAGTGTGCAAACATTATTAAACATAACTTGATTTACTTAATAAAGAGATAATGACTTTACAATTTCCCATGAGCTACAATTCAAAATATCTACTATTTAGAGAGTAGGTCATGTATAACATCTGATACATGAAGTATGGGAAAATAATTAAACCACTATTTCATGCAGCAAAATCGGTTAATATAAAGTCTTCCATAAGTTGTCCTAGCATTTTGGAGTTTTGTTTGGCGTTGGAAAATGTAAACCAATATTTTAAAGCAAAACAAACATGAGAAGGTTTACTAATAGACCCTTTGTAATGAGTAAGTAGGTATTCACTGAAATTTCTAATTGTAGTGTGCAAACATTATTAAACATAACTTGATTTACTTAATAAAGAGATAATGACTTTACAATTTCCCATGAGCTACAATTCAAAATATCTACTATTTAGAGAGTAGGTCATGTATAACATCTGATACATGAAGTATGGGAAAATAATTAAACCACTATTTCATGCAGCAAAATCGGTTAATATAAAGTCTTCCATAAGTTGTCCTAGCATTTTGGAGTTTTGTTTGGCGTTGGAAAATGTAAACCAATATTTTAAAGCAAAACAAACAGGAGAAGGTTTACTAATAGACCCTTTGTAATGAGTAAGTAGGTATTCACTGAAATTTCTAATTGTAGTGTGCAAACATTATTAAACATAACTTGATTTACTTAATAAAGAGATAATGACTTTACAATTTCCCATGAGCTACAATTCAAAATATCTACTATTTAGAGAGTAGGTCATGTATAACATCTGATACATGAAGTATGGGAAAATAATTAAACCACTATTTCATGCAGCAAAATCGGTTAATATAAAGTCTTCCATAAGTTGTCCTAGCATTTTGGAGTTTTGTTTGGCGTTGGAAAATGTAAACCAATATTTTAAAGCAAAACAAACATGAGAAGGTTTACTAATAGACCCTTTGTAATGAGTAAGTAGGTATTCACTGAAATTTCTAATTGTAGTGTGCAAACATTATTAAACATAACTTGATTTACTTAATAAAGAGATAATGACTTTACAATTTCCCATGAGCTACAATTCAAAATATCTACTATTTAGAGAGTAGGTCATGTATAACATCTGATACATGAAGTATGGGAAAATAATTAAACCACTATTTCATGCAGCAAAATCGGTTAATATAAAGTCTTCCATAAGTTGTCCTAGCATTTTGGAGTTTTGTTTGGCGTTGGAAAATGTAAACCAATATTTTAAAGCAAAACAAACATGAGAAGGTTTACTAATAGACCCTTTGTAATGAGTAAGTAGGTATTCACTGAAATTTCTAATTGTAGTGTGCAAACATTATTAAACATAACTTGATTTACTTAATAAAGAGATAATGACTTTACAATTTCCCATGAGCTACAATTCAAAATATCTACTATTTAGAGAGTAGGTCATGTATAACATCTGATACATGAAGTATGGGAAAATAATTAAACCACTATTTCATGCAGCAAAATCGGTTAATATAAAGTCTTCCATAAGTTGTCCTAGCATTTTGGAGTTTTGTTTGGCGTTGGAAAATGTAAACCAATATTTTAAAGCAAAACAAACAGGAGAAGGTTTACTAATAGACCCTTTGTAATGAGTAAGTAGGTATTCACTGAAATTTCTAATTGTAGTGTGCAAACATTATTAAACATAACTTGATTTACTTAATAAAGAGATAATGACTTTACAATTTCCCATGAGCTACAATTCAAAATATCTACTATTTAGAGAGTAGGTCTTGTGTGACATCTTATGTGTGTAGCATGAGAAAATAATTAACCGAGTACTTCTAAAAACAAAATCGATTAACATAAAGTTTTCAGTAGGTCTCCAGTAGATTTTATTAGGCTTTTAGAGTATTGCTTGACATGAGAAAGTAGAAGACAATTTTTTAAAGCAAAACTAATAGTATAAAATATACTAATAGACCCACTATTTCAAGTAAACTTTCAGTAAAATTTTTAATTCTATAATATGAAAAAATATACAATTATAAAAATATACAAAGTATACAAAAAAAATATATATACAAATTTTTGATGTAATATCTTGTAAATTATAAAGGTTTCTTGATTATTTCTAAAGAGCTCTTAATTTCTATTAAGAGGATTTGAACAACACAGAATGCAAGATTTTTTCATTTCCTCAACAGGTAGAAGAACTCCAGCAAAAAAAGCACAACCGAGCTCTCTAGCGGAAGCGATGATGTTAGAAACAGAGGGTGCAATAATAACCAATTTAGATTTTTTATCCAACACCGATGTCGATATGGATGATGATGAGGATATGAGCGATGACGTCGATATCGAAGCTTCCGATGACATCGAAGACGATGTCAAGGTTGGCAAACAAAAAGGTAATATAATACACGGTGTTTTTGAGGTTATCTAATGGGTAATTTTTGCAGATAAACTCGATAATAACCTAGGATTAGGTGACGATGTAGACGCAATAGCTTTAGAAGTCTTCAACGAACTGAACCGAATATCTGACGCCGAGAAGAAGCAGGACATCAAGAGCGAGCAGTCTGATTGGAATAAGAGTAAATGTAAATTGAATAAAACATACCGAAATTCCCGGTAATTGACCTATTTCCTTACAGCTCCTCTTCCGAAGAGACCGATGGGGATGAACGATGAGGAGAATGTCGACTCGACCCTCGGTCTTGGCGAATTAGCCCAATTAACCGTCAACAATGACGCGGAGACCACGTACGACATCGCCAGCAGCAAGGAGGCGTTCCGGAAAACGTGGAATGCCAGGTACACGCTCCGCAGTCATTTCGACGGTGTGCGCGCCCTCGCCTTCCATCCCACTGAACACGTCCTTATTACGGCCAGCGAAGATCACACGCTGAAGCTGTGGAACCTGCAGAAGACTGTGCCGGCCAAGAAGAGCGCCTCGCTGGATGTGGAGCCGCTCTACACTTTCAGGTGTCACACAGGTAGGTCATGGGAAAGTCTGAATGTTTAAGTGAGAGTGTTTGGAGATAGAGACGGGCGTGGTTAAAATTATTACCATAGTAAGGTAGAAGTTTTGTAAATCACAAAAAATTTAATATATCACAAAAGAAAATCAATGAAATTAATTTAATTTTGTAAAGGTGGTAGTTATTTTTTGTTCTTATTTTTTGCCAGGCTCATTTTTGACCATCAGGTCATTTTAAATAATATCTCGTATTTAATTAAGTATTCCATAATATTTTTATATATCCAAATGTAATTAAAGTTATAAAAAAAGTAGGTAGGAAATTATTTACTATTTAATCTTCTCAACTTTCTGTTATATACTCAAATAAAAATTGTGTATTAAAATGAACATTAAAACCTGTGCATTAAAACTGGAAGTATTAGCATTAGAAGTTGTGTCATACAATGCACCATGTGATACTTGTACTTGCATTTCTAATTGTCAATTAAGTTTTTTTACACTTTTATTCTAAAGTCAAAGGAAAACCTATAGTTCAAAAGATCTACTATTTAAAAAGTAGGCCTCAATATCTTATGTATGTAATATTGGAAAATAATTAACCTGCTATTTTTACTGGTGAAACTGATTATTTTCAAAGCCTTCCATAGGTCTGTAGGGCATTAAGTATTTTTTTTTATGGACAACGGTTGCACATATTGACAAACAAGTGCAGTCTTATATTTCCGGTAGATTCAAATGTGTACAGTAACTCATTACTCTCGTTAGTATGCAAGACCAGCCAAATATAAGCCTATAATTTTTTTTGTACTTAATTGTAAGCATAGCAGTATCCCCATCATTGGGAATTGGGTCAATATAATAATGCACTACGTCTTGTTTTAGGTACTATATGTGACGATTATTTCTTACATTTAGTTTAAAATTATAAGAAAACTAAAAGGAAAACGTACAATTTAAAATATCTATTATGTAGATGGTAGGTCTCATATAACATTCCATGTATATCATCATCATCATCATTAGGTCATCAGTCCTAAGACTGGTTGGACGCTAACCTCCAGCTTCTCCTATCTTGTGCTAACCTACGCATTTCGCTAATTGTGCTACAACCTACATCCCTTACTACTTGCGAGCAGTAGTCTAATCTAGGCCTACTTCTGCCTTTCTTCACTCCTATTTCTGCCTCCAAAATATCGCGGACTATTCCCCCATGTCTCAGCAAGTGGCCTACCATTCTATCTCTTCTCTTCTTTAAGTTTTTCCACATACTCCTTTTCTCGCCGACTATCTCCAATACTTCTTCGTTTCTAACCCTATCAGTCCATGGTATTTTCATCATTCTTCGGTAACACCACATCTCAAAAGCTTCTAATTTCTTCCTACTTGCTTCCCCTACCGTCCAGGTTTCGCAGCCGTAAAGTGCCGTGCTCCATACATATGTTTTCAAAAATCTCTTCCTTGTTTCTAAGTTTATTACCCCCGAGCATAAAAGTGCTTTCTTTTCGTTAAAAGCTACTCGACCCTGCGCTATTCTTTGTTTTATGTCTTTATCGCTTCTTCCATCCCAATTTATTTTACTTCCTAAATAAGTGAAGTCTTTAACTTCCTCCAACCTTTCATTATTAATTTGTACTTTCGTTTTTGCTCTGCTCTCGCGCCCTCTGCACGCTAACACTTTAGTTTTGTTTTTATTCACCCTCATTCCGTATTCCTCTGTCAACACTGCCTCCATGTCGTTCAATGCTGATTCTAATTCCTCCTTACTAGATGCTAATACTGCTATATCATCCGCGAATCTCAGCATTTTTAGTTTCTGTCCCTGTACTTTAATCCCGAAATCCACTCTATCTTTTACCACATTAATCGCCTCTTCGATGTACAGATTAAAAATTAGTGGTAATAGCGTACATCCTTGTCTTACTCCTTTCCTAATACCTACTTCCCTTTTTTCCCCTTCTACTTCTATAACAGCAGTTTGCTCTTTGTATAGATTGTGTACTGCTCTCCTATCTCTATACTTCATTCCCGCGCTCTTTAGTATCTCGAACATTTTTTCCCATCTTACGTTATCAAAAGCTTTTTCTAAATCTACAAATCCTATATAAGCGTTCTTTCCTTTTTCTATTGTTTTCTCTAACATTACTCTTAGCGCCAGAATAGCTTCGCGAGTTCCCCTATTTCGCCTAAACCCGAATTGGTCTTCTCCTAGTATTTCCTCCGCTCTATTTTCCATCCTCTTCTACACTAATCTGGTCAAGATTTTTGACGCATGGGAGGTTAGGCTAATCGTTCTAAAGTTCTCGCATTTGTCGGCTCCTCTCTTTTTCGGTATAGTAACGATAATGTTCCTCTTATAGTCCTCCGGCATCTCACCCGTTTCATATATGTATTTTACCAGTTCAAACATCCTATTTACTACTTTCTGTCCCGCACATTTCAAAATTTCCGCCTGTATTTGATCTACACCCGGCGCTCTATTATTCTTTAGCCCCCTTAGTGCTATTTCAAATTCCTCTCTCAATATAGGTTTTCCTACATCTTCCCTATCGATGCTAGATTCTTCCTCTAATATCTCTCCTAATTCCTGACCCTCGTATAAATTTCCTAAGTACTGCTTCCATCTATCCGCTTTCTCCTCTCTTCCGATCAGTATGTCCCCCGATTGACTCCTAACGTTTCTACTTATTGTTCCTATATCCCTGAAGTTCCTCTTAATTATTTTGTAAGCCTCATCGGTCTTACCTACTTGCAACTTATCTTCTACTTCTTTACATTTATCCTCTATCCATTGTTCTTTCCCTTTTCTACATTTTCTAATGATTTCCCACTTTATTGACTTATAAGTTTTCAGTCCTTCTTCGTCTCGTCTGTTTTTGTAGCCTCGTCTCTTTTGCATTAAGATTAAGATTTCGTCCGTTATCCAGGGCTTCCTAGCTTCCCTTTTATCGTGTCCTAAAACGTCCGTAGCCGCGGAAGCTAGACTATTCTTGATACCCTCCCACTCAGTTTCTGCGTTCTTGATTTCGTCCTTACTCGTTTTATTTATTAATTGATCTGTTTTATCCTGAAACTTATCTTTCATATTCTGATCCCTCAATATGTCTACATTTATACGTTTCTTATCCTTCCGGATTTTCAGATTTTTGAACTTTAATCTAGCTTTCATGACTACCAAGTTGTGGTCGCTGTCTACATCTGCTCCTGGATAACTCTTACAGTTTTTTACTTGATTTCTAAATCTCTTCCTAACCAGAATGTAGTCTATCTGATACCTGTCTATCCCTCCTGGCATTTTCCATGTGTACCGCCTCCTAACGTGATTCTTGAACAATGTGTTCGCGACTACCATCTTGTGCTTCTCACAGAATTCTATCAGTCTGCTACCTCTCTCGTTTCTGTTTCCTAATCCATAAGGACCTACAAATTCTCCTTCTTTCCCCTCACCTACGACTGCGTTAAAATCTCCTACTATTATTAAATTTTCATGACCCTTCACAAATCCTATTACCTGCTCTATGTCCGAATAAACGGCTTCTAACTCTTCCTCACTATGGCTAGAAGTAGGCATGTATACTTGCACTATTACTGTTTCCACTGGCTTCGAATCTAACCTAACCATCATTACTCTCTCGCTGTATTGTAGGTAGCTATCTACACACTGTCCTGCGTTCTTCCGCATAACGATCCCTACTCCCGCGTTTCCATTTACCGATCCTGTGTGTATTACCCTATAGTCACCGCTCCAAAAATCTCCTACTTCCGGCCAGCGCATCTCACTTATACCTACTATATCTAATCCTAACCTATCCATTTCTATCTTCAGATTCTCTAGCTTCCCTGCCTGTCTCATGCTTCTGACATTCCACGCTCCTACTCGTGAAATGCTACACTTCTTATTATTATTGCACTCGATCACGTCTCCCGGAACAGTCCTCACCCGGAGATCCGAATGGAGGACTATTTTACCTCCGGAGTTTTTTGTCCCAGGAGACGCCATCATTAATTTAGGATAAGCTTTCTGCTAGCTGTTCTGAGGATTATAATGTGGTGGTTTCCTCTTGCCTTCCACATCGCAGTCGTGTGTGTCATAGCACCATACCAACCCCCACGGTTTCTGCCACTATGACTACTGAAAGAGCTGCTGCCCTCCTTCAGGGACTTGTCTTAGTCTGGTTTTTCAATAAGGACCCTCCCACTATGGTTAAACCTATGGTATGGCTCCTTAAATCATTAAAACGCGCAAGTATATAGCCATGCATATAGCGTGGGAAAATAATTACCCCATTATTCTGAATAACAAAACTGATTAATACAAAGTTAGCATTAGGTCTTCAGTAGAATTCACTGGATGAATTTCCATTTAGTCTAGGAAAATAAATCCTATTTTTGAATATTATTACTATTTCAACAATATTAACGATAAAAGCCTACTTAATAATATCCATTACAATAAGGAAGTAGGTTGTTTGATTTAATACCATGTATAATTCTTATAAGTTCAAATGTGTAAAATGACTATGCTAATATACAGGATATATATAAAATTAACTAAATTATCTTTAACTTCATTGTAAGCATTGTAAATAGCAGCATGCTCATTAGAAGTTTTCTTAATACAATACGTCCTGCTTTTATATCCATTCTTATTCCTAATTATGTAAATTATTTATTAGTTTTACTTTCCTTCTAGAACTCTATTAAGCAATAATAAAGCAAAGGAAAATCTACAGTTGAAATACCTACTTTTTAGAGAGTAGGTCTATTATACCATCTCATGTACTTACCGTGGGAAAATAATTAACCCATTTTTTTTTTGTGGAAAACACTATATTATGCACTATAAACCATCTACAGAAGTGAATACAATATACTAGATATTATATGGATGAAAATCACTGATGTATAAATATTTATATAGTATGTTCGCAATTTTAGATATTTATTTTTAAGACAAAATGCATATTGCTTAATGAAGTCGATTGTGAAACATTTTTACTTTAGTAAAAGTTAGTTGGATATGGTAATAAATATATAATTCACAAAATAATTTAGGATTGTGGAGTGACGTGAATTAGGGAGTATATAATAGAGGTGATTTCTCGGGTAGTGTAGCAAGATAAGAAACGGTAGCAAATTTCATACGTATTTCAAATAAAGTCGGGATTTTTCTTTGCAGGGCCGGTTCTCTGCCTTGCCATATCGGGCACGGGAGAGCACTGCTACTCTGGCGGCTTGGACGGAACCATAAACTGTTGGACCGTCCCGAATTCCAATATAGATCCGTATGATCTCTACGATCCGGATATACTCAACTCAACCCTACACGGGCATTCCGACGCCGTCTGGGGTCTGTCCGTGTTAAATTCTAAGCAACAGCTGCTGTCGTGCTCGGCGGATGGGACTGTGAAGTTGTGGTCGCCTCACAGCAAGGTAAGCGTAATTTGGGGTTTCCCGTAGTGCGACTATTTTAAGAGGTTGAAATAGTTTGAGTGGATGCACTGTTTGGAGGTAAAGAAGTTCAGTTGGAAATTTTTTATTTTCAAATTGAGTTTTTTAAGACAAAATTTATGTACCATCAAGAAAGAATGTAATGAGATATGTCCTCAGTATATACCTCTGAATTGGAGAGCAGTGAATTAATTTTAGACTTATCTATGTTCTTGGTTAATATGGGGTAAATAGCGGCAATTTGGAGTTCTAACAACATGATTTCTCTTTCAAGCAACAACTTTTGTCGACGTTCAACTCGGAGCAGGACGGCACCCCCTCCAGTGTGGACTTCATCAGAGACGAGCCGAACCGCATCATAGCCTCGTTCTCCAGTTCGCACTGCGTCATCTTCGACACGGAGACAGGTAAGGCCGTGACGAGGTTGGAATACACCGGCATGGAGGGCGTCAACACCAATTCCAGACAAATTAACAAAATCGTGTGCCACCCCACTCTACCTCTCACTATAACGGCACACGAGGATAGGCACATCAGGTTCTGGGACAACCACACCGGGAAGATGGTGCACACGATGGTAGCCCACCTGGATGCCGTAACTAGTTTGGCTGTGGATCCTAACGGGTTATATCTTTTATCGGGTAAGTTCCAGGCAGTGTTTATTCTTTTAGGAATATCTCTAGGAGTGTTTATAGGTTTTTTATTCGAATTTATATCCTAGGAGATGTAAGGAATTATTTTTATCAGTGTATAATACAATTTATTGAAAAATTTGTAAAATGTCAGTATTAATCATTTTTATTTATAATTTTTGTATTCAGGCGATTGTTTAGCAATTACAGTAATTTTGTAAAAAAAAAATTTTATTCATTTTTAATATTGTGAATATACAGGATGGAAATCGTCAAATATATTGGATACCGCCAATAGTATTGTGATGAAATTATGTAACAGGGAGTAACAAGTTCTTGCTGATTTAAAAATAATTTCAATGATTTTGTCACATTTTTAGTTTTTAGACAATTTTCTTTAATTTAAACGAGTCACCCTGTGTGTTGTTTGTTTAGAAATGTCATATGACGATTTATAGCATGTCATGTTTAAACACATGTTGTTAACATTGGAATTCTTTTACAAGTTAATAATGATCTAAGCTATGAGTAAATTCTCTTACAGCATTTAGAAGTTGTTCTCTCTATACAGCAACTATTACTTTATTCACCAATTTATTAAAATATGCTAGTTTATCCTCATAGATTGTTTATTTCAAATATCTCTTCCATTTAAAAAAGTCTAGTGGACATAAATCCAAAGATCTTGATGGCCATCCATTGGGACTTTTCCAAATATAATGCTTTAGAAATATTCCATTTAAATAATTGTGAATGTTGGTCATTAACCTATTTAATATTATATCAATCTTCTGTTATGATACAGTCCAACTGGAAAATTAATTATTTTTTGTTAATTGAAATGATATACGCTACTATTTCTGTATATCTGACAAATCTTGGTTTATTTCTCAAATCTTTGAAATTCGTTAGTTTGGTCTTGTAGACTATTGTTTCTAACTATCCTCCTATTAAAAAAAGTCCAGCGGATTTAGATCTGTGGCCTTGGCGCCCATTGAATAGAGTCCCCTTTTCCAATCTGTTTGGAAATATTTTATCTGAAGAATTGTTAACAATTACATAATTCTAGCTGAATTCATAAACTATGTTGGTGTTTTTCAACTGAACGGAATATTTAAAGGCATATTTGAATCAATTGTAATTTTGTAATGATGATATTTGATAAAGGGTTTCAGGATAGTTCAGAAAAAAAAAAAAAAACTGAAGCTCCCCACAAAGTAAAAAAAGTTGTAATTAACATCCTTTTGCCTCGCCTCAACATTAAAGGTAATATTTCATCACAGCATACTCAGCATCACATACAGTAAGTAGGTTAAGGTAGGTCATTACATGTTCATGGGAATATGCAATAATATCTTGTCAGAATAGTAAGAGAGTATCAACATTGATTAAATTAATCTCATGTTAAAACACAGTTCAGGTAGGTCAAAAATACAATCCATTAACCAGTTGTAAATATGCCAATAGTATGAAACTAGCAGTCTCAAGCTGGTATTTTAAAATGTGAGAAGTTTTTTTTTAACAAAAAATTGTGAAAACTGAAACGTGTACTTCGTTCTAATATAGCTGCTCTAACTGGGTAAGTAAAGTAGAGAGAGATTAGTATAAAGCAACAGTCGACAGGACACGGAATATCAATGTCAACTGCGCTAGCCGTATTCGCCCTGAATGTCACAATTTATCGACCCGACCCAGTGGCGTTGTGTTACAGGGATTGGGAATTCAAATTAAGATCGCAGCGCCATGACGGATTATCCGCAAATTAATTTCTAGTACATGGCTTCCCAACCTCACTTTTTGGTCGTGTTATTTTCGATATTTTCCAGCATTTTTGGCTATTTTCCTGTATTTTAAAACTATTGTTATTGTTGTTATCGTTAGTTGTTATATTTTTATTATCCTTTTACACAGTTATAGTTTTTGTGACTGAAAAATTGGATTTTTCTGTCGGTTACGTCTGGTAAGTACCTACTTATTAGGAGTCTCTGTCTTGGGTATTATCATTTTTGTCTGTCTCAGGTATTATCATTTTTGATTAGAACATATTTTTGATGTAAAATATTGTTATTTTAGAATGAACATGGTCCAAATAACTCTGAGTTTAGTAGAGTACATTAACTATGTTGGTGGAAATATAAATGTAAAACGTGTGGTTGAAGAAGTCTTAAATGCTGGTCACATTATTTTACATGGCAGAACAGATTGTAGCTCTTCTCACATTAAGTTGGTTGCCATTTGTCTGCAGACTAGTGCTCTGCTGTCCGAACCCCATCAAATTAGTGGAGAACTTATTATTTTAAATGGGCCGGCTAAAATGGAATCAATGGTTTGTTCTTGTAAAGCGGGTGCTGGTAAATACAAAATACTTTACCATCAGTATTTTTATCTTGCATTTTATATTTCCACCAACATAGTTAATGTGCTCTACCAAACTTAGAGTTATTTGGGCCATGTTCATTCTAAAATAACAATGTTTTGCATTAAAAATATTTTCTAATCGAAAATGATAATACCTGAGACAGAGACTCCTAATAAGTAGGTACTTACCAGACGTAAACGACAGAACAATCCAATTTTTCAGTCACAAAAACTATAATAGTGTAAAAGGATAATAAATATAACAACAACTAACCATAACAACAATAACAATTATTTTAAAACACAGGAAAATAGCCAAAAATGCTGTAAAATATCGAAAATAACACGACCAAAAAGGGAGGTTGGGAAATCATGTACTAGAGATTATTTCAGCATTCGGTCGCCAGAGGTCATATCGATTCTCTTGAAATCCCAATAGAAAGACATGAGGTTTTTTATTTTTTATTAGATTGCCTTGCAATTTAGGTTTTAAGTTTCTGATAGTGGGGTCACTACCCTGTTAATGTTATGTCAGAAACTATCCTGAAACCCTATGTGTTCCTTTAAAGTGCATAAATCCGCCATAAGACATTGAAATATCATGAAATTGTAATTAAAACAGTTCACGGAACATGAATTTTGTATTTTTCATTTTCTCTGTATCATACTGGAGTAAGTTGGAACCTTTGGTGTGAAGGTAACACTGACTTAATTTTCCACAAAACACTGTACACTACACTCGACGCACATTTCGTCAATACCTAAAGTTGGCATCATCTGGAGATGATTAAAACTTAATCGTCTCCAGATGATGCCAACTATGTTGGCGAAACGCGCGTCGAATGTAGTGTTTTGGTGTTTTGTGTAAAAATAAAGCAGTGTTGTTTGCATCATCTAATTTCATTAATTTGAATGAAAATTTTACGTTTCTATATAAGTATTTGACGGTTCTATAGGAGTATGCTCTATTAAAGACGAGAATAACTGAAGGGTACTAAGAAAATGAGTACTTATGCAACGATTAACATTTCTAGGTTCGCACGATTGTTCAATTAGATTGTGGAATCTAGACGACAAGACTTGTGTTCAGGAGATAACTGCCCACCGCAAAAAGTTTGATGAAAGCATTCTGGACGTCGCTTTCCACCCGTCTCGACCGTACATAGCCAGCGCCGGCGCCGACGGGCTGGCCAAAGTGTTTGTGTAAAATTTACAGTCGGTAACTCGTGAAACATTAAGGAAGTGATCGGTTACAACT
Source organism: Rosalia funebris (assembly GCA_037954035.1). Classification (NCBI taxonomy): domain Eukaryota; kingdom Metazoa; phylum Arthropoda; class Insecta; order Coleoptera; family Cerambycidae; genus Rosalia; species Rosalia funebris. The sequence goes on along the minus strand of JAZFAV010000002.1, from coordinate 6,655,444 downwards.
TTTTGCTTTTATAATTACTGTTTGTAGGTTAGGTGTACATATGCAATAGAATTTTAATGATTTGTATATATATATATATACTCTCAACACTTACTTACATGTTAATTTTACATGGATATCCTTTTGTAAATAAGTTTATTTATTTCATATCGCTAGTTCTTTATTTGTCTGTGTTGTAATGGAATCAATAAAACCTAATCCTAAAAGTAAGAGGTGTAAATAAAATTTCAAGAGATTGCTTGGAAACGCAACGTTTTTATCACTCCATCACTATTTATTATGTACATTTGTCCTACCATGTGCGTCCCACCCGACGCCCTTAGAGACTAGGAAATCGATGTATAAAGTTATTGATTACCTTACTAAATAATTGTAATTTAAAAAGAATACAGCAGGTTACTGGACCGTTAGACTTTAGAATAAAATAGCTATTCTTAAGAACGTAAATTTTAATGAAATTGTACATCACAATCCTTATGTTATCATTTACACCGACTTGTTTCCGAAACAGGCAGATTCTGCGTTTCGCCATTTCTGTACACAAAATTAGGAAATAAAATGAGGGCGAAAGATCCGTGCGGTGTTCCATCATTCATTTAGAGACATCACTCCGAGTTTGACCAACGTCGAACGAGGTCGGTATTTATTCGGTTGAAGACTGCGTATTTTTAAGGAGTAGCGTTTAATGGAGAATCTCAGATTGTATGTTTTATGATAAGATTCGGGTAAAGATATGGAATACTGGGGGAATTAACGCCACTGTCCATCGATTTTGGTCGCAATTGACGTTGAATCATTTCAGTTTGGTTCTATTTCTGGTTTATTTGAGAAAATTGTATTCTTGTAGGGGCAGCTTTTGCTGAAATAATGTAGGGGGAAGGGGTGCAAATTTAAAATAACCTCCGCTGGTTTTCTGTTTCAATAAAGAAATTTATTTTAAAGAACACACTAACCAGCCTCGATAATTATCTAGAAAATGTTATATGTATATAAAAATTTAAAAACTAATGTAAGAAGATACTATTTCTTCTGTGATTTTTATTGTTTCAATTTTGTAGAGCGCAAAAAAAAGTTGTAAATAAAAGCACCGACCCCCAAAGCAAGTTAAGCAAATTGTGCTTAAATATATATATTTTTAAGTTATTAGGCTCACCAGAAATGATTTGGGTAAATTTCAATCCGGGTGTTTATGTTCAATTGAAATTAATGAAAGATGGGAGGAGTTTTAAAATCTTGCCGTTTTGTGGAGTTTTATTTTTTCCATCAGTTTTCTTATTGGTCATTTCCTTTAAGAAATAAAATTTGCGATTTTTAAAATTAAGTTTACTGGTAGGTACATTGTATTAATGCCCAACTTGATATATAAAACAAATAAAGCGGACTCAGATCCTGAAATAAAAGGGCCAACCGAAATTAATTTGATGGAGAATACCTTGCTGGTATATATTCATAAATATTGCAATATGATTTATAAATATTTTCCTTGAATACTGCTGTATTAAATTTTAACGATTATTACCAAATACAGCAAATTAAAATATTTGCTGCATGTCATAGAAATTTTTTTTGCTACTCATCTAATCACTACAATTTGTAGACCATTTAATTTTGTACAACTTGGAAACATTAATAATGTTCTATATATTTTTTTTATATAACTATATCTCTTAATTTTCTCCAATAGAATAAAGGAGAAGATGGAGTGGTGGTACATTTTTCTTTCAGCCTTTAATTATTTGTTATTTTGATTATATATACTTCGATCTTTTAGTTAAGTAATGAATTTCAATTCTTACTAATTTACGATTCTTTGAATATTAAAAACAAATCCGGTAAAAATATATCTTAAAATGCACCGCTTTATTTGTAAATTTCTGTATCAATATAACCCACTATTGATAAACCTGTATAAAGAGTGATTTCTATTCACTGTTTGTGTTTAATTTCTAATATTTGCGAATATTTCTTGTGCTCGATAGAATGTCAGTAGCGAAAACTAGAGAATTATTAGGGCAAAAAACTCCCGTTTTTCTAATTCTTGTGTACTGAGAAACCTGTATCTGCCCGAGATCCCCTTCAGATAAGTAATCTTGTGATAGCTTTTTATGTGAATGTGGAAATGGTTTGAAAGTTTTATTTTTTTTATATAATTTTTTTTGTACCTTATTTAAAATAAATACGAAATTGAAAAGTCAATAGGCTGCCTACATACTGTGAAAATGGCGCAAAGATGTGTGTTAATTTGTAATGATTAATGATATTAACTCAAGAAGTCTTTTTATATTTTTATGTATAAGTAATAAATAATTTTGTTAAAAAGAGGATATTGTTTATGCAGTGTATTTTCTAGTTTAGTGTAGTTCTTTTAAAAGTAATAGCTGAAAAAATATTTAGACAGTAGTAAGTGATAATAATTGTGAGTGTAAAAAAAATAATGTATTTAAATTATAATATACCTATTAGCGAAGAATTATATTTCTTTCTCATCTTTTCGTATATTGGAATTTTTACTACAAATACCCCAGTTATGGAAATCTAAATAATAAAAGGTGGTCCAACCAAAACGCACGATGTTAATTGTAAATAAAACAAAAAGTTTTCAGAGAATTATCTTTATATCTTTTATTATGATAGAAGGATCTATGACAATTATGTGTGAAACAAAATATCGGCCAAATGCTCGCCACGGCTTCGGTGGCATACCTCTATCCGATGGTCCATATTTTCAATGACTCTGAGAGATAATTGAGGTTCAATGTCGTTAATGTGCCGAATTATCTCGTCCTTTAGCTCTTGAATTGTTCTTGGCTTATTGACGTACACCTTTTCTTTTAAATATCCCCAAAGAAAGAAGTCCAACGGTGTCAAATCACATGATCGTGGCGGCCAATTAACATCGCCACGACGTGAGATAACACGGCCACTTAATTTCTCGCGCAAAAGTGCCATTGTTTCGTTGGCTGTGTGGCAAATGGCACCATCCTGTTGGAACCACATATCGTCCAGGTCCATATCCTCAACTTCTGGCCACAAGAAGTCCGTTATCATCTCGCGATAGCGAACACCATTCACGGTAACTGCTTGGCCGACCTCATTTTCGAAGAAGTACGGCCCGATGACGCCGCCAGCCCATAAACCGCACCAAACAATCACTCTTTGTGGATGCATCGGCTTTTCAACAATCACTCGTGGATTCTCATTTGCCCAAATGCGGCAATTCTGCTTGTTAACGAATCCACTGAGGTGAAAGTGTGCCTCGTCGTTGAAGATGATTTTCTTTGTAAAGTCACCTTTCACTTCTGTCTGTTCAACCAACCATTCGGCGTATTGACGACGCTTGAAATGGTCAGTAGGCTTCAGCTCTTGAGTCAATTGAACCTTGTAAGCGTGTAAATTCAAATCTTTATCAAAATTCGCATCAGTGATGTTCGTGAGATGTGCAATTGTTGGGCACGACGACGAGTCGAGGTTGACGGCTCTTCTGCTACACTATCACGAACAACAGCAATGTTTTCCGCAGAACGAACTGGGCGAGCATGCACAGGTGTTTTCACATTTCCTACAGACCTTTTTGTTGAAATTTGCGCACAATTCTCCCGATTGTGGACACATTTGGTCGATTATGCTGACCAAAAAAGTCACGAAGTGCACGAAATGCATTTTGATTTGAACGCCCATTTTCGTAAAAGGCTTCAATAATCTTAACGCGCTGCTCAATTGTGTACCTCGCCATGATTGAATTTGTCAAACACTGAAACAAAGAAATGTCAAATTAAGTTGGGCAAAAAACTTGACGTTAAGATGTGACAATTAACATCGTGCATTATGGTTGGACCACCCTTTATATACCTTATAGAAAACGGCAGGAAATTCATTTGGAATAAAGGTAGGTCTCTTTTACACATATTTTATTATAAAATGGAAAGTCCTTACGGATTTAACAGCCTTCATCAACAAGCTTAATCTTTCCTAAAACAAAATATGTTATAAAAGATTGTTGACTTTTCATTTTATAACAAGATGATTAAAATGTCTATAGCGTGAAGTAATGTATCTACAAAAACTAGCATTTAAATGTATGATTATGTAAATATATAAATTGCAATAATGTTGCAAATAATATACTTATATGCCGCCAAGCCTTAATTTTTTGGAGTTTATTTCATTGGTAAAGAGAAGGTGTATAGGAAAAGGGGGATTGCATTTTCCCATACCTAGTTGGTTTTGTGTGTTTTTTCCATAATCAAGACCTAATACAAGAACATTTTTTCCCACCTTGAAGCTAACAGAATTATATGATATTAAAAAAATAGAAAATCTGTACCAAAAAGAAATTAAAATTAACAATATTTCGAGTTTTGCATTGCTCACCAAAAGAAAAAAATTAAATATTTTTCGATTCCTTTCTGTTGTAAGATTTTTTGCCGCTGTTTTGATATGGTCCAATAATTAATTCACAAATAGTTTCCTATGTGTGCCTCTATTAAGATATGACTGTCACCGTACGCCACTGGTCTTTTTGGTAATTCCCAGACTTATAATGCGGCAGAGCTAAAATATGATGCCGAGGAATAAGGCATAAAATTTTGGTATACAAAATATAAAATTTCTGCAGCAGTAATGGATGCCGTTAACAAACTAGAAAGTACTTCATTATCATTAACAGAATCATTTTAAACGGTAGATAATGCAAAAAGAAATTGAATTTTAAATTATGTAAATATGTTTGACACATGGAAAACTTCAATAGTGTTTTAAGTTAAATTATCGTATTTTGAAAGATTGAGGCATATTTGTGGAAATCCTGCAGCAAAATAGTGATCTTAGAGATATTAAATAGCCATCTTCCCATAGGGCGTTTTTTTAGTCATTGCGGGGTAAATTAATAAGAGAAAAAATAAATTTAAAATCGATTTTTTTTATTGGACGTAAATTGATAATGTAAAAAATATGTTTAGATATAAATATATCTAACTTTATAATATAAAGTTTTAAGTTATAGTATATTTCTATTGTATCAAGTTAAATTTAAATAAAAGTTACTTGTAACGTATTGCTTATATTTTACTGTATAGAGAATGTATTTTGTACCCAATGACACGCTTATGAAGAATTTGTACAATGTTACCAAACGCAACTATCCTTTCCCACCAGACATGGTATAAGATTGAAATATATCACAGAAAATTAAACACGAATGAAAACAATGCATACACTTGTATATTAATTATAATAATAACACCTACGAGCAAAAAGTCTGTCTCTTTGCTCGTAGAATAACACTGATATTTGTGCATCAGTTGACATTTTACTTGATTTTGTTGTTAATGTTTGTTAAACTGATTGCTGTCATGAACGTCATGAAGTGCTGTGTAGAATGACATATCATAGGCGTAACATTTTAGGGGAATTACCTGCCCGTTATCACATTAAATAAATTCCCATAGTAATCTCTAGTACTATTTCATCCTCAGTCAAGTGCATTGGACATATTTTACGTTCATTCCAAATAATCCTTCATAGAATATCTGAGCTCAAAACTGGTAGGTTGCCAAATTACTACCAGAGAAATCAATAACTAAGCAGTCTTTGTTATAGATTAAAACTACAATAACTATTTGTTAACATTATTAAATAAATAAATTGTGGAGTAATATAGAAGTACCTTTAAATTATATTTTGTGAGGTTATGCAATTTTTGTAATTTTTAAATTAAATTTATTTAGAATTAAACATTTAGAATATTATTCATTACTAATCCTTTAAATTTGTTAAACTGGAAGCTACGTAACATTTAGGACGTTCTCTAGAAATATAATTATCAGAGTCTACGACTTAAAAGTCATATTACTAAAATAAAACTAACTTTTAGAAGAAAACTTTTCTCTTGCGTTCTAGATTCAGTTATAACAACAATAGTAATGTAATTCTATATCAATATAATTTTATATAAGATCTGCTTCATCAGCAAACTATTTTTTATTCCATGATTAAACCTTGTGTTCTGTGATTTGACCTTTGAGTCGTTAGGGGTCACATTGCACCAATTTTCTTTAGTGTAGAAAAGTCGCCGGCTGTAAAATAGTGAAAAAAAAGTACTGGATTATAGGCTATAGCCGAAAAATAAGTGCATTTGTACCATTAAGTCTACTAATATTTATTTAAGGTAAGTAAAGAAGAACAGATAATTTTAATTAAAATTAAAGGGAGCCTGTTTTCAGTAATATATCTTTTTGATATTTAATAAAGGGTCGACAACCGCTAATATAATTGATTCATTTAACTTTATTTTTCTCCGTAAAGGTTAAAGTTTATCATAAGGCATTTAACAAACAAAGTAGTTTGGTTCACGGGGGTAATTAATAATGCTAAAATGTTTATCTGCTTAGCGTTGTTCAGTAATATTTTAATTGCATCTTACAATGAATTTCGTATACGATATAAAAAAATCAAGCAGACTATTGTTAGATCATTTGTCAATATTTAGACACATAAAAAACATGAGTGAAGGTGAAGCTGAACCTGAAGCTGAAGCCGAAAATCCCGAAGAAGCCGAAAAATCCGAAGAAGTCACAGAGGAAGTTAAATCATCATGTACCGCATCGGTAATTAAAATTTCAAAATAATCGTCTCGTAACAGTTTCGACAATGTCGGTATTAACACGTCTAAGATTTTTCTCATTACAAATTACCGAGCATATAATGTTAAGGAGATATTCAAAAGGAGTCAGTATACACATATCCTCTATAATTAATTAAATCAATACCATTTGTTTTTAGTGTGCAGGCCGTACGGCCGGAGATTCAGAAGGAATGGCGCGCAAATTTGTGGTTGGCGGTAACTGGAAGATGAATGGCAACAAGGAGTCGATTTCCCAGATATTAAATTTCCTTAAAGAGGGTCCCCTGAACCCTGACACACAGGTGATTGTGGGGGTGCCCGCAGTTTATCTGGATTATGTTCAAAGTAACGCACCTGAAAACGTCGAAGTTGCAGCTCAAAATTGCTATAAGGAAGAGAAAGGAGCCTTTACAGGTAATATAAATTATAAGGGGCTTTTTTATTTAGGTGGGTTCCTCTAGTAGAATATATATTTTTTAAATATTATGTAACCATAAGTATACAACCTCCACAAAGCTATTTTTAATTTAGTGAGATGTTTATCAGTATAGACACCTGTCAGTGTTTACAAAAGAAAACAAAACGATTATCTAAAAAAGTTGTAAAAAACCCTTTCAAATATTAAAGTAAATTATATGTGACACCTACCAGTTGAAGTAATAGGCACAGTAAATATGTTATAAATTATTGAAAAAGGAGATCTACCCAATACTCGTACCTGTGTATTTAATTTTTCATGTAAAAAAATATTTTATTGGTTTAATATTATTCAATTAATCATTTTTGCTAAATCCCACTGTAACAGAAGCGATAAATTATTTATTATTGTTATTACATCTCTCACTAGTTGAGACTGTAGGTATTATTATTTAGCATCTGTTTGCAAGAAAAGGTATTCTCTTTCCTGATTTCCTAGACAGATTATACATATATCGTAATATTATGAATATTTACCTGGTGGAATTTTTTCTATCATAAAATAAATTTAAGTTAATTAAGTTAGGTTTATTAAGTTTTATATCAGCCACAATGATTAAGTAGAGAATTGTTATGTAAAGAAAATTGCTATTTGGCACTTATCGATGGTTTCTTCGAAGATTATTTAAAGTTTTTTATTTGTGTCTCACATTTAATATTGTTTTCAAGCAATAATTACAGTAAATCTAATTTTTAACAGCTTTAAATTGCTTTTTAACAAATAACAATGATAAATGTTACATTCTTGTTAGTCTTTAACAAGTTTTACTTAATATGCATTTACATTTATAACTCACAAAATGACTTTTCTCTCATTTTTGTTGTATAATTCTACCAAACTGATAAAAGGTTTTATAAAATACAAACCAAATTCACAATTTTTATTATTAAAGTGTATTTATTATCTAAATAAAAATTATCAAAATGGGGCTAATTTTTTACTATAATTTTATGGTCAGTTGCCAGATTTTGGAAAAACCTGTAGCAGCAAATTTTTTATTTCGAAGCATGATTCTTAACCGATTTAACCTGGGAAAGGGCTGGATGCCCATTTCCAGGTTGCTGTCTTCGATGCGGCAACAAAAACAGGAGACCAGTTTTCAACCACCACCGAAGGGTAGCAGGTTCCTGGACGCACGTTTCGCCAAGCAAGTTGGCATCATCGGTAGTTTTTAATCATCTCGCCACAATGCCAATTTGGTTAGTGAAACGTAATCTTTTAGTGTTAATGGAAAACTGATATCCTGTTTTTTAACTGATTTAGGGACTGTTATAGCATCCAAAATCTTCGGGGACTTTTTATATAGTCCTCAAATACATATCAACATTGTTTCTTCTGAAGGGTTAAATCAATCCACAATATGTTATATTTACAAAAATACTGCCAATAGTTTTTTTTTATAATTATTTTAAAGGAAATTTATACCTGCATATTGTAATTGTATTTAAATTTTTAATAGTAGTTTTTTTGTTGTTTTAAATATAAAAGGTGGTCCAACTAAAACGCACGATGTTAGTTGTAAATAAAACAAAAAGTTTTTAGAGAATTATCTTAATATTTTTTATTATGATAGAAGGATCTATGACAATTATGTGTGAAACAAAATATCGGCCAAATGCTCGTCACGGCTTCGGTGGCATACCTCTATCCGATGGTCTATATTTTCAATGACTCTGAGACATAATTGAGGTTCAATGTCGTTAATGTGCCGAATTATCTCATCCTTTAACTCTTGAATTGTTCTTGGCTTATTGACGTACACTTTTTCTTTTAAATATCCCCAAAGAAAGAAGTCCAACGGTGTCAAATCACATGATCGTGGCTGCCAATTAACATCGCCACGACGTGAGATAACACGGCCATTGAATTTCTCGCGCAAAAGTGCCATTGTTTCGTTGGCTGTGTGGCAAGTGGCACCATCCTGTTGGAACCACATATCGTCCAGGTCCATATCCTCAATTTCTGGCCACAATTGTTGGGCACGACAGCGAATCGAGGTTGACGGCTCTTCTGTTACACTATCGCGAACAACAGCAATGTTTTCCGCAGAACGAACTGCGCGAGCATCCACAGGTATTTTCACATTTCCTACAGACCCGGTTTGCTGAAATTTGCGCATAATTCTCCCGATTGTGGACACATTTTGGTCTATTATGCTGACCAAAAGAGTCACGAAGTGCACGAAATGCATTTTGATTTGAACGCCCATTTTCGTAAAAGGCTTCAACAATCTTAACGCGCTGCTCAATTGAGTACCTCTCCATGGTTGAATTTGTCAAACACCGAAACAAAGAAATGTCAAATTAAGTTGGGTAAAAAGCTTGACGTTAAGGTGTGACTCACAATTAACATCGTGCATTATGGTTGGACCACCCTTAGTAGCACATTATGGCTTATTGATACAATATTTAATGCATAAAAATGTTACCTACTGGTATAGTCTAGTAAAATTTTGTGGGATATAGCTAGTATATGGTGTGACTCATATTTTAGGTGAATTGTCCCCTCTTATGCTCAAGGATATCGGCGTAAGTTGGGTCATTTTGGGGCACTCGGAACGCCGACAAATTTTCGGGGAGAGCGACGAACTTATCGCCGACAAAGTAGCGTTCGCATTGAAGAACGGCCTCAAAGTAATCGCGTGCATTGGTGAGACCTTGGAAGAACGCGAGGCGGGCAAAACGGAGGAGGTAGTCTTTAGACAGACGAACGCCATCGTCCAAAAAATTCAAGACTGGTAAGTCATTTATGGTTAAATTTCTGTCCGTCTGAGGCTTTAGAGTAGGCCGATTTCTGTATGTACCAACATAACCTCAAATATTATGCGTTCTAGGTCGAACGTGGTGCTCGCATACGAACCCGTGTGGGCTATCGGTACTGGAAAGACGGCCACGCCCGAGGAGGCGCAGGCCGTTCACAAGGCAATAAGAGACTTTTTTACGAAAAACGTAAGTTCGGACGTGGCAAACAGCATCCGCATTCAATATGGCGGGTCTGTGACTGGGGCAAATTGCAAGGAGCTGGGATCCCAACCTGACATTGATGGTTTCTTAGTCGGCGGTGCCTCACTTAAGCCTGAATTTGTCAATATCGTTAATGCCAGAGCATAGGGTTCAGCTTCGGCTTCACTGTACAAGGCGTACTAGTAATTGAAGATATACACTTATTTTATTTTGAGAATCATGCCTTGTATACACTTACATTACTTTTTAAAATCTATTATATTGTGATTAATTTTCTAAGTATTGAATAAATTTTAATTCATCATGATGTCTTTATTGATAAAAATTATTTTTTCCTTTTTTTTATCATTTTCAGGGTTTTAGGAAGGTAAGTATAGGGAAACATTCTTTTTTTTTATTACTAAATATATGTAATAAAAGAAAACTAATACTCTTATATTTTGTACACCCTGTAGTATACAGGTGACTCTTTTGAAGGGACGCATCTTGCTGAGAAATGAGCTTTGAAGTGGCCGATAAGTAGTAAAAAAGTTGGTAAAAAAACCTGAAAGATATAAATTAAGAAAAGTATAAAGGAAAGACCTGAAAGACATAAATTTATAAAGGGTGGTCCAACCATAATGCACGATGTTAATTGTGAGTCACACCTTAACGTCAAGTTTTTTGCCCAACTTAATTTGACATTTCTTTGTTTCAGTGTTTGACAGATTCAACCATGGAGAGGTACACAATTGAGCAGCGCGTTAAGATTGTTGAAGCCTTTTACGAAAATGGGCGTTCAAATCAAAATGCATTTCGTGCACTTCGTGACTTTTTTGGTCAGCATAATCGACCAAATGTGTCCACAATCGAGAATTGTGCGCAAATTTCAACAAAAAGGTCTGTAGGAAATGTGAAAACACCTGTGCATGCTCGCCCAGTTCGTTCTGCGGAAAACATTGCTGTTGTTCACGATAGTGTAGCAGAAGAGCCGTCAACCTCGACTCGTCGTCGTGCCCAACAATTGAACATCTCACGAACATCACTGATGCGAATTTTGAATAAAGATTTGGATTTACACGCTTACAAGGTTCAATTGACTCAAGAGCTGAAGCCTTCTGACCATTTCAAGCGTCGTCAATACGCCGAATGTTGGTTGAACAGACAGAAGTGAATGGTGACTTTACAAAGAAAATCATCTTCAACGACGAGGCACACTTTCACCTCAGTGGATTCGTTAACAAGCAGAATTGCCGCATTTGGGCAAATGAGAATCCACGAGTGATTGTTGAAAAGCCGATGCATCCACAAAGAGTGACTGTTTGGTGCAGTTTATGGGCTGGCGGCGTCATCGGGCCGTACTGCTTCGAAAATGAGGTCGGCCAAGCACATACCGTGAATGGTGTTCGCTATCGCGAGATGATAACGGACTTCTTGTGGCCAGAAATTGAGGATATGGACCTGGACGATATATGGTTCCAACAGGATGGTGCCACTTGCCACACATCCAACGAAACAATGGCACTTTTGCGCGAGAAATTCAATGGCCGTGTTATCTCACGTCGTGGCGATGTTAATTGGCCGCCACGATCATGTGATTTGACACTGTTGGACTTCTTTCTTTGGGGATATTTAAAAGAAAAAGTGTACGTCAATAAGCCAAGAACAATTCAAGAGCTAAAGGATGAGATAATTCGGCACATTAACGACATTGAACCTCAATTATGTCTCAGAGTCATTGAAAATATAGACCATCGGATAGAGGTATGCCACCGAAGCCGTGACGAGCATTTGGCCGATATTTTGTTTCACACATAATTGTCATAGATCCTTCTATCATAATAAAAAATATTAAGATAATTCTCTGAAAACTTTTTGTTTTATTTACAATTAACATCGTGCGTTTTGGTTGGACCACCTTTTATATGATTGTTTCTTGATTTATTTTCACAAAGGTTCTAGTTATTTTTTCACCTCACTCCCAGATAGTTATAAAGATGCATACAGCTAGCTGTTATGGAAATTGAACCCCCATGCATTATTTTGAGCTAAAAATCTAGGCCAGCTTTAATTTATACAGGGATACTATTGTCACGGAATTATACAGCGATGTTGGAAGTTATACCCTCAAAGTATCTACCTACAAATAGTATAATATTCTCTATACATTATCTGTGTAAAGTATATAATAAAAACAGTAAAAAAAGCACATTCTATATGAAAACAATAAAATGTCTGGGACAATAAAATACCTGCGAAGCTACTAATGTGCATCATCGTGCTTCGTGGCCAGTATTTGGATGGGTGACCTATCATAGGCTACTATAGAGGTGGTTGCGATAATTTCATCTGTACTGAGAAGCATGTCGGGAGCATTTGGCACCTCTCTGAGCATGGGCGTGTTTTTCCTTACATGTAGCTTTCCTCTCTGAAGCCTGGGGATTTAGGAGAAGGAAGTAAATTTCTCTGTGTATCTAAATAAACTGTGTATCTTTAATACCCATTAATTGACAAATTTCAATTTGTCCTATTTACTAATGCATGTCAAAATATTTTTATTGATATTAAATAACTAAATTTTTTGAGTTTCTTACAATGTATTTCTATTAATGATCTTTTTTTATATGAAATGAGGTATATACCTCATAGTTTTAGCGATAATAATTGTCAAAAAACAGACTTTGAAATTTGATGAATATCCTGTATTAATTAGTAAATTATCGTAGGCTACTTACATCTGTATTATGGCTGAATTATCATGTTAGCTGTCGAATAGCGGAACGGTGTGATATTTAATGGAAAATTGGTCGAAAATACATATATTTGTGATCATATGTTGCAATTTTAAAATCATTACTAATTTATCTAAGTAAGTTTTTGAGTCTTATTGGTTTCTTACAGACACAGATTTAACCGAATCTTAAGTACGGACCTGTTTTGAACAAATGGTTACAGGGAGGCAGTAAGTAATCAAATCAATTAATTACCACCTCCCTGAATGGTTAGTATCCTATAGTTCGGTGCCGACACAATCGGAAGTAATTCGTACATAATATCAGGCCACCATCATCACTATTTGGCGTTTTAAGTATGTCTAACTCATCACGTAATTCGTTATATGCAAATGTTATGTGCCGGTCAAGAAGACTAGGTTCTCTAGTCTTCTTGGTGCCGCTTATAAGCAGAGCAAATGGTAACTTGGTCGATAAAATAGAAATCTGCGGATGACTTCTGTTTTCTACTATCCTGTTTAAAAAAACAATGTTTATGTTGTTATCGACCGACGTACGTCATAAGTATCATAACATAACATGTTTTCTTATGTATTTTACGTAGTTACGTAAGACGTTTAGTGTATGATATTGAAGTACATATTTTACCGCCAATTAGTATTATAATCAATCATATTCAATAATGCTTTTTAAAATGGAATCGGCCGAGAGCTGTAGTGGTTCTATCAATGAACGATGTATGAAAGAAGGTTCTAAAGAATGTATATGAAGGAATTTAGACGCGAATGTGCGTAAGTAATACTGTCAAAATATGTAGCTCATTAACAAAAGTTCGTGCAACTAGCAATTCGGTTTGACGGTTAACAACGATACGAAATAAGCAGTTTATAGGATTATAGTTTTTATTTTAGATATGAACATCCAACAATTGAAAAATATCGGAGTTTTTGAAAATGTATCTACATTAACTAGTAAGGTTCTTACGCAGATGATTCACGAAATTAATTTCGTTATTGAAACCGTTAAATTTTTATTTCAACTGAAAATGGAAGTTTTTTAGGCAGTTTAAATGTATTTAAATCACGACGAACATGGGATTATCGCTAGGATGTGATCAGTGAGGTTATTGGAACATAATTTGCATTTGTACTGTCTTACATGGAATTGACTTATCAATATGGAAAATTTCCCCAACATCCACTTGGAGAAAGTGACAAATGATAGACTGGTTGAAATTGAAAAATATGGAGTTTGTGCAGCTAGACGAGAAGCCAAATAAAAACGTGTGTAGAACGAAATAACACCACTTTTAAATTGACAGATGTGACATCACTGCTAAATGAAGCAATTAATTAAAATTCTTAGAACAGGGTTCATTGAAACACACTGTGAAATAATTATTTAAAATTGGTTACTATCTACCTTTATTTACTAGCAAACTTTAAAACCATTATAGAATTTAAAAAATCAATATTTGGCGTTCAATGACAATACGGTTATGGTTAGTGTCTAACCTGTCCACATGTTGTTGATGTCACTTCAAATTGCTTTGGCACCCGACTATAGTCTCACATAGGTATAGTGTCTGGACCAAGGAGTGTGCAAACAATCTTTTCTTACTTACAAACAAAACTGAACCAACAAATTATCATTGTAAAATTTCTTTAAAAAGAAAATAAAATCATTTCTATTGTACTTATTTATTTTTCTTACAAATTAATACATCTATTCACTTTAAAAACAAGTGCATATGTTCCATCATATGGTCAATAATCCACCAACGATCTACTAGTTCTGAAGTCCTTCCTATCCCTATCGTCTCTCCACCTGTCCCTTCTGTCCCTGTCCCTCTCACCATCCCTGTAAACGACCCGCCGCGACAAAGACGAAGACCGTCTGTCCTTCTTGTCTCTGTCCCTTCTAGTATCTCTCTCCTCTCTCCGTTCTCTGTCTCTGCTGCGACCCCTCTTCTCCCTGCCGTCCCTCCGATCCCTGTTGTCGTAGTGCGATTCGTACCGCTTGGGAGGTTTCGGTTCTTTTTCTCTCTCCCGGCTGTGCTCTCTGGGCGGCGATTCCGCCTTTTCAGCCACCGATTCTTTACTTTTGGAACTGGTGTCGGAATCGGACGAGCTGGAGCTCCTGTTGCTGTCGTACGCGTGTCGTTTTTCCCTTTGCCTGAAACGGTAGTTCGTGAGCTGTTAAATTAAAGCGGTTTTAGATAGAGTACCTTCTGCGCAGCTTGATGGCCATCTCGCGCAGTTCATCCTCTCTAGTTTGCTGCTCCTGTTTTTCGCGTTCAGTTTTCAACTGTTCCGCTATCTTATCTGCCTTAACTAGAATAAAATTTACCAAATTAAAAAAAATATGCTTTGTAAAAAATTTTTTTCAAAGCATATTTTAAATACTTACACTGCCTGTTCAGCATTGCCTGCCGTTTCCGCTTAAGGCGTTCTGCAATGGTCAGATTTGCGGAGGTTTTCTGAAAATAAACAATGTAAAACGTACTCCATTAGGGCATATTTGCATTTGAATAAACGCGCGTGCTTCACCTTACACTACATAAACAAAGGAAAAAAACTATAAAAATAATAATTATAACTGATAATATTAACTGGTTCTTACTGACTTTGATTGCTGAGCCTGAATTATTACCATATCCCGACTTAGTATCACTGGTAACCCTAACAAAAATTCAACGATTAATTTAGCCCTAAACACAGTTGCTGACAGTTTTCGCTTACGGGTTGGTGGCCGGCTTCATCTCGACGTCTTCCTCATTATCGGAATCAGACAGCTCAGAAGAGCTTTGATCGCTTTTTCTTCTACCGTAGTATCGTGGAAGAACTTTAGGAGGCGATTCCATTTTAGGGGAGGGGCTCTTGCTTTTAGCAACTGGCGTTTTCGACCTTGCAGGCGAGGGTGATCGTTTAGGAGATGGCAGTTTCTGGTGAGATTTACTTCGGTCCGAGTCTGGCGACGACGCAGAATGTGAGGACGATCGACGATTTCGGTATGTTCTTCCACGACTTCTCGATTTAGATTGAGACCTTTTATGTCTACAAGTAATATCATAACATCAGTTTTTTTTTTAAGTTACCTAATATGTGTTACTCTGATATGAAGCTAAATAAAGCAGTAAAATCAAATGTTTTGCGATTTTTTATTTGTCAAATAGCGATGAAATAAACTATAAAATATACAGAAAACTACAGCCACTAGGTAGGCTACTAGGGTCAAGGGGAATTAACTACCGAACTCTTCAGGTAAGCATCATTTCCATGTATTATAATTTTGTAAGTATATATTAAATATAATAAATATATCATTAGTATCGATAAGAGGTTGCCAAATGGTGCAAATAATTAAGTGGTATTTTGATGGCCAATGTATAATAAAAATATCCTACCTGTCTCTGGACCTACTTCTGCTTCTTCTACATTTCGACATACTCCTTCTCGATTTTGACTTGCTTCTACTCCTTCTAGAGATTGACCTACTCCTTGTCCTTTTGGTCTTCGATCTACTTCTGCTCCTTTTAGTTCTCGACCTGCTCTTGCTTCTGCTCCTTCTAGACCTACTCCTAGATCGCCTCTTTTTTCTTCCATAACTTTGCTCTCTACTCCTAGAGCAACTCCGCTTTTTACCATAATACACAACCCTCTCGCTACTATTGTCCTTTTTACTTTTTGGTTTTCCACTTTTAACTTTATCTGCATAAGTGGGTTTACTGCTAGATGGAGTTTCATCATCGTCTAAAATGTTATTCAGGTAATAAATCACTGAACGAAAAATATAAAATTTTCTTTACCTCCAAAAGATGTAATGTATGTAATTTTGCCAGCATTTTCAGGTGTTGGAGATTTCGAATGTGACCTAGATTTGCTCTCGCGGAATTTGGGTAATGTTGGCGAAGCCTGAGCTGCATAGCTTGGAGGACTTATTACCCTATTTGCTAGTCTTTTTTCCCTGTGTGCCCTAATGATACCAGAAATAATAAAATTCAACAAAACCCCAGAGGATAATTTACCTTCTCTCTCTTCTGGATTTTCTACCAGAAAACAGAGCTTTCTCGTGCTCTTCCTCTTTAGCCAATCTGAACGTTTCTGCCTCTTCCAAATCATTAGTTAAAAATGAATAAAAATCATTCGAGCTCATGCCAAAATTCCTTCCATGCTTGTTCATTTCATGAGCTTGGGCTGAATCCATTTTTGATACATTTATTGCTAAATCAACATCTAAATCACTATCTGAATTGTCATCTGATACATCATCTTCATGGAGAGGAATTTGGCTTATACCTTAAAGAATTTACAGTTAATTAACTGCTTTTCTCTAAAATTTCCTGTAAACTACCTGTACCATCCTCATAGTTGAATCCAATCGCAGCACCTCCAGTTCTTGGCTCTTTTTTTCCTTTAGTTTCAGTATAACCAAACTGTTCCTCAAGATGCAATTGTTTGAGGAATTTTTCTTCCGTAATAGCTAAGAAAGCGTTTTGGGCAATGATTCTATATCGTTCATAATTCAGTTGCCTTTCTTCTTGAGACAGTTCTGTCTCTTCCTCTTTTTTAACAGGGGGGATATAATCCAAATGAGCCCTGACATCAAATCTGTCAATGAGATTATCAGCCTGCCCTTGCCAAGGCATCATCACAGCACTGTCAGCTGCAGCCGCTATGTTTGGGTCGAGGTGTATTTTGCATTGCCTTCCGTGGACTTGTAAAAACTGTGTAGGGTCGGCTTTCTGAAACAAACACTATTATATATACTGTTTACGAGTTGTACGTGAAAAACATACTATTTTCTCATAAAAATCTCGACGCCTTTCCGCTCGCCGTCTATAGTCAACGAGCATTCCTCGTATTTTTCGCTCTTGGCGTCTTGCTTCGTGCCACATATTCCCTAATTTAAATAATCTAAAGCTAATCAAAAACCATATAAAAAAACTAAACAATGGTGCATCTGAAAAACGAAAATATTTTTCATTCTACTTTCTAAACCGCGGCTTCACTACTGCTTCTTCTAAAAAGAAAATAAGCATGACAGAACAATCCATTGTACTGAATCGACTTCGATGGAAGAAGAAGAAGAATATATTTCGCTCTGTTGGTATTACTTCCCTACAGTAACTCTACTTCCGTAATATTGTAGTGCAACTAATTTCATATGTATACTTCTAAACTTTTTACGAGTGTGATTAGTGCGCTGTGTTCCAACCTAATTTTAAACGTTTTAAAATATGCTAAACCTTTGTTTTTCTTTGACTTACCTTTGAAATAACGCTTTTTTTTGTTCTGTTTTTGTGTATCTCTTAAAAATGTCATCACATTTAAGGTAAGTGGCGTTTTTTAAAAATGTATTTATACAATACCTGCTGGTCGCAGATTTTGCCTCATGGTTTTCTGTTTTATAACAATTAAGGCATGCAAGCTTGTTATAATTTTTCGTACCTACATTAAGTCAATTTTTATTGTCATTTAACATGGTAGAATTAACACAATTTCGAAATTTTGTTGAAGTATTTATAATGTTCTTAAATATTTATGTATCGTAGATTTGACGATGAGGATGGTGAGTATGAACTTTCTGAGTCTGAGGAAGAATATACAGAAAGAGAAAAGCAGCTGTTATATAAAGCACGCAATAGAAAAAAAGAGTACTCCGACAGTGAGGTAAAAATTACCGATTCTTTTAAATGAAATAATATAAGTACAATTATATATTTAAGGATGAAGTATATGGTGTAGGTCCAAGTGAAGATGAAGACGATGATGAAGAAGATAATATAAACGATATGGCATCAAGTGATATAGAAGGTCAAGGTGAAGACGATGATCTTCCGGATATTAGAGCCTGGGGAAAGGATAGGAGGAAATATTATTCTACTGATTATGTCGATCCAGATTATGGTGGGTTTCAAGGTAAAGATGCCCAACTAGCAGAGCTAGAGGAACAAGAAGCCATGATTTTACAAAAGCAGTTGGCCCAGCAGATGGACGATGAAGATTTTTCTTTAGATATTTTTGTCAAGGTACATTTAAATATTATTAGACATACTATAAGGTGAATATAATCTTCTGTTATTGTAGAAAAGTGAAGAGGATAAGAAGCAGGTAGAAGAAATTATTAAAACCGATATTTCAAAGTTGACAAAGCGAGAGAAGCTACAAATTTTACAAAATGAGAGTCCGGAGCTTTTTGGCCTTATTGACGACTTTAAGGGTAATTTATTGTATTTTCTAAGTTATTATGTTTAATTATGATATTTTTTAGCTAAAATGTCGATAGCAGCAGATTACCATTGTCCACTTTTAGAAAAGTACAAAAAAGGTGATATCCCCAACAGCAAAGCTGTTGAATTTGTACAAACTCAATATTCATTAATTTTAAAGTAAGTAAGTGAATGGTTGAATATAGATAGGTTAATATATATATATATTTTTTAGTTATAGCACAAACATTTATATGTATATACTTTTAAAAGCATCAAAAGTAAAAATTGAGAACCATCCAATAGTAAAACGTTTATATCAGTATCGTGAACTTCTCTCGCAGCTTGATCCTGTATATGAAACAGTGATAAAGCCACAAATAGAACTGCTATTGGAAGTGAGTTGAATACATGTTAATTATATCTGATTCTTGTTCATCATATATTTACGTTCATATTTTCAGGAAAATTATGATGCTAAAGATGATCAAAAGGCAGGAAAGAAAAGAAAATTGAAACTCTTAGCGAGCTTAATGAACAAAACAGATGAGTCTAAGAAAAAGAAAAAGCAAGTTACTATAATAGAGGGTGAACAACCGAATAAAAAAATGAGAGTAGAGCAAGACGTTAATAGTTCTAATAAGAAAGATTTGGAAGGTAATGTTGAGCCAGAAAATACTGCATCAGATTCTTCTGGTGGAGAAGAGGAGAATGAGGAAAATGTTGAGCAAAAAGCTGGAGAAAATGGTATGTATTTTTATTTTTAATGTTATGTAGAGTTTTTTATACGTTGTTTAAATTTTTAGAAACTGATAAACGCGCAATTACTTATAAGATGGCAAAGAATAAGGGTCTTATGCCGTATAGGAAGAAGGAACTTAGAAACCCGAGGGTTAAACACAGGCTGAAATACAGGAAAGCTGTAATTCGAAGAAAGGGAGCTGTACGTATATTAAAGAAATTTTTTTTCTTTCTGCTAATAACTATGTTTTAAGGTACGAGAGCCAAGAAAGGAGCTTACAAGATACAGCGGTGAAATTTCAGGAATTAAAGCATCTGTGTCGAAGAGTATCAAAATTAAGACCTAGGTTATGGGAAATTGTTGCTATCTACTATGAATAAATATTGTTGAAAATGGAATTTTATTTTTTTTTCCGCCTGATTTTAATGTTTTGAATTACTTTCAGTACAAAAATTAATGCTAGACTTTGCTACTTCGTTATTAAAATTTACGACTCGAAATTGGCAGAACGCCATCTATCGACTAAACGACAAAGTGCCGCCTACAGAAGCTATGCATGTATATTTTACACTTCTAACACAGATTACTTCGTCTAAAGTAAGCTTTCACGTGAGGAAGTAATTCAAAGGATTTTAGTTATCGGTAACATCAGGCTAGTCCCGGAACTGTATATCGTGAATGCAGTAGTGGAACCAAACTTATTGAAGTGAATACTTCTTTGGCAGCGTTCTGATATTTGACGAGAATGGAGAGTGAATTGGAGAAAATGTAACGTTTTGAGACTTCGTTACACGAGAGAGAAAAAAGATATAACGTAGAGAGAAGGAGAAAGAGAGCTATACATTTGGTATACCTAAAACACAGGCTTCGTTACAAGACAGAGTACACAGATATATAAGATAAAGAGAGCTATACACATATATCAGTTTAAGCTATCCGCGTCTCCCTTTTGTACGGTCCTTCGTCTTTAACGCCCACTCATACGCTAAGTCCAAGGTCTAAGTTGCTTGAAGGGGGAATAGTTTAGGAAGCATCGTACGAGCAAGAGAGCCACGTATTCATTGAATACTAGGCAATAGAAGAAAATATAGTATGACGCTCATACGCGCGAGTACGTATAACTCTGACGCCACACAGGAGCGGAGCAAGAGAGAGCGATATAAACTCAGTACAAAGCGATAGAATAGGATAGATAGATTGTCGCGCATGCGCGCACTATAGATGTACGCGTCCAGACGCTATATATTAACAGCTGAAGCAGCACGCGTGTGTACCGAATATTTATCATTGTGTTTTGTAATTATTTACGTTATTTACATCTGTGTTCTGTGATCATTTGATAATATCCTTGAACCGTTTAACTTGTTAAAATCTAGAAGATATAATACGTTTCATTCACCGCTCCCTACTGGTTTACAGCCACACAGGTGCAAATGCACTTGGAAGAGGCGAAGACAAAATCCCTTTGATTCTCGGGGGGGAGATTTCAATGTAAATCTCGGATCCAATGATTCTTTGACGTTGATTAACTTTCTTCGAGAAACATTTGGTCTGCTTATAAATAACAATCCCAAAGAATCAACAATAGATGCAATTTTTACACGTTATCTAGAAAATATCGAATCACGAACATATATTTCATATTTTAGTTATCACAAACCAATCATATCAGTATTACCAATTGAACCACCAGCCGATGATAGTGTAGATAATGAATAAACCGAATATTTTTTTACACAAATTTTATATTGTTATATTTCTTTTGAAATTATCCCTCTCTCTTTCAATCTCTCACTCTTAATCTCTCTCATTCTCTATTCTAAAGAAGTATTCACTTTTATCACGTGTACTGTGCTGCACATATTTTTTTTAGTACAGTATATGGGAGAGCACATATGAAAAAATGTCACCTAGGGAAAGCTATGCTGCATCACAATCATCACATTTCTAACGTAGTCCCGAAATTGCATATCGCGAATGCAGCTGCGGGACTAGCCTGGTAACTGAGAGTAAATTATATGGAAATAATTGTTTGAATTTAAATGTGGTCGGTTTACTAGTATATAGCTGGCTGAAATTAGGTAGAGTATATATCTGGCTATTTAGAATGGTAAGGAGGGCCATTATTCCTCTTTCATATAGTGTGAGATTTAATTTAAATAATACAAACCATAAATTTAATAAGTTTATTGTATAAATCTTTATATACAAGTGTAGTCACATATGATAAAATTCAAATATATTATGCTATAAATGATCATTAATACCAATTATAACAAATCACTATAATGTTATCTAATAGTTACAATATAGCTACCGTAAATATGGCTCATAACAAAAAAAAAATGATATGGCAAAAGTACAATAAGGAGATAACTGCGTGGAGTGAAACAGAATCAATACTAATTAAAGACTAGAAAATATAACTAAAAAATACTACAAAAAGGAAAAAGATGTAATTTATTTTTATAAAACAGTTTAAGCACTGTGTACACATTGTAATTTTGGCTAGAAAAGTGAAGTAAATGGTTCTAAGTTAAAATACTTAGAAAGCTTCTAATTCAAGAAAAAGTGTATGTAATATTTTAATGGGAAACATTGACATAATATTACGTGACTATATACAGAATGTTTAATAAATTAGTTCAATAAAATTTCAGAAAACATTTTTATCTCTCCTTAGAGTTACAGATAACTGAAGTCGGATATCAGGTATGAATTAATTAGTATAAAATAAAATATAAGTATTTGGTCAAATATTAGTCATTACTGAACTTAATATAGAAATCAATTCACGTCAGTGTTGGTAAGTACTTCAAATTCAAGTCTGTCAAAAATTAACTTTCCCATGTTTAAATACATAAATCAAGCAGACTAGAGAGTAAGTAGACATAACTCCTCGAAAAATCGGTGGTGGGGGTGGCACGAAATACGTCGGCAATATGGCAGGCACGCGTAGAAGCGCGCGGGATCTGCGCATGCCGATTATGCTCATCTATTGCGGTTTCTTTCTCACATCATCAAAATGTCGGGTTCCATTGAGGTACGATTAGGGATCTTGCAAAAACAATTCGCCACACAACAGCATCTCGACGCTTTTGACATATTCAACAGAAAAACTGGAAACGCTCAAAACATAGCAAACAAAAATAACCTCAAATAACCTCACTCGATTCTACGCAAGGACCGCCATGATGAAGTACACCACGTAATCACAGTGCGGATGCTTTTCGTGCTGCCCCCACCACTCGAGTTATGTCTCCTGTTCTCTAGTCTTCTTGACATACATCTATTATTTTAAGATTGTTGGTCAAAAATTTTACGGCATACACTGCAGCAGTCATAGAAGTTAACATTCACCATTTTTCAGTTCAGAATTTCATAGAAATATTCATAGAGGTATTCAACTATCCAGTAATAAAACGTGTATATCAGTATTGCCAATTTCTCTCGTAGCTTCATCCTGTATATGAAGCAGTGGTAAAGCTACAAAATATGCCTTTTAAAAATTTTAATCTTTCTTTTGGTATGGAAACCTGACGTAATACTTAAATTTACTAATTTAACACACCCTGCAGAGAAAAATGTAAGTATTTATTTGATAAAGCAAATTAAATATACAGAAAAAAATAAATATAGTAATGGTCACATATGGAAAGACATGGTTTACATATAATTTAAATGAGGTTTCTTTTAAGTTATTCCAAATTATACATATTAGCAAAACATTAAAGATTTCAATAAATGTTACAGGTGACTTAAAGGCAACTAAAATTTACAAATTTCAATGTTATTAATTAAAAATATTTAAGGGAAGATATTTTGTAGCCAGATTTCGAATTCTTTGCATAACGTTTACAATATGAACAGCATTGGAACATTCCTAACTATAATAGTACCTTAATTGGTGCCTTATGACACAATTACTAGTTGAAATGTAACAGAGTGTAAGTACAGATGTGTGGAACAAATAATGTTGCAATAAAAAGTATTTTACAAACATTACATTGAGATGTAAAGAAGCTTATATAAAAATATTTATACATAACCTATTTCCTTCATAATATTGATGCTTAATTAACCGTAGAACTATGCCATTAGGGCTGAAACCACAAAGCGTCTTTATCTGAATTATGGAATAACAGTTAATTGTGAACGAAATTGCATATTGGTGCATACAATGAAAAAATGACACTCTATTACTATCGAGCACCACACACTTTATTGGTTTATACAGAACACCCAGCTAATGCAATAACAATTTTTTTTTAACTAATAGGGTCCCTGTATAGATCGAGTTATATCAGTCTTTCAGGAAATACAATTAGGGGCTGCCTTCGTTTACTTTCTTGCATAGGTAAGTTTAAAATCGGCCTATGTACAATTTACATTGCACTGAAAACTCCCTCGAACTATTTGCTGTTTTATACGGATTGCAACTGGTAATTATTTTTCAGTATTCAGCGAATAAAACACCAAAGACCTCGTAAGTACTTTGTCCTCGATTGGATTTACAGATGAAAATATTTGATATGTAAAAGTCCTTTTAACATGTATAAGATACTTTTATAACAGTACTGGTCTCATACTATTATAAAAACATAAAAATGACATTAACTATAAATTTGTTTTAAGTGCTGAAGTGTTATTTATGAAATAGTATCACGTTTAAATGTTGTATATGTGTTTCTTCTCATTATTAATACTCTAAAAATGGTAATACATAATTTATTTTCATATTATAAGAAATCAGTCCTAATAAAAAATATTTATTAAATATCGAGATGAAATTTGGGATCAAGCACATGTACCTAAGTTGTACTGTAGGTAAGGTAGTTTATGTTTTTAAGATTGAAATCATTCATTTCCCAACGATATATTCTATGCATGTTTCTTTCTTGCTCTTTGAGGAAACCTTGGGAATAAATCAACCTAAATTAGAATAAATATTTAAAATCTATGGAGTGTACTTTTAAGTAACTTGTAATTTACAAAGGATTACATGGAAATAAACGGTATATATTTCATTTAATACCAATAACAGTCTCAGTCTTATTGGAACTAAGTCTCGTCCGAATCTGAGGGCGGATCTAGCGCAGTATGCACCGTGACGGATACACCTCTATTAATACTAACTGCTGGGTAGAAGACGCCGTAGAGATCTCGGAATGCCACCGAGCCTTGGGGCTCTTCGTTCACGTAAAACGAGAGGGTATGCTGGTCCAGGTCTAATAGGACACCTATCGTGGAGCCTACGTGTATTCCACCTTCGACGCGCTGTTCGTGGCCACCCGCGTGTTGGAACCACGACCGTTGACGGTCGATGTACATTGCCCATCCTTTGTCGTCTTTACCTGAAGAATAAAACTTGTTTTGATAAATTTTCTTATCAATAATGATGGAGGCACAATATATTATTGTAGCACATTTACCACAAACTGGGGGAAAAGGAAGAAATAACCTTTTTCATCCTTCTATCTAGTTAGTCATGTAACACACATTTCTTGTTGAGTGTACCATCGATAAAGAATGTAATGAGACTTTCGATACATTCTCACAAAGTATGTGTAATATATAATTAATTTTTGAGTTAATTACATCCTTTTTCACAAAATTATTATGGCTCTTATTGACTAAAAGCTCTATTAATTCTGAAATTAATTAAGTATTCCCTCTATTTCAGGGAAACGTATCACAAATGTCTCATTACATTATTTCTTGACGATACATCCTTAATATCAAATTATTAACTGTAAAATTGAATTTCTGTACACTTTATGTGAAACTAACAATTAAAATTCAAACAAAAAGCGATGAAAAAGGGCATTAGTCAAACTTAGTAGTATACCATTAATAATATAGAATCAATAGGCAATTTGCATGAAACTTCTATATGCCTGAAAATATATTTTTTCTGCCATATAATAAGTAAGAAGAATATTATAGTAATTTTTCATGAAAATCTGTAGATTTGCGTAATTAATAGAATTAATTCGCTCATTTATGTAAACAAAGTCACGTGTTCGAAAACGCTAGTCTGATTGGTCCACGTCCCAATCGTCACTGTTTTGATTTGGTTTAGTGCCAACAGTTTGTAAAACTGTAACAAGTGCGTTTTATAAAGTGCCTAACGGTATGGAGCCGATAAAACACAAATTTTATAAGTATTGCATCGTGCCAATGTGTACAAATACTACGGTATCAACGCCCGAAAAATTGTTCTCGGTTTCTAGGAAAATAAGAGGAAAGAATGCGGAAGAAATGGTGCGTAGCAATGAAAAGGGACGAAAAGAAAAATATAAAGCAATCAAGTTCGACGCCGCTATATTGTTGCGAGGATCATTTTATTGTGAGTACCTAATAACATTTATTTGTTTTAGATGTATTTGTACATAACCCCACTTTCACGTTGTATGCTGTTTTCATATTACTTGCCGCATGGAATATTTAGAAAATGTTTGTTTTGGAGGTCATTAGATATAGATACTTAAATAAGATTTACATTTGAATCTTTTTTACAGTTGGAGGAAGACATTTTACTGATTTTTACAAAATTACTGGCAATACAGACTGGCTGGAAATGTACAGAGGTTAAGTTTGAGAAAGGGCATTCTACCTCATATATTCAGCTGCCAGAGAGAACCAGTATCTGAGCGACAAACTGGGGGCCATAGTCTACACACAATTGTTCAATATTAATAATAATAAATAGATTAGCACACCGAAAAAGGAACATTTAACGAAATTACACTAAACGCCCATCTATCTCTCAACAAAATAATATACAGTGACGTCACGCGACAGCCATTTGCATTTAGCGCGTCCTATTAGCGCGCCGATAATAATTTCACATTTCATTTATTTATTTTGTGTCTATTATTGCACAAAAAGTGATAAATTTAACGCTGTATGGATTTAATGACCTATAGAATGTTTTTACACTTTTTACAACATAATTAAAAATCATGCAAATTGCCTATTGTTTGGAATATTACTCTTATCTGGGAGAGAATCATCATCTAATAATATGAACAATTTAAGACTAAATGTTAGAATTAATTTAAAATTACTGTCTCCTATTAATCTTACCTAACATTTTGTCTCGCGTAACATCTATTCTGGCAATTCCGAAAGCTGGATCTGTGTCCGCATCATATTTATCTATGGTGAATTCCCAGTAGTGAATGCCCCGACTGAAACCGACACTTCCAAGAGCCACCCGGTGTTCCCATCCTTCTCCTGTTACTTTACTACTGTCTTCCGAATATTGGAGTCCTGGTCCAGAAAGGATCGGATCGAATGTGAACCACGCCACTGAAATGTTGTATATTTATTGTTGTATGTTTAAATAATGTATTCATTGTTTATTACAGAAAATAATTTTAAATTTGATACCATTGTCCAAGGAAGATTTGGTTAAGCAGCCTAATATATAAATTTATTGGTATTGTAGCACCGCCACCTAGTGGCTGGTAATTGAAATTGTATGAGGAGTTATCTAGTTTTAAGTACATGTGAGGTAACGTGTATGGATTACATATTATAAACAAAAGAAAAAATATTGTATTTAAATTATTATTATTATTAAGTCCTTTAACTCCTACACGGAACATAGGGCTTCGGTAAAAGCGCGCCATCTGGTTATGTTTTGCGCCATGACTTTGGCCTCATTCCATGTCTTTCCTGCCCTTTTTAACTCGTCCATCACTGTTCTTCTCCATGTCTGTACCTACGGTTTTCCTACTTTTCTAGATCCCTGTGGATTCCATTCTAGAGCCTGTTTCGCAACACTATTGTTGGGTCTGCGGAGTGTGTGCCCCACCCAACCCCATTTTCTGCTTTTAATATCAGATGCAATTTCCTTCTGCCCTGTTTGATGCAGAAGGTCGTCATTTGCTATGCGGTCTGGCCAGAATATACGAAGTATTCTTCGTAAGCACTTGTTGACAAAGATTTGCAGTTCATGTGATAGTACCTTTGTGATTTCCCAGGTTTCATAACCATATAACAGAACTGACTTGACGTTTGATTGAAAAATTCGTAATTTTGTTTGTGTGGAGTATTGTCTGGAATTCCACACTGCGCCGAGTGAACTGAAGGCTTGCTGTGCTTTTCGTATTCTACTACGAATGTCAGTTTTTGCACCCCCACTTTTTGTAATGATACTTCCCAGGTAGGTGAATTCCTCAACATCCTCTATTTCTGTGTGATTTATATGAAATGGGGCATTGTATCGGGTGTTAATTCTCATACATTTTGTTTTATTGATGTTGATATTTAGGCCGATCTTGCTGGCTTCTATTGAAAGTATCTGCAACCGAGTTGCTGTTTCTTGAAAAGTTTGACCCATAAGGCACACATCATGTGCATATTCCAGATCGCCCAGAATGGAGGTTAAGGTCCAGCGAATACCTTGTGCATTGTTATTGACTCTAGATAGAATGTGATCTAGCACAATATTAAATAGGAAGGGGGACAGCACGCATCCTTGTCTGACCCCAGAGAGTGTTTCAAATCCTTCACTAATGGTTCCACCATGTGCTACCCTGCAGTTAGCTTCTGCGTATAGCGATTCTATTTGGAATATCACTTTTTCAGGAACCCCTCTTAGCTTTAATATTCTCCAAATGACACCATGTGAAAGGCTATCAAAAGCACGTTCAAAATCGACAAATATTAAGTATAGTGACGTCCGCCACTCTACAGATTGCTCTACTATCATTCTAATCGTATTTATGTGGTCTATGCAGGAGCAATTTGATCGAAAGCCTGCTTGATTAGGTCGGACTTTGGTTCGATCACATTTGTGAGTCTCCTAAGTACTATTGTGGCTAAAATTTTATTTATTGTATTTAGCAGGGTTATACCTCTCCAGTTCTGGCATTCAGTGAGATCTCCTTTTTTGGGTAGTTTTATTATTATTCCTTCCTTCCAGCCAGCTGGAATGGTGTTTGTTTCCCACACTTGCCTGATTATGGGCTCTAGTTACGTTGCGCTTAACTGGAGATCTGCCTTCAAAAGTTCTGCCGATATATTATCCGCCCCTGGGGATTTGTTATCTTTTAGTGTCTTTCTGGCACGCTGTATCTCTACCTTAGTAGGCGGTTCACAATTGATCGGCAATTCCTCTGCATTTTCTTCGTTTTATATTTCGTTTTCTTCCATTATATTATGTGAAGTGCCCAACAGTTCCTGAAAGTATTCCTTCCACCTATCCCGCTGCACATCCGTTGATGTTAACAAGTGGCCTTCCCTGGATCTTATTATTCTTGCCTCATTAAACACTTTGTTGGTCAACCTTTTAGTGATCTGATAAATTTCCCTGGTGTTATTATTTTGTGCAGCTGTTTGTGCTTTTTGGGCTAGTCCCACTTCCTCTTGCCTTTCCTTGCTGATATTTTGACTCGTATTTAAATAATTACCAGTAATTGCTTCGTTCATTAATTATATGATTAAATTCTTAGATTGAAAAAGTCTTGCATAAATAGATTTATATTTTCAAATACGCCATTTTATAAAAATTTACTTAAATTCTTATAAAATGGCTTATTGCTATCTATTCTTATCTAATTCATTTATATTAGTATGCATTCACTATTATGACTTATAAAAACAGGAGACCAGTTTTCCGACGTTATTTTAGGCTAGTATTAATTAGAACTCGTAATTAATAATGATGACTATAATTTGTAAATAATTTTATACTAAAACTGTGTAAACTGATTCCGGAATATTCAGATTAAAAAACGAGAATATTCGTTGTCTTTATATAACTATAAACTGCTTTTAATAAATATGTTTATTTAAAACTGATTAAAGTCGAGACTAAGTCGACTAAGGGTCATTAGTTTGTGGATTGTCATATAATTTATATTTCGTTGAATTAAATATCACAATAGGTCTTACATAATTCTTATAATATATTACTATATTTTCACAATTATTATTCAATAACGAAATTTCAAATTTAAAAACAATTAATTACAATTACAAAGAAGAATGTCTTTGGTAAAAAAAACGAATGTTTGAAATATTTCTAAAGAAACATTTCTTCTCTGTATTTCAAACGTTTTCAAAGCTTCTACTCCTATTAGTGAGAATTATTGTAGTGTACAATAGCTTTTAATTGTTGTCCCACATTGTATGTAACTTCTTACATTTTCATTGTTTCCACTTATATTTGATTACAAACCCATAAAAGATCTCTAATGGCATTTTGCTTTAATGTTCTCGCTCCCGAAGCTCGGCGAAGTTACATCAAAAAGATTAATGCCATAAGGAACTGTATGTGTACTAAAAGTAACTTTAATAAACTTCCACATTACGTTTGGCACAAAGCGAAAATACGCGACTTTATGTCGAGTGTCTACTTTGTTAAACAGAGCTTGCAAATCGGAAAAGTAATAAGTTTTGTACACACACACATGCAACATACACAATGCTTTCGTAAAGTGATGAATAACTTCGTTAAGAATTTAAGGAATTACTTTCGGGAAAAGCTCTCGGACTAGTCAAATTTTATTTTTATTTGCGCATTTTTTAAAATATAATTAATATATACAGGCAGTGGCGGCTGGTGATATAAACAACTCGTGCTGTAAATGTGGCAGCCCGTTGGCGCGGTTACTTCGCAATGTATTAAGCACGTGTTCCGTAATTCGTACCAGGCGCAGGCCGGGCTGAAAATATCTCCACTCCATTGACCGATGGCTCCGCTGAACTGAGCATACAAGGTGGTATTTTTAGAATTAATTTAAAACTTAGCTGTACTTGACTTGTGATTTAATTAACGTTGCAGATGAAAATGTGATGTAATGCTGTTTTAATTAATACGAATACATAAATTTAATGGAATTACTATTTATTTTTATTACACGCAAAATTTAGTCAGTGCTGCAGCACGGCAACTCTTATATACCAGCCGCCACTGTATACAGGGTGATTCGTGTGGAAGGTATGACGTCAATCGAGACTTAATTTTAAGTTGTATTAAAAGCGAATACAATTTTGACTACTGTAAATAATGTACGAAATTTAAAAACTGTATTATAAATACTAAAGCCTCTTCGATCCATACCTATAATTTGAGCGTTTTCTCTTTAAAAATGGCAGCTGTAGATAATTCTAAGAATCAAGGCGTAAATAAAAAAAAAATCAAAAAGGCTACAAATATATAAAACAGGTGCACTTAAAGATAGGGGATACTACCAAAAGTCCATCTAGAATTACGTGTAGGATAAAAAATATACTATTTCTTTTAAAATAAGAAAGGAATTCAGGAAGTTCTGTCATCTTGAAAATATTATATTTGAAGATATTTTATTGCTCTATGCTCCTGTGTAACTTTCCAAAACTATTAGGCCACCAAATCTTTCTAATCGTCGGACACATTCTATCACTCTGTATATCCTTGTATCAAAGATTTGACACAAATGTTTACCATACTATTGTTGACGAGAAGAATGATATTGAGGAATGTATTTTAATTTGAATTTGTTGGTATAATTAGAAACAGGAAAATCTCCTACCTTCAGCAGTTTGTAATCCTATCAATTCGCTGTATTCTCCTTCTCCGGAACTGTTGAAGGCCTTGACTCGTGCGTTATACATACAATGAAAATGTAGTCCATCTACGGTGCATATGGTTTCGACTCCGCAATATACTTCCTGAAAAAAAAAGCATGACAATTTCATAAAGAAATTAAGTACTATTGTTAAGTACCCAATTAGCAGAAATTAGAATTGAATTTTACTGACGTAAGTCCTGTTCTTTTTATTGTTGTCAAAGAATATTATGTCTACCGCTGTAATACTTAAAGAAGAGGTATATTTATGAATACTTCGACAGTATTTAGTAAAAAAAATACCTGAAATGATTTAAAATTTGTTTTCCCTTATATTTTTTTAAATATTTACACCAAGTGACAATTTTTACCTTTTTTAGGGCTAGTACACTTTGTTATTTACTTGATTAGTTACCTCAACAACTAATATGTTAAAAGAAAATCAAATACTATATTAATTTATGAGAATTTATGTATTCTTTATTCCAATATGTAGAGTAGAACACCGTGATGAATAAACAAATTTGTCTATGTGCAACAAATAGTAGATATTTTTAGAATAAAATATTTAGTTAATGCTACTTGACGTCAATAAATCAAAATGTTACCAAATCGATACCATACACCTATTTCAATTCAACAACTGTGTTCTTCGTCGAGAGGCACGCAATAAAAAGAAACAACATTTGGAATATATTTTACAATATTTTCTCTTCTTCCTGAATTATATTCTACCTACTAATTTCTACTCTATAATCTTCAGGCAGTTATTTTTCGTAATTTTAATATATATATATATATATATATATATATATATATATATATATATATATATATATATATATATATATATATAAGTAAAGTACAAATTCCCCAAATGTGCATCGGAGTGAATTTAAAAACAACAAGCAGGCCAGGTAATCTATGCACTATATAATTTGAGACGCTAAATTTAAATCAATTGTATAGTTTCCGGAAATACTGATGCCCGGCTGCCTCATGTCAGATGCACGAATAAATGGTAGGAATATACACAAAGAATAATACTTTCTAATTATAGTATGCCATAATTTTACAGCGAACAATATATTTTTGATAAACAAATTGTCTAAATAAAATTGCTGCTTACGATCGTAGTGAGTTTACGATCATTTTATAATAAGATGCACTACGTTAGCTTTTAACCATAACGTTTTACCATATTTACGTTACCAAATTAATAAATGCGTCCTCTATCACAAACAAAAATTCGAGTAAAATGAGTTATTTTACTCGAAATTAACTGTTTTTTAGGCTTGCGCTAAGTTTATTATACATTTTTGATATTCAGAAGACGCATACTTTAATAATATTAAAAACATATAGGGGGTATTTCAAAAAACAGATTGTGGCAAAATTTTACGTTACTGATAGTTTTTATAAAGGGTGGTCCAACCATAATGCACGATGTTAATTGTGAGTCACATCTTAACGTCAAGTTTTTTGCCCAACTTAATTTGACATTTCTTTGTTTCAGTGTTTGACAAATTCAACCATGGAGAGGTACACAATTGAGCAGCGCGTTAAGATTGTTGAAGCCTTTTACGAAAATGGGCATTTAAATCAAAATACATTTCGTGCACTTCGTGACTTTTTTGGTCAGCATAATCGACCAAATGTGTCCACAATCGGGAGAATTGTGCGCGAATTTCAACAAACCGGGTCTGTAGGAAATGTGAAAACACCTGTGCATGCTCGCCCAGTTCGTTCTGCGGAAAACATTGCTGTTGTTCGCGATAGTGTAGCAGAAGAGCCGTCAACCTCGACTCGTCGTCGTGCCCAACAATTGAACATCTCACGAACATCACTGTTGCGAATTTTGAATAAAGATTTGTATTTACATGCTTACAAGGTTCAATTGACTCAAGAGCTGAAGCCTACTGACCATTTCAAGCGTCGTCAATACGCCGAATGATTGGTTGAACAGACAGAAGTGAATGGCGACTTTACAAAGAAAATCATCTTCAGCGACGAGACACACTTTCACCTCAGTGGATTCGTTAACAAGCAGAATTGCCGCATTTGGGCAAATGAGAATCCACGAGTGATTGTTGAAAAGCCGATGCATCTACAAAGAGTGACTGTTTGGTGCGGACACGGTAACGGCCAAGCAGTTACCGTGAATGGTATTTGCTATCGCGAGATGATAACGGACTTCTTGTGGCCAGAAATTGAGGATATGGACCTGGACGATATGTGGTTCCAACAGGATGGTGCCACTTTCCACACAGCCAACGAAACAATGGCACTTTTGCGCGAGAAATTCAATGGCCATGTTATCTCACGTCGTGGCGATGTTAATTGGCCGCCACGATCATGTGATTTGACACCGTTGGACTTCTTTCTTTTGGGATATTTAAAAGAAAAAGTGTACATCAATAAGCCAAGAACAATTCAAGAGCTAAAGGATGAGATAATTCGGCATTAACAACATTGAACCTCAATTATGTCTCAGAGTCATTGAAAATATGGACCATCGGATAGAGGTATGCCACCGAAGCCGTGGCGAGCATTTGGCCGATATTTTGTTTCACACATAATTGTCATAGATCCTTCTATCATAATAAAAAATATTAAGATAATACTCTGAAAACTTTTTGTTTTATTTACAACTAACATCGTGCGTTTTGGTTGGACTACCTATTATATTAAAATGTAATTCTAATGGTTCGGAAAAATTTCTAAAACTCCTGGCTTGTGTTAAAAATGACAAAGAAAGCAAAAAGGGATACTAGCAATAGTGTGACGTAATTTTCCATTAAACGACAGGTATAATTTTGTTCAGGTAATATATATATATATATATATATATATATATATATATATATATATATATATATATATATATATATATATATATATATATATATATACATTTTTTAAATACAAACAAGATATTTATGAAAGAATAACCCTTAGGGTAAGACACCCTACATTTGTTTATTATGTCGATTAATTTTATTTAATTAAAATCCTTCACCGAGATGCTAATTTGAATGTTTATATTACCCCCGACGTTCACAGTTTAGTTGGAGGGGTCAGGAACTGGAAGTAATATAAATATATTAACGGACGATGTCGATGACGCATATTACATGAGTTTTTGGTGCATATTGAATTTCTGTGCCAGGGGCAACTTTCTACATACATCGGGCGATGGTATTGTTTACTCTCCGAGCTGATGCCGATGATAGAAAAGTTCAAAGAGCGGTTTACATATTGGGGTTGGGTTTAGAAAGAGACCCAAATAAGGTAGAGAGATAAATCCGTAAGAGACAAGGGTGATTGTCTATGTTATATTAAGTTCAATCCCACTAGGGTGTTTGTTAAATATTGATACAATTTTTGCTCCAGTAGGTTTATTCGTTTGGAGTTAAAAGTTATTATAGCTTGTCATCATCATACTATGCGCGATATGACAAGGAGTAACTATATAGGTATACAATAATTTGAATATTTATTTACAGCATACTTTTACAGTCCATCAATATTTCTAGTATAATCAGGACTATTTTGAATAATTTCGAACAACAGAGACCAAACAAAAATATTGATTTCCTTAGCTGGTGGAAACCTGAACATTTTTTTAAATTATATTCCCATCGTCCATTTGAAGTTTTGAGGTTAGAATTAGTTATAGAAAAAACTTAACTGCATAGTCTACATGCATATATAGGGTCTTTCAACAATAAGGGCGCTCAAAATAGTGTATGGCAAATCACCATGGAAGGTTACAGTGTTCAAGAACGTGTGCAAATCATCAAATTTTATTTTCAAAATCAGTGCTCCGTTCGAGAAATGTTCCGCGCATTAAGGGATTTTTATCTTCGCCACAATCGCCCCGCCGAGCCGACTATTCGACGATTGGTGGTCAAATTCGAGTCAACCGGTTTGATAAACAATCAGCCAACACCCGTTCGTCACCGAAGCGCAATGTCTGCCGAAAACATCGCTGCTGTGCGTGAGAGTGTACGAGAAAACCCGAGACAGTCAATATCTTGTCGTTCACAAGAACTTGGCCTTTCTGCGACTTCAACTTAGACAATCTTGCGTCGGGACTTGAGTCTGCACCTGCATAAAATCCAACTGGTCCAGGAACTTAAGGTAAACGATCAGAGACAACGCCCTGTGTTTGCTGATTGGGCTCTGGAGCAGTTGAAAGTTGACCCAAATTTTGCCAAAAAAATCATCTTTAGGCGACGAGGTTCATTCTTGGATGAATGGATATGTGAACAAGTAAAATTTTTGGATTTGAGACGATACCAATCCACACGAGATACACCAGCACCAAATCTATCACGAGAGTGTCACTGTTTGGTGCGAATTTTGGTCTGACGAAATCATACTTCTTCTATGCGAACAAACCGCAAGCAATTGATGCCCTCAATCAAAGTCAATATAACGAACGCCATCCAGCAAATTCAGTC
The DNA here is from genome assembly GCA_037954035.1 of Rosalia funebris. Lineage (NCBI taxonomy): Eukaryota > Metazoa > Arthropoda > Insecta > Coleoptera > Cerambycidae > Rosalia > Rosalia funebris. The sequence goes on along the minus strand of JAZFAV010000002.1, from coordinate 6,619,687 downwards.
AGATTTATGCCACAAAGTCATCGAAAATTGGACCTCCCGAATACATGCCACCAAATAGGTATTTGATTTCCCTACTTTGTGTTGTCATTATTAATTACTTTGTTAAAAAAATAAAATGCAATTTGCGTGTTATTTGTTAAAATTCCCGTTTCATCTATCAAAGAAGAAGAAGTCAATAACTTTATATCATATTTACTTATAATATGGATAAATATATTCAAGTCTACAGTAAAGGAATTGTTATTAGTTCTGCATATTATATGAGTATTTAAAATTTTCATTTTTAGTTTTATTTGGCTCAAATATTGCAACGCCGCCGCCGACCCTGGTCCCTCTGCGGAAGGTATCAAATTGTCGGAGGAAAAGATTAATGGTCCACGCAGGCATATGCGGTGTCTGACTCACTGATCCTATCTCGATTCAGAAGCGATATTGGGCCGATTGCTGGAAATACTACGACCACATATCATTTTCCATCGAAAAGTGCGAATTCTGCCAAACCGGGATTTCCTAAACTTTTCCACTTAAAGTTCACGTACAAATAAAATATTGGGCTCGGTAGGAAGGCACGCTCTTAAAATATGTCCCGGCGAAGGGCGAGTCGGTTTATCTCTGCGATTAGCACAAGCAGTCCCTTTATGGGGTTAATTAGTATTTGGTTCACGATTTCATGTATTAAAGTCGATATTTTATATGTTCTTAGCGTTAACCTTTTTAGTTCAAGCATTTTAAATCTAGAGTAAGATGCAACCGATGTTTTCAATGTATATTTTTGCAACACTTGTATTGAAGATTTACATTATATAGGGTGCCTTAGTTGGAACTATAGGATTTGATTTCTGAAGTGATTGGGCCGTTACTTGATGAGAATCCATATTTATACTAAAATTGAAACATCCACTGGTTAGATTTTCACTTTTTATGTGAAAAAGTGAATGTTTTAATCTTGTATAGGATTTTAATTGAGCACCATTTGTGTTCTGTCAAAGATAGGGCGTCAATATTTAAAGACTGTCATCTACAGCATCTCTGCTGATGCGTTTCTTTTTCTTGAACAGCATGTGGTTTTTCAGTACCCCAAATTTGATAATTTTGTTTGTCAAGATGAAAATGTGCTTCATCGCTGAACAAAATAATGTTGAAAAAATCAGCCTCACCTTCTTTCTTTTCTATCACTTAATTAACAAATGTACAACGTTGTAAATGATCTGCAACTTTTATTGAAGTGATAACTTCTTATATTATGGGAGGGTAAGCCGCTTCGTTACGTAACGCGTTACAGCGCCAGTCTGTCTGGCTTCCCTTTCTCTCACGCATACGGCAGCGGTAGGCAGGCTCCTCCTCTCTCACTCTAACCCACAGCGCTAGCCGTATTTCGGACAGACGCTTCCCCCTCTCTCGCACGATCTCGAGCTCTATCTCCTCCTCTCCGCGTGCTTTCGCTGTCTACATCTACGTGCATGTGCATGTGTGCGTCACTGCTGCTGCGGGGCCGCCTCTATGATTTAGTAATTAGTAAATTTAGTAATTTTACAGCATATCATAGTAAACAAATAATTATACATAATTAAAAAAAAATTATTATAAAATTCCGTTAATTTTAACCGGAGATTTTAATGCTAATTTTGCTGCTGATCGTGTTAAAAATTTAGTATTGTTCCTACAATCAAAATTACAATTAAAAATTATTAATAAGCCAGAAGAAGCTACAACAAGTCATGGAACTGTATTTGATGCAGTCTTTGCAAGATTTTTAGATGACATACAATGTAAAAATTTCGTTGCTTATAGCTACCATAAGCCAATTGTTACTTTTATAGGATTAAATAATGATACTAATAATGTACATACACAAAATTCTAATGTACATATTCAAGAATTGTAACTAAGAATAAAATATATTTTATAATCAATAAACGATTTAATTAATAAATAACCTTTCCTCACATTATCATATTAATATACATAAAATTTAAGTAATAACCTAAGCTTTTCTCAAGTTAAACAATTTCAATATCAAATAGTTCAACTTAGATTAGTTTAAGTTATCACTTCTGTCGGGCGTCCCGTGATGCACACGTTTTTTTGTTGTGTCAACTGAATCTTGTATGCTGATCTTTCTTTAAAATTCAATGTGTGGTTGCTTTAGACAGATTCAATTGTTAAGCACGACGTCGAATTGATGTGTTTGGAAACTCCCGTACACTTTCTTTCGCTGCAGCAATATTTTCATTTGACCGACCACGACGAGGACATATTGGTGTTGCCTTATCAAAACATAATCCGTCTCTTCGAATTTCTTGATTAACTTACGAACTGATAACTTTGTAGGGCGCTTGTCCTACTTTGTCCTAATTTTTGACAATTTTCCTTAATATAACTGTAAATGATCGCTCACTTTCATAAAACAGTTGTACACAAACTATTCGTTGTCGAAACTATCGTCGTATGGTTTGTAGATAACAGTCGTTAAATATTGACACCATATCTTTGACATAATTCAAATCCTATAGTTGCAACTGAGGCACTCTATATATACATTTCTTTAATGCAACTGAAAGTTTCAATTCCAATTGACTATGAAAATTATTGACTAACTAGAGAAATTATTTTTCGGAAGTTATACCAACATTTTCCACAACGAGCCGTCTCTGAGTTGTACCTACGTCGAATTCTGAATTTACCATTTTGACTGAAACGTCGATTGCCTTGCCATGTGTTCGGAAAATTGTAGGGTGTATCGATAAGGGGGTGACAGTTTTGGGTGGTGATTCGAGCGAATGGGAACAATTGTCGATAACATTAATATTGACAAGCGATAAAATAAAATTCGTCGACGTGCCGACTTGTCACAGGACGCTATGACAAACTACACTTCATCGAGGCCTATTTTGTGAAGCATTATCGATTGTTTGCTTTTCAGGTTTTTAATAGGTGCTCCATTTATGTGAGTGATGACCTCGAGCAAATAATGTACACAAGGTTATCTTAAAACTACAAACTATATACTGATAATCTATATCGATAAAAAATTAAATGAGTACAGTAAATTACTGAAAAAAAAAAATCAAGTGTAAATAAAATTTAGGTATTTAATTTTAATGAAAACCTTTCCTCCATTTTGTTGTAGACTGTAATCCTACTCTTCACATTGGCGCTACCCAAGTATTGCTATGTCCACTAACACATTAAAATTAAGAACCTACGCCTTTCTGAATACGTCTGACTGGCGAAAATGCATCGTGATCCTAGATGTGAGGGCGATAGGAAAATGGACTCGTAAATGGGGTGGGTTGAGACTGCCATGCACTCGAAGAGCAGATAAGCCCCACGTAACACGTGACCGCATCGTTCATAAACATTTACACGTACTTGTGATTACTCATTACATCACTGCGATATGTAGTCATTATAAATAAGTATACAACAACCATATGCCATTATTTGTATGCATTTTGAACAAATAGTGGACATATGGCATCGTTCTGTAATATTTGACTTGTCTCGTTTGCCAGAACATCCCTTATTGGATTAGGATAATAGAATGAATTCGATAAAACTCTCTAGGACGATAAAAAAATCGTAGCTGTTTATTTTTATACACTATAGCGTAGTTCATAAGTTATGACGACAATTTAAAACTATATAGATCGAATAACATTGCAAAATAAAAAAAAAAAAACATTATTCTTAAAATACGTATCGTATTAAATATATACCTAATGTAATTTTGCCCCCATTTGTTCTGTAATCATAGAGAAACAGTAGATCGGATTAACGTCGGGGGTAAAAAGGTGGCCACGCTTTACAAAATTACGAAGCATTTGTAAAATAAAAAAAAAATATTGGGACTATTAAATATTATCATTTAATACATAAACATTTGATAGAACATTCAATAATAAAACATTTAATATAATCTCAAATAAGTATTCTTCTAAACTGTTTCTGTCATAAATTTCATTCATACTTTTTCAAATTCACTGTGTATAGCATAGCTCTAAGTTCTAACGAGTCCACTAAAGGGTTCAACACAACCTGCGAGTTTAATAATTGTTGTTATCTAAATGGAATGAGTCCGCAAGTTAGTCAGCAAGATTTCGAATGAAATGTGGTTCACGTTCTTTGTTTTCATTATCGTCGTACAGCATAGGGCCCGATTAATGTCAGACCCAATGAAGTAATCTAGATTAGACGGGGGTGAGAGAAGTCTTGTAAACAGATTTATTAATTCATCATGAAAAATATGTTTATCTTTTTATCAAGGGGTAGAAAACTTGTATGCAAAACAGGAGTTTTCAAATTAATGTAATTAAAAAATATATCTATTTGAAAATTCAAAATAAATTTAATTTGAATCACACTTCGTAATGTATAATTTCGTAAAATAATACTGTGGGTATAAATAGTAGTTTACGTAAGAAAAAAATTGGTAAAATTTATGTAACATGTTTTAAATTGGTATTATTAAAACTTATATGTATTTGAACCAAGGAATTAAGATGTTTTAAGTGCTATTTTACACCTCTTGCCCCTACAGCTCAGCCAAATGTTTGGAACAATAAAACCATTCAATTACACGTTACAATAGACCCTAACAGATCGATAGATACGTACTGGTCAAAGAATCTATTAAATAAGTTAATGTCGATGTAATGCTACGATGTGCTGTGATATTTCATTCTTTCAACACGATAATCGTCATTGTTTCAGAATAAATAGGATAAATAGTTTTCTATCGAAGTGCGTTATATACAGAGTGAGGTAAACTCAACATAGATCTCATTATTTAAGGATGATCCAGTTGTACAAGCGAATGTAATTATAAATTATAGGCATGGCAGTGCTGCCATGTGATTAACATAGTGATTAACAATTAAAATTACATGAGGAATTACCTAGTTATAATAATTTTGAATTTTGCCTGAACCAGTTGCATATAGATTAGTTAGACACCACGGGATAGGGCCATCTCAGGGTCTAGAATGACGGTATATTTAAATCGGAATATTCAGTATCAAATATACATATATTCAAATGTCAGGGTAAGCGCCATCTATGTTATCTAGATAGTACATATGATCAACATAAATTAAATAAATGACAACGGAAATGTTATCAATCATATGTACTATTCATTTCATCGCTATTTGCTAAATAAAAAAACTCTTGCCTATAAACGGAAGAGTCTACCTGAGCCTAACCAAACCATAAAACCAAGCCAAGGTTCATCATCATCATTAGGTCATCAGTCCTAAGACTGGTTGGACGCTAACCTCCAGCTTCTCCTATCTTGTGCTAACCTACGCATTTCGCTAATTGTGCTACAACCTACATCCCTTACTATTTGCGAGCAGTAGTCTAATCTAGGCCTACCTCTGCCTTTCTTCACTCCTATTTCTGCCTCCAAAATATCGCGGACTATTCCCCCATGTCTCAGCAAGTGGCCTACCATTCTATCTCTTCTCTTCTTTAAGTTTTTCCACATACTCCTTTTCTCGCCGACTTTCTCCAATACTTCTTCGTTTCTAACCCTATCAGTCCATGGTATTTTCATCATTCTTCGGTAACACCACATCTCAAAAGCTTCTAATTTCTTCCTACTTGCTTCCCCTACCGTCCAGGTTTCGCAGCCGTAAAGTGCCGTGCTCCATACATATGTTTTCAAAAATCTCTTCCTTGTTTCTAAGTTTATTACCCCCGAGCATAAAAGTGCTTTCTTTTTGTTAAAAGCTACTCGACCCTGCGCTATTCTTTGTTTTATGTCTTTATCGCTTCTTCCATCCCAATTTATTTTACTTCCTAAATAAGTGAAGTCTTTAACTTCCTCCAATCTTTCATTATTAATTTGTACTTTCGTTTTTGCTCTGCTCTCGCGCCCTCTGCACACTAACACTTTAGTTTTGTTTTTATTCACCCTCATTCCGTATCCCTCTGTCAACACTGCCTCCATTTCGTTCAATGCTGATTCTAGTTCCTCCTTACTAGATGCTAATACTGCTATATCATCCGCGAATCTCAGCATTTTTAGTTTCTGTCCCTGTACTTTAATCCCGAAATCTACTCTATCTTTTACCACATTAATCGCCTCTTCGATGTACAGATTAAAAATTAGTGGTGATAGCGTACATCCTTGTCTTACTCCTTTCCTAATACCTACTTCCCTTTCTTCCCCTTCTACTTCTATAACAGCAGTTTGCTCTATGTATAGATTGTGTACTACTCTCCTATCTCTATACTTCATTCCCGCGCTCTTTAGTATCTCGAACATTTTTTCCCATCTTACGTTATCAAAAGCTTTTTCTAAATCTACAAATCCTATATAAGCGTTCTTTCCTTTTTCTATTGTTTTCTCTAACATTACTCTTAGCGCCAGAATAGCTTCGCGAGTTCCCCTATTTCGCCTAAACCCGAATTGGTCTTCTCCTAGTATTTCCTCCGCTCTATTTTCCATCCTCTTCTGCACTATTCTAGTTAAGATTTTTGACGCATGGGAAGTTAGGCTAATCGTTCTAAAGTTCTCGCATTTGTCGGCTCCTCTCTTTTTCGGTATAGTAACGATAATGTTCCTCTTATAATCCTCCGGCATCTCGCCCGTTTCGTATATGTATTTTACCAGTTCAAACATCCTATTTCTGTCCCGCACATTTCAAAATTTCCGCCTGTATTTTATCTACACCCGGCGCTCTATTATTCTTTAGCCCCCTTAGTGCTATTTCAAATTCCTCTCTCAATATAGGTTTTCCTACATCTTCCCTATCGATGCTAGATTCTTCCTCTAATATCTCTCCTAATTCCTGACCCTCGTATAAATTTCCTAAGTACTGCTTCCATCTATCCGCTTTCTCCTCTCTTCCTATCAGTATGTCCCCCGATTGACTCCTAACATTTCTACTTATTGTTCCTACATCCCTGAAGTTCCTCTTAATTATTTTGTAAGCCTCATCGGTCTTACCTACTTGCAACTTATCTTCTACTTCTTTGCATTTCTCCTCTATCCATTGTTCTTTCGCTTTTCTACATTTTCTAATGATTTCCCACTTTATTGCCTTATACGTTTTCAGTCCTTCTTCGTCTCGTCTGTTTTTGTAGCCTCGTCTCTTTAGCCAAGGTTATGTTTTGAGATTTTTTATTTGGCAACTAACGATGAAATAAACTTAAACTTGCCTCAGAATAAACTTCTTGCATAAATGGACATTGGGTAAATATCTGATATTTTCAAATTACATAACCCCAAATTTATTAGCAGAAAATATATAGTTTTATCAAGGCACAACTTCTCATGGATGTGAAGTTCGCAATTGTTTATTATACCTAGTCTGGTAGGGCAAATATGAGCATTTATGTAGCTGGCAAAGTACCCCGATTTGACCCCAGTTTGAGTCGCTTAATTTTTCCATGCGGGATTTTAATAATGATAATAATTGATATCTTTCCCAAAAATTTAGTTAGTTGGCTTAAATCCTTTTAATTACCTAGTCTAATTCGTCTCAAGTGTTCAATGTTGTTAATTTTTAAAACAATATTTTTTTTAACTGGTCACAGATATAAATATTTCAACAGTAAGATCTAGAGTGGCCATTCAATTGGATTTGTGTCTATCAATATACTTATTGAGAATTATTTAATCAACATATCAATACAAATATAAAGTCAGGCTTTATTATTCAGTCTAGTCGCCTTTGACAGATTTACATTTTATATTTTTTATTAAATTCTCTCATCTTAGCATTTTTTTTTCTGCAAATACACATTTCTCTACTTGATTATATTGCTTTTGGATCGCTTCTGGATGTAAACCGCCAGCCAGGTAGGTTACATAAAATTTATACTTCAATTCAGTTTTACCATTTTTTATATATGGTATATACGTTACAACCAACAGTACCCAACAGAGATATTTATACTATTTAACGCACTTTCCATCGTTATATACTAGTTTACTATACAAAGATGGAGGGTAATTAAAGGAAAAGTGGGAGAGAGTATGAGAGTATGAAGAAATTTGGACGGATGATGACAATGCAGAAGAGAATAAATGATGATAGACCAGTTTGTTTTCCGAAAAAAAATCTTATGTTGCTGACTGATGTATTAGTTCCATATACATAACCAATGGGAGGAAAACTTTAGTAGACGATATACCGGTTTCTAGAAAAGAACAACTTTCGGCAGTAGCAGATTTTTAGGCAGCACCAGGCCTTCTGCAGGTGATAACATAAAGGGAGGAAAAGCTACTGGATCACATGGTCTTGCACTGGAAATAGTTAAAGAATATATGGAGAAATACCTGAACATCATGAACAGAATTTTAAAGGAAGAAGATATAGAAGGTATGGAAAACGGCAAGAACCATACCAATTCTGAGAAGGACATATCCAATAGACCATTACGTTTTCTTAATAGTCTAGGCAAATTATAAATAATACTGGCAAGATATATGGCAGAAGATGAAGAGATGTGAGATCCACTATAGGCGTAATGAAGTATAGACGAAATGAAGGTAGTCCAATAAATTAACACAGGAAAGAACGTCTGAAAGCAAAAGAATTTGCAGTAATAGTTAACAGAGGATGACGAAAATGCGTTCAATACTGTATCGTGAACCAAATTGGAGAGAAGAAGCTATGCCGTATATAACTCGACTCGATTAGGACTCATCGGACGAATATTAGGACGAATCGACTATATGATTTGATAATATTTCAAAGATCAGAAACTGGAAATAGGGGAAGAAAGATACATGCAAATTAAGCGTGGAGTTCCTCAGGGATCAGTATTGGAGCTGCATATGTGGAATTTAGTGTTAAGATAGCTGTATCAAGGGAAATTGAGATGCAATAGAGCTATGGACTTTATAAAAATATGCAAATCCGCTCCTCATTGAACCGAGGCTCATTGAACATTAAAAAGAACAAGGATGGTTGCTAAAATCCATTTGTAATGACAAGAAGTGGAGCTATAAATGAAGGAGAATAATTAATATTAAGTATTACATTTGATCGGAATATGAAAAATAAATACAAAGGCGAAATATGTGTATAACGAAAAAATCACAGATGGAAGAATAAGTATATAAGCCCGAAGAAGTATATTTCCAACGATTAAAAGGTTAGGAATGCCACTACGTAACCAACGATAACAGAGGCTATTATTACTGATGAATTGATGATAAATGAACCATCTACATTAGAGAAGATCTGACGAAGCCCAGATATCTTGGATTCTCGGATGGCGTTAATTGAACGGGCTGTTAATTTCAAGACAATTTTAGAAGCAATTGAACTGCGCGGGACAACACAATCGGAGCCGGACTGTACCCCGACCATCAACGTTTTCTCTTAACGGCGGCTTTCCCGTAAAGTTTATTAAACTTTGAAGATGCGGCAAGCATGACGGATAAAGGTGGCACAGTTGAGCGAAGGGGATGAAGTTTAATAAAAAAACGGCCACTCAGTCGTTGCTAACCAGGTTTCGCAGGGAGTTCGGGTTTTTTCTTAAACTTAATTTGTTCAGAAGTGGGATCGCGTTTTCAATGGAAACGGGAGCTGTTATGTAACTTAAATTATCGGTTGAGAGCCGGCGACGTCTTGAAATCAAAAGTTGAGGTAAAAGTTTTGGATTGATGGCCGCTTGTATCTGTAACTCTTAACGGTTTATATAAAGGTTGAAGTAAAAGTGTGTTAAAAGGGAGATCTGAAATTGTACAGGTGTAGAAGTTCTCTTAAATATATCTTCAGGGGTAACACTGCTGTAAATTTTTCAAAAAATCGGTTTTTTTGCAGTTTAAAAAAATTTAACCTTTTAGAATATGGGGCAGCATTTTTTTTTTCATTATTTTTCCTTGAAATTTTGCGCTCTTTCCAAAACGTGTCGGACTGCTCCGAAACGACACGTTTGGGTCAAATAAATACCTGGTGAGAAGGTACATTCTAGGTACAGTCTACTGTTTTACCTTGATTATAATGATTTCTAACTTCTGTAATACACAACAGATAAGAATTGTTAAAAGTTATTTATGTTTAGTCAGAAGCATTAAGAAAAAGTGCAGGGCCTCGGAGGAAAAGTAAATTAACTGCCAAATTAGTTGATCAATTAACCATTTATTATGGCTTGGCCATACGTCGGAGTCGGAAAATATGAAAAATTAAATCTGCGGGTGACCTTATTTCATTTGAGTTGCTAAACTGTTGGTTGGGAGGCTAAACGTAAAATAGTATGAAAGTTTCAATATTACTGTTTGGAAATTGGCTCCAAAATCTTATCTAAATGGTAAAAAAGTCTTGAATATAGCGACTGATATTGCTGTGTGCACTTTTAATGAGGGCGTGACTATTGAATATTCTCCGAATTATGAAAGTTGTCACAACTGTCCCGTCGTCGAGTCGATTATTCGACGTTTGGTGTAATTCGAGTCAACCGGTTTGATAAATAAATAGTCAGTCAACACGCGACGTCACCGAAACGTAAAGTCTGATGAAAACATCGCTGCTGTGCACGAGAGTGTACGGGAAAACCCAAGACAGTCAATTTCTCGTGGTTCATAAGAACCTGGCCTTTATGCGACTTCATCTTGGTTAACTTGGCGTGGGGACTTGGGTCTGCACCCCTCTAAAATCCAACTGACCCAGGAACTTAAGGTAAATGACTATAGACAACGCCGTGTGATTGCTGGGCTCTCGAGTAGTTGGAAATTTCGCTAAAAAAATAATTTTTCGCAACGAGGATCATTTTTGGATGAATGGATATTGTGAACAAGCAAAATTGTCGGATTTGGGACGATACCAATCCACACGAGATACACCAGCACCAAGTGCATTCCGAGAATGTCACTGTTGGGTGCGGATTTTGGTCTAGCGGTCCGTATTTCTTCCAAAACGAAACTGGCATTGCCATAATCGTCAACGGCGAGCGCTACAGATCGATGATAAGCAACTTCTTGTGGCCTAAACTAGATGATATGGATACCGACGACATGTGGTTCCAACAGAACTTCGCTACGTGCCACTCAGCGCATGCCACGATGGACATTCTGCATCGGTGCGGTTATCACGCACAACGTCAACGTGAACTAGTCACCGCGCGATTTAATGGCTTTAGACTTCTTCCTTTGGGACTATCAGTTAGAAATTAAAACAGTTTCAATCATCTCCAGATGATGCCAATTTTGTTGTCGAAACGCGCGTCGATTGTGGTGTATAGTGTTTTGGCATTTTGTGTAAAACTAAGTTAGTGTTATTAGAACAGTTGTAGACCATTGTACTGATGATATTTAGCAATATAACAAGAGCCATCCAACTATATTTACAATAATATGATTCTCAGTGTCTGTTCAGTGACAATATATACATCGATATCTTTGTTGTAACTTATCGTTTAATATACTAATAATGTATTAAACAATTATGACGTAAATTCGATCTTAAATTGAAATTAAAACTGTTATTGTTACTGAAGTTGAGGTTTTCAATGGCGGATAAATAACTGTAATTAAACCGTTTGAAATATATTTTGTAATTGAATATTTGAAACTGAATAATCAAGGACGGAATATCGTCCTACGCCATTGGCGGTGGTATTGACGGGCAGGTCGTAGGGCGGAGGGTTTCCTTTGGTTTCTCAGACCCGATTCGAACTTTGTTAAGTGGCTCCGAAATTAATTTTAGATTATTACACTCTGAATCAACTGCGTCATTTGATACGGAAACAATAGGACGAAATCCGAATTAAAATTAAAGTTTGCTTTAGCAGCTTGTCTTGGGAGAGGAAAGTTCTCGAATTTTATTCCGCGCCGGAGATCGTAATTTACGGGATTTGTTTGTTGCGAGTTGTAAATGTGGGGGCGGATATTTATTTTGTTCGTTGTTGCTAACCAGATGCCTCCAATTCTACTCTGAAGAAGTTTCATATTGTTTAAATTTGTACTCACATCGGACAACAATTAATGGACTGATTTTTTAAAACAGAACTATATTAAAAATTCTTTTTCATCCGTCTTATGGTTTAATTTATAATTTCATACCTTTGACTAATAAAATAACTGTTTTAATTACCTTCGCCAAATTGCCCTAGAAAATAATATCAAAACAAATGACGAGGCAAGCGTTCTGGACATTTTTTTAGAAGATAAACCAATTGTTTATTGTCATGATATCCCAGATCTTCTCAGGCAATTAGGTGTCACGTCATACAATCCAGTAGAATGGTGATGGTTCTAGATAGCTCTAAGTGAAGGCTCAAAGTTGGTCTGTTACATAATGACATTGTTTATATAGCGGTTATAATTGGTCATTCGGTGCATTTTCGGGAAGAGCATAATGACATAAAAATGGTTATTGATTTACTTAAATATCACAAACACTGGATCTGTATTTGTGTAGACCTGAAAATGGTGAGCTTTCTCCTAGATCAACAGCTGGCTTTACGAAGTTTCCATGCTATCTCTGCAGGTGGCACAGTCGAGCTCGAGAAAAACACTGGACCTACAAGAGTGGCCCAACCGTGAAACTCTGGAAGTAGTTATACCAAACATTGTGAGTGACCCAAGCGTCAGCCGAGAAAAGATCATTTTTCCTCTCCTATATCTCAAGCTTGGCATAATGAAACAGTTTGGCAAGGTACTGAATGCTGAAAGTGAATATTCTCGTCACATGGTTTCTACTTTCCTTGTTCTAACATTCGAGATCAAAGTAGGTACTACTTTGTTGTTGGCTTTTCGAAGTCTTGGTTGCAAGATGAGTATCAAGTTTCATATTCTATATAGTTAGCTCGATCAGTTTGGAGAGAACCTTGACGCATTGTAAGTGACGAACAGGGGAAGCGGTCCATGAAGACCTTTTGACGATGGAAGAACACTACCAAAAAAATTAGGACAAGCATATAATGGCAGACTACTGCTGTAGCATCAAACGAGATTGTCCTGAGAAGGGTACAAGAGCTACAGGCGCAAGAGCTACGAGGATGGTTCCAGAAGTACCTCATCTGACGTATAGACGGCGGTGGTTGTTTGAAAAGAATGACTATGGTAGAAAGTACCAACCATATAAAGCTTAAGTTTGAAGTTTGACGACGCTACTTTGGTTAGTATTTGTTTGGCAGCCATCAATAGTGAACGCTCTCAGTGAATTTGTAAACATGGAAAAAATTGGCCACCGTTATGTGATACAATACTTTCATTTGAGAGGCCTCAGTCCAACCAATATCAAAGCGGAGCTAGATTCTACTCTGGGGGACTGGACTCCAGTCTACCCTTTCGTTTACAACAGTAAAATATTGGGTGGCAGAATTTAAATGAGACCGTACGAGCTGTCAAGACGAACAAAGCAGTGGTCCACCAAATGAGGTGACCACGTCTGAAATGGTGAAGAAAATACACAAAATAGTATTGGATGACCGTCGACTGAAAGTGCGCGAGCTAGCAGACATGGTAGGCATTTCAAAAAGCGCTGTACATCGCGTATTGAGTGAAAATTTGCACATGAAAAAGCTGTGCGCAAGACGGGTACCGCGATTACTCACAATGGAACAAAAACAAGACGTGAGGATGTTTCAATCGAGTGCTTGACGAAGTTTCACAGGAATAAAGCCCAGTTTTTGCGTTGATTCATAGCCATGGATGAAACATGGGTCCATTACTTCATACCCGAGATGAAAGCACAGTCAAAACAATAGACTGAAAGGGGATAATCGGCTCCAAAACAGGCGAAGACAGTACCATCTGCAGGCAAGGTTGCGGCGTCAGTTTGGGATGCAGCTGGGATAAAACTTTCATTGATTATCTTCAGAAGGGAAAAACAATCAATGGCGAGTATTATGCGAACTTATTGCAGCGTTTAAGTGCTGGAATCAAGAAAAAGCGGCTGCATTTGGCGAAAAAGAGAGTTTTGTATCATCAAGACAATGCACCAGTTCATACATCCGTTATCGCGATGGTCAAAGTCAATGAGTTAAAGCTCGAATTGCTTCCTCACGCACCCTATTCGCCAGATTTAGCTCCTCGGAATGTTTTCTGTTTCCAAACTTGAAAAATATATATTTGGTAAAATATTTGCCAAGAATGAAGAGGTGGAGTTTGCGGTTGACGGCTATTTTGAGGAGCTCGACATCGCTGGGAAAAGTGTATAGAGCTAAAAGGAGACTATGTAGAGAAATAAAGATATTTTTTCCCAAATTTATTGTGTTTTAATAAAATGGCATTTATGTTGAAATGTTCAAATATGTATACGTTAATTTAATGTAAAAATTGTTTGTACCTACGCATATTTTAATAGATGTATTTTGTTTTGCGGAACTGACTTCTTTGCCATCACGTCAAATTTCTTGAAAATGAAAATGTCGAATTGCAAAAAATCTAGAGCTTACAGAGCAAAACTACCTACAGATTTGAACTTAGCACCTTCAAATTAGGTAAAAACAAGTGCTGTAACATATGCAATAAAATGTTTGTTCCCCAATTTTACTATTATCCTCTGCTGGTACTTGAGAGCTAGTGTACTGTAAGAAATTACCCAACAACAATTGGAAAAATATACTCACCCTGAACTCTCCGCCGTTGCCGTCGTCCAGCTCCAGCACGTATCCCTCCACGTGGCTATGGGGAGGAGGCTGCCACGCCACGGTGACAGAGTTATTTTCGGCGCTGCATTCCTCCGGGATAATGGCGGGTGCGGCGGGAGCTAAGCAACAGTTAGGAATCTCATTAGAGCGCTTTGGAACAAAAATTACAATCGGAGGATAATTAAAACTTGCATACAGAGCGGAACAGACGGTGCGGCGATATAACGGGACGCGGTAATGATCGTCTCGTGTTGAGATTAACGCTTTTGGATGTCGACAGTTTGGTGTAGAAAGTATGACAGTACTGTGATATTTGCTCAGGTATCTTCACTTTTAGTGTTTGTCGCAGAGTTCTGACTGGAATTTTAGCAAATATATTTTTTTCTGATAGCTGAATCTCTTTTGTTCTTGTAACAATAATAATATATACTGGGTGATTCATGCCAAATTGTACAAACACTGCTGTAGATAAATTAACTCTGCGTGTATAATTAACGGCCAACAAAATTGTATATTCACGTTTATTTTTTGGTATACAGTGTGATTTCCTTATTCGGGTAAAAATTTTCAATGCGTACGTTTTCTAAGTATGTTGCATGAATTTTATCAAATTTGATGTGCAGTACACTTAGTAGAAAGCCGTTACACAGAGCTAGTCCATTCAAAAATTAAATATCCAGGACCGGATCAAGTAGGTACATTTGTTAGACATGTTAAAATATTCACTCTATAAACATTCTTTAAACTTCGATAGGTATTCAAAATTCAAACGTAGAAGAGTAAGCAAGCAGTTAAAATGAGTGGGTGAGATTATTATCGCAATTTTGTGTAAATGAAAATAAAAATAAAAATTTCAAAAACACATTTCACATAATATTTTAAACCCTATTATTTCCCTTACAACTAATACAGTGGCGAATGAATTACAATTTTAGTAATCTTGCACAGCTCAGCTCTGGTGAATACTTATTTAAATATTCCAGGACCGGTTCAGATTTTATAAGTAAATTTTTTGACGAATTTTCATCAGAATTTATTTTAGAAAATTGATCATTTTGGACAATAATAAATTTTATTTTATTTTCATTTTTAGGGTTGAACAGACATAAAATGCTACTAAAATGAAAAATACAACAAATACTTATTGTCATTTAATTACTTCTTAGTTACCAGGCTGTCCCGGAACAGCATATCACGATTTCATCATTATTAGGAATCATCAGTGCATGTATACCGGACTATGTCTGGTGTGAGATTCGAAGGTTCACGAAGTAAACCTTTTGAGATTTTGAAAAAAATACGACTTGATATGGAACCTGAATTTAAAAAATTTTTGGATCTTTAATGGCGTACTACCAATAGTTACACATCAAACTTATTAAATTCCTGCAACGTACTTAGAACATACATGCATTAAAAGTGTTGGCCCAAAAAAAATATCCTGTATATCAAGAGGGAAAAGTAAAATTTATGTTGATTGCTTTATTGTTTTTTGGCAGATTGTATTGAAAGTTTAGACAATTTAGAGACAATTATTATTCAGAGAATTACTCTATAGAGTGTGATAGAAAAATCTGGGACATGTTCAGTCCTCCTAATGCAGCATGTAGCAGCATTTTCAGCATTTCTTGCAACCATAGAGTTTTCATCATCAAATATTCTTGTCATTTTTAGTCTTTGTTTGAAAAATAAATATGAATTATGCTATATTGTCATAATTAGAAAGAGATCATTTAGCTAAATAGAAAGATTTAAACGCATATTGTTGCTATTCAAAGAATGATTTATGACGTCATATCATCTATCTCAATAGGGACATTACATTATTTGTATATCAAAATGTATGCAAGAAAAAAAAAAGAAGGAAAGAAAAATCCACGTATCCAAGGACTCGATTGATCAATAATGCCCACTGATGCACTGTATAATACAAATTTTCGGAGACATATCATTTTTATATAGAAAAAGGATATTTGCCTGATTTTACATAATATTAAAATGTCAGGGGCTGTAGATAAGTTTTACAGAATAGAAATAATATAATTTTATACGCACTATGGTTGTATTTCTCTATTTATAAAATTTAATTCAAGTTTTATAAACATCACAAATGTCTCCAAATGCCTAAAATATGATTTCCTTGTAGCAACAAAATGTAAAAATTAAATATAGAGGTAAAATGAGTTTTATGAACGAGGTGTTCCGAACTTCTTTTTTTTTGTTACTAAATTTTATTTAACAAAATTTAAAAGTGATTTCGAAATTTTTGTTGCATTCCACCAACTGTGAACGCTCACGTCTTAATAATATTTAAATTTCTAAATCTCTAAAAATTACTCTTTTCATTACACAACCAAGTTCACAATATTTTTTCCGAACTATGTTTCGCTTTATATTGCGCTTTGTATCAATTTATTTTTGGAATAAGCCCTTTTCAATTATTGTTTGTTTTGTCGTCAGTGTATACCGTTGCACCAATCTGTCCCAAAAAATAAACAAAAACCATGATAAACAAAGTTCTCCATTTACATAGAGGCAAACAATAAACCTACTCATATACATACAATGGAAATATTAACAAAATAGAAGTTCAGGCGTACTAAATTAAAAAAGCTTTTCCCTCTAGCATGTTCAAATTCATACCATATTCACAAAAAATTGTTTGTCAATTAGAGCAAAAATTCTGGAAATCCGGATGCATTTACAAAGTAAAATAATAATAATCATGCTCTTTTTTTCATGCCATATTACCTGCGGGCACTCGCTCTTCCCCGTCAACGTACGCTGTACAAAATATAAATAAAGACTGTAATCAAATTTCCCTGCACAATCCTTCACAAGAAATTTATGAAATTGAATCAATTCATTAGAATGTCGAGGTGCGTGCATCAGTTTTCTATTAACGGTCTGGTAAATATAGCAGGAAATCTATTCCTATTTTTTTTATGACAATATTCTATTATTCATCAGGCTTATAACAAGACACGCGAGTTGTAGCTGACAGGAGTTTGGCATTGGAAGTATATACAGGGTGTCCCATTTAAAACGAAACATCGGAGGAACAGTATTGAAATATTTTTTTATAGGAAAATGCTGTGATCCGTTACTTTTTTTTTCAGGGGAATATTTTTTGAGATAAAATATGTAATCCAGGATAATTGCTGTTTCATATGAGCCTAAAATAAATGACGAATCAGTTTTCCCAATTTTAAATATATAAATAAAAGCGTAGGAAGTAAAACAAAATCAAACAAACATTTTATTAAAAAATATGTTATTGAACAAAAAATAATAAAGTAAAGTTATTTGCTTAGTTAAGTGTTAAAAATGACCACCATCAACTTGCATGAATTGCTTGTAACATATCTGGTTCAATTTCTATCCTTATCTTCTTTAGATTTCCAGGTATAGCGATCCAAGTGATTAAAATGGCCACCACCGAAAAACTTCAATTCATGCCCTTAGTTCCATTATATTACCAGACGTAGTGACATAAACTTTTGATTTCAGGTGTTCCCATAGAAAGTCTAGTGGTGTCAGATCTGGCGACCTGGTCGGTCACTCTGTTAGGCTTCTTTGTCTGGTGGCTCAGGAATCCCCTGTTCCAAAAAATCCTTTACTCATACATCATAATGTTGAGGATCCCCATTCCGTTGGAAGAATGTCATACTTTCATCCAGCTCGTCTTCTAATCTATCATAGTCTCTAATAAAACACGATAAATTTGAAATTGGTGTTTAAGGCTCAACCGTTTTTATCGCGACGTCCTCAAACACTTCATGAAAAAATGCAATACGACCCGAAAGACTCGAACACACCGTACATATCGAAGTGAATACATTTCTCGTACATTGTCTCTTCTCGAAGGCGTCTACGGAAAGTGAACCCGGGGAACATCCTCAGAGAATAGAACCGAAACCAGCCAAGAACACAGTATTGCGAGTACTGTCAAAGCCGGCATGTCACCAATTTCATAGTCTGGTTGTCTCCCTGGTTTGTTGCATTTAGGTTTGGTGTTGCATAAGGGAGGTCTTCCACCTCCCTTATTGATATATACCTTTCGTAGTTGTGAGTAGATACCACGAAGCCTTAGATGATCTTGAACTATATGATGTATCATACAAGGGTCTTTCAATAAGGACGCTCGATTTTTAAATGTAAATAAAACAAGTTGTGTGTGGGATATCTACTCAATTTTTTTTTTACTTGAAAGAATATTTTATGGCATTAAGTATGGTATATAACGTTGTTCAAATGTCGGCCGTGGCTGTGCTTGGTGGCACATATTCAGGGAAGGTCAAATTTTCGATGACGTCGCATAAATCTGGCTGAATTTGCTGGATGGCGTTCATTATGTTGACTTTGAGGACATCAATTGTTTGCGGTTTATTCGCATAGACCTGCAATTTAAGAGAGCCCAAAGAGGAAGAACTCTAAATGCATTAAATCGGACGATTTCGGTGGTCAGTTCAAGTTGCCGCTGCGCTAGATAACCATGTCCTCAAATTGCCAGTGCAGAATGCTGATCGTGACATGCGCTGTGTGACATGTAGCGCCGTCTTGTTGAAACCACATGTCGTCAATGTCCATATCATTTACATTAGGTCACAAGAAGTTGCTTATCATCTGTAGCGGTCGCCGTTGACGGTTATAGCAATGTCAGTTTCGCTTTGGAAGAAGTATCGACCGATGATTCTGCCAGACCAAAATCCGCACCAAACAGTGACTTTCCCGGGATGCATTTGGTGCTGGTGTATCTCGTGTGGATTGATATCGTCCCAAATTTGACAATTTTCCATGTTCACATATCCATTCATCCAAAAATGGGCCTCGTCACTAAAGATGATTTTTCTTGGCTTAGACTTTGGGTTAGTTGGATTTTATACGGGTGCAGACCAAAGTCCCGACGCAAAATTCGCCAAGCTAAAGTCGTAGAAAGGTCAAGTTCTTGTGAACGACGAGAAATTGACTGCCTCGGGTTTTCCTGTACACTCTCACGCACAGCAGCGATGTTTTCAGCAGACCTTGCGATTCGGTGACGTACGGGTGTTGGCTGATTACTTATCAAACCGGTTGACTCGAATTTAGCCACCAACGTCGAATAGTCGACTAGGCAGAACGGTTGGTTGTGGCGAGGATAAAAATCTCATAATGCGCAGAACGTCTTTCGAACGGAGTACTGATTTTGAAAATAAAATTTGATGATTTGCACATGTTGTTAAACGCTATAACCTTCCACGGTTATTTGCCATAGACTACTGAACAATTGACAATAAATTTGATAGATGTTGCTCTAACAACATGGTCGCTGTAACCTAATAAATTTCGAGCGTCCCTATTGAAAGACCCTATAGTTAGTTGGTGGCTAAATACACCTTTATAAGCTTGTTTTCATAATTTGTTCCATTTCACACATCCTTATATTTTGGAACGTCGGAATTGGCATACTAAATAAAAGTAATATCTTCAATTACCAAATAACCTACAAACCTAAGCCAGTAATTAAAAAAGGCATAGTACTGTGGAAAATTAATTCAATCGAGGCACTCCAATATCCTCTCTTAATCCTCCGCTTTTCCTTTTTTTTTTCAATTAAAGACCGTGTCATTTTTTCCACTCAATTAGCAACTGTAATTCTTTTCGCTCGATCTCTCTGGAGGGCTAATTAATCACGGAAAAAAAAATGAAAATTAATCAAGTTAAATATTCAAAGAAAGGCGGAACGAGAGGTTTTCGACGTTTTACAGCTCCATTACCATTTCTAGTTCGCTTTTAATTGCTTATTATGGATCTAACTAATTCAAAAGAATATAATAACGAAGTACAATACTGCTAATGAAGCCCGCATTAAGCACCTCTTTCGCTAATTACTCTTTAAATGGCGGAGCTAGAAAGCAGATTTTACGTAATTTACATGAAACTGTGCGGAATAAAATATGGCCGATAATGGAAAAAAGTTCACCCCTTTTCGGTGCCAGGAATTAATTCATCATTTTGTACGGGCAGGAAGGAAGTTTTAGGTGCACGGTTTAGGCTGATGAGTATCTCAATAGGTGAAATAGAGACGATTATAAATCATTGTAGACGTTAAAAGCGTGATGTAATAATAATAGTTTCCTTTATGTAAATTGGATATCATAATTTCCACGATGATACAAAAGAAAATTCTCGTACAGTGAAAAGGCGTATTTTCGATTCAGCAATATAATGCTGAAGTAAATGGGCGAGGAAAATGAATGCAATGACTCTAGTTCGTTTATATTATAACATTATTATTACTGTTACGTGTTTCTCCTTGACACAATAAATCACACTATGAAACTTACAATACGTTATAATGCATTTTATATTTAGGCGTAACACAAAAAACTTTTTTGCTTCACTGACAATACAAGCCGCCGATCTAAGGGATAGGTGGTCATTAAACGGAGCAGAGCCGTATTCAGGTTAATTTTTGGCTGTTCTTATTGTCAGTTCTCAATTATATTACATAGAGGATATATTTAGTAGCTAGCTGAACCTCAGGAACAAACTGCTCCTTATCTGGCGAGTCCTTCAGCCTCAACTGATGTACGCATCGACAGCTTGAGGTTACGCTGCTCAGACATACATGAAGAGAATTCAGGCCGTCGAAAATGTCGCCTTCCGCCGTGCCGTGGATGCCCCCGTGGTACGTGAGGAACATCGACATCCGGCGAGACCTAGACTTCACCACTGTGCCGGAGAAAATCCTAGCCAGGGCTCGGAAGCTCTACGACCAAGCAGGTGCCCATGACAACCCCCTCATCCGAGCAGCTCCGGACTACGACCCAGGAAGACACAAAAGACCCAAGATTCAGGTAGTATAACCTCATAGACTCCCTTTACAGGTCAAACATAACTTTTTGCTACAGCTGAGCCCTATTGCTCCACTAACCCTTTTTTATGTCAGGGGCCCTAAGGCCCTTTAACCATTTTCTATTACAGGAAAGACACCTCAAGACAAAGACGACTTCCCTCTCACACACCCCTGACTCCAAATCCTTGGATCCTTTTTTAATAGAGAATGACCCCTCCTGAGTAACAAGACCCACTTTCCTGACAGTGATCCAAGCGATGCGGTTCGTCCGCATTGTCCTGGAAGATCGCCTGATATGACCCAATTCCCAGGCGTCGTGCTGGTCGCGGCGCCCACGACAAGACACCCCCCCGGGGGGCTGACACTGGCGAAGCGATGCGGCAGAACAAGGCGACTAAAGATTAAGAAAAAGCCGAGAAGAAGTCCCTGCCAGCGGGACTTAAAGGCATCAGGACCAAATGTCGAGGGGAGCGAACCGCTGAAAGTCGCGCGGGTTTTGTTTGCGGGCGGCATTTACCTCTCGCGTAGAGACCCGCGAAAACGGAAGCAAAGCTAGGCCTATTTTCGTACGACGGTCCCGGTCTACACGACCGGCGAGTAAAGAGCGATAATCTCGTTCGACCTGCCGACAAAACCCATCAAGGCCATTACGCCTGCCAATTAATATTGGCGGATATTAAGTAATAAGTCTGTACATACAGTTGGCGCGTGGGTAATCGTCCAATGAGAAATTCCCTTGTTATTTTGAGTCATGCTGACTGTTCTTGTCAATGGGTACTAACTAGACACTTGGACACTTTCACAATAAGCCAATGGGTGGTCTGGGTTTTAATTTTCTATTGGTTATAATCGGTGTTATAAGGTTCTTTCCAGGTATGTTAGAGTGAGTATAGTCTCCCTTTATAACTTCTGGCGCACTTATGTACTTCTTTTACATATAGTACATGAGAGTTTTTGTGTATTGCTTGGCTCGTGGTAAATTATGGGTAGTTTAGTATGGTTTTTAGAGTTTTCGATTGAAATCTCTGTATTATTTCGATATTTGAGGAGGATATACTGATTTCACTGTAATTTAATCCCATATGTCCACATGGGCATATAATTATGATATTATATATTAGAAGTTTGTTATCGATTGAAAATTCGAATATTCTATTCAGCATCCAGTATAGTTGTCCTTCCTAATGTTAAGTTGTTTTAATTTATAACACAAGTTTCCAGATGGTAAGTTTGATAAACTGCCGTGAGATGGAGTTTTGTTTATACTTCAATCCATTCGTAAATTCCTTTTAAGGATAAACATGAACAGCTATTCCCCCGGCTATATGCCGTCGACGGGCGCTGAATTATGTGGCGAAACTTGCCGTATTTTGTTCTAACATAGAAGCAAAAATACAATGATTTGGATTGCTCGAAAATCACAAGGAAGATGCAAAGCATCCTTCATCTCCGAACACCGCTAACTACAGACCGGTTTCGACCCTATCTCGGCTCTCGTCAGTGTAGTGTAAGCGAGTATGCCTTTGACAAACGAGACTTAACATCTCATAGACACCATTACGTTCTACAGTAATAGAACTGTAGGACGTAAACCATGCGACATATCTTATCCTTAACTCCATCTCACGACAATTGTTTTATCTTTTGAATATATGTGTTTTTTCCAGGTCACTCTTTTCTCAAGATACTTAACTTCTTCCTTGTGTGGGACTTCTTTTTTATTCAGAGTTACAGAGGCACATGCACCTTTCGGCGTTGTGAATGTTAGATGTACAGATTTATCTTCGTTGATTTTGACTTTCGATTTGTTTATCCATTTCTGCATGTTGTTTAGATTTCCCTGCATTACTTCAAAAGCTGTAGTTACGCTTTTGCTGGCTGCTATTATTGTCGATCCTCGGCAAAGGTGGTTGTTGTTATATCGGGAGTGGTAGGTAAGTCTGTTGGATATAGTAAGTAAAGCGTTGGACCCAATACGCTCCCTTGTGGCACCCCAGCTCCTATGGGTTGAAGAATAGTATAGTCATTCTCAAACTCTGAAGGTCTGTTCTTTAGATAAGATTTCAGTATTGGATAATAATTCGGCGGTTGGTTGCCTTTTAAACTTATATAGTAGGCCTGCGTGCCAGACCTTATTGAATACTTGACCAAGCTCTAGAAAAACTGCTGATATTCCATGTCTTCTTGAATTCTGTTGACTATTCTATGTACTTGTTGTATTGTCAACTATTTCTGTCTGAATCCGAACTGGTGCGTTGGAATCAGCTTACGAATATTTGAGATAGGGGTAAGTTTGCTTAGTAATAAATAGTTTTTCGAAAATTTTTTAGACTATTGGTACGAGGCTGATGGGTCGAAGGATTTTACTTCTTCTAGGCTTTTCCTAGTTTGACTATAATGGTGATTTGAGCTACTTTCCATTGAACAATTGTGTTAGGAATTATTGCACATCTGACAATTCTTTTAGAATTTTATCCGCAATGAGGTCATATCCGGGTGCTTTTTTAGCATTTGTGATTTTGATGACACTACCTCCTTAACGCGACTTTTGATACGTACACTGTTAAAAACATTTAAAATGGGGTATATTTTATTATACTGTTTTACTTACGTAACTCTAGTCAGGTGGTATGCCGATTTTTATAAAACATTATTTTAAAATTTAATGTTAATGTTGGTAATTAATTTTAAATCAAATATTGATCGATGAGAATAATATTTGGAATAATGTTGTACTTACGTTTCATCTGAATGAAGTTGAGCTGGTCAATGGCCCTCATCACGGACTTATCGTCTAGCGTGAGATCAAAGTGCGGGGACACTCGAGGCGCCGTCCATTCTTTGTGCCAGGAATGGTCAGTGTTGGCTACTCTACTAATTAACATCGATCCGATCTGGAACAACGGGAACGATATTTAATCATATTTAATAGGAATTCCACTTGTCAAAAGACAAAACACTGCCGTGACATATATATAAACGAACGTAATATATCGTTTAACTGAGGGCAGACTTTTATATAAGCTACCTGATCTACTATAACATAAAATACACTACAGAAATCAGATAATTTCCAACTTCAAAGCCGAAGATATCTGAGCAGATAACCACCATTTCCACTGGCATTGTCAGTGCCGGCGCTTGGACTCGAACCAAGGTCATGATAGTCAGTGGCTTGTTGCATTTGCGACATAACACGTGCTAACTAATAGAGCTGTGACGTAACCTGATCTACCATGAATCAACTTGGATTAATTTAAATAGATTCTTATATTGGGGATTTTTTTTTCCATCAGTTGGGGCATGAAATCGCATCTAAATATCAAAAGTGTATCTATTTCCATCGGTTTAATATTAATGAGATATCAAAATTTAACCCTGGTTTCTTTGATCGATTTTGAACTTATCGGAGTTAGCCGAACAGAACACAAGAAGCAACATATGCCGAGAAATTTTGGTCATTATACAGGGTGTAGAGTTTGATGAGACGATTATTTTATATTTATTTTGAACAACGAAGCCAAATCATGGAGCTGGACACAATCCAGATCGGCAATCCATGCACCAGTGTCTTCCTTTTTAATACCATTTTCTTGACATAAAACGCATATTCTTGTAGACATCTCTTGGTGAGAAGTAAGAGAGATAATCGAGGAAAACTATTGCTCCATAAAACGGCTTGTGATTTAGTTTTGGAAAGTATATGTGGCATACTTTTAGGTTCTGAATATTTTTCCATGAGAGCTTCACCAAGATAGATCAGTAGTAAAGTTGAGTCCGCCGTTTTTGCCACCGTTTTCTTTTGTAAACAATAAGAATAGAAATAATAAAAATGTGAATAAAATTTTGTCTGGCGTATCCTACATGTTAAATAAATTATTAGAGAGGTCTGTGAGTATATCGCCCATTCGGGTATTGTAGTCAACCACTGTAGATGGTTTCTTGATGACTTTTTTCTCTTTATGGTATCAACAATATTACTCATGTATAACCAGTCCTTAGTATTATAACGTTTTATTATCTCTTTATAATTTTCTCTTGGTAAATAGCGAATATTTCATATTTTACAAATTTTTCGTTTTTTAATTTTTTTGGGAATTCCTTGTATATTAATTCTCACGATCCCGGCTCAGTCAGTAAGATTTTGTAATATTTTTTCTATTAGATTGAGGCTAGTGTGGTAGATATCTAGGAATAGACAGTATCTTTTATGTAGAATATTATCAGATATCTCTCCTATACAATACGCGAAGCTAAAGGTTGATCATTGTATTTATTTCCATAATTTAGATCTCCCCCTGTATAAATTATACAATTTTATGTGTAACTGGAGTAATTTTCTAAAATGTTATTTAGATGTTCTACAGGTATATTTAAATTGATTAAAAAGGGAAAGTATGGTCGTGATATCCCATCAGTTGTCCAGGGTACGTTCACCATCGCCTCCGCCATTTTCTGGCCTGATATCTTAATCATTAGACGTTTGAAAATCATTGTTTTACGAAGTCAGTAGAGAGTTGTTATCATCTATGTCCTAAATATTCACGTCATTTTCAAAGGGCTGTCGCAGAGCTATTCTAAAGAAAGCAACTCGAAGCTCCAAGCTTCTAGTTTTGAGATCCTGAGTGGAATTTTTATACCGTCAGCTGTTTTTCAATAATCATAAAGGAACTATCGAAAAAATAAATCCAATTTTTTTTTGTTTGACTTAAAGGTCCACGGACTTCAATAAATTATTTTTTCGATGATTTCATTATAAAGCTTTCTTAGATCACTTTATTTTCTTTAATTTAAGCGGTCTAGAAGTCTTGTGCGATGATTTTTCGATGTTAATTATTGTAAGACAATAATTTTTCTGTACGATTTTTATTTCCCGAGTAATTAATTAGCAAAGTCAAAACTGACTTTTGAACGATTAAACTGGCTTTGAACGATGATAACTCAGCAAAAAATAATCGTACAAGGCTTTTAGGCCGCTCAAATTAAAGAATATGAGACTATATAAAAATGTCTTATGATGAAATCGCTGAGCAAAATTTATTAAAGTTTGTGGAGCTTTTGAAAAGCAAGCCAAAAATTTGGAATTTCTCTTTTGATGGTTTTCCTTTGATTACTCTAAAACCGCTGAATATGAACTCAAGACCTGAAAACTAGAAACTTGGAGCGTCAGTTGACTTTCTTAAAATTGTTCTGCGACTATTTTTCACTAAGTTACAGCCCTTTGAAAATCACCTAAAAATTTTTTAGTTTACATTTAGTTTATCTAGGAACATTTAGTTTACATCCCTTAATTTTTGTGCCTACTGTAGTTCGGACATGAAAAACAGTAAACATATAAGTATGTACAAGGTGTCCTGAAATGTTTTTCTCATTTGTTTGCTGAACATGAGGAGTTTGTTGAACATGAGGTTTAATGAGGAAACATGGTTTTAGCAAGATGGGGTTACAGCCCATAATGCAAATATATCAATGGAAGCCGTTAGAATAATGTTCCCTGGACAAGTGATCTCTAAGTGGGGGACATTAATCGGCCGCCCAGAAGTCCCGATTTGACGCCGATGGATTTCTTCTTATGGGGTTATTTGAAATCTAGGTGATGCTCTTAGGACGTTGCTTCGATTAAAAGCAGAATACGCGAAAAGAATTGAACAAGCGAATGAAGACATCTTGATGTTACTTTTCTTACATAACTTTTCCTACATTCAGTAACATATAAGTTGGCAATCGAGAAAGGAACCACCAAACCGCCAAGCGGTTATCAAAGTAGTTCCCGAATAGCAAAGCTATTACATAATCGCTGTAGGAAACAACTACTCCTCGGGCTAAAGCCTCGCCAGGCATTGAACTATACCCAGAAGCGATCCTCGACCCCTTTCTCATGTTTCTGCACGATCAGATAAGGTTTCAAAAAATAAAACCCGCCACAGGTAGGATTCGACATTTGTCTCGGATCGGAACCGAACGACATACAGCTGTTTCGAACTTATTAGTTCTCATCAGTGCCGTACACGGTACGCCGATTCAGGACAAATGCCGAATGAACTTTATGGCGTATACATCTTCATCGATACGATCTCTGTCAGTAACATATAAGTCGGAAATCGAGAAAGGAACCACCAAACCGCCAAGCGGTTATCAAAGTAGTTCCCGAATAGCAAAGCTATTACATTCGGCAAGTTCATTCGGCATTTGTCCTGAATCGGCGTACCGTGTACGGCACTGATGAGAACTAATAAGTTCGAAACAGCTGTATGTCGTTTGGTTCCGATCCGGGACAAATATCGAATCCTACCTGTGGCGGGTTTTATTTTTTGAAACCTTATGTGATCGTGCAGAAACACGAGAAAGGGGTCGAGGATCGCTTCTGGGTATAATTCAATGCCTGGCGGGGCTTTAGCCCGAGGAGTAGTTGTTTCCTAGAGCGATTATGTAATAGCTTTGCTATTCGGGAACTACTTTGATAACCGCTTGGCGGTTTGGTAGTTCCTTTCTCGATTTCCGACTTATATGTTACTGACAGAGATCGTATCGATGAAGATGTATACGCCATAAAGTTCATTCGGCATTTGTTCTGAATCGGCGTACCGTGTACGGCACTGATGAGAACTAATAAGTTCGAAACAGCTATATGTCGTTCGATTCCGATCCGGGACAAATGTCGAATCCTATCTGTGGCGGGTTTTATTTTTTGAAATTTTCCTACATTGTAAATTTAAATTAAAAAAAAATACAGAATGTTAATAACCGAGTTATATTCACCCAAAATGAAAACATTCCAGGACGTCTGTTATTTAATGAATATCTGATGAACCGTCACATAGTGGGGATTTACATATATGTGACACATACTTGGAATATCCATGAAAAGGGTCACCAACATTATAAAATCGAACATAGCCGGTCTAAACAGCAGATTAAGTATTGTTACATCGTGGATATAATCGTGAGACGCGGTTAAAAAGTTAACATAAGTTCGAAGTAAAATAAAATACCCACAAATGCTGTTAAAATCAATTGTGCGTCTCATTGCTCATTGCTCATTTGCATACACTACAAAGAATAGATCGGACTCTAAGGATTACATATTTCAGGAAGTTGGCCGTAAGGGGGATTTATTTACCTGTAGAAAAGCGGCGCTGTCGGTCTCCTTCAGTGCCTCTATACAAAATTGCAACAGGGCAGTAGTTTGCTGCAGCCTTTGTGTACACGTTACGACTTGATCCTTCAAAGCCCTAACTCTCAACTCCTTATCTTGCCTGATGCACTCGAGTAGCTGCATCCTTCTGTTGTGTATCGCTTGAATTAATGCATCGCATTGTGCGGATACGACGGCCTCGAATTCCTCGCAATTTTCCTGGAAATTTAACGATGTATGTATTTACGGGCTTTCGCATGCAATTTGTGATAAAGAAAAATCTTTCTAGCAAAGCGTTATTCCGACACAATGTCAGTAATCGGGATATGAGGGGTAAATTTTTCGTAATTGTCGTAGGAGATCTTTCCCTTCAGATCAAATAATGCAGTAAATATGAAGATAAGGACGAAAATGTTATACTTTCAAACAAACGCTTTAACACTGTGTTAAATGGTATATTACACAGGCCAACAAAGATTTTGTGATAGGACTTTTTTTGACTTTTTGGCTTAGTTACATACCACGAACTACAAAAACACTGTTCTTTTGTTTCCATCACGCACCAGTATTTGTAAATGTACATTGTACAATGATTTGTAGTTTTTAAAACCAAGGTTCTATAAAATTAAGTTTTGGCTCAATCTTTGCGGCGCGGCGCCCCTGTGTTTAATCGGTTTGAAACGTATACACAAGTGTGGGGACATTTACCGAAACAGAGTTGGTCGGTGATGGGGATATTCCGGTTTTACATTATTCGGGTATTTATATAGTCGCTGTAGTACGTTTTTGATGTGTGTACGTTTACTCGTGACATCGCGTCGTGTGTTTCTATTTATTGCCAAATATATTTTGTCATGTCTGTGGCTATTTTCAGCTCCACCTCTTTCTAAAGCAAAATTAAAGGAAGACATTTTCGTATTACCATAAATAAGAAAATTAATGCAGGACCAACAGTTTGAAGAAACAATGACAAATTGAAAATGAATCTTGGATAATCTTTCAAAATATAATGAACATTTTTTTAGGTAAGCCAAACCTTGTCGCGAAGGAAAGTTCCATTCGGCTTGTGTGAATTTTTGGTGAGAGTTGTTTTGTGTGCTCGTCGTTTTTTGATTCTCGTGAACAGAGCGCGGACGTAAAGTTTTGATTCTTGACCGGAAAAACTGGCACAGAAACTCTTTAAATGTTAAAAACGGCCTACAAGGATGATGCGATTGGGAAAACTCAAGTATTTGCGTGATCTTCCTGCTTCAAGAGAGGTAAAATGTCAGTTAATGACAAAACCTCGCTCTGGTCGTCCTTCCACGGCTCGAACCGATGAAAATGTTGAAGAAATTCGTGAAATCATCCTGGAAGATCGACGAAGGACTATTGACGAAGTTGTGGAAATTTTTGGTCAAAAATTGACGCAGACAGGGCCGTGTGAGCAGGGGCGTTATCGTGGTGAAAAAATCGGTCGTCCAACTGCCACAAATCAGGCCCCTTCCGCCAAAACTTGTTACGCAGTCTTTTCAAAATTTCCAGGTAGAAATTTTGGTTAACTGTTTGATCCTGTGGAACAAACTTTAAATGGACAACTCTTTTCGCATCGAAAAAACAAATACACGACGAGCACACAAAACAACTTTCGCTAAAAAATTCACACACGCCGAATGGAACTTTCTTTTGCGATCATCACAACATTAGTTCGGTTTATTTTGGATACCCCCTCGTATAATTATGATTGTATTATCCGGTTTAATATAATTTACCCTCATTAACTAGGGCACGGTTCATATTACGAAGTCGGCGGAAAATTTTACACGAAATTAGCTATTAATATTCGCCTTTAAACCTAGTTAGATTTCCGAATTATCATCAGCTGAGATCTACGCGAAGCCGACAAGGGTAATATTTAATTAGAGACAATATCGATCGGGGGCCGAATCCCAAAGTTTTCGGGCAAAGTGGTCGCTCTCCGGAAATAATACGGCACTTATCAATGCAGGCCGCGTCCTTCCCCGACCGGCCATTTGCTTTTTTACCGATAGTTTTTTCTTAGCGTCCCGTTTGCCCACCAACGTGGTACCTAATGAAATCGTGGGTCATTAAAGAGGTGAAGTTTTCAAGTTTGCGATATCTTCTGTTTCGATACGTCGCCGCGTGTATGAAGTATGAACTTTTACAATGGAATCGAGACAATATAAAAAGTCAGTCTAGGAAGTATTCGTTTCTTCCCTAGACGTGGGGCAAACTTATGACTATGACGTGCCAGAAACTGCGGAAGAATCCGTCTATTGTATACCATATTGCAAGCGGTATTATTGCAATAAAAGTAAACTCTAACACATGACAATGGCGTAACATAAACTAAGTTTGTTAACATCAAATTGACACCAAAAGTCATTCATCTCCATGACAAGTAAAGTGAAATATGAATGTTCAAACTTTACTTTGCTAATAAAAGAAAGTGAGTAAACTTTTTGATATATGCTCAGGTAATAATAAAGCTGTATATTTGCCGCAACATACATGAACGTCGACTTGTCGGATTCTGATCAATACCAAGGACGTGTGATATATTTCGTTTTGTTTGTAATGGTCGTCTTAGCGCAAATATGCCCAAATTAGGCAATAACAAGCGGTGCTTTGTTCATCATGTGAAGAAGCTTTTATAGGAACTCTTCGATTTAAAATACGATGCCTCATAGGTGTCTCAGTTGGAACTATAGGATTTGAATTACGCGCCATTTGTGTTCTGCCGAAGATGTTTTATGGAAGTGAACGATCATTTATTGGAATGTGAGTGCTGAAAGTCGAGTCGAATTTGGAGTGCTGAAAATCTACATGCTGTTCACAAGAATGAAATGCACCCACAGAGATGCAAGGTTTGGAGCGCATTTGGAAGTGGTGGACTACTTGGATCACACTTCTTTGAAAATGATTCCACATTAGGTGTTCCTTATTCAGCGTTTATAAGATAGAAGGTGTTTTCTGAGAAAAATACAAATAAAGCAAACACGACTTTATCATTCACTGAAATTTTAATGGTGTGATAAAGGAATCACCTCATAAACGGACTTGAAGGAAGTAATTTGTTAAAAAGAAGAACGGGTTGCATTAGTCGATATCTTTTTAAAAAATAAGGACGTGTTTTTCAAGAAAAAAAAAAAAACAAAACGGTTTAATAAAAACATTATGAACTGTACAATAAATATCGTCTTTCGTACTCAATTATTTAGTGGTTTCTAAACGAATCGCTTATGTGGGACAAACTTACTTACATTAACTTTATCGCTCATTCCTTTGAGACGCTGGATGAATTCCGTGGTCGAACGGGCACGCTCGGACAACTGTTGCAAATTGTGCGACAGCTCAGTCTGAAACAAAAAGACGAAACCATAAGTTTAATCGGAAAACACTGTCGGGCGGTGTTGCAGTCGAAAACGTGCCGGCGGAATTGTGAAAGCACTTCGTAATATTCTTTATATTGGGTACGAGACATCGGAAAGCTCGATTTGTATCTGCGTGCTGATTGTATTATTACTTTTCCGCACTCCACTATACGCGGACAAGTAATGTAATCGTGAAAAAAAATTTTTTTTCTATGGTTTATTCGTTTTTCGGTCTAAAAACAAAAAATAGTTTTTAAACCATTTTGTGTGTGTGTCTGTCTGTCGTTGACATTAATAAAATTTCTTGTTAGCACGATAACTCAAGTAAATCGTGTCGGATCGATCAGGTCTTTACTGATTCTGATCGGGGACGTCTCCCAGACGACACCTATTGATTTTAAGGTGGATAGGGCACACCCCATCCTGTCCATGGGTCACGAGAAAGCACGATGGTGGACTATTTGAGAACATTTTTGTTGGCACGATAACTCAACTAAATCGTGTCGGATCGATCGGGTCTTGACTGATTCTGATCGGGGATGTCTCTCAGACGACACCTATTGACTTTGAGATGGATACAATACACTCTACCATGTTTATGGGTCATGAGAAAGCACGATGGTGGACTATTTGAGAAATTTTATTTGTTAACACGAAAACTCAACTAAATCGTGTCGGATCGATCGGGTTTTGACTGATTCTGACCGGGGACGTCTCCCAGGCGACACCTGTTGATTTTGAGATGGATACAACACACTCTACCATGTTCATGGGTCATGAGAAAGCACAATGGTGGACTATTTGAGAAAGTTTTTTTGTTAGCACGATCATAAAATATGCCGCATAAAATACATATTCTGCATTTATGTGATGGTTTATTTTCTCTCGGCCACTCAATTTCGAGATAGAGATGTTCTACGTGCGGAAAAGTCTGTTTTAAGGGTTTAAAACTGTTTATTTTATTTTTTATACGGGGTGTTGCAAGCGTTAGTCACGTTTATTGAACGCTACTTCGGGAACAGTTATTCGAAAATACTGGTTCAGTTATTGATGTCAAACACACGACACGAGCTCGTAGTGGTCATTCAGAACAAAATATCACGCCAATTCGCGAGAGTGTGGTCGAAAGTCCAGGGACCTCGATTCGTCATCGTGAACAAGAACTGGACATTTCAATAGCCACTCTTTACCGTATTCTCACTAAAAATTTGCACCTCCGTGCTTACAAAGTCCAATTGACTCAACAACTTTTGCCAACAAACCATGCACACCGAAGAGAGTTCAACAATTGGATCATTAAGCAACAAGAAGTGAATGCCGATTTTGTGGACAAAATCATCTTCAGCGATGAGGTCCATTTTCACCATGATGGCTTTGTTAATAGGCAAAATTGCATTTGGGGCTCAGAAAATCCACGAACGATTCATGACAAACAAATGCATCCTCAATTTGTCACTGTTTGGTGTGCATTGTGGTCTGAAGGAATCATTGGGCCATTTTTCTCTGAAAACGAGGCAGGTAAATGGCGAACGTTGGGCCTCTTTCACACTCAACGACGATAAAAAGTCGGTCGATATTTTATCGTGAAGAGTTGTGAGTAAAATGAATGAATGAATGCAATGGGCTCTTCCACACTGGACGGTAAACTGATATTTATCGGCCGATCGACTTGTGACTGTTGTTTCCAACCATTGAAAGAGGACGATATCGTATCGGCGCCACTTTGCGGTAGTGCACGCGTACTAATGGGTCTTTTCACACTTCAAGATTTTTTGTCGGCTGCCGTCCAACGAGCAACGTTCATTTCCAAAGCAAGATTACAGTTCATTTCTTCAGGTTTGTTTTTAATTCGATTACTGCACAATTATGTATGTTATTTCGAGTTTTATAAGTAATTATTTCATTCTTCTAAAGGCATCATGGAAGATATAGATACAGAAATTCTAATTTCGCTTGTAGAAGCCAGACCCGTTTTGTGGGATAAATCCAAAGATGTCTACAAGGATAGGAATCCCACAAAAATGCGTGGGAAGAAGTCTCCTCGGGGTTGAAAGACGATTTCAGAACCAATAGCAACGGCAAAAAGTCGTCCAGTGTGAAAGTTGTGAATCTACGATAAAATATCGACAGACTTTTTATCGTAAGGACAAAGTCCTTAAGTATAAGTGGCATAATGATCCAGTTCTTAGTACCTCAATTGGAAGATATTGCCTTTGAAGATATGTGGTTTCAGCAGGACGGTGCTACTTGCCATACCACCCGTGAAACATCGATAGTCTTCCACGAGTCTATCCCTGGTAGTGTCATTTTCCCTGGTAGTACAATCTTGCGATTTAACACCTAAGGATTCTTTCTGTGAGATTTTCTGAGGTCTTAAGTTTACGCCAACAAGTTCACGGGCATCATTGAAGCATTGAAGGCCGAAATTGAATGCTGTATCGATGAAATGCTGCCACATTTATGCAAAATCGTTATTGAAAATTTCGCCAGAAATTACAAGAGAACTCGTGTGCCACCAAAGCCGCGGTGGCCGTTTATCGGATGTACTGTTCCATACGTAATTCCCAAACATCTACATTATAACTCAATCAATATTTCAATACCTTTAAACAAAAAACCATGTTTTATTTAAAATTCACATCTTGCGCTCTTATTGTAACACTTTTTATTTATTAAGAAAAAGGCTAAATAAAGAATCATTTTAAGTACACATACGAGGGTAGATCAACTATAAACAAGACTTTTTTTTATTGTTTTATTTTTTACAATAAATATTTCTGCTCACGTTCCAGTAGACTATACGACAATATAAAACAATTATAATCTATATGTACTATTCATTTCATCGCTATTTGACAAATAAAAAACTCTCTTATCTTGCCGATAAACGGAAGAGCCTACCTGAGCCTAGCCATAAAAACAAGCCAAGGTTATGTTTTGGGATTTTTTATTTGACAAATAGCAATGAAATAAACTATAAGTCCGCTTTTAACGCCCTCATTCTGGGTGAGGCTTGGAACCTTCCATGGGGCAACAAAAGAATGTGGCAGGTTTTCCAGAAACTATTTAGGCTAGTCAAATTGGCTTTGTCAATCAAGACATCGTGATTTTGATCAAGTTGTCTTGATTGACAAGGCCACAGGTTTGATCTTCTCTTGTCATGTTCAAGGGAAGATTAATTAAAATTAAGAGAAAAATTAATTAACAACTAATAATAAGGGAATAACATATATACATAAATGAAGTATATTTTTACTTTATACTTTATTTATACGTATAAAAGAAAGAGCATTTTGTGGAGCAGTCACAGGTACATATTTGACAAATGAATTTCTAACAACAAATTCCGATATGTACAGATACTATTACATACAGCTCATTAAGAATAAGAAGTCTCAAAACTGTGATATCGAACCGCCAACGAGGTGCGCAGTAAATAGCCTGGTCTTTACTCAGTCAACCTTTGCAAAATGAATATCGATGAATATACTCGTACATATATTGAATGTGAATGCACACAGAGTTTGATCTGGCCGCGCGTAAAGTGCATCCTTTTCCCAAAGTATGCTGTCTCACTCTATCTTCTACGCATACCTAGAGAATCTCACACTTTTTCCAATTCTTGATGAGCAATAAGTGCTACATTTTTATCGTTCCGATGGCAATAGGTACATACATTTTGCAACTGTTAATCAGTAACTTAACTGTAAAATACTGTTTTCATTTAACAATACTTTTGGTCCACCTCGTATATAATTAATAAATAATAGTAGCAGCAATTATAACTATCTTTGCGTAATGAAATATTATTTCCCCATTTCAACACTCTATATCTAAATACTTTTTGCTTGTTTCCTTTCACCCATGAGAAAAAAAAGCACCTTAGACAAATCGAATTTTCCGTTGACTGACCCATCCGACGGCAATATCTCGCGTATCTGATTTCCTCGGACTGCGGCCGCGCCGAGAACCGGCTCTGGTCAGGTTCTTTTTTTATTTTTATTTGAAATTACAACAGGAAACATGAGAAATTTCCATCACGGCAATGGGCTCAATTTCACGGCAAATTGCGCGGGCCCATCCTGCCGGGCGGTCGCTCAACTGAAATGGGCCGTCCCATAAACACGACCGTTCTCGCGCGTATATCAGAATGAAGCGGCGGCGCGGCGGGCCTTATAGAACGGGAGCCGGCGTGAAAAAAATGTATTAGAAGATAATCAAAAGTTAGATCGTAGAAATAAATCGTTCTCTTAGCGAGAAAAAAAGGGACCGACAGGCTGCCATTCACAACAGGTCAAGAGTTAACGATAAATTGCTATCGACGGCATTTGTTGATATACAGGGTGTTCACCTACTTTGAGATCTAGTGAGTATGTAAAAGTTGGATCTAAGTCCTATTTTATATCCAAAGGAAATAAAAGTCTTACCGGGCGTGTAAGGAAAAAATGCAAATAAATCCAGGCTGTTTACTGCGCACGTCGCGGGCGGTCCGATATAGTAGTTTTGAGACTTGTTCCTATTCCTGATGAACTGTACATGTGTATTTGAGTTATGATGTCACTGATAGTTTTTTTAAATATAAATATTCTTATCTGATGATTGATGTTAGATTATATACAGGTTTTTCACGAAATTTTTATTTAAATTTTTTAATAGCATATATTGCAGTATTTCATCCGATAATTGCTGTAGTTACTTTTCTGTGGCGATAACGTCAAAAACATATGAAGACTACACTGTAAAAAGGAGGAATGTCACAAAAATTTCAAAACTGCGATAACCGCGTCATCTTTTTGCGTCAATTTGTAAGTATTAGTATTTTATGCACTATACTTTGCTAAAATGCACCTCTGTCACATTCTACAGAGTAATAAAGATTTGTGTACTTGGGAAGAGGGGGTAGGGTCCATCGTCAACTTCGCAAAAACGAGGTACGTCCAAACGTGGTACACTGTAATTTCTAGCAAAAATGAAAGGTCTGCAAAAAGAAAACCCAATCGATGACGCACACCGTTGAAAATTAGAAAAAGAAAAAAGGCAACTAGCTATTCAACGAAATTCATAAGAAAAAAGCAAAAATATTTTATGAATGAAAAGGACAAGCCCGTAAAAGACCTAGAACTTCAAATTTATTTGAAGCAATTGCCACAGATTTTTAACAAAATCAACCAATGCCTAACATATCTACGAATGACGTTTACTAAAAACGGCAATTACCATTGTTCATGTTAAATATCCACACTCTTTCCAATAGAGACGCTGTTTTCTACTGTTATCCACAAACTGTTGCATGAAAGGGAGCTGATGAAGTAGTTTCCATGCTTCACAACTTCATCACAACAATATTAAATCCTTCAGTTCGCCAGTTACAGATTTTTTGCGATTCATGTTCGAAACAAAATAAAAATTATACAATGTTTAGATATTTACATTATATCGTTCATCAACTTAAACGCTTGGACTACATTCAAATCACATTCCTGATTCGAGGCCACTCGTATTTAGAAAGTGACAAGAATATGGGCCTGATTAATAAAAAAGCGAAGGCAGAGATTCCATCAGATTGGGTTTTGCGTTTAGGGAAGCTAGGATAAAACCTTCGCCATCTCGAGTTATAGAAGCTATAACTCGAAACTACATAGAAGAACTACTATAGTCGTATTATCCACCATTAGATTTGTAATTGCAAGAGAAATGGCAATATTGAAAACCGATGAATTTATATTCTCTGATAAATTATACACAGTAAATATGTAAAAACCATATCTGTACAATTTTCCTAGAAACGTATCTTTCTAGAACTGTTAGTTACCAATGCCTCTCCTGAAATATAAAAATTTGCAAGAACTGAAACGATTTTGTGGGTCTGAAGTACAAAACTATTTCAACAACCTTCCACGAGGCGAAAGCAATGAACACAATGATGACAAATTTTAGAACAAATACGTGGACCATACCCCTTCTTGCAAAAAAAAAATATTTTTAAAATTGTCATTTTATTTGTTCCTTTTAGGATTAGTTTTCTTACTATAATTCTTTAGACATGTGCGGTAATATATTCAAACAATAGAATGTACCATCTGTTGATCATTGAAATGAATAAAATATGATATGAGAAAAGTTTATATTCTTAAAATGCATTTTTCTTAGAACTCTGGATTTGTGACATTCCCCCTTTTTGCAGTGTAGTCTTCATATGCATTTAAAAGCAAAATGGACCTGACTGATCTTTTTTTTTAGTTACATATAGTAATGATTTTATGTCTTTTATAACTGTTGCCTATTCAGTATACACATATATGCAAGAGAACATCAACGATCGTCTTCAGACAGCTCACGGACGAGACATATCTTATAATGATGGTGCTTTGCTTTTGAATTTTGTGTACTGCAGATGCTGCTATATGGATCTCAGAAGCCAATTGGCGATGAAGAAGTGTTGAGTGATGGTTATCTTGCATTGCTGACAAGACCATTGCAGGAAAAAAATTCGCAATTTATTTAATTCAATAGCGAACATGTAATTTAATAGAAAACTCGTATTGGGTGACGAGTTGGACGATAGTTTAACGCTGTCTATATCTGCAGTGAAATTTTTGGCATTTTTCGCATGATCTCCCGATAATAGAAGTGCTTCTATTTGGGTGACGAGTTGGACGACATTTTAACGCCGTCTCTATCTGCAGTGAAATTTTTGCCATTTTTCGCACGAACTCCCGGACTATTATGTTAAAAGCGCCATAAAATGTGCGGCAGACGTGTACAATCGACCTCGGCGTAAGAGTACATAAATTTGCAGCCACTTTGGACGTGACACATTCTGATGATGAATAAAACTGGTGTTAACGCTGATATTTTATAAGCTTTTATAAGGACGGGCTTGCAGGAAGCTTAAGTAACGGTTCTCCAAGCAGGTGCTTCAGCCTACGCCAACAAATTGGATGATACTTTGTAACGTCAGGTTTTTTAATCCTCTTCTATTATGCAGAACGTTTAGTTAAGGTGGTCCTGCGGTAGGTTGAAATATGTCTTAGGAGCTGCAATCTTTTAAACATGCATATTTTACTAGACAAACGCAACGTCGCGGGTAAATTTATGGCCTCGATTACGCGTCACGAACCTTTATATTCTTCAGTCTTTTAAGCTTCTTCCACGGGTTTACAGCTAAAGCCCGATTTACAGAGTAGTTAACGATTGTGATTATAGTGTAGTGATCAGTTATTTTAAGCTTGTTTCTTTTTTATTTCTTATCACTAAAAATCAGCTTTTATGCAATTAAGGCAGTGATATGTGTTGTTTTCATAGCTTCGAACTTATGTGGTCAATTAGTTCTAAACATTTGAATTGGAAGACGTAGAACTGATGCTTGGAAATCAAGATATCAGAATCTCACCTAGTGTGGATCACCCAAACAATATGGTGTACCTTACAATAATGAAAATTTAAAAACTAAATTAGGTTATAATGCAGCAATATTTGCGCCTTTTTTGCGCGTCCTGATAAAATAAGTCTATGTAAGATCATTTTTGTATAATACATGTTTTTGCATGTTCATGGAGTCTACTAGCGTGCTTTACAGTCATGATTTCGAAGAGACAAAGACTTAGATAGAAATAATTATAATTACTGCTCGTCAAGAATAAGAAAAAGTGTGAAATTCTTATGGATGTGTAGAAGAAAGAGTGAGGCAGAATTCGGAGGGAAAAGCCACTTTACGCGTGACTAGATCGAACTCTCTGTACATTCACATTCAATATATGTTCATCGATATTCACTCTGCAAAGGTCTCAATGAGGCTCACTAAAGACCAGGTTATTTGCGCACCTCGTGGACGGTCCGATATCGCAGTTTTGAGACTTGTTCCTATTCTTGACGAGTAGTACATGATAACACTCAATATTTTCCAGAAATTAAGATGTAAGTTTTAGGGAGAACTCAGCTAGTAGGTTTTATCAAAAACGTCGGAAGTTTCATGAACCCAATATTTGGGTCCCAGCAATATACCTGACGTTTTTGTGCGTAGTGTTACTTCCAACTATGATGCCATCGAAACGAAACATGTAATGACGACATCGAAGAACTTCCTAAAAAGGAAGCGAAGGAATAAAGAAAATATATAACTGGAAATAAAGTAATCTATGAAGATTATTGGGCCAATGTCAGAAAATCACCATAAATACCTTAAATAATTCCTCTCAACGGTTAAAAAAAACTATATTAATTTTATTCACTGACAAAGTGAGAAAACATGTGGCTCAGCAAGAGGGTCGAGCTGGATACCACTCAATGGAGACATCTGGTACACGGATGGAGCCAAGAGTGGGAACAGGGAGGGTGCGGGGGTGTATAGGCGACGTGATGGGATAGGTAAAACCTTCCCTCTGGGCAAATACACTACCACACTCCAGGCCGAGCCAGTTGCAATTACATACGATGTTCTGGGGGCCGACCAAAGTCGGATCCAGAAGGTATGTATCTGCTCGGATAGCAGAGCGGCGTTGGCAGCCCTGAATTCAGCAACGACAAAGTCGAAGCTGGTCTATAATTGCTATGAAGCATTGAACCACTTGGCAGGGAAGGGACCGGTGGAACTCTTGTGGATACCTGGGCATAATGGCACTAAGGGAAATCTAATTGCACATGACCTTGCCAGCCTAGGGACCAGGGAAAACCTCTATGAACCAGAACGTGCAGTGGGAATAAATCGGAATCTGATCAGAGACCGCATCAATGACTGGGTAAGAAACTAGCACAATAAAAGATGAAGAAGAGTCTGTCCAATAACCAAACTCTTCATGGAATACTCAGAGATTGAGAAATGGGCTCAAGAATTCATTAAATTGAACAGGCATAAAGCCAGAATCTTGGTGGGAATCATAACGGGCCACCATAGTAGCCTGAATGCATATAACCACAAGCTGAACCTGACTGACAGCCCGGCCTGCAGATACTGTAAAGACGAGAAAACCTCGATTTATCTTCTTTGCACCTGCCCCGCACTGGATGAGAAGATTTACCTTATATTAGGGACCCCTGTTATCCTAGAGGAGGCGAGGCTTAAGGCGGGGGATGTGCCTAAATTGTTCCTTTTATGGGATAGCATTTTTGGATAATGATCCGGATAAAAGGGGATCGCCAAGGGACTACCCATGCGATCAGTGGCTGATGAGGCCCAAACCCATATAACATAATAATAATAATAATAACTTACGGAACTGATTTTTTTAATTTTAATACGTTTTAGAATCATTCTGATCATTATTTTTTCATATTTAGCGCATTTTGGCATGACACGCTCCTGGTGTAGTATTGTCCGTATACTTCATCGATGTCACAAGCCCACATGTTGTCTACGAATTACATTAAATTATTTTGGCGCCGTACTATAGCGCCGCAACACTTTGCGTGCGGAGCATCAGCGGCAATCAACATGTGACAAAAGCGAAATGTTTTATTCTTGAGTAAACAATTTATCTTGTATACTTCGCAACTAAAAATTTACAACAAACATTCATCTCTTCGACGAAAAATAAATAAATAAACAGTAACAGCAAAGAGGACCGTCAATGTACTTTATCAAATATTCGCACGAATTTTATTTAATTTTAAAACGGTGTATGATTGTCGAGGTGCAGAAAATACACCTTCTAGTTCTCGCAACGCCACGTTGCGACGAAAAGGAAACCTGATTTTCATCAGTCGGCAAATGAGAGAAAGTGAAAACGTGACAAATTACATTACGAATCAGCACCGATTTATTTTCCCTTAAAATTGTTTGATGAAATTCCTTCCGTATCGGTAATCCCGTCTCGGCGAAGCTACATTTCCATCCGCGCTACGGGTCCGGAATAAAAACCTACAGTTTTCAGTTTCAGACAAATGGCGAGAAGGAGGCAGAGACGTCCTTGTTGTACGCATAATTCAGGGCGATATAGTGGGCTGTTAACTTTTCCCGGCAAGACTGGAGGGCATTGAATTATATATAAAACGTAACTCCTCAATGACTCTCAGAAACGTCCACATGCGCTTTATGGAGACGTTTCACGTTATAACGTGCATTTTATAACCCCGCGTGATCACAGGGAAATCGATTTAACAGATTGCCAGAACGGGGACTCTAAATCACCGTTTTCGCTGAAATCTGACTATAGCCCAGTCCCCAGGGCCATAGATAGATTTAAAAATGCGTTTACTATCGAATAAATGGGCGTATTTTGACTATAACCTAGAGGATTTCAGTTTGTGACTGCAAAAGATGATAAACGACAAATAGATGATTTTCATATTTTGGGCTCTTAACTCCAGACCTACCTACTTGAAAATCAAACACAATTATATAATACTTTTCTGTATTTCACAATGACTTGATTCTTTCATATTATAGAACAACCTACAGCACTTTCATCGAGTATATCGACGGAACACAGTAAGCTGTCTCTTGCACCGTAAGCCCAATTCCATTAAATATATGTGATTGTTTCTTATGGGTTATATGAAGCAATTCAGCTGCTAATAGTGTAGCAGAGAAGAGTCGCAGAAGG
Organism: Rosalia funebris; assembly: GCA_037954035.1. Lineage (NCBI taxonomy): Eukaryota > Metazoa > Arthropoda > Insecta > Coleoptera > Cerambycidae > Rosalia > Rosalia funebris. The sequence continues at coordinate 6,577,243 of JAZFAV010000002.1, read as the reverse complement.
TATTCGATATTCAGCCAATGTAGGAAGAAATAATCAAGAGAAATTTAAAAATATTCGTAATTCGTAAATGGTGAGAACGTGACGGAAAGGCGTATAGAAGAACGGAAGACATTTTAACCATTTTCTGTGGATTAATTTGGATTGCAATTTATTATTAATGTGTACAGCTTGTGAAGAATATGTACAGCTTGTCATGAATAGGAAAAAGTGTGAGAATCTCTGTGTTGCGTAGAAGAAAGAGTGAGGTAACATTCTGAGGGAAAAGGATGCACTATACGCGCAGCAAGATCCAACTATGTGTACATTCCATACACACTCGATATTCAAGTCGCAAAGGTCTCAGTGAGACTGAGTAAAAACCACGCTATTTACTGCGCACCTCGTGGGCGGTCCGATATTGCAAGTTTTGAGACTTGTTCTTATTATTGACAAACTGTACTTGATATACAAGCGGAATGAAGTGACGCATGAATGTGTTAACTTTTTATGATAAAAAAATATTTAGAAAAAGAAATATGAATATATTTTTATAATATAACATAATTATATTTAAAGGTGCGTTTTAAAGTTCACTAACGTTCGTTAGCGCATATTTATCTAGGGGAAAATAAGTGTTACATTTTTGATTCACATTTTTAGAACCGCTGTCTTATTAGATTAGGTATGTACACCATTAAAGTTGTAATACAGTTGCAGCGTACACTACTACCAAATCTTTGCATTGAATTTTAACACTTCAGTTATAAATTAGATAGCTAAAAATACAATTTATTTCAAATAATCGGCGATAAAAATAATCGGAAACTCGACCGCGTGTCTGCTAATTACAAAAATATATTCATGCAAAATTCTATTTGTACTTGCACATACTTGAGTTGATATACTCTTGCTTAATTTAAACTCAAATTTCTCCGATTCGATACTGATAGCTGATTTATTTAATTCCTTGCGTACAATTCCTGCAGATAATGTTCTCTCTGCAGACTGGTAGTCATGTCAAGGGAGCAGAATTACATTTATTATTACTTATATTAATTATTGATATATGGACCAATTCCGGTGGGATTTATGTAAACTGGAGGCATTTCAGTTTGTGACTGCGACGATATTAAATTATAAATACGTGCGAGTTTCACGTTTCGGGCGCCAGCTCTGGTTTTATCCCAAAATGTAACACGAATCAGTCTAAGAATTCTTCCTGAGGTTTCTAGAGAGCTCAGACTTTCAGCCAACAATAGGGAATCCAGCACAATTATACAATACTTATTAATACTTCGCAAATACTATAATTTTCGAGAATAGTAGAGTGCATCGACGGAACACAGTAAACTGTGTCTTGTACCGTAAACTAATTTTATTAAAAACGTGTGGTTATTTCTTACAGGCCATATGAGGAAAATTGCTATTCAGCAGGCAGTACTGGGGAAGGGTTGCAAGGGGTATTGAATATTTAGTCAATGAAAAAAGAAATAATGAAGAGAAATATTCGGAGCTCGCTGGTGAATATAAATAAATTTTCTGTGATTCTATTTGAATAGGAATTTATTTATTATGTTACATAACAACTTATGTGCTTGATACGCAAGCGGAGGTATAAAGTAAAGAATAAAGTTCATTCCCGTCTGTACTTGAAGTGTTTCAGTTTGTGACCAAGTCGACAAATTATAAATGAGTACGAACGATTTTCACGTTTTGAGCTCTGGCTACGATTTTATCCCAAAGTCCAACACAACTGTACGACACTTTTTTATACGTCACAATTACATATTTGATATCTATTTTTTAATACCTACAAAGTAATTTCATCGAGCGTATCGACAGAACACACTAAATTGTCTCTTGTATTTTATCCTATATGGGTTATATGAAGGGAGTCCATTCTGCAGTTAATATTTGGAAGAACTTGCAAGAGGAAGTGATAATTTACAGACATGTAAATATAAATAATCAATAAAATGTAAAAATATTTGTAAATCTCTGGTGAAGTGTTGTAGATTTAAAAAGTGACTAAAAGTGTACGAGGGGGTACCTCAAAAAATACGAGAGTTTTTACTTACAAAAAACACCAATTTGCTTCAAAATACTGCCCATGAGTTGACATGCACTTGTTTTTTTTTGAAGTGAAAACTTCTTTAGGCGCGCTTGGCAGTGGGCAGTGAATAAGACTGACCCGTCACGGCCTCGGCTGTAACGCTCAATCGGGTGAACTCGGTCAACGCTCGGAATGTAACGCTCCATCGGGTGAACTCGGCCAACGCTCGGAATGTAACGCTCAATCGAGTGAACTCTTAACAGTAAAATTGAAATGAATCGCGAATCGAGATTTATAGTTATTAGGATATATTTAAAAAAAATAGCGGATGCGGTATTTTTGATTGTAATTCATCGTAATAATTCATTATATTTGCGCTCAGGTAATCTTAATATGTCCAATGATCCAAATAAAAGTACAACGAAATATGGAACAACGATTGACGGAGTTTTTGTGAGATATTTAGTCTCATTTTTTGTCTCATATTTCAGTTACAATAAACCAATAGTTTCGTTTCTAGAGTCTGATACCAACGACAATCAGTCGGAGCACAATCAAATTCCTACACAATCATAATTGTATACATTTTCAACGTAATTACATTGTGATTATACAAAATAATGAACAAAATTATATTTCGTATTGTTAATTTACCCTAATTTAAGTTTTCACTTCCACCGTGTGGTCCAGAGCACACACCTTTTTTTAAGTTTGGACACACAGAAATTAGAACGTCCTTCCCCAGAAAACCTACAGGCAGGTTCTATGTAGGGGAAGGTTACACATATAAACGCGGACAAACACCCAGCCCTGAGGGAAGTGCCAAGTTCCCTCTGGTGAGAATCGAACTCACGCAGACAATGTGCCCAGTATTTGGCCCAGTTGCCACCCTGTTACCAAATACCAAGTCAGCACAATCGCGGCACCATGAGAATAAGACCATGCGTCACCCATCCAAGTTGCAACCGTGCAATCCGTTGCTTGACTTCGAACAGCGCAGGTCCGACAATGAACGGAGTACGCTGCCTTATCCTCTTGTTCTTCCGAAACATTCTTTATATTCTTCTGAACTAATGCTGCTAACTGCCTCCAGCGATATATTTAACCTCTTCTACGTCTTGAAAAAAATCCTTTAGGATTCTTTTTCATTCTTGGGAATAAGACAATATCACAGGGACCTAGGTCGGGCGAGTACGGGGGGGGGGGGGGGGGGGGGGTGCGAAATCATTGCCATGCTGTTTTTTTGTAAAACTGGTTGATCTTTAACGTCGTGTGAGCAAGCACATTCTCATGATGGAGAAACTAGTCCCCCCATCTTCACAATGCTGGGGCTTCCTCAGCTGGGCTGGAAGGTGTCTTCCAGTGGCTGGACTGCTGTTGTTTCGGGGTCATAGCCGTAACACCAGGCTGCATCTCAAGTGATGACTTTAGACAAAAAATCAGGGTCAGTCTGCCTGTTATTTCAATTCCTGGCACACTTTCACGACAATTCTCTCTGTTCTAATAATTCTCGTTTTATTTTGGGTACCCCCTCGTATATACAGGTATTTAAAAAATATATTTAAAATATTATTTAGAATATTGATAATTTAATGTAATCGACTGTTGATCATATTTATATATTTCTGTGCTTCTATCGACTTCCTGACTCCTATTTCTAGGATTTTCAAATCTCTTCGTGCCTGCAACGTGTCATCGCCTTAAAACAATTGGAATCACCGGGGGCGGAGTTAATTAAATTGTCGTCTTTTTTCACATCGACTGCACAAACGACATTACATGGAAGGGCATAGCTTGACGTGAGGCTCCTCGGAGACTTGTAAATGGTAAAACATCAGGGTAAATAGGCGATTGCCACAAGGACTGAAAGGGATTCCACCGTTATTCACGTGCCACGCTCTCCCTTCCCTCTGCCTTTACGGACGTTGCCATAAACAGGGTCGGACTGACTAATGAACAGGAAATTCGTAGATGCCTAACCAAATTCAGGGGATCAATTACACGTCGAAGGCCTCCAATAAACTTTATTACTAATCCGACGCCATTCCGGTCGTAATTTATGAACTGTAGATTAAACCGCAATTTTTGACGTCAAGAAATTAAGACGGTCCTTTATCGGTGGGCCTATTTTAGTTGCTGAACTTTTCAATTACTTCGGAGCAGTGAAATATTCACATTTAAACTTATCAATCAATATTTTAAACTTGATCAGTTAAGCAAATACGAGGGTTTCGGTATGGTTTGTATACTGATTCTTTGCGTGTGCGTCACAAGTAACAATCGTATGAATCAATCAACTGACATTCCTGAACAGTGCCGTGTCGAAAACATATTTTAGATTAACAGTTAGTACAATACAAATCCGTCAATCTATGACAGAGTAATGAAAAGGTTTTCCATAAAAACATTCAATGGCAGTGATATTTCCATCAAAATAAATGAAATAAATTCAACAAAAATCATAATAAATGAAACAAAAATGAAATAAATTTTACAGAAATATTGAGACGCCAGTCAATCAAATTATATAATAAAGCTAAGACGTGACTTCATAATTGCATTTTGTTCAGCAAATCATTAACTGTCTATGCCGTACGTAGTGGATTGAAACATATGTCGCTAGACATACGTGCTGGTAGTTGTGGCGTATTAGTAACAATTGCGAGTGGTGTAGCATGTGATCCGTGCGTCGTCACTAAATTGATACACGCACAAAGATCCATTATACAAATTGTAATCACGCTGACTTACTCATATATCCTATTCTTGCTGAATATATCTTCGTTTATTATTATAAGTTTATGATATTACTTACCACATATTACTTTTTAGAGAGCTAGTTATAATCCATGGTGACTCATGGATATTCTAATTACGACGCTATGTTCGGTGTACTGCAAGGATCCAATTTAGGCCAGTTATTTTCTTATTTCCTATTAATTACGATACTCTTGCAACCCTCCTCTTTTTAACAAGAATGAGTTCCTTAGAGTTTTCGAGTATAACGGCAACGGTTTTAAGATAAAGGGAGTTAAAATTCTAAAACACTGTTATATTCCAAAATGATATTTATCCATAATTTTGATATTTTTTCATGTTCTCGTATTGTAATTTTTAGGAAAAATTTGTGTTTGTTAATATATGTATATGTATTTATCTATCATTTCTCTATTTTCCCATTTATCATTATCATAATTCACTCAAAAATTGTGGGGGATTTAATTTTTGTATATCGATAATACCGAAATGGTTAATGTTGCGTTCACCTGTAACACTGTAGATATTGATAAAAATTAAATGGTAGTGAAATAGTCTTAACATTTATATACGTAGCAAATGATAGTAAATACTTTTTATATGTAATAAATAACAAAGAAAGTACATAATACAGAAAGGGTTATAACTAAGTTCAAGGAGGTTCCATTAAAGTAGTAGTTTCATGCCTCTTCATAATCTTTCCGTAATTACAAGGTAAGCACCCTTATAACTTATAACGGGTAGTTGATGTAATATAATAGTTACGTAACAGTCGTTTGCCATTTTACTTTCCTATCCGTAATGAAACCGTCATGTTTACGTGCCCTTGACTATTCACAAATATTATCCAATTTCAATGGCAATAGTTGGTACGTAGCAACATTTAAAGTCGCTTTTGTGGTATATAATACCACTTGCAGTGATAGTACTTCCAAATTGTCTTTTAATTTACTCAATATACTTTTCATTACAGCCTTTCTATGATAGTTAAATTAAGAAATCTCAGCTTATTGTTGATTTATTTTATCTTTATGTTATCTTTGATATTACCTAAAAGTAAATATTCCCGTTTTCTGTTCTTAACTCTTAATATGAAGAAATGCAGAGAACTTAAGTTAGAAACATTACTTGTTAAGGAAAATATAGGATGTCTCAGTTGGAACTGTAGGATTTGAATCGCCCGCCACTTGTGTTCTGTTAAAGATAAGGCATCAATATTTAACGACTATCTTCTACAAACCATATGACGTCAACATGCCGTGATTAAAAGTTCAACAACAAATAGTTTGTGTACAACTCCTTTATGAAAGTGAGCAATCATTTTAAGTTGCATTATGAAAAAATCGCACAAAATTAGGATAAAATGAAGCGCCTATAGAGTTAACAGTTCGTAACTTAATCAAGAAATTTGAACAGACGATTTCTGTTATCGATAAGACAACACCAATGCGTCCTCGTCGTGGTCGGTCAGATGAAAATATTGCTGCAGTGAGAGAAAGTGTACGGGAGTATCCAAACACATCAATTTGACGTCGTGCACAACAATTGAATCTGTCAAGAGCCACCACGCATCGGATTTTAAAAAAACATCTGCACCTGTCCGCATATGGTACAAAATTGATTTGAAATTCAATTGACACTTAAAAGTAAAACAACAATTAAAAGCTATAGACCATTTATGACATCGTACGATGTAAATCGAAACGAAACTAGTAGAGGTTAAAAAGAAAAACACTTGCATTAATACTGATATCATTCTAGAATAAATCCGGATCTATTGGACTGACGTCTAGAGGTCATTCTCCCTCCTCGTCACACCTCATTGCGTTCATCTCATCGCTGCGTCCTCCTGAATAACAATTCAAACTAGGAAACCGCCCTTGTTCGTGGACACTTGTAAGAGAAATGCGCCCGGCGTGTATCTGACAAAAAGTGTTTGTATTGAATAATGGCGTCCTTATTTGAAGTATTCGGGCTCATTTTGGCGGACGGAATACCTCTGTTTACATTGCGATCGCGTTTGGTTTCGAATAGTTATATAGACGACTGTTTATCTTCGTCACAGTAGGGGCTTTATCAAGGGCAGTAAAACGGCCGTTAAAAAGAGCACTAAAGAGGGCGTTATTGCCGAAATGATCGACGGCTATAAAAAACGGACGAAATTAGAAGAGCGGAAAGTTTAACGACATCATTTGGTTACACTGAGTTAAGACTTTGTTGCCGATAATCACGAGATGAGTTGGGCAACATGATGCTTTTCAAAACATGCCGGCACTCGTCCCAATGGTTATATTTGCTGATATAGGGTCTTTCAATAGGAACGCTCGAAATTTGTTAGGTTATAGCGGCCATGTTGTTAAGGCAACATCTATCAAGTTGATTGTGAATTATTCAGTAGTGTATGACAAATCACCATGGAAGGTTATAGCGTCAACAACGTGAGCAAATGATCAAATTTTATTTTCAAAATCAGTGCTCCGTCCGAGAAACGTTACGTGATTTTTATCCTCGCCACGACCGCCGAGTCGACTATTCGACGTTTGGTAGCCAAATTCGAGTCAACCGGATAAATAATCAGGTACAATACCGGTACATCACCGAAACGCAAGATCTGCTGAAAACATCGCTGCTGTGAATAAGAGTGTACGGAAAAACCCGAGGCAATCAATTTCTTGTCGTTCACAAGAACTTGGCCTTTCTGCGACTTCAACTCGACGAATTTTGCGTCGGGATTTGGCTCTGCCCCCGTATAAAATACAACTCACCCAGGAACTTAAGGTAAACGACCATAGACAACGTCGTGTGTTCGTTGATTGGGTTTTGGAATAGTTGGAAGTTGACCCAAATTTCGCCAAAAACATCATCTTTAGTGCGACGAGGCCTCTTTTTTGGATGAATTGATATGCGAACAAGCAAAATTGTTGGATTTGGGACGATACCAATCCACACGAGATACACCAACACCAAGTGCATCCTGAGAAAGTCACTGCTTGGCGCAGATTTTGGTCTGGCGGAATCATCGGTCCGTACTTCTTTCAAAACGAAACTGGAATTGTCATAACCAGATCGATAATAAGCAACTTCTTGTGGCCTAAACTGGATGATATGGATACCGACGACATGGGGCTCCAACATGACGGCGCTACGTGCCACATAGCGCATGCCACGATATTCTGCACGAGCGATTTGAGGGCATGGTTATCTCATGCGGCAGCGACGTGAACTGGCCAGCGAGATCGTGCAATTTAACGTCTTTAGACTTCTCCCTTTTGGGCGATCCGCAAACAATTGATGCCCTCAAAGTCAACATAACGAACGCCATTCAGCAAATTCAGCCAGATTTATGCGACAAAGTCATGGAAAATTGGACCTCCCGAATATGTGCCACCAAGCAAAACCGCGGTAGACATCTGAACGACGTTATATTTTATACTTAATGCCATAAAATATTCTTTCAAATAAGAAAAAAATTTAGTTAATATCTCACACACAACTTGTTTTATTTACGTTTAAAAATCGATTGTCTTTATTGAAAGACCGTATACAATAATCCCCTGAAATGTAAATTTAAATAATTTTCAAGATTTAAGTACAACAAACTATGGATCCTGACGAATCGCCCTGCAATCTTTACGACGGTGTGCCTAGCGGTGTTAATTGCTATCAACCGAGGGGCGTACGGCACATAAATAACGACAAAAAAGAGCGTAAGGGCGAGGCAGGAAGTCGGGGAAGGATCGCGATGTCGCACCACGTCTATGCGTGAGCGAACTCTGCATTGTAATCGTTTTCAAAATGCAGCGAAAACGGATCACGAATACGGCGTTCTCCTATCTCGCTCACGTTTGCTTGTTTAAAGCTGAAGACTTATCGGTGATCCCGCCAAGACGCTTCGAATACTAAGAAATTCCGATAATATAAGAAAGCTTTGCGGTAGTACGTGCATGATATGCTTTCCAAAATATTACCGATGATCCGGTTTGTGTGCATGACAATTAAATGGTAATGCGTAACATGATAGTTTATAGAAATGTAAACATAATTTTCCATAAACGATACAGCAGGTATAAAAGTATTTCGCTCCGTCAAATCTGAACGAGATGGGGAATGTGGAACAGGTCCTTGTTTAAACATTGTCCACAGATCCTTATTACCTGTTTAAACATTTTTACTTTTCCGCACTCAACAATACGCGGAAAAGTCATCGTGTAAAAAAGTTGTTACCAACAAAAAAATGGTTTTTAAACCATTTTGTGTGTGTGTGTGTGTGTGTTGTTGTCATTGTCGTGGTTGTCATCGGTATTAATAAAATGTCTTGTTAGCACGATAACTCAATTAAATCGTGTCGGAGCGATGGGGTTTTGACTGATTCTGATCGGGGACGTGTCCCAGATGACACCTATTGATTTTGAGGTGGATGGGACACACACCACGCTGTCCATGGGTCATGCAAAAGCACGATGGTGGACTATTTAAAAAAAGTAAAACTGTCGCATAAAACACATATTCTGCACTTATGTGTTGGTTTTTCTTTTCGGCCACTAAATTTCGATATAAATGTTCTACGTGCGGAAAAGTCCGTTTTAAGGTTTTAAAACTATTTATTTTTTAACAACAATGCAATAATATCCGATTGTATTTATTAAATCTGATTATATTTATCATAAATCATATTTTTAATTACCTTTGGAACTCGTTCAATCCATCGTTTCGCGCTCCCTTGTCTGTCATATATTTTTTTGTGCCTTTATTCAACCAGTTCTACATTGTTGAATTCGATAACTGTATTAAGTAGATTGTCTCCTTTTTTGTTCATCTCTCGTCGTTATTGCCTACTATATTTTTAAAAACATTCAGAACGATTGTTTGCCTTTTTTGGAATAAGAAAATTATTTTCTAACTTAACTGGTATTATGCTTCTATTACAAAAATATATACACTAGGCAGAAAAATTAAGGGATGTTAAGAAATATAAAATTTTTAGATGATTTTCAAAGGACTGTAACTTCGCAAAATAGGCGCAGAGCAACTTAAACAAATAAAATTGAAGTTTCTAGTTTTTAGATCTTGTATATATAAGCTGTTTTTGAGTAATCATAAGAAAACCATCGGAAAAAAATGTTTCTAAATTTTTACGTGCCTTTAAGAACGTCCACGGACTTTCTTCACGGATAATACATTTTTTTCAGTGATTTTATCATAAAGCTTTTTATATAATTTTACATAAAAGCATTGTACGATGATTTCTCCTTGAGTTATCGTCGTTCAAAATAAAGAAACTTTGATAATGAATTACTCGGGAAATAATGATTGTACAGAAAATTCAAGTAGGGTTTTATAAACTCCAAAATATTCATATTAATAAATACCAGTTATTGGTTTTTGATAAACATAATTTTTGGTGAGAAAATGTTGATTGGAAAAAAGGTAAAAATTGCCTATTTAGGGATATTCGCTTAACTTCGCTTAAGGATGTTGACTGTTTCTTTTCAACATCAAAGTATTCCGAAGAAACTCTGAAAGTTCAAAACTGACTTTTTTGCATTAACGACAAAAATTTGGAAGAAAAAAATCCGATGGGTTGCTTTTGATTACTCAGAAACTGCTGATGGTAAAAAATGTTGAACTCAATATCTGAAAATTAGAAACTTGGAATTTCAGTTTTCTTTTTTTTTTTAATTACTCTACGACTATTTTTCTTCAAATTACAGCCCTTTAAAAACCACCTAAAAATTTAGGATAGTTCTTACATCCCTTAATTTTTGTATCTAGTGTATATAATATAAACACTATACAATATAAACACGACATTCTAATCATCGAAACCACCTGGCTGGAAGCCTCCCCCTTAACCGAGAGATTTACGATTTACCCGCAAAGGGCCAGTATATCTAACTGCCTCTAAATCGGGCAGAAGTACACTCCGACAAATGGAGACGACTAATACTCCCACAAATGATGCAGCAAATTTAAAATGAAACTTTTTGCTGGCCCATAAATTTGTCTCCTTCCGGAAGGTACCTTAAGGGTGTTTCTATGACGACACTAGACTCACGCAACGGCCGCGCCGCTGCCTTCAGCTCGGGGGTTGCATTTCCGTATTGTCGACCCGACCGCAACATTTCTTGCATATAAACGAGGAGACGATGCCGCAAAAAATTGTTTTATATCCCGGCGTCGACGAAAATTGTCAATTTGTGACAGACGGAGACGTGAGAATTAGGTACGAATATTACCCGTGTTATTGTCGATTAATGTTTCACGAGATATATAGGGTGTCTTGTTTGGAACTATAGGATGTGTTTTATGAAGAAAGCTAATGATATTTGACAAACTGAGGTTCTCTATTCTTCAACATAAAATGGAGATGAGTAGTATAGCAAAACTGCCACGAGCTCACTTTCGGCCGCTATCAGCTCATTCTCGATGCGGATGGCATGTGTCCATCGGGAGTGACCAAAGATGTGGGTGAGCGTCACAAAGAGCTCTTGTGTGGGTGATCAACAATAACCACAAGGTGCAGAAAAAAACAGCTCTGTACGACCTGTAGAGGCTGTTTGAATGGGGCTGTACGATCTGTAGGGGCTGTACGACTGTTTAAACAGCCACTACAGATCGTACAGCCCCATTTAAATGGCCCGTACAGGTCGTACAGAGCTGTTTTCTCTGCACCTTCTGGTTATTGTTGATCACCCACACAAGAACTCTTCGCGACCCCCACCCACATCTTTGGTCACTCCCGATGGACACATGCCATCCGCATCGAGGTTGAGCTGATAACGACCGAAAGTGAGCTCGTGGCGGTTTTGCTATACTACTGAGATGATACGGCTGCAAATGGAAAAGAATATTGGTCATATGGCTGCCTCGACTCATCTGGCTATATGAACGAATGACATCATCATGATGTCATTCGTTTAGCAGAACTATCCATAACACGGGCACATAAAACTGGCTCTACTTTCCGAATAACACATTGAACGTTTGCTTTGAGGTCATCGATTGTTGCTGGCTGGGTGGCATACATTTTTTCCTTGACATAACTCCAAAGAAAAAAGTCCAGTAATGTTAAATCATATGATCTTGCAGGCCAATTGATGTCAGAATTCCGCGAGACAACAGGATCAGGAAATTTGATATGCAATAGATTTATGGTTGCACGTGCTGCATGACACGTCGCACCGTCTTGCTGAAAACACATGTTTAAATCCAAATCATCAATTTGGTGGAAAAGAAATAGTATAACATATCACGATAGCGTTCCCTATTTACTGTGATAGCAAGGCCAGTTTAATTTTCAAAGAAGTATGATCCAATCACTCTACCACTCCAAAATGCGCATCAAACCGTGCATCTCTGGATGCATTTATTTTTCCTTAACAGCATGTAGACTTTCAGCATCCCAAGTTCGACAATTTTATTTGCTGACGAATCCGTCAATATGAAAATGTGCTTTATCGCTGAACAACATTTTGCTGCAAAAATTAGCATCACCTTCTTTCTATTGTAACACCCAATTAACAAATGTACGACGACTTTTAATAGTTTTGTCAACTGAATTTTGTATGCTGACAGATGCAGATTCTTTCGTTTTTAAAAATTAAAATAAATGTTTTAAAACAGGTATTACACGAGGTGTATTTATATTTGATTTTTTTTATAAAACGTTCATTTGAATTTGATCAAATTTATCCTAACCCTTAGAGACATACTGTATACATACTTGAATACGATTAAATAACTCAACCTTTTTTGAAACCTAACTAGCAGTATGGCAACTAAGCTGTTGAGATCCGCACGTCTCAACAGGCAAAAAGCGATGCCTTACGTGTAGATGGGAAGTGTTTCAACATTAATCTTACTCTCTGGACCTTACCTCGACAGATTGTTATTTATTTAGAGCATTACTGCGTCATTTGGAAAACAAAAACATTAAAAATTTCAATGAAGTGAAAGATATTCTAAAAAATGTACAGCTAAGACAATTCCTGCATCGACCATTAGTCACTGCATATAGTTAGGGTATGTATAGCAATAATAATAAGAATTTAAGTGCTCTTGCTATAACTATTGTGAAGACAAGTATACATAAGACATAAAAATACGACCACAAGGGAGTTTTCTTGATTTTCTACTTTATGTTCTATACACATTCGATATATCAACAAACACAGAAACATCAATAAGCACACTTGTCAATGACACAGCCATTGTTGCAAGTCACGAAGACCCAACAATAGCTTTACGCAATCTTCAGACGCATCTTAACCTTATAGTACCTTAGTTACAAATATGGAAAATTTAAGTCAACGGGTCCAAGTAATCTCAAATAATATTCACCCTACGAAAAAGTCATTTGTCCTATAGTCACCCTTAATCATAAAGATATACCACAACAAGAAACAGTGAAACATTTGGGATTGCATTTGGAGTCGAAGCTAAACTGGAAACAACACATAGGCAGCAAAAGAAAACAAACATACCTAAAAATAAAAAGAATCAACTAGTTAACAAGATGTAAATTTCATTTGAACACAATAATATTGATAATAGACTTCTTATATACAGAACGATAATCAAACCCATATGGACATATAGAGGTGAATTCTAGGGATGTTCCAGCAAGTCAAATACAATGATTATGCAGAGAGCTCAGTCCAAAATATTTAAAAATGCACCCTGATATGTTTCAAACTATACCCTCCATACAGCCTTAAAAATACCGCGCATAAGCGAAGTTATCACTGAAGGAAGCAATAAATACCACAACAAATTGGAAATCCACACAAACCCATTACTAGAACCACTCTTGTAACCTACTCATAACAGGAGATTGAAAAGAATATGGCCCATAGACCTAATAGGAAACTGAGGTGATGTCGATGGATGAACTCCCCATACGCCATGTGCAAAAATGTCCAAGAACATTGCACAAAGTCATCAAAACTAGCTTATAGGTTGTATATATCTGATTGTTAATAAAATAAAAATAATATTTTTTTTTATAATCTATTACACAGCAATCAGAATTCACATTCTATGAACTATTTTGTTAATTAATAGACTTGCAATAGTCTCATATATGTCCCGATGAGGTTTCTCTAGCGAGAAGCTCTGCTACACCTTATTTAAGGTCCCTGGGTTACTTCCTCTTAAGCCTTTTGTCATCATTTTCTTGGACAAGTGGTACTAAACTGTTTAGCTGTTTGAGTGGATCTATAATCGTTGGTGATGTTTCTGGCTTCTGTCTTTGATGATTTCTTGGACTGTTGGGATTCGGAGGTCATGATGCAACGTCTGATTGGTGACATACCACGGGGCGTCTACCATTACCCGAAGGATTTTCGATTGTGCTCGCTGTGATAGCTATGTTGGACTTACTGGCACAACCCCACAGTTCAATGTCGTATGTCCAGATGTGAACGAATACAGTTTTGTAAATTAAAATTTTATTTTCTAGGCACATTTGTGATTTTTTTCCAAATATCCAGTTTAGCTCTCTCATTTTCATGTATATCTGTTTGCATTTTTTTCCTTGAAATATGTTCTTTCAAATTTAGTTTGGAGTCAAGACGGAGACCTAAGTATTTTGCCTTTGATGTTTGTGGTATGATTGTCTCATTTATGAATACTGGTGGACATTGAGCTTTTCGATTTACGATTGCGCATGTTGCGATTTACTTTAATTGATTTTGATTTTCCATCTTATGAGCCAATCTTCTATGTGGAAGAGGTGATCTTGGAGATTTGCGGATGCTATTAGCGATGCGGGTCTTCATGGATCGCCAGAATGACAGTGTCATCTGAAAATGTACCAGTTATAGTATAGTCTGAGATTAGGAGGTTTACAGTGTATGTTAGATATAAAATTTGCCCTAAAACGCTGCCCTGTGGGACCCTGAATTTGATGAGTTGAAATTGAGAGGTTTTTGAGAAAAAATATTATTTATTCAAGAAGTATTTATCTTATAATGACTTATGAACCATTTTGTAAAGACTTATACACTATCTTGCTAATTGCAAGTAAAATTGTTTGGTTCACCGGGTATTTAAGTACAAATTTTCTGTGAAATTTGGCAACCAGTCTATCGCCTTTGTTGGTCGATGATTCACACTGTTCAGCAGCTGAGTCGTATACAACAGGGCTTAGTTGCGTTTTCCCAAAACTAACGCAACAAAAGGACTAAAGGGCAAGGCCGTCGCCGTCGGTGTGCATCTCGGCCGGCGTTAGTCGCGGACGGAGGTGAATCAATAAGTGCAGCGTAAATTTCGTGTTAAGCGCGAGCAGAGTGCCAAATAATGGCAATTTGGCCGAGGCAGACTGGGCCGTGGCGTTTAACAAAGGGCCATAATTATAAGGATGTTTAGAGAGCGGAGGGCTGCGATATTAATATTTCGTATTTATAATCCTCTTATCTGAAATAACAGCGGCGGAATAGTGAGGGTTAATTATCCTGTCATATAAACCCGCCCTCGTGTTGGGGAAACAAATGATGGCGGTAATCTGTAATGCAAAATATTGGTTGTTCACGTAAATGCACCGTCATTAATTAATCCCGTAGGGCCTTGGGTATCTGGAATTGCATTATTGAGAAGATAATTCACCAGTTCAGAGTATGTGTGAACGTAGGCCACTAGGCACAACTTTATGCTTAGAACTGATCGAATCGCTCGAAATCATCGTGGTATATTTTTGCAGTGTATAATACTTGTGGGGGGTAAAAGTCGAAAATACACCTCAAAATGTTTATGGATCCCACAATGGCTTATATACTACACCTGTGCCCTATTTACGTATATTTTGAGACAGGACGCATCCCCGTAATACGGTCCTGTTAGTTGCTGTGGATTTGGAGACGAAATTGATAACTGATGATGCTGAAACCAGAGTGTAACAATATATAATGTACTTCCCATTATGAAATTTAAATAAATATCGATAGAGATTTTGCTCCTTTAAATCCATTTATCATTCCTCCTCCTCGCGAATTCCATCCGTAATCCTTATCAGCCCCGATTTGGTATCTGCGGGGATCACTCGAGACATGCTTATTATTCTTCGTCTCTCAGCTAATACAGCGCGTTTACAAGAGTTCCCGAATTTGTCGGAATTAGCTTAATTAATTGAGTAAATATTTTAAGTGTATCAGGCGAACGAATCGTCATCAGAAAGAAAGGCGACGCGAAAGAAAAGGGAAGAATTTGGAAACGGCTTATTCGGCATGGGGACCCAATTACTTTCCCAAACTAATTTAGGTAATAGAATTTGACTATAAATCAAACCTAATTCCGACGTAACAAATGTATTTATGTTATAGTGTAGGGACATTTTGACGGAATAATTTGTTACCGATTGCTCTATAAATCATTCGTGACATTCCTGATTTATATGATTTCATTAGGAGTTTGCAAAGAATATGAAAGAGAAATAAATGTCTACTCTTGCGTCCAATTTAGTTTATTCGTAAACAGTATCCGTATAAAACCACATACATATTGTAACGAATTTACTAGAAAGTTCTTTATTTCAAACACTTATTTACAACTCAACTATTCACAAGTCCAACTAACTAACTAACTTTCTTTCTACTTTAACTTTATAAACTAACTTTCGCACTGTATATCACTTTCTTAGCACCGTATCGCTCACTATCGCGGTCCAGATTCAACTAACTAACTACTGGCCAGACGACACAATTCTTATATAGGCAGTGGAACGTCTCTCCAGACGTCTCTGGATAAAGAACTTTGGCGAACCTTCTAGTATAGAACGCACTGGAAGTCAACTCCGCACGCTCCTGATGTTTCGAATATTCCCGGCGTTCGGGATCGGTCGAGGCGTTCGTGACACTATTTTAAAATCGAAAATAAAACACTACATTATCCAGTATAAGTTTGTTACAGTTATTTGAATATTGATATCTTTTCTTTTTCTTTCATGTGCTAGATGCAGAAAAATATTTTTATAATAAAAGATAAGATTTCATTGCACGCCTGGGTTCGAATCGTATCGGAAGGAGTTTGGTACCCGAGCATGGGTGAGTTTGTCATCGTCTCTATGTGCAACCTGTCCTACCGTGGCCTACGGTTTTAGGGAAAGGCGGTCGATTTCTGTGTATCTAATAACAAATTGCAACAGTTATATCAAATATAAAATGGTGATAAACAGACGAATTTGCCAATGCCAATCAAGACTCTATTCAAAATGCCATAGGAAGGCTAAAAGATTACAACTAGTTTTCAAGAATGCATTGTTAATTTAAAATACGGAAGAATATACGAGTGTGTTCGAAAAGTAACGGGAATTTTGCAATTTCTCGGGTTGTATTTGCCCGATTCGCGCGATTTTTTCGTTGTTGTGTCGGTAAACATGTCTGAAAAGTATCTGTACATTGTTAGCCATATTGTATGTTTAGTCTGTATCAGTTTAAAAAATGGACCAGAGAATTTGCATTAAATGTTGCAATAAGAATGTTTTGAGAAATGTTAAATGTTGCTTTTAGTGAGTCTGATATGAATGAAACAAGGGTATACGACTGGTATCGGATATTTTAGGTATAAAACGTGTGGCAACAAAATTTGTTCCAAAATTGTAGAATTTTGAACAAAAACAGCGGGGAATGAAAGTTACTCAGGAGTCGCTAAATGAAGTCAACAACAATGCAGAACTCCTGAAACGTGTCATAACAGGCGATGAAACAAGGGTTAACGGATATGATTAAGGCTCAATCGTCCCAGTAGAGGCATTCTGGATCGCCAAGACCGAACAAATCTCGACTGTGAAGTGCTGTCGAATATGAAGGTTATGCTTACTGTGATTTCGAATTGAACGGCATGTGCACCATGAGTTATTGTCACAAGGTCAAACGATCAATAAAGAGTACTACCTACAAGTTCAATGCCGCTTGCGTAAAGCTATCCGGAAAAAATGCCCGGATTTGTGGCGAAACAGTTTATAGCTTTTGCATCACGATAGTGCATCAGCTCACACTTCATTGCTGGTTCGTGAACTTTTGGCCCAAAACAACACTGTTATGATGCCCCAGCCTCTATATTCGCCAGATATGGCTCCATGTGACTTTCTCAAAACTAAAGGGAATCTTAAAGGGTCGTCGTTTTGCGAGCATAGATGAGATTAAAAACGCCATGAGAGAACTAAAGGCTATTGTAAAGATCGAGTTCCAGACGCGTTGTTTTGGGGATTCGAAGAAGCATTGGCATAAATGTTAATATCTAATGGGTTTTGAAGGTGATAACATTGATGTAGGCGCATAAATAAAATTCTTTCCAAAAAAAAAAAACGAAAATTCCAGTTATATTTTCAACACACCTCGTAAAGCAATCCTCAGCGTCCTTCTACCATCTACCGTTGCCAAATTTGCTCAGCGTATGTTTCATAGTCATATAGTGGATTAGAATATTTTAATGTGTTACTCAATTGAAACATAATAAATAAACTATTGGATGCCTGTGAGAACACTGATATAGTTAAATACAAAAGCAATATAAACAAAGAAGTAAAACTCATGTCCAAACATCCTTTGTTTGAGAACGTAAGAAATCTTATGACACCTTTGGAAGAAAATTGCATGAGATTACAATAGAACGGATTAGAACAGATTGTCTTCCAACTGAAGATAGTAGAAATCTCTATAATACTACGATACTACTATCTAATCTAATTGCATAATGCGTTTTGCAGTTCGCTTGTCAAAATAAATTAGAAACAAAAATGTTATGTGCAATGGCTGATTTAAATAAAGAAAGCGGAATCGTCACACCTCGAAAATTCCTATTGAAATGCCCCAGCACTATACGATGATTAGCCCGTTTCCTCTTTGTGGAACGAGTGACAACCCTAGTTCTGATGCATTATCCCCAACCCTTAGCTGACTGAATAAAAGGGCCATTTACTTTATAGAATCTAATAATGTAGTGATAAAACTTATGTCCAAATTGAAAAATATGCCACTTACTCAGTCATGTGTTCCCTTCGTGAATTTAATCTACATACATATTCAAAATTACTTCCGTATGTCTGCTTTGGGGATATACAGTGTGTTTGTGAGTATTGTTGACTTTAATTTAAATATATTACAGAGTATCTACGAAGTATCTTAATTTCGTAGTACTTGATTGAGAGAACGAATGTATAACATCATTATTGGTATCAAATAAAGTTATACATAAGTAGTTATATGTATGTACAGTATTATAACCTTTACAATTTTCATTTTCTTTCATTTTCTTATATTAGCATTATTTATTGTTTGGTTAGAATTTAATACTTTAATTAATTTTTACTAGAATTACTTATAATGCTGAAATTACTATTTAGATCTAACACTGTGTATTAATCCTACTTCTTGAATAAAATTCCAATTGCCTATAACGACCCCAATAAAAATAAACCCTGACCATCAAAGGACCAGAGCCTCTTGATTAAGCATACATTATTCGGCCCTTCACTGAAACTTTAATATTACCCTAGGTGTGGGCGGCATAGTTTTGACATTTCACCTCCCCCAAGCCCCAAATACGGCCTAATTTCCATGCAGACAAGCCGAAAGGGTTTTGTCAGTGTTTGTCTAGTAAAAAATCTGTTTCGTATACCTGACGCATACACAAGCTGGTTACAATTGCATGTTTAGCTTAGTTCTTGACAGCGTAATTAGCCTGTGTACGTCCTAGAACATGCATGATTACGAGAAATAGTCTCAGTAGAGCTGTCCACTCTGCATGTGTGGCAGCGCCTTATATAGAGCGTCTCAGTTGGAATTGTAGGATTTGAATGGCTCACTATCTGTGTTCTGTCAAAGATGGGGTGTCAATATTTAATGACTGTTATCTAAAAACCATACGACGTCAACATGCCGTGATTAACAGTTCAACAACGAATAGTTCGTGTACAACTGTTTTATGAAAGTAAGCGATCATTTACAGATGCATTAAAAAAATCGCACAAAATGAGGACAAACTGAAGCGTCTACAGAGTTAACAGTTCCTAACTTAATCAAGAAATGTGATGAGGCAGGTCCGTTATTGATAAGGCAACATAAATACGTCTTAGTCCTGGTCTCTCAGATGAAAATACTGCTGCAGTGAGAAAGTGTATAAGAGTATCCAAACACATCAATTCGATGTCGTGCACAACAATTGAATCTGTCAAGAGCCACCACGCATCAGACTTTAAAGAAAGATTTGCATCTGTCGGCATACAAAATTCTGTTGACACAACAATTAAATGTTACAAACCATTTATAACGTCATGCATTTGTTAATTGGCTGTTAGAAAAGAAAGAGTGTGATGCTGATTTTTGGAACATTCTCATATTGACAGATACGTCAGCAAATAAAATTCGTCAACGAATGAAAATCGTTTGGAGTATGGCTTCCATTTTATGTTGAAGAATAAACAACTTCAGTTTGTCAAATACTATTAGTTTTATTCACAAATCACATCCTATTGTTTTAAATGAGACAGAACAAAAATGGCGCGAAATCAAATACTATAGTTCCAACTAAGACACCCTATATAAACAACTACGTATAGGTTATAGTATATATGTAATGTGTATGTATTATTTACTCGTTTCTGTGAGCGATGTCTGGTAAGGTGAAAAATTATTTTATATAAGGAATACAACCGTCCGGCATCTAAAGATGTAACATTGAATAGATAAAATAAGCTCTGAAATTATATAATGGATCCGTATAAGCACTGGTACTACAGATATCTTAATCTGGCACTAGATTTTTCCTTATTTAAACACCGTGTTTGTGGTACATGCAAACAGAGTCCTTAAAGGTTAATGATATTCGATTAGAAACCAAACATATTATTTAAGACTCCTCACATTAAAAAAAAAAAAATTCCCGTATAATTCTCACATTGTGCGCGAACATTTGCGTGTTACTACAAACTTTCGACATATTTACTCCATACGAAAGTCATAGAGACGAAATATACCTAAATATTTACCCACAAATATAAGTGTCTACGAGATATACAAGAAATATAAATAGGACGGTAAAGCTAAACAGAATTGCTTGTACCTACACTGATTCAAACATATTAAGTCTACACAGTGGCATCTCAGCTGATCAGGTGCCGCGTTTGGTTGCTGTTTTTTAAGTCATTCTTATTAATTTTAAATCATTTGTCTTCCCTCAAAATTATCTTAAATAGTGAATTATGAATAACCAATTGTTCACGTTTCAATTACCAATATGTTAATTCCATTTTCTCGCAACATTAACTTACTACCTCAAAACAAAGAACTGACAAACGCAGTCACATTTGGGGCCGAAGTCGACTTTACCGCTCTTTAAGGTATGTGGTCCCAGTTCCGTTATTTATTGGCTCCATTCTCACGGAAAGCGCTGCACTGTAGTAGGAAAGAGGTTGAAAATTGACGAAAGATATCTGGCCCAATAAGTTCGGTCTGTTGTAAAACAACACCCGTCGCTCGGGGCACTAGCCTAATTACACTATGTGGGGTGCGTATAATATAATGTTGCCACTGGGTTTGACTTTGATGATTCTCTGTTTACCACGGAACAATAAAAGTGACCTCGACGTGCCATCTGGCGCACCACTCGACCTTATACACCGGCAAATGAGCCAAATTTCCACCCGCATTGGCGTAGAATGGGGCGCGACAGATTGCTGGTCTTTCAAATTTGTTCCCAGTGGGAAATACTATGTTTGGTGTTTACACATTTTATGTTGGTAATTATTTAATTCCTGCTTTGTCAGCGTTTTTTTTTTGGATATTTTAATATATAATAATGTGTTGTTCTCCCTTGAAATTCCGTGCCACATCTAACACTTCCAATCTCAAAGTCTCACTAAAAATCACTGGATGTAATTTCACGTAAATTTGAAATCAGTTCGTAATCGGAATGATGCGAATGTTTCTAATCAATGAATACGAATCAATTCCTGCGCTTAATCAGTTAAAGACAATAATGACCATAGGATAGATGTGGGTGAATAATATTTTGTCTTGATTTAGTATGAAATTATTGCCATATTTCACGTGATTAAACGCAACTGTTAAGTACTAATTTCACATTCTGTAGAAATATGTTGACAACATTATACTCGTTAGTGTAGAGTCTTTCAATAGGGACGCTCGAAATTTGATAGGTTATAGCGGCCATGTTGTTAAAGCAACATCTGTCAAATTTACTGTGATTCATTCAGTGGTGTATGGCAAATCATCATGGAGGGTTATAGCGTTCAACATCGTGTGAGAATCATCAAATTTCATTTTCCAAATCAGTGCTCCATTCGAGAAACGTCCGCGCATTACGTGATTTTTATCCTCGCAACAACCGTCTCGCCGAGTCGATTATTCGACGTTCGATGGCCAAATTCGAATCAACCGGTTTGATAAATAATTGGCCAACACTCGTACGTCACCGAAACACAAGGTTTACTGAAAACATCACTGCTGTGCGTGAGAGTGTACGGAAACTTGTGTCGTTCACAAGAACTTGGTCTTTCTGCGACTTCAACTTGGCAAATTTTGGGTGTGCACTCGTATAAAATCCAACTGACCCAGGAAACGACCATAGACAACGCTGTGTGTTCGGTGATTGGGCTCTGAAGCAGTTGGAAGTTGACTCAGATTTCGCTAAAAAAAATCATCTTTAGCAATGAGGCCTATTTTTGGATTAATGGATATGCGAACAAGAAAAATTGTCGGATTTGGGACGATACCAATCCACAAGAGATACATCAGCACCAAATGCATCTCGAAAGTCACTGTTTGGTGCGGATTTTGGTCTAGCGGAATATGTACTTCTTCCAAAATGAAACTGGCACTGCCATACACGTCGACGGCGAGCGATACAAATCGATGATAAGCAACTGGTTGTGGCCTAAACTGGATCATATGGATACTGACCACATATGGTTCGACGTACCACATGACGGCACATGTGTCATACAGCATATGCTACGATGGACATTCTGCACGAGCGATTTGAGGGCATGGTTATCTCGCGCAGCGGCGACGTGACCTGGCCACCGAGACGTGTGATTTAACGCCTTTATCCTTCCTCCTTAAATCGCAGGTATATGCGAATAAACTGCAAACAATTGGTGATCTCAAAATAAACATAACGAACGCCATCCAATTTCGACAAAGTAATCAAAAATGGGACCTCCCGAATACGTGTCACTAAGAAAAGCCGCGGCGGATATTTGAATGACGTTATATCCCATATTTAATGCCATAAAATATTCTTCCAGATAAAAAAAAATGAGTGGATATCTTACACACAACTTGTTTTATTCACGTTTAAAAATCGAAAGTTCTTATTGAAAGACCCTATACATATTCTGAGGGAAGAGGCTGGAACCTTCAATGCACAACAAAAACAGAATATTAGTTTTCCACAAACATCGAAATATTATACGTTACCCAACGCGCGTTCACCAATCAAGTTGGTATTATTAGGAGGTGAGTCTTAATACATGGTGAGTCATGGGAAACGGACGTTTTTAGAACGAATAGTACACAGCTTGTGTCAGGCGTATGTAAGTGGGAGAAATGACAGTCAACACTCCTTGAGTTGCCATTTAGTATCCATCATGCCGTTGTGGACAAGGGAACACTACGTGTTTGTTTACGACGAGTTTGTAAAAAGTGGAGGTTCAGTGACAATAGTGCAGCGTCTTTTCAGACGGCGTTTCAACATCGGCCGCCATGGTGCCCTCCCTCAGCGGAATACCATTCTTAGATGAGTTAATTCATTGCGAACGACAGGGTCACTGTTTAAAAGGAAACCACCCGGCCCAGTTCGAACGGCTCGAACAGCTGAAAATGTGGATCGAGTAAGGGAAGCCATGAACCGAAGCCCCACTCGTTCTGCTAGACGACATTCTAGGGAACTGCAAATAAGTCAATCCACGATGCAGAGAATTTTACACAAAGACCTTGCATTTCATCCCTATAAAATTATGATGGTTCAGAAGCTAAATGAGAGAGACTATCAGCAACGAATGACTTTTTGTCAAGCAATGCTTCACCTATATGAAGAAAATGAAAATTTGATTATCATAATGAGCGACGAAGCCCATTTTCACCTGGAAGGGGCGGTTAATAAGCAAAACTGTCGATATTGGGCTGCAGATAATCCTAGGGGATTACATGAGAGACCGCTACACAGCTCTAAAGATACAGTTTGGTGCGGTATTGGACGGTGCGGGATTATCGGACAATTTTTTTTTGAAGAAAACGAGAGAACGGTGACTGTTAATACTTTTTTCTTACCTGAACTTCTAGGCTAAGAATGAATAGGGCAGAGGTGTGGTTTCAACAGGACGGGGCGACCGCTCATACAGCAAGAGCCTCCCTGGCAGTTGTTCGAACTGCATTTCCTAATCGCCTCATTTCACGCTTCGGAGACCTTTCTTGGCCGCCGCGCTCGCCCGATCTTTCCATTTGTGATTTTTATCTTTGGGGGTATTTAAAATTAAGGGTATATGAGCGTAAACCCCGTACATTAGAGGACCTGAAGACAGCAATACGTGAAAAAATTGCAGAAATCAACCTAGATACGTTGCGAAACGTAGAATCAAACTTTCGAAAACGACTTCAGCTGTGTATACGTGAAAATGGCCGTCATTTATCAGATATTATTTTTCGCACTTAGGCATATAAAATGGCATAGTTTAACGTTTAATTCTCTAAAAATAAAACTTATTTTTTCCTAAAATTGCAAGAGATATTTTTTGTTGAAAAACGTCCGTTTCCCGTAACTCACCCTTTATTTGAACAACGTATAGTTTTTCAGTGTTCTTGGAAAACGGATCCCTTGTGTTTTTGTCCATACTATGTATATTAAAAAGAAAAAATTATAAAGTGTATACCATTTTAGAGGAGGTTTATTTAAATTATCTCTTTGGCAGATAACAAAGTTCAAGTTTATCCTTCTTATACGTATATATCCTTCTCAAAGTACAAATACAGGGGAACATATTAGGATGCTATAAAGATGCAGACTGACGGATAAAAGCAAAAGTAAGCCAGCCTGTAACGGGACGGATATGGATATTTGTTAGAGACAAGATTCAAACTTTATAGCAAATTACTTAAAACCCCTAGAGCCAAACAAGGGGAGTACTAAGAGCGTCGCTCCCATCTTTATGTAAGTACAGTTTCTTTGGTGAAATATTCAACAAGTGAAGTGGAGTTTCATATTAAAACTTATAAAAGTATTGGAACATAATGGTTTTTAAAATTTCACCAAGTAAGTCATAAAATTCTGTCAGGTTCATTGTACGATTTGGTTGAGTAGGCAGCCAATCTTTAAAATTGTAAGATTCAATCAAGAAATTGTTGCTATTACTAACAGCGCTCGATTTTGTTAGCGGGACAGTGCCGCTGTGAATATGCGCAGATGTGGGGATGGTGACTCAGCGAATCAGCATCTCCGCTCGATCGATCGAAAGTCTCGCAGAAGTTGTTAAACTTATGTTTAGTGGTGCATTGTGCACTTTGATACGATTGATTTTGTCTTGGAAAGTGGTAAATGATGGTACCGCAATCAAGTGTTCTATAGGCCATTGTCTTAAACAAGAGTGTGGTAGTTTTTTACATATTACGTGTGAATTGCATGGGTTACATCGTTTAGCTGAAAATACTATCCAAACGTAAATGGATTAATATCATCTACAAAAGCGGTGTCTCTTAAATCTCTAAAGTTTTCGAGAATATCACAGACAGTGTCTAGCCATTCCTGGACCACCACAGCCCATTTTCACTCGTTGGGGAATGTGGTTATAGGCAGAATTTTATTATTTTGAGCACATCAACAAAATAAAGTTTGTAGCGTTACAAGTAGATCCTAAAGAGGTAGTTGCCATGAAGGAAACTCAAGTAATATTCTCGTCTAAATACCCTACTAGACTGAATTATGTAAGAAATGGAGACGTAAGAAGGCGAACAAGTAGGATATATACAACGGTCGGTCGTATTGACACAGTACAGTAGATACAAGGACGTATAATGAATGAGCGAACACCGTTAGCTTATAAAAGTTATAGAATACCCATCTCAAAGAAGAAAAAGAAGACGACTGACAGTTCCATGGAGTCAGGGAATTATAATGGTAATGATAGATAGGGCTAATGTAGGTAGCCCTAAAAGAATATTGTAGATAGAATTATTGAAGAGGGAGAATCGAGAGATAGGGTAAAGTGGAAATTCAAAATGCGGGATGCGGTAAAGGTTGTAGGAATCCTGCCTATATATAGGGTGTCTCAGTTGGAAATGAGACACTATGGGAACTATAGGAATTGAATTACGCGCCATTAGTGTTCTGTCAAAGATCGGACGTCAATATGTAAGACTGTCATCTACAAATAATACGATCTCAACATGCCGCAATTAACAGTTCCATAACCAATAGTCTGTGTGCAACTGTTTTATGAAAGTTAGCGATCATTCACAGTTGCATCAAGAAAAATTCGCACATAATTAGGACACAATGAAGCACCCACGGAGTTAACAGTTTGTAATTTAATCGAGAAATTTGAAGAGACGGGTTCTGTTATTGATAAGGTAACACCAATACGTCCTCATTATAATTGGTTAGATGAAAATATTGCTGCAGTTAGAGACAGTGTACAATAGTATCCAAACACATCAATTCGACGTCGTGTACAACAACTGAATTTGTCAAGAGCTACCACGCATTAGATTTTAAAGAAAGATTTGCATCTGTCAGCGTACAAGGTTCAGTTGACACAACAATTAATAGTTAAAGACCATTTACAACGTCATACATTTGTTAATTGGGTGTTAGAAAAGAAAGAAGGTGATACTGATTTTACTTGAACATCCCTGAACAAAGTATGGTTTGTAGATGACAATCGTTATATATTGACGCCCTATCTTTGACAGAGCACAAATGGCGCGCAATTCAAATCTTATAGTTTCAACTAAGACACTCTATAGTTCTCTATTACCGATTATATTGTATACTAGTAGTCTTGACTTTCCTTTCATCATATCGACTTGTTAAAAAAATTGTGGTACATTATCTACATTTTAGAGTTTTTTGTTCTGATTAAATTTTGGTAGTATGTATAAAATACCTGACGCCTTTGATGTAATAACAGACTCCAGCACCAAACCCAATCTACTGAGTGAGTTGAAGCTAGTCCTAATCACTTTTTCGTAAGGTTAGCTAATGGTCTGAACCAAAGTTTGGTTATAGTCAATAAATGTGTTGTTATTACCAAATAGACAACCTCTTGAACAATATTTATAAAAATAATATTGTAATTTACATTTGGTGTTTTGAATATAACGATCAATCGTCTAATTCAGTTTATTCCTCACTGGGATATCAGAAACGAAATAGAATGAAGCATACTTGACATCTGATGTCTGAAATAAAATTAGATGGACGAATTTTATTATTTAGAACGACTTCATGTACAAACGGAATACCATATTATTTTTTTATTTCTTTGGTATTTTACTTACTGGAATTTTGAATCACCACGATTAGTACACAAATTAACTAAAAAATGAAATTAAATTAACGCGAAAAAAATTTTTGATTAATTTTATAGTTTATTTCATCGCTATTTGTCAAATAAAAAATCTCAAAACATGCTGTGGCTTGTTTTTATGGCTAGGCCCAGGTAGACGGTTCCGTTTATAGGCAAGATAAGAGTTTTTATTTGGCAAATAGCGATGAAATGAATAGTACTCGAAACTAACTATACCACAGGTATTACGATGTAATGCAGTCGGGAAGGAGAAGCACTATACTTTGGATTAAAGACGATCAAATTGAACAAAGTGTCGAGTGCTAAAATTCGCTTATTAATGTTTATATTATGATGATAAATGAAGGGACACTCCCTCCCTTCAATTATTCAGCAATTAGTTACCTTTCTCTCCCTAATACGGAATCAATTAAGTAAGACGTTTAGACAAGCCCTGACAAGACGTTCTCTGAAGTTTCGCCAGTACACGGCGTAAACATAATTTAATTGAGATGTATACGTTCAGGAGAGACTTCACCTTCTCCCCGTCTCAACTGCACCGAACTCCATTATTTACATATTTGTACCGCAGAATTTACCTTCGAGCCCGTACTTATTTGAATTAAGTTTAGAGTTTACATTGGGTATCTTTCTGTGAAATTAATAAAGTACTCGTAAGGCCGGGCACCATTAGATTGCCTTTGATGCTGCGCACTCCATTTTGTTTGATCGCATGTATCCGGCTACGTGGTTTATTAAATTTCTAACAAGGTATGCTTTGATCAGAACGTAAAATACTTTGATAAGAACGTTGAGAACAAAATATTCAAGGCATGGGGAAAATTGAAAGAGTGTATCTGTTATCGCTAATATCCGAAAACCATTAGTATGCATAATAACTGATGCATTTTAGGAATTATGCATAAATACTAAAATCGTCAGTGAGTATCCATAAATTCAGGGACATTCCGGTAATATTGATAAATATCGAAAAAATTGAACAGGAATTTTACAGCAATTATGTGTGCGATTCTCAGCGAGAAG
This sequence comes from Rosalia funebris, assembly GCA_037954035.1. Lineage (NCBI taxonomy): Eukaryota > Metazoa > Arthropoda > Insecta > Coleoptera > Cerambycidae > Rosalia > Rosalia funebris. Next base: position 6,548,894 of record JAZFAV010000002.1, on the reverse strand, counting down.
CTTTTGAGATGTGGTGTTACCGAAGAATGATGAAAATACCGTGGACTGATAGGGTTAGAAACGAAGAAGTATTAGAGAAAGTCGACGAGAAAAGAAGTATGTGGAAAAACATAAAGAAGAAAAGAGATAGAATGGTAGGCCACTTGCTGAGACATGGGGGAATAGTCCGCGATATTTTGGAGGCAGAAATAGGAGTGAAGAAAGGCAGAGGTAGGCCTAGATTGGACTACTGGTCGCAAATAGTAAGGGATGTTGGTTGTAGCACAATTAGCGAAATGCGTAGGTTAGCACAAGATAGGAGAAGCTGGAGGTTAGCGTCCAACCAGTCTTAGGACTGATGACTTCATGATGATGTGTGCGATTAAGTGCCACCAAAGCTCTTTTTGTTCAAATAAATAAATTTTAGTATATCTTTTTATATTGTGTAATAGTCAATACCACCAAAGCTGTACCTGTTTAAATAAATAGATTTTGGTATATATTCTTCTATTTCACTTACATTACCCCTAAATACATATTCGTAATGACCAAATGTTTCAAGCATTACACATAATTTCGGTTAAATTTTTAGTTATTTATCAATATTACCGGAATGTCTCTAATTTTATGGATACTTACTGACGATTTTAGTTTTTATGCATAATTCCTAATGCGCTTAGTTATTATGTATAATCACTGACAGATTCAGTAATTACGCATAATTCCTAAAATGTTCAGTTATTATGCATGCTAACGGTTTTTCGAATATTAGCGGTAACATATCAATACTTTGACATATTCTGGATCGAAGGATAAGGTGTTTTTGAAGAAGATAAGTCTTTTTACATTTATTACTGTATTTGTATAAGTTCCCTCGGTTGTCTGATTTTGTTTTCTGTACAGGACCTTTCACGTAATACATTCATTAAAAGCCTTTACTAAAATAAAATACTGTATATATATTTTTTTTTTAAATTAAAATACCGCATACGAGGGGGTACAGAAAGAAAACAGATCTAACATGGTGGGTGAAGACTTTGTAGTATCGCGTTCTGCCGTTAGGAGCGTATAGAGCTACCATTCCCGAGTCAGTAAGCCAAGCATCGTCGCTAGAGAAGGTTCTGTTCGGCTTGTGTGAACTTTTTTGTATGCTGGTCGTTTTTTCAATCGCTGTTTTTCGTCAACAGCGCGCGGCCGTAAAGATTTGCTTCTTGCTCGGAAAAATTGGCACAGAAACTTGTGAAATGTTAAAAACGGCCTACAAGGATGATGATATTGGGAAAACTCGAGTGTTTGAGGAGTGGTTTTCTCGTTTCAAAAAGAGGTGAAATGTCAATTGATGACAAATCTCGCCCTGGTCGTCCTTTCGCGACTCAAACCGATGAAAAAATTCGCGAAATCGTCCTGGAAGATCGACGACGGACCATTGATGAAGCTGTGGACCTGTCTGGAGTGACTTGGAGTTTAGTTCACCTGATTTGTGGCAGAAGAGCGACTAGTTTTTCCATCACGATAACGTCCCTGCTCACACAGCCCTGTCTGTGTGCCAAATCTTGACCAAAAATGACATGACCCCTCTGCTCCATCCCACCTATTGACCCGACCTTGCCCTCTGCGACTTTTATTTTTATTTCCTGGAATGAAAATATATATGAAAGAAAAGTGTTTTACCGACGTTGCTGAGGTGAAGAAAATATTGACGGACGCGCTGTCAGGCATCACAGAAGGAGAATTTCAAAAATGTTTTGAAAAATGGAATAAAAGATTAGACACGTGTACTAGTGCCAGTGGAGAATAGTGTGAAGGGGATTGAAAGTTTATTGTTTAAAAATAAAATTATAAAATTTAGAAAAATAATGTCGGTTTCTTTTGTGTAATCCTCGTATATGCGCTGAGGGACGCCTTAGCGTCCTTACCTTATTCTTGTACCTTATTGCTTTTATTGCATAATCGCTGTTACTTGTGATAACTACCCTATTTTATAGGAATAGAATTGTATTTTCTTAACCGGGTGCGATACTACGATATTATTTTGTTAGCGCATTTGCATGTGAAATGAAAACAGCGGAGCTAACTTATTCGAGACGCAATTAAAGGATGTTTCGAAGGAGCCCTCTCACATGTTCTACATGGCAAATAAGGCACGAGTAGGAAGGCATTGTTTAGAATTCAGAAGCTCGGCTTTTACCCCGCTGATCATTAAGGGTGGAACGTACAACCCTAGCGGCGTGGAAGCCGCCAGTCGAGGACACTAAGGCTTTGGAGTTTACCACTCGATGAAGCAAAGGATAACGGAAGTCGTTAAATGAGTAGGTTCTTGGAGGGAACAGAAGTTATAGGGTTACTAAAAAGCACAACGACAACAGTTATTCTATTATATTTAATATTGAGATACCAAAAATGATGTTCGTTGAAGGTGGTCTTGAAATGGCAAATGGCTATTTTAGCTTATACCATTTTTCGTTTGAAATAATGCTGTCAAAGTTTGTCAAATATCGTGTCATACTGATATCATCAATAACATGCAATTGTGTAATTACACTAGGCACAAAAAATAAGGGATATGAAATTTTTAGGTTATTTTCAAAGGGCTGTGACTTGAAGAAAAATAGTCGCAGAGGAATTTTTAGAAAAAGCAAATTGAAGCTCCAAGTTTATAATCTTCAGATCTTGAGTTCAAAATTTTTTACCATCAGTAGTTTTTGAGTAATTATAAGAAAATCAGCGAAAAATATTTTCGCAAATTGTTGCTTGCCTTTCCACGGCCCAAAAGGTCCACGGACTTCAATATATATTTTTTTCAGTGATTTCATCATAAAGCGCCTTTAGATAATTTTATCCTCTTTAATTTGAGCGGCTTAAAATCCTTGTACGATGATGTTTCGCTGAGTCGTTCAAAGCAAAAAGAGTCAGTTTTGCCTTTGTTTTTTTGAAACAAAATCCATTTTTCTTTCTTACAATAATTAACATATTTTGATAAAAAAATATGGATTATTGCTAAAAAACATTTCCTCAAAAAACTAATAAAAAATAAAAAATTCATCCTTAAATTGATTTTTAGCAAAAACGACAACCTCAATTGAATAGCCTCAACCCATCAATTCACTTCCATCCTATTCTATGGGTATCCTCATCTATTACCCCCAAGCATAAAAGTGCTTTCTTTTTGTTAAAAGCTACTCGACCCTGCGCTATTCTTTGTTTTATATCTTTATCGCTCCTTCCATCCCAATTTATTTTACTTCCTAAATAAGTGAAGTCTTTAGCTTCCTCCAATCTTTCATTATTAATTTGTACTTTCATTTTTGCTCTGCTCTCGCGCCCTCTGCACACTAACACTTTAGTTTTGTTTTTATTCACCCTTATTCCGTATTCCTCTGTCAACACTGCCTCCATTTCGTTCAACGCTGATTCTAATTCCTCCTTACTAGATGCTAATACTGCTATATCATCCGCGAATCTCAGCATTTTTAGTTTCTGTCCCTGTACTTTAATCCCGAAATCCACTCTATCTTTTACCACATTAATCGCCTCTTCGATGTACAGATGAAAAATTAGTGGTGATAGCGTACATCCTTGTCTTACTCCTTTCCTAATACCTACTTCCTTTCTTTCCCCTTCTACTTCTATAACAGCAGTTTGCTCCTTGTATAGATTGTGTACTACTCTCCTATCTCTATACTTCATTCCCGCGCTCTTTAGTATCTCGAACATTTTTTCCCATCTTACATTATCAAAAGCTTTTTCTAAATCTACAAATCCTATATAAGCGTTCTTTAATTTTTCTATTGTTTTCTCTAACATTACTATTAGCGCCAGAATTGCTTCGCGAGTTCCCCTATTTCGCCTAAACCCGAATTGATCTTCTCCTAGTATTTCTTCCGCTCTATTTTCCATCCTCTTCTGCACTATTCTGGTTAAGATTTTTGACGCGTGGGAAGTTAGGCTAATCGTTTTAAAGTTCTCGCATTTGTCGGCTCCTCTCTTTTTCGGTATAGTAACGATAATGTTCCTCTTATAATCCTCCGGCATCTCACCCGTTTCGTATATGTATTTTACCAGTTCAAACATCCTATTTACTACTTTCTTTCCCGCACATTTCAAAATTTCCGCCTGTATTTTATCTACACCCGGCGCTTTATTGATCTTTAGTCCCCTTAGTGCTATTTCAAATTCCTCTCTCAATATAGGTTTTTCTACATCTTCCCTATCGATGGTAGATTCTTCCTCTAATATCTCTTCTAATTCCTGACCCTCGTATAAATTTCCTAAGTACTGCTTCCATCTATCCACTTTCTCCTCTCTTCCCATCAGTATGTCCCCCGATTGACTCCTAACGTTTCTACTTATTGGTCCTATATCCCTGAAGTTCCTCTTAATAATTTTGTAAGCCTCATCGGTCTTACCCACTTGGAGCTTATCTTCTACTTCTTTGCATTTATCTTCTATCCATTGTTCTTTCGCTTTTCTACACTTTCTAATGATTTCCCACTTTATTGACTTATAAGTTTTCAGTCCTTCCTCGTCTCGTCTGTTTAATATGGGCATTCTATGGGTATAGAAGGTACAATTTGTATAATGGATCTTTGCGCGTATATCAATTTAGCGACGACACACGGATCACATGCTACACCACTCACAATTGTTACTAATATGCCACAATTACCAGCACGTATGTCTAGCGACATATGTTTCAATCAACTACGTACGGCATAGACAGTTAATAATTTGCCGAACAAAATGCAATTATGAAGTCACGTCTTAGCATTATTGTATGATTTGATTCATTGGCGTCTCAATATTTCTGTAAAATTTATTTCATTTTTGTTTCATTTATTTTGATTTTTGTTGGATTTATTTAATTTATTTTGATGGAAATATCACTTCCATTTAATGTTTCCATTACTCTGTCATAGGTTGACGGATTTGTATTGTACTAACTGTTATTCTAAAATGTATTTTCGGCACGACATTGTTCAAAAATGTCAGTTGATTGATTCATACGACTGTTACCTGTGACGCACACGCAAAGGATCATTATGCAAACCATATATTTATTTCAATGTGAATGCTGTTGGAACTATATTTGGCGTAATCCTGTATTTAAAAATACCCAGACAGAATAAAATACAATACCGTGGATTTTATACTCGACGGGAAGTATATTTCGCACGGAATGAGAGCCTCGATTTCCTCATACCAGTTGCACGTTTTTCTATCAAATGAAACTGGCTCCGGCTCTAAATTTATTTTTATTGGAAGTCGATTCATAGTGACATATTTCATATACGGTATACGAAATGCGATTTCCATATACGATACGTGACAGACAGAATAAATCCAATAGGCGAAAGATGTGTACAATAGTTTGTTACGTTTTACGATGTGTATAAAGACGTATCTCGCGAAATCAAAGAGTTCTAGGAAATATAAGTACGTTACGTATTCGATAAGGGTATTGATGGAGAACGTGTCTTTGATGGCATATAAAGTGGGTTTTACGATGCATTAAATTTAAAAATTCAGTGCGCCTTCTAATAATTTTACTTTTCGACGTCGAAAGGTATGAAATGTAACCTAACCTAAAACACAATATAAATACACTCGCATAGTAAAAGCTAAGAGTTACAAGATTGCGTTCTCCCATAAGGACATTCATGTTAATTTCCCATTTACATATACGAGTAGTCCCAAAAGTACCCCACCTAACAACGAAAACAAAATAAATTTGGAAAAAATGTCTTTATTCCTCTACATCAGTGATGGGCAAACTTTTTAAGGGGAGGGCCAGATAAAATAAAAAATTATCTAGGCGGGACGAAAAAAAAATTGAACAAAACAGATTTTTATAAGTGATAAACTTTATTTTTGATTCTTACATCACACACAACTTATATTATATAGATTATACTTATATTATTAGAAAAAAGTTACAAAAATTGATTATTGTTTAGAAGAGTATGGCTTATGTGACAGATGAAACTGTGACTGAGCTTCTAAAAATTGTTCATAATCTGGTAGAAACTGGGATGAGCTGATTCGCAGTAGTGAAGCTAAATGGTGGTCAGTCAATGGGTTTCTAACATTGTTTTTACGAAGCATCATAGTAGAAAACACCTGTTCACAGATGTAGGAAGATGCGAACATCGCAATTATCTTCTGAGCGTGAGATTTCAGGTTTGGGAAACTTGATTTTGACGGGGCCTTGTAGAACTCAATTTTAGAAACGTTGAGAAATATTTGCTTCAATTCAGTGTTACACTGCAACTCAATCAGTTCGAGCTGCAATTCTGCAGTTTGACTGATTCACAATCCACATTAAATGGAAACTTTGACTGATTCACAATCCACATTAAATGGCATGCTAAAAATATCCAGGTCCTGTTCAATAACTTTGAAGTTTTGGAATCTTCGTTCAAATTCTTCATGAAGACATTTCAGGCTTTTCTCATAACTCCTAAGTTTGTCTTCCCTAACTGCAATAGTCTTTAGTCTTGGAAAATGAGTAAAGTCTTTCTTGACTAGTTGTTTGGAAAATAGATTCAATTGCATTTTGAAACCCCTGATATGACTCCAAATATCATGGATTAATTGATTTCTTCCCTGCAGTTTAAGGTTTAATTTATTGATGTGACTGAGAAGATCTGTGAAAAATGCAAAGTCCGAAAGCTATACAATATCTTTTAAATGTTTACACTCGTCCATTCCTTTTTCTTCCATGAAAGATATAGCCGAGCAACACACGTATTGAACTACGCCTACACGAGGTTGCGTGCAAACTCAGATAATACCATACTTAAAACGCGATGAGAAGGAAACCATTATTCTATTCTAGCTACGCAGAAAATATATTTTGTCCTATCCTAGGTGTAATTGTAGGGGTTATTCGAAACCATGTCGCGGGCCGGATTGACTACCCCGAAGGGCCGCATTTGGCTCGCGGGTCGTACTTTGCCCATGACTGCTCTACATAGTCTCCTTTTAGCTCGATACTCTTTTCCCATTAATGTACAATAGCTTCATTACTCTGTTTGTAGTGAGAATTGTCGAGGTCCTCAAAATGGCCATCAACGCAAACTCGTCCCCTTTTCATTGTTGGCAAATCTTTTACCACCGAGCCATTTTTTCAAGTTGCAACTGTAATGCAACTGGTGCATTATCTTGACGAAATAAAACTTTATTTTTCACCAAATGCAGCCATTTTTTTTATTTCATCACTCAAATAAGTTCTTATAATACTCGCCCTTGATTATTTTTACTTTCTGAAGACAATTAATGAAAATTATCCCACACGCATCCCAAAAAAACTGACGGCATGATCTTGCCTGCAGGTGGAACTGTCCTCGTTTCTTTAGAGTCGATTTTGGAGTCTTTCAGTCCATTTTTGACTATTCCCTCATCTCATATGTGAAGTAATGGACCCATGTTCCAACCATGGTTATGAATCGACGCAAAAACTTGGTTCCATTCGTGTAAAACTTCGCCAAACTCGATTGAAGCATTCTCACGAGGCTGTTTTTGTTCAATTATGAGTCATCGCGGCGCACAGCTTTTTAATGATCAAATTTTCAGTCAATATGCGATGTATAGAACTTTTTTAAATGCCTACCGTGTCTGCTAGCTCGCGCACTTTCAGTCGACGGTCATTCAATACCAAATCCATCCATTTGATGCATAACGGTTAATTTTTTAGAAATCCCTGAAACTCGTCGATTTTTATTTTTAAATTTGTGGTATTAAATGATTCCCCATTCTCTATTTTAATTTCCGAAATTTTAAAATTTCTTCCCACATGACCATCTTGACTATAATCATCTAAGTTTTTTAAATATGTACTAGTAACTACATGTTACTGACATAGATCGTATCGATAAAGATGTATACCCCACAATTTTCATTCGGCATTTGTCCTGGATCGGCGTACCGTGTACGGCACTGATGAGAACTAATAAGTTCGAAACAGCTGTATGTCGTTCGGTTCCAATCCGGGACAAATGTCGAATCCTACCTGTGGCGGGTTTTATTTTTTGAAACTAGTAACTGACCAAATTTATTTCGAAAACTTATAAATTGGACTCAAAATCATCGCGCCCATTAAGCGTAACCAATTACTTAGCACCGGGGTCCGGGGCATAACGGTGTATTTCTCGCAACTAGTTTTTCTGTGATCTTAAAGTAAATAACGTGACGTCAGTAGGTCATGTATATTTTTTATGCTATGTAGTTGTAAAATTCCAATATTATTGTGGAAATCTTTCAAGAATTTTGGGAAAATATGTACAGAATTGTTTTTTTAACACAAACAGCGTATAATTTTTGTAAAAACTATGTAACTTGTATGTACTTTTAAGGTCCGATGATAACTCTAGACAAATCAATAACTGTCAGGAATAATACTGTAATATGCTAAAATATTATAATATAAAATATTGTAGACGTCATTTATCTCCTCTTTTCTGTACTGCAAATATTCTTCCAAAAAGTATTTACCTTGTGTATTTATTTATGGTATGATATGTGTTGTTAAACATATCATACCTCCTTCATATCCTTCATAACACAAGTAACGTCTATCATGCAAACACTATTTATCTTGTAAGGTTCATCACGTGTTTTTACTTCTGAGGTCTAACTGCGACTCTAATCACGTCAATAGTTCTGATAATTATCATCTTACCTTTTCTGTAGTACAAGTAATGCCTCATTTTTCCAAAAATCATTATCTTGTACGTTTCTAAAGTCTGATTCGGACTATGGATGAGTTAATAATTCTGCTAATTGTAAAATGTCCTAAATGCTTTATAGAACGGAGGTTTTCACGGTTGCCATTTAAGGTACTGATTTCTTGGTGAACTTGCCTTGAGTTTCACAGGTCATGCTGTCAACTTCAAAAGGTCTCCAAAGACTGTTACCGCCATCTTCTGTTCCTCGTTATATACCTAGATTCTGGTTCACGTAATAGATCAACAGTTATGATCCATTGATTGCGCTGCTCATTGACTGTGCTTGAGTGTACACCATCATTCACTGACCGTTCTTGAGTGACTGCTTTCTTCACTGATCGTTCTAGGCTTACCATTCTGCCCACTGACGTGCTTGACTGCTCTTGTGTTTGTGGTAAACCCAAACTCCAAATAAAGTTATTTCTTTTTATATAATTTCGATGGACTTGCTTGTTGTCCAGCACTTAATATTTACTATCATAACACTAACTTAGTTTTCCATAAAACACCAAAACACTACACTCGACGCGCGTTTCGCTAACAATGTTGTCATCATCTGGAGATGATTAAACCTCAGTGATGCGCAATGACACGCAGAAACGCGCGTCGAGTGTAGTGTATAGTGTTTTGTGGAAAACTATGTTAGTGTTATCTTCACACCAAAGGTTCCAAACTACTCCAGTACTATCATA